>CM039676.1:389439215-391839215 GCA_022496015.1 Hordeum marinum | reverse complement strand
TACTATGGATGAAAGTTATTTTAATATGGTGATGAGTATGGAAACAAATTTATTCCTGTCATATATATATATATATATATCCTGATTATTGTGAAATTTGCTGGATATAATAGAAAATAAAAGAGGTGAGGTTGCTGTTTTGAGCCTTTGCCATGAGGGGGCAGACGGGAAAGGGCTGTTTTGAGCCTTTGCCGTCTGCCCCCTCATGGCAAAGGGGCTAAAGGCAGACGGCAAAGAAGGGGTAAGAGAGGGTCTAGGATGCCCCTTTGCCATGAGGGTGCAGACGGCAAAGGGGTGAGAGCCTTTGCCGTCTCCCCTCGCATGGCAAAGGGGCACATGGCAGACTACAAAAGGGGGGGAAAGAGAGGGGTTGGGTTCCCCCCTTTGCCGTGAGGGGCATACGGCAAAGGGACCAAGAGCAGACGTCAAAGGGGGGGAAGAGAGGGGCTAGGGTCCTCCCTTTTCCATGAGGGGGCAGACGACAAAGGGGGCTAAGAGCAGACGACAAAGGGGGGCAGCCTGCCGTTAGCACTTATCGGGACGGCCTGTTGATCTGTCGTCCCGTTTTATTTGCCGTCTGCTCCCTCATGGCAAAGATTCTTTGCCGTCCACTGTAAAAAAGCAGACAGCAAATCACCTCTTTACCGGATATTTTTTTGCCGTCTAGTTTGCCGTCAGCTGACTAACGGCAAAGCCTTTGCCGTCTGCCATGGCAAAAGGCAAAATCTCAGATTCCTATAGTGACTTGCTGAGTACGATTGTACTCATCCTTGCTTAATTAATGTTGCAGAAGAGAACCAGGACCCATCTGGTGGGTTCTATCTCGACATTGACGATGCCGAATAGCTGGTGTCCCAGCTACGATCTTGCCCATATGGTGGGTTGTAGATAGTCAGGCCGTGTGCCTCTTATATATTTTGCCGTCTGTACTCATACAACTTAAGTTTCCCTTGACTTGTATGAATATGTTTCTACGACTTGAGTGCCGGGTCATGTGACCCCTATCTGTAATAACATATTATGCAAGGCTCGTCTGAGCCTCTTAAATAAAAGTCATGTTGTTGTATGGTTATGTTGTGAGGCCATAGTTGTATCTATGCATATCGGGCATGTCATGCGTACGTGTGACGTGCAACGGTATGTATGGGATCCGACACCTAGTCATGTGCCTTTAGTAGTACTCTTTATGGGAAACTGCCTCTTTGTGCTTCCACCGAGCCATGGTAGCTTGCTACTGCTCCCGACACATTGATTGACCGGCATGTATCCTTCTTTGCTGCTGTGTTTGTCCCTTCGGTGAAATGTCTCGCAGTGTAATGGAGTCCCTGTAGCCTGCTATGACTCTTCTACGTGCAGTGATGACATTCGTTTCTCGCGACATAATGGAGTTCTTGTAGCTTGCTATGACTCGTCTACACACGCTTGAGGCCGACACCTGCATTGCTGGGTTATGTATGCCTGTTTCCGTACGGATGTGCCACTTGGGTTCTATGACTAGTCATGTCGGCCCGGGTTCTTTGTTGTGTGATTGCCAGCGACATGTTCACATACGTGAGCCAAAAGACGCAAACGGTCCCGGACAAGGTAAGGTGGTAGCCGTGGAGTACCGTGCGTGAGGCCACAAAGTGATGTGGCTTGTTACAGTATGGAATCATATGACTTAGGATCGGGGTCCCGATAGTTTTCCTCTCTCTTCTTCTTGTCTTCTTCTCTTCTCTTCAGTGGGGGCGCGCCAGCGCACCCACTGGGTGTAGCCCCCGAGGCCCAAGCCGGCTGGGGTGCAGGAGGGTCGGGCCTAAAGCTGCCATGTTGTTGCTGTCTTGCAGGCGGCGCACGATCGTCGGGTCGCCGCGTACAACACCCTGCTGGGGTTGTACCGGGGGACCGAGAACCGGCTCGCCGTCGTCTCCGCGGACCTGTGAGGTACGTATCTTTCCATTTTCGGTGGGGGGTGTAGCCCCCGGGAATCAGGCTGGCTGCGGGCTGAATCCCTTTTGTTGTTGCTTTCTGACAGCGGAGGTTTCCTCGCATAATGCCACCCACGCCAAGATGGTCAGCCTCCGGCGTCACTGTTGGGGAACATCGCATGGGAAACAAAAAAATTCCTACGCACACGCAAACCTATCCATGGTGATGAGCATCTACGAGAGGGAGAGTGGATCTATGTACCCTTGTAGATTGCTAAGCGGTAAGCGTTAAGAAACGCGGTTGGTGTAGTCGTACTTCTTCGCGATCCAAATCGCTGATTGTCCTGCGATCTAATCACGAACTGTCCCACAAACCAATCACGAACCGTCCCACGATCTCATCACGATACGTCCCGCGATCCGATCACGAACGTCCCGTGGCCTTGATCACGATCCTTCCGATCTAGTACCGAACGGACGGCACCTCCGCGTTCAGCACACGTGTAGCTTGATGAAAAACTCCACCGTCTTGATCCAGCAAGAGGAGGTGGAGAGGAGAGAGAGTTCATCGGCAGCATGACGGCGCTCCGGTGATGGTGGTGGTGGAGAAATTCTAGCAGGGCTTCGCCTAAGCACTGCGGAAAACTAATCTAGAGGAGCACCTCCGCGTTCAGCACCGGTGGAACGGGTAGCACGTGGCCTAAATTCTGCCAAAACCCTAGCTATTCCACTAGCATACATAGGAGGAGAGGAGAGGAGAGGCAGCCAAGACCTCCTTGGTTTGGCCGGCTAGAGAGGGGTGGAATCCTATTCGACCTCCTATCCTACTTGGAGTAGGATTGCTCCCTATTGGCTGATTTTTCCACCTTTTTCCTTTAGCCTTTTTCTCTCCTGTGCCATGGGCTTTCTAGGCTGTTTTACCAGCCCACTAAGGGCTGGTTAATACAATCCCACAGCCCATGTTCCCTCTAGGGTCAAAATACCCCTCCCGGAGGCCTCCCTGTACACTACCGGCACTCCCGGTACACTACCGATGAGCCCAAAACTTTTCCGGCGACCAAACTGGGACTTCCTATATATCAATATTTACCTCTTTACCATTCCGGAGCTCCTAGTGATGTCCGGGATCTCATCCGGGACTCCGAACAACATTCGGTCACCATCATACATAACTCTACACTACCAAAATGTCACCGAACCTTAAGTGTGCATACCCTGCGGGTTCGAGAACTATGTAGACATGACCGAGACACCTCTACGGTCAATAACCAATGGCGGGACCTGGACGTCCACACTGATTCCTATATATTCTACGAAGATCTTTATCGGTCGAACCTCTATGTCAAGCATTCAGTTAATCCCGTATAACGTTCCCTTTGTTCTTCGGTATGTTACTTGCCTGAGATTCGATCATCGGTATCTCCATACCTAGTTCGACCTCGTTACCGGCAAGTCTCTTTACTTGTTCCGTAATAAAAGATCCCGCAACTAACAATTAGTCACATTGCTTGCAAGGCTTATTGTGATGTTGCATTACCGAGTGGGCCCCGAGATACCTCTCCGTCACCCGGAGTAACAAATCCCAGTCTCGATCCATGCCAACTCAACAGACACCATCGGAGATACCTGTAGAGCACCTTTATAGTCACCCAGTTACGTTGCGACATTTGATACACACAAGGCATTCCTCCGGTGTCAGTGAGTTACATGATCTCACGGTCATAGGAACATATACTTGACATACGGAAAACAGCAGCAATAAACTGACACGATCATATGCTACGTTTGTAGTTTGGGTCTTGTCCATCTCATCATTCTCCTAATGATGTGATCCCGTTATCAAATGATATCTCATGTCCATGGCTAGGAAACCTTAACCATCCTTTGATCAACGAGCTAGTTCACTAGAGGCATACTAGGGACACAGTGTTGTCTATTTACCCACACATGCAATGTGTTTCCAATCACTACAATTATAGCATGGATAATAAACGATTATCATGAACTAGGAAATATAATAATAAACACTTTATATATTGCCTCTAGGGCATATTTCCAACAGTCAGGTAGTGCGCCTGTACGAGGAGCGTGACACCATGGCGTCCGAGTGCCGCCGGTTCCGTGAGAAGGCAGAGGGGGTGAGGGCGGAGCGGAAGGCGCTCGAGGATTCTCACCGCCTGTAGTTGGCGGAGCGGGAGGCGGTTCTCCGCTAGGAGGTGGAGGAGCAGGAGAAGGTACTCCGCCAGAAGCTGGATGCCCAAGATGTCGCGCTGGCCAAGGCGGCCAAAGAGGCGCAAGAGGCCCGGGACGAGAACGAGCGTCAGCGCGAGGAGGCGGAGGCCCGGGAGGCGCAACTGCAGGAGCAGGGTCATAAGGTGGACCAGATGTTGCGCCGTAAGTCTTTTGCCCTTCTCCCTTTTTTGCCTCTTCTTCGCCGTTTAGCCTCATGCTCACCTCCCGTCCCCTCTTAGGACACTTCCTCGGCACGCAGGAAGCCATGGAGGCGGCCATGGAGGCCGACCGCGAGGCCCAGCGAGCAAAGGGGGAAGCCATTGGGAAGTTTACCCCCTGGAACATGGACGAAGTGGGATCCTCCGCCGACCCGTGCCTGATGGAGGTTGTCCGCACCACGAGGCAGCTCCAGGCGGCTGGCTCGGCACTGGTCCGCACCCTCTAGCCCAAGGCGGTGGATCCAGACTCCATGACCTGGCTCACCAGGTGACTGGAGTATGGAACCGCGTGGGTGAACGCCTGGGGTGCCTCCACAGCACGCGCCAGCGCAGAGATGGCGCTCCGCGTTGCCAGGTCATGGTACCTTGAGATTGACTTGGGTCTGCTCACGGCGCAGCGCGCCGGTACCGATGCAGAGTTGGAGGTGGTGGCGGACGAGCTGCAGGCGCGGGCTAGCGAGCTCGCATCCTTCGCTGCGCGGGACGAGTACGTCCCGGAGCGCGGTGTGGACTGTGCGGCGATCCCAGAGGACTACTACGGGCTCCCCTGGGATGACCCGAAGGGGAGCGAAGCCGAGACGGAGGACTGGGGGTCCGTCACCGATGACTACGGCCCGTCCGAGCCGACTCTGGATGCGGGAGCCTCTAGTTCGGCCGCCCCGGAAGCGCCGGCTTTTAAGGCGCCAGCACCGCCAACCACAGGAGCGTGAATGCTGCCGGCTCTACGAATGCCGGCACCGGAGGAGGGCCGGCCTGAAGCTGCCATCGTTTGGGCCTTCTTTATTTTCTCTGCCCTTTTGTTTAGCACTGGAACTCCACCCACTGGGGGTGTCTTTAAAACGTATGTAATGAACTCGTGGCTGTGAGCCACTTTAATCATCTGAGTTTCATGTTTATCTTTTCTTGAATAGTGTGTGTGTCGGCTTTTCTTTCGCCTTTCGCCCTTTGACTTGTATTCGCGCGCCAGGATTTCTTCCGGCTTCCACTCCGCCTGCCGGCCAGCCGGGGGCCGGTCTGGGATAGGGACGGGGCTTCGTCCTTGGGAAAAACCGGCGAACCATTAGAGTCAACTGGCTAGGTCTAGGTTGAGCCGGCAGAGGCCGGTTACTAGAAGTAGTGCGGTTCTGTTAGGCCGGTCCGGTTGCCCTGTGTCAGGTAGTCTTTGTGTGGGAAGTCCCTTTGTATCCCGTGGCCCCTTCAACCGGATAGCCGGGAGCCGGTGTATAGCTGGTTAGGGAGGGGAGGCTAAGGATTGCTTGCCCACACAATTTGTCCGCCTTGGGAGGGAACCAGGCGAGCCCCCGGGACCGGGAGCCGGATCCGTTCGAAGCGCTTTAGAATGACGAGAAGAAAACTTTGGAAAGGAAGAAAATGGGTGTGCCCCAAGCACCGGCTTGGGGCCCCCGTTGTATTTATAGGCCCAAAAAGGGGAGGGTACATATGCTAGTTCTTAGCAATAAAACGGACGGAGGAGCGCCGCGTTCCACGGGCGCTCCGTATCTTCGCCAGAGGCGTCTCTCTTGCGCTTCTGGGCGTCTATCAGGTAGTACGCGTTGTTGTGCAGCGCCCGGCTGACGATGAACGGGCCCTCCCATGGGGAGGAAAGCTTGTGCTGGCCGGCAGTTCGATGGATCCGCCTGAGCACCAAGTCCCCTTCGCGGAAGGAGAGTGGCCAGATCCGCTTGCTGTGGTAGTGCCTGAGCTTCTGCTGGTAGATGGCCATCCGACTCAAAGCCAGCTCACGGGCTTCCTCGAGAAGGTCAACGTCGTCTTCCCTTGCCTCCTTTGCGTCCTTTTCGGTGTACAGGGTAACCCGAGGCGAATCAAACTCGATGTCGGTGGGGATGATCACCTCGGACCCGTAAACGAGAAAGAATGGGGTGTAGCCGGTCGACCGGTTGGGCGTGGTCCGAAGGGTTCAAAGGACGGTCGGCAGCTCCTCGACCCAGCAGCCGGCCGACCGGACTAGTGGTGTCACGAGCCGGGGCTTGATGCCGGACAGGAGCAGGCCGTTTGCCCTCTCGACTTGGCCGTTTGACTGTGGGTGGGCAACGAACGCCAGGTCGAGCCGGATGCCCCGCCTTGAGTTGAAACATGCTAGCGCGCCCTTGGCGAAATTCATGCCGTTGTTGGAGATGATGTTGTGGGGGACGCCGTAGTGGTTCGTAATGTCTTCAATGAACCGGACGGCCGTAGGGCCGTCTAGCTTCTTGATTGGCCGGGCCACAATCCACTTGGTGAATTTATCGACGGCGACCAGCAGATGCGTCATGCCGCCTCAGGCGGTCTTGAAGGGTCCCACCATGTCCAGCCCCCAGACGGCAAAAGGCCACGAAAGGGGGATGGTTCGGAGGGTGGTAGCCGGCAGATGGCTCTGCTTGCTGAAGCGCTGGTAGCCCTCACACTTGTCGACCAGTTCCTCGGCCGCCTGCAGGGCGGTCAGCCAGTAGAAACCGTGGCGGAACGCTTTGGACATCAGGGACCTGGAGGCAGCGAGATGCCCGCACTCGCCCTGGTGGATGTCGAGGAGGATCTCGAGCCCCTTCTCCGGCTCGACACAGCGCTGGA
This sequence comes from Hordeum marinum, assembly GCA_022496015.1. Lineage (NCBI taxonomy): Eukaryota > Viridiplantae > Streptophyta > Magnoliopsida > Poales > Poaceae > Hordeum > Hordeum marinum. The sequence continues at coordinate 391,832,290 of CM039676.1, read as the reverse complement.
AGACGCCGGTGGTGCTGCGGTGAACCAGCTCGCGGGTGATGATGTTGTAGGCCGGGGCCCGGCGCTGAATTTGCCTCGCAGTGGCCTCGTCGGAGGGGAGCTCGCCACGTTGAAGGAACGCCAGGATGGGAGGGGCCCATGATGGAGCCAAGACAAGGGCTGGCTCAGCCCCCGGGACCGGTTCGTTAGTCCCCGGGACCTGCTCGCCAGCCCCCGGGGGTGAGGAAGCGGCTGGGACGTCGTCCGTCATCATGAAGCCGACAGTCTCGGAGCCGGCACGCGCAGAGGTGGACGGCTCGGAGGCAGGTGGAGATGGAGACGGCAGAGCCGCTGCAGCCGGCGGGGCTGGTTAGGCAGCCGGCTCCGCCGAGGTGCCGGACGCACTCGCCGGAACGAAGATGGACTCCGATTCGGGAGAGGGCTTGATCGAGGGCTTCAGCAGTTGCTCGAGGGAGACGCCGGCTGGGATGGCCTGGAGGGTGGAGCCGATCTTGGCCAGCGTGTCAGTCGCCTCATTATCCGTGCGTGGGACGTGGTGGAACTCGCAGCCCTCAAAGGAGCCGGTGAGCTACTGGACAAGGAAGCGGTAGCTTGCCATGTTGGCGTCCCTGGCATCCCATTCGCGAGAGACATGTTGCACCATGCGGTCAGAGTTGCCGAAGCAGATGATGCGCCGGATGCCGATCTCCTTGGCAAGCCGGAGGGAATGGACGAGGGCCTCGTACTCGGCCATGTTGTTGGAGGTGGCGAAGTGGTTCTGGAGGGCATAGCGGAGCTGGTCGCCTTTGGGAGATGACAGAACGATGTCGGCTCCCAGGCCGGTTCGCATCTTTGATCCATCGAAGTTCATGCAAAAGTGCGTGGAGTCGGGCGGAGGCGGCATGAACTGGGTCTCGGCCCAGTCGATGAGGAAGTTGGCCATCGCCTCGGACTTGATGGCGGTACGGGGTTCGTACGGATCTATTAGTCGGCCAAGGCAATGGCCCATTTGGCAATCCAGCCGGTAGCGTCCCGGTCGGCCATGTTTTTGCCCAGCGGTGCTGTGTTCACGACGGGGATGACGTTCTCTTGGAAGTACTGCTTGATCTTTTGGGCGGCGAAGTATATGCCGTAGCACATCTTCTGGGAGTGGGGGTAGTTCTACTTGGAGGCGGAGAGGACCTCGCTGAGGTAGTAGACGGGGCGCTGCATCGGTAGTGTCTTGCCCTCCTCCGGCCGCTCCACCACTAGGACGATGCTGACGACGTGCTTGGTGGCCATGATGTAACCGAACAGGGGCTCCTTGTCGGCCGGCGCGGGCAAGATGGGCGCACTAGTGAGAGCCCGCCTGAGGCCGCGGAACGCTGCGTCCACCTCGTCGGACCAGTCAAAAAGTTTCGGCTTCTTCGAGAGGTCCCGACCCGACTCGACCAGGGCCGACTTGCGCAGGAGACCATGGAGGGGCAAGGCCTTCTCGCCTAGCCGGCTGATGAACCGGCTGAGGGAGGCAAGGCAGCCGGTGAACTTCTGGACGTCGCGTAGCCGGACCGGCTTGGGCATGCGCTCGATCGCCCGGATCTACTCAGGGTTAGCTTCAATGTCGCGGGCGGACACGAAGAAACCCAACAATTGACCGGCTGGCACGCCAAAGACACACTTCTCCGGGTTGAGCTTGATCTTGTACTCGCGCAAGTTGGCGAACGTCTCCCGGAGGTCGTCGAGGAGGCTGGAGTTCTTCTTGGATTTGACGACGATGTCATCCACGCAGACGTGGACGTTCCTGCCTATTTGAGGAAGGAGGCACTTCTGCATGCATCGCTGGAAGGTGGTGCCGGCGTTCTTCAGGCCGAAGTACATGGTGATGTAGCAGTAGGCCCTAAAGGGGGTGATGAAGGAGGTCTTGAGCCGGTCGGCTGGGTCCAGCTTTATCTGGTGGTAGCCAGAGTAGGCGTCCAGAAAGGACAACAGATCGCTGCCGGCCGGAGTAGGCATCCAGAACGGGTCCTTGGGGCATGCCTTATTCAGGCTCGTGTAGTCGATGCACATGCACCAGGTCTTGTTTTTCTTCAGCACCAGGACTGGGTTGGCCAGCCAGTCCGGGTGGAATACCTCCATGATGAAGCCGGCTGTGAGTAGCCGGGCGATCACTTCTCCGATAGTGCGCTGCTTCTCCTTGAAGAAACGGCGCAGGGGTTGCTTGACCAGCTTTGCGTCCGGCCGTATGTTCAGCTTGTGCTCGGCGAACTTCCTCGGGACACCCAGCATTTGTTTTGGGGACCATGCAAAGATGTCCCGATTCTCACGGAGGAAGTCGACGAGCTCACTTTCCTATTTACTGTCGAGGCACGAGCCGATGGTCACGCACTGGGTGGGGCTGGCTGGATCAAGCGGCACCTGCTTGGTGTCCTTGGACGGCTGGAATGAAGCTTCGCCGACCGACTGGGAGGGAGGAGCCGGCAGCCACCGGCCGGTCGAGCTACCGCTTCTCCTCCGCTAACTCCAAGGCTTCAGCCAACCGGCTACGGTCGCGCATGCACGCGATTGACATCTGGTACTTGCCGGTGACGGTGATGATGCCCTTGGGGCCCGGCATCTTGAGTTTGAGGTAGTCGTAATGGGGGACCACCATGAACTTGACGAGGGCTGGCCGGCCCAGCAACGCGTGGTAGGGGCTGTCGAGGTCGACCACCTCGAACAAGATGGGCTCGCGGCGGAAATGACTGGCGTCGCCAAAGAGGACGTCGAGCTTGATCTTGCTGACGGGGGTGCAGTACTTGCCCGGCACGGTGCCGTGGAACACGGTCTGGCTTGCCTTCAGGTCCTCCACCTTTAGCCCTAGCTTGAGCAGGGTGTCCAGGTAGAGGACGTTGATGCTGCTGCCCCCATCGATCAGCACCCGCGAGAAGCGGCACGAGCGTTCCTCGGAGGCGATGGTTTGGCATCATGGCTGGGTGGTCCGCCCGGCTCCAGGTGACCAGCTTCTCGGACCAATGGATGAATTGGGGAGTTGCGGGGATGGGGGCGTTCACGTCGCGGTGGAGCTGGCGTGGGGTGTGCTTGTCCGTCTCCTCGCTGGTGTAGACTACGTAGCAGTCATCGTGCGCAGTGTACTGGTCGAGTAGCTGACCGTCGTTGCGAGCCGGGGCCGGGGCCGCGTGAGCCGGTTCGGGAGCCGGAGCCGGTGTGTGAGCTGGCGGCACGGGGGGAGCCGGGAGGCCGTCCCCCCGGGCCAAACGCTGGGAGAAGCTGCACTGTGGGAGCGTGTGCGTGGCCGGCTTGGTGTCGGAGTGGTTCTTGTAGGGGAGGTCAAGCATTTGCCGGTGCGCTGACCGAGGGCCAGGCAGACTTGCCGGTGCGCTGGCGCTGACCGGGGGCCTGGCCAGCCTGCTACTCCTCCTCGATGGAGGCGACCTGTCGGCTCCCGTAGCGGGAGTCGGGCTAGTCATTCTTGCGCTGGCCGTCCCGCTGCTGCCGGTTGTCGGCCGCCGCCCGCGGCGCGGCGGGGGGCGCAGCCGGTTTGGCTGGTGCCTTGGCTTGCATCCTCAGGGAGGAATCGGCCGTGGCGTATTTGTCTGCTTTGGACATCAGGTCTGCCAGGAAGGTTGGCTTGGAGCACAGAAGTTTGTGCTTGAGAGGGGTGCCATTGAAGCAGCCTTCGATGAAGTACTGGATGGCTTGTACCTCGTGCACTTCCTCGCAGGAGTTGTGGAGCTCGGTCCAGCGCGTGAGGTAGTCGCGGAGGGGTTATTCCGGCCCCTGACGCACATGGCCAGATCGCGGGGCCGGCAGGGCCGTTTGTAGGTACCGGTGAAGTTGCGGATGAAGGCTTCCTTGATGTCCGTCTAGGTCTTGACGCTATCGGCGGGCAGGCTCTTAAGCCAGGTGCGGGTAGAGCCGATCAGCATGAGGGGGACGTAGCGGATGCCTACGCACTTGTTTCCCCTGGCGATGCCGACGGCGGTGGTGTAGTCAATCAGCCAGTCCTCTGGCTTGGCGGCCCCAGTGTATTTTGGGGTGTCGCGAGGAAGGGTGAAGCCGGGCGGAAAGGGCTCGTTGCGGATCCGAGGGCCGAAGCAGGCCGGGCCTATCGAGCCCTCCTCCTCGAGGAGGGACGACTGCGCCAGCCGGTCGAGACAGAGCCGGGCGTCATAGTCGCTGTGGGGGACGCGCGGTCCGAGCCGGGCCGCAAGCTCGGGATGGACGACCGGCGGGATGGACCGCGCTGGCTCTTGCCGCGGAGGTGGAGTGTGCTCGCGGGTGCGCCGGCTGCCTCGGACCGGCGCCTCGTCGCGACGGTTGCTGCGGACCGGGTTGTTGCTGCGCCGGCTGTTCACAGCCGGCTGCTCATTCCCGCGCGAGGGGCGCTGGAGTGCTGAGCCGGCCGGCGATCAGCAACACCAGCGTCCTCGCCCTCGGGGCGGGGGAACTTGGAGACGGCCCCGCCGGGGGTGAGGCCGGCCTGTTGCGCATTGGCGGTGTCGGTGAGGTCCTTGATGTGGCGCTCGCGCGCGGCGTGTTTCTCGCCCTCCAAAGTTGCCAAGTCCTCGTAGGCAACCTTGGCGGCGCGCAGGTTGGCCATGGGGTTGTCATAGACGGGGAGGCGTCCGCCGAGGATTTCTGCGACCATGCGGCCGCGCTCCCGCATGACCCCACGCCGGGTGGGCTCGGGACCAGCCAGGGTGAGACCGTACGCGGAGTAGTTATCCCGCTGCACGGCCTCCATCTGGCGCCGCTCGGCGACGAGGGCTCTAGCGTCCTCGACCAGCAGCCGGCGGGCTGCCTCCAGCTCGACCCTGGTGGTATCTTGATCCGCCGTCATGGCGATGGGAGTGCCCAGGCCCCGGAGGGTGGCGGCGAGCGGGTCAGAGGTGCCGTGGCTGCGCCGTCCTCGGCCGCTCGCACATGGCCCGAGGTGGTGGAAGAGGTGGCGACCATCACTCCCACGCAAGTGTGGGAGCCGATGGCCTCGCCTGTTGCGAGCGCACCCACGGACAAGGGAGGCTTGGTGCAGTTGAGCCCCCAGCTAGGGTACTCGTCGGCCACCGGCGCATTAGCGAGGCTCAGCTTGCTGAGCTGCCCAGCGAGCACGACGACATTGAACACGAGGTCGCGGCCGAGGAGCTCGTCAGAAACACTAGCCGTGCTGCCCGCGGGACCTGCCGGAGCAAGCCCCACGAGCATGCGGTTCTTCCCGGGCGCGAGGAAGCCCGGGGAGGTGGTGAAGGGCCCCGCCGGGAGCGTGTCTCCGGCCGACGCCGCAGAGGGCCCCACGGTGGGCGCCAACTGTCGTTGTCTCGTCACGGCAGATGCCATGGGTAGGCTTATCCAGAGGGGCCCAAGGACGCCGGCGGACTCCGGGAGCGGGGTTAGGCATAGACGGTGACTGACACGCAATGTAACCAGGTTCAGGGGCCCTCCGTGGGAGGTAATACCCCTAGTCCTGGTGGGTCTAGATTGGGTGATGGAGAGATTACAATGATGCTCCTGGAGATGTATGAGCGAGGAAGGAGAAGGATCTAGCCGTCCTCCTGCCTCTATGGGTGTGTGTGATGAGTGGGGAGATGGAGCGAACCTCTAACCCTTTGCATGAGGGTGGTCCGGGGGGTTTTATAGGCCAACCCCCGGATTACAATAGGGATAAAAGGCCGTGGAGGGCCCCAGCTGGCAGCCTCTTGGGCCGGCTGTGGGGCCCGCCGGCTGTGGGGTCTTATCGCTGGTAGGTCCTGCCGGTTGAAGGGTCCCGTCCGTGGCTGGCGGGGCCCGCACGGTGGGTCCCGACGCCGGTCACATCGCGGCACGGGTCGTCCCTTGTGATGTTTTCTTCCGACGTCCGGCCGAGGTCAGCGGCCCGGCCGGCTGCCCTGTAGCCATGCCGGGGCAGGTAATGGAGTGGTTGAGGCGTGTCGGCACTGTTGGAGGCCCGGTCGCCGTCCGCCAGGGTCAGAGGTCCTGACTCGTTCACTGTAGCCATGCGGGCGCTAACCCCCGATGGGATGGGGTCCACTGTTGCCGCGCAGGCCCTGACAATGGTATCCAATGCCCATCCGACTGAGGAGGCTAGGCGGCAATGTCCCTAGCCGGCTAGTGTGCCATAGCCGGCGGAAGTGCAGCCGGCGGGCCCTAGCCGGAGGGTCGCGGCCGACAAGGCATAGCCGGACCGCTAGGAGAAGCGGCTCGCCCTTTAACCGCGTTTGGTAAGCTAGAGCAAGGGGGCGTTTGAGGATACCCCGGGGTTGTCCCCCCGACAAGTTGCTCCATAGCTCACTCTGAGGAATCAGGTTTCGACCAATGATTCACACATATGCAAAGCCAAGTTCACACAAAATACGAATTTTGTGATAGCGTGAAAATGCGATGATATGCAAAGTTACACACGGAGCTGAAGTTGTCAGATCCGTTAGACATCAGGCTATACCAAAAGCGAAGCATATTGAACACCATTATGCCATAGGTGTAAAGTGCATTAGCATTGACTAGATTATTAACTCTAGTGCAAGTGGGAGTCTGTAGGAGATATGCCCTAGAGGCAATAATAAATGTTATTGATTATCTCCCTGTTCATAATTATATTTATGTTCCAATCTATAACTGCTATGGTTCTTGAGTCTACAATAACCACGAGGCTTGAAGGAAGACTCATATGCATGTGTGGAATAATAAACGGTAAATTGTATTCCTAGTCTGGCCTCTAAGACTGGCTCAAGTATTGTATGATGATCCTGTTTTCCTGATCATGGGCATGGCTATGCCGACAATTTTGAGGGCACAATGTTAGAAGAACATTTGTGTTGAATCGACCCAAATTGATGTTATGCTATGAGATACATTTGTCATAAGTTATTGGTTAATAACACAAAGAAGTTAATGTTTGCATAATTCCTTAGACCATGAGAGTATCGAGTTTCTTCATGCTTGCTTCATGAACTTTGGGGTTTGTTAAATGTCATCCGTAAATGGGTGGCTATTACGGCGGCTTACGGGTTCATGGAAAAGTATGTCAAGTAACTTGATAGCTCAAGATTGGGATTTGCTCCTCCGATGATGGAGAGATATCTCTAGGCCCTCTCGGTGTTACAGATTGGGATTTGATCACGGGGATGTCGGAATACGGGAACGAGAAAAGAGAACAACACCGGTAACGATGTAACTGGCATAGTGGACAAGTTGTTGATCCACGGGGATTCCAACATGTCTCACCTCGGGTATTTGTAACATATCGTGAAGCAATAGGAATAGCACACAACAACTGGAGGTTCTCTCGAATATTCATTCGTGTGGGTATAGGGGTCAATATGGGTGTCCACGGCTCCGATGTTTATCATTGATCGGAAGGGGTTCCGGGTCATGTCTATACTTCATAGAACCTATAGGGTCACATGCTTAAGGGTCATCTATCTGCTGAATACTAGACAAGGAGTCCGAGAGAAAGTCACTGAAATAGTTTCGGAGACAACGGAAAAGTTTCGGAGAGAACACCGAAATTTTTTCGGTAAAACCGAAAAGTTGTTTTGGATAAAACCATTGATCCAAAAAAGGTTTTGGCAAGCATCGGGAATGTTTTGGAGGTTGCCAGATCGGTGTGGTAATTTCTAGAATTTTTTGGAGAAAAAACCGGAAAGGGTTTTCGGAGCTGCCGGAATTGTTTATCGGGTAAACGAAGATGGTTTTAGATTAAACCACCATACTGGAAATGTTCTGGAGCGTGTCCAAATAATTTTAGAGGGTGCCGGAAATGTTCTGGGACCTTCCAGAATTTTTCAGAAGTAATAGTTGCAGAAAAGAACTTGTCCCAGCGTGAGGGGACAAGATCCCACGTTTCGTGGGGCTGTTTTGGGGCGCCTCCCTTTTGGGGGGCAGCCCGTTGTGGCTGGACAAAAGGTGTTGGGGGGCCCCATGGTGGGGGCAGCCTCCACAAATGTTGGAGAGTGTTGGGAGGAAGGTGGGGCCCCATGGGGGAACACCGTGGACAAGGGAACATGTTTTCTCCATGTTTGGTGGGAACATGCTTCCTTATTTTGTGGGTGCTTGTCATGTGGCTGAAATTTCAGCCACCACCACCCCCTCCTTCACCTAAAAAAGGAGGTGGAGAGGAGCTCTCCTTCACCACTCCAACTCTCATACACATGCCATGCATTATCTGGCTTCTTCTCTCCCTCCCACGAAAAGAGTTTTCTAGAGCTGAAAGGCTGCCTGGGTTCCGGTGGGAACTAGTTCTGGATGGCGAAGCCCTGCTGGATAGATGACACCGTATGTGTGCAACTCTGTAGAGATATCGTAGTTTTGGTCTTAGTTCAAGAGTGCCTCCCGGAGGGCTGTCTGTGTGACTGTCCGAGTTTTGGAGGTCCTCCCGAAGGGGCTGTCCGAGTGATAGTCCGAGTTTCGGAGGTCCTCCCGAAGGGCTGTCCACGACACCATCCGGGGGACTGTCCGACCGCCTCCCAGAGGGCTGTCCGCGGGGCAGATGAGGGTATACATCCTCGCGGTTGGGAGGTTGTAAATCCTAGCTACGGGGATCCGCACCGCCGATCGTCATCGTCTCTACTTCCGCTGTGCTATGAGTCGGTAACGAAAAATGATCAAACCTTGTATGCAGTCTCCATAGTGGTCCTGGGCTGGTGCATAGGTCGAAAATTTTCTTTTCTACTACGTTACCCTTCAAAAACTGCTACTGTTACTTTTGCCATCGTTACCATTACTTCCATACTACTTTTCTACTGAATACTTGGCTGCAGATATTAAGTCTTTAAGGTGTGGTTGAATTAACAACTCACCTGCGAATACTCGAGAATATTCTTTGGCTCCCCTTGTGTTGAATCAATAAATTTGGGTTCAATACTCCACCCTCACAAACTGTTGTGACCCCCTATACTTATTGGTTATCAAGACCTTTTTCTGGCACTGTTGCCAGGGAGCATAGTTCTATTCTCTGATCCACTTGGGATTTATATCTGTTGATCACTATGAAGAATCTGAAAGAACCAAAAACCAAGATCTATCCCTCGACTACGAGGAGAGGTAAGGAACTGCCATCTAGCTCTGCACTTGATTCACCTTCTGTTATGAGTATGTTTGCGAAACCACCACATGCTAGTAATTCTGATATGTCGCGAGTAATGAATGATGCCACTTCTGCTATGCATGATGCTTATGATGATACTTTGCTTAATAATACTGTGCCATTGGGTAAATTTCTCGATTAACAAATTGCTAGAGTCAATGCTGGAAATTATGATACTTCTGAAACTGATGAAATTATTGAAACCGAACACTATGAGACACATGCTAGACCTACCTCTCCTAGATATGAATTGCCTGATATTCCCTTGGGTTATGTTATGGAAGGAGAGGTACCTAGGGACTTTCTTGCTTGTATTGATAGATATGATCTTAAGAAATTACTATGCAAGTGGAAGGAAAAAATCTTTGAATGCTAGAATGAAATATGATCCTAAGTTTGCTACTTCACCTATCTATGTTACTGATAAGGATTATGAATTCTCTGTCGATCCTGAGTTAATTACTGTTGTTGAATTTGATCCTTGCCATCGTTATGAATCTAAAACTGTTGTGGCACATCACTAAACCGAATGATATAGCCACCCTATTTACTCATGAGAAAAAAATTGTTATTACTATATCCTTAAGTTGTTTCCTTTCTTGCTTAAGGGTGATGGTAAGAAATGGTTTAATTCTCTTGATCCTGGTTGTGTGCGTAGCCCCCAGGATATGATATATCACTTTCCTGAAAAGTATTTTCCTGTCCATAAGAAACAAGCTTTGCAGGAAATATTTAACTTTGTGCAAATTGAAGAAGAGAGTCTCCCACAAGCTTGGGGGAGGCTTCTCCAATTACTAAATGCTTTGCCTGATCATCTTCTCAAGAAAAAATAAATACTTGATATCTTTTATAATGGACTAACTGATGCTTCTCGGGACCACCTACATAGTTGTGCCGGTTGTCTTTTCAGGGAATGAACTGTTGAGCAAGCTGAAATACTATTGAATAATATATTGAGCAATGGTAATGATTGGACTATTCCCGAACCAACTCTGAAGAAAAGAGGTATTCTATTTCTAAGTCCTGAAGATATGGAAGAGGCAAAGGAATCTCTGAAAGAAAAAGGTATTAAAGCTGAAGATGTTAAGAATCTACCACCTATTGAAGAAATACATGGTCTTGATAACCCGACACAGGTAGTAGAGGTAAATTATCTTCATAGACAATTGAAACATAATAAGTCTGCTAGCCAATGCTTGGATGAGTTTGATAATTTTGTTGTTAAGCAAGAAAATTTTAATGCTTATGTTAGTAGACAATTGACACATAATGCTTTCATGCTTGATCGCTTAGGTGATTATATGAGTAGAACTATCAATGTTCTCAAAATGATTAGTAAACATGCTTCCATGGTAACTACTCAAGTAGAACAAGTACTCAAAACTCATAATGATTTGCTCAATGAGATGACTAGTAGAACAATGATCATCCTTTTAATGTTGTGACTAGAGGTGGTAGAATGACCCAGGAACCTTTGTATCCTGAGGGCCATCCTAAGAGAATTGAGCAAGATTATCAAAGGAGTAATGTTGATGCACCTAGTCGCTCCAGTAATAGGTGGAATAAGGATGATTATAAAACTTTGCATGCTGCTAGTGAACCTGTTATCGATACACCTAAAAAACCAAATGATATTTCTATTTCTGATGCTGAGACACAATCTGGTGATGAACATGATCCTAGTGATAATATTAATGTTGATGTTTATGGTGACGCTCAACCTATTAATGATAATGATGTGGGATTGAACCTGTTGTTGATCTTGATAACCCACAACCTAAGAATAAAAGATATGACAAAAGAGATGTTATTGCTAGGAAGCATGGTAAAGAGAGAGAACCATGGGTTCACAAACCCATGACCTTTCCTCCTAAACCATCCAAATGGATGATGATGATTTTGAACGCTTTGTTGAAATGCTTAGACCTGTCTTTTTGCGTATGCGCTTGACTGATATTCTGAAAATCTCTCCTTATGCTAAGTATATGAAAGATATTGTGACTAATAAAAGGAAGATACAGAAATCTAAGATTTCCACCATGCTTGGTAATTATACTTTTAATGGTGGAGTACCAAAGAAATTTGGAGACCCAGGAATAACAACTATACCATGCTCTATTAAAGGGAATTATGTTAAAAATTACTTTATGTGATTTGGGAGCTGGTGTTAGAGTTATGCCTTTCTCTTTATATCGTAGACTTGGTTTGAATAAGTTGACATCTACTGAAATCTCTTTGCAAATGGCTGATAAATCAACTGCTCTACCTATCAGTATTTTTGAGGATGTAACTGTCGTGGTTGCAAATGCTACTATCGTAACGGACTTATTTATTCATGATATTCCCGAGGACGAAACTATGTCGATCATCCTTGGTAGACCCTTTTTGAATACTGCATGGTTGTTATTGATTGCAACAAGGGCAATGTCACTTTCCATATTAATGGTAATGGGCATATGGTACACTTTCCGAAGAAACAACCTCAAGTACATACTATCAACTCCATTGAAAAAATTCAAACGATTATTATTGGAGACTTTGAATTCCCCCTTCCTACTGTTAAGAAGAAATATGATATACTTATTGTTGGGGACATGCATATCCCCGTGGAGGTAACTTAGTGTTATTCAAAAATTCTCCGGTTTCATGTTATTCAAAAGAAGTTTGTTAATAAGACTTGATCAACCTTATTGATGGATTCCTTTTGATAAACATGAGATGGATGAATTCAGAAGGCACAACTCCGTGTACCCAACTTTTACTTTCTGTTAGTTAGGTTCAATTAAGTAAAAATGCTATTATTTTTCTTTTATCTAAGTTTTCCGTGCAATAGAAAAATGACCTGAAAAGAAGTGTTCTTCAAATGCCCTGAAAATGGAGTATGATTTTTTCTGGAATATTGAAAAATACCTGGCACTGAGTACACAACAGGGGGCTGCACCAGTGGGTCACAATCCCACAAGGCATGGTCACCCCCCTGCCGCACCTAGTAGGCTTGTGGGTCCCATGTGGCCCCCCTCCACTTATTCCAGCACCCATCCACTTCATCTTCCTCCAGAAAAAACCTCACTATTGCTCAAACCCATGTTCTAGCTAATCTGGTGCCATTTTCGATCTCCTTGTGCAAAGCTTCATTCGCAAAACTTTTTTGGGAGATTGTTCTTCGGCATGTGACTCCTCCAATGGTCCTGTTAGTTTTTGTTCTAGTGCATTATTTATTGCAACTTTTAGCTGCGGTGTTAACCTTGGTCTTGAGCTTGCATGTCAAATTTGTATGATCCCAAGTAGTTTTGATGCATGATATAGCTTCTAGGGACTTGTGGGAGTAGTTGCTATGAATTTTGTTGAGCTTTGTTCACCTTTATTTTGAGTCACCAAAAATTTCAGAATTTTTTAGAAAAAGAAAATGTTGAGGAGGGTGTTTCAAGGGGGTTCCTCGAGCAAGAAGGCCCCGACACTCACGATATGTGAACCCGATCTTGAACCACCAAGGGAAGCACAAGTATGACCTAGTGAATGGCCATCGAATTAATTTATGAGTGATGATGGTTTCAAGGAAGAATTCTACGCATACACAAGAAATGCTAGCCTTGATAAATTCATTTCGGACAAATGGAAGCAATACTATAAACTCACGGATTCTTTCATGCGGAGGTTTGAATTTTCGCTCAATCGTAATAAACCTTCAGTCCTGTTTGACCTTTATGACAAATCATATACTATGGACATAGAGGATTTTAACCATGCATGCAAAATTCAATAATCGGGCAGCTATAGTGATTCGCACAAAACTGAATATAATGATTTTCTTGCTAGTATCACCATTGGAGAAACTAGAAACATTAGACATGCCACCATGCGGAGCATTCACTTTCCTGCTATACATTATTTTCCTCTATTCATAGGTATATGTATTAATGGCAAAACTGAGCATAGCCACCTTTGTGCAACCGATCTTAGTATTCTTAAGAGTGAAGTAATGGTTGAAAGACGATATAACTTAAGAGTCATTAATGCTAGAAGGTTGCATAATAATGATAAGGATGGAGATTTATTTTATGGAATTTATGCCACTCGTCTAGCTAATAATCTTGGGGTACCCATAAGACGAAATGATATTGAGTTACCACCTGCTTTTCTTGATTATGAGGCTTTGGTACATTTTTCAGTTTCTTGAAATGAACGAACAATCCCACCAATACCGACTAGTTTTTGATAGATAGAGCGTTGTCCATGTTAGCCTTCCCTCTCCTACCTTCTTTAAATTTCAGGAAAAACAGAGATACTTTATAACAAGAGAGGAGGCAAACAAGTCCGAGAGAAATACAGAAACAACTCGCCTTCACGCTACAGTCGTTCAAGCGGTAGCTGCCGTAGCTCAGTACAACCTTGACTATGACTCCGGATATTACCCGGGCCAACCATGGCCCTAGACCAACTTAGGCCAAAATCCTAAGCTGGGTGGAGTACGGATCTCTCGCTGACATTACATTCATGTTCACACATTTTAGTAGTCGGTGTTCATACTCTTTCATTATACCATTCATGGTATTTTTTTCTTTTTCCATTTTCTTCTTGTGTGTTTAATCAACTTTGAGAAAATGCAAAAAAATTAGTTATAGCTTTACCTTCCAGTTGCTTAGTTGTAGCATTAAAAGAAAGGGTCATTTGCATTTCTATCCCTAACTCGAACCACCTACTCATATATGCCCCTAATTTCAAAGCCTGCTCAAATTTGCCCCTCCATCGTTAGGTGCCCTTATAGAAATGTCCTTCTGCTTCATAATCGTCCAATCAAAGAGCTTTGACTGTCCTGAAAAAAATAGAAAAAATCTAAAATTTTGTGAGCTCGAAAATATGCATGTGCGCAAGGTGCATGGAAATTTTCGTGCTATTTGGACATTTCAGGACCTCGTGGCAAGGAAAAACAGGTAACCTGTACTCTTGTGAACAGTAAATTTTAAATAAAATAGCAATAAATTCCAAAAAATATGATTTTTTTACCATCAAATAGGCTTGGGTGCACAAGTTCCTTGCAATTTTTTGTGAGCAAATGACATGCGAGAATCTCTAGCAAGAAAACAAAATACTCATTTTTTCCAAAAAAATTCCCGAGCCAAATTTTGCTTTTTCTCCACGAGCTCCTACAGTGTCCAAACACAAAAAAATATTGCACACAACTTGGAGATTCGAGCTTCTTTGATGCCAAAAAATTTCATTTTTTTAAATTTTATTGCATTTTTTTAATTTACTATCCACAAGCATACCTATTAACTGTTTTCTCTTTTCCACGATCTCCCGGAATGTTGAAACAACACGATAATTTGCAGGCATCTTGTGAACATGAGTATCTTTGATCCCACAAAATTTCAGATTTTTTAGATTTTTTTGCTATTTTTTTAGGACGGTCAAAGCCCTTTGACCGGCTTTGACCAGAGGGTAACGACGCAGAAGGGCATTTCTGTAAGGGCACCTAACAACGGAAGGGCAAATTTTAGCAGGCTTTGAAATGAGGGGCAAATATGAGTAGTGGGTTCCATTTAGGGACACCGATGTAAAAGACCGTAAAAGAAAACCCTAAAAGATTTTTTGTTCTTCTTTTGCTTGTTGGGAGCTTTCCCATGTAAATAGTTTTTCTCGTTGTTGTTTTGAATTTATTTTCTTTGTGTTGTAAGAAGAACACCACAATGAAAATGTTGAGTGGCTCTCACATGCATTATTGTTTATCTATTAGAGAGCCCATAGTACCTTGCCTTCTCCTTTGAGTTATCATTCGCAGATTCCAGCTTAGTCCAATGCACGTGCACTCTTATTCTTATCCACACCATTCGGTTGTGCAAGTGAAAGGCAGTAATGACGATATTTGATGAAAAGATTGAGATGGAGAAAAGCTGGTATGAACTCGACCTATCTTTCTTTTGTAAATATGATTAGCTCATCGTTCTGAATTCAGTTCATTATGGGTGAAACATATTTGCAATGACAATTAGAAATTATAGTTACTCATGCTATGCTTAATTAGCTAAGAGTGGATAATGGTTTGTCTTGGGTTCCAAAATGCATATTAGAATGGTTGTGATGTAGTATGATGGGATGGTATCCTCCTCTGAACGATTCAAGTGGCTCGACTTGTCACATGATCATGCATGTAGTTGAAACAAAATCAACATAGCCTCTATGATAATTATGTTCATAGTGATTTATATCCTACTCATGCTTGCATTCAATGTTGGTTAATCTCAAAGCATGTTGATGACTGTGTCGCTCTCTAGTTGGTCGCTCCCCAGTATTTTGCTAGCCATCACTAGTACTAAGCGGAAATACTGCTTGTGCATCCAATTCCTCAAACCCAAAGTTGTTCCATATGAGGCCAGCACACCTCCATATATGCGGTATTTACCTGTCGTACCAAGTAAATTTGCATGTGCCAAACTCTAAACCTTCAAAAAACATTCTATTTTGTATGCCCAAATCGCTCATATGGCAACTGGGGGCTGTCAGTATTTTCCATGCTAGGTGGGTTATTCTCACGATATGTGTTGATTCACTATCATTCACGAGAAAGCGGCTGGTAATCGGGATGCCCATTTCCATGCTCAAAATAAAAGCAAAATGTAATTAGACAAAACTCCCCGAGGATTGTGTTTGTATGGACGGTACCCGTGGATTCAGCACGCCATGGAGTGTGATTGATTGGTGGAGGGGGAGTAAAAACCTTATCATTTTGTTTGGGAACCGCCTATAATGTACTAAGAATGGGAGATGCTCAAAATCTCTTGGTCATTATTTGAGTAATGAAAGCATACCGCTAAAAAAATATTAATTATCTATGTTTACAAACTCAAGCTCTGGCAGCTCTGCAAATCAATGCTTCCCTCTGCGAAGGGCCTTTCCATTTACTTTATTGTTGAGTTATCCTCCCCTTATAAAAGTCACAAGTTAGAGAGCACCACCGTCATTTGTATGCTTTGTTGTTAATTGATATTGAGTATGAGCATGAATGCATCTCTCTCACCGTGAATTACAATGTCTAGTCATTCCTTGTTCTTTAGAGGTGTTCTACATTTATGTTTTGCGGTCTCAGAAAGGGCTAGCGAGATATCATTTCATCATATGGTATCATGATTGTTTTGATAAAAGTGTTGTCATCCGAGATTTCTCATTATTGCTCGCTAGTTGATTATGTCATTGATATGAGTAAATGCGAGACCTAAATGTTATTGTGAACGTGGTTAGTCCATGATCTTTGGTCAAAATCTAAACATCAGTAAGACGTATTTACAACAACAAGGTCAAACAGAGTTTGTAAAAGTTTTTCTTTATCACTTTTAGTTTATGAACTGAACTGCTTGAGGACAAGCAATGGGTTAAGTTTGGGGGAGTTGATACATCTCCATCGTATCTTCTTTTCCAAACTCTTTTGCCCTTGTTCTGGACTCTAATTTGCATGATTTGAATGGAACTAACCGGGGCTGGCGTTGTTTTCAGCAGAATTGCCTTGGTGTTATTTTTGTGTAGAAATAAAAGTTCTCGGATTGACTTGAAAATTTGTAGAGAATATTTTTGGAACTAATAAAAAATACTAGCGAAAGAATCAACCATAGGGGGACCACCCACAGGTGGAAAGCCTGTCAGTTGCGGTCACCCCCTGGCCGCACCTAGAAGGCTCGTGGGGCCTCTGCTCCTCCACCGACCCTAATTACACTCCTATTTATTCCTATTCGTGGAGAAAAAAATCTAGGAGAAGAGTTCATCGCGTTTCACGATACGGAGCCACCGCCACCTTTTGTTCTTCCTCGGGAGGCTAGATACGGAGTCCGTTTTGGGCTCCGGAGAGGTGAAATTGATGCCATCATCATCACCAACCATCCTTCATCGCTAATTCCATGAGGATCTGTACCGTTCGTGAGTAATCCCATCGTAGGCTTGCTAGACAGTGATGGGTTGGATGAGATTTATCATGTAATCAAGTTAGTTTTGTTAGGGTTTGATCCCTAGTATCCACTATGTTGTGAGATTGATGTTGCTATGACTTTGCTATGCTTAATGCTTGTCACTAGGGCCCGAGTGCCATGATTTCAGATATGAACCTATTATGTTTGCATGAATATATATGTGTTCTTGATCCTATCTTGCAAGTTGTATACACCTACTACGAGTTATGACCGGCATCCCCCAGGGTGACAACAACTGGGATTCTTTCCAGTGATTACCATAGTTGGAGGAGTTCATGTGTACACTAAGTGTTAATGCTTTGGTCCGGTTATCCATTAAAAGGAGGTCTTAATATCCCTTAGTTTCCATTAGGACCCCGCTTCCATGGGAGGGTAGGACAAAAGATGTCAAGCAAGTTCTTTTCCATAAGCATGTATGACTATATATGGAATACATGCATACATTACATTGATGAATTGGAGCTAATTCTGTGTCACCCTATGTTATAACTATTGCATGATGAATGCCATCTGACATAATTATCCATCACTGATCCATTGCCTATGAGCTTACCACATATTGATCCTTGCTAAGTTACTTCGTCGCTGCTACTGTTACTTTTGCCACCATTACCATTACTTCCATACTACTTTGCTACTGAATACTTGGCTACAGATATTAAGTCTTCCAAGTGTGGTTAAATTGACAACTCAGCTGCAAATACTCGAGAATATTCTTTGGCTCCCCTTGTGTCTAATCATTAAATTTGGGTTGAATACTCTACCCTCGAAAACTGTTGTGATCCCCTATACTTGTGGGTTATCAGTCCCCTCAAGGGCTTTTAGAACAGTGCGGGACTAGTGGTGCCTTGTGCATCGTTGGTCATTCCTAGGAATTTGACCCTCAGGTGAGTTTTTTCAAACCCACCCAGGGATTAGGGGCTACTACATATATAAATATAGCACAAATTTAATAAAAATATTTTTTTCGGTAAAATAGGGATTACGTGACTCACCTTGAAGCCCGTCAAGAGACAATTGAAGGCCTCTTTCAGTCTGCTATCAACAACTGATCCTTAGAGATGGAGGCGCTTGACAAAGTCTCCTCCATCATGACCGGCCACCCAATCATGGGTGGCACCGGTGGTGATCGGCCAGCCCGATCTCTGATGGGGGATTGAGCCGGTAGCTTTGGAGGCACAATGCGCTGCAGAGATGTCCTCGGAAGGGACTGGACATCCCTCTGTCCTCCCTCCTCAATGGCTAGGAGAGTTTTCTCCCCTGGTCTTCGGCGGTCGAGGCATTTGCCACGGCCATAACATCATCACCCCATCGGTTGTGTTCGGCTCTGAAGGAGCCTCGCGTGATGACACCTCTGTGGCCTCTTCCGAAGGCCTTGGAGGTGTGTGGTGTGAAGTAGTCCCACTCTTCGCTAGCTCAGTAGGTGGAGACACCCCATACGATATTTTGTCGGTGGGGAGAATGCGTGGGGGGATGCATATTAAAACACATTTGTCTATTTAAAACATCTAGAACTTACCATAAATGACCCAGGGGGTCTTCAGATTCGTACCTTTGGCTGGGGGGTTGACCCTTAGGTTCCTATGGGGAACCTTCTCAAAGTCCTCGGATTCAGCATCGGAGTCCGAGCTGTCATCGGCAGGATTAAGCTCGGCCAACACGCCCTCTTCAGGGCAAGAGGAGGTAGATCCTCTACGGCGTCCGGCGATGCCGCCCTTTTTCTTGTGAGGGGGCAATAGCCTTCCCCCCATCCGCGTCCTCTTCCTCATGAGTAAAGGAAGCATGGGTTTCCTCGGACATAGTGTCTGGCAAGTCTCTTATGCGGAGGCCTTCTCTGGTCTTCTTATTATTCTCCTTCTTCTCTGATGTCAACAAATCCGACCCAGGCTCTTCGGGCTGTGGGGCCAGGCAATTAATTTCCATCGCCTTGCTCAACCATTTCTTTAAAGATAAGAGGGAGGTTTTCCAGCTCTTTGTCAGAGAACAGGGCTAGAGTTTTGAAATCATATCGTATTTGGGTAGGAGGGTTATTGGCTCTTAGGCCTGAGTCCTCCTCCTCGGCTGGCTAGATCTTCTGGGGATTGAATAATGCCTTCCACAACTTCTGGTGGGTAGTGCAGAAGAATGCTTGCACCGTAGGCTCATACTCAAGTTGATAGTCCCACATTGGGGAGTCCCGATGCTGGTAGGGAAGAAGATGGCAGTGGAGTATGACATGGACCACATTAACCAGCTCGATCTTGGCCGCGACAAGCAAGGAAATGCGCTTCTTTAGCGATTTCACCTCTGCGTCCGACCCCTAGGCGAGGCCCTTCGTGAGCCACAAGGTTAATATCATAGGAGGCCCAAATATGATCTTGGCAGGTGCCACCCATCCCTCGTCCCTTGGTTCGGTCATATAGAACCATTCCTTCTCCTAGATCTTGATTATATCGATGAAGGTACGGGCCGGCAACTCAACGCGAGGGATCTTACTGATTATCGCCGCTCCCTAGTCTGTGTGCTCACCTGCGACTGTCTTCGGCTTGACATTGAATACCTTGAGCCACAGGCCGAAGTGCAACACGACCCGCAGGAAGGCTTCACAGACAATGATGATTTTCGAAATATGCATGAAGTTGTTCGGGGGGAGATCGTGGAAATACAGCCCGTAGAAGAACATGAGGCCCCTGATGAAGGGGTGGAGTGAAAAGCCCAGTCCTCGGAGGAAATGGGGGACAAACACCACCCTCGCGCCTGGCTTAGGGGTGGGGACCACCTAGTTTGCCTCTGTAGCACGGTGGAAGACATTGGATGGGAGGTAGCCGGCGAGCTTTAACTCCCGAATGTCCTTGTCGATGACCTTGGAGGCCGCCCACTTGCCCATGGATCTTGAACCCACCATGGCTGAGCTCAGGGGACAGATTGAGGGGGAACTGGCTCTGGGCTCCTGTGACGCCCCCAATTTCGACCGTACGCTGAACATACACGCAATGCGTACGATCAAGCTGAGGGACTCACTAATCAATATCCCAACACAACTCTAGACACAAATTAAAGTCATGCAGCTTCATATTACAAGACAGGGGCCTCGAGGGCTCGAATACAAAGCTGGACAAGCACGAGTCAGCGGAAGCAAATAATATCTGAGTATAGACATAAGTTAGATAAGTTTTTCCTTAACAAGGCTAGCACAACATAACAGCAGATCGAAAGAGTCGAGGCCTCCTGCCTAGGAACCTCCTATCCTACTGCTGGTCGGGGGCCGCCTCCACGTAGTTGTAGGCTCCTGCGGTGGTGCTGTAGTCGTCTCTGGCATACTCCATCTCCTGGGCTCCATCGTCAGAATGCAGAATAGTATCGAGGGGGAAAGAGAAAGCAAAGCAGCAGTGAGTACTCATCCAAAATACTTGCAAGACTGACATAAAAACTATGCTAAATATGCATCATTATCGAGGGGTGGGGTTATATCTGGACTGACTGGAGAAAGCAGGAATAGGGGGAAGACCTAGTCCTATCGAAGACTAGCATCTTGAATATCATGCGGCATGAGAAGAGAGTAGACTGGCATCTAATATATATTCATATTATTGTAGCAATCTTATTAAGTAACCACGCCCACAGATTCTTCCTCGACTCCCTGCGAGGAAGCAATCTCGGGGCTACCATTCATTTAAAGTAAAGCACAATTTTAGTTGTATAAGGTCGAGGTACAACTCCAACTCGTCCTATTACCGTGGACACGACTATTCGAATAGATTGTTGTTCCCTGCAGGGGTGCACCGCATTTCCAACATGCTTGATCACATCCGGCCGGACACACTTTCCGGGGTAATGCCCGGCCTCAGGATCCAGAACATCGTCGCCCCACCTAGGCTCAACGAAGAGGCCAGCCCGCCGGTCTACTCCTAAGCGCGCAGGTTCATGGGCCCACTTGCCCTTGCACTCCTGCACGATGCGACCACGGCCAGAAACAGACCTAGTACACTCAGTCCGGGAGCTGTATGTTCTAGCCCAATCCGGCGCGCGCATAACGTCCGAAGAGCTTCGGCTGATACAACGACGCTGAGCACCCATAACTTCTCCCACATGAAGGTTTAATGCGTAAAAGGGTCCACGACCAACTCAGATCAAATACCCAACCCATTAGCATTTTATTAGTGCGGGGCAAGCTCGAACCATATTGTTGGTCGTCGCCCCGCCAATAACTCTCGGGTGCCTTACCGGCGCACCCCACCAAGTCTCGGATGCCTTGCGGCGCATCCCACCAAATCTTTCTCTCGCGGGCACCCTTGGGGCCGACCCGTCTTCAACATGTTTCTGTAACCCAGTCATAGTAACTGTGTGTATAAAACATAAGGGCAGGAACTGAGGAATCACCCTCAATGGTCCCCCTCGATGTAACCGTCAAGGTGGACTTTAGAGGAATCACCCTCGAGGGTCCCACACTTGAGGGGTTGCATGACAGAGACATCGTCGGGAATGGTGAAGGAGGAATCACCCTCGATAACCACGACCGACTAGATGCGATATAGGGATAGCATCATGAGTACTTCACGAGGTGTCACCCTCGGTACTCGATAGTAGCACTTCAGAGTCATACAATTTTGGGGAGTGCGGTGATGTGAGTGGCCTGGCTTGTCAGTCAGTTGACCGAGTCTTCGAGTCATCGAGTCGTCAGGTTGTCGATGAAGGAGCAGGGGTAACTAGGACTAAGGGGGTCACTGGGGGTTCACTAACCAACCTATACTAAGCAGTTGGTATGATTGTAGAATAGTAGCAGTTCATCAAAAATAGGCTATGCATCAGAATAAAGCAAACATATGCAACATGATGCACTACATGGCAATATGCATAGTTAGGTATACACTAACGCAATACTACACGTTGCAGACATAGAGGGAGAATATCTGACGATATTTCCCGATTTGCGGATTTATCGGACAGTTGATCCGGAGGGGAAAGTGCCATGTTCATCATGCTAGGAGCGTGTGATAGATGAAAGAAAGGCATATTTGGATTCGTGGGATTTTTCTGATCAACTTTCGTATATAAATTATTTTCATCTGAGTTACGGTTTAAAAGATATGATTTTCTAAAGTTTTTATTAATTTCTGAAATTAAACAGATTATTATCTATTCGAAAATTGTTTTATGACGTCAGCATGATGCATTGCTGACATCAGCAGTCAGCAGAGGGCTGGCCAGGTCAAACCTGACCAGTGGGCCCCACCTGTCATAGACAGTGGGTTATTTTTAAATCTAAAGAGAGTTAATTAGTGAGTGGGGTCTACCTGTCAGTGAGATATTAACCTAAACTAATTATTTTTATTTATTTAACCTGTTAAATTAAGTAACTGATAGGGGGACCCACCTGTCATACTCAAAGGAGCAAGAGGTCCCACTAGTCAGTGGCCCTGGCAGCCGAGTCAGCACGTTGACTGGGTCAACCCAGTCAACTGGGGCCAGGGGCCCCATTGGCAGTGACCCAGGGGTGGACCCCAGGTGTGCCACGTTGGTGGTGGCCGGCGTTCGTCGCCGAAGAAGCTCCAGCGAGCACCCGAGACCACGGCGGGGGTCGGGATTTGCGCACAAGGGATCATATCGGTCGCCGTTTCTTGCGTTCGCGAGCTGGCGACGGCGTCGATCCATCCCAGCCATCGGGAGCTGTTGCGGTGGGCTGTGGGGTCGCCGGCGTCGAGGCTGGCAGCGGGGAACTTTGGGCGCCGATGGCAAACGATGAACAGGGGCGTCTTCGAGCTAACGGCGGGTACTACTCGAGCCTACGCGGTGAGGGAAGTAGAATGGTGGCGGCGGGGGGACCAAAAGGTCACCGGAGGCTCGCCGGCGACAAGCTCAGGTGGAGGAGCTCTCGACCACGGCGGGGAGAAGGTGCTACGGTGCCGGAAAAGCTCGGGGAAGAGAGGGGAAAGGGAGCAGGGGCTGACCGCGACGCGTTGCCATTCAAAGTGTGCTCGGGGAGGGCCTGACGGCAACAGAATCGAGGACGGCGAGCGGCGGCGTCCCGAGGAAGAAGAAGTGCAGCAACGGCGATGAAGGGCCCCTCAAGCTCGAGCTCGTGGTCGAGGGGGCCAAGGGGAGCGAGGCAGAGCTCATGGGTGCGGTGGCATAGCACGGGAGGCACGGTGGCCGTGGCTAGCCGACGTCCATGGCGCCGGTGGCGCGGGCGCGAGTGGGGAAGAGAGCACGGGCAGGGGGCAGGTGAGATCTTGGGGGCCTTAGGGTTTGCGGGGGAGCAGGTGGTGGTGGCCGCGGTGGCGGTCTGATCCCCGCACCATCGCCGGCGAGTTGGTGCGGCGGCGACGTGCGCGCCCGGCGCAGAGGAAGGGGGCGACGGGGGGGGGGGGGGGTTGCGGGCTGGGCCGCACTGTGGCCAGTGGGCCCAGTGGCTTCCCCCCCCTTTTCTTTTTCCTTTTTCTTTTTCTGTTTCCCTTTTTCATTTTCTGTTTCTTTTTCATTTATTTTAGTCATCTTTTGTATTAGCAAAAATGTGGGACATGGCCCAACAATTAATATGAATTATTTTGAAAGGCCATGCCAAGTTTGAGCATTTCTGGAAATTGGTAAATTTTAATAATTGATTTAAATGACCTTGGAAGTATTTTCAGCTTATGTTATTAATAGTGGGGGCCACATCACACACCAGGTGATGTTGTTTTTCTTAGCATTATTTATTTTGGAATATTTCACAACTTTGGAACATTTTTGCTTTGCTGTTTGAAGGTATAACTTTGTCACTTGAATCTATAGAGCATTAGAAGAGAATTTTGAATTGGAATTTGAAATTCCACCTTGATCATATTCCGCTTAGCAAAATAATCAGTTGCTGACCATGCCATTACTATAGCTTAATTACATCACCACTGTAGCACTGACACTAGGGTGTTACCGCATCTGGAGCTTGGGAAGATTGAGGAAGCAAGGGATGCATGAATAGACCTCGATTTTTTCCCTTTTATGAGGCGTGACGCCGATTAACCTCCTTTTACTATGCCGCGGGTCTCTCGGCTTCCCAAGGCGTGCATGCCGTTATGCACACGTGAAGTAACCTAGGGCGTTAATCATATCCAGTGTGAAACGGAGCACGATCTATACATTCATGAGTCATGCCAATGTAAAAACGGCCTCGAACCGTCAATCAAGTTTTCATAACCGGTTCAATGGTCATGTTAGGCCATGACCATTCGTCAAAAAGGTTGTTAGAAAATGATATTTACACTTTGATGTTTGGCCTTCAGGGCTAAGCAACTCATGGTGTCTGGACGATCGTTTCATCGGAAAAATTACGCGTCATCAGAAGCCGGACAAGTCTGAGCCGATCATTAACGGGAAGAAGAACTCACCCCGCAAGCCAGAGACTCTGATCACATGAATCTACCAGTGCTGTGACCTTTGGCATTGGGGGCTACTGAGGGAGTCCTGGGTTACGGGGTCTCAGGCCGCTGGCCCATCTCCTAAATGGCTGGCTTGGTGGGCTCCTCTAAAAGGAAGGGCCGGATACGCCACGACCCTACGTTCTATAAGGAAGTCTCGAAGGCATGTTGTGTACTCCAAGTTAAGATAAGGAAATCGACATCTCCATTCCCGGTAGGAGACCTAGAATGTGTAAACCCTAGGTACCCTCCGGTGTCTGTATAAACCGGAAGGGTTTCAGATTGTAGGGTAGAGAAACTCATCTTGGGTTTTATCTATCTAATCTCGACGTAGATCAACTCTGTAACCTTCATACACATCAATATAGTCGAGTAGGACGTAGGGTTTTACCTCCATAGGAGGGCCCCAACCTGGGTAAACATCGTCTCCTTTGTCCCCTATTACCATCGATCCTGGACTCACAGCTCGGGACCCCCTACCTGAGGTCCGCCGGTTTTGACACCAACACCAGGTACACAAAATAGAAGTTCATTTGAAATTTTAGAGGTGGCACATGCAAATTTACTTGGAACTGTAGGGTAATACCGCATATATGAAGATATGGTGGACTCATCTGGAATAACTTTCCTTTAAGGGTTTTTGATGCACAAGCAGAATTCGCACATAGTACAGGTGAAGACTAGCAAATAGGGTGAGAAGTGGCCAACTACAGAGCGACTATGGTCATAAACATGCATTACAAATAATAAACATTGAATGCTATCATGAGTAGGACATGGAAACCATGAACATAAATATAATGAAGGCTATGTTGGATTTGATTCAACTACATGCGTGAACATGTGCCAAGTCAAGCCGCTTGAAACACTCAGAGGAGGATACCATATCATCACACTACATCACAACCATTTTAATGCATGTTCAAATCCAAGATAAATCATTATCCACTCCTAACTACTTGAGCATGTCATGAGAAACTGTAATCTCTAATTGTCATTGCAAACATGTTCAATCATAATGTTCTGAATCATGGATACTAGGTTAAACATATATTTTACAAAAACAAGAACAAGTTGACTTCATACCCACTTTTCTCTGCCATAGTCAATTTATCAAATATCGTCATTATAGCCTTTCACTTGCACAATTGAATGATATGAAAATAATAATAGTGCAAGAGTGTCGTGGACTAAGCTGGAATCTGCAAATATTTTATTCAAGAGCAGAAGACAAAGTAATATGGGGTCGATGTTAGATCAATGATAATGCATATGAGAACCACTAAACATTTTCATCATGATCTTCTCCTTGGTATGACTCGATAAAAGAAAAAGAATTTTGAAGAAACATACTGAAATATTTTTGGAATTTTTTGTTTTTCTTGAAGAAAGCAAACATGAGACCGAAAACAAAAACAAGAAAAACTATTTACACGGGAGAACTCCCAACAAGCAAAAGAAGAAATGAGAAATCTTTTTGTATTTTCTTTTAATACCAGAATTAACTAAACTGAAAAGAAAAATAGAAAATAAACAAGAAGTATATTTGGATTTTCTCAAAGTTTTTCAAACACACAAGAAGAAAGCGAGAAAAATAAATCTACCTTTGATAATACAATAAAAGAGTTTGAACACTAATAGCTGAAATGAAATGTGTGAACATGAATGTAGTGTCGGTTGAAATACATACTCCCCAAAGCTTAGGCTTTTGGCCTAGCTTGGTAATCACCATCTGTGGCCCGGATAATGGCTTGAGTGATAGGCTACCGAGGCTCTTGGTGCAACCACCTCAGCCCTGCTGGCAGCTTCCACCTCTGAATCGTACGCGCGGGCCTCGCCCTAAAGGCATAGTATCTTCCCTTGCTATTAAAATCAAAGAGAGTAAGAGCAGGCAATAAAATACGCACAATGGGATCGATATCAAACCTCAAGTTATAAGTATGGTTATTAACTTTGCCTATAAGAAATCTATGGCGTTTCATGGCATCAAAGGCTAGGTACTGGTTAGGTAATATAGGATCATTAGGCCAAGGGGACACTCCCAACCTCGTAGCGTGGCAAGAGGCATAAATCCTTCCATAGAAATTACCATTAGAAGCATTGAGAATAAGTCTCCATGCAACAATTGCTCCTAAGTTGTAGTCTTTAATTCCAGTTCAAAAGTGTATATAAGACTCAAATCCTAGGCACACAGCATGCTACAATCCTTCTTGCCTCCAATGCATTTGCCATTAAAGAGTGCAAGGTACTGAATAGACGGAAAATGGATGCTCTTTATTCTGCCTTGTTTCACTCCTCTAATTTCATCACAACAAAGGTTCCTCAATAATGATTCATACTCAGCTTTTGTTGGTTCATATAACGGATCCCAATATGGAATTTTACAGGCGTCGCAAAATGCATCTAAAGGCATGGTGAAAGCATTATTATAAAGACTAAATAGAACTCTAGACTCAGTAGGGAAATATATAAATTTGTTGGTAAATGTCTCCATGAGGGTGAGGTGTTTTGTGCACTTATCTTCGATGAAAGAAACATACTTCTAAAATTCTTCCTTAATACCTGCACCTTCCATGAAGGTATTACACAGCCAAAGGCATGATTTGGTTTCAGCGTCTCATATCGAGCTTGCACTTGGCTCAACATAAGATTGTCGTACGGAAATTTCACTTGATGATGCCCTCGAGGATCTCCTCCTCGAAGAACTCCTGAAGAATTGCATTTTATTTGTGAAAAATTTCTGAAAAGAATTGTGACAAAATTTTGTTAACAAAACTAAACAAGATTGATAGCAATTACTCCTAGGGATGCATAGATGCCATATCAAGCATTCAAACTACTTAGAACTCTAAGAATTTAACATGCAAGCTCATCTACAGCAGCACCAAGAGTAGCCAATTAATATAAAATTAATCCCCTAAATCACAAACTAATTGGAGCAATGGGGGAGTTACATATCGAGAAGCAATCCCGTAAAACAGTTTCAGAAATAGAGCTTTGAGAAAAGAGATCGAAACCCATGGGTTCTTGAGAAAGAACACGAGGCATAGAGCAATGGTGAATGTTTTTGTGGAGGTAAGAGATGACATGGGATAAAGGGATAAGTGGGGTGACCTACCTTGGGCCCACCCTCTACCAGGCCGCGCCAAGGGGGACCGGCACGCCCTGGTGCAGGGTGGCCACCAGGTGCATCCCCTCCTCTGGTGTTATTTGTTCCAGAAATTCACAAATAATTAGACAACAACCGTGTTCAATTTTTAGGGCATTCTGAGAATTTTTTTGGGTCATTTTTATTGCACGGGAAAAATCAGAAGACTGGATAAACATTGCATTTTATTTATTTAACTAAGAAAAACATAAAAAAGTGGGTACAGAGAGTTGTGTCTACTAAATTCATCAACTTCATACCTCTCGAAAATGATCTGTTAATAAGGTTCATCAAGTCTTATTAACAATCGCTTTCAATTAGCATGAAACGGAAGAACTTTCGTAAAACACTAGGTTACCTCAATGGGGATAGGCATATACCCAACCATAATAATATCATATTTCTTCTTGACAGCAGGTAGAGGTAATTCAAATCTTCTAATAACGAGTGCCAAAGAATTTTCAATAACATTAACACCATTCACTTGGAATTGTTTGTTCGGAAAGTGCATCGTATGCTCATTACTATTGTTATGAAAAGTGACGTTGCTTTTATTGCAATCAATAACAACCCCTGGAGTATTCAAGAAGGGTCTACCAAGGATAATCGACGTGCTGTCGTCCTTTGGCATCTTAAGAATAACAAAGTCTGTTAAGATAGTAACATTTGCAACAACATCGGCACATCCTCACAAATACTGATATGTATGGCAGTTTATTTGTCAGCCATTTTCAATGGTATTTCAGTAGGTGTGAGTTTGTTCAAATCATGTCTTTTATATAAAGAGAAAGGCATAACACTAACACCAGCTCCTAAATCACACAAAGAAGTTTTGACATAATTTCTTTTAATGGAGCAAGGTATAGTTGGTATTCCAGGATCTCCAAGTTTTTTTAGGTACTCCATCCTTAAAGGAATAATTAGCAAGCATGGTGGAGATTTCCACTTCAGGTATCTTTCTTTTATTAGTGATGATGTGTTTCATGTACTTAACATAAGAAGGCATCTTTAAAATATCCGTTAAGCGGGCACGCAAAAAGACTGGCCTAATTATTTCAGCACAGCGTTCAAATTCTTCATCATCCTTTTACTTAGATGGTTTAGGTGGGAGAGGCATGGGTTTTTGAACCCATGGTTCTCTTTCTTTACCATGTTTTCTAGCCACAAAGTCTTTTGTATCATATCGTTTATGTTTAGGTTGTGGGTTATCAAGATCAACAAAAGGTTCTATTTCTATGTCATCGTTTGGTTCTTTATAATCACTAGGTTGAGTATCCTCATGAAAATAATTATCACTAGGTGGATGTTCATTACCAGATTGAGTTTCAGCATCAGAAATAGAAACATCATTATTATCATCGGGAGGTTTTTCTATCTCTGGTTCACTAGAAGCATGCAAAGTGCTAGCATTTTTATTTTTCTTTTTCTTCTTCGAAGGACAACATGTATCATCATTAATTCCTTGAGATTCTTGTTCAATTATTTTTGGATGACCTTCATGGTAAAGTGATTCTTGGGTCATTCTACCTCCTCTAGTTACTACTCTAATAACATGATCATTCATATTATTATTCATTTAATCGAGCAATTCTCATTGAGATTTAGCAAGTTGTTCTAACTGAGTTTGAACCATAGAGTCATGTTTTCCTACACCTATAACATCATTACTGATTCTTAATAACAAGTCACACAAGCGAGGAATCATATCATAATTATATTTCAAGGGTTTCAAAACATTTGCATTCAAGTGCTCTTGTTTCATAATGTAGTTATCAAACTCATATAAGCATTTACTAGGATGTTTATTGTAAGGGATATCACCTTCATCAAACTTTAATAAAGAATTTACCTCTACCACCCGTGGAGTGGTGGTGGGCTGAGTCCATGAATTTCTTCATTAGGTGGTAAATTTTGACATCTTTAGCCTTAATATCTTTTTCCTTCATTCATTTCTTTGCCTCTTGCATATCTTCAAGACTGAGAAATAAGATACCCCACATCTTCGGTGTGAGTTCAATTTGTGGTTAGGGAGAATCCAATCATCATAGTTCTTCAATATATTATTCAATAGTTCCTCAGCTTGTTCAACAGTTCGTTTCCTAAAAACACAACCATAACAACTATGTAGAAAGTCCCAGAAGCATCAGTTAGTCCATTATAGAAGATATCAAGTATTCCATTTTTATGAAGAGGACGAACAAGCAAAGCATTAAGAAATTGGAGAAGCCTCCCCCATGATTTTGGGAGATTCTATTCTTCAATTTGCACAAAGTTAAATATTTCCTATAAGGCAGCTTGTTTCTTATGAGCAGAATTTTTTTCCAGAGAGGTAGTAAATCATATCCTAGGGACTACGCACACAACCAGGAGTAATAGTATTGTACCATATCTTAGCACCACCCTTTAATGAGAACTGAAGTAATTTGAGAATATAATAGTAGCGAATCTTCTCATCATGAGCAAATAGGGTGGCTATATCATTGAGGTTAGTAAGGTGTACTACCACAGTTTTAATTTCACAACCATGAAAAGGATCAGATTCAACAAAAGCAATTAACTCTAGGACGACAAAGAATTTCTAATCCTTATCGGTAAGAAAGATAGGTGAATTAGAAAACTTAGGATCACTTTTCATTTTAGCATTCAAAGTCTTTTCTTTATACTTGCATAGTAGTTTCTTAACATCATTTCTATCTTAACATCATTTCTATCATTACTTCTACTATTTCTCCATCTAAAGAATAACCTTCAGGTCTCTTAGACATTTC
Source organism: Hordeum marinum (assembly GCA_022496015.1). Lineage (NCBI taxonomy): Eukaryota > Viridiplantae > Streptophyta > Magnoliopsida > Poales > Poaceae > Hordeum > Hordeum marinum. The sequence goes on along the minus strand of CM039676.1, from coordinate 391,802,009 downwards.
AAATCTTGGAGAGCTAGGTATATTAGGTGTTTACTAATCATCGGTTTCAAAGTTCTCATTAGTTTCAGGAGATTCAATGATTTCATTCTCTATAGCTCTAGCAATTTGTTCCTCAACAAATTCACCTAGTGGCACAATATTATCAAGCATGGTACTAGCATCATGACAAGCATCATTCATAGTAGAAGTAGCATCATCAATATCAGGACCAATAGCATGTGGTGGTGTTGCAAACTTGCTCATAACAAAAGGTGAATCAAGTGCAGAGTGTGATGGCAATTCCTTACCTCCCCTCGTAGTAGAGGGAAAAATCTTGGTTTTAGTATCCTTCAGATTCTTCATAGTGATAAGTTGATATAAATCTCAAGTAACTCAAAAAATATAGCTATGTTCCCCAGTAACGCCACCAGAAAAAAGGTCTTGATAACCCACAAGTATAGGGGATCGCAACAGTTTTTGAGGGTAGAGTATTCAACCCAAATTTATAGATTCGACACAAGGGGAGCCAAAGAATATTTGAGAGTATTAGCAGTTGAGTTGTCAATTCAACAACACCCAACGATAAATATCTGTAGCAAAGTTATCCGTAGCCTAGTGCTATGATAGTAGGATAGTAGTAGTAACAGTAAAAGTAGCGGTAACAGTAACAACAATAGTTTTGTAGCAAGTGCAACAGTAATAGAAGTAATAGTAACTTAGCAGGAAGAATAAGTGGAAAACTCGTAGGCACTAGATCGATGTATTCATTGGATGATATTCATCATATAACAGTCATAACCTAGGGCGACACAGAACTAGCTCTAGTTCGTCAATGTAATGTAGGCATGTATTCCGTATATAGTCATACGTGCTTATGGAAAAGAACTTGCATGACATCTTTTGTCCTACCCTCCTGTGGAAGCGGGGTCCATAAGGAAACTAAGGGATATTAAGGCCTCCTTTTAATAGAGAACCGGAACAAAGCATTAACACATATTGAATTCATGAACTCCTCAAACTATGGTCATCACTGTGTAGTATCCTGATTTTTCTATCACCCCGAGGTTGACAGATCATAACACATAATAGGTGCATATGACTAAGCAAGATCGGATCGAGAACATAGATATAATGATGATAACATAAATGGTTCAGATATGAAATCATGGCACTCGGGCCCTAGTGACAAGCATTAAGCATGGAAGTCATAGCAACATCAATCTTAGAACATAGTGGATACTAGGGATCAAGCCCTAACACAACTAACTCGATTACACGATGAATCTCACCGACCAGCAAGCCTACGAAGGAATTACTCACTCCCGGTGGGGAGCATCATGGAATTGGCGATGGAGATGGGTTGATGATGACGAAGACCAAAGATTCCCCTCTTCGGAGCCCCAAACAGACTCTAGATCTAGCCTCCCGATGAAGAACATGAGGTGGTGGTGGCTCCGTATCGTGAAACGCGATAATTCTTTCTCTTTGATTTTTTTGGAGATTTGTGAATTTATAGCATTGGAATTAGGGTCAGTAGGGCCATGAGGTGTCCACCCTCCACCAGGCCGTGCCAGGGGGGCCTGATGCACCCTGGTAGAGCGTGCGCATGCTTGGCCCCCTCTCAGGTGGCTTCTGGCTCCATAATTCCTCATATATTCCAAAATAAATCTCCAAAAAATTCCGTTCCATTCTGAGAACTTTTATTTTTGCACAAAAACAACAACATAGTTCTGCTGAAAACACCGTCAGTTTGGGTTAGTTTCATTCAAATCATGCAAATTAGAGTCCAAAACAAGAGCAAAAGTGTTAGGAAAAGTAGATGTGTTGGAGACGTATCAATACGCGGTAAAGGATGCTTACACCAGGTATGATATATGGAACCGCGTCATCCTCACCCAGGACGGGCTTCGCACAACAAAGATGGAGATGTCCAAGAAGCGCTCCAAGACCTGGTAGAGACTACGATTAGTAAAGATGGAGATGGTGCAGGCCAAAAAGTATCTTCAAGATTGCTCTAGTCATATTTGCTTTCAATTTAAAATATAACATCCCAAATTTTGGAATGTTACAATAAATAGATCAATGATTGTTTGTCTGATTGAGTGATTGAATTTGAGTGAAAATTTGAAACTTTTAGAAACTTTTCAATGAGAGGGAATGACATGACTTTTCCCTTTTTCTTTTGATTTCAAATTCATCCATTTCGAATCAATGAGATAATATGACATGACTTCTTCAAATAAAAGGATATGAAAACTGGATTTTGAAAATCGCTGATATATTTTATTTGGAAATCCATTTCATATTTGGTTCTATTTCAAATTTGAATGAATTCAAATTCCCTTACCCAAATTCAAAATCTTGAGAGGGGCAATATGACACTCCAAACTAGGGGCAATTGGAATTATATTTGAATTCATAAAACTCAGAAAGTTATTTGGAAATTATTTGAATTTCAAATTCAAAGCCATTCTTGAAGTGATTTTTCAAATTTATTTTGCTCCATAAATAAAATATATGGAAAATAGGGTAAAATGATTGCCTTCAATATAAAATGGAGATAAATGAATTTGGAGTCATTGTGGTATTTGCAAAATGTTTTATTTGCATTTTATATGCAACATTAGTACTTTTCGAATTATTCAAATTAGGTAGGATTTTATTTGACACTGAAAATATGTTCATGATATAGGAAATATTTTTATGGTCATTTTAATATATAATATGTCTATATAAAAGTATTTGATTTTTACTTTTATTCAACTTTTGTTTTGTGGTTTTGTTTATAAAAGTGAAAATCTCTGCTAATAGGAAAGGTGCGGCCCATTTGGAATAGTTCTGGCGCAGGATTCCACCTTGCAGATCCAAATCTTTTCCGATCGGACGCCGATCCCCTCGCGCATCCCTGTCTCTCGCTGACCTCCCGGTCCAATTGGCCGACCACATATCTCCAGCGGTCAACTTCCTTCTCCCACTCCTATTTCCTTTCTGTCACCGGCGAACCCTAGCTCACCTCTGATCCATGGGATACCTTGCCAAAAGAAGACCCCGACCCCCTGGCTATAAACGCCAAGCTCTCCACACCCCATTCCGCCTGAATCCCCCTCGCCCAACCCTCTCCTCTCGTCGTGATTGCTCGCCGGAGCCCGAGCGCCGCCAGCATCGCCATTACCACGCCCCGCTCCACCTTGCCCTCCCCAAGCCCCTCTAAGGCCACCTACGTCTTCGCCGCACTCGCCTGCATCTTCTCATGTCGACGCCATAGACGGAGGACCACCATAGACGCCTCCCCGTCAACCTCGCCGCCTCTGCCCTGCCAGAGCCTTGCCGGAGTTCATCTCATCTCCTCTCTATGTCACGGGACACCCCACCACCGTTCGATATAGGACCAACGGTTAGGATTGGAACGTTTAATTTTATTTAAACACCGAACTGTTTTCTTTTAAGGATAGGTCGTCCGCCCGTTTAGCTCTGACATGCACACCCTGAGGCCAATAGAATAACGCCATGTGTACCCCTATCCATTAGAAACGTTTTATCTTTTTTTCTTCTATTTTAATTTAAATTCCACAATAGTTTTGTTTCTTATTTTCTTTATATCTTCTATGGTTTTAATTATTTTGATATGATTCTTTTTGCATTGTGTCAAAAATTTATTCTAGTTTCTGTAGATATAAAGTTTTACCACATTTTAAAATTTTAAATTGGAATTTTGTTGAATTGCTCGAATCACTAGAATTTGAATAACTTGAGTTTAAAAATATATTTTTGATTTATTCTTTTTGCTACTGGTTTGTATCAGTTATATTTATCAATCTGTTCAATCTGAGATTTTTTAGGATATATATATTAGGGTTTCAAGCAAAACAGATTATGTTCTAGTTCTTTTCAGGTTTATTTCTATTTCTTTTGTTTTAATTGTTTTTAATTTGTTTTGTTTTATATCATTTGACAAGTTTTACTTTTTTCCTGTTAGTTAGTAGTAATATTTCAACCAAGTTTATTTCTATGTTATTTATTAGTTTTCCTTGCATGGAACCAATTCTAGTTCAATCATAACTTGCAAATTGATTTCATTGCTAGTTTGATTTCCTATTTGAAAATATTTTTTATAAATTGTTTATTAGTTCCACTTTTTGTTAAATTTATGTTAGATCATAAGCAATTTGTATTAAAGTTGAAATTTTTTGTGGTATCATTCAAGGTTAACATTTTTGATGTCATAAGATGAGTTTGATAAAAACTTTTATTTGTTCTTAGTTGTCCTTCAAAAATATTTATTAGAATACTTTTGTTAGATTTTACATTGGTTTGTCTTGTTTCTATTGAAAATAGGATTAATTGTAGGGAAAACCAACCTCTTGTTGTTGTGATGAAATTTTGTTGTTTTAACTTTTATCTTAAGTATTTCCTTCATCACAACACTATTGTGTTATACTTTTTGCTTTGGCTTTTTGATTGTTAGAATTGATTGCTAGTATGATTGCTTATATGAATGCAATGTTGGGTTATATTGATTTTCATCGGAGAGTGACGAATAGTTCTATAAAGTTATTTCTGAGAGCGATATTATCTTCATCAACCTTACCAGGCAAGTTCATTTTGATCATCTTACATTACCTATGTTTTATTTAAATTAGAATAAATCTTTCCATCATACATCCAATAGGATATTGAGCTTGAACTTGTAGTAGTATCATTAGGTAGGAGAAACCCAACATCCTGTTACCACTTGCCCAGGAAGGGATGTTACTTCACAATTGCTACGCTTTAGTAGACGAGGTTTGGTTGTGATATTCAGGAGTTTTATGAGGTTAATTAATTATTGGAAGACCTGCATGATGATCAAGACCTCAAGCCTTCAAGGACTCAATATACCTTCGGGTGGATTGGACATGTATTTTGGCAGCCTTATATCTATCATGGTTATGCCCGGGAATCCTGGTATCTACCTGTGATCATCCCAACGGAATGCCACCCAGGCTCAAAGAGATGGATAGATACTTCAACGCCAGAAAGCTTACATGTGCAACCGCAAGTCAATATGGGGTATGGCTTGGTTGACCCTAGTGGTGACTCCGGTAAGTCAGTTGCTACGAGATGTAGAAGAACGGTAGGATTTGGATGGGCACTGACTTTCTATCGAAGGATCACTATGGAAGACCATGTTTCCATCGTCCCATTCTCAAACACAAAGGTAGTGCGAGGACATAACGGGAGGGATCGATTCTTGCGGGTAAAGTGTACAAACCTCTACAGAGTGTCGAACTAATCGATTAGCCGTGTCTCCGGTTACAGACAACATGAGCACCGGAGATGATACTATCAGGCATTCTCAACACAATTAATAAATTTTATGATGAGTGGGTCTATTAATAATTTTGGGATATGAGAATTGGTTGGTGGGACCATCTCATTAACAACCAAGTTTTGTAGTGATTTTGTTTCACTCCTTTGTTGTAGGGAAAATAAAACCAGCTTTTCTGGAAAAAAACACTCAGACACAGAGCCACAAAGCCTTTTGCATATAGAATAGCCTTTGTCATTCTTTCTATGGTGATCTTGCCGGTACATTCAATATACTGACCTACACGGCTGCAATGTCTTATGTTGCAGATACTTTTCTACGACGAGTAAGAGTACGATTTAGGGTTACGGTCTACACTCAACCTGTCGTTGGTGTTTATTGGGACTCCACTCTCGTTAAGTGTTTCCGCTATGATTTAAGAGGTATATATTAGTTTTATGTTATTTACATATGATTGCACTTTGATATATACATTGATGTACTGTGTGTGCCAGCATAGTGATCCAGGGATGGCACTAACACATAGAAGCTTGACTTGCTTTGAGTCGGGTCGCTACAGAAATGGTATCAGAGCACATGTTGGCTGTAGGACGTAACCCTAGACAACTGGAAACTCCATAGGACAAGATATCTATCAAACCATATTCTCAAAAAAACTATTACTTCTCATCCCTTCTGAGTTTTATCAAATAGTTACATAATACCCTTGTCACTTTGACCACTCGGAGGAATCAACTAATTGTCACTTCCACCAGGACAAGATATTGGACAACTGATGACCAACTCAGACAAAGATGTATTTCACTATGGAAAGAGCTACGATTTTTTTTGAAGACTATAAGGACGTGAAGAAATTGAAGACCATGAAGTGTTTCAAAGATTTTACGCCCCCTAGAAGACCAAACCCCTGTTGCATACTCACGTTAGATACGGTGATGTATGAGCTGTCATTTGTGTGCATTTTTTGATAGCCACAAATAAAACATATTTTCAAAAATATTGTTTGTATTGTGTGTATCTCCCTCTATTTCCCCAGTATCTCATCCTAAAACCCTTGGACCCAATTAGATGGCATATGAAGCTAGACTTGTATTCTCTAGACCAATGACCCAGCTAGAGGCTGAGATATGGATTCAGAAACATGGAGGACCATTTCGGGAGCTACTTGATTTCAAAGGAGTATGAGGTTGCACACGCTCTTCAGTAACTTACCCAAACTGCTGCTATCTGGTGGAGAATCCATCATGCCATACAAGTATTTAATGGAGCAGAAACTTGGGAAGAATTCAAGAAGATTCTGCTAACATCCCGTCTCTTTCAAAAGCATTGTGTTAACCTGACGAAGAGGACTTGTGCATGCAAGATCTGTGGAGAGATAGGACACACCCAGGAATAGCACAAGGATGGATGCCGTCATTGTGAAGAAAATCACCCAGCTGAGGAGTGCACAACTAGACAGGTGACTTGTTTCTTGTGTGAAGGAACCATGCACTACCCAGCTGAGTGGCACATATATCCTAAGGTACGACAAGTTGTCAAGCAACAGAAAGAGGCCCCCAGGTGAAATTTTGAGGAAACTCTTATGAGTATGCTCGTGCCAATGGCGACAAAAGATGTACCAACTAGAGATACTGCAATCACTACAGGAAACAGGTACTTTGCCATCCGCCATCCCGGACGGCAAAGGCAGGAAATCCAGACGGCAACGGCTTTGCCATCCGCCAGTGGTCGGCAAACCATCCGGCTGAACAGTCCAGGGTAAAGGCCGCTTTGCCGTTTGTTGGCGGACGACAAAGAGCTTAGGTTATTTGCCGTTGGCCAGCAGACGGAAAAGAGCCTGGACGGCACGCGTGGGCACTTAGCTCCGTTAGGGGGCTTAACGGCGTGCTTTGCCATCAGCCGGTGGACGGCAAAGACCTTAGGTTCTGTGCCGTCAGCCAGCGGACGACAAAGACCTTGGGTTCTGTGCCGTTAGCCAGCGGACGACAAAGACCTTAGGTTCTTTGCCATCGGCCAGCGGACGGCAAAGCACCTTTTTTTAATAGCCTAGGGGGTTCTTTGCCGTCCGCTGGCTGACGGCAAAGAAACCACCTAGGTCAGCCCTAGTTTGCACAGGTAGCTGCCACATGGCCTTTTTGCCGTCTGCTAGCCGATGGCAAAGCTCTTTCCCGTCTGCCAGCAGACGGCAAAGCGGCCATATAGCCCCTGTTTTTTTGTTTTTTCTTAAAATCATTCAATTTGACAGGAAATTCATATATACCCAACATATACATATCCAGAACATACATATCATTCAACGAGTTCCAACAAGCATACCAAATAAGTTGAAACAAGCATAGGTGGACCAATAATTAAGTTCCAACATACAAGTCCAACATATATACAAGTTTCGAACAACACGCAATATGGTTTCCAACAACATATCCATACATATGTATCCAAAACAAGTGTTCCATAAACATGAAGGTAGTAGAAGTAGAAGAGTACAGTCCATCAATCCACTCTTCCTCATCTATAGCAAATCTGCAAAGTAGGAAAGATATAGTTAGAAGAAGAAGAAGACTAGCTATAAGAAGAAGAAGAAAATGAAGAAAAAAAGAAGAAGAACAATTTATAGGATATTTAGGAGGTAAACCAAGGTTATTATGCCATTTTGTACCTAAGTGAGCTAATTATGTCATAAATGAACTAGCTATAGATCATTATTGAGCTATACTAGCTAGTAATGCCATTTTCTAGCTAACTAAGCATATCAAGTCAATTTAGAGGAAAAAATGCTAAGTATAGGTCATTTTATAGCTATCCTAGGTAGAATATACCATTTTCTAGCTAACTAAGCATACCAAGTCATTTTTGATGAAAATAAGCTAAGTATAGGTCAGTTTCTAGCTATCCTAGGTATAACATACCATTTTCTAGCTAACTAAGCATATCAAGTCATTTTTTATGAAACTAATCTAAGTATAGGTCATTTTATAGCTATCCTAGGTAGAATATATCATTTTGGAGGTACGTAAGATTATTATGTATTTTTGAGGAAAATAGGCTAAGTATAGGTCATTTTGGAGGTAAACCATGGTTAATATGCCATTTTTACCTAAGTGAGCATATTATGTCATAAATGGGTTACCTAAGCTAATTATAGATCATTATTGAGCTATCCTAGGTAGTTAAGCCATTTTGTACCTAAGTGAGCTAATTAGTCATAAATGAACTAGGGGTGTCGGGGTGTCGGCGGTGTCGTGTCAGGGGTGTCGGTGTCGGGGTGTCAGGGGTGTCGGGGGTGTCGTGGTGTCAGGGGTGTCGGGGTCGGGGTGCCGTGTTGGGATCTCGGGGGGTCGTGGTCGGTGTGCCGTGTCGGGGTGTCGGTCTCGGGGTGTCAGGGGTGTCGGTCTCGGGGTGTCAAGGGTGTCAGGGTGTCGGGGGTGTCGGTGTCGGGGTGTCGGGCGTGTCGGTGTCGGGGTGTCAGGGGTGTCGGGGGTGTCGTGGTGTGGAGGTGGCGGGCATGCGGGGGGTCAACGGCGGCAGGGGAGGCGCGGTGGGGGTTGGGGGCGACGGCGACGGGCGTGTTTGACGTCGGGGGAGATGAGAGAAAGAGAGAGAGGCGTGGGGGGTGCCGTTAGTGCGGTTAGGTATTAACCGCTTTGTCGTCCGCTATCGGATGGCAAAGAGGTGGGGTGGTGGGCCGTTAAAGTAGTGTCGTCGACTAGGCCCCACCCACCTTTTTGCCGTCCGCTGGCTGACGGCAAAGAATCTTTGTCGTCCGCTCGCAGACGGCAAAGAGCTGGCTGATGGCAAAGCTCCTCTTTGCCGTCTGCTAGCTCTTTGTCGTCCCCTTTGTGCTAGCTGATGGCAAAGCCCCTCTTTGCCGTCTGCTAGCAGACGTCAAATCATCTGATTCCAGTAGTGAATCGAGAACTGCACCAAGTCATGTTATTCATGTGGAGGATAAGGACATATCTAATAGGATTGTCCAAAGGAATATCTGCAAGAATTCTCGACAGAAATATTTGGGTATGATCCTAAGGAAATAGAAACTATGATCTAGACGCAAGGGTCTAGGAAGAAGATAAAGCATATCAGGAAAAGAGAAACCCCTGAACAGAGGGACCTGAGTCATATCAGATGTTTCAAGTGTGAGGATATGGGTCGCTACGCCAATATGTGCCCAGGAAAAGAACAAAGAACCAAAGGAGCAAACACCAACATCAAGAAGCCCCGAGACTTGTCAGAAGTCATCTGTTTTCACTACAAGGGAGCAGGAAATTATTCTAGTGAATGTCCAAAGAAGAAGAAAGCTAGAATGGAGTAGTTAAGTTTTGAAGATGGCAATAAGTGTAACATGAAACACTCTTGTTTTCATGAGAATTATGGAGTTAAACTTTGTAACGGAAGTCTATGGGATTGTAATAACTTCATAAATCAATGAAACTTATTGTGTCATGTTGATATATATGAGTTGTTACTCCATGAACAAAGATCTCTGAACAATTTTGAGGATATGAGAAAATATGGTCTATGCAGGCATATATACATTTCATATTAAGTGTGGTAGTAACCGGTAAAACCGTAGGATCCAAGGAATAAGAAATTATTGTATTTCCATGGAGTCTGGATCAAATAAATATAGTTGAAGGTAATATTGTACCATATCAAACTATGTGGATGACAACATTTGTAACTAAGTACTTTTGAAGTTGGAATGATTGTGATGAAACAATACCCAAGGTAAAATAGACGAATGGAAAGGAAAATGAATTCCACGGAGTGGAATCCAAACAAGAATGAGTCTGTGAATTATTGCCTCAAGGGTATGATGGAGTGAACTGAAGGTAATGTTGGAATATGAAACACTAGTGATCTCAAGGGTGAGTTAAAGTAGTGAGCCCATAGAACCACATACCTCAGGATTGATAAGGATCAAGCCCAACCTTTATGAAGGAAGAAACTTGGAAGAAGGTATGACTGATTAGCAAACGTTTTCCTTAGGAGTAAACGAAAACCTGAGAGTTGTGAAGAAACGATAGATGCTTTGTTTGTAGCTTGCAGAATCAATGGATTTATCTGAACTTCGTTCGTTGACAAGAGAAAATTCTGTAATGCTTGTGAGGAAGCCTGATAACCCACAAGTATAGGGGATCGCAACAGTTTTCGAGGGTAAAGTATTCAACCCGAATTTATTGATTTGACACAAAGGGAGCCAAAGAATATCCTCGAGTATTATCAGTTGAGTTGTCAATTCAACCACACCTGAAAGATTTTGTATCTGCAGCAAAGTTTTAGTAGCAAAGTAGTATGATAGTAACAGTAATAGTGGTGACAGTAGTAGCAGTGATTTGGGTAGCAAGTGTGACCGCGGTAGAGGTAAAGTTACTAAGCAAGGGCCAGTATAGGAAAAGCTCGTAGGCATTGGATCGGTAATGGATGATTATGTAGGATGGCAATCATCATGTAATAGTTATAACATAGGGTGATATGTGACTAGCTCGAGTTTGACAATGTAATGTGGGCATGTATTCCGTATATAGTCATACATGCTTATGGAAAAGAACTTGCATGACATCTTTTGTCCACCCCTCCCGTGGCAGCGGGGTCCTAATGGAAACTAAGAGATATTAAGGTCTCCTAATAATAGAGAACCGGAACAAAGCATTAGCACATGGTTAAATACATGGAATCCTCATGCTATGGTCATCTCCGGGAGTGGTTCCGGCTATTGTCACTCCGGGGTTGCCGGGTCATAACACATAGTAGGTGACTACAACTTGCAAGATAGGATCAAGAACTCACATATATTTATGAAAACATAATAGGTTCAGATCTGAAATCATGGCACTCGGGCCCTAGTGACAAGCATTAAGTATAGCAAAGTAGTAGCAACATCAATCTTAGAACATAGTGGATACTAGGGAGCAAACCCTATCAAAACTTACTCGATTACATGATAGATCTCATCCAACTCATCACCGTCCAGCAAGCCAACGATGATATTACTCACGAACGATGGAGAGCATCATGAAATTGGTGATGGAGGATGGTTGATGATGACGATGGCTTCAATTTCCACTCTCCGGAGCCAAAAACGGACTCCAGATCTGCCCTCCCGAGGAAGAACAGGTGGTGGCGGTGGCTCCGTATCGTAAAACACGATGAACTCTTCTCTCTTAATTTTTTCTGGGCAAATAGGGTTATATGGAGCTGGAGAGGAGGTCAGAGGAGCCACGTTGGCCCCACGAGCCTGCGTCAGTCTGGGTTAGTTTCATTCAAATCATGCAAATTAGAGTCCAAAACAAGGGCAAAAGAGTTTGGAAAAGTAGATACGTTGGAGACGTATCAACTCCCCCAAGCTTAAAGCCTTGCTTGTCCTTAAGCAATTCAATTGATAAACTGAAAGAGATAAAAGAAAAACTTTTACGAACTCTGTTTTATCTTGCTGCCATAATTATGGCTAACTCCTATTCAGGTTTTCAACAAGATCATAAGCTAACCACATAGGCAATGACATTTAGGTCTCATGGTATACTCATATGAATGGCATAATTAACTAGCAAGTAATAATAATAAGTTTCAAACTTCAACACCTCAACCAAAACAATCATGATACAATATGAATAGATGGTATCTCGCTAGCCCTTTCTGAGACCGCAAGACATAAATGCAGAGCACCTTCAAAGACCAAGGGCCGACTAGAAATTTTAATTCATGGCAAAGAAGATCCAGTCATAGTCATACTCAATATCAATTAATAGCAAAGCATACAAATGACGGGGGTGCTCTCTAGCTGGTGATTTTAATAAGAAGAGGATGACTCAACAGAAATGTAAATAGATAGGCCCTTTGCAGAGGGAAGCATTGATTCGCAGAGGTGCCAGAGCTCAAGCTTTTTAAAACAGAAGTAAATAATTTTTGGGGTGGCATTCTTTCATTGTCAACGCGATGACCAAGAGTTTTCACCATCTTCCATGCTACATGTATTATGGGCGGTTCCCAAACAGAATAGTAAAGTTTTGACTCCCCCACCACCGATCAATCGCACTCCACGACTTGCCGAATCCTCGGGTGCCGTCCATACCAACAACAATCCAGGGGGAGTTTTGTTTGCAATTATATTTTTATTTGATTTGAGCATGGATATGGGCATTCCGATTACCAGCCCCTTTCTTGTTAGTGATAGTGAATAAACATATATCGAGGATAACACGCCTAGCATGGAAGATACTGACCGCCCCTTGTCACAACATGAGCGGTTCAGGCATACAAAACAGATTATTATTTGAAGGTTTAGAGAATGGCACATGCAAATTTACTTGGAACGGCAGGCAAATACCGCATATAGGTAGGTATGGTGGACTCATATGGAACAAACTTTGGGTTTAGGAAATGGATGCACAAGCATTATTCCCGCTTAGTACAAGTGAAGGCTAGCAAAATACTGGGAAGCGACAACAGTCATTAACATGCATTGAGATTAACCAACATTGAGTGCAATCATGAGTAGGATATAAATCATAATGAACATGAATATCGTGGAGGCTATGTTGATTTTGTCTCAACTACATGCGTGAACATGTGCCAAGTCAAGCCACTTGAATGATTCAAAGGAGGATACCATCCTATCATACTACATCACAATCATTTTAAAATTCATGTTGGCATCCAAGACAAACCATTATAAGCTCCTAGCTAATTAAGCATGGCATAAGAAACTGCGATCTCTAAGTTGTCATTGCAAACATGTTTTTCTCATAACAAGGCTGAATTCGGAACGCTGAGCTAGTCATATTTGAAAAAACCAGATAGGTCGAGTTCATACCAGCTTTTCCAGGCTCAGTCATTTCATCATATATCGCCATTATTGCATTTCACTTGCACGACCGAATGACAGGAATAATAATAAGGGTGTTCATGCATTGGACTAAGCTGGAATCTGCAAGCAAACTCAGAGGAGAAGACAAAATAATATGGATCTTTGTCGGATAAACAATAATGCAAATGAGATCCACTAATCATTTTAATCTTGGTCTTCTACCTCGACCCAAAGAAAAAGAAAACTATTTACATGGGAAAGCTCCCAACAAGCAACAGAAGAACGGGAAATCTTTTTGGGTTTTCTTTTTAGTTACTACTAAGCATGCAAGAATGTAAAGTTACAACTAATTTTTTTTTGTTTTTTTTGTTTTTAATTTTTTTTGGATTTTCTCAAGTTAATCAAACACACAAGAAGAATGCGAGAAAAATAAAATAAACTAGCATGGATGATATAATGAAAAAGTGTGAACACCGAATATAAAGGTGAATGTGTGAACATGAATATAAAGTCGGTGAGAAACACGTACTCCCCCAAGCTAAGGCTTTTGGCCTAAGGTGGTCTACTCCCAAGGAGGAATGTAACCAGATCCGGGGTACTCCGGGCGATATCCAAAATCATAATGTGGGTTGTACTGGGACGCGGCAGCTACCGCCTGAATGGCTGCCTCACGGAATCAATCAGCCTTCACCTCCCTCTCATACTCCTCTGCCTCTCCTCTGGTTATGTAATATCTCTGTTTACTCTGAAAATCAAAGAAGGCAGGAGCAAGAAGGGTAATATGAAAAACATGCTATCGGTTAAATATTAGCCGGTATAGGTGGGACTCATTGCTCCTCTCCTGGAACTAGAAGCGTATCATAGCAGCACGATCAAGGAAAGCATTGTGAAGCGGGGGATCTCCAGTCTGGATGGGTATTTTAAGATAATTAGCTAGGCGAGTGGCATAGATCCCTCTGTAGAAATCTCCTTTATTAGCATTGTTATTTAGTCTCCTAGCAATTATAGCTCCCATGTTAAAACTTCTATCACCTATTCCTGCACTCTTAAATATACTGAGGTCAGGTGCGCTGAGGTGGCTATGATCACGCTTACCATTAACGCATCTACCTATGAAGAGGGCAAAATAATGTAAGGCAGTAAAATGAATGCTCCCCATGGTAGCTTGCATAATATCTCTAGTCTCTCCAATAGTTATACCGGAAATAAAATCTCTAACCCAGGACTTAGGAGGGTCATTGGGGCTACCCCAATCAGGTATATTTCATATTCCATTAAAATCCTCTAAATCCATAGTATACGATTTGTCATAAAGATCAAACAGTATGGATGTGTCACGGCCAACTGAAAATTTGAATCTACGAACAAAATAGGCAGTGAGTGTAGTATACTGTTCACATTTATTGGAGATTAATTCTTTGAGCCCGGCGTTGCGAATAAATGTGTCAAACTCGTCCTTGAAACCTACATCAATCATGAATTCACCGGAAGGCCATTTACATGCTTGCACTATTGCGTCTCTCGGCTGATAAGGATCGGGCTCCCGAATCACGGGACGGGGACCCCTCTTGCTTGAGGAACCACCATGATAGTTCTTCCTAAACATTTTCCTATTTCTGAAATAATTCTGAAATTTTTAGTGACTCAAAATAAAAGTAAACAAAACTTAACAAAACTCATAGCAACTACTCCTACAAGTGCATAGAGGCCATATCTTGCATCAAAACTACTTGGGACCAAATAAAATTAACATGCAAGGCTCAAGAACAAGGTCACCAAGGCAGCAACAATATGCAATGAATAAAGCACTAGAACAAAAACTAATTGGACCAAGGGAGGAGTCACATACCAAGGAACAATTCCCCAAAGTAGTTTGATGAATGGGACTTTCCACAAGGAGATCGAAAAACGCAGCAAAATGAGCAAGAACACGGGTTTGAGCTATGGGATGATTTTTTCTGGAGGTAGAAGAAGAAGATGGGCGCTGGAATAAGTGGAGGGGGGCACGTGGGACCCACGAGCCTGCCAGGCGTGACCAGGGGGGTGGCCGCGCCTCCTGGGCTCGTGGCCCACTGGTGCATCCCCCTAACTAGTTATATATTGCATAAATTATTAAATATTCCAGAAAAATCATACTTGAATTTCAGGGCATTTGAAGAACTTTCATTTTCAGGTCATTTTTTTATTGGACGGATAATGCAGAAAACCGGAACATAACGCTATATTTATTATTTTTCTACTAAGTAACAAAAAGTAAAAGTTGGGAGCAGAAGATTATGACTTCTAGACTCATCCATCTCATGGTCGTCAAAAGAAATCCATCAATGAGGTTGATCAAGTCTCCATGACAAACTTTTTCGAATCACATGAAACCGGAGAATTTTTGAAAAATCACTAGGTTACCTCAATGGGGATTTGCATATCACCAACAATAAGTATATTATATCTCATCTTGACAGTAGGTATAGGAAATTCAAAGCTTCCAATAATAATTGATGAAGATTTTTCAATAGAATTTATGCAATGAACCAGATATTGTTTACTCGGAAAGTGCACCATGTGCTCATTACCATTAACATAGAAGGTGACATTGCCTTTGTTGCACTCAATAACAGCCCCTACAGTGTTTAAAAAGGTTCTTCCAAGGATGACTGCCATGGCATCATCCTCGGGAATATCAAGAATAACAAAGTCCGTTAAGATAGTAACATTCGCAACCACAACAGGCACATCCTCGCAAATGCCGATAGGTAAAGCAGTTGATTTATCGGCCATTTGCAAAGAAATTTCAGTAGGTGTCACCTTATCCAATTCAAGTCTACGATATAAAGAGAGAGGCATAACACTAACACTGGCTCCAAGATCACATAAAGCAGTTCTAACATAATTTCCTTTAATGGAGCAAGGTATAGTGGGTACTCCGGGATCACCTAGTATCTTAGGAGACCCACCCTTAAAAGTGTAATTAGCAAGCATGGTGGAAATCTCAACATCAGGTATCTTTCTTTTATTAGCCACAATATCTTTCATGTATTTAGCATAAGGAGACATTTTAAGCATATCAGTCAAACGCATTTGCAAAAAGATAGGTCTAATCATTTCAACAAAGCGCCCAAATCCTCATCATCCATTTTCTTGGATGGTTTAGGAGGAAAGGGCATGGGTTTCTAAACCAATGGTTCTCTTTCTTTACCGTGCTTCCTAGCAATAAAATCACTCTTATCATATCTTTTGTTCCTAGGTTGTGGGTTATCAACTTCAATAGAAGGTTCAATTTCCACATCATTATCATTACTAGGTTGAGCATCAATATGCATATCATTATCAACATTATCACTAGGCTCATGTTCCTCACCAGATTGTGTCTTAGCATCATAAATAGATATATCATTTGGATTCTCAGGTGTAATAGCAACAGGTTTACTAGCATCCAAGTTCCTATCATCTTTCTTTTTCTTCCTATTACCAGGATGACTAGGTGCATCAGTTATAATTCCTTGAGAATCTTGCTCAATTCTCTTAGGATGGCCCTCAGGATACAAAGGTTCCTGAGTCATTCTACCACCTCTAGTAACAACTTTAAGAGAATTATCATTGAATTCACTAAGCAAGTCATTTTGAGCCTTAAGTACTTGCTCTACTTTAGTAGTAACCATAGAAGCATGTTTACCAATAAGCTTAAGATCATTAACATTTATATCCACACAAGCACTTATATGATTAATCATATGAGCATTTTGTTCTAGTTGTCTGCTAACATAATCATTAAAATTTGTTGTTTGGCAACAAAGTTATCAAATTCATCTAAGCATAAGCTAGCAGGTTTATCATAAGGAATATCACTCTCATTGAATCTACAAAGAGAATTTACCTCTACTACCCGTGTCGGGTTATCAAGACCATGTATCTCTTCAATAGGTGGTAGATTCTTAACATCTTCAGATTTAATACCTTTCTCTCGCATAGATTTCTTTGCTTCTTGCATATCTTCAAGACTGAGGAATAGAATACCTGTTTTCTTCAGAGTTGGCATCGGAGGTGGTTCGGGGATAGTCCAAGCATTATCATTGCTCAAGATGTTATTCAATAGAATTTCACCTTGTTCCACAGTTCGTTCCCCGAAAACACAACCAACACAACTATCTAGGTGGTCCCTAGAAGCATTTGTTAGTCCATTATAAAACATATCAAGTATTTCATTTTTCTTAAGAGGGTGATCAGGCAAAGCATTAAGTAACTGGACAAGCCTCCCCCAAGCTTGTGGGAGACTCTCATCTTCAATTTGCACAAAGTTATATATATCCTGCAAGGCAGCTTGTTTCTTATGGGCAGGAAAATATTTCTCAGAGAAATAGTATATCATGTCCTGAGGACTACTCACACAACCAGGAGCAAGAGAAGTAAACCAAGTTTTAGCATCACCCTTTAGTGAGAAAGGAAACAACTTAAGGATATAGTAATAGCGAATTTTTTCCTCATTAGTGAATAGGGTGGCGATATCATTCAGTTTAGTAATATGTGCTACAATAGTTTCAGATTCATAACCATGAAGAGGATCAAATTCAACCAAAGTGATTAACTCAGGATCGATAGAGAACTCATAATCCTTATCAGTAACAAAGATAGGTGAAGTAGTAGACTTAGCATCATATTTCATTCTAGCATTCAGATATTTTTCTTTCCACTCGCGTAATAAATTCTCAAGATCATATCTATCCTTACAAGCAAGAAAGTCATCAGCTAGCTCTCCTTCCATAAAGGCAATTCATATTTAGGAGGGCTAGGTCTAACAGGTGTAACAGCAGGTTCCATTTCAATAATTTCATCAGTTTCGGAAGTATCATTTGATTCGGTAGAACTCTAGCAATTTGTGCATCAAGAAATACACAAGGTGGCATATCATTACAAAGCAAAGCACCATCATAATTATCATGTATAGCAGAAGTAGCATCATCAAGCACAGGCAACATATCAGAATTAATAGCAGGTGGCGGTGTCTCAAATTTACTCATAACAGAAGGTGAATCAAGTGCAGAGCTAGATGGCAGTTCCTTACATGTCCTCGTAGTTGAGGGTAGAACTTTAGTTTTTGGATCTCGCAAATTCTTCATAGTGATCAACTTATATAAATCCCAAGTGACTCAGAGAATAGAGCTATGCCCCCCGGCAAGGGCGGCAGAAAAAGGTCTTGATAACCCACAAGTATAGGGGATCGCAACAGTTTTCGAGGGTAAAGTATTCAACCCAAATTTATTGATTCGACACAAGGGGAGCCAAAGAATATCCTCGAGTATTAGAAGTTGAATTGTCAATTGAACCACACCTGAAAGATTTGATATCTGCAGCAAAGTTTTAGTAGCAAAATAGTATGATAGTAACAGTAATAGTGGTGACAGTAGTAGAAGTGATTTGTGTAGCAAGTGTGACAGCAGTAGTATTAAAGTAACTAAGCAAGGACTAGTATAGGAAAAGCTCGTAGGCCTTGGATCGGTGATGGATAATTATGTAGGATGGCATTCATCATGTAACATTTATAACATAGGGTGATATGTAACTATCGCTAGTTCGTCAATGTAATGTAGGCATGTATTCCGTATATAGTCATACGTGCTTATGGAAAAGAACTTGCATCATATCTTTTGTCCATCCCTCCCGTGGTAGCGGGGTCCTAATGGAAACTAAGACATATTAAGGTCTCCTTTTAATAGAGAACCGGAAGAAATCATTAGCACATGGTGAATACATGGAATCCTCATACTATGGTCATCTCGGGGAGTGGTTTCGGCTATTGTCACTCCGGGGTTGTCGGGTCATAACACATAGTAGGTGACTACAACTTGCAAGATAGAATCAAGAACTCACATATATTGATGAAAACATAATAGGTTCAGATCTGAAATCATGGCACTCGGGCCCTAGTGATAAGCATTAAGTATAGCAAAGTAGTAGCAACATCAATCTTAGAACATAGTGGATACTAGGGATCAAACCCTATCAAAACTAACTCGACTACATGATAGATCTCATCCAACTCATCACCGTCCATCAAGCCTACGATGAGATTACTCACGAATGATGGAGAGACTCATGAAATTGGCGATGGAGGATGGTTGATGATGACGATGGCCTCGATTTCCACTCTCTGGAGGCCAGAACGGACTCCAGATCTGCCCCCCCCCCCCCCGCCCAGGAAGAACAGGTGGTGGCGGTGGCTCCTTATCGTAAAACGCGATGAACTCTTCTCTCTTAATTTTTCTGGGCAAATAGGGTTATATGGAGCTGGAGAGGAGGTCGGAGGAGCCACGTGGGCCCCGCGAGCCTGCTAGGCGCGGCCTAGGGGGGCTCGTGCCTCCTAGGCTCGTGGCCACTGGTAGCTCCTCCTCGGCTGTTTCTTTCTTCAGAATTTTTTATATATTCCACAAAAAATCCACGTAAGTTTCCAGGTCATTCTGAGAACTTTTATTTCTACACAAAAACAACACCATGGCAGTTTTGCTAAAAACCGCGTCAGTCCGGGTTAGTTTCATTCAGATCATGCAAATTAGAGTCCAAAACAATGGCAAAAGAGTTTGGAATAGTAGATACATTGAAGACGTATCAAAGCCCGAGTGTTAGAATACGAGATTCACTAAACCCTATACAAGGAAATGATTTCAGTGCGACATGGCTTGGCCACCATGACGACGTACTCTTATCATTCTCTTACTATTCAGAATGGTAAATCTGAGTGACTTACCCATAGTAAAGAGATGATGTTCTTTGAAGCTTTTGTTTATGCCTTAGAATGGTATGATGAAAACCCTTGTAAATGGCAGTTGTTGCCACACATAGAATTTTTTTATTTTTTCGGTGAGGAATGAAGACAAGACCCGTTTCACTGCAGGATAGCCACTAATCGTAGATCACCATGAGATCTTCGATAAGTTATTTAGAATGAACACGAGACCCATCAGTTAAGAAGACCCAGTATCAGAGGAAATACATTTTGTTATGAGAACACAGGATTTTGATTGAAACATAAGAGCATCACGGAAGGAGTTATCATAAAGAATGTGAAGAGGCAGATGCATCCAGAGGACTGTCATGATTTTGAGGAACCAATAACTCATTTTAAGTGTGGTAGCCCCACACTCTGTAGGTTAATGGATCTGTTAGGAGACCCCCAAACCCTAACCTTTTCTTTCTAGAATCTTCGAATCTCCAGGAAGAGATTCATTTTAAGTGTGGTAGGTTTGTAACACCCCAAATTTTGGAATGTTATAATAAATAGATCAATGATTGTTAGTCTGACTCAGTGATTGAATTTGAGTGAAAATTTGAAACTGTAAAAAACTTCCGAATGAGAGTGAATGACATGACTTTCCCCTTTTGCTTTTGATTTCAAATTCATCCATTTAAAATCAATGAGATAATATGACATGATTTCTTCAAATAAAAGGATTTTAAAAGTCGATTTTGAAAATCTATGAAATATTCTATTTGGAAATCAATTTCATATTTGGTCCTATTTCAAAATTTGAATGAATTCAAATTCCCTTACCCAAATTCAAAATCTTGAGAGGGGTAATATGACACTCCAAACCAGGGGCAACTGGAATTATATTTGAATTCATAAAACTCAAAAAGTTATTTGGAAATTATTTGAATTTCAAATTCAAAGCCATTCTTGAAGTGATTTTTCAAATTTATTTTTCTCCATAAATAACATATATGGAAAATAGGGTAAAATGATTCCCTTCAATATAAAAATGGAGATAAATGAATTTGGAGTCATTGTGGTATTTTCAAAATGTTTTCTTTCCATTTTATATGCAACATTAGCAATTTTTGAATTATTAAATTAGGTAGGATTTTATTTGACAGTGAAAATATGTTCATGATATAGGAAATCTTTTTCTGGTCATTTCAATATATAATATGTCTATATAAAAGTATTTTATTTTTCCTTTTATTCAACTTTTTTTTTCTACTTTTTTTTATAAAAAGGAAAATCTCTGCTAATAGGAATGGTGCGGCCCATTTGGAATAGTTCTAGCCCAGGATTCCACCTTGCCAAAGCCGAATCTTTTCCGATCGGACGCCCGATCCCCTTGTGCATCCCTCTCTCTCGCTGACCTCGTGGTCCCACTGCCCGACCACATCTCTCCCGTGGTCACCTTCCTTCCCCCGCTCGTCGTTCCTTTCTGTCGCCGACGAACCCTAGCTCACCTCAGATCCATGGGATACCTTGCCAAAAGAAGACCCTGACCCCCTGGCTAGAAAAGACGAGATCTCCACGCCCCATTCCGCCTGAACCCCCCTCGCCCGACCCTCTCCTCTCGTCATGATTGCTCGCCATAGCCCGAGCGCCGCCAGCATCGCCATTACCACGCTCAGTGCCACCTTGCCCTCCCCGAGCCCCTCTGAGGCCACCTACGTCTTCGCCGCACTCGCCTGCATCTGGTGCCGACGCCATAGCCGGAGGACCACCGTAGACGCCTCCCCGTCAACCTCCCCGCCTCTTCCCCGTCGGAGCCTCGCGGGAGTTTATCTCACCACCTGTGTAAGTCACGGGAGATCCCACCACCGTTTGATCTAGGACCAACGGTTAGTATTAGAACGTTTAATTTCATTTATACGTTGAACCGGTTTCTTTTATGGATAGGTCGTCCGCCCGTTTAGCTCTGACATGCACACCCTCAGGACAATTGAATAACGGCACGTGTACCCCTGTCCGTTAGAAATGTTTTATCTTTTTTTCTGTTTTAATTTCAATTCCAAAATAATTCTGTTTTTGTTTTCTTTATATCATCTATGGTTTTAATTGTTTTTCAATGATTCTTTTTGCATTGTGTCACAAATGTATTCTAGTTTCTATAGATATAAAGTTTTACCATATTTGAAAATCGTAAATTGTAATTTTGTTGAATTTCCTCAAATCACTAGAATTTGAATAACTTGAGTTGAAAAATATTTTTTTGAGTAATTCTTTTTGCTACTAGTTTGCATCAGTTATATTTACCACTCTGCTAAATTTGAGATTTTTAGGATATCTATATTAGGGTTTCAAGCAAAATTGATTCCCTTTTAGTTCTTTTTAGGTTTATTTCTATTTCTTTTATTTTAATTGTTTTTAGTTTATTTTCTTTTATATTATTTGACAAGTTTTACCTTGTTTCCTGTTAGTTAGCAGTAATATTTCAACCAAGTTTATTTGTATGTTATTTATTAGTTTTGCTTGCATGGAATCAATTCTAGTTCAATCATAACTTGCAAATTGACTTCATTGCTAGTTTGATTTCCTATTTCAAAATATTTTTTATAATTTTTTTTATTAGTTTCACTTTATGTTAACTTTATGTTAGATCATAAACTATTTGTATTAAAGTTGAAATTGTTTGTGGTTTCATTCAAGGTCAACATTTTTGATGTCATAAGATGACTTTGATAAAAACTTTTATTAATTCTTAGTTGTCCTTCAAAATTAATTCTTTTTGATAGTAAAATATTTAATATAATACTTTTGTTAGATTTTACTTTGGTTTGTCTTGTTTCTATTGAAAATAGGATTAATTGTAGGGAAAACCAACCTTTGGTTGTTGTGATGAAATTTTGTTGTTTTAACTTTTGTCTTTTTTATTTCCTTCATCACAACAGTATTGTGCTATAGTTTTTGTTTTGGATTTTTGATTATTAGAATTGATTGCTAGTATGATTGCTTATATGAATGCAATGTTTGGTTATATATATTTTCATCGGAGAGTGACGAATAGTTCTACCAAGTTATTTCTGAGAGCAATATTATCTTCATCAACCTTACGAGGCAAGTTCACTTTGATCATCCTAAATTACCTATGTTTTATTTGCATTAGAATAAATCTTTCCATCATACATCCAGTAGGATATTGAGCTTGAACTTGTAGTAGTATGATGAGGTAGGAGAAACCCAGCATTATTTTACCACTTGCCCGGGAAGGGATGTTACTTCACAGTTGCTACGCTTTAGTAGACGAGGTTTGGTTGTGAGATTCAGGATTGTTGTGAGGTTAATTAATTATTTCATGACCTGGATGATGATCAAGACCTCAAGACTTCAAGGACTCAATATAACTCTGGGTGGATTGGACATGCATTTTGGCATCCTGATATCTATCATGGTTATGCCCGGGAATCTTGGTATCTACCAGTGATCATCCCAATGGTATGCCACCCAGGCTCAAAGAGATGGATAGATACTTCATGGCCGGAAAGCTTACGTGTGCAACCGCAAGTCAATATGGGCTCTGGCTTGGTTGACCCTAGTGGTGACTCTAGTAGGTCAGTTGCTACGAGATGTAGACGAACGGTAGGATTTGGATGGGCACTGACTTTTTATCGGACGATCACTATGGAAGAGCATGTTTCGATCGTCCCGTTCTCAAATACCAGGTAGTGCGAGGACATAACGGGAGGGATCGATTCTTGCGGGTAAATTGGACAAACCTCTGCAGAGTGTCTAACTAATCGATTAGCCATGTCCCTGGTAATGGACAACATGAGCACTGGAGATGATACTATCAGCCATTCTCAACACAATTAATAAATTTTATGATGAGTGGGTCTATTAATAATTTTGGGATATGACAATTGGTTGGTGGAACCATCTCATTAACAACCAACTTTTGTAGTGATTTTGTTTCACTCCTTTGTTGTAGGGAAAATAAAACCATCTTTTCTGCAAAAAAAACTCAGACACAGAGCCACAAAGCCTTTTGCATATAGAATAGCCTTTATCATTCTTTCTATGGTGATCTTGCCGGTACATTCAATGTACTGACCTACACGGCTGTAACGTCTTATGTTGTAGATACTTTTCTACGATGAGTAAGTGTAAGATTCAGGGTTACGGTCTATACTCAACCCTTTGACTGTTTCGGCTGTGATTTAAGAGGTATATATATCAGTTTTACATTATTTACATGTGATTGCACTTTGATATATACATTGATGTACTGTGTGCGCCAACATACTGATCCAGGGATGACACTAATACACAGAGGTTTGACTTGTTTTGAGTCAGGTTGCTACGTTAAATCTTTCTTTGCTTTCGAGTTTGTAGTTTGCTTTTGCTTTATCAAGGTGTGCTTGTGATGTAGTTAGTTTGCTTTCAAATCATGTAGTTTGCTTAAGTATGGAACAAGTTTATTTCCTATAGAACATTGCAGCTATCTTTTAAACACGCTGAAGTTCGCCATGATATCTTACAGCAGTGCACAAAGATGCAAACATACCAAACTTAGCATCTGATGCAAAGCACTACATAAAAAGAATGTGTGCACGCTAGTACACAACAGAGAAAAATGTGGACAAGGAATGAAGAAAACACACAAACACATTTAAAAGGCAGATATATATGTAGTTCTCTCTAACAGAAAATGCAGGTAGAGGGTTCACAACTGCAGTACTAGTCAGTACGACAAATAAGGTCTATACAGAAAAGATAAGTTGCGCCCCAAAAATATATAAAATGACCGCCCAACTGTGACCCATCCCTAGCTAGTTATGTAGGCGTGCTAATTTTGCATGGGGACTATCACACAAGGGTCCACAGGTCTTCGTGTGTGCTATAGCGAGGATCTTGTGTAAGCGCCCAATAATTGTACAAAGAAGTTCAGTTAGTACTACCTCACAAACCCTTATAAACATGTCATGTTCGCCCTCGACAGGCGGGGTGGGACTAAATTTTCGCGCATACACACATCGCACCGAGAAGCTAAAGTGTCGGCGGGCCTAAATTGGCCCAAATGTCTTCACTCCAATAAGAAAGCCCAAAACGTTATCACCCTGCATATAACTTTCTCAAACTACACAACATAACAAAGAATCCAATGTGATGCCTTTAGCGATGTAGTACAGTCTTGTACTTCAAGCAGTGCCGACACATTCCGAATGCAGTTTACATGCTACTAAAAAGCAGTGCGGCTATATTCAAAAATACAGCCCTCTAATTAAAGGAAAACACTTAGACTATATTTGAATGGAAAAAGCATCTGATACAATGCACTATTCTCTTAAAATAACCAACAACATGCAGTACATATTGTGGACCTAAGCAGTCCTTTTGTGCTTACGAAGTAGTGCAAATTGTTTGAAAAAAACACTAAGCAGGTCAGTTATTCAATTGCGTACTAAAAAAGAGGGGATGCCTTTTATGATTTTGAGGCCACTAAAAAAACCTCAACCACACTCACGTCCTCTCTTTAGTTGCCACATTCTCGCTGACACCACCACCCCACCACGCTGCCCCCACCCCCAACCATAGGAACTGTAGCAAACCACCATAAAAACCCCATTCAGAAGCTATTCACTCATCTCTGCTTCTCACCAAAATCACCATTGCCGCTCCTTCTTATCAATCACTACCATTCCCGCTTCATCTACCCATCTCTTCCATCGACCTCTCCCCACAAATATCAAACGAGAGGAAGCAGAGCAATGGCGGATGCACCTCTGTACAAGAGGAAGCGCAAGTACACCAGGGAGCTTCATGACGTCGAGCTTCACGACAACTACAAGCTCCACGTCGTCTGCATAAGCAAGGCTCAAGACGTGGACAAGATGATGTGCAAGCTAAGGAGTAAGCTTATTGTCATCTCGGTCAAGAGAATCGGCATTGATGTCGAGTATAGACCATATGAAGATCCACAGAAGGTAGCGGTACACAACATATGCGTAGAAAACGAGTCCCTTCTCTACTAGATCTCTCCAGCAAAAGATAGGTTAGAACAATTTTCAATTTGTACTATTCATTCTCAGTCTGTATTTATAAGTAATCATCTCAAAAAGACCTTTTAGCCTGATGTGGAAAAAATTTACAATTAGATTCTGATTTATTCTTAAGAATGCGATAGGATTCATAGAAAATTTTGGACTGGCTCCATATACCTACTGTGTTCAGTACTAGATTAATTGCTTTAACCATATTACTACCTCAAACAGACAAAAATGTAATGAAACAAAGAAAAAACAGAGTATGTGTACCCTGTTGTTGTTGCTGCAATATATTGGGTGTATACCTAAAACAGAGTATAGTAAAATACTGTGTACAATCTCACTATGAACAACACTCGTATTCGTCTCTAAAAAATGCAGGCCACAACAACTAGATGAATTCCTGATGAATGATGAATACACCTTTGCTGGATTTGCCATTGGAGGGGACAAAAATAATTTGAAGCTCTCTAAATTTAGATCAACTCAAACAACTACATTGATATTCAGGTGGAATGGAGAGACCCATACAGCAACATAGAATTTGATTCTTTAGCCGACGTTGCTGGAAGGATGATCGGCAATCACTATAAAGACATGAAGAACATAATGAACAACAAATAAGACCATACTTTGTGGGGCTTCTACCTGTTGCCAAAGAAGCTTATCAAGTATGCAGCAATAGATGCATATGCCAACTATGAATCATGGAAACACATTGACGATATCGCCATGGGGCTACAGAAAGCAAAAGGATAAAAGTAAGAAAAAGAAGCAAGCAAGAAGAACAAGGATGTATTCCCATGGAGCAACTAGGAAAGAACAAAACCAAAGAAGGCTGGCATCTATTAGGTCATGTTAATTCGTGATATAGTTGTAATTTTGCTTTAGTTGTGTTGCATCTTGTTTATTGTTGATCTCTTTTGCTCAAGTCTGCACTATAGCATTAGTGAGAGAGTTTGTACTCACACAAGTAATTAAGGCATTTGTATTCAGACAAGTATGTTCAACCAATTATACTACATGCATCCTGATACTTTCAAAATAATAATTTCAAAAAACCATTAAACACTAATGTTCAAACAGCCTTGGGAATACAATGGATGAATGTAAACACTTGCAGTACAAATATAAAGAACATGCAATTCTAATACTGAAGAAATGAAGAGCAGAAGAAATAGGTGATATAGTGTGACAGAAAAGTCAACACATGCATCCAAGAAGTGCAGATGTAGTAACGTACAAATGCAGTATAAAATAAGAAGCACAGTTCGTGGCTCGGCCTCGCTGAGGGTGGGAGGGCCCGACACCCCTAAGATAGATAGTGGGGGGGTCCAAAGCCCCTACCCCACCCCCTGCTCGGCCTCACGCTAACGCGATAGTGCACTTGGTTGACACGGGCAGTGCGATTATTCTGTTCCCCCAGAATAATCGCACCCCCGAACACCCCTAAGATAGATAGTGGGGTGACGTCTGTGACGGACATGCCAGGCCATGCGACGCCATGGCATGCCGCGTCGTTGCCTACTCTGGCTCATTCCTAGCTCGGCCGAGCTGAGGGTGGGGAAGGAGGAGATCAAATCCCCTAACCCAACCTTGGCTAGGCCTCGCGCTAACGCGAAAGTGCGCTTGGTTGATAGGTGCAGTGCACTTGGTTGTCAAAAAGGGAAGTAAAGAGAAGTTGTGGCAAAAAAAGTGTAGTTCAGTCATACACAGGGTTGTAGTTGAGTTCTTAAAAAATGGCATACTGCGGTTGCAGTGCAGGTTAAAAAATGGCATAATGTACTTGCATTTTAAATGTTTTTTCAGGCATGAAAAAAAGATGAGAAAAGTGATGCCTAAAACAGCTCCGTTGCATTCAGTAGAAAAACACAGATGGCGAACCATATTTAACATAAAAATAATAGCATGATCATATATAAACACACCAAATTTTCACCAGAGTACTACACAAAACATATAGATGACAGAAAAAGGTAGCCTTCATACACAGATATTTTGAAACATGTTCAACGTAGACAACACACGGTACACACCACCTAAAACTATCTTTCATAGAAATCATTGACATGACTATACCTAAATCTCCTAATCAGAACATGACTGGTACTGCGATAGTGAAAAAATCCCAAGCTTTTTATTGAGATCCCATAGCTCAAGCGGCCTTTCTTCGAAACATGGCAGGTTGGAAGGATCGAACAATAGTTGGAAAAGGTACTCCACCTTCCAATCTTCGATACTAGATTGAAAAAATATGCACAAAATGATTACAAGAACGTGATGAACAGCGGTTGGAAGGATGAACCAACAACAATAATGATAAAGGAGAAATAGAAGGCATTACATTGCACTTTGCCAATTTTTCAGCCAGACGTGTGCCGTTAAACAAACGCGCCATCCTTAGAACATAAAATCTACACTCATTTGTCCCCTGTTCTGGAGCAAGAGGGGAAGAGGGTTTCGGTGACAATTCAACCCAGTTTGGTAGGTTCTTCGAGTTATAAACCTTTTCACCGTAAACCCTCTTCAATAATAAAGTCATCCTGGTTATCTGGCAAAGAGGGAAAAGACAGCCACAAAGAAAAAAACACAGATTTTAGAACAATAAAAAAGCTATAACAAAAAAGAAAAAGTATATTAAATAATGTATCCCTACCACACATGCAATTGCATATTATTTACATAGTTTGAATCGTCCCTCTTTTTAAAACATGTCAAATCATCTTCATGGGTTTATATCTCTTTTAACCATGGTTAGTGGTGGGATAAATGAAATTATTTATCACATATAATGTAATGCACTAGACCAACAAATGCAGTGTTGTAACTATTAACAAGCATAATAAAGACCTCACAATTCCCACATCTGGTTTCAAAATATGCCATAGATGCAGTTCAGTTATGCGGAACGATGCAGTATGGGACAACAATATTTACAGTTCGCTAAATGATAGGAAAAACAGAACAGGATTAATAGATGAAAACATGACATACCTTTTCGCTGCAGTATGTGTGGTAGTCAGACATGCGCCACCTTGTCCTTTGATCAATAGGCCCAATGTACCTCCTAGTGTCATTGATATCAAGGGTCTCTTTATAGTGGTTCATTGTGTATAGGGTGTAATGTTGGTCCTTCAAGTGCGGCATCAAAATCTGTTGGGGGAGAAATATTCAGGAAGAGGAAAAAACAAAAACAAAATCAGTGAAGTTCATTTCTACATATAGAAATAGGACAACTGGTCAAAAATTAATTTGAAGGAAATGCAACAAAGAAATAGATGGAATGGTGCAAAATAGTGGACATACTAGTTTTGCATCAAGCAGGTTATCATTGCCAACAAAAACTTTGAACAAGTTGTCCGCATCATCTAAATTAAAAGGGCTATGCACACCCAGCAACAAAGGGTATCCTTCATCATTTTTCATCACATTATATTTCATTTGAAGAACATAATGCATAGAAAAAGAAATAATTTGGTCATTAAAAAGGGTTGAAGAATTCTGTATGAAAAGAAAAGAAAAACCAAAGAAGCAAAAAATGATAGCAAACACATTTACTATGATGAATAGTGGTGAAAGAAGCACGCTATCGCCAGAACGATAAACTATACTCATATCAGGTTCTTGCTTCTAGTACGAAATGACAAAATCCATTAGATACAAGACAAAGAAAGCTCCTTGCCAAATCTTTGAAACATATAGTCAACTAACGTATTATCGACATCACCAAATGGGGTTTTCACCATGAACGACACATCACTACGTTAAAGACATCACAAGACACATACGCATATCAGATCAAAACAAAGATAAAAACAAAAACTAAGCACAAAAAAGGATCAAGAATAGGCACATGTAACTTACTCTGTGTTCTTGGTCCAGAACTCTTGACTAAGAACGAGATCCATTCTCTTACTCGCCTCATATAGATAGCTGAATCTCCAAGGATTCAACTTCTCTAGCGAGCATCTATACTTACTAGACCTCTCTACTGCCCTCTTGGTCGATACTACATAAGCCTGATCAACAGTGGAATCATTGATTGCTGCACTCCTAGTTCTCCTCGAACGGGTGGTGGTGGCATCATGAAATCTTCATCGACATCAAATACATCACATGAAGACCCAGCCAGAGCATTCATGTTCGCACTAACTCTAGCGAGAGAGCCAAACTTGTCAGGGGAGATTTTAAAAACACAATCCTCCATAACTGCTTCGGAAACTTGGGTCTCAAAAAGTGATGTAGAGCCTCGATGAAGGCCATCTTCAAAACCTGGAAAAAATGAGCGGGAACGACATGTGAACAATCAGATCGTTTGTCCAACGCATAAAAAACTATCAGTTATAAAACAAAAAATACGTTAGATGCAGCTCACATATGTAAAAAGCTGTAGTTCACTATAAACTGACATGAAGCTCACTCAGGTAATAAAATGCAGGTCATTATATAACAGGCATGTTACTCACTTGTACAGTTTGGAGAAGCTCACTTACATATAAAAGGTAGCTCACTAATAAAAATAGAGCATCTGTTGCTAAATGCCAATAAATGCAGTTCACTAGCACACTAAAACTTAGTGCATAAGCATAGGTAGAAAGTACTAAAAAAGAACATGAAGCAAGCAGTTCACTAACACAATCTTTATCTTTAAAATTTAAAAGAGACGTTAGATCCAGGGAACACTTGGCTGATGTAAGCCAGCTGTACAACATGGCCTTCCTAATATAGCCAATGTGCTCCCCCGTAAACTAAGCAACACGAACCCCGTCCCATGTTTGCAAGATTGAAAATTATAGAACCCACAATCATGCCTGCTAAAAGGAACAAACGAATTTAGTTTCACATAGATATAAAAAATCACTACGGGAAGTTAGGTGGGAGATGGGCCTCCAGGAAACATACACATTTGGTTAAATTGTGATAATCACATGTTTCAAAGAAAAGCCATCAAATGTCGGAGGACTTAGCAGCTCATCACGGCTACGCCTACCTTGTTTCCATGCTCGTCTTATATGTTTAACCATTCTCCTAAAAACCCTAACTGCTTCATGATATAGCTCCAACGTATCTATAATTTTTTGCTTGTTCCATACTGTTATATTATCATTCTTGGATGTTTTACAAACATTTTATAGCAACTTTATATCATTTTTTGGGACTAACCTATTGACATAGTGTTGGAGTGCCAGTTGTTGTTTTTGCTTGTTTTTTTACTTCGTAGAATATCTGTACCAAATGGAGTCCAATCGTGATGAAATTTTTTAGAGATTTCTTTGGACTAGTAGACACCCAGTTAGCCAAAGTAGTGCCAGAGAGGTGGGCTGTGCAGAGCACAAACCACCAGGATGTGCCAGGGGGGCCGACGCGCCCTGATGGGTTGTGCCCTCCACGGTCCCCCTCTCCACCACCTCTGATACCTACAAATTCCAAAATATTCCATAAACCCTAGGGGAGTCAGCGAAAAACACATATAGCCGCCGCAAGTTCCAAAGACTCAAGATCCAATCTAACACCATCATGGAGGGGTTCATTATCCTCATTGGTGCCTCTCCGATGATGCGTGATTAGTCCACCATAGACCTATAGGTCCGTAGGCAGTAGCTAGATGGATTCCTCTCTCTCTCTCTCTCTTGATTCTCAATACAATGGTCTCTCGGAGATCTATTTGATGTAAACGTTTGCAGTGTGTTTGTTGGGATCTAATGAATTTTGAGTTCATGATCAGTTTCTAGCCATGAATATTATTTGAGTCTTCTTCGATCTCTTATATGCATGATTACTTATGGCCTCGTATTTCTTCTTTGAATCTTTGGTTTAGTTAGGACAACTAGATCTATTTTTCTTGCCATGGGAAGAGGTGCGTTGTGATGTGTTCGATCTTGCGGTGTCCTCTCCCAGTGACATAAGGGACAACGAGGCATGCATGTATTGTTGCTATTAAGGATCACAAGATGAGGTCTATTCCTAGATGAATAGATCTTGTCTACATCATGCCATCGTTCTTATTGCATTACTCTATTTTTCCATGAACTTAATACCCAAGATGCATGCTGGACAGTGTTCGATGTTTGGAGTAATAGTGGTAGATGCAGGAAAGAGTCGGTCTACTTATCTTGGACGAGATGCTATATAACGATCATAGTCTTGGATATCATCATGATTATTTTATATTCTCTCAATTGCCCAACAATAATTTTTTCACCCACCGTGTGCTATACTCATGAGAGAAGACACTAGTGAAACATACGGCCCTCGGGTATACTTTTCCAACATATTGCTTTTCGATATATCTTTTTTCCTCTTTTGTTTTCAGATCTATTATTTCAAAAACTGAAAAATACCTTGCGGCACTTTTTATTTCCTCTTTTTACTTTGTGTTCTTGAGGGATCTATCTAACCAATCTATCATATCATAATCTATCTTTTTACCATAGAGATATTGGCAACCTCTCTTTTGCATCAGGTTGCAAGTACTTGTTCTTTGTGTGCAGATGCTGCTGATTAGGTGGTGGTGATCCTCCTACTAGGTTGATACCTTGGTTTCGTAACTAAGGGAAATACTTACAGTCGCTGTGCTTCATCATACCTTCCTCTTTCGGGAAATATCGACCCAGTCTCAAGCCATGTGAAAGGAATTTTTGGCGCCATTGCAGGGGCGGAAGTGGTATCTTCTACGTGCCAATCTCTCACGCCGAGGAGACACCATCATCATCTACCAGGTTCCTAATCACAAATCTCATCTCCTTTCAATTACATTATTTGCCATTTGCCTCTCGTTTTCCTCTCCCCACTTCACCAATTTGCCACTTTATTCGCCCTCTTTTTCGTTTGCCTTTTTCTCATCAGATCTCTTGCTTGCTTGCAATCTTGTTTGCGTAGTCATGATGATTCAGGAAAATACCAAGTTGTATGATTTTTCCAATACTAATAACAATTATTTTATTAGTATCCCAATTGCTCCCCCCACCACTAGTGCGGAGTCTTTTGATATTAATGCCGCTTTGTTGAATCTTGTCATGAAATATCAATTTAACAGTACTCCTAATGAGGATGAGACATCCCATCGAAGAATTGTGTGATATGCAAAAGAAAAATATGTGGAAAATGATATAATGAAGTTGAAGTTATTTCCTTTTTCCTTGTGGGATCGTGCAAAAAACCAGTTTTCCTCTTTGCCTCGTAATATTATCAATTCTAGGAATAAGTGCAAGGATGTTGTCGGGTCACGATGCACACGATCATGTATGGGACCTAGGGCCCCTTTGTGGTTCGGTAGGGGTGATGTCAAGTTACACAAAGAGCAAAGGTCATGAGACAGCAGGACGATGGGACGCTAGTGTTTTTTAGGATCGAAAGAATGTCTAGAGGGGGTTGATTAGACTGCTTGACCAAATAAAAATTCTACATTTTTTCCCAATTTTAAGTGTTGTTGGCAGATTTTAGCAGTGATAGCAAGCATAC
The DNA here is from genome assembly GCA_022496015.1 of Hordeum marinum. Classification (NCBI taxonomy): domain Eukaryota; kingdom Viridiplantae; phylum Streptophyta; class Magnoliopsida; order Poales; family Poaceae; genus Hordeum; species Hordeum marinum. Next base: position 391,768,725 of record CM039676.1, on the reverse strand, counting down.
ACATGCATGTCTACGAGTATAGCAGCGGAAATTAAAGATACACATAAGTACTAATGGAAGGGTAGAAAGATCAAACACAATTTGGAGACACGGAGATTTTTCCCATGGTTTTGATAGGTTGTGCTACCGTACGTCCATGTTTATGGAGACTTCAACCCACAGAGGGTAACGGTCATGATAGTCCATGGAGGGCTCTACCCATGGAGGGTTCCATGAAGAAGCAACCTTGTCTATACCATGATGGCCTACAGCCACGGAGGACTATCCTAACTGGGGGTAGATCTTCACGAAGTAGGCTATCTCCTTGCCCTAACAAATTTCTTGGTTCACTCCACAGCACGAAGTAGGAGCTCCCAAGCGACACCAAACCAATCTAGGAGGCACCACCCTCCAAAAGGTAATAGGCTCGATAGTGTCGATGAACTCCTTTCTCTTGTGCTCGAAGATGATAGACTCCTCAACACTCAATCACTCTCTCATATATTTGGCTTTGGTGGAAGAGATTGATTGGGTGGAAAGCAACTTGGGGAGGCTAGAGATCAAGATTCATATGGTTAGAATTGAATGGCTTGATCTCAACACATGAGTAGGTGGCACTCTCTCAGAAAATCTGATGGGATAAGTGGGGATCTGTTCTAAGTGCTTCTCTTGCGACTGAGTGCTGGTGGAGGAGTATATATAGTAATCTCCAAAAAACCAAACCATTAAACCTAAAGTGACCAACTCGGTGACACCAATTTTTGAATCTTGGTGGTACCGAGTTGCTCCAAAGGTAGCAACTATTGAATCTCAGTGAGACCAATATAGAAATCTCGTCGGTACCGATAAGGTGTCTAACGGTCAAAATCCAAATCTCGGTGACGCAGATCCAAAAACTCGAAGTTTGCGATTTTGTAAATCAAGCTAACAGAAAGTTGGCAAGCTGAACTTAGTGTCACCGAAGTGGAATCGGTTCCACCGATGTGCTAGGGTTTGGTAGGGCTCTGTCTGAGATGGGAAATTGGCGGACTGAGTGGGAGTTATTGGCTTTACCGATTTGCATGATTGTCTTGGACAGAGTTTTGTGGGAGAGTTTGTGGCTGTTTTTGGTGACTATCACTTGTGCACATGAAGCATCTTGTTCACCAATAGTACCTTACCCCATTTTAATAGTATTGGCTTTTCCTATGGACTCAAAGTGATCTCTCACAAAGTAAAATGTAGAGTCCTCTTGCTTAAACTTTTGACAATCCAATTCCTTGCATCTAGGGATTTTTCCACAATCCTTTTGCCAATCCATCATTGAACTTTACCTAAAATATTCTTAGTGAAAATATTAGTTCAATGAGATATATGTTCTTATTAATTACCAAAACCACCAAGGGAGAAAATGTGTTTCAATCTCCCCCTTTTTGGTAATTGATGAAAACATATAGATAAAAGCTTCGACATATGATATAATCAATGAACATAATTGTCCCTTTGAGAAGTATGTGCTCAGAAAGAGCTCCACCTAAATTGGTGCATTATTTTGAATTTGCATTTGAATGCAAATGCACAATAGACTAGGTACATGCGGCACTTCTTCCATGTCACATATAGCTTGGTGGTGTGGAAGAATAATAAGATAGAATATCATAGCACAACACAATCAAGAAAAATCGATGATCATCTCATAAGCATCATAAAGATAGGAAATAGTAGCAACACACATCAAGTGTATGATCAAACACTCAGAAAGTTTAACACATCCAAAGCAAAAGATATCAAATGTTTTTGAAAAAGCGATAAAAACCAACGCTATCTCTCTCGAAGCCCTAATGATCTATACAACTTCTCCCGTTTGGCAACAAGTTAACAAAAAAGGTATAGAGTTCAACGCTCTTGTGGGGTTGATCTCCTCCGGTAGTTGTAGTTGGAGTCAGACTTTTGTAGACGTCATGGATGGAGTTGGTGTAGAAACTGGAGGAACTGGTGGAACTGATGGAGCTATAGCTGGTGCTGATGACGAAGGCTTCAACTATGGAGCTGTCACTGTGGGAGTCCTGGCCTGAGTCCTCAACTGAGTCTATGTCCTCAGAGGTGCACGATCCTCATCATCATTTGTAGTGTGAGGGCTAGGCACAACATCAACTTCCTTCTTCAGCTCATTCACTATCATTGTGAGCCCATCCACCTTGTTGTTGAGAATATTAAATTTTTTGTCAACAATCCTCGCAAGGCTATCCTGATTCTTCAGAATAATGGTGATGTCCTTCTGCATGCTGAGCACTGACCTAAGGAGAAGATCCATCTGCTCACTCCTAGTCATGGGTGCCTGAGCACTAGTGTCTCTGGTTGCCTCTGCATGTGCCTGTGCTGCAACTGATGTGGGATGATCTGGGTTAATCCCAACAACATTTTATTCTAGCTACCGCGAGAGTGGAAAATCTGGTCGATCAAGTGCAGAGATGTTCTTCTCCAACTTAGAGTTGATAAGCATCTGGATGTAAGGTGCATAGCCACATGATCGCTTTTGGTCTGCGGCCATATTCTTCATAGTCTCCACAATCAAGTCCATCGCTTTGAATCTGGTATGCTGATCTAGATGGAGCAGCATGTTGATGTTGTAGCCTCTAGCCATCTTCTCATCTCCATACTTAGGCAACAAGGTGTTCCTCAAGATAGTGTTGATCGTGGGTAGACCAGCCTGGAGGAAATAAATGGATCCTAGCTTGTGAGACTTCAGATTTGCAGCAAGGATCTCCTTGTACATGTTCTTCAAGGCATTCTCGCTTGCCTTGGGCTCAGAGTACACATAAAGGTCACCATCTTCCACCCCTGGGACTCCTAAGATGGTAGCTCACTCATCAACTATGGATTCATACCTGATGCCTTCAGTCATCCACACAATTCTACCATCTCCAAAGAAATGAGAAGTGGAGTAGAATTGCATGATCATTTCATCATTCCAAGGAGTGAACTCTTTGCCAACAAACTTATCAATACCAATGCAATGGAAGTTGTCTTGCACACTTGGAAAGTAATCTTCATTGTCCTTGATGTACTTCCAGTCCACATATCTCATCTCACACACAGCAGGGCTCTTGTCGAGAAAAATTGTTTCATAAAAGTCTCGATGTTCCTTTGTATAGAACATGGAGTCAACAATAGTCTTCCTCCTCTAAGAATATGGATCAATGGCTCTCCAATCTCTCAGTACTTGGTCCTTCCTCTTCTTCATGTCCTCGGCTAGCAAGTGGCTGGTATTATGATTTGGATGGTGTGGCCTTAGCTTCAGCAAAATAGACATAACATCCTCCTGAGCATCTATGGAGGTTGAACCCCTGTTCTTCTCAGCAGCAGGAATGTCTCTGGTAGTCCTCTTGGGTTTGGAGCAGAGGGCTTCTTGGATGCAGCTGGTTTGCCCTCGGGAGCGGCTTCGCTAGGCATAGCATCTGACATCAATTTCTTCTTCTTGGGAGGAGCCTTTGCAGCTAGCTCCTCCTCCTCATCATCATCAACAGCCTCTGTTGGGTCCTCATACATAGAGGTAGGTCTGCGTGTAACATGGATAATCCTCTTTCTGCTCTTCTTCTCTACGACGTTCTTGGATATGGATATCTTTGGGGGCTCAATGGTCATGGTGGCCCTAGAACTCTCAGCTGCTCTCATAGTATCTAAGGGGGCATACTCCTTTCTGGCCACCTTCCTGGAAGAGGTGGCCTCAGTTGTAGGCTTCTTTGCAGTCTTCATAGCCTTGTCCTGCTTAGCCTTGGCAGGACCTCATTAGGCACAAAATCAGAGTCTTCTTCCCTTGTCCTAGTCCTTTTTTCTGCCTTGGGCTGGTCTGGAGAGCCGAGAACATCATCAAAAGAAGATGAGCTCCTATCTGGACTAGTGCCTGGATCTGTGTCTACACTGAGCTCCTTGAGGTCATTCTGACTGTCTCCTGACACTGACATCTCTGACCCTGTGAACAGAATATAGAAGAGTAGATAGGTTGAGTCATCACAAAATTTCAAACAATTTTCTCAAAGATTTGAACTAAAATTTCTCAGATTTACATTCTACCAAGTGAATATCGGTACAACCGAGGCAAACTTTTCGGATCCACCAAGACAAACAACCTGCATTACAGAAATTTGGCTCCACTTTTGGTCACTTTCGGTGAGACCAAAAGTGGGCACTTGGTTTCACCTAGGTTGTTCGTAGTTGACCTGAAAAGGGAATCGGTGCTACCGATTCTTTTGCTTCGGTTTCACCGAGATTCAAGTTACGGATGGCAGACCCTAAAAAAATCTTTTGTTCACTATTCTAATGGAGGTTCTTATGGATAGATGAATCTCAAAGCTTGTCTTCTCGATGGAAAAGTCCTAAAGCGCAAGATTCGGAGGGAGGAGCACATGAGAGGTCGAAATTGTGACCTAATTCGGTGACAATCTCGCTATGGCGGCGATGGGGGTGAAGAATTCGTCGACAACATGGACTTCCAACGGCGGAGGCACTCGGCAAGATGAAGGCCATGACTAGGGGTCTTTGTTTGGCAACCAGGGTTTTGGAGGGGATGACATTTGAGAAAGAAATTTCAAAAGACGGGTCCACCTCTTTATATACCCGTGGTTGTCGGTGACGTTGATTCTAATTTATCGGTGTCAGCGAGTTCCTCTACTATGAGCTGACACGGAAACTCGGTGAGGCATTGAAAATGGAATCGGTGTTACCGAGTTTGAAAACCAGATCAACCCTAGGCATTCGTTGAGACCAAGAATTTGAGTTGGTTCATCCGAGATGCACTTGGGAGGTTGTAATGGCCAGTCCTTTGTCGATACGGAACTCCGAGTGCTCCTTACACAGAGAGATCAAAAAGTACTTATTCAAATTTTGTGATGCAGTATGAATGGAATATGAGACGAGAAATCATAGATAGCTAGAGAAGGGTACTAGGCATTCTTGTCCATCCAATTAGCAAAAAGAAAACCAAAGTGTAAATTTTAACAATTGGATGTCCTCGAATAGATAAAGAAATGCAGACTAACATGCTCACACAATAAGATGTCAAATGAAATCATGGAAGACATGCACATACATACTAGCATCTTTCAAGCATTTTGGCGATCACATAGTCATCTATATATGAGTACATTGACTTAGGAGCCAAGTAAGAATACTTGATCATAGGTCATAATCATCATTTAAGCACGAGTGGGGTTACCACTTTTTCATAAAGCTTGTTAATGTTGTCACATACTATGAGATGCTTTGACTCAAGTCTTAGAGTAAAGCTTGTTAATGTTGTCACATACTATGAGATACCTTGAGAGGGATAAACTAACCTTGTTTTTTTTATGAAGACTTCATGTAGGTGAAGTAGTGGTGGATGCTCAAAGCTGATGAAAATCACCATGAGTTGAGAGCATTCTTGTTGTTTCTTACTCTTCCCACCTGCACGGGTTAGTCCCATCCCACAAGAGACAAACACAAGGAAATCTATGGACATGGAGTGAAAAGCATACATGATGATGTCCATAGATTTGTTGATTGCCTTGTCCCTTGCTTACCTTTGAGGGAATGTGTGGATCCTTGAACTATTGCATGATGTTGATGTTGATTGCAACTAGTTCTTGCCAATAATGAATGTTAGTGAATTTCATTGGCGGAGTCATGCCTCAAGAACTTCTCTAGTTCTTCTTCTTGGGGACCTACATCAAGTTGATGGGGATCCTTGGTGTTGAAGTGGCACTTGTAGAAGTTGAGCTTGAAGTATACTTGGGAACCCACTTTACCAAAGCTTGGGATTTATCTTCATATGATTAGATGTCCTCTTGAAGCTTATCCTTGCCCTTGAGCTTGTGGTATTGTGGTGGAAGGTCATCTTGAGCTTTTGTTCCCTTGGGAAGAGTATGTTCATACTTCTCCCTTTGAGGAACAAATTCGGGGTTGGGGTATTGACCTTCTTCCCATTTAACTCCATTAGCGTTGAAGTAGCTAATGACATGGTTCTTCAGGTATCCTCCATGCTTGCGTATAATTTCCTCAAATTGCATACACCTGGCAAGACTCTTGTAGATACCTTTCTCTATAATCCCTTTCAAAAGTTCATTTTCGTGCTCAAGTGTAACTTGGCTAAGAGTAGTGTTAGTGGGATCAATATAACTACTAGAAGCAATATCATTGGATTTATCATTTTTATTGCTACTAGTTGAAGCAACTTTCTTGCCTTTGTTAGTAATTTTCTTATCCTTAAATTGTGGAATGAATATAGACAAGAGAAGTCGTTTGGCTAGATAAGAGGAAGTCTTCATTCGAAGATCGTCATTGATAGCTTTAAGGAATTCATGCTCTTGCTCCAAACTGAGCTTCTCGAAGCGGAGCTTCTCATGTGTCCATTCAACCTCTCTATGATCTTGTAGAGTGAACTCGTGAGCTAATTTAAGAGTGTTCAGTTCTTGGTATAGTCATTCTATTTCCAACTTATCATCATCACACAACTTATCTTGACTAGAGTGATTACTAACAAATTCATCTTGACTAACATTACTAGATTTGCCAAATAGAAAGTCATCATCTCCTAACAAGTCATCCTCGTCACTATTGAAATCAAGATATTCGGGGTGTGATACCTTGGGGCCTTTATCCATGTAGCAACTTCCACTCCCTTCAGTTGGTGAATCAAATACGTCATAGGAGTTGGTCGTCACTTGTGCAAGTCTGGCAACACCTTCATCTTAAGTATAGTCGGAGTTGGAGTGATAGCTTCTCTCGGAGTGGTTGTCAGATTCGAAGCCAGAAACCCATTCACCAACATGAGCTTGATGTCTTCTTATTGAGTAGCTCTTGGTGTACTTGTCCTTCTTCTCTAAGTCCCTACTTCTCCTTGAGGGTTTCATAATGATCATCTCTAGTCCTTCTCTCTCTTTGAGGTGACTCATCTCTTGAGCTTCGTCTTCTTCATGACTCTTCGTTTCTTTTGTAGGGAGCCGTTCACTCATTGGAGTAGAGTCCAGGGTACCCACAAATGTAGCAGTTTCGGTCAAGACTTGATGAACGCTTCTCTTCATATCTTGAGTTGGAGCTTCAATCTTTGCCTCTATTCTTGTAGAATTTGTTGAATTTCTTGACCATGAGGCTTATCTCCTCATTTGTGACAAGGTTGTCGCTTGAAGGTATGGGAGCATCACTTGTGGCTTTGTAAGCAGCGCTAGACTTGTACTGAAGCTCTTCCTTGTCCTTACGTGTCATCTCATGAGAAACAAACCTTACAATCACTTCCGTAGGCTTGAGATCTTTGTAGTTGGGAATTATTTGGATCAATGTGCAAACGGTGTCATATCTATCATCCGAAGCTCGAAGTATCTTCTTGATGATGAATTTGTCGGCCATTTCTTTGCTTCCTAAGCCGACAATCTCATTGGTGATGAGAGCTAGCCTAGAGTACATCTTTGCGACTCCTTCACCATCCTTCATCTTGAACTTGTCAAGCTGACTCTGAAGAACATCCAACTTGGATTCTCTCATGGTTTCGGTACCTTCGTGCATATCAACCAAAGTATCCCAAATATCTTTTGCATTCTCAAGATGGCTCGGGCATAGGCAGTTGAACAGAATGTCACGTGCTTGAGGATTGTATTGCAACATATTCAATTCATCCACGGTCGCTTCACGATCCGGTTCCCTTCCATCTGCAACGAATTCACCTTGCAATCCAACACGAACAACATCCCAAACGGCAGGGTTATGACCAAGAATATGCATTTTCATTTTGTGCTTCCAACTAGCAAAATTTGTGCTATCAAAGTACAGACCTCTATGGTGATAGTTTCCCTCTCTAGACGGCATACTCTCCTAGGTTGTGAAACCAATGCAATGGAGACCAAAGCTCTGATACCACTTGTAGGATCGAAAGTAGGTCTAGAGGGGGGTGATTAGACTACTTGACCAAATAAAAATTCTACCTTTTCCCAATTTTAAGTGTTGGAAGATTTTAGCAATGATAGCAAGTCAAGCACCCAATGCACATGCATGTGTACGAGTATAGCAGTGGAAAATAAAGGCAAGCATTGGTAGTAAAGGAAGGTAGGAAGATCAAAGGTAATTTGGAGACACGGAGATTTTTCCCGTGGTTCCTATAGGTGGTGATATCGTATGTCCACGTTTATGGAGACTTCAACCCACGGAGGGTAACAGCTAGGAGAGTCCATGGAGGGCTCCACTCACGGAGGGTGCCATGAATAAGCAACCTTTTCTATACCATGATGGCCTACGTCCAAGGAGGACTAGCTTAGCTCGGCGTATATCTTCATGAAATAGGCGATCTCCTTGCCCTTACAAACTTCTTGTTTCACTCCATAATATGAAGTAGGAGGCTCCCAAGCGACACCTAACCAATATAGGAGGCACCACCCTCCAAAAGTTAATAGGCTCGACAGTGTTGATGAACTCCTTGCTCTTGTGCTTCAAGATTATAGATTTATCAACACACAATCAGTCTTCATAGATTTGGCTTTGGTGAAGGAGATTGATTAGGTGGAAAGTAACTTGGGGAGGCTAGATATCAAGATTCATATGGTTGGAATGGAATTGCTTGATATCAACACATGAGTAGGTGGCTCTCTCTTAGAAAATCTGATGGGATAAGTGGGGATCAGTTATGGGTGCTTCTCTTGCAAGTGGGTGGTGGTGGAGGGGTATATATAGGCATCTCCAAAAATCCAACCATTACAACTAAAGTGACCAACTCGGTGACACCGATGTACGAATCTCAATGGTACCAAGTTTCTCCAAAGGTAGAAACTTTTGAATATCGATGAGACTAATATGGAAATCTCGTCGGTACCGATAAGGTGTCCAATGATCAGAATCCAAATCTCGGTGATGCTGATCAAAAAACTCAGATCTTTCGATTTTGCGAATCGAGGTAACAGAAAGTTGGCAAGCTGAATTCAGTGGCACCAAAGTGGAATCGGTTGCACCGATGTGCTACGGTTCGGCAGGGCTCTGTCTAAGATTGGAAATCGCTGCGACCGAGTGGGTGTTATTGGCTTCACCGATTTGTATGATTGGCTTGGACAAAGTTTTGTCGGAGAGTTTTTGGGTGTTGTTGGTGACTATCACTTGTTCACGTGGAGCATCTTGCTCACCAACAGTACCTTGCCCCCTTTTAATAGTATGGGCTTTTCCTATGGACTCAAAGATATTTCTGACAAAGGATAATGTAGAGTCCTCTTGCTTGAAGCTTTGCCAATCCAATTTCTTGCATCTAGGGGTTTCTCCACAATCCTTTTGACAACCCATCATTGAACTTTTCTTGCAATATGCTTAGTGAAAATATTTGTTCGGTGAGATATATCTTGTTATTAATCCCCAAAACTACCAAGGGAGCAAATGTGCTTTCAGTTTTACCTAGGTTCGGGCCGCTGAGAAGCGTAAAATCCTACTCCTGCTTTGGTGGATTGATCAGAGGAACACGAAGCACAGGCAACGCTCAAACCCGACAAGGTCACCTTCGGGGGAGCTGCTACGCGAGTAAAAGTGTGCAAAGGTTGGAATCCTCAGCTAGGTTTCCTTGGCCTCCTTTTATTGGACAAGGGGCGACCATAGTGTCAAAACAGATATTACCTGGTGATTAGATAGCTAACAATGCTATCATACCTAACTCTGGCACTTAGGACAAACTGGCATAAATGCTAGTCTAGGTGGCGCTCGGGGATACATCCCCAGCAAGCTCTTACCATCGCTTAGCTGGCTATTGCTTAGTGTCTTGACATGCCTCCGGACGGGTGTCAAATGCATGTAATCTGTCTTCCGTGCGTCACCGCATGCTTAGCGAGAGCCACTTAACCACCTAAGGGCTCGACAATGTCTTGAATACTGACTTATATTGCAATGCAGTGGATCGGTGGTCGATCGGCTCGCGCCTGCCGGGGGGATGGCTTGCCGGGTCTTCTTGAAGGTGTGTGCTCTTCGGTCCCCGACAGGCACAGGGGACGTGACTGGCGCGGTTTTGGATCGTTATGGGCCGTTGCGTGTGTCAGGGGGATTACCCCCGGGTAGGCTCAAGGAGAAGACTCAACATTTTAAAACATCAAGGGACCCACCCCCGGTATGCGAAGCCCCATGAATCAACAAGACAAACGAAGAAGTGAGCTGACGACACTGTAGCTGACGACACTGTAGCTGACGACACTGTAGCTGTCCGGCTCGGCAGCCTCCACCTGTTCGGTTCGGCAGCCTCCATCCATTCGGCTCGGCAGCCTTCACCCATCGGTCTCGGTAGCCTCCCATCCATCTCGGCAGCCTCCACACGTCCGGCTCGGCAGCCTCCACCCGTCCGGCTCGGCAGCCTCCACCCGTCCGGCTCGGCAGCCTCCACCCATCCGGCTCGGCAGCCTCCACCCATCCGGCTCGGCAGCCTCCACCCGTCCGGCTCGCCAGCCTCCACCATCTGGCTCCCCGCGTCCGGCCCTTCCAGTCCGGCTCCTCCTGTCCGACTGCGGCCTGACAAAGTCAGCTCTCGATGTCCCATCAGACACACGCGGACCAGACGGCCTTATCTCGTGGCGGCGCGCTATTGGTGAGCAGGAGCCTACCCCCTGTACGCGCTTCATGTAATGCTCTCTACGGTGTAACCTGCCCCCTGGGTACTAATTTATAAAGTACACCTAGGGATAGACATAGCTTAGTCCAAAAGCTACATGTGGCTTGACTTGTAAGCTAGGCAAGGTAGCTTACACCTCAAGCTGCTTGGGATGTAAGCTACCCACTATGGCTTACATCCCAAGCTACCCATCCATGCCTATATAAAGGCCCCCTCTCACTCTCTCAAGGGGGCTAGCTTCCCTCACATCCTCTCATCCCCACTCTCACACTCATGTATGACGCAAGAAGCCTCATGGCTCTCCTCCCCAAACAACTCCAGGAGCAACCATGTACCAAATTTACCTCAGTTATACATATATGCAGGAGTAGGTGTATGATCTCTCCGGAGAGCCCCGAACCTAGGTACATCACTGCGTGCTATTTGCATACTCTTCCCGAATCATCCACGGAAGCCTTGCCCTCACCTCAATAAGCCACCCCATGGCATCTACCGTCTCGCGTGACCTCCCGTGAGAAAACGACGCCAGTTGGCGCCAACCTTGGGGCACGCTAGTGTTGGAACCGTGGTCTGGGCGGGACCCTCTTCGTCATCACAACTACGGCGCTGCCGCTATCTTTTCGAGGGCTCGACTCCAACTCGCCCCCGGGGCAAATGCGTGTGACGCCGCGTCCTCGCTGCCGGTCTCGTCGCCGTCGTCGCCGCCGTGGCGTTGTCGCTATTTTTCCGGGGGCTCGACTCCAACTTGCCCCCGGGGAGAATGTGTGCGATGCCGTGTACTCGCTGCCGGTCTCGTCACGGTCGTCGCCACCGCGGCATCGTCGCTATTTTTCCGGGGGCTCGATTCCAACTCGCCCCGGGGCGAATGCGTGCGATGCCGTGTACTCGCTGCCGGTCTCTTCGTCACCACCGCGGCGTCGCCGCTATCTTTTCGAGGCTCGACTCCAACTCAACCCCCAGGGTGAATGTGTCTGATGCCGCGTCCTCACTGCCGGTCTTGTCGCCGTTGTCGCGGCGTCGCCACTATCTTTCTGCGGGGCCGACTCCAATTTGCCCCCAGGACAAATGCCTGCGACGCCGTGTCCTCGCTGACGGTATCATTGCCGCCACCGCGGCGTCACCGCAATCTTTCCAGGGGCTCGACTCCAACTCGCCCCCGAGGCAAATGCGTGTGACGTTGCATCCTCGCTGCCGGTCTCGTCGCCGCCGCCGCGATATTGCCGCTATATTTCCGGGGGCTCAAATCCAACTCGCCCCCAGGATGAATGCGTGTGACGCCGCGTCCTCGCTGCCGGCCTTGTCATCACCACCACGGCGCTAATGCCGTCTCTTCGGTGGCAGTCGGGAGCTCGACACCAACACGCTCCCGGGACCGCCACTCAAAAAAGCATGGCCTCTTCCCCCCTTATCATCGCATGACGGGGAAGCCGAGCTCATCCCTGAGCCAACCACGCGCTTCCCCGATTCCGGCCCTGTGCGTTTGTGCATCCGCTCCGTCGGCTCCGGCTGTGTGCGTCCACGCACATGCCGCCAGCTCTATCCCACGCGCACTCTTCCCGCTGGCCGTCCGAGCCCCGAATGGGTCGCAGCTCCGGCCGGCCCTCGTACACCCTGGCCAGCTCGCCACACCCGTTCTGCTGTGTCGCGCCGTTGCACTTCACTCGCACGCGGACCCGGCCGGTTACGGTGCTCCCCCGGCTTCTCCCCCGCACAAGAGTCGGGTCGCCATGCCGCTCTGCGTCCCCGAGTCACCAGCTACGCCTTTACGCGTCATGTGCGCCGTTTGTGCCACGCCCGTGCACCGGCTCCTACACCTGGCCGGCGGCGCCGACTCCTCGGTTCATCGGTCCGGCTCTGCCGCCCGGCCAGCTCCCTCGCCTACCTCCACACCATCGTCAAGGAGACACTACGGGTGCACCCGCCCGGGCCACTGCTCCTACACCGGGACGTGCAGGCATAGGTGCGCGAGGAGCTTGATCGCCTGGTGGGGCGCAACCGCGTCGTGACCGAGTCTGATGCGGCCTCCCTCACCCGGCCAGCTCCTCTACCGCATGGATCTGCGCCCATCAGCAGGTGGACTCTCCATCAGACCTCGATATTGCCTTGCGCTCGATAGCCGGCAGACCCCGCGTCCGCCTTCGGCAGGGCTCCGCACCTATCAGCAGGCGGACTCGCCGTCCGCGCGCGTCAGCGTCACGCGCTCGACAGCCGGCGGACCACGCGTCTGCCTTTGGCAGGGCACCGCGCCCATCGGCCGGCGGACTCTCCGTCCGCGCCCGGCCACGCCTCGCGCTCGACAGCCAGCGGACCCCACCTCCGACTTCGGCAGGGCTCTGCGCCCATCAGCCGGCGGACTCTCCGTCCGTGCCCGGCAACGCCTCGTGCTCGACGGCTGGCGGACCCACCGTCCGCCTTTAGCAAGGCCCCATGCCCATTAGCCGGCGGACTCTCTGTCCGCGCCCGGCAGCGCCTCACGCTCGACAACCGTCAGACCCCGCATCGACCTTTGGCAGGGCTCCATGCCCATCAGCCGGCGAACTCTCCGTTCTCGCCCGACAGTGCCTCGGGCTCGATAGCCGGCGCCACGTGCCTCGGACCCCGCATATACCTTCAGCCACTACTGGAATTCAGTTATTTGCCATGTGCCAGGCCTATGCCGTCTGCTGACTCATGACAAAGTTGCTCTTTGCCGTCCGCCGTCCCAAAGCAGACGGCAAAGAATTGGCACATGGCAAACATGTCCCACTCACGGCATAGAAGGCCAGGGCAGACGACAAAGGGCTAGCAGGCCCCCGCGCCCATGAGCCAGAGGACTCTCCGTCAGTGCTCGGCAGCGCCTCGCGCTCGAAAACTGGGAGACCCCGCGTCCGCCTTCGGCAAGGCTCCATGCCCACAAGCCGGCGGACCCTCCGTCCATGCCTGACAGCGCCTCGCACTCGACAGCCAGCGGACCCTGCGTCCACGTTCGGCAGGGCTCCATGCCGACAAGCCGGCGGACCCTCCGTCTGCGCCCGGCAGCACCTCGCGCTCGATAGCCGGCAGACCTAGCGTCCGCCTTCGGCAGGGCTCCGTGCCCACTAGCCGGCAGACCCTCCGTCCGTGTTTGGCAGTGCCTCGCGCTCGACAGCCGGTGGATCTCGCGTCCACCCTCGGGAAGGCTCCGCGCCCAACAGCCGGCGGACCCCCACATCTGCTTTCGGCAACGCCTCGTACCCTTCAGTCGGCAGACCCCGCGTGCGGACCCCACGTCTACACCCGACATCCTCGACGCCACCTTCTACTTTAGCAACGGTAAAGACAATCCGCCCGACTCGTCGAGTCGCCTGGAGGCTCGGAGGCTACACGCAGCGGGTGCGCGGCGTGCCCCCGCTGGAAACTGCTAGCTGGCGGACTCCGCGTCATTGCCCGACATCCTCGATGCCACTGTCTACTTCAGCAATGGCAAAGACCCTCCGCCCCACTCGTCGTGTTGCCCGGAGGCTCGGAGGGTACACCCAGCGGGTGCGCTGGCTTACCCCCGCCAGAAACCGCTAGCCGGCAGACTCCGCATCCACGCACGACATCCTCGACGCCACCGTCTACTTGAGCAACGGCAAAGACCCTCCACCCGGCTCGTCGAGTCGCCCGGAGGCTCAGAGGCTACACCCACCGGGTGCGCTGGCGTGCCCCCGCCGGAAACTGCTAGCCGGCGGACTACGCGTCTACGACCGACATCCTCGACGCCACTGTCTACTTCAGCAACGGTAAAGACCCTCCGCCCGACTCGTCGAGTCGCCTGGAGGCTAGGAGGCTACACCCAACGGGTAAGCTGGCGTGCCCCCGCCAAAAACCGCTAGCCGGCGGACTTCGTGTCCATGCCCGGCATCCTCAACTCCACCGTCTACTTCATCAACGGCAAAGACCCTCCGCCTGGCTCGTCGGGTCGCCCAGAGGCTCGGAGGCTACACCCAGCGGGTGCGCTGGCACGCCCCAGCCGGAAACCGCTAGCCGGTGGACTCCGCATCCATGCCCGGCATCCTCGACGCCACCGTCTACTTCAGCAATGGCAAAGACACTCCGCCCGACTCGTCGAGTCGCCCGAAGGCTTGAAGGCTACACATAGCGGGTGCGCTGGCGTGCCCCCGCTCGAAGCAAGACGCTTCATCCCAAACCCGCGTTCAACCGTCATTGACAACAACGCCACCGGCATAAACCCTCCGCTCGAATTTCCAAGTCGCCCGGACGCTCGGACGCTACTGTCTGGGGGATTACCCCTGGGTAGGCTCAAGAAGACGACTCAAAATTTTAAAACATCGGGGGATCCACCCCCGGTATGCGAAGCCCCACGAATCAACAAGACAAACGAAGAAGTGGGCTAATGACACTGTAGCTGACGACACTGTAGCTGTCCGGCTCAGCAGTCTCCACCCGTCTGGCTCGGCAGCTTCCATCCGCCTGGCTCGGCAGCCTCCACCCGTCCGGCTCGGCAGCCTCCACCCGATCGGCTCGGCAGCCTCCAACTGTCCGGCTCGACAGCCTCCACCCGTCCGGCTCGGTAGCCTTCACCAATCCGGCTCGGTAGCCTCCACCGGTCCGGCTCGGCAGCCTCCACCTGTCCGGCTCGGTAGCCTCCATCCGTCCGGCTCGGCTGCCTCCACCCGTCCGGCTCAGCAGCCTCCACCTGTAAGGATCCCCTTGTCCGGCTCCTCCAGTCCAGCTCCTCCTGTCCGTCTCCTCCTGTTGGGCTGCGGCCTAACAAAGTCAGCTCTCCATGTCCCATCGGACACACGCGGACCAGACGGCCTTATCTCGTGGCAGTGTGCTATTGGCAAGTAGGAGCACACTGTACACGCGTCATGTAGTGCTCTCTATCGTCTAATCTGCCCCCTAGCTACTGATTTATAAAGTACACATGGGGATAGACATAGCTTAGTCCACAAGCTACATGTGGCTTGACTTGTAAGCTAGCCAAGGTAGCTTACACCTCAAGCTCCTTGGGATGTAAGCTACCCACTATGGCTTACATCCCAAACTACCCATCCATGCCTATATAAAGGCCCCCTCTCACTCTCCGAAGGGGGATAGCTTCCCTCACATCCTCTCATCCCCACTCTCACACTCATGTATGAGGCAAGAAACCTCATGGCTCTCCTCCCCAAACAGCTCCAGGAGCAACCATGTACCAAATGTACCTCAGTTATACAGATATGCATGAGTAGGGGTATTATCTCTCCGGAGAGCCCCGAACCAGGGTAAATCACTGCGTGCTATTCGCAGACCCATCCTGGATCATCCACGACAGCCTTGCCCTCACCTCAATAAGCCACCCCATGGCATCTGCCGTCTCGCGTGACCCCCCTGAGAAAACGATGACAGCGTCCATCGTGTCGGCATAGCTAGCCAGTGTAGGTTGCTCCTGTCAGGGTCTTGGGTGTTGTCTTTGTCTTCTTGATACACTCCTTGATCTCATGAAGAGCGGTTTCTTTGGCTTGGGCTGGTGCTGATGGGGTTCTGCTACTACTGTATGTGCATAAGTTAGGGGCTCTGAGTACCCCATTCCTAGTGCACCGACAGGAGCCCTCGGGTCTGGCCCAATCGCGCTCACCCAACATCGTTGGGTGAGGCCCAAAAGTTATGTAGGTCCGCACAATATGAGGGAGTAACTGCTGACTTTTAAGCCAGCATTTCCTTGCCATCTCAGGTAATTTCCTCCTCGCGCACTGCATGCATTGCGGGGTGTTTGTGGTGGATGCGTGTGACCCATAGGCATGTGGAGTGTTAGAAACTGCAACACCTAGGATTGGAGTAATGGGGTGGTTACTTGTTCATCCGTGATCGCCGATAGTGGGATTGGTGGAGACGGGCGGCCTCCTTGGAGCGGAGGAGAGCCAGCCCCCGTCCGATTCCTTATAAATTAGGGGGTCACTATGGCGATGCTCATCCATCCCGTTCTCTTTCTCACCCCGAGTTCACATAACTCGCCCTTCTCCTCCGGTTTGTTGAACTGTCCCTTCCGTCCTGATGGTCAGGGGGAGGGTCAGGCGAATGCGCCTGCCATTGCAGGGGCTTCTTTTTGTTCCCATGCTCAGCCCCTAGGTTGGGTTGATCATTTTGGACCGGGAGTTGGCGAGAGGGTCCTTGGACAGGGGAGCAGGCGGCATGGAGGCAGCTCCAAGGGCAGTTGCGGTGGTCCACCTACCGCTGCGTCGCCTGTTGCTCCAGTATTGGCAGAATGTCGCGCAGATAACATCGTGCTGGAGTCCATAGTGGAAATGCATCATTGTGGTCGATTTCGGTCTCTGTGCTCCTTCTGCAAGGCGACAGAAAAAGATTGTCCTTGTTGCCACCTGCTCCGCATGAGTGATTGCAACAGCGGTTCTTCATGGATCGCGGCAGAGTTCCCCACCCATGGAGAAGTCTATCCTCCACATGGGTAGTAGTTTTTCAGCTGTGTGTACTCCTTAAGGGAAGGGATTCTTCTCTGCATTGGTTCATCGGGGATGATCATGCTCTCTGTCAGGCTCCTCGGTTGTTGCATCAGGAGCTCGGACGATGGCGTAGGCATCCCCTCGAACGGGAGCGACCCACAACGCTTCAGGAGCGTGGATGATGGCTCTGATGCGTCGTGATCGTCGACAGCACCATCATCACTAGCTGGGCTCCATAAGCTCCACCATATGCACCTACCATCCACCTTCTTGCTCCTTGTCGGCTTTGCATAACCTGCCTAGGGGCAGGGGCCTTCTAATCTTCAGACGCGTCCCTCTATTCCTGCGAGGGAGGTGCCGAATCCTAGCCAGGCGCCCCTTTCGCCGTCTTTTTCATCTGCACCTAATCCCTAGGAGGAGAGGGACAAGAAAGAAATTATGGTGCATTTATCTTTTTCTAAATCAAAAGATGTAAGCGCTTGCCAAGTTTTAGTTAATCATAATGTAATCTTTATCCATTTTGTACCAAAAACTGAATGAAAAAATGTTATTTCTCTTCCTTAATTACTATCCTTTCCGTCCTTCTTGTTTATATTGTGCCAGTATGTTTGTCCTTGCCACACGAAACTACTTGCCGGGTCAGTACTAACCGTGAGCGCCAAAAGGGTAGCTCGTCCCCGGCAGTAGGCTCGTCCCCCGGCAAGGCTCCTTGTCGGTATCGTCATGGCCCCCAAACATCAGTTGGGGGACGCCTCGTCCCGACAAGGGTTTTCGTAGCATGATGAACTTCGTGGCACATGGTCAAAAGGAACAAGGAGGCACTTTATTAAGGGAGTAAATAGCACCGAACTTAGGATAAGTGATTAAACTTATCTTTTTAGGCAGTATTCCTTTCTGGAGTACGACGAGCTGCCGTCCTTGTTCCTTTGCCCTTCTCCTTTGTTTTGCCGGCGGTAAAACATGTAAGGCAATAGGTCTCTGTGCTCCGGGAGAGAGAATACAGTGACAAGGATCTCAGGCTGATCAAGTAGTCTAGTAGATTTCTAAAACTTAAAAGCAATAACATTGAAATATAAGAAACTGCATAGTAAACATGTAGATTGATGATATGATGCAATGCCTAGCTTTATTATTCCATGCATAGGGCCTGCACCTGGCTTTGTACAAAGGGTTACATGCAACCACGACAAGGCTTGTACAAAAGGTGGCTGACAAGGACTGAGCCCTACAACCGCGCCTCATGGGTAGAACTTACAAAGATGCTCAACATTCCCTAAGTTAAGTACTTTGATGCCATCTTCGGTCTCTAGACGGATTGCGCCATGTCTGTGACTCGTGTTACCCGGTAAGGGCCTTCCCACTTTGGTGTCAACTTGTTGGTATCCTTGGCGGACTGAACACGCCTGAGGACAAGGTTGCCCTCCTCAAGCCTCCGGGCGTGGACCCTCCGACTATGATAGAGGTGTAGGGCTTGCTGGTAGCATGCAGCACGCACGACATCCCGGAGACGATCTTCCTCGAGGAGCAAGGCATCGCCATGTCGTAGATACTTTTTCTCTACTTCATCATAGGAAAGTACTCGAGGTGACCCGTATATGAGTTCTGTGGGGAGAACTACTTCTGCCCCGTATATTAGAGAGAAGGGTGTCAGGCTGGTAGCTCGATTCAGTGCCCTTCATCTATCCAACACTTACCGCATCTCCATAGTCTATCAAAAGTCCTCGTCCCGAGTCCACACAAAAATTCAGCGTTCATCCTCTCGACTTGCCCATTGCTCCTTGGGTGGGCAACAGAGGCGAACGAGATCTTGCTTCCAAGGCTTTGGATGTACTGCATAAAGGTGCGGCTTGTGAACTGGGTGCCATTAGCGGTGATTACCTTGTTGGTCACTCCAAAATGGCACACCTGTCCTTTAAGGAACTTGACAGCTGACTATGCAGTCACCTTCCTCACTTGTTCTGCCTCAGGCTACTTTGTAAACTTGTCGATGGCTACGAACAAGAATTCAGAGCCCTGGCAGCACGGGGAAAGGGGCTCATAATATCGAGCCCCCAAACCGAGAATGGCTAGGATAAAGGGATCGTCTAGAGAGCTTGTGCAGGTTGATGGATGTTCTTGGAATAGAACTAGTAGGCTACACACTTGGTGACTAGCTCGGTTGCATCTTGGAGGGTGGTGGGCCAATAGAAACCTTGCCGGAAGGCTATCCCGGAAAGGGCCCTTGATCCAATGTGAGACCCACACACGCCTCCGTGTATCTCTACCAACAGATTTAGCCCATCTTCCCAGCAAATGCACCTTAATTTCACACCATTCGGTCTTTTTTTGTACAGAGTTGTTGGGAACATTGCAAGGGAAACATAGATTGCTTTTCAACCTTCTCAAGGACCCCCTTTGTCGGATCCGATCCAACTAAAGTGAGAGAAACTGTCACCCGCAAGCCATCTAAGCAACAAGTTGCATCGAGGGAACCGGTCTCTCATAAGCGTATGAGTAATGTTGGTCCGGGCCGCTTCATCTCACAATCCCGCTGACCCAAAATCCGTCCAAGGGAGGAAGCAATCTAAGCATCAACGCCCACAAACCTTTTGTGTTCTACTCGAGATCTCATCGAACCATGAACCTAGCTCATGATGCCACTGTTGGGGAACGTCGCATGGGAAACAAAAAATTTCCTACGCACACGCAGATCTATCCATGTTGATGAGCATCTACTAGAGGGAGAGTGGATCTACGTCCCATTGTAGATCGCTAAGCGGGAAGCGTTAATAAACACGGTTGGTGTAGTCAAACATCTTCGCGATCCAAATCGCCGAGCGTCCCACGATCTCATTACTATCCGTCCCGCGATCTCATCACGATCCGTCCTGTGAACACATCATGATCCATCCCACGAACTCATCATGATTCGTCCCGCGATCTCATCACGATCCGTCCCGTGAACCTGGTCACGGTCTTTCCGATCTAGCGCCGAACGGACGGCACCTCCGCGTTCAGCACACGTGCAGCTTGATGACGATCTCCACCGTCTTGATCAAGCAAGAGGAAGTGGAGAGGAAGAAGAGTTCACCGGCAGCATGACGGCACTCCGGTGATGGTGGTGGAGCAATTCCGGCACGGCTTCGCCTAAGCAGTGCGGAAATCCGATCTGGAGGAGCACCGGTGGAACGGGTAGCATGTGGCCATAAAATCAAGTGCAAATCACCCAAGTCCACCAATATATATAGGAGGTAGGGAGGAGGAGGGCTGGCACAAGGACAAGGCCTCATAGGAGTCGGCCGAACCTATTAGGATTGGAGGACTCTCCTCCAATCCTAGTAGGACTAGGATTCGTCCCCTTTTTTTTCCACCTTTTCCTATTGGATTTTCTTCTCCAGCCACATGGGCCTTGTGTGGGAGTTTCCACCAGCCCACTAAGGGCTGATATTCACTCTCCCACAGCCCATGAAGCCTCTTGGGTCGAAATACCCCTCCCGAAGGTCTCCAGGTACACAACCGGCACTCCCGGTACACTACCGATGAGCCCGAAACTTTTCCAGCGACCAAAACAGGACTTCCTATATATGAATCTTTACCTCCAGACCATTCCTATATATTGGTCCCTACATATTCTACGAAGATCTTTATCGGTCGAACCCCTATGTCAAGGATTCAGTTAATCCCGTATGATGTTCCCTTTGTTCTTCGGTATGTTACTTGCCCGAGATTCGATCGTCGGTATCTCCATACCTAGTTCAACATTGTTAACGGCAAGTCTATTTACTCGTTCCGTAATACAAGATCCCGCAACTAACACTTAGTCACATTGCTTGCATGGCTTATTGTGATGTTGTATTACCGAGTGGGCCCTGAGATACCTCTCCGTCACACGGAGTAACAAATCCCAGTCTCGATCCATTCCAACTCAACAGACACCCTCGGAGATACCTGTAGAGCACCTTTCTAGTCACCCAGTTACATTGCGACGTTTGATACACACAAGGCACTCCTCCGGTGTCCATGAGTTGCATGATCTCATGGTCATAGTAACATATACTTGACATGCAGAAAACAGTAGCAATAAACTAACACGATCATATGCTATGTTTGTAGTTTGGGTCTTGTCCATCACATCATTCTCCTATATATTTGATCCCGTTATCAAACGAAATCTCATGTCCATGGCTACAAAACCTTAACCATCTTTTGATCAACGAGCTAGTCTATTAGAGGCATACTAAGGACATGGTTTTGTCTATATATCCACACATGCATCTAAGTCTCCGATCAACACAATTATAGCATGGATAATAAACAATTATCATGAACAAGGAAATATGATAATAAAAAATTCATTATTGCCTCTAGGGCATATTTGCAGCAAGTGTGTCATCGACAAACTCGTACGTACTTGACTGGCGGGCTACTTTTTCGACTTCTTCTTGTTCTTCGGGAAGTTCTCCTGATTGAAGGAAGTGGACTAATTGTTATGCCCAAGCTGGATCATGTGGCTCGAAAACAAGGACTAATGGCATTTTACTCATTCATGCGAGCGCTTACCTCGAGCGCGAGGACCTGGGGTCCTACAGGATGGAGCTGCTCACCAACCGAAATTGGTTTACCCCCGGCAGCCTCTATACCGGCGGCTTTGGGAAGCTCTTCCAGGAAATGCTTGTCAGAGTTCAGCTTTCTTCTTTTTCCTACCATCGTTGGCAGGGATACTGATGGTTGAGTGAGGTACAGGATAAAGGTTCCTGGTTCCACGAGGAGCTTTTGCACAACACACTTTGGTAGATGATCAGCGTTGCTATTTTCTGCATGCGGTATGTGCTCTGTTTGCAATCCATCAAAGTGCTCCTCCAATTTCCTCACTTCTTCCACATATGCCTCCATCACTGGACTCTGATAATATTTGTTGACTTGTCTCACCGTGAGTTGAGAATTTCCTCGGATGTTCAGTTTCTTCATCCCCAATTCCATTGCGATCCCGACTCCGGCAAGGAGCTCCTCATACTCAACAGTGTTGTTGGTGGCCTCTTCCCCGGGAAAGTGCATTTGGAACACATACTTGAGATGCTTTCCGGTGGGGGCGATGACGAGGATGCCTCCTCCACCGCCCTGAAGTTAGCAAGTGCCGTCAAAATACATGATCCATTCTCGGGGTGCTTCTTTGCTGGGGAGAATTGTCTTTGGAACCTCTTCATCTGGCGTGGGTGTCAATTCTACAATGAACTCCACCAACGCCTTGCTCTAAATTGTGGAAGTGCTCTCATACTTCAAACCAAAACTTTATAGCTCTAGTGCCCACTCAACTATCCTACCAGTGGCTTCGAGGTTTCTCAATATACGTTGCCGCCGGAAGCAGGGTGAGAACAGTGATCTAGTCAGCTTAGATTTAGTTGGTCAGCTACCTCGAGGCCATGAGAAGGCCGAAGATCAGCTTTTGCACCCCAGAGTACCTTGACATAGCCCCTTGCAACAAGGAGCTGATAAATTACACTTGTCGCTGCACAATTTCTTCTTTGCCACTTCCTTTAAGCTTCCTTCGTCCGTTTGCATAGGTTCCCCTTGGTGTGCATTAGGTCCTATCACAAATATTTTGGTTCAAACCCCGGTGACATCACTCGTAGCGGTTGTGTCTTCATCCATTTCCTGCTATGCCACTAGTGCTGCACTAACCACTTGATTTGTTGCCCGTAGGTATAGCAGCAACGGTTCTTGTGGTTTAGGCGCAACCAAGGTGGGAGCGAAAGAGAGGTAAGCTATCAGATCTAACAATGTTGCTTCTTCTTCCGAGGTGTACTTCATCAGGCCGGCCTTTTTCAGAACTTGGCGCCTCATGTCCTTGAAGGACTTGGGTGCTTGTATCTTCTTGATCACTTTGATCTTGTCTGGGTTGGCTTCTATTCCTCGCTAAGACACAAATAACCCAAGAAGCTTGCCGGATGGGACAGCAAACACACATTTCTCAAGGTTGAGCTTCAAATTGATCTTGCACAAGTTAATAAAAGTTTCTTTTAAGTCTTGTATGATAGTTGCTGCATCTTTGGTTTTGACTACTCTATCGTCCATTTAAGCTTCCACGTTCCCGTGCAACCGAGATTTAAATCCAATCTGCACAACCCATGCAAAGGTAGAACCAGCGCTCTTTAACCTGAAGGGCATTCATACAAAGCAATATGTGTCGCATGGAGTTATGAACGCAGTCTTTTCCTTAGCTTACTTGGCCATGAATATCTGGTGGTATCCATAGTATGCGTCCAAGAAGGAAAGCAAGTCACACCCGGTAGTGGAGTCAACAATCTGTTCGATGCGGAACAAGGGGAAAGGGTCCTTCGGGCATGCCTTATTCAAGTTAGTGATATCAGTGCAAAGCCTCCATTTCCCATCCGCCTTGCGCACCATTACCGGGTTAGCTAACCACGTTTGATGCAACACTCCTCTGACCAAACTAGTTGTTTCAAGCTAGTTGATTTCCTCGGCGATGAACCACTATCACTCCAAGGCTTGCTTCCTAACTTTCTACCTGACGGGCCTCGCATGAGGGCAGGCAGCAAGGTGGTGCTCAATTACCTCCCTACGAGCACCGGGGATGTCAGATGGTTGCCAAGCAAACACATCAACATTCGCCTGCAGGATGGCAACGAGTGCACTTTCCCATTTGTCACTGAAGGTGGTACTGATGCTAAACGTGCCACCAGCGCCATCCTCCCCTATCGAGAACTTCTTTATCGCAGGATAGATGACCTTCGATCTCTTGCTAGTGGAACTCTTCGGCAGGTCATCGACGGGTGTATTGCACTCCAGAGAGGCGCGCTTCTCGGAGTCCTTATCGGTGTCTCTGCTAGGCTTGTTCATTGATTCCTTGGCGAGAGCTTGTAGTTCTACGGCTTCAGCTGCTACCGTGTCTCTATACATCTTGTCCACGCATATAACTGCATCCTTCTTATCCGATGGGATGACGATGACTTCCACGGGCCCTAGCATCTTCAAAGTGTTGTAAGCATAGTGGGGTGCTACCATGAATTTCGCGAGAGTTGGGCGACCAAGAATTCCATTGTAAGCTAGAAGGAGTTCGACCACATAGAACACCACCTTCTCAATCTGGTAGTTCACCTCCCCGCCAAACTTCACACGCAAGGTGATCTTTCCCATGGGCCGGCTCCTGCGGGGTCTGACTCTTTTGAATGTACCCGTAGCCTTGAGCTCTCTGTCAGGGATCTGCAGCCTTTCAACCACTTTAGGGGAGATTACGTTCAACCCCCCGCCCACACCGTCAACTAACATCTTGGTTACTTTGAGGTTGTGGATTGTTGAAGAGACCAATAAAGGCAAACATCTGACTATTGTGGTACGGTCAAGATGACCCTCTTGATCAAAGATAATAGGCGTGCGGGACCATTTGAGTGGCCTTCAGGACTCTGTAGCTGGCTCCACGGCGTTGATCTCACACGCCCACTGCTTGAGCTGGCAATGAGAGGAATGCAAGGACGCACCCCCATCAACGCACATGGCTTCAGTTGCTCTCTGGAATTCTCGATCACTAGACTCTCCATCATCCTCATCATCGCTCATATTATCTTCTTCTTTCTTCTCACGACCTCTAGCAGGTTTTTCCTTCTGCTGTTGGGCCTTGCCATGATGGCCTCCTCTACCACCATGGCCCTTCCCGATAGCACCATCTTGGCCTCTCTCCTTGTCACACTTCTCGTATTCAGCCTTCTGCTGCTTAGCAAGCTACTCAAATTGGATGAATTCTTGGAGATCATGACCCTTGGTGCGGTGAATTTTGTAGTATGGCCCGTCGAACTTCCCGGTTTTCTCTACTGTTGCGGCCTCCCGAAAATTAGTGCACGCAAAAGCTTCCTTATCGGTGTCCTTGGCCTTATACTTCTTGCCAGCACTGAGACTACCAGAGCCTTTAAAAGGCAAACACTGACTTTCCCTTACACTTCTTGTTGCGCTTTCGGCTTCTCCCTATTGAGCCATGGGCATCGTCATTGTCATCTGGGTCGACTTTGATGCCAGCCTCCTCTCCGAGGAGTCGCATTCCCTCCTCAGCATGAGCACACTTGTCCTGGGAAGTTTCACATTCCTCTTAGGAAGTTTCACAGTCAAGTTGGGCACGGTTGAGTGGAACACGGCAATCATGGTTGCAGGGTGTATCTCCGAAATATTGTGGTGCACTCGACTGAATCTCTGGATGTACTTTTGCAAGGTTTCTCCTTCCTTCCGTGGAAGGACTTGTAGGTCGCTGGGCTGTCCTCGCTCCTGGTGACTGCCAGTGAAGGCGCCGATAAACTCATTGCACAAGTTAGCACATGATGAAATAGAGTTCCAGCAGGTGCATTAGCCACGATCTCACATTTGGCTTGAGTGCCAAAGGGAAATAGTTGGCGAGTACCATCTCATCTCTTCCTCCGGTGGCTTGGACGGCTATCATATAGATGTTCAGGAACTCCGCCGGGTTTAGCTTCTCATCGTATTTCTCTATTAGCTCGGGCCTCAAGACTCGGGCCGATGGCCAACAGACCTTTCTTAGCTCGCGAGTGAAGGCAGGGCAGCCAACCTCACAAGGAAGGTACCCTCCCACACTGGGCGCGGGGTCGCTAACATCTGGGAAGTTGCACCTGTCGGATTGACAGTCCGCTTCCCAGCATAG
The DNA here is from genome assembly GCA_022496015.1 of Hordeum marinum. Classification (NCBI taxonomy): domain Eukaryota; kingdom Viridiplantae; phylum Streptophyta; class Magnoliopsida; order Poales; family Poaceae; genus Hordeum; species Hordeum marinum. The sequence continues at coordinate 391,743,122 of CM039676.1, read as the reverse complement.
CTCTATGGTGATGCATGCGTCTTCTCTCTGCCGATCTTCCAAGACACACTGCTGGTCCCGATGATCCTACGAGCCTGAGGAAACCATGGATGCTTCGTCAGGCTCGTCTGTACATGGGGCTCGTTGTGTCTGCCTTTGGGCTTGTTGTCACGGAGAGGATCGCACCGTTGGCACGGCTCCCTTGAGTCTCAATATAATGTTCTCTGGGAGATATATTTGATGTAAACAAATGCGGCATGTTTGTTGAGATCCGTTGAATTCTGAGTTCATGATCTTTTTCGATACATGAATATTATTTGAGTCTTCTTTGATCTCTTATATGTATGATTACATACAACCTCGTATTTATTCTTCGAATCTTTGGTTTAGTTAGGCCGACTATACGATTTTTCTTGCCATGGGAACAGGTGCTTTGTGATGGGTCCCATCGTGCGGTGTCCTTTTGTTGGAAATATGCCCTAGAGGCAATAATAAATTAGTTATTATCATATTTCCTTGTTCATGATAATTGTTTATTATTCATTCTAGAATAGTATTAATTGGAAACATGGATAAATGTGTGGATACATAGACAAAACACTAAGTCCCTAGTATGCCTCTAGTGAACTAGCTCGTTGATCAAAGGATGGTAAAGGTTTCCTAGGCTTGGACATGAGATGTCATTTGATAATGGGATCACATCATTAGGAGAATGATGTGATGGATGAGACCCAAACTACAAAGGTAGCATATGATCGTGTCAGTTTATTGCTACTATATTCTACATGTCAAGTATATGTTCCTATGACCATGAGATCATGCAACTTACTGACACCGGAGGATTACCTTGTGTGTATCAAACGTTGCAACGTAACTGGGTGACTATAAAGGTGCTCTACAGGTATCTCCGAGGGTGTCTGTTGGGTTGGCATGGATCAAGACTGGGATTTGTTACTCCGTGTGACGGAGAGGTATCTCAGGGCCCACTCGGTAGTGCAACATCACAAACAAGCCTTGCAAGCAATGTGACTAAAGTGTTAGCCACGCGATTTGGCATTATGGAACGAGTAAAGAGACTTGCCGGTAACGAGGTTGAACTAGGTATGGAGATACCGACGATCCAATCTCGGGCAAGTAACATAGCCAAGAACAAAGGGAACGTTATACGGGATTAACTGAATCCTGGACATAAAGGTTCGACCGATAAAGTGCTTCGTAGAATATGTAGGAACCAATATGGTCATCCAGGGCCCGCTATTGGTTATTGGTCGTAGAGGTGTCGCCGTCATGTCTACATAGTTCTCGAACCCGCAGGGTCTGCACACTTAAGGTTTGGTGACGTTTTGGTAGTGTAGAGTTATGTATCGTGGAGACCGAAGGTTGTTCGGAGTCCCGTATGAGATCCCGGGCATCATGAGGAGCTCCGGAATGGTCTGGAGGTAAATATTCATATATAGGAAGTCCCAGTTTGTGTCGCCGGAAAAGTTTCGGGCTCATCGGTAGTGTACCGGGTGTGCCGGTAGTGTACCGGGAGACCTCCGGGAGGGTTATTTCGACCCAAGAGGTTTCATGGGCTGTGGGAAAGTATTAACCAGCCCTTAGTGGGCTGGTGGAACCTCCACATAAGGCCCATGCGGCTGGAAGAAAGAGACCCAAAGGAAAAAGGTGGAAAAAGGCCAAAGAGGAGCAATCCTAGTCCTACTAGGATTGGAGGAGGAGAGTCCTCCTCTCCCTCCTTGTCTTGGCCGAATCCAAAGAGGGCCAGACCTTGCAGCCAGCCTCTCCTCTCCTCCTATATATACTGGTGGAATAGAGGGGTTTTGCACTAGTTTTTACGGCCACGTGCTACCCGTTTCACCGGTGCTCCTCTAAATCGGTTTTCCGCAGTGCTTAGGCGAAGCCCTGCCGAAATTGCTCCACCACCATCACCGGAGCGCCGTCATGCTGCCGGTGAACTCTTCCTACTCTCCACTCCCTCTTGCTGGACCAAGACGGTGGAGATCGTCATCAAGCTGCACGTGTGCTGAACGCGGAGGTGCCGTCCGTTCAGTACTAGATCGGAAGGATCGTGGTCAAGGCCACGAGACGGATCGTGACGAGTTCACGGGACGAACTGTCATGAGATCGCGGGACGGATCGTGACGTGTTCACGGGATGGACCGTGATGAGATCGCGGGACGGATCATGACGAGTTCGCGGGACGCTCAGCGATTTGCATCACGAAGATGTTCGACTACACCAACCGCGTTTCTTAACGCTTCCCCCTTAGCGATCTACAAGGGTATGTAGATCAACTCCCCCTCTCGTAGATGCTCATCACCATGGATAGGTTTGCGTGTGCGTAGGAAATTTTTTGTTTCCCATGCAACGTTCCCCAACACCTTTCCCAGTGACAGAAGGGGCAGCAAGGCAAACATGTATCATTGCCGTTAAGGATAACAAGATGGGGGCTATTCCTACATGAATAGATCTTCTCTACATCAGGTCATCATTCTTATTTCATTAATCCATTTTCCAGGAACTTAATACATGATATGCATGCAAGATAGCGGTCGATGTGTGGTGTAATAGTGTTAGATGCAAGCAGGAGTCGGTCTACTTATCTTGCATGTGATGCCTATATAATGATCATCGCCTTGGATATCATCATGATTATTTGATCTTCTACAATTGCCCAATAGTAATTTGTTCACCCATCGTGTGCTATACTCATGAGAGAAGCCACTAGTGAAACCTACGGCCCCGGGTATACTTTTCCAACACATTGCTTTCCGATCTATCTTTTTTGCCTCTTTTGTTTCCATGCCTATTATTCCAAAAACCCAAAATTATATTGCTGTAATTTTTATTTCCTCTTTTTATTTTGTGTTCTTGAGAGATCTATCTCTGCAATCTATCATATCCTAATCTATCTTTTTACCATATAGATATTGACAACCTCTCTTCCGCGTCGGGTTGCAAGTATTTATTCTTTGTGTGCATGTGTTGTTTATTAGGTGGTGGCGATCCTCGTACAGGTTCGATACCTTGGTTTCATAACCAACATAAATACTTATCATCGATGTGTTGCATCATCCCTTCCACTTTGGGGAAATACCAACGCAGTCTCAAACCACGCCGCTTCAGCACTGCCAGGTTTATTGAGTGAGTCAAGAAATTGGAATTGCCTTTCCGTAAAATTCAAGGTAAATACACAATAATGTCCAAAACTTTCTCCTTGCATCATGTTTGGCAGATCAAATGTTGCAAACAGGACCTGTTACAAGTAAAATATATGTTATGCTCTTAGCCATATATGCATTACAAAAACAAAAAGAAAAAAACAAGAAATCCAACACAAAACAAATGATTTTGACCACATAAAACCTTACTCACTATCATGGGAGTAATCCTGACAAGAGTATGGGCGGTACGAATGAGTAGGGCGAAGCCTAGATACGGAGCAAGAGTAATAGTCGGTGTTTACAAGTTCAGACCCCACTCGGAAGTGGTAAAAGTCCTACGTCTCGAGCCCTGGGGCTAAGTATTGCTTGGTATGTGTTCTAATTCCAGAGAGCTCGTAACCCCTCTTCTGGAGCTAGGGGTGGCTTATATAGAGTTCGCCACCGCCAGTCGAGTGCCATTACGAGGGTCAGTAATGCTAGTAACTGACTAAGTTACTAGAAACTACCGTGTTAACTACGAGCGTTACAGGTAACGCAACATCCACAATAGTTAATGCTAATCAAGGCCCTCGAATGTTGCAACTCCCACGATGCCTCTGCTCCTTCACGCCTGAGTGTTGGATCTAGGCCGAGTGGTTGATAGCATCCGAGTGACTTCCATGGATCCGAGTGTATGTTGTACATTCGTTCGAGTGCTAAGGTAGTCTTGGGACTTCTATAAACTTGTAGGACCCCGAGTATGTCCTAGATGAGAGGTACACAGGGTAGGTGACCTCGTCAGTAGCCCCCGAATTGGTTGAAGTTTCTGGGGGCCGAGTGACCAACACACTAGGCCATTGGTAATGTTTCAGGAATGCTAGAAAGCGACGCAGATCGCTCCTCACTCGGCATTGAAATCGCAACCGATTCAGGCTAGGAACCTCTCAATGAGTCAAACAGCCCGACTATTCAAGCCACTCGACCTGGTACAGATCGGTTCTCGGGAAAAACAACCTTATGACTTATGAGCTCTGGGCCCACTCGGTCAGTCTTAGTGCTTAGGAACGCACCAGGGAGCATGGAGCTCATTCGGTCAGCTTTGACGTATTGGAATGTTCCAACGAACAGAGGGTTCACTTGGGCACTTTTTATGCATCGGAATGCACCAGCAAACACAGCGTTCACTCGAACAATTTTGATGTGTCGGAATGCATCAACGAATAGAGGGTTCACTCGGACAACAGTTCCGCAAGATCTTCGGCGATTTCTAAATCGTGTGGAAATGCACGCGATCGTGACAGTTGTGTCAGGAAAGTGGGAGAAGTGGCCACGGCGCCTGGATTTCCTCAACGGGTATTTTGCCACGCATCCCCGCCTTTCTGTCCTAGAGATCTCACGGATCTACATACCCCCATTGGTGCAAATCTGATGGCTGAGATTTCCCCGAACTTAGAGTATAAAGGTAGGCCAAGAGGGGTATAGTAAAAACGTCCCCATTCTCCACCTTTTCGATTTACTCGTTCGCTACACCAAGAGCTCCACCCCTTGCCGATTTGCCGCTGATCATCACCGGAGATGATGAAGGGTGCCACTGTGAGGGCTCAGAGGGTGAAGAGGACCTCACGCGAGTCTTCCTCGAGTGCAGGCGCCCCAGCCGGCTTCATTCAGGATGATTGGCTAGCCTCTTGGGTCACGACCAGTCAGTTGGAGGCCCTGGAGAGCCAGGGTCTCCTTGTGGTCGACAGCTAGAGGATGCCAAAGAAGGGGGAGGTAGAGCCTGCGGCGCATGGGAACGAGCGGGTTATCCTCACCACTCACCTGGATCAAGATTTTTCTTTGCCCCCGCATCCTTTCTGGTGTACTTTCTTGGGTTTTTTCGGATCCAAACTTCATCATATCCCCCCCCCAATTCCATCACCTATATGGCCGCTTTCGTTTCACTTTTTCAGAAGTTCCTCGATTGTCACCCAGGGTTTGTTCAAACACTTGTTCACATGCCGAGTGATGAGTGTGAAGAAGACCAATCTGACAGAAGAGAAAATGAACATAGTTCAGTTGTGCGGGGGCCTGGGAATTCAGCTGAGGAGCAACAGTAGTTTCCCATCGATAACTTTCCCAGACACCGTTAAAGGCTGGCAGTCGTCTTTGTTTTACTGCAGGACATTCCAGTCGGAGAGGGTCAATCGGGTCTCCCTCCGTACTCGGGTGAGTGCATTTGGCGACTCCCCGAACAGACTGTCTCCAAGGATAAGAAGGTAGATGTGGACATCCTTGCGATTGCACTCGTATCTCTGCTAAACCATGGGATCAACGGATTGGACCTGCTGGAGGTCTTCTTCCAGAGAAGGATTCAGACGTTGTAGGTCAGTGCCCACCCCATGTGGCTGTACTCGGGTCCGGATGACCTTAGGAATACGCACCCGGAGGATCTTATCGAGGAAGCTATGCCCAATAAGCTCAAGGCCATCACCCCAGTTGAGGATAACCCCAGGGGTACGAGGTGCGTGCCTCCGTTCGGCAGAGAATCCGGCGAACAAGGTAAATTTCGAGTGCCATAACTGTTTCCGATTGATGCAGCTTTTACTTACCGAATCTTTATTGAAGTAGCTTTTGTTTTGACAGGACTACACAAGCAGGGTGAGCTTGATACCCGCAGGCAACCACACTCCTGCTGACGTGGGCAGCGACAACGAGCGTCATGATGACTCAAAGGGAAAGGAGGAGTACGTGGATGACAGCAAAGACGAAGGAGACGAGAAGGAGTCACAAGTAGGAGACGAGACGGAATTTTCTCTTTAGGAGGAAGTGCTTCTCGAGCCCCGCAAGAGGATGCGCCAAGAACCTGGGGTCCGACGAGGCATTGCAGGGGATTGGGCACAGCTATGTGTTTTGTGGCCATCCCTCCCACTTGGACTTCCAAGCGTGGTCGATCCGAGCTTGTTCCATATCCAGAGAAGAGCACCAAGCAGCCAAAGATCACTTCCAGCAAACCACAGAAGGCGGTTTTGCCCAAGTACAAGATGAATGTGCTAGTGGTTTCCTCATCCGTACCTTTACTAAAACTATCATTTCGAATGACTAACCGAGTGCAATAACATTCGGAGTGATTTTCCTGCAGGGCCAACACGTCGAATGTTTCCCTGGAGAAGGACAAGGTCAAGTTCAACACTGCAACATCGAAAGGTAACACTCGGTATTGCTCGTATATAATCTTTGAATACTTCATTTACTTTTTTTGACTTAACTTCGAATGGTTTTCGAATACTGGCAGAGTCGCGTGAAGTGATAGAGATCGACGTGGATGATCGGGTCACACCACTGGTTCCTACCACCAGCGTGGATGTCTTCATGTGGGACGTCTCACCTGTTCAAGTGCCAGCACCAACTCGGGGAGCTCCTTCGGGAATGGTACCAGCACTCGGAATGTCCCCAACCGTCCGTCCCCTCCCCCCCCGCCGCGTCCAGCGCCATCGAGCTACAGCGCATCACAGAGAACCAAGTGGGAGCGAGTAAGGAGGACTTGATCCAACTGAGGTTGTTAATTTACAAGCTCAAGGAGGCACGCGACGCTGCTGAGGCTTTGGAGAAGAATGTCGGAGTAAGCACTCTTGTAGGTACCTTCTCTAGACAAAGTTTTTGCACGTTCTGAGTAGGTTTGCGTCTGGAGCGCGCCCACTGAGTGGAGTCCTAGAGACTTGTGAATGTTATTCATAGGAGATCTTGTAATAATAGTTGTTGAGAGGATGCGGTGCTGGTCCATGGACCACTGCCTCTCGACGTTGACTGTCAAGGTGTAGAACATGTAGTCCTTCGGTGGGGGGTGCTGAGCACACCCACTGGGTGTAGTCCTAAGGCTGCCACCGACTGAGGCAGTCAGCGATAGTCTAGTAGAATCCGAAATGACGAGATACTTGTTGAAGAGGATGCGGTGATGGCCCATGGACCAGAGCCTCTCGACGTTGACCGTTGGGGTGTAGAACCTGTAGTCATCTGGTGGGGGAGCGCTGAGTGCACCCACTAGGCGTAGTCCCCGAGGCTGCAGTCGACTTAGGTAGTCGACGATAGTCTCAGAATACGAATGTAGTAGAATCCGAATGATGAGGTATTTGTCAAAGAGGATGCGATGATGGTCCATGGACCAGCGCCTCTCAATGTTGACCGTTGGGGTGTAGAACCTATAATCCTGCGGTGGGGGCGCACTAGCGCACCCACTGGGTGTAGTCCTTGAGGATGCCATCGACTGAGGCAGTCGGCGACAGTCCTAGAATCCAAATGTACAAGAATCTGAATGACTATATATTTGTCGAAGAGGATATGATGGTGGTCCGTGGACCAGATCCTCTCAACGCTGAACATTGGGTATAGAACATGTAGTTCTCTGGTGGGGTCGCGCTGAGCGCACCCACTTGGTATAGTCCCCGATGCTGCCGTCAACTAAGGCAGTCGGCGACAGTCTCAAAATCTAAATGTTGTTTATCTTGATATTCGACTGTTATCACTGATTTTTCCTTGTTTCTTCTCAACAGGGCGTGTGTGAGCACGGGACGTATTATAATGCCCTTGATAAGGAAGTACAGGAGATGCATCACAGTCTAGAGACTGAGAATACCAATAGTACACGTCTAGAACAAGAAACGCGATCACTCGGAGGTAATCGAATCTTGACTGAGTACCTTTGGACTTGAACCTTTTCCTTGTCCGACTGAAAGTATTTCATCAGATGTATGTAGCGAGAACCTTAAAGTTACTAAGAGGCTCCATGCTTCTAATTTATAGAGACCATGAAGGAGGCTTTGCAGAAGAAGGACCGTGAGTTGGCAACTTCTTAGAAGGAGGCTAGTCAAAAGGCAAAGTAAGATGAAGACAAGATGAAATCCTTCAAGAAGTGGGTGGAGGACAATAAAGCCTTGGAGAAAGTTGCGAGGAGGAGCACTACAGAGGAGGTTGAAGCTGAGGCAAAACTGAAGCAGGTTGAGTCGAATAGGTGGGAGCTGGAGAAGCTCAATGTCAGGACCCCGATCCTAAGTCATATGATTCCATACTGTAACAAGTCACATCGCTTTGCGGCCTCACGCACGGTAAACTCCACGGCTGCAGCCTTACCTTGGCCGGGACCGTTTGCGTCTTTAGCCACATGTATGTGATCATGTCGCTGGCAATCACACAACAGAGAACCCGGGCCGACATAACTAGTCATAGAACCCAAGTGGTACATCCGTACGGAAACAGGCATACGTAACCCAGGAATGCAGGTGTCGATCTCAAGCGTGTGTAGACGAGTCGTAGCAAGCTACAAGGACTCCATTACACCGTGAGACATTTCCTCGAGGGGACAGACATATCAGCAAAGAAGGATACATGCCGGTCAACCAATGTGTCCGGAGCAGTAGCAAGCTACCAGGTTTCTATGGAAGCACAAAGGGGTAATTTCCCGTAAAGAGTACTACTAAAGGCACACGACTAGGAGTCGGATCCCATATATACCGTTGCACTTCACACGTATGCACGGCATGCCCGATATGCACAGATACAACAATGGCATCACAACATAACCATACATTGATACAACTTTTATTTAGAAGACTCAGAAGAGTCCAACATGCTATGTTCTTACAGGCAGGGGTCACATGACCCAACACACAAGTCATACAACTATGTTCATACAAGCCAGCGGAAACTTAAACTATCCGAGTACGGACAGTGAAATGGAAAAGAAGGCACATGGCCTGACTATCTACAGCCCGCCACACGGGCAAGATAGTAGCTGGGACACTAGCTATTCGGCATCATCAACGTCTAGATAGAACCCACCTGATGGGTCCTGGTTCTCTTCTGCAACATTTATTAAGCAAGGATGAGTACAAACATACTCAGCAAGTCTGTAAATCAGACCTAGTCTATTTATGCTCATGTATCAATAAGGGGGAGGTGGAGTTCAAGCAAAAAGCCAGCTTTGACCTGTGGCTAACCTACACTAATCAATGTTATTCATTTTTTTAACATTTTATTATCGCACACGAGTCCACTAACTCCCTATCAATACACCACCATGGATTCACTTCCGTCACCTACAGGAGTGCCATCCACGGTACTCACACTTGTCTTGATATTTTGATCGGTATCCGGTTGATTATCTATGAACAATATAAGATCTCCAAGTAGTCCATACCCGAGGATGCGGCTACTCGAATAGTTTCATAACCCTGCAGGGGTGTACCTCTTCACACACGCTCTCGCCACTTATGGCTGTGTGCTCATCAAACTATGCACCTCGGCAACCTTCAAGCGGAAGCCCCGCGAGGGAGTCGGCCACAACCGTCAATCACTAGAGACCACTAGTCCAGGCTACCGCCTATTTGAGACTGAACCCGCACGGAAGTCCGGCCGATGTTTCTGCAACGTCCACAAACGATCTGCGCAGGGTTCCCAAGCCCACCATTCGGGTGACCCTTGGTACACAGTGCCACTGCCTACCGCGTCATAACCCACCCCGAGGGTCAGTGCTACGCACAACCTCCAGCATGCTATAAACAACAGAAACTACTTGCAATACCTGGACCGAGGACTAAGCAATTGATAAGTCGAGGGGGGTAATATTTCAGGGCCCAGCATGTGGTAGTATCTAGTCTTGGATCACAAACACGGAACTCAGTTCCTATAAACGGTCCCGATGAGACAGCCCGCTATGTACTCCTACATAGCCTCTCATCGCTACCTTTTACCAAAACGTATTCATCAGATGATCATCACATTGGACAACATTGTTTCACTTAGTTCGTCACCCAGATGAATCAAGCCTGACACAACCCTAAGCACAGCAAGCATACCAGGAAAGGTAAGCTAAGCACATCATGGCACAAGCATGTACCAGGTATGCTAGGTTGCAAGGTTTAGCTATTTACTATGACAAGATCAGGTCATGCAGAAGAATAGGTTCACCTACCGTGTATGACTGACGGGTGATCAATGTCCTAATGCAATGAACAAGAGCATGAGCGAGAGAGTGGGATATTATCGGAATGATCAATTGGGTTTCTTGCCTTGCTGAGTTGCGGAGGAGTTCTCTCATTCATTGGGATACGGGGTGGTATCTTCCGGATTAGGGCCTACCACAACGCAGATAAGAGCATTCAGTACACGCAAGTGCAACAATATGATGCATGATCATGGCATAGTAATATGCATGGATGAGCTAATGCAACTAGTGATCATGTCAATTTGAAATGGATTTGCATATAGGTTCAAAGTTGTTCTACTTTTCCAATTCCATATATTAACCTAATGACAATTGTCCAGGTTCACCTATTTAGGTTTCTCTGAAATGCATAATAATAGCACCATTGGATTCATTGGATTTTTCTGATCAATTTTCATATATAAATTATTTTGATCTGACTTACAGATTATTTTATATGAATTTTCAAAGTTTTAAACAATTTCTGGAATTATTTTCAAACTAGAAATTGCTTTATTGCATCAGCCTGATGTGATGCTTGCGTCAGCAAGTCATCAGAACGGGGCCAGAGTCAAACCTGGCATGTGGGGGCCACATGTCAGTGACTCAGACATTTAACTAACTAATTAACTAAATCCTAATTAACTTAAGAGGACCTGGGCCCACTGTCAGTGACTAATTAGGTTAATTAAACATTTGGTTTAATTTTTTAAACTTAACTAATTAGACAGGGCGAGGCCCCACCTGCCAGGGGTCAAACCCCCTGGTCAACTCCATCAAGATCCACTAGCGACAAGACGCTGGTGGCTCCAAAGACGGCGGAGGGCATCGGGATCCCTCCACCGGCGACCAAAAGGATGGCGGATGGGCTCAAAATGACGCCCACGCATGTGCACATCCATCTGGGCACACCCCTAGGCTGGGGTGGCCAGAAACGGCGCCGGCGTTGAGCTAGGCGGCGGCCGAAGCTCGGGAGAGCTAGAGCTCGACGAACCAGGGCACGACACGACTCCTACTTGACGTCTACGGGCTCTACAGCACCGCACGAACACGACGGAGGTTTGAGATGGACCAGCCGTTCACCGAAGCGCGACCGGCGTCGAGCTCGAGCGGCGGAGGCATTCGGCCCTCGACGGAATCCGTTGCTAGAGCACGAGAACGAAGGGGGAAAGAGGGGGAAACGACTCAGGAGCTCACAACGGTCGCAGGGGTGTCAAAAGCGGGCTTGGGGACGGTCTGGAATGGCGGCGACCTTCGATTCCCTTTCCGGCGACCCGACGAGGAAGACGACGGCGCGACGGCGACAGGGGGTTCCGACGATGCGTGGCTTGGCTAGGAGGAAGGGGAAGTCCAGGCGGAGCTTCTAGCGGGCTCAGATGGGTTCGGGGGTGGCTAGAACGTCGGCACGATGGCGATGTGCAGCTTGGCCATGGCGGCAGCAGAGACGGGAATGAGCGAGAAAGAGAGCGCGCGCGGGAGAGAAGGGGGAAGAAGGAGCCACGGTGACGAGGGGCTTCGTGCCGGCGCCCTCGCAGCGCTCCAGGCTAGCAGACAGGCAGGGAGGTGCTGGCCGGCGTGTGCCCACGCGCGGCGAGCGCGCTCCCTACCTCCTGGCTGCCAGGAGGACGAAGACCTCCTAGGCCAGGTGGGCCGGCCTAGCCTGCCTCTTTTTCTTTTTATTTGTTCATTTTTGTTTTAAGTCCAAATGACTTTTTCAAAATACACCAATCATTTTCTAAAATGAGGTTTGAACATTTCAAACCTGTTCAAAAAGTTCTAGGGAGTTTTGAAAATAATAATGATGATAATGATTTATTTATCATTTTCAAAGGCCTTAATCATTATTTTTAAATTTCTTCTGATGTTCAAATATTTTAAATGATCCCTGATATATTCATGTCCTTAATTATAAGACATAGGGAACATTTTTTATGGGCATTTTGGATTTGTTGAAATTTTCACCAAGTTGAATTGCTTTAATTCATTAAGTGCTTGGGGGTTTCTTTCTCTTTGTCCCCATTTCATGTTAATGCATTGATGATGATGATGCAACACACATGCTAACCTAGGACAACTTGCTAGGGTTCAGACAACTCACCCCCGCTCAAAAGAATCCCGTCCCGAGATTTTGAAGTTGTCGGGAAGAGCGCGGGGTACTCTAGTCAAAGACGATCTTCTCTTTCCCATGTGGCTTCCTTCTCGGAATGATGTGACCACTGAACCTTGAGAAACTTGATGCTCCGTCGCCGAGTGGTACGCTCAGCTTGATCAAGAATACGAACAGGGTATTCCCGATATGTAAGGTTATCTTGGAGATCAAGCGCTTCGTGGTCCACTTCTCGGACAGGGTCCGAAAAGCAACGCCTGAGTTGCGAGACGTGGAAGACATCATGAACTTTGGAAAGATGCAGCGGAAGTTCCAATTGGTAGGCAACCTCTCCTTGTTAAGCAAGAATGCAACAGGGTCAAATGTAACGAGGAGCCAACTTGCCCTTGATACCGAATCGATGGGTACCCTTCAAAGGTGTAACCCGAAGGTAAGCCTTATCATCAACTTCATAAGTCACGGCCTTATGATGGTGATCATATTGGCTCTTTTGACAATATTGGGCTGTTTTCAACTTTTCACGAATAATGTGAACTTGCTCTTCTGCATCCTGAATCATATCCGGGCCAAAGAGTTGCCTCTCTCCGATTTCTGACTAGTTAAGAGGTGTTCTACACCTTTGTCCATAGATAACTTCAAAAGGGGATTTGCCCAAGCTTGATTGATAACTATTGTTATATGCAAATTCGGCAATTGGAAGACATTTCTCCCTGTTAATACCAAAGGATATAACACAAGCTTGGAGCATGTCTTCGAGGATTTGATTGACTCGCTCAACTTGACCACTTGATTGCGGGTGGAAAGCAGTGCTAAAGGATAGATGAGTCCCCATAGAGGTTTGAAAACTTTCCCAAAATTGAGAAGTAAAAATACTTCCACGGTCTGAGTTAATCTCCAAAGGAACACCATGAAGAGAAACTATTCAAGAAACATACAACTCTGCTAGCTGGCTAGCAGTTATGCTCTCTCGAACAGGAAAAAAATGAGCCGCTTTGGAGAGACGGTCCATGACCACAAAGATAGCATTATTCCCTCTCTTGGTCCTGGGAAAACCGGTGATGAAATCCATACCAACCTTATCCCATTTCCATTCAGGAATAGCTAAAGGTTGAAGGGTGCGAGCAAGCCTTTGATGTTCTGCTTTCACGCGATGGCAAACGTCGTAGTTAGCAACGAACTGAGCAATTTCTCTTTTCATCCTAGTCCACCAGAACCTCTGGCGTAGGTCCTGATACATCTTTGTACTACCCGAACGAATGGTGAGACGAGAATCATGAGCCTCTTTAAGAATCAGCTGCCATAGATGCTAGTTCTTAGAAACCACCAGACGGTTCTGAAAGAACACAACACCTTGTTCATCAATGGAGAAGTCCTTAGCAAAACCGCTAACGAGATTCTCTTTGATCTAGGAAATAACCTTATCCCTCTTTCGGCCAGCTATGATTTGATCCTTAAGAGTAGGTTTCACCACCAAGTTGGATAGGAATCCTTGAGGAATGATGTGGAGATTCAACTTCTGAAATTCCTCATGGAGAAGTGGTTGACCTTGTTGTAGCATCAGGTTGTTACAATAAGACTTACGACTTAGTGCATCAGCCATGACATTGGCTTTCCCCGGGGTGTACGTTATCCCTAAGTGTCACAACCCTAGCAAGTGTCTAGGCTACCATTGTGGTTGCATCATCATCATCATCATTGCATCAATATGAAATGGGGAGAAAGAAAGAAACCCTAAGCATTTTATGAATTAAAGGAATTCCACATAAATGTAATTTCAACAAATCCAAAATGCCCATAAAAAAAATGTTCCCTATGTCTGATAATTAAAGGCATGGATATACCAGGGACCCTTTCAATTATTTGAACATTGGAAATATTTTAAATTAATGAATTATGTCTCTGAAAATGACAAATAAAAACATTATCATTATCACTGCTTTCAAAATAATCTGAAACTTTTGATTTGAAATATTCAAACTTGAAGTTATAAAAAGTTTTAGAATTATTGAAGGGGGATTTGGACCTGCAAGAAATAAACAAATGTCAAAAGAAATTAGAAAACAGAAATAAAAGAAAAAGGGAGAAGCTTACCTGTGGCCCAACACTGTAGCAGGCCCGGCCCAGGAGCGAATCGGTGCCAGTCGTCGTCCTCCTCGCGCCAGAAGGACACCGGGCGCTCGGCCGCCGCGCGCCGGCCACCTCCTCCCTGTCTCGCACCTTGGTGGAGGGCTGGGAGGGCGCCAGCACGAAGCACCTCGCCGTCGTGGCCCCTCTTCTCTCTTCTCCCCCGCGCTGTCTCTCTCCCTCTCGCATTCCCCTCTCTGCTCCCGCCATGGCCGCCCCGCTCCTCGCCGTCGTGCCGTCGCCCTAGCCAACCTCGAGCCCATCTGAGCCAGCCAAACGCTCCGCCCGAACTCCCTCTACCTCCTAGCCGAGCCACGCGTCGCCGGAAGCCCTCTATCGTCGCCGCGCCGTCTTCTTCCTCCTCGGGTCGCCGGAGGGGAAATCGAAGCTCGCCGTCGATTCCGACCGTCCCCGAGCCCGCTTTCGACGCCGTTGCACTCGCCGTGAGCCCCTGCTCCATTTCCCCCTCTTTCCCCCTTCTATCTCGCGCCCTAGCCTCGGATTCCATCGGAGCCCGAATGGCGCCGCCGCTTGAGCTCGTCGCCGGTCGCGTTCCGGTGATCGGTTGGTCCCTCCGATGCCACCGTTGAGCTTGCGGAGTCGCGTAGTTGCTGTTAGTGCCAAGTAGGAGCTTTGTCATGCCCTGGTTCGACGAGCCCGAGCTCGCCCGAACTGCGGCCCCCGCCTAACTCATCGCCGGCGTCGATTCCGACCACCCCAGCTCGTGGGAAGGGTCGGAATGGATGTGCGCGTCAACGCTGAGTATCTAGGTGCCATCCGCCATGGATTTGGTCGCCGGAGGTGGGTTTCCGGACCCCTCCGCCGTTCCTGGATTCGCCGGTGGCTCAACGCCGGTGGCCCTGGTCAGTTTGACCACCCGAGTTAGTTAATTAAAATAGGATTAGTTTTAATCAGTTAATTAAATTAACCAGACACTGACATGTGGACCCCACATGTCAGGTTTGACTCTGGGCCGAGTCATATGACCAGCTGATATCATCATGACCTCATGCTGATGCAATAAGTCAATTTCCTATTTAAAAATTATTCTAGAAATTATTAAAACTTTGAAAAATCATATAAATTAATATGTAACTCAGATGAAAATAATTTATATGTGAAAATTTATCAGAAAAATCCAATGAATCCAATGGAGCTATTCTCATGCATGTTAGAGCAACCTAAATAGGTGAACATGGACATTTTAGCATTAGGACAATACATAGAATTTGAAATGAGAACAACTTTGAACCTATATTCAAATACATTTCAAATTGATATGACCAGTAGCTACATTAGCTCATCCATGCACACCATTATGCCATGTTCATGCATCATATTGTTGCATCTTCTTGTATTGAATGTTTTCATCTGCGTTGCGGTAGGCCCTAATCCGGAGGATACTACTCCGTACCCTGACAAAGGAGAGAACACTTCCGCAACCCAGCAAGGCAAGCAACCCCATTGATCATTCCGGTAACATCCCATTCTCTCACTCTTGCTCTCATTTATTGCATTAGGACAAACGATCAAATGTCAGTCTCTCACGGTAGATGATCCTATTCTTATGCATGACCTGATCTTGTCATAGTAAATAGCTAAACCTTGCAACCTAGCTTACCTGGTAGATGCTTGTGCCATGATGTGCTTAGATTACCTTGCCTGCTATGCTTGCTATGCTTAGAGTTGTGTCAGGTCTGTTTCATCTGGGTGATGAACTGAGTGAAACAATGTTGTCCAATGTGATGATCATATGATGAATACGATTTGGTAAAGGTAGCGATGAGAGGCTATGTAGGAGTACATAGTGGGTTGTCTCATTGGGACCGTTCTTAGGAACTGGGTTCCGTGTTTGTGATCCAAGACAAGATACTACCACATGTTGGGCCCTGAAATGTGACCCCACTCGACTTATCAGTCGCTTAGTCTTTGGTCTAGGTATTGCAAGTAGTTCCTGGTGTTTATAGCATGCTGGAGGCCGTGCGTAGCACTGACCCTCGCGGTGGGTTACGACGCAGTAGGCAGTGGCACGGTGTACCAAGGGTCACCCGAATGGTGGGCTTGGGAACCCTGCGCACATCGTTTGGACGGTACTGGAAACTTCGGTCGGACTTCCATGCAGGTCAGTCTCAAATAGGCGGTAGCCTGGACTAGAGGTCTTATGTGATTGACGGTCGTGGCCGACTCCCTCGCTGGGCATCTTGAAGGTTGCCGAGGTGCATGGTTTATGGCACACAGCGATAAGTGGCGAGAGCGTGTGTGAAGAAGTACACCCTTGCAGGGTTATGAAACTATTCGAATAGCCGCGTCCTCGGATATGGACTACTTGGAGAGCTTATGCTGTTCATAGATAATTAAATGGATACTTCTAAAAATCTCAAGACAAGTGTGAGTACCATGGATGGCACTCTTCCAGAAGGGGAAGGTGAGTCCATGGTGGTGTATCGTGATGGAGTTAGGGGACTCGTGTGCGATAATTAGAATTGTAACAAAGAGTTTAAAACTGAGTAGTGTAGGTTAGCCATAAGTCAAAGCTGGCATTCCGCATAAACTCCACCACCCCTTTGTTGATACATGAGCATAAATAGACTAGGTCTGTTTTCAAGACTTGCTGAGTACGATTGTACTCATCCTTGCTTAATTAACGTTGCAGAGGAAAACCAAGACCCTTCAGGTGGGTTCTATCTAGACGTTGATGATGCCGAATAGCTGGTGTCCCAGCTACGATCTTGCCCGTGTGGTGGGCTGTAGATAGTCAGGCCATGTGCCTCTTTTATATTTTGCTGTCTGTACTCAGACAGCTTTAGTTTCCGCTGGTTTGTAAGACTATGTTTGTATGACTTGAGTGCCGGGTCATGTGACCCCTATCTGTATGAACATATTATGCAAGGCTCGTTTGAGCCTCTTAAATACAAGTCATGTTATTGTGTGGTTATGTTGTGATGCCATGGTTGTATCTATGCATATCGGGCATGTCATGCATACGTGTGACGTGCAATGGTATGTATGGGATCCGACACCTAGTCGTGTGCCTTTAGTAGTACTCTTTACGGGAAACTGCCTCTTTGTGCTTCCACCGAGCCATGGTAGCTTGCTACTGCTCCGGACACATTGATTGACCGGCATGTATCCTTCTTTGCTGCTGTGTCTGTCCCTTCGGGGAAATGTCTCATAGTGTAATGGAGTCCCTGTAGCCTGTTACAACTCGTGTACGTGCAGTGATGACATTCGTGTCTCATGACGTAATGGAGTCCTTGTAACTTGCTACGACTCGTCTACACACGCTTGAGGCCGACACCTGCATTGCTGGGTTATGTATGTCTGTTTCCGTACGGATGTGCCACTTGGGTTCTATGACTAGTTATGTCGGCCCGGGTTCTTTGTTGTGTGATTGCCAGCGACATGTTCACATACGTGAGCGAAAAGACCCAAACGGTCCTGGCCAAGGTAAGGTGGCAGCCGTGGAGTACCGTGGGTGAGGCGGCAAATTGATGTGGCCTTTTACAGTATGGAATAATATGGCTTAGGATCGGGGTCCCAACAACGTTGGTATCAGAGCCTGACTGACTGTAGGACTACGAAGCCAAACCGGTCGAAGTTGAGTCTAGAAACACTATAGATAAGTAGGGGAATTGATTTTGGAAGGGAACGTAAGGCTCTTTTTACTCCTCTTCCCAAGTTATTCTATGCTGGGTCATTCTCATCTTATCTACGGGGATAGGAACTAGGATTCTCATCTATTGCTTAGGATGACGAATTACTAGCCATGGACCAATAGCTAGCTTGCTTGTGAGTAAGTGCAGTTATTCTAGTGTTGTTGGTGCAACAAACAGATGGAGAAGAGATTTGAGTCTAGATAGTCGAGTGGTTATGCCTTTCCAATCTCTTTTCAATTGCCTCAAAAAATTTGTTGAGCAATTACAGCCGTTATGGTGTCCAATTTCCGCTAGGATCTCTAATGTCTTTGCATCATTCTCTGTTTCAGATGCCGTCTCGTCCTTTCCGTCAGGTGGTCCGTCTGACCAGGTGTATTGATGTGCCGGGTCACACGGCCATGTTGGTTAGAGTGATGATGGAGGCTGGATATCGCTGGTACCCAGAGTACACAATGGAGGAGCAGTATCGAGATTTCCACCAGAGTCAGTATCTGTGTACTGTTAGGATATACCCTTCATATCCTGGAGCTGCAGAGCCGCTTCATTGGACTCATGGTTTGGGAGTTACCATAGATATGGCAGTTTAGGAAGCCGCCTACACCATGCTGACTATTATGAGGTTTCATCATGGTCTACTTCAGAACACGGAGTTCTGCTATGTTCCTGCTTCCATGGGAGGAGAGGATGGATATCTTAGTGCAGCCTACTCTGATCATTCTCATGAAGACCCTAGACTGCAGGTGACTACTCAGATGTTGGAGAACAGGGATCGTGATGCACGTGCCCTTCGCATGGAGCTCTATGCTACCCGTGCCTGTATTTGGACAGCCATGACGCAGTTGGCATCTGTCGTGTAGACAGGTTATGGAGATTTGGAGATGCTGACTCCATCGCGGACTCATTTGCCAACACACGTAGACTGGCCTGATGTTGGAGGCATCACCCCTCTTCGAGGACCGCTGTTGCCGCCGACAAGGGGACCAAGGCCACACCCATGTCCTTATGGTTTCCAGGGATCCCAGGATAGAGTGTTTCCAGATCCGCAGGTTCAGCTCCCAGGTCACGGGGGTAACCTGTACGAGGCAGTCTATGGTGATGTTTGAGCGCGTGGATGTTAGACCTAGCATGGTAGTAGACGTATCGCCACAGTCCTGTGTATCTTGTGGGATATGATCAAGGTCGAGAGTTGAGTTCCGGAGGTGTAGATAGATAATGTATAGGATGCTTGTAATGCCTCCGATGAGTTGTGTCATCTCTCCGTAGTTGTTTTCAGCTTGGGTTTGTACTGAACTAAGCCATGGTGTGTATGAAACCTAATGTTCATATGGTAGTTGCTTTACCATGTTGATTGGTGTGTATCTTACATGCCATGTTGATCAGTGCATTCCTCAATTCATGCCCTAGAGTTGTTGTTCCCCATGTCTAAGCTATGGATTGTTTTCCTCAGGATGGTGTCAACCAGGAACAACCCCGTGCATGATCATGAGCAAGGCGAGAGTAGCCTGCCAAGGCAAGAAGAGCTGCCACGAGCACCATCTCTAGCGGAGGTGATGCTAGTAGCTAAAAGGAATAAGAGGGAGACCAACAAGCTGTTGGAGAGGATTGAACAGAACACCGCTCGTGCTCCCCGCAATGATCACCATGATGGAGTGTCACTTGGTGACTTCATTAAACTGTGTCCGCCTAAGTACCATCACTCGATGGATCCCCTCGATGCGGATGATTGGCTGACCAGTATGTCACGCAAGATTCGAGCTGCAAATGTTTCAGAGGCCAACAAGGTGACCTTTGCGACATACTTTCTGGAGGGACCTGCCAACCTGTGGTGGGAAATCTATGAAGCTATGTGTCCCCAAGGACCTGCGCCAACCTGGGCAGAGTTCAGCGCCGCATTTCGTCTCCATCACATCCCGGAAGGGCTGATGGACCACAAGAGAGAGGAATTCTGCGCCTTCACCCAGGGCAGATTGTCAGTGGATGCATATAGCCGCAAGTTTGGAAACCTTGCTCGCTATGCTCCAGAGGAAGTCTCAACCGATGCCAAGAAGTAGGCTAGGTTCCGCAAGGGACTAAATGCTAAACTTTGTCGAGATCTTCGTCTGCATGAGTGCACCACCTTTCAAGCTCTCGTCAATAAAGCTATCAATGCTGAGTCCGGACAGACTGACTACGAGGCCACGAGGAGGCATAACCGTGATTTCAACCCTACATCAGGTTCAGGATCCAACAAGCGCCGAATATGGGTACCCAATGCAACTATGCCGGCAAGGTACACTACGAGGCCATCCTTCCAGGCACCTCGTCCAGTTCAGTCCAACCCTCCACCCAGACCATTTGGAGGACCACAAGTAAATGTTGCTCCTCATGCTACAGTGGTATGCTACAAGTGTGGAGAACCGGGACATTATTCTCGTGAATGTCCCCAGAACAATGCCAAGCCCGCTGGACGCGGAAAACTAGGGAAAGCCTTCTATGTGAAGCCAACTCCTGCCCGTGGGTGAGTTAATTATGTGTCTGCTGAAGAAGCTCTTGAAGACCCTGATGTCATTCTAGGTATGCTTCTTGTTAATAGCCATCCAGCATCTGTTCTATTTGATACTGGGGCATCTCATTCATTCATCTCAGAAAGTTATGCACAGTTGCATAACATGTCTTTCTATGACATGCCCACTCCTTTAGTAGTTCAGACTCCTGGTTGAAAATGGCAAACTTCTAGAGTAAGCCATGAGAATGAAATTCTGGTGGATAGACTAGTATTCCTAGCATCCTTGATAGCTCTTAAGTCTTCGTACATCAATATCATTCTAGGTATGGATTGGATGAAAGCCCACTATGCCAAGATTGATACTCATTCTAGGAATGTTCAACTTACACATCCCTCGGGAGAGATAGTTAATGTCTCTAATCGAACAACCAAGCGCCAACTCTATTCCTTAAATGCTAGCCCTCTCCCTGAGCTAGAAGATATACCGGTAGTTCGTGATTTTCCGGATGTCTTTCCAGAAGAACTGCCAGGTATTCCACCTGTCAGAGATGTTGAGTTCGTGATAGAACTTATTCCAGGGACAGTTCCAATAGCCACAAGACCCTATAAGATGGCACCCCTAGAACTAGCCGAGCTAAAAACCCAACTCGATGAAGCTTTGAAGAAAGGTTTCGTTCATCCTAGTTCTTCTCCTTGGGCTTGCCCATCCTCTTCGTTAAGAAGAAGGATGGATCGGATCGAATGGTTGTGGATTACCGACCAGTGAATTTGGTCACTATCAAGAACAAGTATCCGCTCCCCAGGATCAACGATTTGTACGATCAACTCGCTGGATCCTCTGTCTTTTCCAAAATGGATTTGAGGTTGGGATACCATCAAATCAAAATTAGGAACTGGGACATTCCAAAAACGGCTTTTGTCACTCGTTATGGCTAATACAAGTACACCGTCATGTCCTTCGGTTTACCCAATGCCCCAGCCACCTTCTCTCGTCTGATGAATTCGATCTTCATGGAGTATTTCGATAAGTTCGTCGTGGTTTACCTCGATGATATACTCATTTACTCGAAGAACGAACAAGAACATGCCGAGCATCTAAGGCTGGTATTGATGAAACTTCGAGAGCACCGTCTTTATGCCAAATTCCCCCAGTGTGAATTCTGGTTGCCAGAAGTGACCTATCTGGGCCACGTGATCTCTGGCAAAGGTATTGCTGTCAATCCCGAGAGAGTTCAGGCCGTCCTTGATTGGACTCAACCTGAATCGTTTAAGCAAGTTTGGAGTTTCCTTGGCTTAGCGAGCTATTGTCGCTGCTTTGTTGAGAACTTCTCCAAGGTTGCGAAACCTCTGACTGAACTCCTCAAGAAAGATAAGAAGTTCGAGTGGACCCCACAATGCGAGCATAGTTTTCAGGAGTTGAAAAGACGACTGACCTCTGCTCCCGTTCTGGTGCCACCAGATTTTTCTAAGGATTTTATTATCTACTGCGACGCCTCGCGACAAGGATTAGGTTGCATTCTCATGCAAGATCGACATGTGATTGCATACACATCTCGACACTTGCGTCCACATGAGGATAACTATCCAACACATGATCTTGAGCTTGCAGCTGTAGTCATGCACTAAAGACATGGCGACATTACCTTCTGGGTAATCGTTGTGAGATATACACTGATCACCAAAGTCTGAAATATATTTTCACCCAGCCGGATTTGAATCTCAGGCAAAGACGGTGGGTAGAGTTGATTACAGATTACGATTTAGGGATAACTTACACCCCGGGGAAAGCCAATGTCATGGCTGATGCACTAAGTCGTAAGTCTTATTGTAACAATTTGATGTTACAGCAAGGTCAACCGCTTCTCCATGAGGAATTCAGGAAGTTAAATCTTCACATTGTTCCTCAAGGATTCCTATATAACTTGGTGGCGAAACCTACTCTTAAGGATCAAATCATAGCTGGCCAAAGGCGTGATAAGGGAATTTCCCGGATCAAAGAGAACCTCGTTAGCGATTGCTCTAAGGATTTCTCTATAGATGATCAAGGTGTAATGCTTTTTCAGGGCCGTTTAGTGGTTCCTAAGAGCCAACATCTCAGGCAGTTGATTCTTAAGGAGGCTCATGACTCTCCTCTCACAATTCATCCGGGTGGTACCAAGAGGTATCAGGACCTATGCCAGAGGTTCTGGTGGACTAGGATGAAGAGGGAAATTGCTAAGTATGTTACTAACTACAATGTTTGTCGTCGCGTGAAAGCAGAACATGAAAGGCCTGCTGGCACTCTTCAACCCTTAGCCATTCCTGAATGGAAATGGGATAAGGTCGGTATGGATTTCATCACCTGTTTTCCCAGGACCAAGAGAGGGAACAATGCTATATTCATAGTCATTGATCGCCTCTCCAAAGTGGCTCATTTTCTTCCTGTTCGGGAAAGCATTACTGCTAGTCAGCTAGCGGAGTTATATGTTTCTCGAATAGTTTCTCTTCATGGTGTTCTGTTGGAGATTAACTCAGACCGTGGAAGTATCTTTACTTCTCAATTTTGGGAAAGTTTTCAAACTGCCATGGGGACTCATCTATCCTTTAGCACCGCTTTCGAACCTCAATCAAGTGGTCAAGTTGAGTGTGTCAATCAAATGCTCGAAGACATGCTCTGAGCTTGTGTTATATCTTTCGGTATGAATTGGGGGAATTGCCTTCCATTTGCTGAATTCGCATATAACAACAGCTATCAATCAAGCTTGGGCAAAGCCCCTTTTGAAGCTCTCTATGGACGAAAATGTCGAACACATCTTAACTGGTCAGAAATCGGAGAGAGGCAACTCTTTGGTCCGGACATGATCCAGGATGCAGAGGAGCAAGTTCGCATTATTCGTGAAAAGTTGAGAACAGCCCAATCCCGTCAAAAGAGTCAATATGACCGTCATAATGAGTCTGTGACTTATGAAGTTGACGAGAAGGCTTACCTTCGGGTTACACCTCTGAAGGATACCCATCGATTCGGTATCAAAGGCAAGTTGGGTCCTCGTTACATTGGACCTTTTCGCATTCTTGCTAAACGAGGAGAGGTTGCCGACCAATTGGAACTTCCTTCGCATCTTTCCAAAGTTCATGATGTCTTCCACGTCTCTCAACTCAGGCGTTGCTTTTCGGACCCTATCCGAGAAGTGGACCACGAAACGCTTGATCTCCAAGACAACCTTTCATACCGAGAATACCCCGTTCATATTCTTGACCAAGATGAGCGTACCACTCGGCGTCAGAACATCAAGTTTTTTAAGGTTCAGTGGTCGCATCATTCTGAAAAGGAAGCGACATGGGAAAGAGAAGATCGTCTTCGACTAGAGTACCCCGCACTATTCCCGATGACTTCAAAATCTCGGGACGAGATTCTTTTGAGTGGGGGTGAGTTGTCCCAACCCTAGCAAGTGTCTAGGCTAGCATTGTGTTTGCATCATCATCATCATCATTGCATCAATATGAAATGGGGAGAAAGAAAGAAAACCTAAGCATTTTATGAATTAAAGGAATTCCAGATAAATGAAATTTCAACAAATCCAAAATGCCCATCAAAAAAATGTTCCCTATGTCTGATAATTAAAGGCATGGATATACCAGGGACCATTTCAATTATTTGAACATTGGAAATATTTTCAATTAATGAATTATGTCTCTGAAAATTACAAATAAAAACATTATCATTATCACTTCTTTCAAAATAATCTGAAACTTTTGAGACAAGTTTGAAATATTCAAACTTGAAGTTATAAAAAGTTTTAGAATTATTGAAGGGGTATTTGGACCTGCAAGAAATAAACAAATGTCAGAAGAAATCAGAAAACAGAAATAAAAGAAAAAGGGAGAAGCTTACTTGTGGCCCAACACTGTAGCAGGCCCGGCCCAGGAGCGAACCGGTGCCAGTCGTCGTCCTCCTCGCGCCAGAAGGACGCCGGGCGCGTGGCCGCCGCGCGCCAGCCACCTCCTCCCTGTCTGGCACCTTGCTGGAGGGCTGGGAGGGCGCCAGCGCGAAGCACCTCGTCGCTGTGGCCCCTCTTCTCTCTTCTCTCCTGCGCGCTCTCTCTCCCTCGCGCATTCCCATCTGTGCTCCCGCCATGGCCGCCCCGCTCCTCGCCGTCGTGCCGTCGCCCTAGCCAACCCCGAGCCCATCTGAGTCAGCCAAACACTCCGCCCGAACCCCCTCTACCTCCTAGCCGAGCCACGCATCGCCGGAAGCTCTCTACCGTCGCCACGCCGTCTTCTTCCTCCTCGGGTCGCCGGAGGGGAAATCGAAGTTCGCCGTCGATTCCGACCGTCCCAAAGCCCGCTTTCGACGCCGTTGCACTCACCGTGAGCCCCTGGTCCTTTTCCCCCTCTTTCCCCCTTCTATCTCGCGCCCTAGCCTCGGATTCCATCGGAGCCCGAATGGCGCCGCCGCTTGAGCTCGTCGCCGGTCGCGTTTCGGTGATCGGTTGGTCCCTCCGATGACCGTTGAGCTTGCGGAGTCGCGGAGTTGCTGTTAGTGCCAAGTAGGAGCTTTGCCGTGCCCTGCTTCGACGAGCCCGAGCTCGCCTGAACTCCGGCTGCCGCCTAGCTCATCGCCGGCGTCGATTCCGACCACCCCAGCTCGTGGGAAGGGTCGGAATGGACGTGCGCGTCGACGCTGAGTATATAGGTGCCATCCACCGTGGATTTGGTTGCCGGAGGTGGGTTTCCGAACCCCTCCGCCGTTCCAGGAGTCGCCGGCGGCTCAACGCCGGTGGCCCTGGTCAGTTTGACCATGGGGTTTGACACCTGACAGGTGGGGCCAGGCCCCTGGCTAATTAGAAATTAGTGCTAATTAAACATTTTAATTAATTAAGTTAATTAGACACTGACATGTGGGCCCAGTTAGTTAATTAAAACATGATTAGTTTTAATCAGTTAATTAAATTAACCAGACACTGACATGTGGACCCCACATGTCAGGGTTGACTCTAGGCCGAGTCAGTTGACCAGCTGATATCATCATGACATCGTGCTGATGCAATAAGTCAATTTCCTATTTAAAAATTATTCCAGAAATTATTAAAACTTCGAAAAATCATATAAATTAATCTGTAACTCAGATGAAAATAATTTATATATGAAAATTTATCAGAAAAATCCAATGAATCCAATGGAGCTATTCTCATGCATGCTAGAGCAACCTAAATAGGTGAACATGGACATTTTAGCATTAGGACAATACATAGAATTTGAAATGAGAACAACTTTGAACCTATATTCAAATACATTTCAAATTGATATGACCAGTAGCTACATTAGCTCATCCATGCACAGCATTATGCCATGTTCATGCATCATATTGTTGCATCTGCTTCTTTTGAATGTTTTCATCTGCGCTGCGGTAGGCCCTAATCCGGAGGATACTACTCCGTACCCTGATGAAGGAGAGAACTCTTCCGCAACCCGGCAAGGCAAGCAACCCCATTGATCATTCCTATAACATCCCATTCTCTCGCTCCTGCTCTCATTTATTGCATTAGGACAAACGATCACATGTCAGTCACTCACGGTAGATGATCCTATTCTTATGCATGACCTGATCTTGTCACAGTAAATAGCTAAACCTTGCAACCTAGCTTACCTGGTAGATGCTTGTGCCATGATGTGCTTAGCTTACCTTGCCTGCTATGCTTGCTATGCTTAGAGTTGTGTCAGGTCTGTTTCATCTGGGTGATGAACTGAGTGAAAGAGTGTTGTCCGATGTGATGAGCATATAATGAACACGATTTGGTAAAGGTAGGGATGAGAGGCTATGTAGGAGTACATAGTGGGTTGTCTCTTTGGGACCGTTCTTAGGAACTGGGTTCCGTGTTTGTGATCCAAGACGAGATACTACCACATGCTGGGCCCGGAAATATGACCCCGCTTGACTTATCAGTCGCTTAGTGTTTGGTCCAGGTATTGCAAGTAGTTCCTGGTGTTTGTAGCATGCTGGAGGCTGTGCGTAGCACTGACCCTCGGGGTGTGTTACGACGTGGTAGGCAGTGGCACGATGTACCAAGGGTCACCCGAATGGTGGGCTTGGGAACCCTGCGCACATCATTTGGGACCGTAGTGGAAACTTCGGTCGGACTTCCATGCGGGTCAGTCTCAAATAGGCGGTATCCTGGACTAGAGGTCTTATGTGATTGACGGTCGTGGCCGACTCCATTGCTGGGCATCCGCTTGAAGGTTGCCGAGGTGCATGGCTTATGGCACACAGCGATAAGTGGCGAGAGCGTGTGTGAAGAAGTACACCCCTGCAGGGTTATGAAACTATTTGAATAGCCTCTGGTGTTCCAGCTAAGATCTTGCCCGTGTGGTGGGCTGTAGATAGTCAGGCCATGTGCCTCTTTTATATTTTGCCGTCTGTACTCAGACAACTTTAGTTTCCGCTGGTTTGTAAGACTATGTTTGTATGACTTGAGTGCTGGGTCATGTGACCCCTATCTGTCTGAACATATTATGCAAGGCTCGTTTGAGCCTCTTAAATACAAGTCATGTTATTGTGTGGTTTTGTTGTCATGCCATGGTTGTATCTATGCATATCGGGCATGTCGTGCATACGTGTGACGTGCCACGGTATGTATGGGATCCGACACCTAGTCGTGTGCCTTTAGTAGTACTCTTTATGGGAAACTGCCTCTTTGTGCTTCCACCGAGCCATGGTAGCTTGCTACTGCTCCGGACACATTGATTGACCGGCATGTATCCTT
Source organism: Hordeum marinum (assembly GCA_022496015.1). Classification (NCBI taxonomy): domain Eukaryota; kingdom Viridiplantae; phylum Streptophyta; class Magnoliopsida; order Poales; family Poaceae; genus Hordeum; species Hordeum marinum. The sequence continues at coordinate 391,715,933 of CM039676.1, read as the reverse complement.
CTTTGTTGCTGTGTCTGTCCCTTCGGGGAAATGTCTCGCAGTGTAATGGAGTCCCTGTAGCCTGTTATGAATCGTCTACGTGCAGTGATGACATTCGTGTCTTGCGACGTAATGGAGTCCTTGTAACTTGCTACGACTCGTCCACACACGCTTGAGGCTGACACCTGCATTGCTGGGTTATGTATGCATGTTTCCATACAGATGTACCAATTGGGTTCAATGACTAGTTATGTCGGCCCGAGTTCTTTGTTGTGTGATTGCCAGCGACATGTTCACATACGTGCGCCAAAAGACGCAAACGGTCCTGGCCAAGGTAAGGCGGCAGCCGTGGAGTACCGTGCGTGAGGCCACAAAGTGATGTGGCTTGTTACAGTATGGAATCATATGGCTTAGAATCGAGGTCCCGACACTAAGTCGTAATTCGTGATCAACTCTACCCACCGTCTTTGCCTAAGATTCAAATCCGGCTGGGTGAAGATATACTTTTGGCTTTGGTGATCAGTGTATATTTCGCAACGATTACCCAAAAGGTAATGTCGCCATGTGTTTCAGTGCATAGACTACAGCTGCAAGCTTAAGATCATGTGTGGGATAATTATCCTCATGTGGACCAACTGTCGTGATGTGTAAGCAATCACATGACGATCTTGCATGAGAATGCAACCTAATCCTTGTCGCGAGGCGTTGCAGTAGATAACAAAGTCCTTTGAGAAATCTGGTGGCACCAGAACGGGAGCAGAGGTCAGACGTCTTTTCAACTCCTGAAAACTGTGCTCACATTGTGGAGTCCACTCGAACTTCTTATCTTTCTCGATGACTTCAGTCAGAGGTTTCGCAACCTTGGAGAAATTTTTGAGAAAGCGGCGACAATAGCTCTCTAGGGATTGAGTCCAATCAAGGACGGTCTGAACTCTCTCGGGATTGACAACAATTCCTTTACCAGAGATTACGTGACCAAAATAGGTCACTTCTGGCAACTAAAATTCACACTTGGAGAATTTGGCATATAGACGATGCTCTTGAAGTTTCATCAATACTAGCCTTAGATGCTCGGCATGTTCTTGTTCATTCTTCGAGTAGATGAGAATATCGTCGAGGTAAACCACGACAAATTTATCCAAATACTCCATGAAGATTGAATTCATCGAGCGAGAGAAAGTGGCTAGAGCATTGGTTAAACCGAAGGACATGACGGTGTACTCGTATTGGCCATAACGAGTAACGAAAGCCGTTTTTGGAATGTCCCCGTTTCTAATTCTGATTTGATGGTATCCCAACCTCACTCCATTTTGTAAAAGACAAAGGATCCAGTGAGTTGATCATACAAGTCGTTGATCCTGGGAAGCGGATACTTGTTCTTAATGGTGACCAGATTCACTGGCCGATAATCCATAACCATCCGATCCGATCTATCCTTCTTCTTAACGAAGAGGACGGGACAAGCCCAAGGAGATGAACTAGGACGGATGAAATCTTTCTTCAAAGCTTCATCGAGTTGAATTTTAAGCTCGGCTAGTTCTAAGGGTGCCATATTATAGGGTCTTCTAGCTATTGGGACAGTCCCTAGAATGAGTTCTATCACAAACACGACATCTCTGACAAGTGGAATACCTGGCAGTTCTTCTGGAAAGACATCTGGGAAGTCACGGTCTACCGGAAGATCTTCTAACTCTGGAAGGGGGCTTACATTGAGCGAATAGAGTTGGCACTTGGCTGTTCGGGTAGAGACATTAACTATCTTACTCGAGGGATGTGTAAGTTGAACATTCCTAGAATGAGTATCAATCTTGGCATAATGAGCTGACATCCAGTCCATGCCCAAGATGATATTGATGTCCGAAGACTTAAGAGCTATCAAAGATGCTAGGAAAACTAGCCTATCCACTAGGATCTCATTGCCATGGCTCAATCTAGAAGTTTGCCATTTTGAACCAGGAGTCTGAACTACTAGAGGTGTTGGCATATCACAAAAAGACACGTTATGCAACTGTGCATAACTTTCTGAGATGAATGAATGAGATGCCCCAGTATCAAATAGAACAGATGCTAGATGGCTATTGACAAGGAGTGTACCTAGAAGGACATCAGGGTCTTCCATAGCTTCTTCAGCAGACACATAGTTAACTCGGACGCGGGTAGGAGTTGGCTTCACGAAGAATGCTTTTCCCGGCTTTCCACGTCCAGCCGGCTTGATTTTATTCTGAGGACACTCACGAGAATAGTGTCCTGGCTCTCCACACTTATAGCACACCAACGTGGGACGGGGAGCAGTGTTGGCGGTTGGATCTCCAAATGTATTGACCGGAGGGTTAGGCTGAGCTGGGCGAGGCGCCTGAAAGGATGGCCTCGTAGTATATCTCGGTGGCAGGGCTGCATTGGGCACCCACACTCGGCGCTTATTGGAGCCTGAACCAGATGTAGAGCTAAAATCCGTCTGTCCAGTCTCAGCATTGATTGCCTTGTTGACGAGGGCTTGGAAGGTGGCGCACTCATGAAGGCGCAAATCATGACGGAGCTCTGGACTAAGTCCCTTGCGGAACATAGACTGCTTCTTGGCATGAGTTGACACCTCCTCCGGGGCATAACGAGCAAGGTTACCAAACTCTCGGCTAGATGCATCTACGGTCAATCTTCCCTGGGTGAACGCGCAAAATTCCTCCCTCTTGCGTTCCATCAGCCCTTTCGGAATGTGATGGGTGCAGAAGGCCTCACTGAAATCTGCCCAGGTTGGTGCGGGGCCTACAGGTCGCATAGCTTCATAGTTGTCCCACCACAGGTTGGCGGGTCCTTCCAGAACGTATGTTGCAAAAGTCACCTTGTTGGCCTCTAAAACATTGGCAGCTCGGATCTTACGTGTCATACTAGCCAGCCAGTCATCCGCGTCGAGCGGGTCGACCGAATGATGAAATTTTGGTGGACACAGCTTAACAAAGTCATGGAGGGACACACCCTCAACACGGTCATTGCGGGGAGCACGGGCAGTATTCTGCTAAATCCTTTCTAGTAGCCTGTTGGTCTCCCTTTTGTTCCATTCAGCTCTAACATCACCTCCGCCAAAGAAGGCTCACGGGGCAGGTCCTCTTGCCTTGGCTGGCTTCCTTCGCCCTGCTCGGGGGCGTGCACAAGGGTATTCCTAGTTGCGTCCACCATCCTGGGAAAAAAACACAGCTTAGACATCAAGGACAACAACTCTAAGAGGAAGATAGGGGATGTACTGGACAACATGGCATGCAAGGGGATTAAAACCCAATTAACATGGTAACAACAACTACTATATACACCATGATTCATACACAAAATGACAGAGTTCAGTACAAGCCCAAGCTGGAATACAACCTATGGAGAGATGACACAACTCATCGGAGGCATTCCAATCTTCCTATACATTGTCTATCTACACCTCCGGAACTCAACTCTCATCCTCGTCATATCTCACAAGACGCACAGGACTTTGATGATACGACTACTATCATACTAGTACTAACATCCACGCACTCAGGCATCACCATAGAATGGCTCATACAGGTTACCCCCATGACCCGGGAGCTGAACCTGAGGATCTGGAAACACTCTAGCGTGTGATCCCTGGAAACAAAAGGACACGGGTGTGGCCTTGGTCCTCTTGCTGGTGGCAACAGCGGTCCTCGAAGAGGTTTGATTCCTCCAACATCGGGCCAGTCTACGCGTGCTGGCAGATGAGTCCGCGATGGGTTCAACATCTCCAAATCAGCATAGCCTGTCTGCACGACAGGTGCTAACTGAGTCAAGGTTGTCCAAAGACGCGCACGTGTAGCGTAAAGCTCCATACGAATGGCACGTGCATCTCGATCCCTGTTCTCCAACATCTGAGCAGTCACCTGCAGCCTAGGCTCTTCATCGGAATGATCATAGTAAGATGCACTGAAGTAGCTATCCTCTCCTCCCTGAGAAGCAGGAACAAAGAAAAACTCTCTGTTCTAGAGCAAACCATGGTGAAACCTCATGATAGTCAACATGGTGAAACCGGCCTCCTGAACAGCCATATCGATGGTAATACCTAATCCATAGGTCCAATGAAATGGCTCTGCAGCTCCAGGATAGGGTGGATAAATCCTAATGGTACACAGATACTGACTCTGGTTGAAGTCTAGATACTGCTCCTCCACTGTGTACTCCGGGTACCAGTGATATCCAGCCTCCATCATGACTCTAACCAACATGGCCGTGTGACCCGGTACATCAATGCACCTAGTCAGACGGACCACCTGACGGGAGGGATGAGGGGGCATCTGAAACAGAGAATGATGCAAAGACATTAGAGATTCTAGAAGAAATCGGACAGCATAACGGCTGTAATTGCTCAAAAAGGATTTTGAGACAATTCCAAAAGATCGGAAATGCATAACCACTCGACTATCTAGACTCGTTTCTCTTCTCCATCCGATTGTCACACCAACAATACTCAAGTACTTACATATACTTTCAGTCAAGCTAGCTAGTGGTCCATGGCTAGTACTCATCATCCTAAGCATTAGAGAAGAACCCTAGTTCTTAACCCCGTAGATTAGATGAGAACGACCGAACATAGAATACAATGGGATGAGGAGTAAAAAGAGTCTTCCGTTCCCTCCCACAAAAAATTCCCCTACTTTTCCATAGTGTTTCTAGACTCAACTTCGACTGGTTTGGCTTGGTAGTCCTATAGTCAGTCAAGCTCTGATACCAACGCTGTCGGGACCCTGATCCTAAGTCATATGATTCCATACTGTAACAAGTCACATCGCTTTGCGGCCTCACGCATGGTAAACTCCACGACTACAGCCTTACCTTGGCCGGGACCGTTTGCGTATTTTGGCACACGTATGTGATCATATCGCTGGCAATCACACAACAGAGAACCCGGGCCGACATAACTAGTCATAGAACCCAAGTGGTACATCCGTACGGAAACAGGCATACGTAACCCAGCAATGCAGGTGTCGATCTCAAGCGTGTGTAGACGAGTCGTAGCAAGCTACAAGGACTCCATTACACCGCGAGACATTTCCCCGAGAGGACAGACACATCAGCAAAGAAGGATACATGCCGGTCAACCAATGTGTCCGGAGCAGTAGCAAGCTACCAGGGCTCGATGGAAGCACAAAGGGGCAGTTTCCCGTAAAGAGTACTACTAAAGGCACAGGACTAGGTGTCAGATCCCATACATACCGTTGCACATCACACGTACGCACGACATGCCCAATATGCATAGTTACAACTATGGCATCACAACATAACCATAGATTGATACAACTTTTATTTAGAAGACTCAGAAGAGTCCAACATGCTATGTTCTTACAGGCAGGGGTCACATGACCCAACACACAAGTCATACAAACATGTTCATAGAAGCTAGCGGAAACTTAAACTATCCGAGCACGGACAGCGAAATGGAAAAGAAGGCACATGGCCTGACTATCTACAGCCCGCCACACGGGCAAGATCGTAGCTGGGACACCAGCTATTTGGCGTCATAAACGTCTAGATAGAACCCACCTGATGGGTCCTGGTTCTCTTCTACAACATTTATTAAGCAAGCATGAGTACAAACGTACTCAGCAAGTCTTTAAATCAGACCTAGTCTATTTATGCTCATGTATCAATAAGGGGGAGGTGGAGTTCATGCAGAAAGCCAGCTTTGACCTTTGGCTAACGTACACTAATCAATGTTATTGTTTTTTTAACATTTTATTATCGCACACGAGTCCACTAACTCCATATCAATACACCACCATGGATTAACTTCCGAAGCCTACGGGAGTGCCATCCACGGTACTCAGACTTGTCTTGATATTTTTATCGGTATCAAGTTGATTATCTATGAACAATATAAGATCTCCAAGTAGTCCATAACCGAGGACGCGGCTATTCGAATAGTTTCATAACCCTGCAGGGGTGTACCTCTTCACACACGCTCTCACCTCTTATCGTTGTGTGCTCATAAAACCATGCACCTCGGCAACCTTCAAGCGGAAGCCCAACGAGGGTGTCGGCTACGACCGTCAATCACTAGAGACCACTAGTCCAGGCTACGGACTATTTGAGACTGAACCCGCACGAAAGACTGGCCGAAGTTTCCGCAACGGCCCCAAACGATGTGCGCAGGGTTCCCAAGCCCACCATTCGGGTGACCCTTGGTACACCGTGCCACTGCCTACCGTGTTGTAACCCACCCCGAGGGTCAGTGCTATGCACAGCCTCCAGCATGCTATAAACACCAGAAACTACTTGCACTACCTGGACCAAGGACTAAGCAATTGATAAGTCGAGCGGGGTAATATTTCAGGGCCCAGCATGTGCTAGTATCTAGTCTTGGATCACAAACACGGAACTCAGTTCCTATAAACGGTCCCGATGAGACAACCCGCTATGTACTCGTACATAGCCTCTCATCGCTACCTTTTACCAAAACGTATTCATCATATGATCATCACATTGGACAACATTGTTTCACTCAGTTCATCACCCAGATGAATCAGACCTGACACAACTCTAAGCATAGCAGGCAAGGTAAGCTAAGCACATCATCACACAAGCATCTACCAGGTATGATAGGTTGCAAGGTTTAGCTATTTACTGTGACAAGATTAGGTCATGCAGAAGAATAGGTTCACCTACCATGTATGACTGACATGTGATGAATGTCCTAATGCAATGAATAAGAGCAGGAGCGAGAGAGTGGGATATTATCGGAATGATTAATGGTTTGCTTGCCTTGCTGAGTTGCGGAGGAGTTCTCCCCATCGTCGGGATACGGGCTGGTATCTTCCATATTAGGGCCTACCGCAATCCAGATAAGAGCATTCAATACACGCAAGTGCAACAATATGATGCATGCTCATGGCATAGTAATATGCATGGATGAGCTAATGCAAATAGTGATCATGTCTATTTGAAATGGATTTGCATATAGGTTCAAAGTTGTTCTACATTTCAAATTCCATATATTAACCCAATCGCAATTGTCCATGTTCACCTATTTAGATTGCTCTAACATGCATAATAATAGGACCATCGGATTCATTTGATTTTTCTGATCAGTTTTCATATATAAATTATTTTCATGTGACTTACAGATTATTTTATATGAATTTTCAAAGTTTTAAACAATTTATGGAATTATTTTTAAACTAGAAATTGCTTTATTGCATCAGCCTGATGTCATGCTTGCGTTAGCAAGTCATCAAACCCAGGCCAGAGTCAAACCTGAAATGTGGGGGCCACATGTCAGTGACTCAGACATTTAACTAACTAATTAACTAAATCCAAATTAACTTAACAGGACTTGGGCCCACTGTCAGTGACTAATTAGGTTAATAAACATTTGGTTTAACTTTTTAAACTTAACTAATTAGACAGGGCAAGGCCCCAACTGCCAGGGGTCAAACGCCCTGGTCAACTCTGGTAAGATCCACCGGCGACAAGCCGCCTGTGGCTCCAGAGACGGAAGAGGGCATCAGGATCCCTCCTCCGGCAACCAAAAGGACGGCGGATGGGCTCAAAATGATGCCCACGCAGGCGCACATCAATCTGGGCACACCCCCGAGGCTGGGGTGGCCGGAAACGACGTCGACGTTGAGCTGGGCAGCTGCCGGAGCTCGGGTGAGCAAGAGCCCGTCGAACCAGGGCACGTCACGACTCCTACTTGGCGTCTACAGGCTCTACACCACCGCACGAACACGACAGAGGCCTCAGATGGACCAGCTGGTCACCGGAGCATGGCCGGCGTCGAGCTCGAGCGGTGGAGGCATTCGGACCTCGACGGAATCCGGGGCTAGAGCACGAGAACGAAGGGGGAAAGATGGGGAAATGACTCAGGAGCTCACAGCGGTCGCAGGGGCGTCGAAAGCGGGCTCGGGGACGGTCTGGAACGGCGGCGACCTTCGATTCCCTTTCCGGTGACCCAAGGAGGAAGACGACGGCGCGACAACGTCAGGGGGCTTCCGGCGATGCGTGGCTTGGCTAGGAGGAAGAGGAAGTCCAAGCGGAGCTTCTGGCGGGCTCAGATGGGTTTGGTGGCGGGCTCAGATCTGCAGCTCGGCCATGGCGGCAACAGAGAGGGGAATGAGCGAGAAAGAGAGCGCACGCGGTAGAGAAGCGGGAAGAAGGAGACAAGGCGACGAGGAGCTTCACGCGCGGTGCCCACGACGAGCAGCCAGGCAGGAAGGTGCTGGCCGGCGTGTGCCCACGCGCGGTGAGCGTGCGCCCTACCTCCTGGCTGCCAGGAGGACAAAGACCACCTAGGCCAGGTGGGCCGGCCTAGCCTGCCTCTTTTTCTTTTTATTTCCTCTGTTTTCCTGTTTCTGATATATCTTCATTTTTGTTTTAAGTCCAAATGACTTTTTCAAAATACCCCACTCATTTTCTAAAATGAGGTTTCAATATTTCAAACCTGTTCAAAAAGTTCCAAGGGTTTTTGAAAATAATAATAATGATAATGATTTATTTATCATTTTCAGAGGCTTTAATCATTATTTTTAAATTGCTTCTGTTGTTCAAATATTTTAAATGATCCCTGATATATTCATGTCCTTAATTATCAGACATAGGGAACATTTTTGATGGGCATTTTGGATTTGTTGAAATTTGCACCAAGTTGAATTGCTTTAATTCATTAAGTGCCTGGGGGTATATTTCTCTTTCTCCCCATTTCATGTTGATGCATTGATGATGATGATGCAACACACATGCTAACCTAGGACAAGTTGATAGGGTTGTGACAACTCACCCCACTCAAAAGAATCTCGTCCCGAGATTTTGAAGTTGTCGGGAAGAGCGCGGGGTACTCTAGTCGAAGACGATCTTCTCTTTCCCATGTGGATTCCTTCTCGGAATGATGTGACCACTGAACCTTGAGAAACTTGATGTTCCATCGCCGAGTGGTACGCTCAGCTTGATCAAGAATACGAACAGGGTATTCTCGATATGTAAGGTTATCTTGGAGATCAAGCGCTTCGTGGTCCACTTCTCGGACAGGGTCCGAAAAGCAATGCCTGAGTTGCGAGACGTGGAAGACATCATGAACTTTGGAAAGATGCGGTGGAAGTTCCAATTGGTAGGCAACCACTCCTCGTTAAGCAAGAATGCGAAAGGGTCCAATGTAAGAAGGAGCCAACTAGCCTTTGATACCGAATCGATGGGTACCGTTCAAAGGTGTAACCCGAAGGTAAGACTTATCGTCAACTTCATAAGTCACGGCCTTATGATGGCAATTATGTTGGCTCTTTTGACAAGATTGGGTTGTTTTCAACTTTTCACGAATAATGCGAACTTGCTCTTCTGCATCCTGAATCATATCCGGGCCAAAGAGTTGCCTCTCTCCGGTTTCTGACCAGTTAAGAGGTGTTCGCACCTTCGTCCATAGAGAACTTCAAAAGGGGATTTGCCCAAGCTTGATTGATAAGTATTGTTATATGAAAATTCAGCAAATGGAAGACATTTCTCCCAGTTCATACCAAAGGATATAACACAAGCTCGGAGCATGTCTTCGAGGATTTGATTGACTCGCTCAACTTGACCACTTGATTGCGGGTGGAAAGCAGTGCTAAAGGATACATGAGTCCCCATAGCAGTTTGAAAACTTTCCCAAAATCGAGAAGTAAAAATACTTCCACGGTCTGAGTTAATCTCCAAAGGAACACCATGAAGAGAAACTATTCGAGAAACATACAACTCTGCTAGCTGGCTAGCAGTTATGCTTTCTCGAACAGGAAGAAAATGAGCCACTTTCGAGAGACGGTCAATGACCACAAAGATAGCATTATTCTCTCTCTTGGTCCTGGCAATACCGGTGATGAAATCCATACCAACCTTATCCCATTTCCATTCAGGAATAGATAAAGGTTGAAGGGTGCCAGCAGGCCTTTGATGTTCTTCTTTCACGTGATGGCAAACGTCACAGTTAGCAACGAACTGAGCAATTTCTCTTTTCATCCTAGTCCACCAGAATCTCTGGCGTAGGTCCTGGTACATTGTTGTACTACCCGGATTAATGGTGAGACGAGAATCATGAGCCTCTTTAAGAATGAGCTGCCGCAGATGCTGGTTCTTAGTAACCACCAGACGGTTTTGAAAGAATACAACACCTTGTTCATCAATGGAGATTCTCTTTGATCCGGGAAATACCCTTATCCCTCTTTTGGCCAGCTATGATTTGATCCTTAAGAGTAGGTTTCGCCACCAAGTTGGATAGGAATCCTTGAGGAATGATTTGGAGATTCAACTTCTGAAATTCCTCATGGAGAAGTGGTTGACCTTGTTGTAGCATCAGGTTGTTACAATAAGACTTACGACTTAGTGGATCAGCCATGACATTGGCTTTCCCCGGGGTGTAAGTTATCCCTAAGTCATAATCCGTGATCAACTCTACCCACCGTCTTTGCCTGAGATTCAAATCCGGCTGGGTGAAGATATATTTTAGGATTTGGTGGTCAGTGTATATTTCGCAACGATTACCCAAAAGGTAATGTCGCCATGTTTTCAGTGCATGGACTACAGCTGCAAGCTCAAGATCATGTGTGGGATAATTATCCTCATGTGGACGCAACTGTCGAGATGCGTAAGCAATCACATGACGATCTTGCATGAGAATGCAACCTAATCCTTGTCGCGAGGCGTCGCAGTAGATAACAAATTCCTTTCAGAAATCTGGTGGCAGCAGAACACGAGCAGAGGTCAGACGTCTTTTCAACTCCTGAAAACTGTGCTCACATTGTGGAGTCCACTCAAACTTCTTGTCTTTCTTGAGGAGTTCAGTCAGAGGTTTCGCAACCTTGGAGAAATTTTTGACAAAGCGGCGATAATAGCTCGCTAAGGCAAGGAAACTCCATACTTGCTTAACGGATTCAGGTTGAGTCCAATCAAGGATGGCCTGAACTCTCTCGGGATTGATAGCAATTCTTTTACCAGAGATTACGTGGCCCAGATAGGTCACTTCTGGCAACCAAAATTCACACTTGGGGAATTTGGCATACAGACGATGCTCTCGAAGTTTCATCAATGCTAGCCTTAGAGGCTCGGCATGTTCTTGTTCATTCTTCGAGTAGATGAGAATATCGACGAGGTAAACCAGGACAAATTTATCCAAATACTCCATGAAGGTTGAATTCATCAAGAGAGAGAAAGTGGCTAGAGCATTGGTTAAACCGAAGGACATGACGGTGTACTCATATTGGCCATAACGAGTAACGAAAGCCTTTTTGGAATGTCCCCGTTTCTAATTCTGATTTGATGGTATCCCAACCTCAAATCCATTTTGGAAAAGACAGAGGATCCAGCGAGTTGATCATACAAGTCGTTGATCCTGGGAAGCGGATGCTTGTTCTTAATGGTGACCAGATTCACTGGCCGATAATCCATCACCATCCGATCCGACCTATCCTTCTTCTTAACGAAGATGACGGGAATAGCCCAATGAGATGAACTAGGATGGATGAAACATTTCTTCAAAGCTTCATCGAGTTGAATTTTAAGCTGCGCTAGTTCTAAGGGTGCCATCTTATAGGGTCTTCTGGCTATTGGGACAGTCCCTCGAATGAGTTCTGTCACAAACACGACATCTCTGACAGGTGGAATACCTAGCAGTTCTTCTGGAAACACATGCGGGAAGTCACGGACTACCGGAACATCTTCTATCTCTGGAAGGGGGCTTGCATTGAGCGAATAGAGTTGGCGCTTGGCTGATCGGGTAGAGACATTAACTATCTTACCCGAGGGATGTGTAAGTTGAACATTCCTAGAATGAGTATCAATCTTGGCATAATGAGCTGATATCCAGTCCATGCCCAAGATAATATTGATGTCCGAAGACTTAAGAGCTATCAAAGATGCTAGGAAAACTAGCCTATCCACTAGGATCTCATTGCCATGGCTCACTCTAGAAGTTTGCCATTTTGAACCAGGAGTCTGAACTACTAGAGGTGTTGGCATATCATAAAAAGACACGTTATGCAACTATGCATAACTTTCTGAGATGAATGAATGAGATGCCCCAGTATCAAATAGAACAGATGCTGGATGGCTATTGACAAGGAGCATACGTAGAATGACATCAGGGTCTTCCATAGCTTCTTCAGCAGACACATAGTTAACTCGGCCACGGGTAGGAGTTGGCTTCACGAAGAAGGCTATTCCTGGCTTTCCACGTCCAGCCGGCTTGATGTTGTTTTGAGGACACTTACAAGAATAGTGTCTTGGCTTTCCACACTTATAGAAGACCAACGTGGGACGGGGAGCGGTGTTGGCGGTTGGACCTCCAAATGTCTTGACCGGAGGGTTAGGCTGAGCTGGGCCAGGCGCCTGAAAGGATGGCCTTGCAGTATATCTCGGTGGAAGGGCTGCATTGGGCACTCACACTCGGCGCTTATTGGAGCCTGAACCAGATGTAGAGCTAAAATCACGGTTATGCTTCCTGGTTGCCTCGTAATCCGTCTTTCCAGTCTTAGCATTGATTGCCTTGTTGACGAGGGCTTGGAGGGTGCCACACTCATGAAGGCGCAGATCATGACAGAGCTCTAGACTAAGTCCCTTGCGGAACATAGACTGCTTCTTGGCATGAGTTGACACCTCCTCCGGGGCATAACGAGCAAGGTTACCAAAGCTCCATATGAAGGGCACGTGCATCTCGATCCCTGTTCTCCAACATCTGAGCAGTTACCTACAGCCTAGGGTCTTCATGGGAATGATCATAGTAAGCTGCACTGAAGTAGCTATCCTCTCCTCCCTGAGAAGCAGGAACATAACAAAACTCTGTGTTCTGGAGCAGACCATGGTGAAACCTCATGATAGTCAGCATGGTGAAAGCGGCCTCCTAAACTGCCATATCAATGGTAACACCTAATCCATAGGTCCAGTGAAGCGGCTCTGCAGCTCTAGTATAGGGTGGATAAATCCTAACGGTACACAAATACTAACTCTGGTTGAAGTCTCGATACTGCTCCTCCACTGTGTACTCCGGGTACAAGCGATATTCAGCCTCCATCATTACTCTAACCAACATGGTCGTGTGACCCGATACATCAATGCACCTAGTCAGACGGACCACCTGACGGGAGGGACGAGGGGGCATCTGAAACAGAGAATGATGCAAAGACATTAGAGATTCTAGAAGAAACCGGACAACATAACAGGTGTAATTGCTCATAAAGGATTTTGAGACAATTGCAAAAGATCAGAAATGCATAACCACTCGACTATCCAGACTCGTTTCTCTTCTCCATCCGATTGTCACACCACCAATACTCAACTACCGACGTATACTTTCAGTCAATCTAGCTAGTGGTCCATGGCTAGTACTCGTCATCCTAAGCATTAGAGAAGAAGCCTAGTTCTTAACCCCCTAGATTAGATGAGAATGACCCAACATAGAATACAATGGGATGAGGAGTAAAAGGAGTCTTACGTTCCCTTCCACAAACAATTCCCCTATTTTTCTATAGTGTTTCTAGACTCATCTTCGACCGGTTTGGCTTGGTAGTCCTACAGTCAGTCAGGCTCTGATACCAACGCTGTCGAGACCCTGATCCTAAGTCATATGATTCCATATTGTAACAAGTCACATCGCTTTGCGGCCTCGTGCACGGTAAACTCAACGGCTGCAGCCTTACCTTGGTCGGGACCGTTTGCGTCTTTTGGCACACGTATGTGACCATGTCGCTGGCAATCACACAACGGAGAACCCGGGCCGACATAACTAGTCATAGAACCCAAGTGGTACATCCGTACGGAAACAGGAATATGTAACCCAGCAATGCAGCTGTCGATCTCAAGCGTGTGTAGACGAGTCGTAGCAAGCTACAAGGACTCCATTACACCGCGAGACATTTCCTCGAGGGGACAGACACAGCAACAATGAAGGATACATGCCGGTCAACCAATGTGTCCGGAGCAGTAGCAAGCTACCAGGGCTCGATGGAAGCACAAAGGGGTAGTTTCCCATAAAGAGTACCACTAAAGGCACACGACTAGGTGTCGGATCCCATACATACCATTGCACGTCACACATACGCACGACATGCCCGATATGCATAGATACAACTATGGCATCACAACATAACCATACATTGATACAACTTTTATTTAGAATACTCAGAAGAGTCCAACTTGTTGTGTTCTTACAGGCAGGGGTCACACAAACCAACACACAAGTCATACAAACATGTTCATACAAGCCAGCGGAAACTTAAACTATCCGAGTATGGACAATGAAATGGAAAAGAAGGCACATGGCCTAACTATCTACAGCCCGCCACATGGGCAAGATCGTAGCTGGGACACCAGCTATTCGGCGTCATCAACATCGAGATAGAACCCACCTGATGGGTCCTGGTTCTCTTCTACAACATTTATTAAGCAAGGATGAGTACAAACGTACTCAGCAAGTCTTTAAATCAGACCTAGTCTATTTATGCTCATGTATCAATAAGGGGGAGGTGGAGTTCATGCAGAAAGCCAGCTTTGACCTGTGGCTAAACTACACTAATCCATGTTATTCCTTTTTTAACATTTTATTATCGCACACGAGTCCACTAACTCCATATCAATACACCACCATGGATTCACTTCCGTCACCTACGGGAGTGCCAACCACGGTACTCACACTTGTCTTGATATTTTTATCGGTATCCAGTTGATTATCTATGAACAGTATAAGATCTCCAAGTAGTCCATAACCGAGGACGCGACTATTCGAATAGTTTCATAACCCTGCAGAGGTGTACCTCTTCAGACACACTCTCTCCACTTATCTCTGTGTGCTCATAAAACCATGCACCTCGGCAACCTTCAAGTGGAAGCCCAGCGAGGGAGTCAGCCAGGACCGTCAATCACTAGAGACCAGTAGTCTAGGCTACGACCTATTTGAGACTGAACCCGGACGGAAGACTGGCCGAAGTTTCCGCAACAGCCCCAATCGATGTGCGCAGGGTTCCTAAGCCCAGCATTCGGGTGACCCTTGGTACACCGTGCTACTGCCTACCGCATCGTAACCCACCCCGAGGGTTAGCGCTACGCACGGCCTCCAGCATGCTATAAACACCAGAAACTACTTGCAATACCTCGACCAAGGACTAAGCAATTGATAAGTCGAGCGGGGTCATATTTCAGGGCCCAGCATGTGGTAGTATCTAGTCTTGGATCACAAACACAGAACTCAGTTCCTGTAAACGGTCCCGATGAGACAACCCGCTATGTACTCCTACATAGCCTCTCATCGCTACCTTTTACCAAAACGTATTCATCATATGATCACCACATTGGACAACATTGTTTCACTCAGTTCATCACCCAGATGAATCAGACCTGACACAACTCTAAGCATAGCAAGCATAGAAGGCAAGGTAAGCTAAGCACATCATCGCACAAGCATCTACCAGGTATGCTAGGTTGCAAGGTTTAGCTATTTACTGTGACAAGATCAGGTCATGTAGAAGAATAGGTTCACCTACCATGTATGACTGACATGTGATCAACGTCCTAATGCAATGAACAAGAGCAGGAGCGAGAGAGTGGGATATTATCGGAATGATCAATGGGGTTGCTTGCCTTGCTGAGTTGCGGAGGAGTTCTCTCCTTCGTCCGGATATAGGGTGGTATCGTCCGGATTAGGGCCTACCACAACGCAGATAAGAGCATTCAATACACGCAAGTGCAACAATATGATGCATGATCATGGCATAGTAATATGCATGGATGAGCTAATGCAACTAGTGATCATGTCAATTTGAAATGGATTTGCATATAGGTTCAAAGTTGTTCTACTTTTCAAATTCCATATATTAACCTAATGGAAATTGTGCATGTTCACCTATTTAGATTCCTCTAACATGCATAATAATAGCACCATTGGATTCATTGGATTTTTCTGATCAATTGTCATATATAAATTATTTTCATCTGACTTATAGATTATTTTATATGAATTTTCAGAGTTTTAAACAATTTCTGGAATTATTTTTAAACTAGAAATTGCTTTATTGCATCAGCCTGATGTCATGCTTGCGTCAGCAAGTCATCAGACCCGGGCCAGAGTCAAACCTGACATGTGGGGGCCACATATGAGTGATTCAAACATTTAACTAACTAATTAACTAAATCCTAATTAACTTAACAGGACCTGGGCCCACTGTTAGTGACTACTTAGGTTAATTAAAATTTTGGTTTAATTTTTTAAACTTAACTAATTAGATAGGGCAAGGCCCCACCTGCCAGGGGTCAAACCCCCTGGTCAACTCCGGCAAGATCCACCAGCGACAACCCGCCGGTGGCTCCAGAGACGGCGCAGGGCATCGGGATCCCTCCTCCGGCGACCAAAAGGACGGCGGATGGGCTCAAAATGACGCCCACGCACGCGCACATCCATCTGGGCACACCCCCGAGGCTGGGGTGGCCGGAAACGACAACGACAATGAGCTAGGCGGCTGCCGGAGCTCGGGCAAGCATGAGCTCGTCGAACCTGGGCACGACACGACTCCTACTTGACGTCTACGGGCTCAACACCACCTCACGAACACGAGGGAGGCCTCAGATGGACCAGCTGGTCACCGGAGCGCGGCTGGCGTCGAGCTCGAGCAGCGGAGGCATTTGGACCTCGATGGAATCTGGGGCTAGAGCACGAGAACGAAGGGGGAAAGAGGGGGAAACGACTCAGGACCTCACAGCGGTCGCAGGGGCATCGAAAGCGGGCTCGGGGACGGTCGTGAATGGCGGCGACCTTCGGATCCCTTTCCGGCGACCCGAGGAGGAAGACGATTGCTCGACGGTGACAGGGGGCTTCCGGCGATGCGTGGCTTGGCTAGGAGGAAGAGGAAGTCCAGGCGGCGCTTCTGGCGAGCTGAGATGGGTTTAGGGGTGGCTAGAACGTCGGCACGACGGCGATGTGCAGCTCGGCCATGGCAGCAGCATAGAGGGGAATGAGCGAGAAAGAGAACGCGTGCGGGAGAGTAGGGGAAAAAGGAGCCACGGCGATGAGGAGCTTCGCTCTGGTGCCCTCGCAGCACTCCAGGCCAGCAGCCAGGCAAGAAGGAGCTGGTCGGCGTGTGGCCACGCGTGGCGAGCGCGCGCCGTGCCTCCTGGCTGCCAGGAGGACGAAGACCTCCTGGGCCAGGTGGGCTGGCCTAACCTGCCTCTTTTTCTTTTTATTTCCTCTATTTTGCTGTTTCTGATATTTGTTCATTTTTTTAAGTCCAAATGACTTTAAAAAAATACCCCAATCATTTTCTAAAATGAGGTTTGAATATATCAAGCCTGTTCAAAAAGTTCTAGGGGGGCTTGAAAATAATAATAATTATAATGATTTATTTATCATTTTCAGAGGCTTTAATCATTATTTTTAAATTGCTTCTGATGTTCAAATATTTTAAATGATCCCTGATATATTCATGTCCTTAATTATCAGACATAGGGAACATTTTTTATGGGCATTTTGGATTTGTTGAAATTTTCACCAAGTTGAATTGCTTTAATTCATTAAGTGCTTGTGGGTTTCTTTCTCTTTCTCCCCATCTCACGTTAATGCATTGATGATGATGATGCAACACACATGCTAGCCTAGGACAACTTGCTAGGGTTGTGACACTCAATGAGGACCACTGCAACGAAATGAATGACAAGTTCAAAGGTACGCATCAGGCATGACCAAGTTCTGAGTCATTTCATCTCTATTCTTCTCCTCTCTCAACTTCCTCCTCCGGAATGGTTGCTAGACCTATGCTGGGATGCCGAGGAGGAGATCTCCAAAATCGAGAAGGAGCTAGATCCGATAGTTGGTCTTCTTCGTCACATCTCGGCTCTTGCACTGCTTTGACTCGACGAGCGCACTTTGGAGGCGGCTATCTTCCTCAACCGTTTACGAGAAGCGGACATGGAGATCGACAAGGAAGTTGCCCCTGAAGAGGTGCCCCCGAGTGACTTGTATGCCCTCATCAACCATCTGCGGGACATTTCGCGTTGAGTGCAGTTATGGAAGAAGTTTGCAGCCCGAGCCAGGGCAGACATTGCGTTCTCCCTTTTCCGTGTGCATTGCAAGGGTGTGGACAAGGAGATGTTAAACGAGCTGAAGGTTGTCAACCGCATGAATGCCAAGATTGAAGATTTCATGGAGACCTTCCTACGGGCGGCCACTCGGATTGCAGAGCTTATCAACCATGACAATTTCACTAACGCGGCATATATGTCATCGGCCGAGTGAATCTTGGAAGAAAAACTTTTAAGCCATATTTGCCTTGGAATGCCGAGTGATTTCTATATCCCTACATTTGTAGTGACCTTGTGGTCACAACTATCTGCACTTTTGCTTTGAACTGCTTGACATTCGAATGTCTTTTACTTGATCATTTTGAACGTTCGTCTTGATTTTGAACTTAGGAAAAATCAGGTTCGCAATTAAGTCCCTGAGTATGGATGATGTCCTCAGTTGGCGTAGCTTTTAAATTAGGCGAAATCAGGTTCGCAGCAAAGTCCCCGAGTGTGGATGATTTCCTCACTCAGAGTAGTTTTTAACTTATGCAAAATCAGGTTCACAGCTAAGCCCCCGAGTGTGGATCATCTCCTCACTCTGAGTAGTTTGTAACTTAGGCAAAATTAGGTTCACATCTAAGCCCCAGAGTGTGGATGATGTCCTCACTCGGAGTAGTTTGTAACTTAGGCGAAATCAGGTTCGTGGCTAAGCCCCAAAGTGTGGATGATTTCCTCACTTGAAGTAATTCGTAAATTAGGCAAAATTAGGTTCGCAGCTAAGCCCCCGAGTGTGGATGATGTCCTCACTCAAAGTAGTGTGTAAACTAGGCGAAATCAGGTATGTAGCTAAGTCCCCGAGTGTGGATGATGTCCTCAGTTAGAGTAGTTTTTAACTTAGGTGAAATCAGGTTCACGGCTAAGCCCGTGAGTGTGTATGATGTCCTCACTCAGATTAGTTTTTAACTTAGGAGAAATTAGGTTCGCAGCTAAGCCCCCGAGTGTGGATGATGTCCTCACTCAGAGTAGTTTGTAACTTAGGCGAAATCAGGTTCACAACTAAGTTTATCCACGCACCCACTAGGGGTGAGGAAAACAAAGAAAATGAAAAAGTTTCAATAAAGAGTATGTTAAGAAAAGACTTGTGTTCATCGAATTCACTCGGAAGCTCATTATAGGAATGACAGAGTGTTCTTAAACTAAGTGTAGACCTTGCGAGCAGGTCCACGTTCCATGCTCGGGGCTCTTTAGCATCAGTATCTAAATTGTACAATCGGTAATCTACATTGTTCAGGACTTTGGAGATTGCATAAGGCCGTTGCCGTGGAGGCTCTAACTTTTAAGGCTTCTGCTGATCCAATGGGAGAACAAGATCACCTTCCTGAAAAGCGCGCCTTCTGACTTGTCTGTCATAAAGGCACCTCAAGTCTTGTTGATATAGAGTAGACCTAATCAAGGATAACTCTCTCTCTTCCTCTAAGAGGTCTAGACCATCCTGGCATTCCACTTCTGCTTCATCTTCATTGTAAAGCTCCACTCGGGGAGCGTTGTGGCGAAGGTCACTTGGCAGAACCGCCTCGGACCCGTATACCATAAAGAAAGGAGTATGTTTGGTCGAACAATTCGGAGTCGTCCGAATGCCCAAGAGGACAGACGGTAGTTCTTGCACCCAAGCACCGGCAACAATTTTCTGACCCCTCGTCAATCGGGGCTTCAATCCTTGAATAATCATCCCATTAGCCTGTTGTGCTTGTCCATTCGACTTCGGGTGAGCTACGGAAACGTAATTGACCCGATTCCCCTGAGTGCAGTAGAACTCACGAAATCCATCTGAATCGAAATTATTCCTGTTATCAGCGATGATGTCGTGGGGAACTCCGACCTGAAGATAATTTTTCGAATGAAACTGACTTCGGTAGCCGCATCCAAGCTTTTGATACACTTTGCTTTGACGCACTTGGTGAACTTATCCACTGCAACCAACAGATGGGTAAACCTACTCGACCATGTATGCAGGGGACCGACCATGTCGAGGCCTCACGTAGCGAACGGTCAGGTGAGCGGGATGGTCTTGTGTGAAGATGTAGACTTGTGCGTCCGATTCTTGGAAAACTTACATCCAACACAGAGGTCAACCATGTATTTAGCAGCTGCATTGGCTCGGGGCCAATAAAATCCTGCACTAAACGCTTTTGCGACCAACGTCCGAGAGGACGTGTGATGACCACATGTTCCCGAATGAATTTCATGCAAAATCTGCAGCCCGTCTTCTAGGGATATGCACTTTTGCGCCACACCTGTGCTGGGGATATGATGTAGTTCTGATCCTTCAAAGTTCTTTTCCAACTTCCAGACTGCATTACAGTACCAATCATGGATGGACTTTGGATATCCCATTCTTTCATCACCTGATTGACCACAAGGTCCGAGTCAAGCATCGGATACCGAGCAAGATAGCCATTCGGAGCCCATACAGGAGGGCTTCGTACTCGGCCTCATTGTTTGATAAATCAAAATGGATTTGAAGTATGTAGCTCAATCGGTCTCCTCTGGGGGAAACAAGAACTACTCTAGCTCCAGACCCTTGAAGCATCTTAGATCCATCAAAAAACATGGTCAACTATTAAGGAACACTCGGAGCTGGTTGTTCCTACTGTATCCACTTGGCTAAAAATCCACAAGTGCCTAAGACTTGATCACCTTCTTGGCTTTCAACTTGATCTCCCACGGGAGAAGCCGAATTGCCCATTTGACTACTCGGCCCATGGCATCTTTTTTATGCAAGATCTCTGATAGGGGAGCATCGCTGGTAACTGTGACTGAGTGCTCTTGGAAGTAATGAACTACCTTCTTCCCAGTGAGGTAAATGCCATAAACTAGCTTCTGATAGTGTGGATACCTCTGCTTGGAAGGATTCAAGACCTCCGAAATATAATAAACGGGTCTTTGCACTTTGAATGTTTTTCCCGATTCCTCGCACTCCACAGTGAGGACGGTACTAACCACCTCGCTCGTAGCCGCGATCTACAAGAGCAAAGGCTCTCACCTGCTCACAGCAGCTAACACCGGCTGGTAGGAAAGCAAGGCCTTGAGCTGATCGAATGTGGTTTGCACTTGAGTAGTCCACTAAAAAGTATCATATTTCTTCATCAATCGGTAAAGAGGCAAGGCCTTTTCACCGAGTCGAGATATGAATCTACTCAGGGCTGCAAGGCATCCCGTGAGCTTCTAGACATCATGCAGATGGATAGGTTTCTTCATTCGGACGATGGCTCCGATCTTGTCCATATTAGCATCCATTCCTTGCTCGGAAACGAGAAAACCGAGTAGCTTACCCGAGGGCACTCCGAATGTGCATTTCACGGGATTAAGTTTTATTTGGAAACGACAGAGTTTGGTGAAGGTTTTAGTGAGGTCAGCCAGAAGGTCGGAACCTTTCTTGGACTTGACCTCGATGTCATCCATGTAAGCCTCTACATTCCGACTGATTTGCTCTTGCAAACACTTCTGAATCGAATGCATAAAAGTTGCCCCAACATTCCTGATGCTGAATGGCATAGTGATGTAGCAGAAACACCCGAATGGGGTGATAAAAGCTGTTTTTATTTCATCTGGTCCAGACATTTGGATCTGATGGTACCCGGAGTACGCATCTAAGAACGATAGTCGTTCACATGAGGTGGTGGAATCTACTATCGATCTATGCGGGGAAGGGGGAATGATCTTTTGGGCATGTCCTATTAAGGTGCTTGAAGTCGATGCATATCCAGAGGGACTTGTCCTTCTTGGGCACCAACACTGGGTTGGCTAGCCACTCGGAATGAAAGACTTCACGAATGAATTTAGCAGCTATGAGCCAAGCGATCTCTTCACCAATCGCCTTGTGCTTTTCTACGGAGGATCGATGCAAGTGCTCCTTGACTAGTATAACTTTAGGATCCACTCGGAGTCGGTGTGTAGCCATTCCCCTGGGAACCCTCGACATGTCAGATGACTTCCATGTAAAGATATCCCAGTTCTCATGAAGTAACCGCATGAGATTGGCTTCCTATTTTTCACCGAGTTTTGTCGAGATGTTGGTCGGAGCCGCACTCGGATCAATGGGATGAACGTGAACTTGCTTAATTTCGCCGGCCAACTGGAAAGCTAATTCCGTCAAAAATCACATGGAGTTTAACAAGTCTGCAACATCCACTACCTTCTTGTACCCGTCGAGTTTGACGGTGAGTATCTACTCGTTTGCAATTTTAGAGCCCTGCTAGAGGCACTCTCCAACAATCTTCCGATCACCTATAAACGTGATCACACCATTTGGTCCTGGCATCTTAAGCTTAAGATACACGTAACATGGTCGGACCTTGAAGCGCACGTAGGTAGGCCTACCCAGGATAGCATGATATGCACTCCAGAAATCAACCACTTCAAACGTCAGGTGTTCCTTCCGAGAGTTCTTCTCTCCACCGAAGACGACGTCCTGAGTGATCTGACCGAGTGACTCAGCTTTATTTCTAGGAATGACCCCATGGAAATGCCTGATACTCTTACTCAGGCGGGACATCAGAATGCCCATCGCATTGAGTGTATCCGCATAAATTATGTTCGGCCCACTGCCTCCGTCCATCACGACTTTGCGTAGTCGGAATCCATTAACAGCCAGATCGATAACCAGCGCCTGCCTCCCGGGGTGGCTATATGGACTAGGTGATCCCACTAATGGAAAGTAACAGGATTTTTTGTCCAATTGAGGTGCTTGACGGTTGCCAGGGCTACCAAGTTTACCTCCCAATTGATGACCTCAATCGACTCTTACTTTTGACATCCACGAAGATCATCTTCAGGACCTTGTCAACGTGAGGGCACTCGGAATCTCGCCCACCTTCTTCGTCGTCATCCTTCTCTATAGAGGCCTCTTTACCCATCTCATGCTTCAGCATTCGGCACTCTCGAGTGGTGTGCTTTGGGTAAATGAGGTTGCCCACCTCATCCTTTTTAGTGTGAATAGCAGAGGGCTAATCCAGCACTTCAGGATTATACTCGGTCTTCTTTTTAGTTGCCCAATCTTTCTTCTTATTGTTTTGGGCTTCGGCATCCCCTGGCTAGGAATAACAGCCA
The DNA here is from genome assembly GCA_022496015.1 of Hordeum marinum. Lineage (NCBI taxonomy): Eukaryota > Viridiplantae > Streptophyta > Magnoliopsida > Poales > Poaceae > Hordeum > Hordeum marinum. Next base: position 391,692,854 of record CM039676.1, on the reverse strand, counting down.
CTCAGTCCTTTCTCGGAGGATCAACTTTCTGCTTCTGCTTCTTGCCTCTGTTCCCCGCGGATTGAGGGGCATCACCAGCTCGCCCTTTCCCGCTACAGAGGCGGTCATCTTCTTTTCCATTGGCGTATTTATTGGCGATCTCCATGGCCCGACTTGGAGACAGACCTCCCTATCATCTAAACTTCAGGATGAGCTCCCGGTACCGAGTGCCTGCCTTGAAGGCGCACACAGCCTGGTGCTCAGTGGCATTCTCGACCGTGTTGTGCAGAGTGGTCCATTGTTGTATGTACTCTCGGAGAGTTTCATTGCTCTTTTGGACACAATGCTACAACTCCGTCAATCCACCTAGGAGCTTGTAAGTGCCCTCAAACGTCTTGATGAACACCTGCGTTCAGGTCCTCCGAGCAATAGATGCTACTAGAATGTAACTGGTTCAACCATGCCCGAGCGGATGCTTCCAGCATGAGGGGAAGATGCTTCATTGCAACGAATTCATCACTACCCCCGATCTGAACTACCACTTGGTAATCCTCGACCCATGTTTCAGGCTTGGATTCTCCATTAAACTACCCGATCCCCGTCGCCAACCTATAGTTGGGGGGAATCTCAGCCTCTCGGACATATATGGAAAACCACTCGAGACGTGACATCGCCCATCAACTCACTCGGTCCCTCGGCACTAGGCTTTTATCCACCTATCTCTGAGTGATGGTAGACCTAGCATTGAGCAGTGGGGGCATCCGCCTGCTTCCTTGTAACCTCTAGGCGAGGGGGTCCTATTGCGGTCTTGTCTGTGAGGACCGTCGTCGTCATAGGGGCGCTTGCTGTGTGAACCGCCCTTTGGAGGGGGCGTCCGACTAACGTCATGATCATTGCGCCAATGCCCTCCGTGTCAGCCTCTCGGAGGAGGAGGAGAGTATCGGTGTTGCCCATAAGAATGCAGACTATGTGCAAAATGGACAGTGTCAGCCCAAAAGGAAATGTTGTAAACATGTCGATTAATTCGACACACTTCTGCATTCTGCCTCATCGCCGTCTTCAGCAGAGTCTGAATCTGCCGAATGCCTTCTTCAGCCATAGAACCGGACGGCTGAATGGATTCAGCTATCCGAGTGGCTGTACCTAGATTCTCTATAGGTGTACGTGTCACGGGGATCATGGGCGGCTTATCATTCGGGATCGACCACTGCCTGGCGTAACTGGAGCTTGGTTGCTCCCTTGCCGCACATTCATCGAGTGCACTTTGGATCCTCTCTAAACGTTCATGCTCAGCTAAGGTGGCCTGGCGTGTGGCCTCCAAGGCTATCTCTTTGGGTGATGTTCCCATAATAGGGATAAGAAGGACATCATCATCCCTCCTCCTCTCTTCCCGCTGCTCCCGAGAGAGAGGCTGCAAACAATAACCATCGGAAGGACCATCGCCGAGACGACCTCCACCTCGGCCATGAGAACCTCCCATCGAGAACCAAGGGGCACCGTGATTGGTGGAGTGCTGAAAGCACAATATGCTACCCTGGTGGTTTTGATAATTCATGACAACATACATTGTCTCTTGGACTATTACTTTCACCTAGTGTATTTCAGCTAAAGTCCACATAGAACGTTGGCTAAGGAGTGTGGAGGGTTTCCCCAAGAAGAAGAAGGAGAAGGAATAGCATTGGCAAAGCTTCAAGCAAAGAGGACTCTACATTTTACTTTGTGAGAAATCACTTTGAGTCCATAGGAAAGCCAATACTATTAAAAAGGGGTAAGGTACTGTTGGTAAACAATATGGTCAAACGTGCATGAGTGACAGTCAACAAAAACACCCACAAACACTCCCAGATATAAGTTCTAAGTCATTCTTGCAATATCAGTGCACCCAACTTCTTCCAGTCGGTCCCACCGATTCCCAGAACCCTACCAAACCCTAGCACATCGGTGCAACCGATCCCACTTCGGTGCCACCGAGTTTAGCTTGTCAACTTTTTGTTACCTCGATTCAAAAAATCGGAAGCTCCAAGTCTTTGGATCGGTGTCACCGAGATTTGGATTCTGACAGTTGGACACTCGATCGACATAGCCGAGATTTCTGTATCGGTATCACCGAAATTATGAAGTTGCTACCTTTGGAGCAACTCGGTACCATCGATATTCACACATCGGTTTCACCGAGTTGGTCACTTGAGGTGAAAAGTTGGATTTTTGGAGATGCCTATATATACCCCTCCACCACCACTCACTCGCAAGAGAAGCACTCAGAACAGATCCCCACTTATCCCATCAGATTTTTCGAGAGAGAGCCACCTACTCATGTGTTGAGATCATGTCATTCCATTCCAACCATATGAATCTTTATCTCTAGCCTCCTCAAGTTGCTTTCCACCCAGTCAAAGTATTCCACCAATGCTAAATATGTGAGAGAGTGATTGAATGTTGAGGAGTCTATCATCTTGAAGCACAAGAGCAATGACTTCATCGACATTGTCGAGCCAATTACGTTTTGGAGGGTGGTGCATCCTAGATTGGTTAGGCGTCGCTTGGTAGCCTCCTACTTCATGTTGTGGAGTCAACCAAGAAGTTTGTAAGGGCAAGGAGATCACCTACTTCGTGAAGTTCTACCCCGAGTTATGCTAGTACTCCATGGACGTAGGCCATCATGGTATATTCAAGGTTGCTTCTTCATGGAACCCTCCGTGGGTAGAGCCCTCCATGGACTCTTGCGACTGGTACCCTTTGTGGGTTGAAGACTCCATAAACATGGACGTACAATAGCACCACCTATTGGAACCACGGGAAATTTTTTGTGTCCTTCATGCGTTTGATCTACCTATCTCAACTCCTTTACTTCCATGTGCAATGTCTTTACTTTCTGCTATACTTGATGACTTTCATGTGTAGGGTGTGCTAGACTTGCTATAATTGCTAAAATCTGCCAACACTTAAGTTTTGATATTATGTAGATTTTAATTTGTGATACTAGTCTATTCACCCCTCCTCTAGACATGCCCTTCTAGTGATCCCACAATTGGTATCAGATCAAGGTCTCCATTACCTTGGTTTAATCACCTCTAGAGGAAGATGTATATGCCTAGTTTGGACAGTTTGAGTTGTGGAGTGCCCATTCTTGATGGAGAGTACTATAGTCAATGGAAAGATGCTATGATTCATCTATTTGAGAAATTCCATTTGAGAAAGCATATTGAAAATCCCTATGTGTTCCCCATTGATGAATAGCATCCCACATATGAAGAGGAAATTGATATGATTGGTAACCTTAGAACTGTCAATCTTATCGTTAGAGGTTTACCAAGATCCGTGCTTACTCAATTAAAGAATTTTGCATGTGCTTATAATTTGTGGAATGATTTGGAGAAACTATATCCAAATTATTCATTAAGTAATCTTGATGAATTTCTTCATAAAACTGTTTCCTTTCATGGAATGAAGCCTAGTGATCCAAACTTTGATAAATGCTTATTTGACCTTCGTGATCTTATGCGTGCTAAAGGATATGCCACTACCGCGAGCAACATTGTTGTAGAAGCCATTCACATACATAAGCTTGAACATTGTCTTAGTCAAAATTCTAACGAGTCTCTTTGTTTTCATGATGAGGAGATTCTACCTAATGATGACAATGAAGACCATGGCTACTATGATGAGGATGTGTTGTTCGACATCGAGCATGAGAATATCATGAAGAATCTAAGTCTCATGGCAAACTTCAAGGATTACATGTCCGGTGGAAAAGAGTGGATTCTCGGCAGTGGATGTACCGATCATACAACTGGTGATAGAAACATGTTCCAAGAGATCACACCTAATCAAGGATTTCAGAGGTACTTGACCTTTGGAGACAACTCTATGGTTAAGGTACTTGCCCTTGGTAAGGTGGCCATATCTCATGATAGCTCTATTCAAAATTTCATGCTTGTTGAATCCCTTGGGTACAATCTTGTTTCCATATCTAGACTAGCGGACTTTGGTTTCAATGTGTTATTTAGTTAAGTAGATTGCCAAGTGTTTTGTCGTGATAATGATAAAACTGTCTTTACCGGTATTTGCAGAGGAGATCTATACATTGTCGATTTCACTAAAAAGGCCCAACCTCAAACTTTTCTTATTGCAAAGTCATGTAAAGGTTGGCTATGGCATAGAAGGCTAGGGCATGTAGGCATGCGCAATCAAAATAAGCTTATCAAGGGCGATCACACTCTTGGTGTTAAAGATGTTATCTTTGACAAAGATAGGCTTTGTAGCGCTTGTCAAGCAGGAAATCAATTAGGTGGAAGTCATCCAGTCAATAACATCATGACCACTAGGAAACCACTCAAATTACTTCATATGGATCTTTTTGGTCTCAATGCTTACAAGAGTCTCGGTGGAAACTCTTATTGTCTAGTTATAGTTGATGATTTTTTCCATAATTACGTGGATATTCTTTCTTGATGATAAGTCGCAGGTGCAAAAGATCTTCAAGAACTTTGCACGCAAAGCACGAAATCAATTTGAAGTGAACATCAAGAAGGTTCGAAGCGATAATAGATCTGAGTTCAAGAACACCCAGGTGGATACCTTTCTTGACGAAGAGGGTATTTTACATGAGTTCTCGGCTACGTACTGATGTCTACTACGCAACCTTCTCCTTGTAGACGTTGTTGGGCCTCCAAGTGCAGAGGTTTGTAGGATAGTAGCAATTTTCCCTTAAGTGGGTGACCTAAGGTTTATCAATCCGCACGAGGCGTAGGATGAAGATGGTATCTCTCAGACAACCCTGCTATCAAATAACAAAGAGTCTCTTGTGTCCCCAACACACCCAATACAATGGTAAGTTGTATAGGTGCACTAGTTCGGCGGAGAGATGGTGATACAAGCGCAATATGGATAGTGGATATAGGTTTTTGTAATCTGAAAATATAAAAACAGCAAGGTAACTAATAGTTAAAGTGAGCACGAACGGTATTGCAATGCTTGGAAACAAGGCCTAGGGTTCATACTTTCACTAGGGAAGTTCTCTCAACAATGATAACATAATTGGATCATATAACTAGCCCTCAATGTGCAACAAAGAGTCACTCCAAAGTCACTAATAGCAGAGAACAAACAAAGAGATTATTGTCGGGTACGAAACCACCACAAAGTTATTCTTTCTGATCAATCTATTCAAGATTCCGTAGTAAAATAACATGAAGCTACTCTTTTCGTTCAATCGATCCTAGAGTTCGTACTAGAATAACACCTTAAGACACATATCAACCAAGACCCTAATGTCACCTAGATACTCCATTGTCACCTCAAGTATCCGTGGGCATGATTATACGATACGCATCACACAATCTCAGTATCATCTATTCAACCAACACATAGAACTTAAAAGAGTGCCCTGAAGTTTCTACCGGAGAGTCAAAACGTGTGCCAACCCCTATGCATAGGTTCCTGAGGTCACGAAACCCGCAAGTTGATCACCAAAACATACATCAAGTGCTCACATGATTATCCCATTGTCACCACAGATAGACACGTGCAAGACATACATCAAGTGTTCTAAACACTCAATCCGATAAGATAACTTCAAAGGGAAACCTCAATTCATTACAAGAAGGGAGAGGGGGAATAACATGTAACATCCCAAAATTCCATTTTGGAATGTTATGAAATATAGCTATGCATCACCATCACTTTGTTTGAATGAATAAAATGGTTGAAGTGCTTCCTTTGAAATTCTGAAAGTCCATTTCAATTTTTTTCATATTTTTGTTTCACCTATTTGAAAACCTCTAGAAAAGTTCAAAGAAAAGAGGGGAGTAACATGACACTCCACACCAGGGGCATCTTGGTGAAATATTTGAACAATAAAACCAGGGGGTCATTTGAATTTTTTTGCAAAAGGATTTAAAATCAATTAGGCATTTTCCTGAAAAAATAATTTTTCTAAAAGTATTCAATTTGACAGAGAAAAAAAGTTCATTAAATACCTTTTATTTCTCCGTCGTCCCCAACCCCCTACGACGCCACCAATCGACGCCGGAGCTTCGCCGCGGTCGCCTAAGCATTTCGGATGCCGCCTCGACCACCGGAGAACCCTCCCCGAGCATCACCGACCTCTGTCCATCGTCAACCTCGTCGGAAACCCCAACCCGGTCGCCTAGATCTGGATCCGACGCGTAGGATAAGAATCTGTTTATAAACGAACCGGTACGCGCTAGGACTCGGTCAGCTCCTTGTTAGCACTCACGCGCACACCCGGTCGGCCAATCCCAGCATGCCACGTAGACCCTATCCGTTCGATAGGATCTTTTTCTTTTTCTTCTCTGTTTTAGAAAACAGATTATGTTCTGATTTTTTTGATGTATCTTTTAAACTATTTAGTTTTTTTAGTTGAATCTTTTTGCATTAGGTCACAAATTTGTTTTAGTTTATGTATGTATGCTTAGATTTCAAATTCAAACTTTAAAATTTGAATTTAGGTAAATTTTCTTAAACCACTAAAATCTGAATAACTTGAGTTTAAAAATATATTTTTGACTAAATCCTTTTGCCATTGATTTGTATTAGTTAGAACTATCACCTAACCTAGTTTGATAATTGTAGGATAAACATTTGATTAGGTTTTTAATAAGAACCGAATCTTTCTAGTTATTAATATAGTTTAATTAGTTTAATTTTTGGTTAGTTTAATCTGAGTTAGTTATATTTTGTTTTTAGTTAGGTTCTGTTACTTCAGCAATTAGGAATTTGCTTGCTGTTAATAAAAAATAATTTGCTTAGTATTTTATCATAGGAATCCCTATATTTTTCCATTAGGTATAGTTTATTAAACAAATTAGTATAATAGTAATTCCTTTAACAAAAGATTTAACTAATTAGATTCTGTTTTCTAAGAAAAGTTTTAGTAAATTATTTTCTGTTAGGAGAATGTTTTATTAATAAAATATAGTTTAGTTCACTCTATGGTTAGGAAACTCTAGCCACTTCATGTAGTAGTGTTTAACAAAACATTTAAAACTCTACTAGAAATTCTTCTCAACAAAACTTTAATGAATTTAATTTTGTTTATCAATAAAATATTTTATTGTTTCTTTTCTGTCAACTATTGTTTTAGTTAATAAAAAATACAAATAGTTCTATTTTGTTAGTAGTAGTTTACCCACCAACTTTTAGAAAACAAAACTATGTGTTGATTTTCTTTCTTGTGTTGTGCTTTGTATTGTCTTGATTGATTACTAGTTACATTACTGATTTGGTGAGCTACAGTGTTTTGTTGTATGCTTATTGTGTGCTTTGTTTGATTCGTTAGATCATCCGGAGTGCGAAGCTTGTTATCTAGAGTCACTCGAGTACGAAGATCGTCAACAAGGCAAGTCACTTTGATCATTTTACCCAATGTTTTATTTGCATTAGTTCTAGCACCACACCAATGGCATGCAAACTAGGTAATTGGAAACTTGGTTACTTGATGTAGTATCATGTGGTAGGCACACCTCAACCCTTGACACTTGGCCCGGGAAACGTTTATTTCATTTTGTTATGCTATTAGTAGACGGGGTTGGTTGTGTGATTCATGAGAGTTGTGAGGTAATAATTTCAAGACCTACAAGATGATCAAGACTTCAAGACTCCGAGTTTTCAACATACCTCTGGGTGGATGATGGTTGAACGACGCCCTGGGGAAGCCAGTGGTTAGCCTAGGTGTTGCTAGGGAAGTGCCAGTATTCACACGGAAAGGTCCACCCAGGCACAAACAGATGGATGGATGCTTCAAGACCCAAGGCTTACCTGCACAGCCACAAGCCATTATGGGCTCTGGCTTGGTTGGATAATGTGGCAACCCTGGACTGTCGGTGCTACGAGATGTAGAAGAACGGTAGGAAAGGATAGGCACCGGCGGAGTCTCAGGGAAACCCTTTAGAAGACCATCTTTTGGTCATCTGTTTCTCAAACTCCCTGAAGTGCGAGAAATCCAACGGAGGCGATCAAATCTTTTGGGGAACGTGTGCAAAACTCTGCAGAGTATCCAAACCTAATCGATTAGCCGTGTCCACGGTCATGGACAATTTGAGCCAAAGGAACTGAACTATCTGGAATTCTCAACACCAAGAATTAAATTGATGAGGGTATTATTAATAACTTGGGTACGAGAATTGGTTGGTGGAACCATCTCATTAATTTAACCAACTAGTAATAATTTTTGCATAGCCCCTCTCTTGTTGTAGGAAAAATTGGTTGTACGCAAAAACTTACTACCCCCACCTGCCATATATGCATGTAGAATAGATAATTACTTTTCACCCCTCCCTTGTGACTTTGCTGGCATATTCAATATACTGACCTACAGGGCTGCAACGTTTCATGTTGTAGAGTACTTTTCCGACCAGGAGTGAGGATTACGCTCTACGCTCGGTGAGATGCCCTTGGAGTCAGATGGACTCGTCTACTCGAAGCTTCTGCAAGATTTAGATTATCTCATGAGTTGGCCTTCAGCCAGTTTATTGTAATACATTATCGTAATAAAGGATTCGATGTGTAGCGACCCGACTCGAAAAGAGTCAAGCCTCTATGTTTTCGGTGCCATCCCTGGATCAGTATGCTGGCACACACAGTACATCAATGTATATATCAAAGTGCAATCACATGTAATTAACGGAATATTGATATATACCTTAAGGTCTCAGCGGAAGCAGTCAACAGTAGTGGAGTCCCAATAACACCAACGGCAAGTTGAGTGCGGACCGTAACCCTGAATCGTACTCTTACTCATCGAAGAAAAGTATCTGCAACATGAGACGTTGCAGCCGTGTAGGTCAGTACATTGAATGTACCGGCAAGATCACCATAGCAAGAACAGAAGATAAAAACTATTATATATGCAGTAGGGCTTTATGGCTCTATGTCTAAGTTTTTGCATAAAAGCTGATTTTCTTTTCTTTTCCTACAACAAAGGTATATCAGGAGTTTTACTATAGAGTTTCCTATCATGACATGGTTCCGCCAACCAATGTCTAGTATTCCAACAAGTAACTTAAGTTACCCACAATTAGTTATCAGTCCAGTGTAGAGAGTTCAGAGATAGATCCAAGTCTAGAAGCTCAAATTGTTTGTAACCGGGGACACGGCTAATCGATTAGGTTTAACTCTACAGAGTGTTTTGTACTTTACCCACAAGGTTCTTTCCCTCCTGGTAAGTCCTCGCACTTCCTGGTGTTTGAGAACAGGATGAAAGAAACATGGTCTTTCAGAGTGTTTCCCTGACTACTATCAGTGCCCATCCATTCCTAACGTCGACTACATCTCGTAGCACTGCCCAGCCAGAGTCACAACAATGATCAACCAAGCCAGAGCCCATATTGACTTGTGGCTACATAGGTAATCTTCCGGGCATGAAGTATTCATCCTTCTCTTTGAGTCTGGGTGAGGCTTTCCGCGTGAATACTGGCACATCTCCAGCAACACCTAGGCAGATCCACTGGCTTCTCCAGGGTGCCGTTCCAACCATCCCTCACCCAGTAGTGTGTATTGATAAACTTGTTTCTCGAGTCTCAAAGTCTTGAGGTCTGGAAGATGCTAAACTTTAAGAAGACTTCATGGAGTCATCGTATGGACGTGGAGTCCTCCTTCTCACACCACTCACGATCACTCATACCAGACCTCATCTACATATGCATAACAATTGAAAATGAATATCGTTCCCGGGGCTTAGTAACAAGTGGTGGGTTCCTACCTCATGCATACTACTCAACTACAAGAATTTCAATAACACTACGGGAGGGTTTTGTTGTAATGATTTCACTACATGCAATAAAACATGGGTATGAAAAGATGGTCAGAGTGAACTTGCCCGTACTGTTGATCAAGAATGAATATCGCTCTCAGAAATAACTTGATAGAACTAGCCGTCACTCTCCGATGAAATCTATATAATCAAACATAGTATTCATATAAGCAACCATACTATCAATCAATACTAACACTCAATAGGAATCACACAACTAAAGACAACAAGGTTGTGATGAAGGAAATACTTAAGACAAAAATCAAATCACAAGACTACATCAACACAACTAAGGTGGTGATGAAGGAAATACTTAATACAAAATCAAATCACAAGACTACATCAACACAACTAAGGTGGTGATGAAGGAAATACTTAAGACAAAACTCTAAATAACAAAACTACATCAACAGATCAAGGGTTGGTTTTCCACTACACACAACTATTTTCAATGGTAAAAAAACAAAGCAAAATAAAATAAAATAAAATATTTTAGTAAAATTTTCTTTGGCAAAAAGAATTACTTTTGAAGAACAACTTGGAGTCATGAAAACAACATTCTAAACAAACCTAGGTTTTTGCATAATCAACATAACAACAGGAAAAACCTCTAAAACAAAACCAAAGGTAAAAATACATAACAACTAGGCTAACAAAAAGAATTAACAGAATTAATTTATCTAAAAAATTTCTTGAAAATAATTTCTACTGAAACTAAGTTGTTTTATAAAACATTACCTAATGAAAAGGAATATAGATTCCTAACATAATAGAGTAAAACTAAGCTATTTTTTTTCAAAACATTACTCAATAGAAAATAATTACTAAAAACTTTATTTGAAAACAGAATCTAAATTCTTTAAACTTTTGTTAAAATAAATATTACTAACTAATTTGTTTTAAATAAACTATACCTAATTGAAAAAAATGTATAGGTTCCTACAATAATAATTTAATAAACTAATCAAATTATTTTTGTGAACAACAAGTAAATTACTAAAGTTGATAACAACAGAAACTAATGAAGCCTAACACAATAAGTTACATCAAAATCAGATTTCAAATTAAACCTAAGAAATTCAAACTAACTAAAACTAATAGAAAACTAGACAGATTCTGTTTTTAGTTAAAATCCTCAGCAAATTTATTCTAAAAGTTCTCAATATTTACCTACTGAGAACTAAGATCACTAGTGACAGGTACCAAAAAGAATCAACTCAAAATACATTTTAGAACTCAAGATATTCAGAAAACAAAATTTAAATCAAATCCGTTTAAATTCAAATTTAGATATTCAAACATGGCCAAACTTTATATCTACAGAAACTAGATGAAATTTGTGACGTAGTGCAAAAGGAATCAAGTTAAAACAACTAAAAACATAAAAGATGTGAAGAAAACAAAATCAGAAGTAAATCTGTTTTTGAAACGTAAACAGAAAATAAAAAATTTCTAACGGACGGACAGGGGCTACGTGGCGCTCTATGATTGGTTGAGACCTACGCGTGCTAGGTTGAAACGAGCGGACGACCGACAACTAATGCGTACCTGTTCGGGGTTTTAAATGATCTAATCTCGCACGTAGATTACGGATCTGACGGCTATGGGTGGAGGTGGAGACTTACAACGGTGGGGGTCGGGCTCCGGTGAAGTCGATGGCCGGTGGTCGGAGGTTCTCGGGGACGGCGGTGCAATGGTCGGGGAAGACGTCCGAGGTGCTCAGGCGACGACACCGAGGCTCCGGCGTCGAATGGTGGCGTCGGTTGGTGTTGAGGACGATAGGGGCGAGCTCCTCGAGCTTGGAGAGCTTCGGGTGGAGGTGGAGCGCCGGCGAGGTGGTGGTGTGGAGGCTCTGGCGGGTCTCCAACAAAACTGAGGGGGTGGGGAGGTTCGCTCGAGCGTGGGGAAGCGGTCGGTGGGCTCGGGAGGTGGCGGGGTGGTCGGGGTTGTGCGATGCGATAACAATGGCGTGGTGGCGGCCGAGAGCTCCGGCGAGTGATAGTGGCGTCAAGAAGGCCCGGGAAGAGAGGGAAATGAGCGGGGCGAGTCCGGGAGAGCTAGAGCTGTATATAGGAGGGGTCAGGGTCATAGAAATAGCAGGGAAGAGGAGATCACGGTGGGAGGGATCTCCGGTGACGGTGACGGGCGCAAGGAGGAAGGAGGTGACCGCGGTGATGACCCTGGCGGTCGGTGGGGTCCACCGGTCAGCGAGAGGGGAAGGAGGGAGCTCGGCGTCAGTGGCCGGTTCGATGTCATTTCGGGAAAGTGAGAGAGGGAAAGTGGGCCGGCCGGCTAATAAAAGCCTTAAAGACTTTTCCATTTTTTATATTACAAGTGAATCAAAAGTAATAAAGATCCATAAATGCTTTCCCAAAAATAAAAAAAATTATACCAAAAATATCTGGGAAATAAATGCCATTTAATGGACATTTTTCCACTACCAAAATAAATACTTAAAAAATATTTTTCTAGAAAATGCCTAAATGGCTTTATTTATTTTTTGCAAATATTTTTGAAATAACCCCGTGGGTTTTATGGTTCAAAAACTTCACAAAATACCCCCTGGTTTGGAGTGTCACATTCCTCTCAAAAACTTTGTCAAGGGGTTTGAAATTTTTTAAATTCAAATAGGGAATCCCAAATATGAAAGTGAAATTCCATATGGGAAACTTTCAAATAGCTTTCAAACTTCCAACTCCTATTTCATATAGTTTGAAGAAGTCATATTATCCTCTCTCATGAAAATCATGGAGTTGCATAAAGTTTCTGAATTTGAAGTATTTTTTTCAAATGAAATTCAACCAAGTTTCAAAATCCATTTTCATTTCTCAAATGGAAGAAGTCATGTCATCTTCTCTCTGGGGTTTAGTGATGAAATGGATTTGAATTCCTGGGGATCAAAATGCAGAGTGAGAGTTTTTGGGAAAGTCATTTCATTCCCTCTCATTCAAAAGTTTTAAAAAGTTTCAAATTTCACTCACTTTCAATCACTCGAGAAAACAAACAATCATTCTAATATTTATTATAACATTCCAAAATTTGGGATGTTACAAACCTACCACACTTAAAATGAATCTCGTCCTCGAGATTCGAAAAGGCTAGAAAGAAAAGATTAGGGTTTGGGGGTCTACTAACAAATCCACTGTCCTACGAAGGTGCGGGGGCTACCGCACTTAAAATGGGAGTTACTGGTCCTCCAATGTCATGACACATCCTGTGATGCATCTGTCTGTTCCCATTCTTCACAGTAATTTCCTTGGTGATGGTCTTCCGTTACATCAGAATCTTGAGTTCTCACAGCAAAATGTACTTCCTCCGGTACTGAGTCTTCTTAACTGACAGGTCTCGTGATCATTCTAAATACTTATCGAGGATCTCATGGTGGTCTACCAGTAGTGGTTGTCCTGTAGTGAAATGGGTCATAGCTTCATTCCTCACCGTAAAATTCCTACGTGTGACAACAACAGTCAGGTACAAGGGGTCCTTATCTTACCATTCTAAGGCTTGAACAAAAGCTTCAAAGAGCGTCGCCTCTTGGCTATGGGTAAGTCACTCAGATTTACCATTCCGAATAGCAAGAGAATGATAAGAGTAAGCCGTCATGGGGATCAATCCATTCCGCACCCAAATCATTACTCTGTATAAGATTTAGTGAATCTCGTATTCTAACTCTCGGGCTTCCTCACAAGCATTGCAGAAATTCTCTTGTCAACGAACCCAGTTCGGATAAATCCATTGATTCTGGAGGCTGAACAAAAAGATCTATCGTACCTTCACAACTCTCAGGTTATCATATACTCCTAAGAAAACGCTTGTTGGCCCAATCACAACTTCTTGTTTCAAAATCCTTGGCAACCTCCATGGAAATGGGTGCTCCGTCCTTGATACAGGTTCTATTCCTTGGATTTTTTTTTCCTTTCCATTGGTCTGTTTAACCTATAACAGTTTTGTGTCTTCATTGTCCAAAACCAAGGTAATCTCTTTCAGGTGCTGTGATCCCCATGGTTGGATATGCTTCCACATTCTCTTCATCTGTGTTCACCTTTTTTCCAAACCCGTAGCAGGAATGGTACTTTCTTCATTCAATTGTCCCTGTGGTTACTACCACACTTAAAATGAATTGCACTCATGCCTGCATGGACCATATTTTCTCGTATCCTCGAGAATGGTCAAAGATTCCTTGTTCACAGTGTACAGCTCATACAATTCAACATAGGGGAATCATGATACCCTAAATTCCATTGACTCATGTCTTTATTACAACTCTAAGACTTCATTTACATAGATTCAAACATGATAAAAAATCCTCAATCACTTCTAAAAGTACTTTATTATAAAATGCTGCCATCCACATAGTCTGGTATGGTCTAGCATTACTTCCAACTTTATTCCTTTATCCCCCATTGGAGATATTTTAGTACCACTGGAACTTCACAATGTGCTCCTTGAAATCACCCATATTTTGTTTGATCAGGATGGTCCTGAGCTTCATCTCCATCATCTCAGTATGTACTTCTTGCAGGTATTCCTGTGTATGACGGGGCCTTGCTTCGAGTATTTCTCCAATCTGGCATATGGCTTCCATGTCAGCGTCATGTACGGCGTCGAAGAAAACTGCTTGTGGTTCACGAGATATGAAAAAGTATTGTCCCGTAGTCTTTGGGAAAACTCCTTTTGCACGGTGGAGATGTACCTCCACATACCAAAGTTCCACTCCATCCTCCTTGAATGGGTATCCTTTGTAGACTGCATCTCCTTCCAGATGGATGTGTGCCATCATATCCTTCAGGATCTTTGGGTAATCATGATCACTAGTCAGGGTCATGATCGTTTCCAGGCCCTTGAGGAAAGAATCATAAAGGGTGGTCATCTGCACATGTCATAAAAAGGGTACTCAGAATTAACATAGGTTTCTTCTTGGGTAATCATCCATGTCATTCAAGCCAAGTTTATATTTCACTTTCCAACATCTTACTAAGTGTTGTCATCCCTTAAAACCAATGAGGTATCCATTCACCATATTCCATTGTATCCTTGTACTTTAGCAAAACCTCAGTTTTTACATTAACATCTCATTTTCATCCATGTTTTGAACCATACTACTATCTCCAGCTGGATCATTGGTTCGGCGACTTCAAGTCCATATTTGTTCATTATTTATCGGGTTCAAGGTTTTGGGACGATATGCGAGAGAGAGTGAGAGAGACAGAAGGGGTACAAATAACTCAAGACAGAAAACATCAAACTCAAGTCCACACATTCATAGAATTCAATCAAACTATAGGATCGCCACCCACATAAGGTTGGTATGATCGATCACTCAAATCGGAAAATGTTTATCTTTTATTCTCTCATGGTGGGGCTACTACTAGGGTAGTCTATATCATGTCTTCATCTTCAGTCGGCTTCTTCTGGTCATGCTTGATCTTCTCAAGTTCTTCCACCAGATCTTCCCTGTTGAGTAGGCGTTTTCGGTGTCCTCCCTGTAGTTCCAGGAGTTGGGTCTTGAGCTTCTGAATTTCAACATCTCTAGCATGTGTCATGGCCCGACTAACCTTCAAGTCTTGACGACGCTTCATGATTTCGGTATCGTGCTTCTTCTGATTGGCTACCTTCAGCTTCTAAGCCTTGAGGTTCTCATGAAGGGTTTCATTCTCAAATAATTCCTAGAGAAGGTCCATTTGAAGATTTTTGATGTAGTGCTCCAGTTCTTGATTTTACACAAGTATAGGTGAGAACTTCATCTTCTGTTCATCTGTTAGGAAGATGTATGCTCCCTCAGGCTTCTTCCATCCAAGCCTTCCAAAGTAGTGAGCACTTAACTCGGCACGATGACGATAGCTCAAACGGGCGATAGCGTCATGAACGGCAGTGTTGATGCCCATCTCAAGTTCATGGCTCAATGTGCCATAGGTGATGTCTTCAGTCTTGGGGTCTTGTGTACGTTGAAAAACTTTAGTTCTGATGCCCCAGAATCCAGACTTCCTCTTGATCACCTTGATCTCAGGTATCAGCAGTTTCACCATCTGCACCAGCTCCATGAGAAATGAGCCTCCGAGAACATCTTCGTAGTCCTCTCTTTTGTTCAGGGTGTAGTTCTCCAACTATAGTTTGAAGAAGGGAGGGTTCGGTAAGAAAGTCTAGAAGTTACAAGGGTAGTGGAAACAAAAGTTGTTCCTATCAAGGTCTTCCTATTTCTAAGCCATTTCCTAGGGTCACATCCTACAGTCAACATGTGCTCTGATACCATCTCTGTAGCGATCCGACTCGAAAAGAGTCAAGCATCTGTGTTTTCTGTGCCATCCCTGGATCAGCATGCTGGCACACACAGTACATCAATGTATATATCAAAGTGCAATCACATGTAATTAACGTAATACTGATATATACCTTATACCTTAAGGTCTCAACGGAAGCGGTCAACGGGAGTGGAGTCCCAATAACACTAACGGCAAGTTGAGTGCGGACCGTAACCCTGAATCGTACTCTTACTCATCGAAGAAAAGTATCTGCAACATGAGACGTTGCAGCCGTGTAGGTCAGTACATTGAATGTACCTTCAAGATCACCATAGCAAGAACAGAAGATAAAAACTATTCCATATGAAGTAGGGCTTTATGGCTCTTTGTCTAAGTTTTTTCATAAAAGCTGATTTTGTTTTCTTTTCCTACAACAAAGGAATGTCAGGAGTTTTACTACAGAGTTCCCTATCATGACATGGTTCCGCCAACCAATGTCTAGTATTCTCACAAGTAACTTAAGTTACCCACAATTAGTTATCAGTCCAGTGTTGAGAGTTCAGAGATAGATCCAAGTCTAGAAGCTCAAATTGTCCGTCAGTAGGCACACAACTAATCGATTAGGTTTAACTCTGCAAAGTGTTGTGTACTTTACCCACAAGATTCTTTCCCTCCTGGTAAGTCCTCGTACTTCCTGGTGTTTGAGAACAGGATGAAAGAAACATGGTCTTTCAGAGTGTTTCCCTGACTACTGTCAGTGCCCATCCATTCCTAATGTCGACTACATCTCGTAGCAATGCCAAGCCAGAGTCACAACAAAGATCAACCAAGCCAGAGCCCATATTGACTTGTGGCTACAGATGTAAGCTTCCGGGCATGAAGTATTCATCCTTCTCTTTGAGTCTGGGTGAGGTTTTCCGCGTGAATACTGGCATATCTCCAGCAACACCTAGGCAGATCCACTGACTTCTCCAGGGTGCCGTTCCAACCATCCCTCACCCAGTAGTGTGTATTAAAAAACTTGTTTCTCGAGTCTCGAAGTCTTGAGGTCTTGAAGATGCTGAACTTGAAGAAGCCTTCATGGAGTCTTCGTATTGACGTGGAGTCCTTCTTCTCATACCAGACCCTGTCTACATATGCATAGCAATTGAAATTGAATATCGTTGTCGGGGCTTAGTAACAAGTGGTGGGTTCCACCTCTTGCATACTACTCAACTACAAGAATTTCAATAACACTACGGGAGGGTTTTGTTGTAATGATGTCACTACATGCAATAAAACATGGGTATGAAAAGATGGTCAGAGTGAACTTGCCTGTATTGTTGATCAAGAATGAATATCGCTCTCAGAAATAACTTGATAGAACTAGCCGTCACTCTCCGATGAAATCTATATAATCAAACATAGTATTCATATAAGCAACCATACTATCAATCAATACTAACACTCAATAGGAATCACACAACTAAAGACAACAAGGTTGTGATGAAGGAAATACTTAAGACAAAAATAAAATCACAAGACTGCATCAACACAACTAAGGTGGTGATGAAGGAAATACTTAAGACAAAATCAAATCACAAGACTACATCAACACAACTAAGGTGGTGATGAAGGAAATACTTAAGACAAAACTCTAAATAACAAAACTACATCAACAGATCAAGGGTTGGTTTTCCACTACACACAATTCTTTTCAATGGTAAAAAAACAAAGCAAAATAAAATATAACAAAAGTATTTTAGTAAAATTTTATTTGGCAAAAAGAATTACTTTTGAAGAACAACTAGGAGTCATGAAAACAACATTCTAAACAAACCTAGGTTTTTGCATAATCAACATAACAACATGAAAAAACACTAAAACAAAACCAAAGGTAAAAATACATAACAACTAGGCTAACAGAAAGAATTAACAGAATTAATTTATCTAAATATTTTCTTGAAAATAATTTATAGTGAAACTAAGTTGTTTTATAAAACATTACCTAATGAAAAGGAATATAGATTCCTAACATAATAGAGTAAAACTAAGCTATTTTTGTTCAAAACATTACTCAATAGAAAATAATTACTAAAAACTTTATTTGAAAACAGAATCTAAATTCTTAAAACTTTTGTTAAAAGAAATATTACTAACTAATTTGTTTTAAATAAACTATACCTAATTCAAAAACAGGTATAGGTTCCTACAATAATAATTTATTAAACTAATCAAATTATTTTTGTTAACAGCAAGGTAATTACTAAAGTTGATAACAACAGAAAATAATGAAGTCTAACACAATAAGTTACATCAAAATCAGATTTCAAATTAAACCTAAGAAATTCAAACTAACTAAAACTAATAGAAAACTAGACAGATTCTGTTTTTAGTTAAAATCCTAATCAAATTTATTGTAAAAATTCTCAAAATTTACCTACTGATAACTAAGATCACTAGTGACAAGTAGCAAAAAGAAGCAACTCAAAATACATTTTAGAACTCAAGATATTCAGAAAACAAAATTTAAATCAAATCTGTTTAAATTCAAATTTAAATATTTAAACATGGCCAAACTTTATATCTACAGAAACTAGATGAAATTTGTGACGTAGTGCAAAAGGAATCAAGTTAAAACAACTAAAAACATAAAAGATAAGAAGAAAACAAAATCAGAACTAAATCTGTTTTTAAAACAGAAACAGAAAATAAAAAAATTCTAACGGACCGACAGGGGCTACGTGGCGCTCTATGATTGGTTGAGACCTACGCGTGCTAGGTTGAAATGAGCGGACGACCGACAACTAACGCGTACCGGTTCGGGGTTTTAAATGATCTAATCTCGCACGTAGATTACGGATCCGACGGCTATGGGTGGAGGTGGAGACCTACAACGGTGGGGGTCGGGGCTCCGGTGAAGTCGACGGCCGGTGGTCAGAGGTGCTCGGGGACGGCGGTGCAATGGTCGGGGATGACATCTGAGGTGCTCAAGCGACGACAGCGAGGCTCCGGCGTCGAATGGTGGCGTCGCTTGGTGTTGAGGACGATAAGGGCGAGCTCCTCGAGCTTGGAGAGCTTCGGGTGCAGGTGGAGCGCCGGCGAGGTGGTGGTGTGGCGGCTCTGGCAGGTCTCCAACGAAACCGATGGGGTGGGGAGGTGCACTCGAGCGTGGGTGGTGGGTTGGTCGGGGTTGTGCGATGCGATGACAATGGCGTGGCGGCGGCCGAGAGCTCCGGCGAGTGATAGTGGCGTCGAGACGGCTCGGGCAGAGGGGGAAATGGGCGGGGCGAGTCCGGGAGGGGCAGGGCTTTATATAGGAGGGGTTAGGGTCGTAGAAATGGTAGGGAAGAGGAGATCACGGCGGAAGGGATCTTCGGCGACGGCGACAGGCGTGAGGAGGAAGGAGGTGACCGCGGTGATGACACTGGCGGTCGGTGGGGTCCACCGGTCAGCGAGAGGGGAAGGATGGAGCGCGGCGTCGGTGGCCGGTTCGATGTCATTTCGAGAAAGTGAGAGAGGGAAAGTGGGCCGGTCGGCTAATAAAAGCCTTAAAGACTTTTCCTTTTTTATATTACCAGTGAATCAAAAGTAATAAAGGTCCATAAATACTTTCCCAAAAATAAAAAAAATTATACCAGAATTATCATGGAAATAAATGCCATTTAATGGACATTTTTTGACGGCCAAAATAAATACTAAAAAAAATATTTTTCCAGAAAATGCCTAAATGGCTTTATTTATTTTTTGCAAATATTTTTGAAATAACCCCTTGGGTTTTATGGTTCAAAAACTTCACAAAATACCCCCTGGTTTGGAGTGTCACATTACTCCTCTCAAAAACTTTGTCAAGGGGTTTGAAATTTTATAAATTCAAATAGGGAATTCCAAATATGAAAGTGAAATTCCATATGGCAAACTTTCAAATAGCTTTCAAACTTCCAACTCCTATTTCATATAGTTTGAAGAAGTCATATTATCCTCTCTCATGAAAATCATGGAGTTGCATAAAGTTTCTGAATTTGAAGTATTTTTTTTCAAATGAAATTCAACCCATTTTCAAAATCACTTTTCATTTCTCAAATGGAAGAAGTCATGTCATCTTCTCTCTGGGGTTTAGGGATGAAATGGATTTGAATTCCTGGGGATCAAAATGCAGAGTGAAAGTTTTTTGGAAAGTCATTTCATTCCCTCTCATTCAAAAGTTTCAAAAAGTTTCAAATTTCACTCACTTTCAATCACTCAAGCAAACAAACAATCATTCTAATATTTATTATAACATTCCAAAATTTGGGATGTTACACACTGACACGAAGACGATCAGGCAACTGATGAACCACAAGATCGATCTTGAGGCTGATGTACGTGAAGCCAAGTATGAGCATGAACTGGAGGCAAAGGACTTCTTGGAGAGGATCGAGAAGCTAAAGATTCGCATTTCAACTCTGGAGGAGCAGATGGACATGGGGGAAAATCTTCACCCAGAGGGAGACATGGCTCCTTTCATCAGTGACGACGATGACTATGAGGAGAGCGCCATCGGAGGAGGACACGTCACCATGGAGTTTTGAGGAGAACTGTAGTTATGACCCCCCATGTATCTTTCTTTGCACGTTAAAGTGTAGGTCGATGTTTAGGCTGATTTGAGAATTGTATTCCGATGTTTGAACCTTGAGTTGAATTAATGAATGAGTGTTTTGGTGTGATATGTTTGTGCATTGCATATGGGTAGTGAAATTATCTTCTAGGCCCTTGTTCTATTCTAATTCTCATCCCTCTAAAAACAGCAACATGCCTCCTCAACGTGAACCCGAATTCACCTTCCCTCCGGAATTCATGCAACTCCTCTAGCAGCAGAATGCCCTGATGTAGCTGTTGATCCAGAATCATACCAACAACCAGAACAACAACAACAATAACCACCCTTCACCTCAGGGGGACAACCTCACCCGTTTTCTGAGGCTGAGACCACCAACCTTCTCTAGCAGCACTGAGCCCATTGTGGCAGATGATTGGCTTCGCAAGATGGAGAGGGAGCTCACCACCTATGGATGCACTGAAGCTGAAAAGGTGCGTTTTTCCGCACATCAACTTAAGGGACCCGCAGCTGCATGGTGGGAGAATTACACCACCACATATCCTATTGCTGGTGTGACTTGGTAGCAGTTCAAGCTCACTTTCGGCACCGCTCATTTTTCAGTTGGAGCCATGAGTCTGAAGAAGCGCGAGTTCCGCAACTTGCGCCAGGGAAACCGCTCAGTGGCCTAGTATGTGGATCAATTCAGCATGTTGGCCCGTTATGCACCAGAAGACGTGGCCGATAATGCAGCCAAGCAGGAGAAGTTTCTCGAAGGACTCAACGACGAATTGAGAAAGCAACTAGTGGTGTCTACTTTCAACAACTATCAAGAGCTGGTAGACAAGGCCCTCATCTTGGAGGGGAAACAGCAGCAAATTGAGAACCGCAAGAGGAAGCCTGGATAGGGGAAGTCCAACTTTGTAAATCACGAGAAGCCCAGATACTCACCCTACTCAGGGAACACCGGGGCAGGAACCGGTAAGTATGGAGGACACACTCATGCCGTGCACAACCATGGAAGCCACAACCATGGAGGCAATGGGAATAATCATCCCAACAATGGCAACTTCAAGAGCAGCAATGGAAGTAGGAATGGCAGCCAGCACCGTCACACTCCATCTCAGAAGGATCTGAACTAGGTCACCTACTTCAAGTGCCAGAAGACCGGGCACTATGCCAATGATTGCCCTCAGAACAAGACGGGAAATGGAAATGGCAACAACAATGGAAACCCAACAGCTAAGAAGCCCAATCCTTTTCCCCGTGCTCGGGTGAACCAGATTGATGTGGAGGAAGTCTATGATCAACCTGAAACTGTGGTTAGTAAGTTTTTATTGCATTCTCGTCCAGTAACAGTACTTTTTGATTCCGGTGCAACCCATTCTTTCATATCAAGGGTAGTTGTGGAAAAGTATGGTCTACCCACCAAAAGCCTTAGTCAGCCCATTAAGGTTAGTTCTCCAGGAGGCATGATGTTGGCAGGTATAGGATGCCATGCATTGAAACTCCATATAGGAAACCATGTTTTTCCCACCAACATCATCGTCTTAGAATCCGAAGGATTGGATGTAATCCTAGGCATGGATTGGATGACCAAGTATGAAGGAAACCTTGATTGTCCCAGCAAGTCTATTTTACTCACCACCCCAGAGAATAACAAGATTAAGTATGTATCCCGACGCACCAAGATGAGTGCTTGGTTAAATTCCCTCACAGGAGTGGTTCAGGAGGAAGTACCGTTGGTACAAGACTTTCGAGATGTATTTTCGGAGGAATTACCAGGCATGCCACCAGATAGAGAGATTGAGTTTCTGATAGATTTATTGTCTGGAACAGCCCCAATTTCCAGGAGACCCTATCGGATGCCCGCAAATGATTTAAAGGAGATCAATAAGAAGATTAAGGAGTTATTGGACAAAGGGTATATTCGCCCAAATTCCTCACCTTGGGGAGCACCAGTACTTTTAGTGGAGAAGAAGGACAAAACCTTGAGAATGGTAGTCGATTACCGTGCCTTAATCGAGGTGACTATCAAGAACAAGTACCCTCTACCTATGATGAATGACTTGTTTGATCAGCTAGTGGGAGCCAAAGTGTTCTCCAAGATCGATCTTCGATCAGGCTATCACCAGTTGAAGATTCGGCAAACGGATATACCCAAAACAGCTTTCACCACGAGGTATCGCTTATATGAGTATACAGTCATATCTTTTGGATTGACTAATGCCCCTACCTACTTCATGAGTTTGATGAACAAGGTGTTTATGGAATACCTAGAAAAGTTTGTTGTGGTATTCATCGATAATATATTGATATTCTCCAAGAACAAGGAAGAACACAAGGAACATCTGCGTTTAGTTCTGGAGAAGCTCAGAGGGCATCAGTTATACGCCAAGTTCACCAAATGTGAATTTTGGCTAACGGAAGTCGGATTCCTTGGACATATTATTTCTGGAGATGGACTTTTAGTGGACCCTGCTAAGGTTGAAGCCGTTACCGAGTGGAAGTCACCCACCTTAGTTAAGGAGATCCGCAGTTTGCTCGGACTTGCCGGCTACTACTGGAGGTTCATTGAGAATTTCTCAAAGATTGCCAAGCCCATGACGGAGTTGTTGAAGAAATTGTTTAAGTATATTTGGACTGAGGAATGTGAAGCCAGTTTCTAGGAGTTGAAGAAACGTTTGGTCACAGCCCCTGTGTTGATCTTGCCAGACAACTGGAAGGATTTCCAAGTTTTATTGTGATGCCTCACGTCAGGGACTCGGAGGAGTACTCATGAAGGAAGGAAAGGTTGTAGCCTATGCATCCAGACAGTTACGACCTCATGAGTTAAACTATGCCACCCATGATTTGGAGTTAGCAGCCGTAGTGCATGCACTCAAGACATGGAGACATTTCCTTATTCGAAATAGTTGTGATGTCTACACAGATCATAAGAGCCTGAAGTACATCTTCACGTAGAAGGAGCTAAATCTCAGACAAAGGAGATGGCTAGAATTGATGAAGGACTATGACATGAGATTGCATTACCATCGTGGGAAGGCAAATGATGTAGCAGATGCTTTGAGTCAGAAGAGTTATGTGAACACACTCATAGCAGGAGGTTTACCCCAGGAATTATCCGATGATCTCACAGATCTCAAATTAGAGATAGTTCCGAGAGGCTATGTTGCCACATTGGAGATCCAGTCCACCTTGACCGAAAGAATTCGTGAAGCCCAAAAGTCGGACAAGGAGATAGCTGAGATAAAGCAGAAAATGAAGATCGGGAAAGCTAAAGGTTTTCGTGCAGATGAACAAGGAACTCTGTGGTTTGAGAACCGAATCTATGTGCCCAATGATCCAGAGCTCAAGAAGTTCATACTTCAAGAAGCCCACGATTCACCTTACTCGATACACCCAAGCAACACCAAGATGTATCTGGATTTGAAGGAAAGTTACTGATGGACAGGTATGAAGAAGGATATTGCCGAACATGTTGCAGTATGTGATGTTTGCAACGAGTAAAGGCGGAACATCAGAAGCCAGCAGGGTTACTCCAACCTTTAACGATACCGAAGTGGAAATGGGATAAACTTGGTATGGACTTCATTACAGGATTACCCAGGACCCGTTTAGGTTATGATTCTATCTGGGTTGTGGTCGGTCGTTTGACCAAGGTGGCTCAATTCATTCTAGTGAAGACAACCTATACCAGTGCTAAATTAGCCAAGATATACATGACCAGGATCGTGTGTCTTCATGGAGTTCCGAGGAGTACCGTGTCATATAGAGGAACACAGTTTACCTCAAAGTTTTGCCATCAGCTACCTGAAACTTTGGGTACGAGGCTGGAGTTCAGTACAGCTTTTCATGCACAGACCGATGGACAGACCGATAGAGTCAATCAGATTCTGGAGGACATGTTGAGAGCTTGTGCGCTAGACTATGTGTCTAGTTGGGATGACAACTTACCTTACGCAGAGTTCTCGTATAACAACAGTTATCAGACCAGTCTGAAGATGGCCCGTTTCAAAGCTTTATACAAAAGAAGGTGTAGAACACCATTGATGTGGGATGGTGTTGGCGACTGAAAACTTTTTGGTCCCGATCTCATCCGAGATTCTGAAGAGAAGGTTAAGCTAATTCATGACCGACTCAAGATCGCCCAATCCCGGCAGAAGATTTATGCTGACAGCAAACGCAAGGAAGTGACGTATGAAGTGGGAGACCGAGCATATCTCCGTGTGTCACCACTTCGAGGAATGAAGAGGTTTGGTGTTAAAGGAAAGTTAGCACCCAGATTTATAGGCCCCTACAAAATTCTTGAACGTAGAGGCGAAGTTGCATACAAGATGGAATTGCCAGAAGGATTGTCCAGAGTTCATGATGTTTTCCATGTTTCCCAGCTGAAGAAATGCCATCCTGAGATGGCTGATATTCTTTTGAGAGACACAGTGCCCCTAGAGGCCATACAACTTGATAGTGATCTGACTTACGAGGAGAAGCCCGCAGGATCCTCGAGTCTGCCAACCGAGTTACCCACAGCAAGATCATCAAGTTCGGTAAGGTTCTGTGGAGTCACCACACCGAGGAAGAAGCCACCTGGTAACGCGAAGAAGATCATCGTAGAGACCACCCGCACCTATTTTCTAGCCAACCCGAATCTCGAGGGCGAGACTCAACTTAAGGTGGGTAGGTTCGTAACATCCCAAAATTCCATTTTGGAATGTTATGAAATATAGCTATGCATCATCATCATTTGTTTGAATGAATAAAATGGTTGAAGTGCTTCCTTTGAAATTTTGAAAGTCCATTTCAATTCTTTTCATATTTTTGTTTCACCTATTTGAAAACCTCTGGAAAAGTTCAAAGAAAAGAGGGGAGTAACATGACACTCCACACCAGGGGCATCTTGGTGAAATATTTGAACAATAAAACCAGGGGGCCATTTGAAAAATATTTGCAAAAAGATTTAATATCAATTAGGCATTTTTCTGAAAAAATATTTTTTCTAAAGTATTCAATTTGATAGAGGAAAAAATGTTCATTAAATAGCTTATTTCCCCGATCATTTTGATTTATATATCTCCTATACTTGGAAATGATTTGAACGCTTTAAATGGGTTTTAAACGCTCTAGAAATAGAAAAAGGAAACAAATTTGCAGCTTTTAATAGAAAACCGGCCGGCCCACAGCATCAACCTCCCCGACTTTCCTTTCTATCGGCCATCGACGCCACTGCCGTCGCTCTCACCCTCACTGACAGCGGACGCCACCCGACCGCTAGCGAGATCAGCGCGGTCACCTTCCTCCTCGCGCCAGGCCGTCGTCGCCAGAGATCGCGCGCTCACCGGATCTCTCTCCCTCCTTCCTTTCCCGACCCCGCACCCGGCCTATAAAAGCCCCTACCCCCTCCGCACTCCATCCCCCCCCGAATCCCCCTCTACCTCGCCGAAAGGCCACCGCACCACCTAGCCGGATTTCGGCCATCTCCCGAACCTCCCACCGCACCTGGCCGTCGCCTCTCTCGTCCCCAACCCCCTCTGACGCCACCAATCGATGCCAGAGCTTCGCCGCGGTCGCCTGAGCATTTCGGACGCCGCCTCGACCACCAGAGAACCCTCCCCAAGCATCTCCGACCTCCGGCCACCGTCGACCTCGTCGAAAACCACCACCACCACCGTTGTAAGTCGCTGCCCCTTCCGTAGACGTTAGATCTGGATCCGACACGTAGGTTTAGAATCCGTTTATAAACGAACCGGTACGCGCTAGGACTCCGTCGACCGCTCGTTAGCACTCACGCGCACACCCACTCAGCCAATCCCAGCATGCCACATAGACCCTGTCCATTCGATAGGATCTTTTTCTTTTTCTTCTGTGTTTTAGAAAATAGATTATGTTCTGATTTAGTTTTTGATGTATCTTTTAAACTATTTAGTGTTTTTAGTTAAATCTTTTTGTATTATGTCACAATTTTTTTGTAGTTTAGATCTGTATGCTTAGATTTCAAATTTGAACTTTAATACTTGAATTTAGTTAAAAAAAATTAAACCACTAAAATCTGAATAACTTGAGTTTAAAGATATATTTTTAACCGAATCCTTTTGCCACTGATTTGTATTAGTTAGAACTATCAGCTCACCTAGTTTGAGAATTTTAGGATAAAAATTTGATTAGGTTTTTAATTAAAACAGAATCTGTCTAGTTGTTAATATAGTTTAATTAGTTTAATTTTTAGTTAGTTTAATCTGAGTTAGTTATATTTTGTTTTTAGTTAGGTTCTGTTACTTCAACAATTAGGAATTTACCTTCTGTTAATAAAAAATAATTTGCTTAGTAATTTATCATAGGAATGCCTATATTTTTCCATTAGGTATAGTTTATTAAACAAATTAGTTTAGTAGTAATTACTTTAACAAAAGATTTAAATAATTAGATTCTGTTTTCTAAGAAATGTTTTAGTAAATTCTTTTCGGTTAGGAGAATGTTTTATTAATAAAAGTATAGTTTAGTTCACTCTGTGGTTAGGAAACTCTAGCCACTTCATGTAGTAGTGTTTAACAAAACATTTAAAACTCTACTAGAAATTCTTCTCAACAAAACTTTAATGAATTTAATTATGTTTATTAATAAAATATTTTATTGTTTCTTTTCTGTCAACTATTGTTTTAGTTAATAAAAAATACAAATAGTTCTATTTTGTTAGTAGTAGTTTACCCACCAACTTTTAGAAAACAAAACTATGTGTTGATTTTCTTTCTTGTGTTGTGCTTTGTATTGTCTTGATTGATTACTAGTTACATTAATGATTTTGTGAGTTACAGTATTTTGTTGTATGCTTATTGTGTGCTTTGTTTGATGCGTTAGATCATCCGGAGTGCGAAGCTTGTTATCTAGAGTCACTCGAGTACGAAGATCGTCAACAAGGCAAGTCACTTTGATCATTTTAACCAATGTTTTATTTGCATTAGTTCTACCACCACCCCAATGGCATGCAAACTAGGTAATTGGAAACTTGGTTACTTGATGTAGTATCATGTGGTAGGCACACCTCAACCCTTGACACTTGGCCCGGGAAACGTTTATTTCATTTTACTATGCTATTAGTAGGTTGGTTGTGTGATTCATAAGAGTTGTGAGGTAATAATTTCAAGACCTGCAAGATGATCAAGATTTCAAGCCTCCAAGTTTTCAACATACCTCTGGGTGGATGGTTGTTGAATGGCGCCCCTGGGGAAGCCAGTGGTTAGCCTAGGTGTTGCTGGGGAAGTGCCAGTATTCACGCGGAAAGGTCCACCCAGGCACAAAGAGATGAATGGATGCTTCAAGACCCAAGGCTTACCTGCACAGCCACAAGCCATTATGGGGTCTGGCTGGGTTGGATAATGTGGCAACCCTGGACTGTCGGTGCTACGAGATGTAGAAGAACGGTAGGAAAGGATGGGCACCGGCGGAGTCTCAGGGAAACCCTTTAGAAGACCATGTTTTGGTCATCCGTTTCTCAAACTCCCTGAAGTGCGAGAATCCAACGGAGGCGATCAAATCTTGTGGGGAACGTGTGCAAAACTCTACAGAGTACCCAAACCTAATCGATTAGCCGTGTCCATGGTCATTGACAATTTGAGCCAAAGGAACTGAACTATCTGGAATTCTCAACACCAAGAATTAAATTGATGAGGGTATTATTGATAACTTGGGTATGAGAATTGGTTGGTGGAACCATCTCATTAATTCAACCAACTAGTAATAATTTTTGCTTAACCCCTCTCTTGTTGTAGGAAAAAATGGCTTTATGCAAAAACTTACTACCCCCACCTGCCATATATGCATGTAGAATAGATAATTACTTTTCACACCTCTCTTGTGACTTTGCTGGCATTTTCAATATGCTGACCTACACGGCTGCAACGTATCATGTTGCAGAGTACTTTTCGGACCAGGAGTGAGGATTACGCTCTACGCTCGGTGAGATGCCCTTGGAGTCAGATGGACTCGTCTACGTGAAGCTTCCGCAAGATTTAGTTTATCTCATGAGTTGGCCTTCAGCCACTTTATTGTAATTAATGCTATGTGATTTCCCTTTGATATATACATTGATGTACCGTGTGTGTACCAGCATGATCTTGGGATGGTACGGAAACACCAGAGATCCGACCTTTCGGGTCGGGTCGCTACAGAACATCATATGATCCAACTGTAGTAGCAAAGCCAATGGTACAACGAGATCAAGACATCTCAAGAAAACGAGAGAGAGAGATCAAACACAAAGCTACGGGTACATACCCTCAGCCCTGAGGGTGGACTACTCCCTCCTCATCATGGAGATCGCCGGGATGATGAAGATGGCCACTGGATATAGATTCCCCCTCCGGCAGGGTGCCGTAATGGGCTCCCGATTGGTTTTTAGTGCTACAGAGGCTTGCGGTGGCAGAAATCCCGATCTAGGTTTATTTCTGGAGGTTTCTGTATTTATAAGACCAGATGGCGTCGAGAATAAGTCAGGGGGACTCACGAGGGAGTCACGAGCCACCCAGGCGTGCCTAGGGGGGTGGGCGCGCCTCCCAGGCTCGTGGCTTCCTAGAGACTCCTCTCCGGTATCTTTTTCTTCTGGTATTTTTGATATTTCCCATAAAAAATCACGGCGAAAGTTTTATTCCGTTTGGACACCGTTTGATATTCCTATCTGAAAAAGGTCAAAAACACGGAAAAAACAGGAACTGGGACTAGGCTCTAGGTCAATAGGTTAGTCCCAAAAATAATATAAAATAGCATATTCATGCATATAAAACATCCAAAGTTGATAACATAATAGCATGGAACGATCAAAAATTATAGATACATTGGAGACGTATCAAGCATCCCAAGCTTAATTCCTGCTCGTCCTCGAGTAGGTAAATGATAAAAACAGAATTTTTGATGTGGAATGCTACCTAGAATATATTGTAACATGAATATTCAGATCCATATGATTCAAGACAAAAAGTTTAATATTGACGTAAGAACAATAATACTTCAAGCATACTAACAAAGCAATCATGTCTTCTCAAAATAACCTGGCCAAAGAAAGTTATCCCTACAATATCATATATTCTGGCTATGCTCCATCTTCCCCACACAACGTATTTAAATCATGCACAACCCCGGTATTAGTCAAGCAATTGTTTTCACACTTTTACTTTCTCAAACCTTTTCAACTCTCACACAATACATGAGCGTGAGCCATGGACATAGCACTATAGGTGGAATAGAATATGGTGGAGATTGTGAGGAAAAAAAGGAGATGGTCACATCAATTAATCATATCAATGGGCTATGGAGATGCCCATCAATAGATATCAATGTGAGTGAGTAGGGATTTCCATGCAACAGATGCACTAGAGCTATAAGTGTATGAAATATCAAAAAGAAACTAAGTGGGTGTGCATCAAACTCGCTCGCTCACGAAGACCTAGGGCAATTTGAGGAAGACCATCATTGGAATATACAAGCAAAATTCTATAATGAAAATTCCCACTAGTATATGAAAGTGACAAATCATGAGATTCTCTATAATGAAGATCAAGGTGCTACTTTGAAGCACAAGTGTGGTAAATGATAGTAGCATTGTCCCTTCTCTCTTTTTCTCTCATTTTTTTGTTTGGGCTCTTTGGCCTCTCTTTTTTCAATTTTTTTCATTCATTTTTTGGTGGGCTCTTTGGCCTCTTTTATTTTATTTTTATTTTAAGTCCGGAGTCTCATCCCAACTTGTGAGGGAATCATAGCTTCCTTTCTTTCCTCACATGGGACAATGCTCTAATAATGATGATCATCACACTTCTTTTTACTTACAAATCGATACTTAGAACAAAGATATGACTCTATATGAATGCCTCTGGCAGTGTACCGGGATGTGCAATGACTCATGAGTCACATGTATGAAAGATATGAACGGTGGCTTTGCCACAAATACGATGTCAACTACATGATCATGCAAAGCAATATGACAATGGTGATGCGTGTCATAATAAACGGAACAGTGGAAGTTGCATGGCAATATATCTCGGGATGGCTATGGAAATGCCATGATGGGTAGGTACGGTTGCTGTTTTGTGGAAGGATATATGGTGGGTGTATTCACCGGCGAATTTTGCGTGGTACTAGAGAGTCTAACAATGGTGGAAGGGTGAGAGTGCGTATAATCCATGGACTCAACATTAGTCATAAATAACTCACATACTTATTGCAAAAGTTTTATTAGTAATTTAAACAAAGTGTTAGACGCATGCTCCTAGGGGAAGGGTTGGCAGGAGTTAACCATCGCGCGATCCCGACCGCCACACAAAGGATGACACTCAATAAAAACATCATGCTCCGACTTCCTAACATAGCGGTCCACAATACGTGCATGCTACGGGAATCACAAACTCTAACACAAGTATTTCTACCAATACATAATTAGTCACTAGCATCACTCTAATATCACCATCCTTATATCTCAAAACTATGTGCAAAGAATCAAACTTCTCATAGTATTCGATGCACTCTATATGAAAGTTTTTATTATATCCCTCTTGGATGCCCATCATATTAGGACTAGATTAATGACCTAAGAAAATTACCATGCTGTTTAAGATTCTCAAATTATATAAGTTAAGCATGAGAGTTCAACTATTTCTATAAAATAAATTCATAGCAATGCTCTACAAAGATATAAGTAAAGCACTAGAGCAAAAGACAAACTACTCGACAAGATATAAGTGAAGATCAATGAGTAGATGAATAATTATTTGGCTATGTGAAGACTATCCCATCAAAGAATTTTAGATCCTAAGTAACTTATTCAAACAAAATAAAATTACACTCCAAGGATAGCACGAATCATGTGAAGAAGCAAAAACTTAGGTTCAATCGATACTAACCGATAATTCTTGAAGAAGAAAGGTGGGATGCCAACCGGGGCATCCCCAAGCTTAGATGCTCGAGACTTATTGAATTATGGATTGGGGTTCCTTGGGCATCCCCAATCTTTAGCTTTTGTGTCTCCTTAATTCCTCTCATATGGTGGTTTCCAAAATCTTAAAAACTTCATCCACACAAAACTTACCAAGAACTCATGAGATAGGTTAGTATAAATCAATGCAAAACTATATCATCCTATACTGTAGAAAATCACTAAGATTATTATTTGACATTGCACACTAAACACCTCTTCATATTCAAAACTCCCATCATCAAATGGAATCATTAAACAAGCAAACATATACGAACAATGCAAACATAACATAAATCTGCCCAAACAGAACAGTCTGTGAAGAATGCAGCAAGATTCATACTTAGTTAACTTCAAAAAATCTGAAACAATTACACGCTTTATGGAATTTATAAGAGCATAGTGTGTCCGAATTTCAATTTATTCTGACATACAGAAAATACTAGGGAATTTTTGCGCTACAAGCATACTTTCTGTTTTTGTACATCAACTCCTATACTTGCAAATTAAGCATGGTAAAAGCCATCCTTGACATTTTTGTTGAACTAAATGATGAAAAACATTAACATCAATATAAATGACAGCAAGTAAGTACTAATAAAATAAAATGATGCTCCAAGCAAACACATATCATGTGGTGAATAAAAATATAGCCCCAAGTAAAGTTACCGATGGATTGAAGACGAAAGAGGGGATGCCTTCCCGGGGCATCCCCAATATTAGGCTCTTTGTTGTCCTTGAATATGGCTTGGCATGCCTTGGGCATCCCCAAGATTAGTCTCTTTCCACTCCTTGTTCTGTTGTCCATCCGAACTTTACCCAAAACTTGAAAACTTCACAACACAAAACTTAACGGAACTTCGTGAGATGGGTTAGTATAATAAAGACAAATCATTCATTTTGGTACTCTCAATACAAGATTCATAAATTTTCCCACATAATTCATACTGTATATTATCATTTCCATAATTTATATCACTTAATATAATCTATGGAAACACTGAAACAAGCAAACTATGCATTGAAAACAGAATCTGTCAAGAACAGAACAGTCTGTAATGATCTGAATGATAACCATACTACTGCACCGCCAAGAATTCTGAAAAAATTATGAAAATTAAGGAAATTCGTGTATCACTCAGAAGCAAAAATAATCAACCTAAAATCACTCTACGGATAGGAACTAAAAATAATTTCGTGAGCACAAAGTTTCTGTCTTTTTCAGCATGATCAAACAACTATCACCCAAACAAATCATAAAGGCTTTACTTGGCACTTTATTGAAATAAAAGCTATAAAACATGATTAATACAGAAGCTTAATCATGTGAACACACAAAAACAGTAAGGATACATATTCGGTTGTCTCCCAACAACCACTTTTCTTTAATGCCTTTTAAGCTAGGCATGATGATTTCAATGATGCTCACATAAAAGATAATGATTGAAACATAATGGAAGCATCATGAAGCATATGAGTTAGAACATTTAAGTCTAACCCATTTCCTATGGATAGGAATTTTGTGAAAAATAAACTTATTGGAGCAAGAATCATCTACCATAGGAAGGCAAAACAAGCATAGCTTCAAAAATTTCAACACATAGAGAGGAAACTTGACATTATTGCAATATGTAGAAGCATATGATCCTCTCTCATAATAATTTTCAGTAGCATCATGAACAAATCCAATAATATAACCAGCACCTAAAGCATTCTTTTCATGATCTACAAGCATAGAAATTTTACGACTCTCCACATAAGCAAATTTATTCTCATGATTAGTAGTGGGGGTATCGTCAAAGACTTGAGCACTACAAATTGTTTCCACATTAAAAGAATGATGTTTAGCAAAAGGGTACTCATAATTGTGACATGTTTTATGATCATTCTTCTTTATATCATAAGTATCATCACAATAATCATCATAGATAGGAGGTATGCAATAATCATAGCAAATTTGATCAATCAAAGTGGGGGGACTAAAAGGATCATCTTCATTTAACATAGCATCCCCAAGCTTGTGGTTTTGCATATCATAGACATAATCACTCTCATCATTAATAGTATGAATAGCACAAATAGTATAGAAATTATTATCATCCTCCACATTTATTTTTGATTCATTCTCATGAGGCATATCAATAATAGGAGCAACATTATTTTGGAGAGATACCTCTTTACCTTTACTTTTTCTTCTTTTCTTCTTCTTCACCCCATCATGTGAATGTTTACTTAATTTTTCCAAGCTTCTTTTTGGAGAGGTTGGTTGAATAGAAAGCTCCTCCTCGTTACCTGATTCATCATAAGAAATAATAGGATGCTATTGGGAAACCTCTTCCCCTTTGTTAGTATTATCTTGATCTTCCATTTGTTTTCTTGCCTTTAAGTAATTGGCGATATAAGGATTCTCAATGCAATTTACCTCACAATATAAATAAATTTCTTCTATATCAAAATCAAGCATATTCATGACAGCCCAATCTAGGTGGCTCTTATTTATACATTTTATTTCTTCATATCTCAAAAGCAAACTAAGTTCATTATGATGCGGAAGGGAAATCAAGTAATCACAATTTTTGGACACGATTTGATCATGAAACAGTTTGCATTGCAGATTTTAATGACCATGTTCATAGCAAAGTTCACAAGGACGGCTATCAATATTAAATATTTTAGCACAATCATCTAGCCTCACATGCAACGACTTAGTTTCTAAATACTTATGCCTCTTACAAAATCTATCTTCCCTTTTTGGTATAATTTTGCAAACTCTATGTATTCCACAGAAATCAACATGCTTATAGGAAATATTTTCATCATGAATAGTGCAATCAGAATTAGCATCATGGATATTCAAAGTATTCATACTAACAACATTGCAATCATGATCATCATTCACATATTTTATGCGAAGCATCCTATGTAATTCTTCTTCTAGCATTTGAGCACAATTTTCTTTTCCATCATTTTCACGAAAGACATTAAAAAGATGAAGCATATGAGGTAAACTTAATTCCTTTTTGTTTGTTTGTTTTCTTTTAATCAACTAAACTAGTGATCAAACAAGAAACTAAAAGATTCGATTGCAAGATCTAAAGATATAACATCAAGCCCTAACCTCCCCGGCAACGATGCCAGAAAAGAGCTTGATGTCTACTATGCAACCTTCTCCTTGTAGACGTTGTTGGTCCTCCAAGTGCAGAGGTTTGTAGGACAGTAGCAATTTTCCCTTAAGTGGGTGACCTAAGGTTTATCAATCCGCAAGAGGCGTAGGATGAAGATGGTATCTCTCAAGCAACCCTGCAATCAAATAACAAAGAGTCTCTTGTGTCCCCAAAACACCAAATACAATGGTAAGTTGTATAGGTGCACTAGTTCGGCGAAGAGATGGTGATACAAGTGCAATATGTATAGTGGATATAGGTTTTTGTAATCTGAAAATATAAAAACAGAAAGGTAACTAATAGTAAAAGTGAGCATGAACGGTATTGCAATGCTTGGAAACAAGGCCTAGGGTTCATACTTTCACTAGTGAAGTTCTCTCAACAATGATAACATAATTGGATCATGTAACTAGCCCTCAATGTGCAACAAAGAGTCACTCCAAAGTCACTAATAGCAAAGAACAAACGAAGAGATTATTGTCGGGTATGAAACCACCACAAAGGTATTCTTTCTGATCAATCTATTCAAGAGTCCGTAGTAAAATAACACGAAGCTATTCGTTCCGTTCAATCTATTCTAGAATTCGTACTAGAATAAAACCTTAAGACACATATCAACCAAGACCCTAATGTCACCTAGATACTCCATTTTCACCTGAAGTATCCGTGGGCATGATTATACGATACGCATCACACAATCTCAGAATCATCTATTCAACCAACACATAGAACTTCAAAGAGTGCCCCGAAGTTTCTACCGGAGAGTCAAAACGTGTGCCAACCCCTATGCATAGGTTCCCGAGGTCAAGAAACCCGCAAATTGATCACCAAAACATACATCAAGTGCTCACAAGAATATCCCATTGTCACCATAGATAGACACGTGCAAGACATACATCAAGTGTTCTTAAAGACTCAATCCGATAAGATAACTCCAAAGGGAAAACTCAATTCATTACAAGAAAGGAGATGGGAAAGAACATCATAAGATCCAACTATAGTAGCAAAGCCCGCGATACATCGAAATCAAGACATCTCAAGAACACGAGAGAGAGATCAAACACATAGCTACTGGTACATACCCTCATCCCCGAGGGTGGACTACTCCCTCCTCGTCACGGAGATCACCGAGATGATGAAGATGGACACCAGAGATGGATTCCCCCTCCAGCAGGGTGCCAGAACGGGCTCCCGATTGGTTTTTGATGGCTACAGAGGCTTGCGGTGGTGGAACTCTCGATCTAGTTTTATTTTTGGAGGTTTCTATATTTATAAGACCAGATGGCATCGAGAATAAGTCAGGGGGACCCACGAGGGAGTCACGAGCCCCCCAAGCACACCTAGGTGGGGTGGGCGCACCTCCCATGCTTGTGGCTTCTTCATGACTCCTCTCCGGTATCTTTTTCTTCTTGTATTTTTGATATTTTCCATAAAAAATCCCGGTGAAAGTTTTATTCCGTTTGGACTCCGTTTGATATATCTGAAAAAGGTCAAAAACACGGAAAAAACAGGAACTGGCACTGGGCTCTAGGTCAATAGGTTAGTCCCAAAAATAATATAAAATAGCATATTCATGCACATCCAGAGTTGACAATATAATAGCTTGGAACGATCAAAAATTATAGATACATTGGAGACGTATCACATACATGCGTCAATAAAAGGGAGTTGTTGATAGGAAGAATCGAACCCTGATTAATATGGCAAGAACGATGATTGACGAATACAAGACGCCAAGACACTTTTGGGCAGAAGCCATGGAAACATCATGTCGTGCGACAAACTGATTCTACCTCCACAAGCTTCTTGATAAAACGGCTTACGAGCTGCTCACCGGTAACAAACCCCAAGTTGGATACATTTGGGTATTCGTCTCTAAGTGCTACACTCTTAATAAGCATCTCCCTGATAAATTTGCTCCTAAGTCTCATGAACGTTTCCTACTCGGTTACGGGTCGAATTCTCACACCTACCATGTCTACAACAACTTTACTCGATAAGTTGAAGAGACGGTGTATGTGATGTTCGATGAATCTAATGGTTCGCAAGTCGAACAACTACCAAATGATGTAGGAGATAAGGATCCTTCAGAAGTTATCCAAGATTTGCCCATCGGCAAGATTCGTCCCAAGGAGGTGAAGGAAAGTACTTCATTAACCCAAGTGGAAGCTCCTACTTTGTATCAAGGCCACCCACAGAAGGACATGGAAGCATCCACAAGTGGTACATGGCAAGATGAAGAGGAGGAGGAAGTACACCATGAAGATCCACCACAACCTCCTTCACTAGAACCTCAAGGATATGACAACTTCGACAACAACAAAGTTGAAGGAGATGATGAAGATGAATATCCACCATCCAACAAGCGAAATCTACCCCGAGTTCGAGCACAAGTGACCAAGAACCATCCCCTAAACCAAATCTTTGGTGATATACAAACAAGGAGGATCACTCGCTCTAAAACTCCCTTAGCTAACTTTTGTGAGCATTATTCTTTCATCTCTAGCATTGAACCCTTGAAGGTTGAACAAGATATTGAAGACGTGGGTTGGGTGAACACTATGCATCAAGAGCTTCACAACTTTGACAGGAACGAAGTGTGGACACTCATGGAGAAGCCCAAGGACGAGCAAAAGATCATCGGTACAAAATGGGTGTTTCGGAACAAGCAAGATCAAGACGGTCAACTTGTACACAAGAAAGCTCGTCTCGTAGCCCAAGGATACACGCAAGTGGAAGGTATGGACTACGGTGAGACATATGCCCCCTGGTCTAGACACAATCCTATTTGATTCTTGTTGATTATGGCAATCACCATGACATCACTCTTTACGAAATGGATATCAAAAGAGCCTTTTTAAATGGAGAAAACAACCTCCCCGATTTCTAAATCCTTAGAATCCTGACCATGTTTACAAATTTCGCAAAGCTTTATCTGGTCTTAAGCAAGCTCCTCGTGCTTGGTATAAATGCCTAATGAAGTTCCTTATTGGAAAAAGTTTTTAAATTAGTAAAATAGATGCAACCTTATTCACAAAGAGAGTTAATCTTGAATTATTTGTGTGCCAAATTTATGTGGATGATATTATCTTTGGATCTACTAACCCACAATTTAGCAAGAAATTTGGAAGGTTGAAGTCAGAGAAGTATGAGATGTCTATGATGTGTGAGCTGAAATTCTTCCTTTGGTATCCAAATGAAGAAAATGAGAGAAGATTTATCTCTCAGACTATGTACACCAAGACTTGATCAAGAAGTTCAACATGCACATGTAACATCCCAAACTTTGGAATGTTATAATAATTATTAGAATGATTGTTTGTTTGTTTGAGTGAAATTTGAAACTTTTTGAAACTTTTGAAAGTTGAATGAGAGGAAATGAAATGACTTTCCCAAACTTTCACTTTGCATTTTTCTCACCAATAATTCAAATTCATTTCATCACAAAACCCTAGAGTGAAGATGACATGACTTCTTCCATTTAAAGTAATGAAAAGGGATTTGAAAAGAATTTGAA
The DNA here is from genome assembly GCA_022496015.1 of Hordeum marinum. NCBI lineage: Eukaryota > Viridiplantae > Streptophyta > Magnoliopsida > Poales > Poaceae > Hordeum > Hordeum marinum. The sequence goes on along the minus strand of CM039676.1, from coordinate 391,654,674 downwards.
TTTCATTTGAAAAATATTTCAAATTCAGAAAACTTTATGCAACTCAATGATTTTCATGAGCGAGGATATTATGACTTCCTCAAATTTTAAGAAATATGAGTTGGAAGTGTAAAAGAAGGAATTGAAAGAGCTTTTGAAAACCTCTCGATTATTTTGAAATCCATTTCATATTTGGTCCCTATTCAAAATTTTCAAAGTATTCAAACCCCTGACAAAAATTTGAAAGGAGTAACATGACACTCCAAGACAGGGGGTAATTTGTGAAGTTTTTTGAATCATCAAACCCAAAAAGTTATTTGAAAAATATTTGCAAAATTAAATAAAGCCAATTAAGGCATTTTCTGAAAAATGATTTTTTTAATGTATTCAAATGCCAGAATAAAAATGTTCATTAAATTGCATTTATTATTCTGTTAATTTTCATATATAATTCTCCTATATGTAGAGACGATTTGAATGCTTTAAAGGTTTTTCAAACGCTCTGGAAAAACATTAAACAGAAAACGGTAACGGTTTTATAATAAAACGGCCGGCCCAACGGCTTTAAAGCCGAGAGCGTTACCGGTCGGTCAACCGATGCGCTCAGCCCCTACTCCCCTCTCACTGACAGCGGGACCCACCGCCCGATTTTCTCTCTCGCCGGTCACCTCCTTCCTCCTCTCGCACCCGTTGACCACACCGGCGACCCCTCGCCGCGGATCTCCTCCTCCTTGCTTTCCCTCGCCCCACCCGCGGCCCTATATAAGAGACCGAGACCTCCCGCGTCCATTCCCCTACTCTCCCCCAACTGCCACCACCTCCCGTCGCCGGAATCGCTCACCGGATCTTTCGGTGCCGCCGTGCCATTGCCATCGCCTAGCTCCATTCCGACCTCCCCGTCCTCTCCCGAGCGCACCACCGAGCCCCTCTCGATCGCCCGCACCTCCCCATCCCCCTGCCCGTGCTCCAACGCCCCCTGGAACTCCGTACCCACAACCTCGCCGGAGTCCGAACCACCCCGAGCACGTGCCGCTCACCTCTGTCGCCCCGAGGCCCCTCCGACGCCGCCATCGTCATCGCCGAGCTCCCCTGCGTCGACCAGTGCCGGAGCCATCGCCGGAGACCCCCCGGAAGCCATCTCCCTGTCGACCTCGCCGTCCCTGCCGTCGACGACGACCTCGCCGGACTTCACCCCGCCGCGGTGAGCCTCCCTCTCCCTCTCCTCCATCCGATCTCGAACGAAAGGCCCAGATTAGAAGTAACTTACCTCTTCGGTTCTTTTAAAAGACCGGCCGGCTTTTTCTTTTCTAATTTTAGACCGAAACATTTTCTTTAGTTGTCGGTCATTCGCCCGAATCTCTGGAACACGCACACCCTTAGACCAACCAGAGAGAGACACGTCACCCCCTGTCCGTTAGAATTGTTTTTTCTTCTTCTGTTTTAATTTCAAAAACAGAAATAGTTCTGATTTTGTTTTAAGTATATCTTTTATGTTTTTAGATATTTTAAATTGATTCTTTTGGCATTAGGTCACAATTTTATTCTAGTTTCTGCATATGCCAAGTTTGACCATGTTTGAACATTTAAATTTGAATTTGAACAGATTTGATTTAAATTTTGTTTTCTGAATATCTTGAGTTCTAATATGAATTTTGGAATGATTCTTTTTCCTACTTGTCACTAGTGACCATAGCTATCATTTGGTAGAGTTTGAGAATTTTTATTTTAAATAGTATTTTCAAACCAAACAGAATCTGTTTAGTTTCATATTAGTTTATTTATATTGATTTACTTTGTTTTATTTTGAAAATCTGAATATGATTTATATTAAGTTTTAGATTTCATTTAGTTTTGTTGTTCCAAACCTTAGTAATTTACTTGCTGTTAACAAAAGTTAATTTGTTTAGTTTATAAATTTTGTTGTAGGGATCTATACCTCTTTCAAATAGGTATAGTTGTTTTAAAAAGCAAATTTGTTAGTAACAATTCTGTTACTAAAGTTTTATATAAATAGATTCTATTTTCAAATAAAAATTTGTACTTATTACTTTCTGTTAAGAAATGCTTAGTTAGTAAAAATAATTTAGTTTTGCTCTATTAGGATAGGAAACTAGATTATTTTGCATTAGGTAATGTGTTATAAAACAATTTAGTTTTTCATAGAAATTATTTTCACAAAGTTTCATATGATTTAATTCTGTTTTGTAATAAAGATTTTATTTAATTATTTTCTGTGAACTTAGTTGTTTTACAATATGTTTTCTCTTAGTTTATGTTTGCTTGTTGTTAAGTTCATTAGGCAAACACTTATATTGTTTAGAAGGTTGTTTTTATAGTTTTAGTTGTCTTTCAAAAGTAATTCTTTTGCTAGTAAAATATTTACTAAAATCCTTTTGTTGTATTTTACTTTTTTATTGTTTGTTACTATTTGAAAATAATGGTTTTAGGGGAAAACTACTTTAGTTGCTTTTATGAAAACTTTCTTGATTTTAACTTTTGTCTTAAGTATTTTTTTCATCAACCTTGTTGCTTTTGTTTTGTGTTACTTTTGATTGTTAGAATTGATTGTTAGTATGATTGCTTATATGAATGCAATGCTTGTTTATATAGATTTTCATCGGAGAGTGACGAATAGTCTATCAAGTTATTTCTGAGAGCGATCTTTATCTTCATCAACAGTACAGGCAAGTTCACCTTGACCATCTATTTCATACCTATGTTTTTATTGCATGTAGTGACATCATTCAACATATCCCTCCCGTAGTGTTATTGAAATTCTTGTAGTTGAGTAGAATGCATGAGGTAGGAACCCACCACCTGGTTACTAAAGCCCCGGGAACGTTAGTTACTTTTATGCTATGCTATAGTAGACGGGGTTTGGTATGAGTGTTCGTGAGTGGTGTGAAGGACTCCACGTCAAAACGACGACTTCATGAAGACATCTTCAAGTCCTGCATCTTCAAGACCTCAAGACTTCAAGACTCGATAAGACAAGTTTTCAATACACACTACTGGGTGAAGGATGGTTGATTGGGCATCCCTGGAGAAACCAGTGGATGGCCGGGATGCATGGAGAAGCGCCATGACATCTTGCGGAAAGCTTCACCCAGACTCAAAGAGAAGGATGAATACTTCATGCCCGGAAGCTTACCTGTGTAGCCACAAGTCATTATGGGCTCTGGCTTGGTTGATCTTTGTTGTGACTCTGCTGGGCAGTGCTACGAGATGTAGTCGACGTTAGGATTGGGATGGGCACTGTCGGACAGTCAGGGAAGCACTCTGAAAGACCATGTTTCTTTCATCCTGTTCTCAAACACCAGGCAGTGCAAGGACTTACCAGGAGGGAAAGAATCTTGTGGGTAAAGTACACAACACTCTGCAAAGTTAAACCTACTCGATTAGCCGTGTCCCCAGTTACGGACAATTTGAGCTTCTAGACTTGGATCTATCTCTGAACTCTCAACACTGGACTGATAACTAATTGTGGGCAACTTATGATACTTATGGGCATTGAGACATTTGTTGGCGGAACCATGTCATGATAGGTAACTCCATAGTGAAATTCCTGATATTCCTTTTGTTGTAGGAAAATAAAATCAGCTTTTACGCAAAAGCTTAGACACAGAGCCACAAAGCCTTTGCATATAGAATAGTCTTTATTCTTCTGTTCTACTATGGTGATCTTGCCGTCATATTCAAAATGCTGACCTACACGGCTGCAACGTCTTATGTTGCAGATACTCTTCTACAACGGGTAAAAGTACGATTCATGGTTACGGTCCGCACTCAACTTGCCGTTGGTGTTATTGGGACTCCAGTCCCATTGACTGTATCCGCTGCTATTTTAAGGTATATATCAGTTTTACGCTATTTACATGTGATTGCACTTTGATATATACATTGATGTACTGTGTGTGCCAGCATACTGATCCAGGGATGGCACAGAAAACACAGAGGCTTGACTCGTTCTGAGTCGGGTCGCTACAGCAAGAGTCCAAAGGTATGAAAACTCCCATGCCCACTAGCGGACACGATGATCTCACTAAGGAGGGCGAACCAGTTGACCAAAAGGTTTATCGATCAATGATTGGTTCATTGCTATATTTATGTGCCTCCCATCCCGATATTATGCTTAGTGTGTGCATGTGTGCCCGATATCAAGCTGCACCTAAAGAATGTCATCTTAAGGTTGTGAAACACATTGTGAGATACTTGATACATTCATCAAACTTTAGCATTTGGTATCCCAAGGGATCTTCTTTTAATCTTGTTGGCTACTCCCACTCAGACTATGCCAGTGACAAGGTTGATATAAAATCCATCTCGGGTACATGTTAATTTCTTGGTAGATCTCTTGTGTCTTGGTCCTCAACGAAACAAAACTCAGTATCTCTATCTACAGCCAAATCTAAATATATTGTTGCCGGATCATGTTGAGCGCGATTGCTATGGGTGACACAAAAGCTTAAGGATTATGGAATCCATGTGAAAAATGTTCCATTACTTTGTGATAATGATAGTGCTATTAAGATTCGTCATAATCCCGTGCAACATTCTCGAACCAAGCATACGCAAGTTCGACATTATTTCATTCGTGATCATGTTGCCAAAGGAGACATTAACATTAAGCATGTTCATACTAACAAGAAATTGGCCAATATCTTTACTAAGCCACTTGATGAAAAAGTGTTTTGTCACTTGAGGAGTGAGTTGAACATCATTGATGCTTCAAACTTGAGCTAATGTCACTCGGAGGAATGCAAGGGGATCAGCTTTCTTAACCTTTCCATGCTAGTATTATCATGAATATCATGTATCTTCGAATTCTATGTTCCCTTGTCTTGCATCCAAACTTTTGTAGGTACTTGGAAGAACAAGACTCCACAAGATTGCCATCAACTCATATCTTAAGCAATCTTGTCATTACCAATTATCCACAACCTATCTTTCATGATGAAAGGAAGAAGACAACAAAACATATCCTTGATATATAATTGATGTAATCACAATTGCTTTCAATTGATATCAAGTGCCTTGGATATATCATGTTCTTGCTTGTGTGACTAACCTATGTATGTGAAAAGTGAACAAAATGAAAAAGGATCGCTCCCAACTCAAGATGAACTTCATCAACCTCGAGCATCCTCATCAAGTTCACCTACAAGCTATGTCAACAACATCACTCAAAGGTATGTACTCATATCCTTGATATAGCTTTACTCCAAGTCATGAGATAAAGCAACTCAAGTGATATGAAGACATTAAAATGCTTAAACGAAAAATGGTAACCCAATTTTGAGCTTAATGATGAGTATGACCTATGATTAAGTATCCTTAAGCGAATATACTCTAATATAGGTGACCTAGTCACCGCCCATTATCTAGTCGTAAGAATTGAATGGAGAGCCCTTCTTCTGTTGCTCTTTGACATTTCCATCCAACTCTAGCCTAGATGAATATTCATTGCAAATCTTACTGAAAATTCATTGCAAATATTTTTGAAGATTCATTGCAAATCTTTCTGATAATTCATTGCAAATCCTTCTGAAAATTCATTGCAAATATTTGAGACACGTTTGAGACATTCTGAAAAATCCCATTTGACAAAGTTGCCAAGTTTCTGTTTTCCAACTCGGAGCCTCTGATCAAAATTTCTCGGTCGTACCGATATTGCACAAACACTTATCGGTACTATGATTCCTTTTGCCTTGGAGCCACCGACTTCTTGCACTTTGTCTGTTTTGCATTATGATCAGCTCAATGATTCAAAATATGTAGGGGGACAAACATCAAGAGATATAATCTCAAATTATCAAGGATCTCTACATCAAAGGTGAAATTTTAAAGGTTTTTCAGATCTTAAGGGGGAGAAAATATGTTTTCAAGGAACCCTAAATCTCTAGGATCCCTTCCCATTCAATGATTCCTTTTATCTGTCCCTTGTGTGACCTTCTTGGAAATTAATGCGAAAGGGGGATAAATATCAAAGCTTCAAAGCTTATGCTCATACCAAATGGGGAGATACTCATGCCAAAGAGGGAGATGTAATACTAAAGGGAAGAATATATAAGCATTCATGCTTTAGGGGGGAGATGATCATGAAAAGAAGAAGTGTAACCTTATCATATAAAGGGGGAGAAATATCAAGGATCCCTTATCAAACAAACACTTCTTAAGGAGAAGAGAGTAGAACGAATTTGAAATTTAATTCTCATATGCATTAGATTTTTCTCAGCCCTACCTAATCTCAATATCTACATATTATGATTCAGGGAGAGAGGAAAACTTCCACATTTTGTGTCTATGGGTGAAAACTCTAAACTTATTTGGAAACATATTGCTTGAGCGAGTCCTGGATTAAGGGGTCCTCGGGAGGCCGACCTATTTATATGGGCCGCACTATACGAGCCACTTACTGAACACATGAATATTTGAAGGCCTAGTCTCCAAGATGGAAGCTTCTAGAAGCACGACTTGTACTCCATGTTTGATTTGGAGAATAGGCATGTTTATCTCCTAGGCATGTAACCGACCAAGTGTAAATCCTAGGCATCCTTGGTGTCTATATAAGCCGAAGGGTCTTAGGGTGTAGAGACAGAACAACTCATCTAGGGTTAGCTATTCAATCTCGAGGTAGATCAACTCTGTCACCCCCATATCATCAATACATCCAAGTAGGACGGAGGGTATTACCTTCATAGGAGGGCCCGAACCTGGGTAAATTTGTGTCCTCTTTCTCTCCTGTTACCATGGATCCTAGTCTCACAGTTCGGGACCCCTACTCGAGATCCGATTGTTTTGACACTCACATTGGTGCCTCCATTGAGAGTTCCACTGTGAGCAAGGAGGAATCGATGTCTCTCCTTGTCATAAACGAAGAGGTCCGCAACATTGACACTTTCATCCCCGAACAAATCTTCTCCTTCGGCAGCATGGTGCTGCACGCTGATCCCACATGCCACCTAGCCCATGGTGAGAGCTTCGCCCCTGATCATGAGGTCAGATTCGGAAACCTAAAGTTCTCCGTTGATTCTCGGGGTGACTTTTAGCTAACCAATCTCGCAACTTCGCTTGTAGCACCTGAAGACTCTGAGGCTTTAACCTCGAGTCCCTTCTTCCGACACGCCAATGGGGTTACCTACGGTGATGGACCAGTCTCTTGTCTTGGTCCGTCCATTGTACGAAAAGACCGGACATGTGTTCTTGCCAAACACTCCCCACGCCCGGGTACTTCGGAGGTAAACTCCGTAAGTTCCAAACAGTCTGATCCGATCGGGCTCTCAGAGGATGATGAGGCCCTAGATTGGATCTCGTCGATGGAGATCACCAACGACCCAACCCCAATCTATGCTCAGATCGGATATAATGCGGGTCGGGACAATTTTTTTGACCGACCAACAACCCACTTGATAGCCACTTTCGAAGATTTAACCGACATGCTAGACTATGCCTCCGAGGAGGCAGAATACATGGATGAAGAGGATTGCGCCCCCCCACTGTTAATACCGGAAGATGGGCCACCACTTCAACATATGATGTCTATATTGTGGACACTCCCAATGGCGACAAAACACCTAACAATGACGGTGATAAGTTGGGCGACGCGCCGTCAAGGCCCCGAAAGCCGCATAAGCGGTCCAAAGGCAAAAAGCGAAGGAAAGCTATTATCGGCACCGGGGACTGAGTTACCCCGAAGACCGTGGCGACCTTGATAATCCCAAACACCCGTTAGAGGGTCAGGAAAGGCATGAGGTTCAAAGCAACCCCAACAACTTCAACGGTTCCGAGGACGACAATTACCTTCCCCCTGTCGAGGAGGATATCTCGGAAGCCTATGACATGGACATCAGTGATAAGCATGAAGATCAGGAACAGTTCAGATGGCAACTCATAGTGATGGCTCGCTCTCTGAGAGCCAAAGAATGGCAGCTTAAAGACGAATAGGATGACCACAATGATCAATGGACAAGAGTCCTCTCGACTGAGGAAGGGCATTTCGCCGGTCTGTTGGACCAGACTAAGAGCTATCCATGGAGACAGCTGCTGCCACAATTTCACGATGAGCTCACCGATACTCCGTCGCCAAAGCATACTCCATACAACAGGCGATACTGCCCTCCTCACAGGCCTGATTGGATGGCTGATGATGCCGGTTATAGACCGGCAATACCCCAAGATGGGGAAAGGAGCTACTAGAGCCGAATGACATGTTCGACCTGCGAGATGACTTGGATCAAAGAGCAGGTTGTACAAGATCCATCTATGGACGGGATGGGTTAGGCCATGGCTTGAACAAGATAATAATAGAGACCGGGAACGCACCCGAGCCAGAATAGATGCCGATCACAAGCGCGATATAGCTCGGATTCGAGGGGCCGCTCACCCGTTGTGTTTCACGGATGAGGTCATGCAGCACCAATTCCTAGAAGGGTTTAAACTCATGAACATCGAACAGTACGATGGATGTCGTCGTTTTCTCACGGGGGTCCACGCGAGATAGCAGATGCCATGGGGTGGCTTATCGAGGTGAGGGCAAGGCTGTCATGGATGATCCAGGATGGGTATGCGAATAGCACGCAGTGGTTTACCTAGGTTCGGGGCTCTCCGGAGAGATAATACCCCTACTCCTGCATATTTGTATAACTGAGGTATATCTGGTACATGGTTGCTCCTGGAGCTATTTGGGGCGGAGAGCCATGAGGCTTCTTGCCTCATAAGTGAGTTGGAGAGTAGGGATGAGAGGATGTGAGGGAAGCTAACCCCCTTGAGAGAGTGAGAGGGGGCCTTTATATAGGCATGGATGGGTAGCTTCGGATGTAAGCCATAGTGGGTAGCTTATATCCCAAGCAGCCTGAGGTGTAAGCTACCATGGGTAGCTTACATGTCAAGCCACATGTAGCTTGTGGGCTAAGCTATGTCTGTCCCCCTATGCACTTTATAAGTAAGTGTCCAGGGGATAGGTTACACTATAGATGGTATTGTGCGACACCCATGCAGTGCACTACTGCTCGCCATTAGTGCACTGCCACGGCATATGGTCATCTATTCCACGGGATATGGGACGTCGTAGTTGTCTCCAGGATGCCAGCCGACTGGTCAAAGCAGCCGGCCACGGGTGCGAGTCAGAGCAGCCGGCCCGAGCGGGCGTTCACCCGTCCGACTCGCCGTCTTTGGGGTACCCGGGGGTCATCCCCCCGATAGTAGCCTTCGAGCTTTCGGGAGACTCGCAGAGTCGGGCGGACTGTTTTTGTTGTCGTTGCCATTGTTGTTGCAGAAGTTGTCGATGACGGTCAATTGCGGGTTGGGGACGATGCGGCTTGCTTCTAGCGGGGGCGAGCCAGCACACTCGTTGGGCATAGCTTCCGACCCTCTAGGCGACTCTAAGAGTTGGGCAAAGGGTCTTTGCTATTGCTGAAGTAGACGGTGGCATCGAGGATGCCGGGCACGGATGCGGAGTCCGCTGGCTGATAGGTGTGTGGCGATGCAAGGGGCGACTGCGGAGTCCACCGGCCGGCGGTTTCCAGCGGGGGCGCGCCAGCGCACCCACTAGGTATAGCTTCCGAGGCTCCGGGCGACTTGAGGAGTCGGGCGGAGGGTCTCTGCTATTGCTGAAGTAGATGGTGGTGTTGAAGATGTCGGGCGCAGACATGGGGTCCGCCGACTAGAGGGCGCAAGGCATTGCCGAAGGCAGACGCGGAGTCCACCTGCTAGCGGTTTCTAGCGGGGGCGGGCCAGCGGACCCGTTGGGTGTAGCATCCGAGCCTCTGGGCGGCTCGAGGAGTCGGGGGAGTGTCTTTGCTGTTGCTGAAGCAGGCGGTGGTTTCGAAGATGTCAGGCGCAGATGCAAGGTCTACCGACAGAAAGACGCGAGGCACTGCCGAAGGGGGACGCGGGGTCCATCGCATGATGTGCATGGAGCCCTGCCGAGGGTGGACGTGGGGTCCGCCGGCTATCGAGCGTGGGGCGTCGCCAGGTGTGGATGCGGGGGCCATTAGTTAATGGGCACGGAGCCCTACCAAAGGCGGACACAGGGTCCACTAGTCAAGGGGTGTGGAGCCCTGCCGAAGGCGGACGTGGGGTCCACCGACTGTCGAGCGCGTGGCGCTGCCGAACACGGACGCGGGGTCCGTCGGCTCATGGGCGCGGAGCCCTGCCAAAGATGGACACGGGGTCCGTCGGCTGTCGGGCACTGGACGCTGTCGGGCCCGGAAGAAGGGTCCGCCGGCTGATGGGTGCGGAGCACTGCCGAAAGCGGACGTTGGGTCCGCCGACTGTCGAGTGCGAGGCGCTGCCAGGCGCGGACGGACAGTCCGTCGGCTGATGGGCATGGAGCCCTACCGAAGGCTGACACGGGGTCCGCCCACTTATGGGCACGGAGCCCTGCCGAAGACAGAAGCGGGGTCCGGTGGCTGTCGAGAGAATGGCACTGCCGGGCGCGGACGGGGGTCCGTCGGCTGATGGGCGCAGAGCCCTGCCAAAGGGAGACGTAGTGTCCGACGGCGGTCGAGCGCGGGGCGCTGCCGGGCGTGGACGGGCGCGGACGGGGGGTCCGCTAGGTAATGTGCGCGGAGCCCTGCCGAAGGCAGACGCAGGGTCCGCCAGCTGTCGAGCACAAGGCACTGCCGGGCGCGGACGGAGGATCCGCCCGCTGATGGGTGTGGAGCTCTGCCGAAGGCGGACGCAGGATCAGCCGGCTGATAGGCACGGAGCCCTTCCGAAGACGGACGCGAGGTTCACCAGCTGCCGATTGCAGGACGCTGTTAGGCGGGGACGGTGGTTCCGTCGACTGTCGAGCGCGAGGCGGTGCCAGGCGTGGACGGACCTTCCACCGGCTGAGGGCCGCGGAGGCCTGTCGAGGAGTAGCCTCCGAGCCTCTAGGAGAGGAGGTTCCTCATGGAAACAACCGTGCAGAAAACAAGGTTAAGTCGGCGTAGATACAGAAAATATTTGACTTTGGTAGTGCATGTTTATGCAGAGGGTGCCGACTCGATTTCGTTCGAGCCCCCTTAAGTCTTTTCCATGTTCTCTCCGATCTTTGGCTTTTTGCTCTTGCTAGCCAGACAGCCGGGAGCCGGTTTGTAGCTAAGACAAAGAGTGGGGCGTGGAATGGAGCGTATAGTACTCGGACACTGGGAGCAGGCTCGACCAAGCAGATGCTCATAAATGAAACGACTGGGTTGCCCAAGCCGTTTTCTCCCTGGATGCTTTTCGCGTGTGGTGTCCTTCAGGTTTTGCTCTCACTAGCGGGACAGCCGCGATGCGGTTTGTAGCTAAGACAAGGAGTGGGCCTTCGGTCCCATGCACGCTACTAAACCGTCGTGTGGGAATGAATGTATCGGGCCAAGCGGCCAGCCCTCGGCTGAGACTAGCCAGCACCACGGTGAATAGTAAAGTTGCAGAATAAATGCAGAGATGGCCCCCGAGGGTCGCTCGGGGTTGTGCGGGTGGAGACCTCACATTGCTTTTGGGTGCCGGTGAGGCGGTTTTGTCGATGTCGGTCAGCGCGGTTTGTACCCGACGTGGTCCGACCAACGCGCACGAGGCGCTGCCGGGCGCGAACTCGGGGTCCGCCGGCCGATGGGCGTGAGGTGCTGCCAGGCGCGAATGCGGAGTCCGCCGGCTGATGTGCGCGAGGCGCTGCCGGGGGTGGAAGTGGGGTCCATCCGCTGATGGGCGTGGAGCCCTGCCGGGTGCGGACACGGGGTCTGTCGGCTGATGAGTGCGAGGGGCTGCCGGAGGTAGCCTTCGAGCCTCCGGGCGTGGAGGTTTGTTGATTTTCACGTAGGCGGGATGGTTGTTGTCGATGACGATCGGTGCGGCCTTGTGCGAGCGGACCGCGCCAGCGCGCCGACGCACCCGTTGGGTATTGTCGTCGAAGCCCCGGCGGTCAATGGTGTGCCAACCGTCCGGACCCGACCAGCCGGCCACTGTGGCGGCCCATCAACGGCCTAGAATTGAAGTAGGCAGGCAGGTCCGCCGGCCAGGAGGTAGCGTAAGTCGGCTCACCGAGTGGGGACGCCGGTAGGCGAGCAGAAGTGTCTTGTTTTTCCCCGAAGGAGTCTTTTTTACCGGCTCCACTTTTCTTTATTTTTAGGCAGCCAGGCCCCTTTCCTCTCTAGCCTGCACTCCCTTTTTTTGCACACACGGGCAGCCGGCCATGGGCAATCGGGCGGCCGGAGCCAATGGGAGCGCGCGGGTGCAGCCGCCCGAGGCACACGACGCGGGAGGTGGTGGCGAAGGCTAGCCGGCGGTGCGAAGTAGCGGAGCTTGGGCCGCGGCGCGGAACCAGCAAGGTCGGGTGCGATGTGGCGAAGGAGATGGTCCAGGGCTCGAGACGACGCGCGTGGAAGGAGCGACCGGCGCAGGGCGAACAGCCAGGCCAGCGCGGGAGCCGGCGCGGCGTGCTGGTGTGCGGGCAGAGCTGCAGGGTCGACGGCACGCTTGGAGGTGGAGGCGGCGGTGGCTGAAGGTGGAGCCATGGGGTGTCTTGTTCATGATAATCCTTTTCTCATGAGGGGTCACGCGAGATGGCAGATGCCATGGGGCGACTTATCGAGGTGAGGGGAAGGCTGCCGTGGATGATCGGAACGGGTATGCGAATAGCACGCAGTGGTTTACCCAGGTTCGGGGCTCTCCGGAGAGATAATACCCCTACTCCTGCATATCTGTATAACTGAGGTATATCTGGTACATGGATGCTCCTAAACTTGTTTGGGGAGGAGAGCCATGAGGCTTCTTGCCTCATAAGTGAGTGTGAGAGTGGGGATGAGAGGATGTGAGGGAAGCTAACCCCCTTGAGGCAGTGAGAGGGGGCCTTTACATAGGCATGGATGGGTAGCTTGGTATGTAAGACACATGTAGCGCCCAAGATGCGCGTCGATCCATATTAAGGGACGAGGGCCTCGCATGGGATGGATGCGGATCTTGCAGTTACCAAGTATAGTATCATTGCATCATACATTACAGAAGAGATGAGTATACAGGTTTGGGTTACACTCGCCACATACTAAGTTACAATTCCACACAGAGTTCAAATTATCAAGATGAAGACACGGTCCGACTACAGACAAAATCAAACGATAAAACAGATGGAAATGACACTATCTCGCTATCCCAAAGATCACGACCATGGTCCTCTACTCATCCGGGTACGTCACGTACATCCTGCCTCTTTCCTCGTCATATTTCCACTGGAGCTGGGTAAGATCATCCTGCACATACTCATCTGAACCTGTACCTGGAGTGTTGTAGTAAACTATGAGCCACAAGGACTCAGCAATCATGCTAACTTACGTAACATGAACATAAATATGTGTGTTCTGTGATGAGCGATCAAATGTGGTATGATCTCTATGAGATCCTGAACACTTACTTACGTCAATCATAACCCCATCGTGTTCTCTCTCGGATCATGTTCACGAGCATAGACGATCACGGTTACTCACACAGTTGGTGTATTTTATTAGAGTTTACTTCAAGTTAACTAGAACCAGGTGTTAAACAAATATCCAACTTAAGACATAACCGCAGGCACGGCTTTCTGAAAGTTTTAACCCTGCAGGTGTGCTCCAACTAGTCCATCACAAATCACCACACTCCACGGGAATAGCCTTGACCACGGACCTCTTGGTCATCATCGGTAATTCCAAAGGAATTCCAACACCTCGAGATAACCCGAAGAAAGTCAGAGTCCACACGCAAGACACTCGATAAAGGTAAAACAAATCAAGAAAGACAACCCGACGTGTCGACGAACCCGATAAGAGCCGCGTATCTCGTTCTCAGGACATGACGGATAAGCGAAGCGTACGGTGGTCCGATAGAAATCTCCCGAGTTGCCCCGTGTTGGCCCCGCATGGTGCTCTAGAGTGGACCAACACTAATGAGGAGCACTGGCCCGGGGATTGATTAATTATCCACGGGGTTGCAAAGCCCTATGCAAGTTTGTTAAGTTGTTAAGCAAATGTAGTACCAATGTTGGGTCTTGCCAGACAAGTTCTAATCTCAACCGAATAAACAAGGGGGTCCCCATAACAACCCCGACTATGTTAGGAGCACAAAACATGGAAACATCACACCGGTAACAAGAAACCATGGCGGTAACAGCAGAACAAATCACCTAGCAAAAGGCCAAGCCTTACACCAATAGCAAGATATATATGTGCATTAAATTAAATAACGGATAATATGGTGATATCCAAACCCATGTTATCACATGGAATAACCTGCACCTGCAACTAAGAATGCTATAAGAGGGGCTGAGTAGCGGTAACATAGCCAATCAAAGGTTTGCTAGGATGTGGACGGTTAGAGGCTGTCATGGCATTTCGGAGGCTGATATCAAGTGGTAGGTAGCGCAATTGTAACGATAAGAGCGAGAAACTAGCAAGCGAAAATAGTATCGGGATCCGGGTATCATCATCTTGCTTGTTGGTTCTTCACCGGAACAAGTAGCGGGATCATGGTAGTGGTACTCTCCTGGGTCCTCGTACTCAGTATCAACAATCGCGTCTACCAAAGAGAAACAGCAACAATAAACATCCAACCAAGGTGCAATGCACAACCAAGATGATGCTTGATTCATTTATGAAGAATTAAACATGGCAATCCAAAACTAGTCATGTTTCACATGCAAAGTTTGTTTATTAATGAAACTGCACAGAACCTCAAGTTAAGTTATTTAAAAATGCATGAACATGGAAAATATGGATGCATCATGCAAAATCGATAGAGATTCATATAAAGAACGCAAGAAACGGAGTTACGATTCTCACGATACGCTCATGAGAAGGTACGAACGCAAAAACACAAGACAACAAAGCCATGGGCTAATTCTTGACATTCCAAGGTAGCCAGTGGTTAGGCAATGAAAACCCAACCACTACAGACTCAAAGATCAACGAATTCCATGCAGTATAGCTCCCAAAAGTCACAAAACACTAAAACCAACAATCTGCCACAAACCAGCAACATAGCAACTTAGACAGCCCACAACTTGAGCTACAGGAATCCTACAGCCACAAATGAGATATTGACAGAAACTACATAACATATACATAAAATTATCCAACTACACAATCTGCAACGGAGGCACACATCAATAAGGATGAAGCTATCAAGTTGACATGATGAAACAGTTTTCTTGGACTTGGTGGAAATTCCAGCTTTCTGGAATCTGAGTTAATAAAGTACCAAGTTGACAGCAGTAGTTAAATGTGCAAGATACCAGCTCTTGTCATGAAAATTAACAGGGTGGTAGTAGACAACATCTACTGCAAATAACTGACACTGAGTATGAGCTAATTCTTAACACATCACAATATGTCAACTACTCTTCATGGCATAAAACTAACAACAGATTCTCAGACTTGGTTATTTTTAGCATGCTGAAACAGAAACATCAAGTTGGTCACTTAGCAGCATGTTTCCCACTTATATGGATGATTCTCATGTTAACCAAAAATATCATGGCATAAAAGATGTAAAACACTAGCACTTCCTAGTTGGCACATGCCCCAAAGAAATCATGAATTAAATCTTGCAAAAATGACAAAATAGCATCACAGCTAAAATTGATAGTTTTCTTGCTCAAAAGTGAAATCTGAAAGCTCCAATGGATTCATTGTCTCTTCCTACCCCAAAAGCATGTGTCATACCCATATGTTCATGTGAAACAACAATGCACAATATAATCTAGCAAAATGCCACCTAATCTCATAAGTGAGATATCTCTCGAAATGGACATAAGCAATACATGAACATAAACAGATTTGGTAACTTATATAGCATGGCAAAATAATAAACCCTACAACATGCATAACAACCAAGGGCTATGTCAAGTGGGGAACCCCACTAGTCCCCACACCACACATACACTCTACCACACCACTTCAAGCAAGCACCACATGCTCCACATATGCCCAAGGCATATGAGCACAAACATCACCATGATCACACTACCCAAGAGGGGGTGTTCAACACACTGACCTCACATGCCCACATATGCATAAGCATATGGCACATACACTCACAAACACAAGCTTATGTGTGTGGGTGGTCATCCACACACATATGCATACATATATGCACAATGCATATATGCATATGCATATGTCGATGTCCACACCACACACACTCTCACATACACACATGCACACAAGAATCTCATAAGCACTACCACACTACTCTACACATAAGTGTGTATGCACAAGCACAGAAACACTCACAAGCACAAGCATATGTGCATAATCACATGCACATACACATCACAAACATACATACACCACTCACATGAGCATCATATAGAAACACACACATACACCTACACTCACAAACATATGCACATGCACAGTGCGCCACATACACACACCATAATATAACAAAAGAAAAACAGTAAAACCCCTACACATGCTCAGCTGCAACTACACACCCATACACTTATTGCAAGTAAGAAAAATAAAAGAAAAACAAAAAGGAGAAAAAAGGGGGAGCCTCGGGCTCAAACCCACGACCTGACAGTCGAGCCCCCCTGGCGCTAACCACTGCGCTACGGGCTCAGAGGTTAACAGAGGGGGTACACTGCCTCTGATATACACACACATACACATAGCTTACTAACAAAACTGAAACAAGTGACAGAGGAATGGTGACATAGCAATGGCGATGATTAACGGCGAACCACAGTGGATCCGGCGAGGAGACACAATTGTGGGGGCTACGGGACGCTATGGGGTTCCAATCCCTATCGCCTTGCGACGAGGAGGACGGAGGCAAGCCCCAAGGCTCTTCCTTGCGGACGGCGGTGATGGACAGCTACGGCAACATCGCACTAGCTACGGCGACAGGAGGCATGACGGTAGCTCACCGAGGGAAGGCGACGATGAGCCAGTCGAAACAATGACGACGGAGGGGTCGGGGACACGGCAACGACGAAGAGGAAGAAGCCGGCGACGACCTGCTCCTTGCGGGAGACGGTGACGCCAATTGGCACCGCGGGGAGGTGCTCCTCACCTCCTAGCGACGGAAATGGAACGCGGGGAGAACCCACGAGCTCCACTCCATCCCCACCGGGGACGAGACCCACCGGAGACGCGGCGACGATGGCGACGACAACCGGTAGGCACACTCTGAACTCTTTGAATCTTACCTGGCAGGGGGAAGAAGCAAGGAGGGAGAGAGATGCGGGAGGAGATGGTAGCTACGGCAGCGGCGGGTTGGAGAGGAAACCTAGCCGAGGGGGGCATGCACGCCGAGGGGGGTATATAGCCACGGGCTGACGGCGACGGCGACGGAAAAGGTGGACGGCAGACGGCTCCCTCTCTGCACTCACTGACGGAGAAGGAAGACGGGGTAGGTGGCCGTCTTCTCGAGCGGACTGGGCCGCGTGAGAGGCGAGGCCCACCTGGTTCTCTCTCTTAGAAATAAATAAACAGAGATGGTTTTACCCTTTTAAAAACACAGCAGCAATAGAGAAAACCCCCAGGAAAATATAAAGGATTTTTGGTGGAAACAAAAATACTTTTGTAAAGAAAATAATATGCACTATTTAATAAAAATGTTAAGACAATTTTTAGGACAAGTAATTTAATTACTTTTAAAAATAACAGCCCCTGTTCTATTTAAAGCACACAAGCATACAACTCCAAACATCAAAAGTCCCACACTCTAAATTAATAATACATATTGGGCTACCACTTGAACATTTTTAAACATTTTAAATAACAACTTAATTATGTTGATAAATTAGCATGGAAAAAGAGGCATTAGGTTGGTTTTTTTTGTTGAAAGCAAAGAGAGGGGAAGAGAAAGAGATTGCACACATGAACTCCACCCACACTCAAACCAAATCATAACACTCACATACATGGTCACTTCACAACAAGGCATGACATGATGGATGCATGATGCATGATGCATGAATGCAAGAACAAGACATGGATGAAAAGTTGCAAAACATTCATTAAGATCATGGCACAAGGTTCATACAATAAATTACATGCCAATAAAGGTAGGAAAAACACTTGGGCTATCACAACTCTCCAACACTACAAGAGGATATCGACCCGAGATCTAGGAATGAAAAAAGTACGGAAATTCGGAACGGAGAAGGTCCTCGCGTTCCGAAGTAGCTTCTTTGTCGGAAGGATGAGACCACTTCACCTTGAGGAATTTTATAGAATTTTTGTGTGTCTTATGCTCAGTTTCTTCAAGAATTGCAACTGGATGCTCATGATAAGAGAGATCTTTTTGGAGATCGATGTCTTGGAGGTCAACGGTTCGTTTAGGAGTCTTGAAACATCTCCGGAGCTGAGAAACATGGAAGACATTGTGCACGTTCGCGAAATTTGGAGGAAGCTCTAGTTGATATGCAAGACCACCTCTCTTCCCAACAACTTTGAAAGGACCAAAAAAACGAGAAGCTAGCTTCCCTTTATTTCCAAACCGCGGAGTGCCCTTCATGGGAGAGACTCTGAGATAGACTAGATCATCCACTTGGAAGGAAACATCTCGATGTTTGCTATCGTAATAGCTCTTCTGTCGGGACTGAGCTGCTTTGAGGTTCTCGCGAATGACATGGCACATTTCTTCTGCTTCAGTGATCAAGTCATTGCCCAATATCTGACGCTCATCGGTTTCAGACCAGTTAAGCGGGGTACGACACTTCCTGCCGTAGAGAATCTCGAAAGGTGCCTTGCCTGAACTAGCTTGAAATCTATTGTTGTATGAGAATTCAGCATATGGAAGGCATTCTTACCACTTCATGCCTAACGAAATCACACAGGCTCTGAGTGTTGGGGAACGTTACGTGGGAAACAAAAAATTTCCGACGCACATGCAAACCTATCCATGGTTATGAGCATATACGCAAGGGGAAGTTGATCTACATACCCTTGTAGATCGCTAAGCGGGAAGCGTTAAGAAACGCGGTTGGTGTAGTCGAACTTCTTCGTGATCCAAATCACCGAGCGTCCTGCGATCTAATCACGAACTGTCCCGCGATCCAATCACAAACCGTCCCGCGATCTCGTCACGAACGTCTCGTCGCCTTGATCACGATCCTTCCGATCTAGTACCGAACGGACGGCACCTCCACGTTCAGCACATGTGCAGCTTGATGACAATCTCCACCGTCTTGATCCAGAAATAGGAAGTGGAGAGGAGGAAGATTTCACCGGCAGCATGACAGCGCTCCGGTGATGGTGGTGGAGCAATTTCGGCAGGGCTTCGCCTAAGCACCGCGGAAAACCGATCTAGAGGAGCACAAGTGGAACGGGTAGCACGTGGCCGTAATTTCTGTGCAAAAACCGTCTATTCCACTAGTATATATAGGAGGAAGGGAGGAGGAGAGGCAGAATTGCCTCCAAGCCAAGGAGGCTTCGGCCGAAGTGGGAGGTGGAGGAGGACTCTCCTCCTCCAATCTTAGTAGGACTAGGATTCCTCCTTTTTAGCCTTTTTTCCACCTTTTTCCTTTGGCCTTTTTTCTCCCAGACGCATGGGCCTTTTGTGGTTGTTCCACCAGCCCACTAAGGGCTGGTTATTACTTTCCCAAAGCCCATGAAGCCTCTTGGGTCGAAATACCCCTCCCGGAGGTCTCCCGATACACTACCGGCACTCCCGGTACACTACCGATGAGCCCGAAACTTTTCCGGCGACCAAACTGGAACTTCCTATATATGAATCTTTACCTCTGCACCATTCTGGAGCTCCTCGTGATGTACGGGATCTCATCCGGGACTCCGAACAAACTTCGGTCACCACCATACATAACTCTATACTACCGAAACGTCACCAAACCATAAGTGCGCAGACCCTGCGGGTTCGAGAACTATGTAGACATGACCGGGACACCTCTATGGTAAATAACCAATGGTCGGACCTGTACGACCACATTGGTTCCTACATATTCTATGAAGATCTTTATCGGTCGAACCTCTATGTCAAGGATTCAGTTAATCCCGTATAATGTTCCCTTTGTTCTTCCATATGTTACTTCCCCAAGATTCGATCGTCGGTATCTCCATACCTAGTTCAACCTCGTTACCGGCAAGTCTCTTTACTCGTTCCGTAATACAAGATCCCGTGGCTAACACTTAGTCACATTGCTTGCAAGGCTTGTTGTGATGTTGTATTACCGAGTGGGCCCTGAGATACCTCTCCGTCACACGGAGTAACAAATCACGGTCTTGATCCATGCCAACCCAACAGACACCCTCGGAGATACCTGTAGAGCACCTTTATAGTCACCCAGTTACGTTGTGACGTTTGATACACACAATTCATTCCTCCGGTGTCAGTGAGTTACATGATCTCACAGTCATAGGAACATATACTTGACATACGGAAAACAGCAGCAATAAACTGACACGATCATATGCTACGTTTGTAGTTTTGGTCTGGTCCGTCTCATCATTCTCCTAATGATGTGATCCTGTAATCAAATGACATCTCATGTCCATGGCTAGGAAACCTTAACCATCCTTTGATCAACGAGCTAGTTCACTAGAGGCTTACTAGGGACATAGTGTTTTGTCTATGTATCCACACATGTATCCATGTTTCCAATTAATACAATTCTAGCATGGATAATAAACAATTATCATGAACAAGGAAATATAATAATAAACACTTTATTTAGTGCCTCTAGGGCATATTTCCAACAGTCTCCCACTTGCACTAGAATAAATAATCTAGCTCACATCACTATGTGATTTACATTGTAATGAATCGAACACCCATGCAGTTCTGGTGTTGATCATGTTTAGTCCTTGGAAGAGGTTTAGTCAATAGGTCTGCAACATTCAGATCCATGTGCACTTTGCAAATATTTATGTCCTTCTCCTCGATGTAATATCGGATGGAGTTGAAGCGTCGCTTTATATGTCTGGTCCTCTTGTGAAACCTTGGTTCCTTGGCTAGAGCAATGGCACCAGTGTTGTCACAGAACAGCCTCATTGGACCAGTGCACTAGGCACTACTCCAAGATCTGTCATGAACTGCTTCATCAAGACACCTTCCTTTGCCGCCTCCGAGGCTGCGATGTATTCCGCTTAGCACGTAGAATCAGCTACCATGCTTTGCTTGGAACTGCACCACCTTACCGCTCCCTCGTTAAGAATAAATACGTATCCGGTTTGCGACTTAGAGTCGTCCGGATCAGTGTCAAAGCTTGCATCGACGTAACCCTTTACGATGAGCTCTTCATCACCTCCATAAATGAGAAACATTTCCTTAGTCCTATTCAGGTACTTAAGGATATTCTTGACCGCTTGCCAGTGCTCCATTCCAGGATCACTTTGAAACCTTCCGGACATACTGATGGCAAGGCTGACATCGGGTCTTGTGCATAGCATTGCATACATGATAGAGCCTATGGCTGAAGCATAGGGGATGACACTCATCTTTTCTTTATCTTCTGCAGTCACTTGGCATTGAGTCTTACTCAACTTCACACCTTGCAACACAGGCAAGAACCCCTTCTTGGACTGTTCCATTTTGAACTTTTTCAAAACTTTATCAAGGTATGTGCCTTGTGAAAGTTCTATTAAGTGTCTTGATCTATCTCTATAGATCTTAATGCCTAATATGAAAGCAACTTCTCCTAGATCTTAATGTGAGCTGAAATTCTTCCTTTGGTCTCCAAATCAAGAAAATGAGAGAAGATTTATCTCTCAGACTATGTACACCAAGACTTGATCAAGAAGTTCAACATGCACATGTAACATCCCAAACTTTGGAATGTTATAATAATTATTAGAATGATTGTTTGTTTGTTTGAGTGATTGAAAGTGAGTGAAATTTGAAACTTTTGAAACTTTTGAGAGTTGAATGAGAGGAAATGAAATGACTTTCCCAAACTTTCACTTTGCATTTTTCTCACCAATAATTCAAATTCATTTCATCACAAAACCCTAGAGTGAAGATGACATGACTTCTTCCATTTAAAGTAATGAAAAGGGATTTGAAAAGAATTTGAATTTCATTTGAAAAATATTTCAAATTCAGAAAACTTTATGCAACTCAATGATTTTCATGAGAGAGGATAATATGACTTCCTCAAATTTTAAGAAATATGAGTTGGAAGTTTAAAAGAAGGAATTGAAAGAGCTTTTGAAAACCTCTCGATTATTTTGAAATCCATTTCATATTTGGTCCCTATTCAAAATTTTCAAAGTATTAAAACCCCTGACAAAAATTTGAAAGGAGTAACACGACACTCCAAGACAGGGGGTAATCTGTGAAGTTTTTTGAATCATCAAACCCAAAAAGTTATTTGAAAAATATTTGCAAAATTAAATAAAGCCAATTAAGGCATTTTCTGAAAAATGATTTTTTTAATGTATTCAAATGCCAGAATAAAAATGTTCATTAAATTGCATTTATTATTCTGTTAATTTCCATATCAAATTCTCCTATATGTAGAGATGATTTGAATGCTTTAAAGGTTTTTCAAACGCTCTGGAAAAACATTAAACAGAAAACGGTAACGGTTTTATAATAAAACGGCCCGCCCAACGGATTTAAAGCCGAGAGCGTTACCGGTCGGTCAACCGATGCGCTCAGCCCCTACTCCCCTCTCACTGACAGCGGGACCCACCGCCCGATTTTCTCTCTCGCCGGTCACCTCCTTCCTCCTCTCGCACCCGTTGACCACACCGGCGACCCCTCGCCGCGGATCTCCTCCTCCTTCCTTTCCCTCGCCCCACCTGCGGCCCTATATAAGAGACCGAGACCTCCCCGTCCTCTCCCGAGCGCACCACCGAGCCCCTCTCGATCGCCCGCACCTCCCCATCCCCCTTCCCGTGCTCCACCGCCCCCTGGAACGCCGTACCCACAACCTTGCCGGAGTCCGAACCACCCCGAGCACGTGCCGCTCACCTCCGTCGCCCCGAGGCCCCTCCGACGCCACCATCGTCATTGCCGAGCTCCCCTACGTCGACCAGTGCCGGAGCCAATCGCCGGAGACCCCCCGGAAGCCATCTCCCCGTCGACCTCGCCGTCCCTTGCCGTCGACGACGACCTCGCCGGACTTCACCCCGCCGCGGTGAGCCTCCCTCTCCCTCTCCTCCATCCGATCTCGAACGAACGGCCCAGATTAGAAGTAACTTACCTCTTCGGTTCTTTTAAAAGACCGGCCGGCTTTTTCTTTTCTAATTTTAGACCGAAACGTTTTCTTTAGTTGTCGGTCATTCGCCCGAATCTCTGGAACACGCCACACCCTTAGACCAACCAGAGAGAGACATGTCACCCCCTGTCCGTTAGAATTGTTTTTCTTCTTCTGTTTTAATTTCAAAAACAGAAATAGTTCTGATTTTCTTTTTAGTATATCTTTTATGTTTTTAAATATTTTAAATTGATTCTTTTGCATTAGGTCACAATTTTATTCTAGTTTCTGCATATGCCAAGTTTGACCATGTTTGAACATTTAAATTTGAATTTGAACAGATTTGATTTAAATTTTGTTTTCTGAATATCTTGAGTTCTAATATGAATTTTTGAATGATTCTTTTTCCTACTTGTCACTAGTGACCATAGCTATCATTTGGTAGAGTTTGAGAATTTTGTTTTAAATAGTATTTCAAACCAAACAGAATCTGTTTAGTTTCATATTAGTTTATTTATATTGATTTACTTTGTTTTATTTTGAAAATCTGAATATGATTTATATTAAGTTTTAGATTTCATTTAGTTTTGTTGTTCCAAACCTTAGTAATTTACTTGCTATTAACAAAAGTTAATTTTTTTAGTTTATAAATTTTGTTGTAGGGATCTATACCTCTTTCAAATAAGTATAGTTGTTTTAAAAAGCAAATTTGTTAGTAACAATTCTCTTACTAAAGTTTTATATAAATAGATTCTGTTTTCAAATAAAAATTTGTACTTATTACTTTCTGTTAAGAAATGCTTAGTTAATAAAAATAATTTAGTTTTGCTCTATTAGGATAGGAAACTAGATTATTTTGCATTAGGTAATGTGTTATAAAACAATTTAGTTTTTCATAGAAATTATTTTCACAAAGTTTCATATGATTTAATTCTGTTTTGTAATAAAGATTTTATTTAATTATTTTCTGTGAACTTAGTTGTTTTACAATATGTTTTCTCTTAGTTTATGTTTGCTTGTTGTTAAGTTCATTAGGTAAACACTTATATTGTTTAGAAGGTTGTTTTTATAGTTTTAGTTGTCTTTCAAAAGTAATTCTTTTGCTAGTAAAATATTTACTAAAATCCTTTTGTTGTAAATCCTTTTGTTGTATTTTACTTTGTTATTGTTTGTTACTATTTGAAAA
Organism: Hordeum marinum; assembly: GCA_022496015.1. Classification (NCBI taxonomy): domain Eukaryota; kingdom Viridiplantae; phylum Streptophyta; class Magnoliopsida; order Poales; family Poaceae; genus Hordeum; species Hordeum marinum. The sequence continues at coordinate 391,630,408 of CM039676.1, read as the reverse complement.
TAATGGTTTTAGGGGAAAACTACTTTAGTTGCTTTTATGAAAACTTTCTTGATTTTAACTTTTGTCTTAAGTATTTTTTTCATCAACCTTGTTGCTTTTGTTTTGTGTTACTTTTGATTGTTAGAATTGATTGTTAGTATGATTGCTTATATGAATGCAATGCTTGTTTATATAGATTTTCATCGGAGAGTGACGAATAGTCTATCAAGTTATTTCTGAGAGCGATCTTTATCTTCATCAACAGTACAGGCAAGTTCACCTTGACCATCTATTTCATACCTATGTTTTTATTGCATGTAGTGACATCATTCAACATATCCCTCCCGTAGTGTTATTGAAATTCTTGTAGTTGAGTAGAATGCATGAGGTAGGAACCCACCACCTGGTTACTAAAGCCCCGGGAACGTTAGTTACTTTTATGTTATGCTATAGTAGACGGGGTTTGGTATGAGTGTTCGTGAGTGGTGTGAAGGACTCCACGTCAAAACGACGACTTCATGAAGACATCTTCAAGTCCTGCATCTTCAAGACCTCAAGACTTCAAGACTCGATAAGACAAGTTTTCAATACACACTACTGGGTGAAGGATGGTTGATTGGGCATCCCTGGAGAAACCAGTGGATGGCCGGGATGCATGGAGAAGCGCCATGACATCTTGCGGAAAGCTTCACCCAGACTCAAAGAGAAGGATGAATACTTCATGCCCGGAAGCTTACCTATGTAGCCACAAGTCATTATGGGCTCTGGCTTGGTTGATCTTTGTTGTGACTCTGCTGGGCAGTGCTACGAGATGTAGTCGACGTTAGGATTGGGATGGGCACTGTCGGACAGTCAGGGAAGCACTCTGAAAGACCATGTTTCTTTCATCCTGTTCTCAAACACCAGGCAGTGCAAGGACTTACCAGGGAGGGAAAGAATCTTGTGGGTAAAGTACACAACACTCTGTAGAGTTAAACCTAATCGATTAGCCGTGTCCCCAGTTACGGACAATTGAGCTTCTAGACTTGGATCTATCTCTTGAACTCTCAACACTGACTGATAACTAATTGTGGGCAACTTATGAGACCTATGGGCATTGAGACATTTGTTGGCGGAACCATGTCATGATAGGTAACTCCATAGTGAAATTCCTGATATTCCCTTTTGTTGTAGGAAAATAAAATCAGCTTTTACGCAAAAGCTTAGACACAGATCCACAAAGCCTTGCATATAGAATAGTCTTTATTCTTCTGTTCTACTATGGTGATCTTGCCGTCATATTCAAAATGCTGACCTACACGGCTTGCAACGTCTTATGTTGCAGATACTCTTCTACAACGGGTAAAAGTACGATTTCAGGGTTACGGTCCGCACTCAACTTGCCGTTGGTGTTATTGGGACTCCAGTCCCGTTGACTGTATCCGCTGCTATTTTAAGGTATATATCAGTTTTATGCTATTTACATGTGATTGCACTTTGATATATACATTGATGTACTGTGTGTGCCAGCATACTGATCCAGGGATGGCACAGAAAAACACAGAGGCTTGACTCGTTTGAGTCGGGTCGCTACAGCAAGAGTCCAAATGTATGAAAACTCCCATGCCCACTAGCGGACACGATGATCTCACTAAGGAGGGCGAACCAGTTGACCAAAAGGTTTATCGATCAATGATTGGTTCATTGCTATATTTATGTGCCTCCCATCCCGATATTATGCTTAGTGTGTGCATTGTGCCCGATATCAAGCTGCACCTAAAGAATGTCATCTTAAGGTTGTGAAACACATTGTGAGATACTTGATACATTCACCAAACTTTAGCATTTGGTATCCCAAGGGATCTTCTTTTAATGTTGTTGGCTACTCCCACTCAGACTATGCCAGTGACAAGGTTGATATAAAATCCATCTCGGGTACATGTTAATTTCTTGGTAGATCTCTTGTGTCTTGGTCCTCAACGAAACAAAACTCAGTATCTCTATCTACAGCCAAATCTAAATATATTGTTGCCGGATCATGTTGAGCGCGATTGCTATGGGTGACACAAAATGCTTAAGGATTATGGAATCCATGTGAAAAATGTTCCATTACTTTGTGATAATGATAGTGCTATTAAGATTCGTCATAATCCCGTGCAACATTCTCGAACCAAGCATACGCAAGTTCGACATTATTTCATTCGTGATCATGTTGCCAAAGGAGACATTAACATTAAGCATGTTCATACTAACAAGAAATTGGCCAATATCTTTACTAAGCCACTTGATGAAAAAGTGTTTTGTCACTTGAGGAGTGAGTTGAACATCATTGATGCTTCAAACTTGAGCTAATGTCACTCGGAGGAATGCAAGGGGATCAGCTTTCTTAACCTTTCCATGCTAGTATTATCATGATATCATGTATCTTCGAATTCTATGTTCCCTTGTCTTGCATCCAAACTTTTGTAGGTACTTGGAAGAACAAGACTCCACAAGATTGCCATCAACTCATATCTTAAGCAATCTTGTCATTACCAATTATCCACAACCTATCTTTCATGATGAAAGGAAGAAGACAACAAAACATATCCTTGATATATAATTGATGTAATCACAATTGCTTTCAATTGATATCAAGTGCCTTGGATATATCATGTTTCTTGCTTGTGTGACTAACCTATGTATGTGAAAAGTGAACCAAAATGAAAAAAGGATCGCTCCCAACTCAAGATGAACTTCATCAACCTCGAGCATCCTCATCAAGTTCACCTACAAGCTATGTCAACAACATCACTCAAAGGTATGTACTCATATCCTTGATATAGCTTTACTCCAAGTCATGAGATAAAGCAACTCAAGTGATATGAAGACATTAAAATGCTTAAACGAAAAATGGTAACCCAATTTTGAGCTTAATGATGAGTATGACCTATGATTAAGTATCCTTAAGCGAATATACTCTAATATAGGTGACCTAGTCACCGCCCATTATCTAGTCGTAAGAATTGAATGGAGAGCCCTTCTTCTGTTGCTCTTTGACATTTCCATCCAACTCTAGCCTAGATGAATATTCATTGCAAATCTTACTGAAAATTCATTGCAAATATTTTTGAAGATTCATTGCAAATCTTTCTGATAATTCATTGCAAATCCTTCTGAAAATTCATTGCAAATATTTGAGACACGTTTGAGACATTCTGAAAAATCCCATTTGACAAAGTTGCCAAGTTTCTGTTTTCCAACTCGGAGCCTCTGATCAAAATTTCTCGGTCGTACCGATATTGCACAAACACTTATCGGTACTATGATTCCTTTTGCCTTGGAGCCACCGACTTCTTGCACTTTGTCTGTTTTGCATTATGATCAGCTCAATGATTCAAAATATGTAGGGGGACAAACATCAAGAGATATAATCTCAAATTATCAAGGATCTCTACATCAAAGGTGAAATTTTAAAGGTTTTTCAGATCTTAAGGGGGAGAAAATATGTTTTCAAGGAACCCTAAATCTCTAGGATCCCTTCCCATTCAATGATTCCTTTTATCTGTCCCTTGTGTGACCTTCTTGGAAATTAATGCGAAAGGGGGATAAATATCAAAGCTTCAAAGCTTATGCTCATACCAAATGGGGAGATACTCATGCCAAAGAGGGAGATGTAATACTAAAGGGAAGAATAGATAAGCATTCATGCTTTATGGGGGAGATGATCATGAAAAGAAGAAGTGTAACCTTATCATATAAAGGGGGAGAAATATCAAGGATCCCTTATCAAACAAACACTTCTTAAGGAGAAGAGAGTAGAACGAATTTGAAATTTAATTCTCATATGCATTAGATTTTTCTCAGCCCTACCTAATCTCAATATCTACATATTATGATTCAGGGAGAGAGGAAAACTTCCACATTTTGTGTCTATGGGTGAAAACTCTAAACTTATTTGGAAACATATTGCTTGAGCGAGTCCTGGATTAAGGGGTCCTCGGGAGGCCGACCTATTTATATGGGCCGCACTATACGAGCCACTTACTGAACACATGAATATTTGAAGGCCTAGTCTCCAAGATGGAAGCTTCTAGAAGCACGACTTGTACTCCATGTTTGATTTGGAGAATAGGCATGTTTATCTCCTAGGCATGTAACCGACCAAGTGTAAATCCTAGGCATCCTTGGTGTCTATATAAGCCGAAGGGTCTTAGGGTGTAGAGACAGAACAACTCATCTAGGGTTAGCTATTCAATCTCGAGGTAGATCAACTCTGTCACCCCCATATCATCAATACATCCAAGTAGGACGGAGGGTATTACCTTCATAGGAGGGCCCGAACCTGGGTAAATTTGTGTCCTCTTTCTCTCCTGTTACCATGGATCCTAGTCTCACAGTTCGGGACCCCCTACTCGAGATCCGATTGTTTTGACACTCACATTGGTGCCTCCATTGAGAGTTCCACTGTGAGCAAGGAGGAATCGATGTCTCTCCTTGTCATAAACGAAGAGGTCCGCAACATTGACACTTTCATCCCCGAACAAATCTTCTCCTTCGGCAGCATGGTGCTGCACGCTGATCCCACATGCCACCTAGCCCATGGTGAGAGCTTCGCCCCTGATCATGAGGTCAGATTCGGAAACCTAAAGTTCTCCGTTGATTCTCGGGGTGACTTTTAGCTAACCAATCTCGCAACTTCGCTTGTAGCACCTGAAGACTCTGAGGCTTTAACCTCGAGTCCCTTCTTCCGACACGCCAATGGGGTTACCTACGGTGATGGACCAGTCTCTTGTCTTGGTCCGTCCATTGTACGAAAAGACCCGGACATGTGTTCTTGCCAAACACTCCCCACGCCCGGGTACTTCGGAGGTAAACTCCGTAAGTTCCAAACAGTCTGATCCGATCGGGCTCTCAGAGGATGATGAGGCCCTAGATTGGATCTCGTCGATGGAGATCACCAACGACCCAACCCCAATCTATGCTCAGATCGGATATAATGCGGGTCGGGACAATTTTTTTGACCGACCAACAACCCACTTGATAGCCACTTTCGAAGATTTAACCGACATGCTAGACTATGCCTCCGAGGAGGCAGAATACATGGATGAAGAGGATTGCGCCCCCCCACTGTTAATACCGGAAGATGGGCCACCACTTCAACATATGATGTCTATATTGTGGACACTCCCAATGGCGACAAAACACCTAACAATGACGGTGATAAGTTGGGCGACGCGCCGTCAAGGGCCCCGAAAGCCGCATAAGCGGTCCAAAGGCAAAAAGCGAAGGAAAGCTATTATCGGCACCGGGGACTGAGTTACCCCGAGACCGTGGCGACCTTGATAATCCCAAACACCCGTTAGAGGGTCAGGAAAGGCATGAGGTTCAAAGCAACCCCAACAACTTCAACGGTTCCGAGGACGACAATTACCTTCCCCCTGTCGAGGAGGATATCTCGGAAGCCTATGACATGGACATCAGTGATAAGCATGAAGATCAGGAACAGTTCAGATGGCAACTCATAGTGATGGCTCGCTCTCTGAGAGCCAAAGAATGGCAGCTTAAAGACGAATAGGATGACCACAATGATCAATGGACAAGAGTCCTCTCGACTGAGGAAGGGCATTTCGCCGGTCTGTTGGACCAGACTAAGAGCTATCCATGGAGACAGCTGCTGCCACAATTTCACGATGAGCTCACCGATACTCCGTCGCCAAAGCATACTCCATACAACAGGCGATACTGCCCTCCTCACAGGCCTGATTGGATGGCTGATGATGCCGGTTATAGACCGGCAATACCCCAAGATGGGGAAAGGAGCTACTAGAGCCGAATGACATGTTCGACCTGCGAGATGACTTGGATCAAAGAGCAGGTTGTACAAGATCCATCTATGGACGGGATGGGTTAGGCCATGGCTTGAACAAGATAATAATAGAGACCGGGAACGCACCCGAGCCAGAATAGATGCCGATCACAAGCGCGATATAGCTCGGATTCGAGGGGCCGCTCACCCGTTGTGTTTCACGGATGAGGTCATGCAGCACCAATTCCTAGAAGGGTTTAAACTCATGAACATCGAACAGTACGATGGATGTCGTCGTTTCTCACGGGGGTCCACGCGAGATAGCAGATGCCATGGGGTGGCTTATCGAGGTGAGGGCAAGGCTGTCATGGATGATCCAGGATGGGTATGCGAATAGCACGCAGTGGTTTACCTAGGTTCGGGGCTCTCCGGAGAGATAATACCCCTACTCCTGCATATTTGTATAACTGAGGTATATCTGGTACATGGTTGCTCCTGGAGCTATTTGGGGCGGAGAGCCATGAGGCTTCTTGCCTCATAAGTGAGTTGGAGAGTAGGGATGAGAGGATGTGAGGGAAGCTAACCCCCTTGAGAGAGTGAGAGGGGGCCTTTATATAGGCATGGATGGGTAGCTTCGGATGTAAGCCATAGTGGGTAGCTTATATCCCAAGCAGCCTGAGGTGTAAGCTACCATGGGTAGCTTACATGTCAAGCCACATGTAGCTTGTGGGCTAAGCTATGTCTGTCCCCCTATGCACTTTATAAGTAAGTGTCCAGGGGATAGGTTACACTATAGATGGTATTGTGCGACACCCATGCAGTGCACTACTGCTCGCCATTAGTGCACTGCCACGGCATATGGTCATCTATTCCACGGGATATGGGACGTCGTAGTTGTCTCCAGGATGCCAGCCGACTGGTCAAAGCAGCCGGCCACGGGTGCGAGTCAGAGCAGCCGGCCCGAGCGGGCGTTCACCCGTCCGACTCGCCGTCTTTGGGGTACCCGGGGGTCATCCCCCCGATAGTAGCCTTCGAGCTTTCGGGAGACTCGCAGAGTCGGGCGGACTGTTTTTGTTGTCGTTGCCATTGTTGTTGCAGAAGTTGTCGATGACGGTCAATTGCGGGTTGGGGACGATGCGGCTTGCTTCTAGCGGGGGCGAGCCAGCACACTCGTTGGGCATAGCTTCCGACCCTCTAGGCGACTCTAAGAGTTGGGCAAAGGGTCTTTGCTATTGCTGAAGTAGACGGTGGCATCGAGGATGCCGGGCACGGATGCGGAGTCCGCTGGCTGATAGGTGTGTGGCGATGCAAGGGGCGACTGCGGAGTCCACCGGCCGGCGGTTTCCAGCGGGGGCGCGCCAGCGCACCCACTAGGTATAGCTTCCGAGGCTCCGGGCGACTTGAGGAGTCGGGCGGAGGGTCTCTGCTATTGCTGAAGTAGATGGTGGTGTTGAAGATGTCGGGCGCAGACATGGGGTCCGCCGACTAGAGGGCGCAAGGCATTGCCGAAGGCAGACGCGGAGTCCACCTGCTAGCGGTTTCTAGCGGGGGCGGGGCCAGCGGACCCGTTGGGGTGTAGCATCCGAGCCTCTGGGCGGCTCGAGGAGTCGGGGGAGTGTCTTTGCTGTTGCTGAAGCAGGCGGTGGTTTCGAAGATGTCAGGCGCAGATGCAAGGTCTACCGACAGAAAGACGCGAGGCACTGCCGAAGGGGGACGCGGGGTCCATCGCATGATGTGCATGGAGCCCTGCCGAGGGTGGACGTGGGGTCCGCCGGCTATCGAGCGTGGGGCGTCGCCAGGTGTGGATGCGGGGGCCATTAGTTAATGGGCACGGAGCCCTACCAAAGGCGGACACAGGGTCCACTAGTCAAGGGGTGTGGAGCCCTGCCGAAGGCGGACGTGGGGTCCACCGACTGTCGAGCGCGTGGCGCTGCCGAACACGGACGCGGGGTCCGTCGGCTCATGGGCGCGGAGCCCTGCCAAAGATGGACACGGGGTCCGTCGGCTGTCGGGCACTGGACGCTGTCGGGCCCGGAAGAAGGGTCCGCCGGCTGATGGGTGCGGAGCACTGCCGAAAGCGGACGTTGGGTCCGCCGACTGTCGAGTGCGAGGCGCTGCCAGGCGCGGACGGACAGTCCGTCGGCTGATGGGCATGGAGCCCTACCGAAGGCTGACACGGGGTCCGCCCACTTATGGGCACGGAGCCCTGCCGAAGACAGAAGCGGGGTCCGGTGGCTGTCGAGAGAATGGCACTGCCGGGCGCGGACGGGGGTCCGTCGGCTGATGGGCGCAGAGCCCTGCCAAAGGGAGACGTAGTGTCCGACGGCGGTCGAGCGCGGGGCGCTGCCGGGCGTGGACGGGCGCGGACGGGGGGTCCGCTAGGTAATGTGCGCGGAGCCCTGCCGAAGGCAGACGCAGGGTCCGCCAGCTGTCGAGCACAAGGCACTGCCGGGCGCGGACGGAGGATCCGCCCGCTGATGGGTGTGGAGCTCTGCCGAAGGCGGACGCAGGATCAGCCGGCTGATAGGCACGGAGCCCTTCCGAAGACGGACGCGAGGTTCACCAGCTGCCGATTGCAGGACGCTGTTAGGCGGGGACGGTGGTTCCGTCGACTGTCGAGCGCGAGGCGGTGCCAGGCGTGGACGGACCTTCCACCGGCTGAGGGCCGCGGAGGCCTGTCGAGGAGTAGCCTCCGAGCCTCTAGGAGAGGAGGTTCCTCATGGAAACAACCGTGCAGAAAACAAGGTTAAGTCGGCGTAGATACAGAAAATATTTGACTTTGGTAGTGCATGTTTATGCAGAGGGTGCCGACTCGATTTCGTTCGAGCCCCCTTAAGTCTTTTCCATGTTCTCTCCGATCTTTGGCTTTTTGCTCTTGCTAGCCAGACAGCCGGGAGCCGGTTTGTAGCTAAGACAAAGAGTGGGGCGTGGAATGGAGCGTATAGTACTCGGACACTGGGAGCAGGCTCGACCAAGCAGATGCTCATAAATGAAACGACTGGGTTGCCCAAGCCGTTTTCTCCCTGGATGCTTTTCGCGTGTGGTGTCCTTCAGGTTTTGCTCTCACTAGCGGGACAGCCGCGATGCGGTTTGTAGCTAAGACAAGGAGTGGGCCTTCGGTCCCATGCACGCTACTAAACCGTCGTGTGGGAATGAATGTATCGGGCCAAGCGGCCAGCCCTCGGCTGAGACTAGCCAGCACCACGGTGAATAGTAAAGTTGCAGAATAAATGCAGAGATGGCCCCCGAGGGTCGCTCGGGGTTGTGCGGGTGGAGACCTCACATTGCTTTTGGGTGCCGGTGAGGCGGTTTTGTCGATGTCGGTCAGCGCGGTTTGTACCCGACGTGGTCCGACCAACGCGCACGAGGCGCTGCCGGGCGCGAACTCGGGGTCCGCCGGCCGATGGGCGTGAGGTGCTGCCAGGCGCGAATGCGGAGTCCGCCGGCTGATGTGCGCGAGGCGCTGCCGGGGGTGGAAGTGGGGTCCATCCGCTGATGGGCGTGGAGCCCTGCCGGGTGCGGACACGGGGTCTGTCGGCTGATGAGTGCGAGGGGCTGCCGGAGGTAGCCTTCGAGCCTCCGGGCGTGGAGGTTTGTTGATTTCACGTAGGCGGGATGGTTGTTGTCGATGACGATCGGTGCGGCCTTGTGCGAGCGGACCGCGCCAGCGCGCCGACGCACCCGTTGGGTATTGTCGTCGAAGCCCCCGGCGGTCAATGGTGTGCCAACCGTCCGGACCCGACCAGCCGGCCACTGTGGCGGCCCATCAACGGCCTAGAATTGAAGTAGGCAGGCAGGTCCGCCGGCCAGGAGGTAGCGTAAGTCGGCTCACCGAGTGGGGACGCCGGTAGGCGAGCAGAAGTGTCTTGTTTTTCCCCGAAGGAGTCTTTTTTACCGGCTCCACTTTTCTTTATTTTTAGGGCAGCCAGGCCCCTTTCCTCTCTAGCCTGCACTCCCTTTTTTTGCACACACGGGCAGCCGGCCATGGGCAATCGGGCGGCCGGAGCCAATGGGAGCGCGCGGGTGCAGCCGCCCGAGGCACACGACGCGGGAGGTGGTGGCGAAGGCTAGCCGGCGGTGCGAAGTAGCGGAGCTTGGGCCGCGGCGCGGAACCAGCAAGGTCGGGTGCGATTGTGGCGAAGGAGATGGTCCAGGGCTCGAGACGACGCGCGTGGAAGGAGCGACCGGCGCAGGGCGAACAGCCAGGCCAGCGCGGGAGCCGGCGCGGCGTGCTGGTGTGCGGGCAGAGCTGCAGGGTCGACGGCACGCTTGGAGGTGGAGGCGGCGGTGGCTGAAGGTGGAGCCATGGGGTGTCTTGTTCATGATAATCCTTTTCTCATGAGGGGTCACGCGAGATGGCAGATGCCATGGGGCGACTTATCGAGGTGAGGGGAAGGCTGCCGTGGATGATCGGAACGGGTATGCGAATAGCACGCAGTGGTTTACCCAGGTTCGGGGCTCTCCGGAGAGATAATACCCCTACTCCTGCATATCTGTATAACTGAGGTATATCTGGTACATGGATGCTCCTAAACTTGTTTGGGGAGGAGAGCCATGAGGCTTCTTGCCTCATAAGTGAGTGTGAGAGTGGGGATGAGAGGATGTGAGGGAAGCTAACCCCCTTGAGGCAGTGAGAGGGGGCCTTTACATAGGCATGGATGGGTAGCTTGGTATGTAAGACACATGTAGCGCCCAAGATGCGCGTCGATCCATATTAAGGGACGAGGGCCTCGCATGGGATGGATGCGGATCTTGCAGTTACCAAGTATAGTATCATTGCATCATACATTACAGAAGAGATGAGTATACAGGTTTGGGTTACACTCGCCACATACTAAGTTACAATTCCACACAGAGTTCAAATTATCAAGATGAAGACACGGTCCGACTACAGACAAAATCAAACGATAAAACAGATGGAAATGACACTATCTCGCTATCCCAAAGATCACGACCATGGTCCTCTACTCATCCGGGTACGTCACGTACATCCTGCCTCTTTCCTCGTCATATTTCCACTGGAGCTGGGTAAGATCATCCTGCACATACTCATCTGAACCTGTACCTGGAGTGTTGTAGTAAACTATGAGCCACAAGGACTCAGCAATCATGCTAACTTACGTAACATGAACATAAATATGTGTGTTCTGTGATGAGCGATCAAATGTGGTATGATCTCTATGAGATCCTGAACACTTACTTACGTCAATCATAACCCCATCGTGTTCTCTCTCGGATCATGTTCACGAGCATAGACGATCACGGTTACTCACACAGTTGGTGTATTTTATTAGAGTTTACTTCAAGTTAACTAGAACCAGGTGTTAAACAAATATCCAACTTAAGACATAACCGCAGGCACGGCTTTCTGAAAGTTTTAACCCTGCAGGTGTGCTCCAACTAGTCCATCACAAATCACCACACTCCACGGGAATAGCCTTGACCACGGACCTCTTGGTCATCATCGGTAATTCCAAAGGAATTCCAACACCTCGAGATAACCCGAAGAAAGTCAGAGTCCACACGCAAGACACTCGATAAAGGTAAAACAAATCAAGAAAGACAACCCGACGTGTCGACGAACCCGATAAGAGCCGCGTATCTCGTTCTCAGGACATGACGGATAAGCGAAGCGTACGGTGGTCCGATAGAAATCTCCCGAGTTGCCCCGTGTTGGCCCCGCATGGTGCTCTAGAGTGGACCAACACTAATGAGGAGCACTGGCCCGGGGATTGATTAATTATCCACGGGGTTGCAAAGCCCTATGCAAGTTGTTAAGTTGTTAAGCAAATGTAGTACCAATGTTGGGTCTTGCCAGACAAGTTCTAATCTCAACCGAATAAACAAGGGGGTCCCCATAACAACCCCGACTATGTTAGGAGCACAAAACATGGAAACATCACACCGGTAACAAGAAAACCATGGCGGTAACAGCAGAACAAATCACCTAGCAAAAGGCCAAGCCTTACACCAATAGCAAGATATATATGTGCATTAAATTAAATAACGGATAATATGGTGATATCCAAACCCATGTTATCACATGGAATAACCTGCACCTGCAACTAAGAATGCTATAAGAGGGGCTGAGTAGCGGTAACATAGCCAATCAAAGGTTTGCTAGGATGTGGACGGTTAGAGGCTGTCATGGCATTTCGGAGGCTGATATCAAGTGGTAGGTAGCGCAATTGTAACGATAAGAGCGAGAAACTAGCAAGCGAAAATAGTATCGGGATCCGGGTATCATCATCTTGCTTGTTGGTTCTTCACCGGAACAAGTAGCGGGATCATGGTAGTGGTACTCTCCTGGGTCCTCGTACTCAGTATCAACAATCGCGTCTACCAAAGAGAAACAGCAACAATAAACATCCAACCAAGGTGCAATGCACAACCAAGATGATGCTTGATTCATTTATGAAGAATTAAACATGGCAATCCAAAACTAGTCATGTTTCACATGCAAAGTTTGTTTATTAATGAAACTGCACAGAACCTCAAGTTAAGTTATTTAAAAATGCATGAACATGGAAAATATGGATGCATCATGCAAAATCGATAGAGATTCATATAAAGAACGCAAGAAACGGAGTTACGATTCTCACGATACGCTCATGAGAAGGTACGAACGCAAAAACACAAGACAACAAAGCCATGGGCTAATTCTTGACATTCCAAGGTAGCCAGTGGTTAGGCAATGAAAACCCAACCACTACAGACTCAAAGATCAACGAATTCCATGCAGTATAGCTCCCAAAAGTCACAAAACACTAAAACCAACAATCTGCCACAAACCAGCAACATAGCAACTTAGACAGCCCACAACTTGAGCTACAGGAATCCTACAGCCACAAATGAGATATTGACAGAAACTACATAACATATACATAAAATTATCCAACTACACAATCTGCAACGGAGGCACACATCAATAAGGATGAAGCTATCAAGTTGACATGATGAAACAGTTTTCTTGGACTTGGTGGAAATTCCAGCTTTCTGGAATCTGAGTTAATAAAGTACCAAGTTGACAGCAGTAGTTAAATGTGCAAGATACCAGCTCTTGTCATGAAAATTAACAGGGTGGTAGTAGACAACATCTACTGCAAATAACTGACACTGAGTATGAGCTAATTCTTAACACATCACAATATGTCAACTACTCTTCATGGCATAAAACTAACAACAGATTCTCAGACTTGGTTATTTTTAGCATGCTGAAACAGAAACATCAAGTTGGTCACTTAGCAGCATGTTTCCCACTTATATGGATGATTCTCATGTTAACCAAAAATATCATGGCATAAAAGATGTAAAACACTAGCACTTCCTAGTTGGCACATGCCCCAAAGAAATCATGAATTAAATCTTGCAAAAATGACAAAATAGCATCACAGCTAAAATTGATAGTTTTCTTGCTCAAAAGTGAAATCTGAAAGCTCCAATGGATTCATTGTCTCTTCCTACCCCAAAAGCATGTGTCATACCCATATGTTCATGTGAAACAACAATGCACAATATAATCTAGCAAATGCCACCTAATCTCATAAGTGAGATATCTCTCGAAATGGACATAAGCAATACATGAACATAAACAGATTTGGTAACTTATATAGCATGGCAAAATAATAAACCCTACAACATGCATAACAACCAAGGGCTATGTCAAGTGGGGAACCCCACTAGTCCCCACACCACACATACACTCTACCACACCACTTCAAGCAAGCACCACATGCTCCACATATGCCCAAGGCATATGAGCACAAACATCACCATGATCACACTACCCAAGAGGGGGTGTTCAACACACTGACCTCACATGCCCACATATGCATAAGCATATGGCACATACACTCACAAACACAAGCTTATGTGTGTGGGTGGTCATCCACACACATATGCATACATATATGCACAATGCATATATGCATATGCATATGTCGATGTCCACACCACACACACTCTCACATACACACATGCACACAAGAATCTCATAAGCACTACCACACTACTCTACACATAAGTGTGTATGCACAAGCACAGAAACACTCACAAGCACAAGCATATGTGCATAATCACATGCACATACACATCACAAACATACATACACCACTCACATGAGCATCATATAGAAACACACACATACACCTACACTCACAAACATATGCACATGCACAGTGCGCCACATACACACACCATAATATAACAAAAGAAAAACAGTAAAACCCCTACACATGCTCAGCTGCAACTACACACCCATACACTTATTGCAAGTAAGAAAAATAAAAGAAAAACAAAAAGGAGAAAAAAGGGGGAGCCTCGGGCTCAAACCCACGACCTGACAGTCGAGCCCCCCTGGCGCTAACCACTGCGCTACGGGCTCAGAGGTTAACAGAGGGGGTACACTGCCTCTGATATACACACACATACACATAGCTTACTAACAAAACTGAAACAAGTGACAGAGGAATGGTGACATAGCAATGGCGATGATTAACGGCGAACCACAGTGGATCCGGCGAGGAGACACAATTGTGGGGGCTACGGGACGCTATGGGGTTCCAATCCCTATCGCCTTGCGACGAGGAGGACGGAGGCAAGCCCCAAGGCTCTTCCTTGCGGACGGCGGTGATGGACAGCTACGGCAACATCGCACTAGCTACGGCGACAGGAGGCATGACGGTAGCTCACCGAGGGAAGGCGACGATGAGCCAGTCGAAACAATGACGACGGAGGGGTCGGGGACACGGCAACGACGAAGAGGAAGAAGCCGGCGACGACCTGCTCCTTGCGGGAGACGGTGACGCCAATTGGCACCGCGGGGAGGTGCTCCTCACCTCCTAGCGACGGAAATGGAACGCGGGGAGAACCCACGAGCTCCACTCCATCCCCACCGGGGACGAGACCCACCGGAGACGCGGCGACGATGGCGACGACAACCGGTAGGCACACTCTGAACTCTTTGAATCTTACCTGGCAGGGGGAAGAAGCAAGGAGGGAGAGAGATGCGGGAGGAGATGGTAGCTACGGCAGCGGCGGGTTGGAGAGGAAACCTAGCCGAGGGGGGCATGCACGCCGAGGGGGGTATATAGCCACGGGCTGACGGCGACGGCGACGGAAAAGGTGGACGGCAGACGGCTCCCTCTCTGCACTCACTGACGGAGAAGGAAGACGGGGTAGGTGGCCGTCTTCTCGAGCGGACTGGGCCGCGTGAGAGGCGAGGCCCACCTGGTTCTCTCTCTTAGAAATAAATAAACAGAGATGGTTTTACCCTTTTAAAAACACAGCAGCAATAGAGAAAACCCCCAGGAAAATATAAAGGATTTTTGGTGGAAACAAAAATACTTTTGTAAAGAAAATAATATGCACTATTTAATAAAAATGTTAAGACAATTTTTAGGACAAGTAATTTAATTACTTTTAAAAATAACAGCCCCTGTTCTATTTAAAGCACACAAGCATACAACTCCAAACATCAAAAGTCCCACACTCTAAATTAATAATACATATTGGGCTACCACTTGAACATTTTTAAACATTTTAAATAACAACTTAATTATGTTGATAAATTAGCATGGAAAAAGAGGCATTAGGTTGGTTTTTTTTGTTGAAAGCAAAGAGAGGGGAAGAGAAAGAGATTGCACACATGAACTCCACCCACACTCAAACCAAATCATAACACTCACATACATGGTCACTTCACAACAAGGCATGACATGATGGATGCATGATGCATGATGCATGAATGCAAGAACAAGACATGGATGAAAAGTTGCAAAACATTCATTAAGATCATGGCACAAGGTTCATACAATAAATTACATGCCAATAAAGGTAGGAAAAACACTTGGGCTATCACAACTCTCCAACACTACAAGAGGATATCGACCCGAGATCTAGGAATGAAAAAAGTACGGAAATTCGGAACGGAGAAGGTCCTCGCGTTCCGAAGTAGCTTCTTTGTCGGAAGGATGAGACCACTTCACCTTGAGGAATTTTATAGAATTTTTGTGTGTCTTATGCTCAGTTTCTTCAAGAATTGCAACTGGATGCTCATGATAAGAGAGATCTTTTTGGAGATCGATGTCTTGGAGGTCAACGGTTCGTTTAGGAGTCTTGAAACATCTCCGGAGCTGAGAAACATGGAAGACATTGTGCACGTTCGCGAAATTTGGAGGAAGCTCTAGTTGATATGCAAGACCACCTCTCTTCCCAACAACTTTGAAAGGACCAAAAAAACGAGAAGCTAGCTTCCCTTTATTTCCAAACCGCGGAGTGCCCTTCATGGGAGAGACTCTGAGATAGACTAGATCATCCACTTGGAAGGAAACATCTCGATGTTTGCTATCGTAATAGCTCTTCTGTCGGGACTGAGCTGCTTTGAGGTTCTCGCGAATGACATGGCACATTTCTTCTGCTTCAGTGATCAAGTCATTGCCCAATATCTGACGCTCATCGGTTTCAGACCAGTTAAGCGGGGTACGACACTTCCTGCCGTAGAGAATCTCGAAAGGTGCCTTGCCTGAACTAGCTTGAAATCTATTGTTGTATGAGAATTCAGCATATGGAAGGCATTCTTACCACTTCATGCCTAACGAAATCACACAGGCTCTGAGTGTTGGGGAACGTTACGTGGGAAACAAAAAATTTCCGACGCACATGCAAACCTATCCATGGTTATGAGCATATACGCAAGGGGAAGTTGATCTACATACCCTTGTAGATCGCTAAGCGGGAAGCGTTAAGAAACGCGGTTGGTGTAGTCGAACTTCTTCGTGATCCAAATCACCGAGCGTCCTGCGATCTAATCACGAACTGTCCCGCGATCCAATCACAAACCGTCCCGCGATCTCGTCACGAACGTCTCGTCGCCTTGATCACGATCCTTCCGATCTAGTACCGAACGGACGGCACCTCCACGTTCAGCACATGTGCAGCTTGATGACAATCTCCACCGTCTTGATCCAGAAATAGGAAGTGGAGAGGAGGAAGATTTCACCGGCAGCATGACAGCGCTCCGGTGATGGTGGTGGAGCAATTTCGGCAGGGCTTCGCCTAAGCACCGCGGAAAACCGATCTAGAGGAGCACAAGTGGAACGGGTAGCACGTGGCCGTAATTTCTGTGCAAAAACCGTCTATTCCACTAGTATATATAGGAGGAAGGGAGGAGGAGAGGCAGAATTGCCTCCAAGCCAAGGAGGCTTCGGCCGAAGTGGGAGGTGGAGGAGGACTCTCCTCCTCCAATCTTAGTAGGACTAGGATTCCTCCTTTTTAGCCTTTTTTCCACCTTTTTCCTTTGGCCTTTTTTCTCCCAGACGCATGGGCCTTTTGTGGTTGTTCCACCAGCCCACTAAGGGCTGGTTATTACTTTCCCAAAGCCCATGAAGCCTCTTGGGTCGAAATACCCCTCCCGGAGGTCTCCCGATACACTACCGGCACTCCCGGTACACTACCGATGAGCCCGAAACTTTTCCGGCGACCAAACTGGAACTTCCTATATATGAATCTTTACCTCTGCACCATTCTGGAGCTCCTCGTGATGTACGGGATCTCATCCGGGACTCCGAACAAACTTCGGTCACCACCATACATAACTCTATACTACCGAAACGTCACCAAACCATAAGTGCGCAGACCCTGCGGGTTCGAGAACTATGTAGACATGACCGGGACACCTCTATGGTAAATAACCAATGGTCGGACCTGTACGACCACATTGGTTCCTACATATTCTATGAAGATCTTTATCGGTCGAACCTCTATGTCAAGGATTCAGTTAATCCCGTATAATGTTCCCTTTGTTCTTCCATATGTTACTTCCCCAAGATTCGATCGTCGGTATCTCCATACCTAGTTCAACCTCGTTACCGGCAAGTCTCTTTACTCGTTCCGTAATACAAGATCCCGTGGCTAACACTTAGTCACATTGCTTGCAAGGCTTGTTGTGATGTTGTATTACCGAGTGGGCCCTGAGATACCTCTCCGTCACACGGAGTAACAAATCACGGTCTTGATCCATGCCAACCCAACAGACACCCTCGGAGATACCTGTAGAGCACCTTTATAGTCACCCAGTTACGTTGTGACGTTTGATACACACAATTCATTCCTCCGGTGTCAGTGAGTTACATGATCTCACAGTCATAGGAACATATACTTGACATACGGAAAACAGCAGCAATAAACTGACACGATCATATGCTACGTTTGTAGTTTTGGTCTGGTCCGTCTCATCATTCTCCTAATGATGTGATCCTGTAATCAAATGACATCTCATGTCCATGGCTAGGAAACCTTAACCATCCTTTGATCAACGAGCTAGTTCACTAGAGGCTTACTAGGGACATAGTGTTTTGTCTATGTATCCACACATGTATCCATGTTTCCAATTAATACAATTCTAGCATGGATAATAAACAATTATCATGAACAAGGAAATATAATAATAAACACTTTATTTAGTGCCTCTAGGGCATATTTCCAACAGTCTCCCACTTGCACTAGAATAAATAATCTAGCTCACATCACTATGTGATTTACATTGTAATGAATCGAACACCCATGCAGTTCTGGTGTTGATCATGTTTAGTCCTTGGAAGAGGTTTAGTCAATAGGTCTGCAACATTCAGATCCATGTGCACTTTGCAAATATTTATGTCCTTCTCCTCGATGTAATATCGGATGGAGTTGAAGCGTCGCTTTATATGTCTGGTCCTCTTGTGAAACCTTGGTTCCTTGGCTAGAGCAATGGCACCAGTGTTGTCACAGAACAGCCTCATTGGACCAGTGCACTAGGCACTACTCCAAGATCTGTCATGAACTGCTTCATCAAGACACCTTCCTTTGCCGCCTCCGAGGCTGCGATGTATTCCGCTTAGCACGTAGAATCAGCTACCATGCTTTGCTTGGAACTGCACCACCTTACCGCTCCCTCGTTAAGAATAAATACGTATCCGGTTTGCGACTTAGAGTCGTCCGGATCAGTGTCAAAGCTTGCATCGACGTAACCCTTTACGATGAGCTCTTCATCACCTCCATAAATGAGAAACATTTCCTTAGTCCTATTCAGGTACTTAAGGATATTCTTGACCGCTTGCCAGTGCTCCATTCCAGGATCACTTTGAAACCTTCCGGACATACTGATGGCAAGGCTGACATCGGGTCTTGTGCATAGCATTGCATACATGATAGAGCCTATGGCTGAAGCATAGGGGATGACACTCATCTTTTCTTTATCTTCTGCAGTCACTTGGCATTGAGTCTTACTCAACTTCACACCTTGCAACACAGGCAAGAACCCCTTCTTGGACTGTTCCATTTTGAACTTTTTCAAAACTTTATCAAGGTATGTGCCTTGTGAAAGTTCTATTAAGTGTCTTGATCTATCTCTATAGATCTTAATGCCTAATATGAAAGCAACTTCTCCTAGATCTTAATGTGAGCTGAAATTCTTCCTTTGGTCTCCAAATCAAGAAAATGAGAGAAGATTTATCTCTCAGACTATGTACACCAAGACTTGATCAAGAAGTTCAACATGCACATGTAACATCCCAAACTTTGGAATGTTATAATAATTATTAGAATGATTGTTTGTTTGTTTGAGTGATTGAAAGTGAGTGAAATTTGAAACTTTTTGAAACTTTTGAGAGTTGAATGAGAGGAAATGAAATGACTTTCCCAAACTTTCACTTTGCATTTTTCTCACCAATAATTCAAATTCATTTCATCACAAAACCCTAGAGTGAAGATGACATGACTTCTTCCATTTAAAGTAATGAAAAGGGATTTGAAAAGAATTTGAATTTCATTTGAAAAATATTTCAAATTCAGAAAACTTTATGCAACTCAATGATTTTCATGAGAGAGGATAATATGACTTCCTCAAATTTTAAGAAATATGAGTTGGAAGTTTAAAAGAAGGAATTGAAAGAGCTTTTGAAAACCTCTCGATTATTTTGAAATCCATTTCATATTTGGTCCCTATTCAAAATTTTCAAAGTATTAAAACCCCTGACAAAAATTTGAAAGGAGTAACACGACACTCCAAGACAGGGGGTAATCTGTGAAGTTTTTTGAATCATCAAACCCAAAAAGTTATTTGAAAAATATTTGCAAAATTAAATAAAGCCAATTAAGGCATTTTCTGAAAAATGATTTTTTTAATGTATTCAAATGCCAGAATAAAAATGTTCATTAAATTGCATTTATTATTCTGTTAATTTCCATATCAAATTCTCCTATATGTAGAGATGATTTGAATGCTTTAAAGGTTTTTCAAACGCTCTGGAAAAACATTAAACAGAAAACGGTAACGGTTTTATAATAAAACGGCCCGCCCAACGGATTTAAAGCCGAGAGCGTTACCGGTCGGTCAACCGATGCGCTCAGCCCCTACTCCCCTCTCACTGACAGCGGGACCCACCGCCCGATTTTCTCTCTCGCCGGTCACCTCCTTCCTCCTCTCGCACCCGTTGACCACACCGGCGACCCCTCGCCGCGGATCTCCTCCTCCTTCCTTTCCCTCGCCCCACCTGCGGCCCTATATAAGAGACCGAGACCTCCCCGTCCTCTCCCGAGCGCACCACCGAGCCCCTCTCGATCGCCCGCACCTCCCCATCCCCCTTCCCGTGCTCCACCGCCCCCTGGAACGCCGTACCCACAACCTTGCCGGAGTCCGAACCACCCCGAGCACGTGCCGCTCACCTCCGTCGCCCCGAGGCCCCTCCGACGCCACCATCGTCATTGCCGAGCTCCCCTACGTCGACCAGTGCCGGAGCCATCGCCGGAGACCCCCCGGAAGCCATCTCCCCGTCGACCTCGCCGTCCCTGCCGTCGACGACGACCTCGCCGGACTTCACCCCGCCGCGGTGAGCCTCCCTCTCCCTCTCCTCCATCCGATCTCGAACGAACGGCCCAGATTAGAAGTAACTTACCTCTTCGGTTCTTTTAAAAGACCGGCCGGCTTTTTCTTTTCTAATTTTAGACCGAAACGTTTTCTTTAGTTGTCGGTCATTCGCCCGAATCTCTGGAACACGCACACCCTTAGACCAACCAGAGAGAGACATGTCACCCCCTGTCCGTTAGAATTGTTTTTTCTTCTTCTGTTTTAATTTCAAAAACAGAAATAGTTCTGATTTTCTTTTTAGTATATCTTTTATGTTTTTAAATATTTTAAATTGATTCTTTTTGCATTAGGTCACAATTTTATTCTAGTTTCTGCATATGCCAAGTTTGACCATGTTTGAACATTTAAATTTGAATTTGAACAGATTTGATTTAAATTTTGTTTTCTGAATATCTTGAGTTCTAATATGAATTTTTGAATGATTCTTTTTCCTACTTGTCACTAGTGACCATAGCTATCATTTGGTAGAGTTTGAGAATTTTTGTTTTAAATAGTATTTTCAAACCAAACAGAATCTGTTTAGTTTCATATTAGTTTATTTATATTGATTTACTTTGTTTTATTTTGAAAATCTGAATATGATTTATATTAAGTTTTAGATTTCATTTAGTTTTGTTGTTCCAAACCTTAGTAATTTACTTGCTATTAACAAAAGTTAATTTTTTTAGTTTATAAATTTTGTTGTAGGGATCTATACCTCTTTCAAATAAGTATAGTTGTTTTAAAAAGCAAATTTGTTAGTAACAATTCTCTTACTAAAGTTTTATATAAATAGATTCTGTTTTCAAATAAAAATTTGTACTTATTACTTTCTGTTAAGAAATGCTTAGTTAATAAAAATAATTTAGTTTTGCTCTATTAGGATAGGAAACTAGATTATTTTGCATTAGGTAATGTGTTATAAAACAATTTAGTTTTTCATAGAAATTATTTTCACAAAGTTTCATATGATTTAATTCTGTTTTGTAATAAAGATTTTATTTAATTATTTTCTGTGAACTTAGTTGTTTTACAATATGTTTTCTCTTAGTTTATGTTTGCTTGTTGTTAAGTTCATTAGGTAAACACTTATATTGTTTAGAAGGTTGTTTTTATAGTTTTAGTTGTCTTTCAAAAGTAATTCTTTTGCTAGTAAAATATTTACTAAAATCCTTTTGTTGTAAATCCTTTTGTTGTATTTTACTTTGTTATTGTTTGTTACTATTTGAAAATAATGGTTTTAGGGGAAAACTACTTTAGTTGCTTTTATGAAAACTTTCTTGATTTTAACTTTTGTCTTAAGTATTTTTTTCATCAACCTTGTTGCTTTTGTTTTGTGTTACTTTTGATTGTTAGAATTGATTGTTAGTATGATTGCTTATATGAATGCAATGCTTGTTTATATAGATTTTCATCGGAGAGTGACGAATAGTCTATCAAGTTATTTCTGAGAGCGATCTTTATCTTCATCAACAGTACAGGCAAGTTCACCTTGACCATCTATTTCATACCTATGTTTTTATTGCATGTAGTGACATCATTCAACATATCCCTCCCGTAGTGTTATTGAAATTCTTGTAGTTGAGTAGAATGCATGAGGTAGGAACCCACCACCTGGTTACTAAAGCCCCGGGAACGTTAGTTACTTTTATGTTATGCTATAGTAGACGGGGTTTGGTATGAGTGTTCGTGAGTGGTGTGAAGGACTCCACGTCAAAACGACGACTTCATGAAGACATCTTCAAGTCCTGCATCTTCAAGACCTCAAGACTTCAAGACTCGATAAGACAAGTTTTCAATACACACTACTGGGTGAAGGATGGTTGATTGGGCATCCCTGGAGAAACCAGTGGATGGCCGGGATGCATGGAGAAGCGCCATGACATCTTGCGGAAAGCTTCACCCAGACTCAAAGAGAAGGATGAATACTTCATGCCCGGAAGCTTACCTATGTAGCCACAAGTCATTATGGGCTCTGGCTTGGTTGATCTTTGTTGTGACTCTGCTGGGCAGTGCTACGAGATGTAGTCGACGTTAGGATTGGGATGGGCACTGTCGGACAGTCAGGGAAGCACTCTGAAAGACCATGTTTCTTTCATCCTGTTCTCAAACACCAGGCAGTGCAAGGACTTACCAGGAGGGAAAGAATCTTGTGGGTAAAGTACACAACACTCTGTAGAGTTAAACCTAATCGATTAGCCGTGTCCCCAGTTACGGACAATTTGAGCTTCTAGACTTGGATCTATCTCTGAACTCTCAACACTGGACTGATAACTAATTGTGGGCAACTTATGATACCTATGGGCATTGAGACATTTGTTGGCGGAACCATGTCATGATAGGTAACTCCATAGTGAAATTCCTGATATTCCTTTTGTTGTAGGAAAATAAAATCAGCTTTTACGCAAAAGCTTAGACACAGATCCACAAAGCCTTTGCATATAGAATAGTCTTTATTCTTCTGTTCTACTATGGTGATCTTGCCGTCATATTCAAAATGCTGACCTACACGGCTGCAACGTCTTATGTTGCAGATACTCTTCTACAACGGGTAAAAGTACGATTCAGGGTTACGGTCCGCACTCAACTTGCCGTTGGTGTTATTGGGACTCCAGTCCCGTTGACTGTATCCGCTGCTATTTTAAGGTATATATCAGTTTTATGCTATTTACATGTGATTGCACTTTGATATATACATTGATGTACTGTGTGTGCCAGCATACTGATCCAGGGATGGCACAGAAAACACAGAGGCTTGACTCGTTTTGAGTCGGGTCGCTACAGCAAGAGTCCAAATGTATGAAAACTCCCATGCCCACTAGCGGACACGATGATCTCACTAAGGAGGGCGAACCAGTTGACCAAAAGGTTTATCGATCAATGATTGGTTCATTGCTATATTTATGTGCCTCCCATCCCGATATTATGCTTAGTGTGTGCATTTGTGCCCGATATCAAGCTGCACCTAAAGAATGTCATCTTAAGGTTGTGAAACACATTGTGAGATACTTGATACATTCACCAAACTTTAGCATTTGGTATCCCAAGGGATCTTCTTTTAATGTTGTTGGCTACTCCCACTCAGACTATGCCAGTGACAAGGTTGATATAAAATCCATCTCGGGTACATGTTAATTTCTTGGTAGATCTCTTGTGTCTTGGTCCTCAACGAAACAAAACTCAGTATCTCTATCTACAGCCAAATCTAAATATATTGTTGCCGGATCATGTTGAGCGCGATTGCTATGGGTGACACAAATGCTTAAGGATTATGGAATCCATGGGAAAAATGTTCCATTACTTTGTGATAATGATAGTGCTATTAAGATTCGTCATAATCCCGTGCAACATTCTCGAACCAAGCATACGCAAGTTCGACATCATTTCATTCGTGATCATGTTGCCAAAGGAGACATTAACATTAAGCATGTTCATACTAACAAGAAATTGGCCAATATCTTTACTAAGCCACTTGATGAAAAAGTGTTTTGTCACTTGAGGAGTGAGTTGAACATCATTGATGCTTCAAACTTGAGCTAATGTCACTCGGAGGAATGCAAGGGGATGAGCTTTCTTAACCTTTCCATGCTAGTATTATCATGAATATCATGTATCTTCGAATTCTATGTTCCCTTGTCTTGCATCCAAAATTTTGTAGGTACTTGGAAGAACAAGACTCCACAAGATTGCCATCTACTCATATCTTAAGCAATCTTGTCATTACCAATTATCCACAACCTATCTTTCATCATGAAAGGAAGAAGACAACAAAACATATCCTCGATATATAATTGATGTAATCACAATTGCTTTCAATTGATATCAAGTGCCTTGGATATATCATGTTCTTGCTTGTGTGACTAACCTATGTATGTGAAAAGTGAACAAAATGAAAAAGGATCGCTCCCAACTCAAGATGAACTTCATCAACCTCGAGCATCCTCATCAAGTTCACCTACAAGCTATGTCAACAACATCACTCAAAGGTATGTACTCATATCCTTGATATAGCTTTACTCCAGGTCATGAGATAAAGCAACTCAAGTGATATGAAGACATTAAAATGCTTAAACGACAAATGGTAACCCAATTTTGAGCTTAATGATGAGTATGACCTATGATTAAGTATCCTTAAGCGAATATACTCTAATATAGGTGACCTAGTCACCGCCCATTATCTAGTCGTAAGAATTGAATGGAGAACCCTTCTTCTGTTGCTCTTTGACATTTCCATCCAACTCTAGCCTAGATGAATATTCATTGCAAATCTTACTGAAAATTCATTGCAAATATTTTTGAAAATTCATTGCAAATCTTTCTGATAATTCATTGCAAATCCTTCTGAAAATTCATTGCAAATATTTGAGACACGTTTGAGACATTCTGAAAAATCCCATTTGACAAAGTTGCCAAGTTTCTGTTTTCCATCTCGGAGCCTCTGATCAAAATTTCTCGGTCGTACCGATATTGCACAAACACTTATCGGTACTATGACTCCTTTTGCCTCGGAGCCACCGACTTCTTGCACTTTGTCTGTTTTGCATTATGATCAGCTCAATGATTCAAAATATGTAGGGGGAAAAACATCAAGAGATATAATCTCAAATTATCAAGGATCTCTACATCAAAGGTGAAATTTTAAAGGTTTTTCAGATCTTAAGGGGGAGAAAATATGTTTTCAAGGAACCCTAAATCTCTAGGATCCCTTCCCATTCAATGATTCCTTTTATCTGTCCCTTGTGTGACCTTCTTGGAAATTAATGCGAAAGGGGGATAAATATCAAAGCTTCAAAGCTTATGCTCATACCAAATGGGGAGATACTCATGCCAAAGAGGGAGATGTAATACTAAAGGGAAGAATATATAAGCATTCATGCTTTAGGGGGGAGATGATCATGAAAAGAAGAAGTGTAACCTTATCATATAAAGGGGGAGAAATATCAAGGATCCCTTATCAAACAAACACTTCTTAAGGAGAAGAGAGTAGAACGAATTTGAAATTTAATTCTCATATGCATTAGATTTTTCTCAGCCCTACCTAATCTCAATATCTACATATTATGATTCAGGGAGAGAGGAAAACTTCCACATTTGGTGTCTATGGGTGAAAACTCTAAACTTATTTGGAAACATATTGCTTGAGCGAGTCCTGGATTAAGGGGTCCTCGGGAGGCCGACCTATTTATATGGGCCGGACTATACGAGCCACTTACTGAACACATGAATATTTGAAGGCCTAGTCTCCAAGATGGAAGCTTCTAGAAGCACGACTTGTACTCCATGTTTGATTTGGAGAATAGGCATGTTTATCTCCTCGGCATGTAACCAACCAAGTGTAAATCCTAGGCATCCTTGGTGTCTATATAAGCCGAAGGGTCTTAGGGTGTAGAGAGAGAACAACTCATCTAGGGTTAGCTATTCAATCTCGAGGTAGATCAACTCTGTCACCCCCATATCATCAATACATCCAAGTAGGACGTAGGGTATTACCTTCATAGGAGGGCCCGAACCTGGGTAAATTTGTGTCCTCTTTCTGTCCTGTTACCATGGATCCTAGTCTCACAGTTCGGGACCCCTACCCGAGATCCGATTGTTTTGACACTCACATTGGTGCCTCCATTGAGAGTTCCACTATGAGCAAGGAGGAATCGATGTCTCTCCATGTCATAAACGAAGAGGTCCGCAACATTGACACTTTCATCCCCGAACAAATCTTCTCCTTCGGCAGCGTGGTGCTGCACGCTGATCCCACATGCCACCTAGGCCATGGTGAGAGCTTCGCCCCTGATCATGAGGTCAGATTCGGAAACCTAAAGTTCTCCGTTGATTCTCGGGGTGACTTTTAGCTAACCAATCTCGCAACTTCGCTTGTAGCACCTGAAGACTCTGAGGCTTTAACCTCGAGTCCCTTCTTCGGACACGCCAATGGGGTTACCTACGGTGATGGACCAGTCTCTTGTCTTGGTCCGTCCATTGTACGAAAAGACCGGACATGTGTTCTTGCCAAACACTCCCCACGCCCGGGTAATTCGGAGGTAAACTCCGTAAGTTCCAAATAGTCTGATCCGATCGGGCTCTCAGAGGATGATGAGGCCCTAGATTGGATCTCGTCGATGGAGATCACCAACGACCCAACCCCAATCTATGCTCAGATCGGATATAATGCGGGTCGGGACAATTTTTTTGACCGACCAACAACCCACTTGATAGCCACTTTCGAAGATTTGACCGACATGCTGGACTATGCCTCCGAGGAGGCAGAATACATGGATGAAGAGGATTGCGCCCCCCCCCACTGTTAATACCGGAAGATGGGCCACCACTTCAACATATGATGTCTATATTGTGGACACTCCCAATGGCGACAAAACACCTAACAATGACGGTGATAAGTTGGGCGACGCGCCGTCAAGGCCCCGAAAGCCGCATAAGCGGTCCAAAGGCAAAAAGCGAAGGAAAGCTATTATCGGCACCGGGGACTGAGTTACCCCGAAGACCGTGGCGACCTTGATAATCCCAAACACCCGTTAGAGGGTCAGGAAAGGCATGAGGTTCAAAGCAACCCCAACGACTTCAACGGTTCCGAGGACGACAATTACCTTCCCCCTGTCGAGGAGGATATCTCGGAAGCCTATGACATGGACATCAGTGATAAGCATGAAGATCAGGAACAGTTCAGAAAGCAACTCATAGTGACGGCTCGCTCTCTGAGAGCCAAAGAATGGCAGCTTAAAGACGAATAGGATGACCTCAATGATCAATGGACAAGAGTCCTCTCGACTGAGGAAGGGCATTTCGCCGGTCTGTCGGACCAGACTAAGAGCTATCCATGGAGACAGCTGCTGCCACAATTTCACGATGAGCTCACCGATACTCCGTCGCCAAAGCATACTCCATATGACAGGCGAGACTGCCCTCCTCACAGGCCTGATTGGATGGCTGATGATGCCGGTTATAGACCAGCAATACCCCAAGATGGGGAAAGGAGCTACTAGAGCCGAATGACATGTTCGACCTGCGAGATGACTTGGATAAAAGAGCAGGTTGTACAAGATCCAGCTATGGACGGGATGGGTTAGGCCATGGCTTGAACAAGATAATAATAGAGACCGGGAACGCACCCGAGCCAGAATAGATGCCGATCACAGGCACGATATAGCTCGGATTCGAGGGGCCGCTCACCCATTGTGTTTCACGGATGAGGTCATGCAGCACCAATTCCTGGAAGGGTTTAAACTCATGAACATCGAACAGTACGATGGATGTCGTCGTTTTCTCACGGGGGTCCACGCGAGATGGCAGATGCCATGGGGTGGCTTACCGAGGTGAGGGCAAGGCTGTCATGGATGATCCAGGATGGGTATGCGAATAGCACGCAGTGGTTTACCTAGGTTCGGGGCTCTCCGGAGAGATAATACCCCTACTCCTGCATATTTGTATAACTGAGGTATATTTGGTACATGGTTGCTCCTGGAGCTATTTGGGGCGGAGAGCCATGAGGCTTCTTGCCTCATACGTGAGTTGGAGAGTAGGGATGAGAGGATGTGAGGGAAGCTAACCCCCTTGAGAGAGTGAGAGGGGGCCTTTATATAGGCATGGATGGGTAGCTTCGGATGTAAGCCATAGTGGGTAGCTTATATCCCAAGCAGCCTGAGGTGTAAGCTACCATGGGTAGCTTACATGTCAAGCCACATGTAGCTTGTGGGCTAAGCTATGTCTGTCCCCCTATGCACTTTATAAGTAAGTGTCCAGGGGATAGGTTACACTATAGATGGTATTGTGCGACACCCATGCAGTGCACTACTGCTCGCCATTAGTGCACTGCCACGGCATATGGTCATCTATTCCACGGGATATGGGACGTCGTAGTTGTCTCCAGGATGCCAGCCGACTGGTCAAAGCAGCCGGCCACGGGTGCGAGTCAGAGCAGCCGGCCCGAGCGGGCGTTCACCCGTCCGACTTGCCGTCTTTGGGGTACCCGGGGGTCATCCCCCCGATAGTAGCCTTCGAGCCTTCGGGAGACTCGCAGAGTCGGGCGGACTATTTTTGTTGTCGTTGCCATTGTTGTTGCAGAAGTTGTCGATGACGGTCGATTGCGGGTTGGGGACGATGCGGCTTGCTTCTAGCGGGGGCGAGCCAGCACACTCGTTGGGCATAGCTTCCGACCCTCTAGGCGACTCTAAGAGTTGGGCAAAGGGTCTTTGCTATTGCTGAAGTAGACGGTGGCATCGAGGATGCCGGGCGCGGATGCGGAGTCCGCTGGCTGATGGGTGCGTGGCGATGCAAGGGGCGACTGCGGAGTCCACCGGCCGGCGGTTTCCAGCGGGGGCGCGCCAGCGCACCCACTAGGTATAGCCTCCGAGGCTCCGGGCGACTTGAGGAGTCGGGTAGAGGGTCTCTACTATTGCTGAAGTAGATGGTGGTGTTGAAGATGTCGGGCGCAGACATGGGGTCCGCCGACTAGAGGGTGCAAGGCATTGCCGAAGGCAGACGCGGAGTCCACCTGCTAGCGGTTTCTAGCGGGGGCGGGCCAGCGGACCCGTTGGGTGTAGCATCCGAGCCTCTGGGCGGCTCGAGGAGTCGGGGGAGTGTCTTTGCTGTTGCTGAAGCAGGCGGTGGTTTCAAAGATGTCAGGCGCAGATGCAAGGTCTGCCGACAGAAAGACGCGAGGCACTGCCGAAGGGGGACGCGGGGTCCATCGCATGATGTGCGTGGAGCCCTGCCGAGGGTGGACGTGGGGTCCGCCGGCTATCGAGCGTGGGGCGTCGCCAGGCGTGGATGCGGGGGCCATTAGTTAATGGGCACGGAGCCCTACCAAAGGCGGACACAGGGTCCACTGGTCAAGGGGTGTGGAGCCCTGTCGAAGGCGGACGTGGGGTCCACCGGCTGTCGAGCGCGTGGCGCTGCCGAACACGGACGCGGGGTCCGCCGGCTGATGGGCGCGGAGCCCTGCCAAAGATGGACACGGGGTCCGTCGGCTGTCGGGCGCGGGACGCTGTCGGGCGCGGAAGAAGGGTCCGCCGGCTGATGGGTGCGGAGCACTGCCGAAAGCGGACGTTGGGTCCGCCGACTGTCGAGTGCGAGGCTCTGCCAGCCGCGGACGGACAGTCCGTCGGCTGATGGGCATGGAGCCCTCCCGAAGGCTGACACGGGGTCCGCCCACTTATGGGCACGGAGCCCTGCCGAAGACAGAAGCGGGGTCCGGTGGCTGTCGAGAGAATGGCACTGCCGGGCGCGGACGGGGGTCCGTCGGCTGATGGGCACAGAGCCCTGCCAAAGGGAGACGTAGTGTCCGACGGCGGTCGAGCGCGGGGCGCTGCCGGGCGTGGACGGGCGCGGACGGGGGGTCCGCCGGGTAATGTGCGCGGAGCCCTGCCGAAGGCAGACGCAGGGTCCGCCAGCTGTCGAGCACAAGGCACTGCCGGGCGCGGACGGAGGATCCTCCCGCTGATGGGTGTGGAGCTCTGCCGAAGGCGGACGCAGGATCAGCCGGCTGATAGGCACGGAGCCCTACCGAAGACGGATGCGAGGTTCACCAGCTGCCGATTGCAGGACGCTGTTAGGCGGCGACGGTGGTTCCGTCGACTGTCGAGCGCGAGGCGGTGCCGGGCGTGGACGGACCTTCCACCGGCTGAGGGCCGCGGAGGCCTATCGAGGAGTAGCCTCCGAGCCTCTAGGAGAGGAGGTTCCTCATGGAAACCACCGTGCAGAAAACAAGGTTAGGTCGGCATAGATACAGCAAATATTTGACTTTGGTAGTGCATGTTTATGCAGAGGGTGCCGACTCGATTTCGTTCGAGCCCCATTAAGTATTTATCATGTTCTCTCCGATCTTTGGCTTTTTGCTCTTGCTAGCCAGACAGCCGGGAGCCGGTTTGTAGCTAAGACGAAGAGTGGGACGTGGAATGGAGCGTATAGTACTCGGACACTGGGAGCAGGCTCAACCAAGCAGATGCTCATAAATGAAACGACCGGGTTGCCCAAGCCGTTTTCTCCCTGGATGCTTTTCGCGTGTGGTGTCCTTCAGGTTTTTCTCTCACTAGTGGGACAGCCGCGATGCGGTTTGTAGCTAAGACAAAGAGTGGGCCTTCGGTCCCATGCACGCTACTAAACCGTCGTGTGGGAATGAATGTATCGGGCCAAGCGGCCAGCCCTCGGCTGAGACTAGCCAGCACCGGGGTGAATAGTAATGTTGCAGAATAAATGCAGAGATGGCCCCCGAGGGTCGCTCGGGGTTGTGCGGGTGGAGACCTCACATTGCTTTTGGGTGCCGGTGAGTCGGTTTTGTCGATGTCGGTCAGCGCGGTTTGTACCCGACGTGGTCCGACCAACGCGCACGAGGCGCTGCCGGGCGCGAACTCGGGGTCCGCCGGCTGATGGGCGTGAGGTGTTGCCAGGCGCGAATGCGGAGTCCACCGGCTGATGTGCTCGAGGCGCTGCCGGGGGTGGAAGTGGGGTCCATCGGCTGATGGGCGTGGAGCCCTGCCGGGTGCGGACACGGGGTCTGTCGGCTGATGAGTGCGAGGGGCTGCCGGAGGTAGCCTTCGAGCCTCCGGGCGTGGAGGTTTGTTGATTTTCGCATAGGCGGGATGGTTGTTGTCGATGACGATCGGTGCGGCCTTGTGCGAGCGGACCGCGCCAGCGCGCCGACGCACCCGTTGGGTATTGTCGTCGAAGCCCCGGCGGTCAATGGTGTGCCAACCGTCCGGACCCGACCAGCCGGCCGCTGAGTGGCCCATCAACGGCCTAGAATTGAAGTAGGCAGGCAGGTCCGCCGGCCAGGAGGTAGCGTAGGTCGGCTCACCGAGTGGGGACGCCGGTAGGCTAGCAGAAGTGTCTTGTTCTTCCCCGAAGGAGTCTTTTTTACCGGCTCCACTTTTCTTTATTTTTAGGCAGCCAGGCCCCTTTCCTCTCTAGCCTGCACTCCCTTTTTTTGCACACACGGGCAGCCGGCCATGGGCAATCGGGCGGCCGGAGCCAATGGGAGCGCGCGGGTGCAGCCGCCCGAGGCACACGACGCGGGAGGTGGTGGCGAAGGCGCGGGCAGGCCGAGGCAAAGGCTAGCCGGCGGTGCGAAGTAGCGGAGCTTGGGCCGCGGCGCGGAACCAGCAAGGTCGGGTGCGATGTGGCGAAGGAGATGGTCCAGGGCTCGAGACGACGCGCGTGGAAGGAGCGACCGGCGCAGGGCGAACAGCGAGGCCAGCGCGGGAGCCGGTGCGGCGTGATGGTGTGCGGGCGGAGCTGCAGGGTCGACGACATGCTTGGAGGTGGAGGCGGCGGTGGCTGAAGGTGGAGCCATGGGGTGGCTTGTTCATGATAATCGTTTTCTCACGAGGGGTCACGCGAGATGGCAGATGCCATGGGGCGACTTATCGAGGTGAGGGCAAGGCTGTCGTGGATGATCGGAACGGGTATGCGAATAGCACGCAGTGGTTTACCCAGGTTCGGGGCTCTCCGGAGAGATAATACCCCTACTCCTGCATATATGTATAACTGAGGTATATCTGGTACATGGATGCTCCTAAACCTGTTTGGGGAGGAGAGCCATGAGGCTTCTTGCCTCATAAGTGAGTGTGAGAGTGGGGATGAGAGGATGTGAGGGAAGCTAACCCCCTTGAGGCAGTGAGAGGGGGCCTTTACATAGGCATGGATAGGTAGCTTGGTATGTAAGACACATGCAGCGCCCAAGATGCGCGTCGATCCATATTAAGGGACGAGGGCCTCGCATGGGATGGATGCGGATCTTGCAGTTACCAAGTATAGTATCATTGCATCATACATTACAGAAGAGATGAGTATACAGGTTTGGGTTACACTCGCCACATACTAAGTTACAATTCCACACAGAGTTCAAATCATCAAGATGAAGACACGGTCCGACTACAGACAAAATCAAACGATCAAACAGATGGAAATGACACTATCTCGCTATCCCAAAGATCACGACCATGGTCCTCTACTCATCCGGGTACGTCACGTACATCCTGCCTCTTTCCTCGTCATATTCCCACTGGAGCTGGGTAAGATCATCCTGCACATACTCATCTGAACCTGTACCTGGAGTGTTGTAGTAAACTGTGAGCCACAAGGACTCAGCAATCATGCTAACTTACGTAACATGAACATAAATATGTTTGTTCTATGATGAGCGATCAAATGTGGTATGATCTCTATGAGATCCTGAACACTTACTTACGTCAATCATAACCCCATCGTGTTCTCTCTCGGATCATGTTCACGAGCATAGACGATCACGGTTACTCACACAGTTGGTGTATTTTATTAGAGTTTACTTCAAGTTAACTAGAACCGGGTGTTAAACAAATATCCAACTTAAGACATAACCGCAGGCACGGCTTTCTGAATGTTTTAACCCTGCAGGTGTGCTCCAACTAGTCCATCACAAATCACCACACTCCGCGGGAATAGCCTTGACCACGGACCTCGTGGTCGTCATCGGTAATTCCAAAGGAATTCCAACACCTCGAGATAACCGAAGAAAGTCAGAGTCCACACGCAAGACACTCGATAAAGGTAAAACAAATCAAGAAAGACAACCCGACGTGTCGACGAACCCGATAAGAGCCGCGTATCTCGTTCTCAGGACATGACGGATAAGCGAAGCGTACGGTGGTCCGATAGAAATCTCCCGAGTTGCCCCGTGTTGGCCCCGCATGGTGCTCTAGAGTGGACCAACACTAATGAGGAGCACTGGCCCGGGGATTGATTAATTATCCACGGGGTTGCAAAGCCCTATGCAAGTTTGTTAAGTTGTTAAGCAAATGTAGTACCAATGTTGGGTCTTGCCAGACAAGTTTTAATCTCAACCGAATAAACAAGGGGGTCCCCATAACAACCCCGACTATGTTACGAGCACAAAACATGGAAACATCACACCGGTAACAAGAAACTATGGCGGTAACAGCAGAACAAATCACCTAGCAAAAGGCCAAGCCTTACACCAATAGCAAGATATATATGTGCATTAAATTAAATAACGGATAATATGGTGATATCCAAACCCATGTTATCACATGGAATAACCTGCACCTGCAACTAAGAATGCTATAAGAGGGGCTGAGCAGCGGTAACATAGCCAATCAAAGGTTTGCTAGGATGTGGACGGTTAGAGGCTGTCATGGCATTTCGGAGGCTTATATCAAGTGGTACGTAGCGCAATTGTAACGATAAGAGCGAGAAACTAGCAAGCGAAAATAGTATCGGGATCCGGGTATCATCATCTTGCTTGTTGGTTCTTCACCGGAACAAGTAGCGGGATCATGGTAGTGGTACTCTCCTGGGTCCTCGTACTCAGTTTCAACAATCGCTTCTACCAAAGAGAAACAGCAACAATAAACATCCAACCAAGGTGCAATGCACAACCAAGATGATGCTTGATTCATTTATGAAGAATTAAACATGGCAATCCAAAACTAGTCATGTTTCACATGCAAAGTTTGTTTATTAATGAAACTGCACAGAACCTCAAGTTAAGTTATTTAAAAATGCATGAACATGTAAAATATGGATGCATCATGCAAAATCGATAGAGATGCATATAAAGAACGCAAGAAACGGAGTTACGATTCTCACGATACGCTCATGAGAAGGTACGAACACAAAAACACAAGACAACAAAGCCATGGGCTAATTCTTGACATTCCAAGGTAGCCAGTGGTTAGGCAATGAAAACCCAACCACTACAGACTCAAAGATCAACCAATTCCATGCAGTATAGCTCCCAAAAGTCACAAAACACTAAAACCAACAATCTGCCACAAACCAGCAACATAGCAACTTAGACAGCCCACAACTTGAGCTACAGGAATCGTACAGCCACAAATGAGATATTGACAGAAACTACATAACATATACATAAAATTATCCAACTACACAATCTGCTACGGAGGCACACATCAATAAGGATGAAGCTATCAAGTTGACATGATGAAAAAGTTTTCTTGGACTTGGTGGAAATTCCAGCTTTCTGGAATCTGAGTTAATAAAGTACCAAGTTGACAACAGTAGTTAAATGTGCAAGATACCAGCTCTTGTCATGAAAATTAACAGGGTGGTAGTAGACAACATCTACTGCAAATAACTACACTGAGTATGAGCTAATTCTTAACACATCACAATATGTCAACTACTCTTCATGGCATAAAACTAACAACAGATTCTCAGACTTGGTTATTTTTAGCATGCTGAAACAGAAACATCAAGTTGGTCACTTAGCAGCATGTTTCCCACTTATATGGATGATTCTCATGTTAACCAAAAATATCATGGCATAAAAGATGTAAAACACTAGTACTTCCTAGTTGGCACATGCCCCAAAGAAATCATGAATTAAATCTTGCAAAATGACAAAATAGCATCACAGCTAAAATTGATAGTTTTCTTGCTCAAAAGTGAAATCTAAAAGCTCCAATGGATTCATTGTCTCTTCCTACCCCAAAAGCATGTGTCATACCCATATGTTCATGTGAAACAACAATGCACAATATAATCTAGCAAAATGCCACCTAATCTCATAAGTGAGATATCTCTCAAAATGGACATAAGCAATACATGAACATAAACAGATTTGGTAACTTATATAGCATGGCAAAATAATAAACCCTACAACATGCATAACAACCAAGGGCTATGTCAAGTGGGGAACCCCACTAGTCCCCACACCACACATACACTCTACCACACCACTTCAAGCAAGCACCACATGCTCCACATATGCCCAAGGCATATGAGCACAAACATCACCATGATCACACTACCCAAGAGGGGGTGTTCAACACACTGACCTCACATGCCCACATATGCATAAGCATATGGCACATACACTCACAAACACAAGCTTATGTGTGTGGGTGGTCATCCACACACATATGCATACATATATGCACAATGCATATATGCATATGCATATGTAGATGTCCACACCACACACACTCTCACATACACACATGCACACAAGAATCTCATAAGCACTACCACACTACTCTACACATAAGTGTGTATGCACAAGCACAGAAACACTCACAAGCACAAGCATATGTGCATAATCACATGCACATACACATCACAAACACACATACACCACTCACATGAGCATCATATAGAAACACACACATACACCTACACTCACATACATATGCACATGCCCAGTGCGCCACATACACACACCATAATATAACAAAAGAAAAACAGTAAAACCCCTACACATGCTCAGCTGCAACTACACACCCATACACTTATTGCAAGTAAGAAAAATAAAAGAAAAACAAAAAGGAGAAAAAAGGGGGAGCCTCGGGCTCAAACCCACGACCTGGCAGTCGAGCCCCCCTAGCGCTAACCACTGCGCTACGGGTTCAGAGGTTAACAGAGGGGGTACACTGCCTCTGATATACACACACATACACATAGCTTACTAACAAAACTGAAACAAGTGACAGAGGAATGGCGACATAGCAATGGCGATGATTAACGGCGATCCACGGTGGATCCGGCGAGGAGACACCATTGTGGGGGCTACGGGACGCTATGGGGTTCCAATCCCTATCGCCTTGCGACGAGGAGGACGGAGGCAAGCCCCAAGGCTCTTCCTTGCGAACGGCGGCGATGGACAGCTACGGCAACATCGCACTAGCTACGGCGACAGGAGGCATGACGGCAGCTCACCGAGGGAAGGCGACGACGAGCCAGTCGAAACGAAGACGACGGAGGGGTCAGGGACACGGCAACGACGAAGAGGAAGAAGCCGGCGACGACCTGCTCCTTGCGGGAGACGGTGACGCCAATTGGCACCGCGGGGAGGTGCTCCTCACCTCCTAGCGGCGGAAATGGAACGCGGGGAGAACCCACGAGCTCCACTCCATCGCCACCGGGGACGAGACCCACCGGAGACGCGGCGACGATGGCGACGACAACCGGTAGGCACACTCTGAACTCTTTGAATCTTACCTGGCAGGGGGAAGAAGCAAGGAGGGAGAGAGATGCGGGGGGAGATGGTAGCTACGGCAGCGGCGGGTTGGAGAGGAAACCTAGCCGAGGGGGGCATGCACGCCGAGGGGGGTATATAGCCACGGGCTGACGGTGACGGCGACGGAAAAGGTGGATGGCAGATGGCTCCCTCTCTGCACTCACTAACGGAGAAGGAAGACGGGGCAGGTGGCCGTCTTCTCGAGCGGACTGGGCCGCGTGAGAGGCGAGGCCCACCTGGCTCTCTCTCTTAGAAATAAATAAACAGAGATGGTTTTACCCTTTTAAAAACACAGCAACAATAGAGAAAAACCCCAGGAAAATATAAAGGATTTTTGGTGCTCCTCGTGACCATACAAACTGGGACTTCCTATATATGAATATTTACCTCCGGACCATTCCGGAGCTCCTCGTGATGTCTGGGGTCTCATCCGGGACTCCGAAAAAACTTCTATGCAGACATGACCGAGACACCTCTATAGTCAATAACCAATGGTGGGACCTGGTCGTCCACATTGGTTCCTACATATTCTACGAAGATCTTTATCGGTCGAACCTCTATGTCAAGGATTCAATTAATCCCGTATAACGTTCCCTTTGTTCTTCGGTATGTTACTTGCCCGATATTCGATCGTCGGTATCTCCATACCTAGTTTAACCTCGTTACCGGAAAGTCTCTTTACTCGTTTTGTTATACAAGATCCCGTGGCTAACACTTAGTCACATTGCTTGCAAGGCTTGTTGTGACGTTGTATTACCGAGTGGGCCCTGAGATACCTCTCCGTCACACGGAGTAACAAATCCCGGTCCTGATCCAGGCCAACCCAACAGACACTCTCGGAGATACCTGTAGAGCACCTTTATAGTCACCTAGTTACGTTGCGAAGTTTGATGCACACAAGGCATTCCTCCGGTGTCAGTGAGTTACATGATCTCGGGGTCATAGGAACATATACTTGACATACGGAAAACAACAGCAATAAACTGACACGATCATATGCTACGTTTGTAGTTTGGGTCTTGTCCATCTCATCATTCTCCTAATGATGTGACCGTGTTATCAAATGACATCTCATGTCCATGGCTAGGAAACCATAACCATCCTTTGATCAATGAGCTAGTTCACTAGAGGCTTACTAGGGACATAGTGTTTTGTCTATGTATCCACACATGTATCCATGTTTCCAATTAATACAATTCTAGCATGGATAATAAAAAATTATCATGAACAAGGCAATATAATAATAAACACTTTATTTATTGCCTCTAGGGCATATTTCCAACACTGAGCATATCTTCGAGGATCTGATTGACTCTCTCAACTTGACCACTTGTCTGCGGATGGAACGCAGTGCTAAAACGGATCTTGGTACCCATAGCAGTCTGGAAGGACTCGAAAAACTTGGAAGTAAAGAGGCTTCCATGGTCAGAAGAAATGAGCTGAGGAATACCATGCAAAGATGCTATCCTTGACGTATACAACTCTGCAAGCTGAGCTGCCGAGATAGATTCTTTGACTAGCAGGAAATGAGCAACTTTAGAAAGCTTGTCGATAACCACAAAGATGGCATCGTTTCCTCTCTTGGACTTGGGAAACCCAGTAACGAAATCCATCTCCACATGATCGAATTTCCACTCTGGGATAGGCAAAGGCTAAAGAAGACCTGCTGGACATTGATGCTCCGCCTTCACTCTGCGACAAACATCACACTCGTTCACGAACTGAGCAATTTCACGTTTCATGCAAGTCCACCACAAGGTTTGCTTGAGATCTTGAAACATCTTGGAACAGCTTGGATGGATGGATAGAAGAGAATTATGTGCTTCGTCCATGATAACCTTTCTGAGATCACCTTTTGGAACCACAAGACGGTCCTCAAAGAACAAGGTATCTTTGTCATCAACTCGAAAGCACTTATACTTCAGAATGCTCTTAGCCACACCTTTCTTCACTTTCTTCACCGTATCGTCAAGAAGCTGCGCTTGGCGAACCTGATCTTCCAGGGTCGGAGAGACTTGAAGATTGGCAGGAAATCCTTGCGGAATCATCTGAAGGTTGAGCTTGCGGAAGGCTTCACAAAGCTCGGGCTGAAGAGGCTTCAATATGAGACTATTGCAGTACGCCTTATGGTTGAGCGCGTCTACAATAACATTTGCTTTCCCAGCAATATACTCAATGATTGGATTGAAGTCCTCAAGCATTTCCACCCAACGAGACTCCCGAAGATTGAGATTGGGTTGAGTGAAAATGTATTGGTCTACCCAACAACAAATGCCTCCAAGTCATTAGAGCATGCACAACTTCCGCCAACTCAAGATTATGAGTGGGGTAGTTCTTCTCGGCAGGCATCAACTCACGTGAGGTATAAGCAACAATCTTCTTGTCTTGCATGAGAACACCACCAAGGCCTTGGAGAGAAGCATCACAGAAAACTTGGAAAGGCTTAGACTGCTCAGGAAGAACAAGAACTGGAGCTCAAGTCAGTCTTTGCTTGAGCATATTGAACGCCACATCACACTCAGGAGACCAAACAAACTTGACACTCTTCTTGAGGAGATTGAATAGAGGCTTAGCAATTTGAGAAAATTTCTCCACGAATCTTCTGCAATAACTAGCAAGCCCGAGGAAACTCCGAAGCTGCTTCACATTCTGAGGAGGTTCCCACTTCAATATAGCCTCAACTTTCTCAGGGTGCACTTTAATTCCCTCGGCAGAGATGACATGCCCAAGGTACACCACTTCATTGAGCCAGAACTCACATTTGGAAAACTTGGCATAGAACCGATGTTCCCTTAACTTGTCAAGCACAAGGCGGAGATGCTCTGCATGCTGTTCTTCTGTATCCGAGAACACAAGGATATCATCCAGATAGACCAAGACGAACTAATTCTTGAAAGGAGAGAAAATGAAATTCATCATTCTTGAGATGATTGGAGGAGCATTAGCAAGATCAAACGACATGATGGTGTACTCATAAGAGCAAAAACTCGTCCTGAAAGTGGTCTTGGAATGTCTTCTTCGCGAATGCGAATCTGATGATAACCCATGTGAAGGTCCAATTTCGAGAAAACCTTGGCACCTTTCAGTTGCTCAAACAACTCATTGATGTTAGGAAGTGGGTACTTGTTTCTGATAGTATTCTTGTTCAATGGCCGGTAGTCCTCACAAAGACAATACATGCCATCTTTATTCTTGACAAACAAAACTCCACAACCCCGTGGAGAAGAGCTTGGTCTGATCAGACCCAAACGTTCTTGCTCATCTAGCTGCTTCTTCAACTCTTTCAGCTCTTCGGGGCCAAGTTTATATGGGCGCTTATAGACCGGTTCAGTTCCGGGCTCGAGATCAATCATGAACTCGACTGGCCGGTGTGGAGGCATTCCTAGCAATTCTTTTGTAAAGACATCTTCATACTCACAAACCACGGGAATTTGAGAAATCGCCAAAATTTCACCCTTCTCATTAAGAGCAAGAGACGGATTGTGTCATCGCCAGCCGCGAATATAATCAGGTCTTCTGAAGGATGAGTCAGCTTGACTTCTTTTGCTTGACAATCGATATAAGCCTTATTCATAGCCAGGAAGTCCATGCCCAAAATGAGATCAATATCGGAATTCCTGAAATCATTAGGAGAAGCCAAGAAAGAATGATTGCCCATCTTGATAGAAACATCCAGGACAATAGAATTGATCCTCATTGAAACACCCGGAGAAACAATACCCAATGGTCTACCCAATGATACTGATGGAAAATCATGCTTAATGAAAAATGGCTTTGACATGAAACAATGCGATGCACTAGAATCAAACAATACTTTTGTGGGGAAATCATTAACTGAGAGATTACCCATAATCACATCATTGGACTGCTCCGCTTCAGCTGCATTCACCATATTCACCCTTGCGGTCTTCGGATTATGCTTCACCATAGCATTGCTTGGAGTCTTGACAGGAGGAGGAGGTGGAAGACGCCGCTGGTTGCACTTGTTTGCATAGTGACCCTTCTGGCCACACTTGTTACAAGTCACCTCAGAAAGCGGATGAACATTGCCTGGAGGAGGAACAAGAACTGCCTTCGATGCCTAGGGTCTCTGCTGGAATCCTGGGTTGGGTGGGTGGGAAGAACCACGACCATCGAACTGCTTCTGCTGCTGGGGAGGACGAAACGGAGGAGGATTTGGCACCCAATACTTCTGCTGCTTGGGAACCATCTAAGAGCTGGAAGAAGAAGAATATGAATCCCTTAATTGCTTCCTTGAGTTCTCCAACTTGAGCTGCGTTGCCTCGACCTTCAAAGCCATGTTGTAGAACTGATCAAACTCACGAGGCTCTTGAAGAACTAGGCCTAGCAGAAGATCATCCTTGAGACCACCTCTGAACTGATAAATCATAGCCTTATCATCTGGAGCATCTTGCTTGGCATAACGGGCTAGGTTCTGGAACTCGACGTTGTACTGGTAGACAGACTTGCTTCCCTGCTTTAGGCATGTAGTGAGCCCTGAAGTCATGATGGAAATCGTCCCAAGTTACAACACGATCGCCCCTGGAATCCTTGTATTGCTGCCACAATAGGTGACATTGCTGCACTCGAAATGCTTACTCATATCACGGATCCAATCATTAGCATCAAACGGCTGCTCACAATAGGTGAAAGACTTGGGCTGGTTGGCAAGGAACTGATTGAGTGTCGCAAACTGAGGCTGATTCGGAAAATTCCCTTGACAACCTTGCTGACCCTGCTCCCTTTCTTGCAATAGCCTGAGCAACATCTGAGTGTTCGCATTGGTTACGGCCATCATAGCTTGCCAAGCTTCTAGAGGAGGAGGCGGACGAGGCGGCAACGGGGGTGGTGGTGGAACATCAGTCTGCTCCTCATCACGGCCCGGATTGTTGCGAGTTCATGGAGCCATCATGAAGATGGACAAAATGCATCAGCACCTCAATGATAAGATGAATTCAAAAGCTGAATCAAATGCTTGAACGAAATTGAACAAATAACAACATAGCCTTCCTACTAAAAAATTAGTAAGAATGCTTCTTTGGTTTAACGGTAACATCATCAGATAGAAGAAGCCACTTGCAATAACACAAAAGTATTGAGCTAAGCGCTCGGAGCAAATGTACATGCCCATATACATCTGAAGAAGATGATCCTAGATGACTACAAGATTTTCCTCCTGTGAACTTCCGAAAACTTTCTGGTTATGCAATCCAGTGTGGGGGATACAAGGAGGAAATATCTCACTCAACTAGCAATCCTACACCCCAACTGTATCCATCCTTCAACACATAACCAGAGGCTCTTGCAACTTCATCTAACTCGAATCCTCAAAATCACACCGATACTAAACCATGGTGTTACCCCAGACGACTTCCCAGTACTGGGTGACTCCGACCTTATCTCACCACGACAAGTTTTTAAGTAATTTCGAACACTCTCCGTCCTGAGATATCAAGGAAGCTGAATGATAACAATGTGTCAACATTCC
This sequence comes from Hordeum marinum, assembly GCA_022496015.1. Lineage (NCBI taxonomy): Eukaryota > Viridiplantae > Streptophyta > Magnoliopsida > Poales > Poaceae > Hordeum > Hordeum marinum. The sequence goes on along the minus strand of CM039676.1, from coordinate 391,588,308 downwards.
CTAGAGCTCGACTCCCCGGAAGAAATCAAGTCAGACAGGAGGCACCAAGACAGAACCCTGTCACATCGGTATCATATAGACTCCAAAATACCCGCGTGATCCTAAAAAAAATTTAGCGAGAAGAGGAGTAGAATCAAAATTCCTAAGTCGGATACCTCACCAGAGCATGGAAGAGGAGTAAAAAGAATCCTACTCTCCGATATAACTAGACCCAAAATAGTTTTTACTACACTCGACTCGGCCAAGTTCGATCAAGCAAAGGCTCCTGTGGTCATATGGCTCTGAAAACCAACTTGTCACGCCCAAGATGCACGCCTATCCATATTAAGGCACGAGGGCCTCACAAGGGATAGATGCGCATCTTGCCATTACACTACTAGAAAAAAGGCTGCTAGTGGCGCACCTGTTTTGGCTACTAATGGCGCACTACAGGTGCGCCACTAGCATCACGCCATTAGAACTTTTTACTATTGGCGCACCACAGGTGCGCCATTAGAATCTAGTATACTAATGGCGCACCATGCAGTGCGCCATTAGTATAGCTCACGGCGCGCCAATACTATCCGACTTAGTAATGGCGCACCACATACAAGTGTGCCATTACTATCTGACTTAGTAATGGCGCACCACATACGAGTGCACCATTACTAACAATTTGTTTTCAAATTTTTTTTTCAGAATTTTTGTTTTTGTTTTTTTCTTAATGTCGGGTCACTGTGGCTTAATCTTGGGTCAATATGCTTCAGCCCGAGCTCCATGGTCAAACTTCTTGGAAGGTCACCCATCCTCACACTACTCCAGCCCGAGCATGCTTAACTTCTCAGTTCAATCCAACCCCAACACCAGCTCACTTAACAGGCACTTGTTGATGTATCTATCATATCAATCCTATTAAACCTTGTTGATGTCTAGGACTTTGTTCATGTTCATGAGTGTTCATGAGTGTGATGAAATTCTGAAAAAATATTTCAAACTTCCCGATCATATTACGTATCATATTTTGAACATTTTTTCCAAAAAAAAAAAAATTCAAAACAATTTTTTTTCTGTTAAATTTCCCCTCTAGATCTTAAAAGCCCCATATCTTTTGTTCTGTTAGGTTTTTGTGGATTCTAAAAATCTTCAACGGGGTTCCCCCGATTGAATTCGGATGTAACTTTTCGCGTAGATGATTTTTCATATAAAAAACTTTTTAATCCGAGTTCGTATGCAAAATTTACGCCCATTTTACTAAATTCCAGAGAGATTTTGCAAATAAAGTCGAAATTCATATTTGTAAATTTTCCATACAACTAGACCACATATCACCTGGGAAACTTATTTTCTTTTTTTTTGACATTTTCATCATTTTCTTTTATTTTATTATAAAACTAAAAAGGCGGTCCACGGGGGGGGGGGGGGATTTGGAGTAGTGCAAAACTACTAATGGCGCACCACCTAACTGGTGCGCCATTAGTAACCCTCGTTACTAGTGGCACACCATTTAGGTGGTGCGCCATTAGTACTTTTTGCAAAAAAAAATCCATACAAAAAAAAAGTTAGAAGTGGCGCACTGTGTGTGCGGTGCACCATTACTAGTTATAAAATAAAGTAAAAAAATTGTTAGTAGTGGTGCACCGGGTGAGTGGTGCGCCATTACTAGTTATAACTAGTAATGGCCATTACTAGTTATAACTAGTAATGGCGCACTGTGCCCTGGTGCGCCATTAGTAGTTTTGGAAAACTAAAAAAAAGTTTGTTAGTAGTGGCGCATCGTGGCTGTGGTGCTCCATTAGTGTCCATCACACTAATGGCGCACCAACACATGGTGCGCCTCTTCTATATACTAGTGGCGCACCACATGTGTGGTGCGCCATTAATGTCCATATTATCTATAGCCCTTTTCCTAGTAGTGTTAGCATGTATAGTATCATTGCATCATACATTACAGAAGAGATGAGTATACAGGTTTGTCTTACAGTCGCCACATACTAAGTTACAATTCCACACAGAGTTCAAATCATCAAGATGAAAACAGGGTCCGACTACGGACGGAATCAAACGATAAAACAGATGGAAATGACACTATCTCGCTATCCCAAAGATCATGACCATGGTCCTCTACTCATCCGGGTACGCCACGTACATCCTGCCTCTTCCCTCGTCATATTCCCACTTGAGCTAGGTAAGATCATCCTGCACGTACTCATCTGAACCTTTACCTAGAGTGTTGTAGTAAACTGTGAGCCACAAGGACTCAACAATCATGCTAACTTACATAACATGAACATAAATATGAGTGTTCTATGATGAGCAATCAACTCTAGTATGATCTCTATGAGATCCTGAACACTTACTTACGTCAATCATAACCCCATCGTGTTCTCTCTCGGATCATGTTCACGAGCAGAGATGATCACGGTTACTCACACAGTTGGTGTATTTATTAGAGTTTACTTCAAGTTAACTAGAACCGGGTATTGAACAAATATACAACTTAACACATAACCGCGGGCACGGCTTTCCGAAAGTTTTAACCTTGCAGGGGTGCTCCAATTAGTCCATCACAAATAACCACACTCCACAGGAATAGCCTTGACCACGGACCTCATGGTCATCATCGGTAATTCCAAAGGAATTCCAACACCTCGATATAACCCAAAGAAAGTCAGAGTCCACACGCAAGACACTCAATAAAGGTAAAACAAATCCAGCAAGACCAGCAAACGGGTCGACGAACCCGATAAGAGCTGCGTATCTCGTTCTCAGGACATGCCGGATAAGCGAAGCGTACGGTGGCCTAATAGAAATCTCCCGAGTTGCCCTGTGTTGGCCCCGCACGGTGCTCTAGTTTGGACCAACACTCATGAGGAGCACTCGCCCGGGGATTGATTAATTATCCACAGGGTTGCAAAGCCCTATGCAAGTTTGTTAAGTTGTTAAGCAAATGTAGTACCAATGTTGGGTCTTGCCAGAGAGATTTTAATCTCAACCGAATAAAAAAGGGGGTCCCCATAACAACCCCGAGCGTGTTAGGAGCGCAAAATATGGAAACATCACACCGGTAACAAGAAACTATGGCGGTAACAGCAGAACAAATCACCTAGCAAAAGGCCAAGCCTTCCACCAATACCAAGATATATATGTGCATTAAATTAAATAACAGATAATATGGTGATATCCAAACGCATGTTATCACATGGAACAACCTGCACCTGCAACTAAGAATGCTATAAGAGGGGCTGAGCAGCGGTAACTGAGACAATCAAAGGTTTGCTAGGATGTGGAGGGTTAGAGGCTGTCATGGCATTTCGGAGGCTGATATCAAGTGGTAGGTAGCGCAATTGTAACGATAAGAGTGAGAAACTATCAAGCGAAAATAGTATCGGGATCCGGGTACGATCATCTTGCTTGTTGGTTCTTCAGCGGAACAAGTAGCGGGATCATGGTAGTGGTACTCTCCTGGGTCCTCGTACTCAGTATCAACACTCCCGTCTACCAAAGAGAAACAGCAACAATAAACATCCAACATGGGTGCAATGCACAACCAAGATGTTGCATGATTCATTTTTGAAGAATTAAACATGGCAATCCAAAACTAGTCATGTTTCACAGGCAAAGTTTGTTTATTAATGAATCTGCACAGAACCTCATGTGAAGTTATTTAAACATACATGAACATGTCAAATATGGATGCATCATGCAAAATCGATAGAGATGCATATAAAGAACGCAAGAAATGGAGTTACGGTTCTCACGATACGCTCACGAGAAGGTACGAACGCAAAAACACAAGACAACAAAGCCATGGGCTAATTCTTGACATTCCAAGTTAGCCACTAGTTAGGCAATGAAAACCCAACCACTATAGACTCAAATATCAATCAATTCCATGGAGTACAGCTCCCACAAGTCACAAAACACTAAAACCAACAATCTGCCACAAAACAGCAACATAGGAACTTACACAGCCCACAACTTGAGCTACAGGAACCCTACAGCCACAAACAAGATACCGACAGAAACTACATAGCATATACATCAACTTATCCAACTACACAATCAGCAATGGAGGCACACATCAATAAGCATGAAGCATCAAGTTGACATGATGAAACAGTTTTCTTGGACTTGGTGAAAATTCCAGCTTTCTGGAATCTGAGTTAAGAAAGTAGCAAGTTGACAGCAGTAGTTAAATGTGCAAGATACCACCTCTTGTCATGAAAATTAACAGGGTGGTAGTAGACCACATCTACTTCAAATAACTGACACTGAGCATGAGCTAATTCTCAACACATCACAATATGTCCACCACTCTTCATGGAATAAAAATAACAGCAGATTCTCAGACAGTAATTTTTAGAATGCTGAAACAAAAACATCAAGTTGGTCACGTAGAAGCATGTTTCCCACTTATATGGGTGATTCTCATGTTAACCAAAAATACCATGGCATAAAAGATGTAAAGCACTAGCACTTCCTAGTTGGCATATGCCCCAAAGCAATCATGAATTAAATCATGCAAAAATGACAAAGTAGCATCACAACTAAAATTGACAGTTTTATAAACTTGCTCAAAAGTGAAATTTGAAAGCTCCAATGGATTCATTGGCTCTTCCTACCCCAAAAGCATGTGTCATACCTATATGTTCATGTGAAACAACAAGGCACAATATAATCTAGCAAAATGGCGCCCAATCTCATAAGTGATATATCTCTCTAAATGGACATAAGCAATACATGAACATAAACAGATTTGGTAACTTAGATAGCATGGCAAAATAATAAACCCTACAACATGCATAACAACAAAGGGGTATGTCAAGTGGGGAACCCCACTAGTCCCCACATCACACATACACTCTACCACACCACTTCAAACAAGCACCACATGATCCACATATGCCCAAGGCATATGAGCACAAACATCACCATGATCACACTACCCAAGAAGAGGGTGTTCAACACACTCACCTCACATGCCCACATATGCATAAGCATATGGCACATACACTCACAAACACAAGCTTATGTGTGTGGGTGGTCATCCAAACACATATGCATACATATATGCACAATGCATATATGCATATGCATATGTAGATGTCCACACCACACACACTCTCACATACACACATGCACACAAGAATCTCATAAGCACTACCACACTACTCTACACATAAGTGTGTATGCACAAGCACAAAAACACTCACAAGCACAAGCATATGTGCATAATCACATGCACATGCACATCACAAACATATATACACCACTCACACGAGCATCATGTAGAAACACACACATACACCTACACTCACATACATATGCACATGCACAGTGCGCCACATACACACACCATAATATAACAAAAGAAAAAAAGAAAAACCCCTACACATGCTCAGCTGCAACTACACACCCATACACTTATTGCAAGTAAGAAAAATAAAACAAAAACAAAAAGGAAAATAGAACAAAAAAAGGGGGGAGCCTCGGGCTCGAACCCACGACCTGGCGGTCGAGTCCCCCTGGTGCCAACCACTACGCTATAGGCTCGGAGGTTAACAGATGGGGGGCGCTGCCTCTGATATACACACACATACCCATAGCTTACTGACGAAACTACAACAAGCGACAGAGCAACGGCGATGATCAACGGCGAACCATGGCGGATTCGGCGAGGAGATACAGTTGCGGGGGCTACAGGACGCTACGGGGTTCCAATCCCCTACTCGCCTGGCGACAAGGAGGACGGAGATAAGCCCAAAGGCTCTGCCTTGCGGACGGCGGCGACAGACAACTACGGCGACGGTCCACCAAGGGGAAGGCGATGACGACCCGGTCGAAACGAAGACGACAGAGGGGTCGGGGATGCGGCGACGACGAAGAGGAAGGAGACGGCGACGACCTGCTCCTTGCGGGAGACCATGACGCCAATTGGCACCGCGGGGAGGTTATCCTCACCTCCTAGTGGCAGAAATGGAACGCGGGGAGAACCCACGAGCTCCACTCCATCATCACCAGGGACGAGCCCACTGGAGACGCGGCGACGACGACTGGCAGGCACACTCTGAACTCTCTGAATCCTTACCTGGTAGGGGGGAAGAAGAGAGGAGGGAGAGAGATGGAGGGGGAGATGGGAGCTCTGGCGGCGGCGGGGGGGAGAGGAAACATAGCTGAGGGGGGGGCACGCAGGCCAAGGGGGCTATATAGCCTCGGGCTGACGGCGAGACGACGGAAAAGGGGGGCGGCGGACGGCTCCCTCCCTGCACACACTGACGGAGAAGGAAGACGGGGCAGATGGCCGTCTACTCGAGCGGGCTAGGCCGCATGAGAGGCGAGGTCCACCTAGCTCTCTCTCTCTGAAACAAATAAACAGAGAGGGTTTTACCCTTTTAAAAACACAACAACACAAGAGAAAACCCCCAGGAAAAAATAAAGGAATTTTGGTGCAAACAAAAATACTTTTGTAAATAAAATAATATGCACTATTTAGTAAAAATGTTAAGACAATTTTTAGGACATGTAATTTAATTACTTTTAAAAATAACAGCCCCTGTTCTCTTTAAAGCACACAAGAATACAACTCCAAACATCAAAAGAACCACACTCTAAATTAATAATACATATAGGGCTACCACTTGAACATTTTTAAACATTTTAAGTAACGACTTAATTATGTTGATCAATTAGCATGGAAAAAGAGGCATTAGGTTGGGGTTTTTTGTTGAAAGCAAAGATAGGGGAAGAGAAAGAGGTTGCACACATCAAATCCACCAACACTCAAACCAAATCATCACACTCACATACATGGTCAATTCACAATAAGGCATGACATGATGGATGCATGATGCATGATGCATGAATGCAAGAACAAGACATGGATGACAAGTTGCAAAACATTCATTAAGCTCATGGCACAAGGTTCATACAGTAAATTACATGCCAATAAAGGTAGGGACAGCACTTGGGTTCTCACACCACAGTTGGTAGCTTACATCCCAAGCATCTTGAGTTTTGCGATACCATGGGTATCTTACATGTCAAGCCACATGTAGCTTGTCGGCTAAGCTATGTCTGCCCCCCTATGCACTTTATAAGTCAGTGTCCAAGGGACAGGTTACACTTTAGATGGTACTACGCGACTAGTGCATCGCCACGAGATATGGCCGTCTGGTCCGTGCGTGTCCAGTGGGACGTCGCAGTTCTCTCTGGGCTGGCGGCTGGCGGCAGCAACCGGCTGGTCAGAGCAGCCGGCCACGGGTGCGAGTTGGAGCAGCCGGCCCGAGCGGGTGTGCACCCGTCCGACTTGCCGTCTTTGGGGTATCCGGGGTCATCCCCCTGACAATGGAGCTACTGACCCAACCGTTTCGATCGAGGACTTCCTCCTCCACATCCACATGGCTCGAGGAGATGACCTCCATGCCATCAAATACCTTCCCCTCAAACTTAATCGGATAGCTCGGCACTAGCTAAATAGCCTCCCCGAAAACTCCATTCGATGCTGGGAGGACCTGGAGGATGCTTTCCGCTCCAATTTCCAGGGAACCTATGTTCGGCCACCGTATTCTTCCAACCTCGGCAACGTCATCCAAAAGCCGGGCAAGTCTGCTTGGCAATTCTGGAATCGGTTCTTCACTAAGAAGAACCAGATTGTCGACTATTGAGACGCTGAGGACGTAGCCTCCTTTTGGCATAATATTCGGGACGAATGGCCGGCACGCCAGCTAGGCCAGGAAAAACCCCGGACTATGTCTGCCCTCACCTCCCTCATGACTCGCTTTTGTGCGGGCGACGATAATTGGCTGGCAAGACGCAGCCACAATTCAGAAGATCCCAGAGCCTCTGAAGTCCGGGATGGAACCGGAAAACCAAAGCACCATAAGAACAAGCGACGGCACAATAACAGTAATGCCGATGACACGGCCAATAACGCCAACTTCCATAACTCCCGTCCTGGATAGCGGAAGAAGCCTCCTAAAGGCAATCACGATGGATGTAACGCCCGTTACTCCTGGCGGGATCTAGACTGGCCTCACAGATCAATACTACTCTTTTCTGCGCACTATGTCCTCACTCATGCGCACCCGGGACCAACTTCCCGATCGGTCACCCATCCTAGAATTATTCCAAGCCAAGCACGCTTAACCTGGGAGTTCTGTTCGAATGGGCTCCCAAAGAAGAAGGAATTCCTTATTGATGTGAGTAGTCTATCATCCCTAATAAGCCAGGCTATCACATATACCACCACTCAGAGGAACCGACGTCCTCATCGGGCCACAAGAACGTTCCCTCTTGACACAAACGTCTGTGCTTTCAGTCCGATACATGTGTCATTCTGTGTGCCATGACGGGTCACCAACTTCGTGAACAACATGACCGCGCACCTATCAGCAAACATCTGTGTAACCGCGAGGGTTGGCTCTGATACCAACTTGTAACGCCCCGGACACACCCTTCGATAGTCGTTACTCCTGGTGTGATCTAGACTGGCCTCACAGATCAATACTAGTCTTTTCTGTGCACTTTTTCCTCACTCATGCGCACCTCGGACCAACTTCCCCATCGGTCACCCATCCTAGAACTACTCCACGCCAAGCACGCTTAACCTGGGAGTTCTGTTCGAATGAGCTCCCAGAAAAGAAGGAATTCCTTATTGATATGAGTAGTCTATCATCCCTAATACGCCAGGCTATCACAACGGACCCACTCCATTGGAAAAAATAATGGAGCAAACTTGCCAAATCCACAGGACTCAGGAGAAGCGCGCCAACCACAAACACCGCAACTGTTGGGTGCTTAAACAGGTCGGCAAGATCCCACCCGAGGATCAAAGCGGGAGCCCTCACATTGAAGATGAGGATGATACTCGGAGTCCGATTGGTGCCAACCAAAAGAAATATCCTATGGAAGTCAAGATGGTAAACATGATATACGCCACCCATATACCCAAGAAGGAGGGGAAGCGCGCCCTTCGAGAGGTCTGCGTTGTAGAGCCGGTGGCCCCGAAGTATAACCCATGGTCGGCATATCCGATCAGTTTTGATCGGCGCACTCGTCTTCGACCCCATTATCGATGGGTATCACCTCACAAAAGTCCTAATGTACGGAGGAAGTAGCCTTAATCTGATCTACTCAGATACGGTGAAAAACGTGTTCATAGACCCGTAACGGATTAAACCTAGTAACACCACCTTCAAAGGGGTGATTCTAGGTGTCAAAGCCCGGTGCAAGGGCTCCGTGACCCTGGAAGTTCTGTTCGGATCGCCGAACAACTTTCGCAGCGAAGATTAGAACTTCGACATCGTACCCTTCCACAACGGCTATCACACCCTGCTTGGTCAGCTAGTGTTCGCTTGTTTCAACGCCGTCCCACATTATGCATACCTCAAGCTCAAGATGACTGGCCCCAGAGAGGTCATAACTATCAAAGGCAATACGGAGTGATCTCTATCGACTGAGGAGCATGCGCTGGCCCTGGCAGACGAATTTAGTTACCAAGATGATCAGTAGGTTTCGGCATCTGTCATAAAGAGAGGCAAGGTTGGCAAGCGAGATCGGCTGCAGGACGAACTCTCAGAGCCCTCCTCTACCCCCAAATAGGGACCCGCACCCCACCACACGCCCCTAGGTGGGAGTCTGGCTGGACCAGACTACTACCACTAAATACGTCTTCGGACACAATGCAGGGACCATTAAAGGGGCCCACCACGGGCATAAAGCCTATCCATAGTTCGACAACTTCTCAAGACTTCGTTAGCAAGATCCTTTCGCTGAATGATGCCACCCATCGCGGCACACCAAAGATCAGGAGTAAAACTAGCAACAGGGCATATCGAGAACGTAAGGCCATCAATCGAAGACCCCTGGTACAACCGCTCCTGTAATCTCCTTTTTTGGCACATATTTTCCTTTTCTCCCTCTTCTCACAAATTAATTCAATATGTTATGATGCGACCGAATATTACACCGGGGGCTCGAACTTACGTACAAATCGCCTTACATATTGTTCATTATGTGTTAGGCGTCTGAGAGTTCACTTAATATGCATCTGTTCGAAACTGTGTCTTGGGTCAATAGTTGGGTTGCCTGGCTCCTGTGCTTGCCCCTTTACGTTCCGCTCGTTCGGCTAAAAGAGCAAAGGGAGCACCCCTATGATTGTGCTTCCGGATAGTCTGGTCAAGCACCTCAGGGGAGAAAGCCAAAAAAAGACTGTCATAGTATGCGAGATCCGGTTTGTGAACCCGAGCTACAAGTATTATACTTCAAACCTCGTAAGCGGTTATTCCTTGCCATACGAGGGGTTTGTCCTTTGTGCAAACCTTGTGATATTGGCTTTAGCCGCAGTCCGTCCGAACATCACAACACTTCAGTAGCCAATCGTAAGCTCCCCGTGGTCTTTTTCACTCCTCTACGGCTAAGTGAAAGAAACAAAGCACTATAGTCTAATTGCCTAGTCTACCGCACTTTACCGGCTTCAGGTTTTGATAACTCGGCTAAGGGACATATTGCATTGGCATAGACACCTCATGTGGTATCTACATGGGCGCTGAAGCCGACGACTCGCATCTTTCATTATTAAAACGGCCACACAGGAGTTATAAATGAATGAAAAACTATTAAAGCATAATAACTTATAACATCAAAAGCAATAATAACTTATAACATCAAAAGTTTCAATAAGTCTTCGGATGTTTTACAACTCATTCAAAAACACTATTGCCTGAATACCGTGACGCTATCACCCGAGCACTCTCCATCAGTCCATCAAAGTATAGCTCGGAGTGTCTAGCCTCCTTCCCGGGAGGCGACGGGGCGGTGGCTACCTTCATCGGATCTAGCCCCGGCCAGTGCACCTTGGCCTTGGCAAGGGCCATCTGGACTCCCTCTATGCAGGAAGAGCGCTTCACGGCGTCAAAGCCGGGCGAGGCGGCAATCAACTTTTGCACCAGGCCAAAGTAGATGCCTGGCAGCGGCTCGCCAGGCCATAAACAGATGTAGACGTCCTTGATGGTCACCTTTGCCATCTGGTGCAACTCCATTTGTTGTTTTAGCTGCTCCACAAGAAGAGGCGAGCACTAGGGGGCTACGAATTGTGCCCAGAACTGCCAAGCTTCGTCTCCTTATTCCCTCTAGGCGAACATCAAATTGGTGTCCGCCACGCTCTTCTGAAGATCGGAGGAGGCGCCTGAAGAACGCCACACTTGGGTAAGCAATTTTAATTTTCTATCCCTGAAGACGCACTGTAGTAAGTATGGCATACCATCCATTATGTCCTTTGCTTGTCGGACCTGCTCCCCATAAAACTGCCTGTCCACCCACTCCTTCTAAAGGTCATTCTTTGGGGTGTAGATTTCGGTTGCGCTCTGCTTGCCCTTCTGCTCAAGGTCCTCGCACTTTCGGCTGGCGACCTTGAGCTCGTACTGAACCTCCGCCACACGAGCCTCATGCTTTTGGCTGGTGGCTCGCAGGGTGGAAAGGGCAGTCGTCGTTTCTTTGGTGGCCTCTCTCTCAATGGCTGCATGGTCATTTGCTTGTTGGATCTCGGCCTTGAGCCTCTCCACCTCCTTCGTCGAAGTTGTTTACAATAAGACATTATGAAAAACTGCGTGGATAGTGATCGGGTAAAAGGAGTTCGGGCAAAGGTATTCCGATTTTTTTTGACCTACATTGTGACTCGTCAAATATTTGGTTGAGGGCTTCAACTTCATCCTCGGAGCGTTTAAGCTTACGATTTATCTCGTCTAGCTCGACGCCACTTACTGTCGTTGCCGATGATGATGCCTACAGGACACATACCATGAACATGTTGCATGGGTTTTCAACTCCCGCATTATAATTAATCCGATCATATGTTGGACCTAATTGGGAGCTACCCTAACATGTCGAATACATTAATTGCTTCTAGTGTGGTATCGGATACTTGATTGACCCCTAGGTAAGTTTTTTCAAACTCTCCTAGGGCTCGGGGGCTCCCACGTATATAATGGAAATAAATAAAAACTGTGCAAATAAGAGTATCGGGTGACTTACTTGAAAGCCCATTAGGAGACCTTGGAAGGCCTCCTTCAGTCTGTTGTCAACGGACTGGATGCCCTTTAATACCGCACCCATGAGGGTGCAGTGCTCCTCAGAGACGGAGGCGCTCGATAGAGCCTCCTCCATGACCGGACACCCATTGGTCGGTGGCGCTAGAGGTGATCGGATAATCCGATCACCAACTAGGGTTTGAACTAGAACCTCCGGAGGCGTGCTACGCCCCAGAGATGCCCTTGGAGGGGACTAAGCGGCCACTCGTCTGGCCTCCTCAGTGTCCGGGCGGGATACTTTTGAGGCATCACTAGAAGAGTGTCTTGATGGGGGGGTGAATAAACTACTACCAGGAAATTAAAACCTAACCTTTTCCCAAGTTAATTGGTTGGTAGATTTTAATAGTTTTAGCAAAACTAGCAGTTCTATATACCCTACACATGCATGTCAAAAAATATGGCAGCGGAAAGTAAAGACATTGCACGAGAAGTAAAGAGTTGAGATATGCAGATCAAACACAATGGAGACGCAAAGATTTTTCCCGTGGTTCCAATAGGTGGTGTTGTACGTCCATGTTTATGGAGTCTTCAACCCACGAGGGTAACGGCCGCGAGAGTCCACGGAGGGCTCCACCCATAAGGGTCCACGAAGTAGCAACCTTGACTATTCCATAATGGCTTCCGTCCATGAAGGACTAGCCTCACTATGGGTAGATCTTCACGAAGTAGGCGATCTCCTTGCCCATACAAACTTCTTAGTTCAACTCCACAACACGAAGTTGGAGGCTCCCAAGCGCACCTAACCAATCTATGAGGCACCACCCTCCAAAAGGTAATAGGCTCGGTAATGACGATGAACTCCTTGCTCTTGTGCTTCAACAGGATAGACTCCTCAACACACAATCACTCTCTCATAGATTTGGCTTGGTAGAAGAGATGGGATTGGTGTAAAGCAACTTGGGGAGGCTAGAAATGAAGATCCATATGAATGGAGTGGAAGGTCTTCACCTCAACACAAGGGTAGGTGGTTCTCTCTCAGAAAATTGGATGGGGCAAGTATGGAATAGTTATGAGTGCTTATCTTTCTAGTAGGTGGTGGTGAAGGGGTATATATGGGCATCTCCAAAAATCCAACCGTTGCACACAAAATGACCAACTCGGTGACACCCATGTGTTAATATCGATGGTACCGAAGTGACCAAAAGGTGGCAACTTTTGAATCTCGGTGAGACCGATATAGGAAACTCGGTTGCACCGACAAGGAGACCAACGGTCAGAATGCCCAATCTCGGTTACTCCGATTCGACAATCTCGGAGGGACCGAAACTATGAACTGGCATAATAGAAAGTTGGAAACCTAAACTCGGTGGCACCGGTATGGAGTCGGTTGCACCGAAGTGGCTAGAGTTTGGCTGAGTCTGTCTAGGGTTTGGAATCGATGGCATCAAGTGTAGAATGTTGGTTGCATCAATTTTGAGTATTTGGCTTTGGACAGACTTTGGTGGGAGAGTTTTTGGGTGTTTTGGGTGATTGTCACTTGTGCACGTATGAGCACTTTGTTCACCAACAAAACCTTACCCCCTTTTAATAGTATTGGCTTTCCTATGGACTCAAAGTGATTTCTCATAAATATAAAATGTAGAGTCCTCTTGCTTGAAGCTTGGCCAACATATTTCTTTGTATCTTGAGGTATCTCAACAATCCTTTTGCCAACCCAACTCTCCATGGACTATTATCTAAAATACACTAGATAAAAGTATTAGTCCAAGAGACAATGCATGTTGTCATGAATTATCAAAACCACCAAGGGAGCATGTTGTGCTTTCAATCTCCCCATTTTTGGTAATTGATGACAACATACAATCAAAGCTTCAAATAAAGATATGTGTGGGTATAATGAAGACTTTGAGAGGCACATGACTGTGGGGCCCTGACTCATAAGACGTGATCACCAAATGCACGTGTACAGTGATCCCAGAGGTCAATGCTCATTGAACACACAGAAGCGGAATAACAAGAATCGTAAATCCACATTTAGCGTCTTACACTAATAAGGACCATGAAGGTCAAGTCTTACATAGATAGGGCCACAAGAGCGAAACACTTAAATAGAACAAGCAGCGGAAATCTTGGTCAAAAGCGTGAACCCATGCCATCTGCCTTAACCTACAGGCATTCTGACTGGGAAGCATCATAGTTCGCATATTCGTCTCCAACGAACTCTTCAACATACTCCTGTTCTTCCATGCCTTGCCAATTAAATAACCAGTGGCAAGCCAGTGAGTGCTTTGAATGTACTCGCAAGCAACCCAAGTTCAGGAAGAAGGTAATATTCTACACTGTGGGATTTTTGGAAGTTGCGGAAAAAATAAAAGGGAAAAAGAAACGGGCACAGTGCCCTGGCCGGAGGAGGCAAGCAACTGGGTCGACCCAGAGGCCAACCAGCCCAGGCAAACCGGCGCACGCGCGTGCGTTCGAACCTGACGACTGGGCCCCGAAGGCCAGCGACAGAGAGAGGAGGGGGAGGGAGGTGAGGATGATAGGCAGACCCCACCTGTCATCTTCAACTTCGCGTCAGGGAGGCCGGCGCACTCACCGGCGATGATGCAGGGCACGGCGACGGCAGGAGAAGGCGGGGCTGAGCTCAGCGTCGACCCGTCATTCCTCTGGAGGTCGAAGGAGCACTTGGGGTGGACGGAGTCACCGGTGACGAGCTCCTACGGCGGAGGGTGCTTCGAGAGAGCTTGCCGGGGCTGTTTCCAGCTACAAACATGACGGGGGAGGGGGGAAATGCATCAAGAGGGCAAGGGAGGACCAATGGAAAAGGAATGGGGACCAGAGGGGGCTCCTACCAGGGGATCGGCGATGAGGTCGCTGTGGCGGTCCTCGGCTTGATCCCGAGCGCAGGGGCTGCGGGAGGCTTCTAGAGCGCGTAGAGGGGCTACAGGGGATAGGAGAGGGTGACCAGAGGGGACAGAGGGTTAGGGAGGGCCTTAAGTAGGTGTCCCTCGGTCCATCGAGCTCGGGTGCGCCCGCGAGCTCGTGCCCGGGGCCAGACGCCATGGGAGAGAGAGGGGCGAGTCAGGGGCGTTCCTAGGGCTGGTCCAGGCCCTGGGGAAGGAAGAGATTGGTAGAGATGCCCGCGCGTGTGAGGCTGCGGGTTGGCTGAGCCGGGCGGCGCTCGGCACACGTGGGGGAGGGCAAGGAAGGAGGAGAGAGGAGGGGGCCGACCGGCTGGCGTGTCCCGGATGCCGAGGCCAGCCAAGTGGCAATAGGGGAGAGCCCGAGGCGGTCAGGGCCATGAAGTGGCCAACAGCTACAGTGCTTGTCGGCACTGTAGCGCACTCCAAAGCGCGCGTTTGGCATGCCATGCGATGCCAACGACGTCTTCTGCATGGCCTGCTATGTCTAGGGGATCTAGGGGGCATTAACAAAGGTGGATAGGGCATTGGATGCTCTGGATTCCTTAGGAGAGAAGAAAGAGGGAGAAAAAATACTGTCCGGAGGGGTAAAATGGGGGTTTTACCCCACTTACCCATGGAGCCTTGGCCAGGAAGTGTTACCGGAGGAAGCCAGTAACTTAGAGGGGTTGTGGTAAAAATCTGGGGTCAAGGGTAAAAGGGGAAGGGGTAGAAATAGTGAATTTACTAAATCACCAGAAGGTGTTTGATAGAGTTTTGGTCCAGAAGATTTTACCAACTCAATGAGATACTTACCAGGGTCAAAGGCTAGGTAGAAATGAGAGGATTCAGCAAGTTTGAGCTCAAGTGGGAAAAGTTGATAATGGAAACTTGATAAACCCAAGAAATCAAGAGAATTAGGTTTCGGTAGATCTATTGATGCTAGGATTTTACCCTTGATGCACCACTTAGAGTATCATCACTATTTGGTCGTTAAAGCATGCCCACAAAGATTGAGGCCAAGGGGAGACACATCAACCTTGGAACCATTTCCCATGTGCATCGTCACTTCATCCTTTGCAGCCTTCATCCATTCTGTAGTTCTTGTTTTGAGTTGCAAATGTGAGCATCCAAACCAGTATCAAATACAGAGGCACTACAACCAGAGCTAGTAAGGTATACATCAATAACATGTATATCATATATACCTTGTTTGTCGTTGGCCGCCTTCTTGCCAACCAGGTACTTGGGGCAGTTCCGCTTCAGTGACCATTTCTCTTGCAATGAAAGCACTCAGTTTCTGGCTTGGGTCTAGCCTTGGGCTTGTCTACAAGAGTAGCAACTGCTTTGCCATCCTTCTTGGTTTTACCCTTCTTCCCTTGCCCTTGCCATTCTTCTTGAAACTAGTGGTTTATTGACCATCAACACTTGATGTTCTGTCTGGATTTCAGACTCAGTGACTTTTAGCATCGCAAACCGCTCGGCGTCTTACTTGTTGATCCCGTGCATGTTATAGTTCACCACAAAGCTCTTGTAACTAGGTGGCAGTGATGGAAGAACTCTCTCAATGATCTTCTCTGGCGGAAGGGCAATGCCCAACTCCACGAGACGAGTCGAATACCCAGACATTCTGAGTATATGTTCACTGATAGACCCGTTCTCCTCCATTTTGCAAGCATAGAACTTACCGGAGGTCTCATACCTCTCGATCCGGGAATTCTTCTGAAAGATAAACTTCAACTCCTTTAACATCTCATATGCTCCATGACATTCAAAACGTCTTTGAAGTCCCAATTCTAATGTCGGGACACCCTATGTCATATGAATCCAGACTGTAAGATATCACATCACTTTGCGGCCTCACGCACGGTAAGCTCCACGGCTGCAGCCTTACCTTAGTCGGGACTGTTTGCGTCTTTTGGCTCACGTATGTGAACATGTCGCTGGCAATCAAACGACAGAGAACCCGGGCCGACATGACTAGTCATAGAACCCAAGTGGCACATTCTTATGGAAACATGCATACGTAACCTAGCAATGCAGGTGTCGGCCTCAAGCGTGTGTAGACGAGTCATAGCAAGCTACAAGGACTCCATTACGCCGTGGGACATAAATGTCGCCATTGCATGTAGACGAGTCGTAGCAGGCTATGGGGATTCCAATACACTACGAGACATTTCCCCAAAGCGACAGACACAGTATCAAAGAAGGATGCATGCCGGTCAATCAATGTGTCCGGAGCAGTAGCAAGCTACCAAGGCTCGGTGGAAGCACAAAGAGGTAGTTTCCCGTAAAGAGTACTAATAAAGGCACATGACTAGGTGTCGGATCCCATACATACCGTTGCATGTCACACGTACGCACGACATGCCCGATATGCATAGATACAACTATGGCATCACAACATAACCATAAATCTACACAACTTTTATTTAAGAGGCTCAGAAGAGCCTTGCATAATATGTTCTTACAGATAGAGGTCACATGACCCGACACTCAAGTCATATGAACAAGTTCTTACAAACCAAGCGGAAGGATAAAGTTGTCTGAGTACAGACAGTTGAAAGGGGTAAAAAGGTAGATGGCCTGACTATCTATACCCCACCACAGGGCATAAAGTCGTAGCTGGGACACCGGCTATTCGGCATCATCAACATCAAGATAGAACCCACCTGATGGGTCTTGAGTCTCATCTGCAACATTTATTAAGCAAACGTGAGTACAAACGTACTCAGCAAGTCTTTAAAACAGACCCAGACTATTCATGCTCATGTATCAACAAGGGGAGTGGTGGATTTTATGTAGCAATACCAGCTTTGACTCATGGCTAACCTACACTACACAACTTTAACTCTTTGTTCAAATTTTAGATATCGCACAGGAGTCCACTAACTCCATAACAATAGACCAGCATGCATTCACTTCCGTATCCTACGAGAGTGCCATCCACGGTACTCACACTTGTATTGATATTTTTATGAGTATCCATTTAATTATCTATGAATAACATAAGTTTTCCATGTAGTCCATATCCGAGGGCGCGGCTATTCGAATAGTTTCATACCCTGAAGGGGTGTACTTTTTCACACACGCTCTCACCACTTATCGTTGTGTGCTCATAAAACCATGCACCTCGGCAACCTTCAAGCGGAAGCCTAGCGAGGGAGTCGGCCATGACCGTCAATCACATAAGACTTCTAGTCCAGGCTATTGCCTATTTGAGACTGAACCCGCACGGAATTCCGACCGAAGTTTCCGCTACGGCCCCAAACGATGTGCAGAGGGTTCCCAAGCCCACCATTCGGGTGACCCTTGGTACACCATGCCACTGCCTACCGCGTCGTAACCCACCCCTAGGGTCAGCGCTACGCACGTCCTCCAGCATGCTATAAACACCAGAAACTACTTGCAACTCCTGGACCAAGGACTAAGCGAATGATAAGTCGAGCGGAGTCATATTACAGGGCCCAGCATGTGATAGTAACTAGTATTGGGTCACAAACATGGAACTCAGTTCCTAAGAATGCTCCCAATGAGACAACCCGCTATGTACTCCTACATAGCCTCTCATCTCTACCTTTACCGAATCGGGTTCGTCATAAGCTTATCACATCTGACAAGATTGTTTCACTCCAATTCATCACCTAGAGGAATCAGATGTGACACAACTCTAAGCATAGCAAGCATAGAAGGCAAAGTAAGAAAAGCACATCATGGCACAAGCATCTACCAGGTATGCTAGGTTGTAAGGTTTAGCTATTTACTGTGACAATGACAGGTCATGCAAAGGAACGGGTTCATCTACCGTGTATGACAGACAAGTGAATGTTTGTCCTAATGCAATAATAAAGAGTGGGAGCGAGAGAGTGGGATGTTATCAAAATGATCAAAGGGGTTGCTTGCCTTGCTGGGAAGCAGGAAGGTTTTGGTATTCTCGGAGGTATTCTCAGAAGCAGGGCCTACCGCAATGCAGATGAATAGCAATCAATACATGGCGAGTGCAACAATATGATGCATGATCATGACATGGCAGCATGTATGGATGAGCTAGTGCAACTACTGGCCAAGTTAAATGAAGTGATTTGAATATAGGTTCAAAATCATTCTCCATTTCATATTTCATAAGTTAACCTATTAGGAAATGTCAATGTTCATCTACATAGGTTCCTCTAACATGCATGATAATGGCACCATTGGATTCATTAGATTTTTCTGATAAATTTTCATATATAAATTATTTCAATCTAAGTTATAGATTAATTTCTATTAATTTTCTAAGTTTTAAATAGTTTCTGGAATTATTTATATTCAGAAAAATCATTACTGCATCCTCATGACATCATCATGACATCATCTAGTCAACAGACCGTTGAAAGGTCAAACCTGACCACTTGAGCCCACTGGTCAATGACCCAGCCTCTAACAGAGCTACTTAACTAACTAACTACTAATTAGTTTAGGGTAGCCACTAACTACCAATTTAGGTAATTAAATTATTAATCCAGTGTTGACTAACACGGTCCGGCCTCACTTGCCAGTGACCTAGGGGTCAAACCCCTGGTGGCCAAACTGGTTGACTCGTCGGTGTTGAGCCGTCGGTGACATCAGGGATGGCGGAGGGGGTCGGGTTTCCTCCTCCGGCGACCAAAAGGACGGCAGAGGGCACCGATCTACTCTGCTCGCTCGCATGCGTCGATCCCGACACCTCCCAGAGGCTGGGATGGCTGGAATTCGCGCCGGCGATGAGCACGGCGGCTGCTGGAGCTCGGGCGAGCATGGGCTCGTCGAGCGAGAGCTCGAATGAGCCACCTAAGGGCTCCTAGGGCTGCTTGGGATCGTCCTAAGCATGACTACGTGCTCAGGTGTGATCTTGGGCCGCTGCACCGACGGCCACGTCCTCGCAGGCGGCGAGGAGCTCTCGGACCCGAGGGAATCCGGCGCTAGAACGCTCTAACAAAGGGGGAAAGAGGGGCAAGAGCCCTAGGGATCATGGCGGTTGTAGCGACATCGAGAGGGGGCTCGGGGAAGGCCTGGAGCAGCGGCGAGCTTCACTTCTTCGCTGGCGGCCGGAGGTTGAAGATGATGGTGATGCGGCGATGGAGAGCTCCTGGCGATGCGTGGCTTGGCGAGAAGGAAGAGGGCATCGAGGCGAAGCGATTGGGGGGCTGAGGAGTGAGGGGGAGCGGCTAGAGCGACGGCGCTACTGTGGCGGGGCTTCGGCGCCATGGCGACAGAGGGGGAGAGAAGGAGAGATGGGCGAGAGCGAGAGGGAGAGAGCGATGGGGATGGCTCTCTGAGCTTATCCATGTCGCGCTGGCGAGGGGGAGGCAGGCAGGCAACTGTCGGCGTGGAGGCACGGCCATGTGTGCACGGCAGCCACACGCCCGTCCTCTTGGCCGCCAGGAGGACGACGACCTCCCTGGGTCAGGTGGGCCGGCCTGGCCTGGGCCTAGGTGAGCTTCCTCTTTTGGTTCTTTTGTTTTCCTGTTTATGTTTTATTTTTCTGTCATTTATTTTATTTATTTTTAGGCACAATTGCTAATTATAAAATATCCCAAATATTTTATAGAGATAAGTTTGAATATTTCAAACTTCTATAAAAAGTTTCAGAATATTTTAAAATCTGAA
The DNA here is from genome assembly GCA_022496015.1 of Hordeum marinum. Classification (NCBI taxonomy): domain Eukaryota; kingdom Viridiplantae; phylum Streptophyta; class Magnoliopsida; order Poales; family Poaceae; genus Hordeum; species Hordeum marinum. Next base: position 391,567,775 of record CM039676.1, on the reverse strand, counting down.
ATAATGATAATGCTTTATTAGGCATTTTCAGCAGCTTTAATATTTATTTTTAAATTGCTCTAAATGATCAAGTATTTAAGATGGCCCCTAATATATTCATGTCCATATTTATTAGACATAGGGGACATTTTAGATGGGCATTTTGGATTTGTTGGTTTTTCACAAACTTTGAATTAGTTTGAATCAAATGAGGGTTTGGGGGTTTCTTTTAATCCCCATTTCAAGTTGATGCAAATATGATGCACACACATGCTATCCTAAGAAGCTAGCTAGGGATGTGACAACTCACCCCCACTCAAAAGAATCTCGTCCCGAGATTTGGAAGTCATCAGGAAGAGCGCGGAGTACTCTAGTCGAAGACGATCCTCTCTTTCCCATGTGGCCTCCTTCTCAGAATGGGGTGACCACTGAACCTTGAGAAACTTGATGTTCTGACGCCGAGTGGTACGCTCAGCTTGATCAGGAATACAAACAGGGTATTCTCGATATGTAAGGTTATATTGGAGATCAAGCGCTTCGTGGTCTACTACACGGACAAGGTCCGAGAAGCAACACCTGAGTTGCGAGACGTGGAAGACATCATCAACCTTGGAAATATGCGGCGGAAGTTCCAATTGGTAGGCAACCTCTCCTCGTTTAGCAAGAATGCAAAAAGGTCCAATGTAACAAGGTGACAACTTGCCCTTGATACCGAATCGGTGGGTACCCTTCAGAGGTGTAACCCGAAGATAAGCCTTCTCGTCAAATTCATAGGTCACAGCCGTATGATGGCGATCATATTGGCTCTTTTGACGAGATTGGGCTATTTTCAAATTTTCACGAATAATGCGAACTTGCACCTCTGCATCCTGGATCATATCCAGGCCAAAGAGTTGCCTCTCTCCGGTTTCTGAAAAGTTAAGAGGTGTCTGACACCTTCGTCCATAGAGAACTTCAAAAGGGGCTTTGCCCAAGCTTGATTTATAACTATTGTTATAAGAAAATTCGGCAAATTGAAGACATTTCTCCCAATTCATAACAAAGTATATAACACAAGATCAAAGCATGTTTTCGAGGATTTGGTTGACTCGCTCAACTTGACCAGTTGATTGCAGGTGGAAAGTAGTGCTAAAGGATAGATGAGTTCCCATAGCGGTTTGAAAACTTTCCCAAAATTGGGAAGTAAAGATACTTCCGCGGTCTGATTTAATCTCCAAAGGAACAACATGAAGAGAAACTATTTGAGAAACATATAACTCCGCTAGCTGGCTAGCAGTTATACTCTCCCGAACAGGAAGAAAATGAGCCACTTTGGAAAGGCGGTCGATGACAACAAAGATAGCATTATTCCCTCTCTTAGTCTTGGGAAATCCGGTAATGAAGTCCATACCGACATTATCCCATTTCCATTCAGGAATAGCTAAAGGTTGAAGGGTGCCAGCAGGCCTTTGATGTTCTGCCTTAACAAGACGACAAACATCGTAGTTAGCAACGAACTGAGCAATTTCTCCCTTCATCCTCGTCCACCAAAACCTCTGGCATAGGTCCTGATACATCTTGGTACTACCAGGATGAATCGTGAGAGGAGAATCATGAGCCTCCTTAAGAATCAGCTGCCGAAGATGTTGGTTCTTGGGAACCACCAACCGGTTCTGGAAGAACACCACACCTTGATCATCAATAGAGAAATCCTTAGCAATACCTCTAACAAGGTTCTCTTTGATCTGGGAAATACCCTTATCACGCTTTTGGCCAGCTATAATTTGATCCTTAAGAGTGGGTTTCACCACCAGTTTGGAAAGGAATCCTTGAGGAACAATGTGGAGGTTCAACTTCCGAAATTCCTCATAGAGAAGCGGTTGTCCTTGTTGTAACATCAGGTAGTTACAATAAGACTTCCGACTTAGTGCATCAGCCATGACATTGACTATCCTCGGGGTGTAAGTTATCCCTAAGTCATAATCTGTAATCAACTCAACCCACCATCTTTGCCTGAGATTCAAATCCGACTGGGTGAAAATATATTTCAGACTTTGGTGATGAGTGTAAATTTCATAATGATTACCCAAAAGGTAATTTCGCCATGTATTCAGTGCATGGGCCACACTTGCAAGCTCAAGACCATGTGTTCGATAATTATCCTCATGCGGACGCAACTGTCGAGATGCGTATGCAATCTCATGACGATCTTGCATGAGAATGCAACCTAATCCTTCTTGCGAGGTGTCGCAATAGATAACGAAGTCCTTAGAAAAGTCTAGTAGCACCAGAACGGGAGCAGAGGTCAGTCGTCTTTTCAACTCCTGAAAATTGTGCTCGCATTGTGGAGTCCACTCGAACTTTTTATCTTTCTTGAGGAGTTCAGTCAGAGGTTTCGCAACCTTGGAGAAATTCTCAACAAAGCGGCGGCAATAGCTTGCTAATCCAAGGAAACTCCAAACTTGCTTAACCGATTCAGGTTGAGACAATCAAGGATTTCCTGAACTCTCTCGGGATTGATAGAAATACCTTTACCAGAGATCACGTGGCCTAGGTAGGTCACATCTAGCAACCAAAATTAAATCTTGGAGAATTTGACATACAGACGATGCTCTCGAACTTTCATCAATACCAGCCTTAGATGCTCGGCATGTTCTTATTCATTCTTCGAGTAGATGAGTATATCGTCGAGTTAAACAACGACGGATTTATCCAAATACTCCATGAAGATTGAATTCGTCAAGGGAGAGAAGGTGGCTAGGGCATTGGTTAAACCGAAGGACATGACGGTGTACTCGTATTGGCCATAACAAGTAACAAAAGCTGTTTTTGGAATGTCCCCGTTTCTAATTCTGATTTGAAGGTATCCCAGCCTGAAATCCATTTTGGAAAAGACAGAAGATCCAGCGAGTTGATCATACAAATCGTTGATCCTGGGGAGCGGATACTTATTCTTTATGGTGACCAGATTCATTGGCCGATAATCCACAACCATCCGATCCGATCCATCCTTCTTCTTAACAAAGAGGATGGGGCAATCCCAAGGATAAGAACTAGGACGTATGAACCCTTTCTTCAAAGCCTCATCGAGTTGAATCTTAAGGTCGGCTAGTTCTAAGGGTGCCATCTTATAGGGTCTTCTGGCTATTGGGACAGTCCCTAGGATGAGCTCTATCACAAACACGACATCTCTGGCAGGTGGAATTCCTGGTAGTTCTTCTAGAAAGACATCCGGAAAGTCACAGACTACCGAAATATCTTCTAATTCTGGAAGAGGGCTGCTCGAGTGGATACATAGACTATCTGACCCGAGGGATGTGTAAGTTGAACATTCCTAGTATGAGTAGCAATCTTAGCATAGTGGGCTTTCATCCAGTCCATGCCTAAGATGACATTGATGGCCGAAGACTTGAGGGCTATCAAATATGCTAGGAACATTAGCCTATACACAAGAATCTCATTGTCATGGTTCACTCTAGAAGTTTGCCATTTTGAACCAGGAGTCTGAACTAGTAAAGGAGTATGCATATCACAAAAAGACATGTTCTAGAACTGTGCATAACTTTTTGAGATGAAAGAATGAGATGCCCCAATATCAAATAGAACAGATGCCGGATGACTATTGATAAGGAGTGTACCTAGGGTAACATCAGGGTCCTCAAGGGCTTCCTCAGTAGAAACATAGTTCACTCGACCACGAGCGGGAGCTGGCTTCACATAGAAAGCTTTTCCCAGCTTCCCACATCCAGTCGGGTTAGCGTTGTTCTGAGGACACTCACGGGAGTAGTGTCCTGGTTCCCCATATTCGTAGCAGACAATGGTGGCATGGGGAGCAGCATTGGTAGGAGGACCTCCAAATGTCCTGGCTGGAGGATTGGGCTGAGCTGGGCGAGGCGCCCGAAAGGATGTCCTAGCAGTTTACCTTGGCAGTAGAGCTATGTTGGGCACCCACACCCAGCATTTGTTGGGGCCCGAGCCAGATGCGGGGCTGAAGTAACTGTTGTGTTTCGTAGTGGCCTTGTAGTCAGTCTGTCCAGTCTCGGCATTGATAGCCTTGTTGACAAGAGCCTGGAAAGTTGTACACTCATGCAGGCGCAGATCTCGACGGAGCTCAGGAATAAGTCCCGTGCGGAACCTAGCCTGTTTCTTGGCATCGGCTGAGACTTCCTCCGGATCATAGCGATCAAGATTGCCGAAGTCATGGCTATAGGCATCCACTATCATTCTGCCCTGGGTGAAAGCATAGAACTCCTCTCTCTTACGATCCATCAGCCCTTTCGGAATGTGATGGGTACAAAATGTTGTGCTGAAATCCGCCCAAGTTGGTGTGGGGGCCTACGGGACGCATAGCTTCATAATTTTCCCACCACAGATTGGCGGGTCCCTCTAGAAAGTATGCAGCAAAGGTCACCTTGTGGGCCTTAGAAACATTGGCAGCCCGGATTTTGCGGGACATGCTGGTCAGCGAGTCATCCGCGTTGAGCGGGTCGACTGAATGGTGAAACTTAGGTGGGCACAGCTTGACGAAGTTGTTGAGAGACACACCATCATTGCGATTATTGCGGGGAGCATGTGATGTGTTCTATTCAATACTTTCGAACAGCCTGTTGGTCTCCCTTTTGTTCCATTCAGCTTCAAGCATCACTTCTGCCAAAGAGGGTGCCTGTGGCAGATTCTCTTGCCTTGGCTGGCTTCCCTCGCCCTGCTCGGGGATAGGCACGGGGTTATTCCTAGTTGCCACCATCCTGGGAAAACAAACCCACAGCTTAGACACGGAAGAAACCAACTCTAGGACATGAGATAAGGAATGTGCTGGACAATATGGCATGCATGGGTAATCACCCGATCAACATGTGTAGCGACCCGACTCGAAACGAGTCAAACCTCTGTGTTTTCTGTGCCATCCCTAGATCAGTATGCTGGCACACACAGTACATCAATGTATATATCAAAGTGCAATCACATGTAATTAACGTAAAACTGATATATACCTTCATTCTCAGCGAAAGCGGTCAACGGGAGTGGAGTCCCAATAACACCAACGACAAGTTGAGTGCGGACCGTAACCCTGAATCATACTCTTACTTGTCGAAGAAAAGTATCTGCAACATGAGACGTTGTAGCCATGTAGGTCAGTACATTGAATGTACCGGCAAGACCACCATAGCAAGAACATAAGATAAAAACTATTCTATATGCAGTAGGGCTTTATTGGTCTGTGTCTAAGTTCTTGCATAAAAGCTGATTTTTATTTTCCTTTCCTACAACAAAGGAATATCCGGAGTTTTACTACAGAGTTTTCTATCATGACATGGTTCCGGCAACCAATGTCTAAATTCCCACAAGTAACTTAAGTTGCCCACAATTAGTTATCAGTCTAGTGTTCAGAGTTCAGAGATAGATCCAAGTCTAGAAGCTCAAATTGTCCGTAACCGGGGACACGGCTAATCGATTAGGTTTAACTCTGCAGAGTGTTGTGTACTGTACCCACAAGATTCTTTCCCTCCTGGTAAGTCCTCGCACTGCCTGGTGTTTCAGAATAGGACGAAAGAAACATGGTCTTTCAGAGTGTTTCCCTGACTACAGTCAGTGCCCATCCATTCCTAACGTCGACTACATCTCGTAGGACTGCCCAGCCAGAGTCACAACAATGATCAATCAAGCCAGAGCCCATAATGACTTGTGGCTACACAGGTAAGCTTCCGGGCATGAAGTATTCATCCTTCTCTTTGAGTCTGGGTGAAGCTTTCCGCGTGAATACTGGCACATCTCCAGCATCACCTAGGCAAATCCACTGGCTTCTCCAGGGTGCCGTTCCAACCATCCTTCACCCAGGAGTGTGTATTGAAGAACTTGTTTCTTGAGTCTCGAAGTCTTGGGGTCTTGAAGATACATGACTTGAAGAAGCCTTCATGAAGTCATCGTTTTGACGTGGAGTCCTCCTTCTCACACCACCCACGATCACTCATACCAGACCCCGTCTACTTAAGCATAGCATTTGAAAATAAATAGCGTTCCCGGGGCTTAGTAACAAGTGGTGGGTTCCTACCTCATGCATACTACTCAACTACAAGAATTTCAATAACACTACGGGAGGGATTTGTTGAAATGATGTCACTACATGCAATAAAACATGGGTATGAAAATATGGTCAAAGTGAACTTGCCTGTAATGTTGATGAAGATGAGGTATCGCTCTCAGAAATAACTTGACAGGCTATTCGTCACTCTCCAATGAATACTATATAATCAAACATAGCATTCATATAAGCAATCATACTAGCAATTAAATCTAACAATCATTAACGCAAGAGTAAACACCAAAAGTTTGTGATGAAGGAAATACTTAAGACAAAAGTTAAAATCACAAAACTACATCAACACAACTAAGGTGGTGATGAAATAAATACTTAAGACAAAAGTTAAAATCACAAAACTACATCAACACAACTAAGGTGGTGATGAAGGAAATACTTAAGACAAAAGTTGAAATCACAAAACTACATCAACACAACTAATGTGGTGATGAAGGAAATACTTAAGAACAAAGTTAAAATCACAAAACTACATCAACACAACTAAAGTGGTGATGAAGGAAATACTTAAGACAAAACTCAAAATAACAAAACTACATCAACAGAACTAGGGTGGGGTTTTTTCACTACAAACAACTATTTTCAATAGTAACAAAACAAAAGGAAAATAAAATATAACAAAATTATTTTAGTAAATATTTCACTTAGGAAAAAGAATTACTTTTGAAGAACAACTAGGAGTTATGAAAACAACATTCTAAACAAACCTAGGTTTTGCACAATAAACTTAACAACATGAAAACCAATAAAACAAAACCAATAGTAAAATACATAACAACTAAGTTAACAGGAAGAATTAATAGAATTAATTCATCTAAAACCTCTGTGAAAATAATTTCTAGTCAAACTAAGTTGTTTTATAAAACATTACCTAATGGAGAGGAACATAGATTCCTATAATAATAGAGTAAAACTAAACTATTATTGTTTAAAACATTCCTTAACAGAAATGAATTACTAAAAACTTTAGTTGAAAACAAAATCTATTTACATAAAACTTTTGTTAAGAGGATTCGTACTACTAATTTGTTTTTAGTAAACTATACCTAATTGAAATAAGGTATAGGTTCCTACAATAATAATTTAATAAACTACACAAATTATTTTTGTTAACAGCAAGTAAAATCCTAAAGTTTAGAACCACAAAACTAAATTAAATCTAAAACATAAGTTAAATCAAATTCAGATTTGAAATTAAACCAAAATAAAATCAAACTAACTAAACTAATAGAAAACTAAACATATTCTGTTTTTAGTTAAAATACTATTTTAAAATATTCTAAAAATTTCCAAACTCTACATACTGATAACTAAGATCACTAGTGACAGGTAGCAAAAAGATCCGACTGAAAATATATTTTAAAACTCAAGATATTCAGAAAACAAAATTTAAAGCATATCTGTTTAAGTTAAAATTAAATATTCAAACATAGTCAAACTTGGTATCTACAGAAACTAGATGAAATTTTTGACCTAATGCAAAAAGAATCAAATTAAAACACCTAAAAACATAAAAGATGTGCTAAAAACAAAAACATGAATAAATCTGTTTTTAAAACAGAAACAGAAAATAAAATTTTATAACTAACGGGCAGGGGGGGCTACGTGGCATGCTATGGTTGGCTGGAAGGTGTGCGTGCTAGACTGAAACGAGTGGACGACCGAACGCTAGAAGAAAATGGTTCGCCATTTAAAAGGATCTAATCCTAGCCTTAGGATCGAGATCTAATGGGGAGGGGGTTTCCGGTGGCTTACAGAGGGGGAAGGTCGGAGCTCCGGCGATGTCGACGGCGGCCGGTGGTCGGAGGTGGTCGTGGGCGATGGTGTGGTGGTCGGGGGTGACGTACGAGGTGCTCAGGCGATGGTGGCGGACCTCTGGAGTCCGTTGGTGGCGTCGGTTGGTGCTGGAGACGACAGACACGAGCGGCACGGGCTCGGGATGGTGTTGGCCGAGGGGATCTCCGGCGAGGTAGGAGGCGTGGGGTCTCTGGTGGGGTAGGGACACAGGTGAGGGGATGGGGTGGTGCGTATGAGTGCGAAGAGGTAGATGGTGGCCTCAGAGGGGCTCGTGTATGAGTGTGGCGACGAGCACGAGCTTGGGGAGCTTCGGTCGGCGTCCGAACTCCAGCAAGCTCGTGGGGCAGCGTTTCGGCGAGGGAGGAGGAGTGTTCGGTTGTGGAATGAAGAGCAGAGGGACAGGGTCTTTATATAGGCCAGGTGCGTGGTCAGGGGAGGGAAGGAGGAGCAAGATCCACGGGGAGGGATCTCCGGCGACGTCGACGGCGTGAGGAAGAAGAAGGTGGCCGCGGGGATTTCTCGGTCGGGCGGTGGGGTCCGCAAGTCAGAGAGAGAGAGGAGCGTCTGTGTCGGTTGGCCGTTAATAAGGAAAGTCGGGAGGGAGTTAAGGTGAGGTGGGCCGGTCAGCGTCTTAAAGGCCTTTAAATGTTTTCCTTTTTATTTTACCAGCCAATCATAAAGCAATAAAGGTCCATAATTACTTTCCCAAAAATGAAACAAAATTATACCAAAATTATCAAGGAAATAAATGCCATTTAATGGACATTTTTCCACGGCCAAAATAAATACTTTTAAAAAAAATTCCAGAAAAATGCCTAAGTGGCTTTATTTATTTTTGCAAATATTTTTCAAATAACCTCTTGGGTTTTATGATTCAAAAACTTCACAAAATACCCCCTGGTTTTGGAGTGTCATATTACTCCTCCCAAAAATCTTTTCAAGGGGTTTGAATGCTTACAAATTCAAATAGGGAATTCCAAATATGAAAGTGAAATTCCATATGAGGAACTTTCAAATAGTTTTCAGATTCCATTTTCAAATCTTTATTTTAAACTTCCAACTCATATTTCATATAATTTTAAGAAGTCATATTATTCTCTCTCATGAAAATCATTGAGTTGCATAAAGTTTTCTGAAGTACTTTCCAATGAAACTCAAACCATTTTCAAATCCCTTTTCATTTTCTCAAATGGAAGAAGTCATATCATCTTCACTCTAGGGTTTTGTGATGGATTGGATTTGAATTCCTGAGTATAAAGGATGCAAAGTAAATTTTTTGGGAAAGTCATTTCATTCCTTCTCATTCAAAAGTTTTCCAAATGTTTCAAATTTCACTCACTTTCAATCACTCAAGCAAACAAACAACCATTCTAATATTTGTTATAACATTCCAAAATTTGGGATGTTAGAACATGGTAATAACAACTGCCATATGAACACCATGATTCATACACACCATGACATAGTTCAGTACAAGCCCAAGCTGAAATACAAACTCCGAAAAGATGACACATCTCATCGGAGGCATTACAAGCTTCCTATACATTACCTATCTACACCTCCGGAATTAAACTCTCAACCTCAGTCATATCCCACAAGACACGTAGGACTATGGCGATATGACTACTACCATACTAGTACTAACATCCGCATACTAAAGCATCGTCGTAGAATGCCTCATATAGGTTACCCCCATGGCCCGAGAGCTGAACCTGAGGATCTGGAAACACTCTAGCCTGAGATCCTTGGAAACCGTAAGGACACGGATGTGGCCTTGGTCCCCTTGTTGGTGGCAACAGCGGTCCTCGAAGAGGGGTGATGCCTCCAACATCAGGCTAGTCTATGCGTGCTGGCAGGTGAGTCCACGATGGGTTCAGCATCTCCAAATCTCCATAGCCTGTCTGTTGGGGATATAACCCCGCAGTATGACCCACCCTAAGGGCTCCGGGTTATACCTGACGGCTCGTGCACCGGCCCAAGAGTAAGCCATAAGACTTAAGGCCTAGGATGCTTGGTGGATCATAGGATGGGCTGGAAGGTGTCCCGGACAAAGAAGACCCGGGTGTGTAAGCCGCCCGAGGACAACATGGACAGACAAGATAGAGGAAGACTCGGATAGACAATGAGAGTCGGTCACAACTTGTATGGCCCGTGGTCTTGACCTCTTATGTAAAGGCAGACAAAGGGAGACTTAGATGTGAGGTTATCGAGAACTAGGTCAAGATTTAGCTCCCTTGTTATCAATACATCAAGCAATACAAGCACAAGTAGGACGTAGGCTATTACCTCGACTTGAGGGGCCGAACCTGGGTAAATCCGTGTCCTTCTTTCCCATCAACCCCTTTGAGTCCATCATGTTAGCAATGGCCTCGAACCCAAGTCCGTTCACCCGAACATCGGCCGTGATAAAACCACGACAGTTGGCGCCCACCGTGGGGCTTGCGCTTGGTGGTGTTGAGTTCTCAAAGGGCTCTCTCCCGGGGCTCAAAGGATACGTAGTTGGGAGAATGAGCAAGAGTCGCCGCGGCCGTCTCTACATCGACCACGCCGGCTGGGGTCTTGACGCTGGTTCTGTGGAGAATGGATTCCGGGTACCGTTCGGCAGGATCCACGTTTTCATCAAAAAGGGTGACAGATCTACACCCGGGCCGGACGTTTGCACCAACATCGTCGAACCAGCTCGGCGTAAGAAACCTGCCTGTAATGTGCAACCCGCCCACGTTAACCTGGGTCGGAAGCACGTCTTCGTGGGCTTCACTCAAGGGATGGATCTGGAGGCTTCCGGATCACAGGAAACTCTTGTTTATTCAGAGGACGAATCTCGGAGCGGAGAAACTGAGTCGGTTTACCAGCTTCACAATGGCGGTCTCGGGGGCTACGACGATCTCTTCCTAGAGCCGGATCGTTCTGAGTCAGACGATCTTCGGCCGCCGGCTCGTGCTGCCATGTTCATGGTGGGGTCAGCCCCAGGCACGAATAGTATGGCCGCGGGAGCCGCAACCTCAGGCGCTATCCCGCCACCGCCGGCTCAAGTTCTTGTGGAGCTGATGGACGAGCTCGCGGCCCTAATGGCTACTGAAGTTACACCGGATAATCAAGCAGCTCGGAACATAGAGATTGTGAGGATCAAGGACCAGATGGCAGAGGAACAATAGAGGATGGCTGAGCTAAAAGTCCGGATGGAGCAAGAGGTGGAGCGTATCAAGATAGACGCTTTCCGTCTCGGGTTGGAGCAACAATCGGCAGCTGTGGTGCATCAGATGAGGCATTAATCCCGCCTGTTGGAATGTTATGAGGCAAGAAACCTCTTCAACACACCAGGGACGGGGTGAGCAACATATGCGCCTGGAAACCGCCCGACAGCTCGACTGGCGGCTCATCCGGCCCGACGAAACCAGGCCTCACTAGTGGCCTTTCCAACACCGGCGGGTCATTATTCGAACCCGGCCAAGAATATGGTGGCGGCAGCTACCCGGCTTGAAACAATTCCTATTCTGGATGAAGTGCCCTTCGTGGAGGAAGAGCGAAACGCCATTGGATACCTGCAAACGGCGCTAGCCCAGCAGGAGAAGTATACTCACAGCCGGAGCCACATTCATTCAACCCCTCTCCCTAGCCAGAGCTTTAGTCGGCGCTATGAGTCGCCGGCAGTTTCCAGCAGCGACCGGCATCGAGAGGTTCCGGCGAGTGGACAACCAGTTGTGGATATGCCAGCATTTGTGAACCAGGCAAGAAGCCAGCAAGAGGCGGTAGCTTTAGCCGCAGCGGCTCACCAAGAGCCTGCGCCCTCTGTCTCCGTAGGAATAGGAGTAACCAACTATACAGGGGAGCGGTTGGCAAAGTATTTCAAAGGACCCCGCAAGGTCCCAAATTATACCACTAATTTACCCCCGAAGGCCTAGGTGGAAAGTTACGAGCTAGCCATGGAGCTGTTGGATGTCAGTGAGGCGGTTTGTGCCAAGTACTTCATCATGATTCTTGAAGGCCCGGATCGCACATGGTTAAAGGGATTGCCACCCAACACCATCAATTCATGGGCGGAGCTGAGAGCCAGGTTCATCCAAAACTTTCAAGGAACATGCAAACATCCTATGACCATCGTGGATCTTGATCACTATGTTCAATAGGAGAATGAGTCGGCTCATCATTGGGTTCGGCGGGTCTCAACAATCATCCACTCCTCGGGGCAGATCACACCGGCTCAGGCAATGTTGATCTTAGAGAAGAACAACCACTTCATCCCTGTAAAGCAGAAACATGGCCGACTCAAGCGTATGTGTCAGGATATGGGAGAGCTCATGACGTCTCTCACGAAATATGCCGACTCTAACAATACAAAGGATCAGGGTTCCGACGAGGAGAAGGCCAGCCAAGGCAAGAAGGACAATCAGAGCAAGGGTGCGGCAAATAATGGTAACCAGAGTAAGCGCAAGAATCCCGAGGCCGGGTCAGAACTGGTGGCCAAAGCAAGCACCGGCCAGAATCATCCTAAGGGTAACAGAAGGTTCAGGCAACCTTTCAACAAGAGCAGACCTGCCTTAAATTGGAGGAGGCGCTTAAGAGGCCCTGTCCGGATCACAGTCTACCTAATAAGCCGGCGAACCACACATGGGGTGATTGCCGTTTCATGCAGAAACTCAAGAATCACTTTACACAATCCAACAATCAGGACGGTGGCCCGCTAGGCGGCTTAGGTCACGACGGGTCATGTCGGGACCCCGATCCTAAGTCATATGATTCCATACTATAACAAGCCACATCACTTTGCGGCCTCACGCACGGTACTCCACGGCTGCCACCTTACCTTGGCCGGGACCGTTTGCGTCTTTTGGCTCACGTATGTGAACATGTCGCTGGCAATCACAGAACAAAGAACCAGGGCCGACATAACTAGTCATAGAACCCAAGTAGCACATCCATACGTAAACAGGCATACATAACCCAGCAATGCAGGTGTCGGCCTCAAGCGTGTGTAGACGAGTCATAGCAAGCTACAAGGACTCCATTACGTCGCGAGACACGAATGTCATCACTGCACATAGACGAGTTGTAGCAGGCTACGGGGACTCCATTACACTGCGAGACATTTCCCCGAAGGGACAGACACAACAGCAAAGAAGGATACATGCCGGTCAATCAATGTGTCCGGAGCAGTAGCAAGCTACCATGGCTCGATGGAAGCACAAAGAGGCAGTTTCCCGTAAAGAGTACTACTAAAGGCACACGACTAGGTGCCGGATCCCATACATACGGTTGCACATCACACGTACGCACGACATGCCCGATATGCATAGAAACAACCATGGCATCACAACATAACCATACAATAACATGAATTTTATTTAAGAGGCTCAGACTAGCCTTGCATAATATGTTCTTACAGATAGGCATCACATGACCCGACACTCAAGTCATACAAACATAGTCTTACAAACCAGCGGAAACTAAAGCTGTCTGAGTACAGACGGCAAAATATAAAAGAGGCACACGGCCTAACTGTCTACAGCCCACCACATGGGCAAGATCGTAGCTAGGACACCAGCTATTCGGCATCGTCAACGTCTAGATAGAACCCACCTGATGGGTCCTGGTTCTCTTGTGCAACATTTATTAAGCAAGGATGAGTACAATCGTACTCAGCAAGTCTTTAAAACAGACCTAGTCTATTTATGCTCATGTATCAACAAAGGGGTGGCAGAGTTTATGCAGAAAGCCAGCTTCGACTCATGGCTAACCTACACTACTCAGTTTTAAACTCTTAGCTACAATTTTAGTTATCGCACACGAGTCCACTAACTCCATCTCAATACACCACCATGGACTCACCTTCCCCTTCCGGAAGAGTGCCATCCACGGTACTCACACTTGTCTTGAGATTTTTAGAAGTATCCATTTGATTGTCTATGAATAGCATAAGTTCTCCAAGTAGTCCATATCCGAGGACGCGGCTATTCGAATAGTTTCATAACCCTGCAGGGGTGTACTTCTTCACACACGCTCTCGCCACTTATCGTTGTGTGCTCATAAAACCATGCACCTCGGCAACCTTCAAGCGGATGCCCAGCGAGGGAGTCGGCCACGACCGTCAATCACATAAGACCTCTAGTCCAGGCTACCGCCTATTTGAGACTGACCCGCACGGAAGTCTGGCCGAAGTTTCTGCTACGGTCCCAAATGATGTGCGCAGGGTTCCCAAGCCCACCATTCGGGTGACCCTTGGTACATCGTGACACTGCCTACCGCGTCGTAAGCCACCCCGAGGGTCAGCGCTACGCATGGCCTCCAGCATGCTATAAACACCAGAAACTACTTGCAATACCTGGACCAAAGACTAAGCGACTGATAAGTCGAGAGGGGTCGAGTTAGCGGAACCCAATGCGTGGTAGTAACTAGTCTTGGATCACAAACACGGCACCCGGTTCCTAAGAATGGTCCCAATGAGACAACCCACTATGTACTCCTACATAGCCTCTCATGGCTACCTTTACCAAATCGTATTCATTATGAGCTCATCACATCGGACAACACTGTTCCACTCAGATCATCACCCAGATGAATGCGACCTAACACAACTCTAAGCGAGGTTGCAAGGTTTAACTATTTACTGTGACAAAATCAGGTCATGCATAAGAACAGGATCATCTACCGAGAATGACTGACATGTGATCGTATGTCCTGATGTAATAAACGAGAGCAGGAGCGAGAGAATGGGATGTTATCGGAATGAACAATGGGGTTGCTTGTCTTGCTGGGTTGCGGAAGAGTTCTCTCCTTCGTCGGGGTACGGAGTAGTATCCTCCGGATTAGGGCCTACCGCAACGCAGATAAAAACATTCAATACAAGGAGATGCGACAATATGATGCATGATCATGGCATAATAGTATGCATGGATGAGCTAATGTAGCTAGTGGTCATGTCAATTTGAAATGGATTTGAATATAGGTTCAAAGTTGTTCTCATTTCAAATACTATATATTGACCTAATGCTAAAATGTCCATGTTCACCTATTTAGGTTTCTCTAACATGCATGAGAATAGCACCATTGGATTCATTGGATTTTTCTGATAAATTTTCATATATAAATTATTTTCATCTGAGTTACAGATTAATTTATATGATTTTTCAAAGTTTAAAATAATTTCTGGAATTATTTCTAAATAGGAAATTGACTTATTGCATCAGCATGATGTCATGATGACATCAGCTGGTCAGCTGACTCGGCCCAGAGTCAAACCTGACCAGTGGGGCCCATCTGTCGTACACTCAGCACTAATCAGATTTAATTAAACTAAATATCCTGACTAATTAACTAGTGGGACCCACTGTCAGTGTCACATTAACTTAATTAATTAAATTGTTTAATTAGCACTAATCTCTATTTAGCCAGGGGTTGGCCCCACCTGTCAGGGGTCAAATCCCCGTGGTCAAACCAACCAGGGTCACCGGCGACCAACTGCCGGCGACTCCAGGAACGGCAGAGGGGCTCGGAAACCCACCTCCGACGTCCAAATCCACGGCGGATGGTCTCAAATGGGAGCCTATGCACGCGCACGTCCATCTGGGCACATCCCCGAGGCTAGGATGGCTTGGAACGTCGTCGAGGACGACCTTGGCGGACGGCGGCGCTCGGGCTCCGATGAAACTACAGCTACAAACCTCATCGACACGCGTTCATAGCACCTACGACACCTACAGGACTCTATGAACTCGATGACATCCACAGAATGACCTACTGATCACCGGAGTTGTCATCGGCGACGAGAACGGCGGCGACCGGATTTCGGGCTCGAGCCAAAGCTCAGCTACGGGCCTCGAAATCGAACGGAAGGAGAGGGGAAATGCTCGGGGGCTCACTGCGGGTGCTGAGGCGACGAACTTGACCTTGGGGACGGCTTGATGGCGAAGAATCGACGGCGGCGACCTTCTGACCCGAGGAGGAAGAAGAGGTCAGGGTTCCCTCGATGGAGCTCTAGGTGGCGATTCCTTCGGCGAGGAGGACCAGGGTGTCGAGGCGGAGCTTCTGCCTTCACTACAACAGGGGGGATGGACGGAGGTGAGCACACGACGGCGAGCTATGGAGCGGCCATGGCGGAGCCGAGAGGAGAAGAGGAAAGAGCGGGGAAGAGGAGGGAGAGAGCGGCGGGGAGGCGCGTCAAAGCTTATCCCCGACGTCGCGCTAGCGAGGGAGCGGCCAGGCAGGCAGGTGGCGTGGCGCCACCAGCGTGGGCGCACGGCGGGCACACGCCGCGCCTACTGGACGCCAGGAGGACGAAGACCCTCCTAGGCCAGATGGGCCACCAGGTAGCTCCCTCTCTCTCTTTTCTTTTTTTCCTTTCTTCTGATTTCTATTTTTTATTGAACTTTGTTTATTTAGTTTCCAGATTCAAATGACTTTCAAAGTATCCCCAAATAATTTCTAAAATAGAGTTTGAATAATTCAAACCTATTCAAAAAGTTTTAGGGATTTTGAAATCAGGATTAATGATAATGATTTTATTTGTCATCTTCAGAGACTTAAATCATTATTTTAAATTATTTCAAATGTTCAAATAATTGGAATGGTCCCTCGTATATCCATGTCCTTAATTATCAGACATAGGGAACATTTTTTATGGGCATTTTGGATTTGTTGAAATTTCATTTATCTGATATTTCTTTAATTCATGAAGTGCTTGGGGTTTCTTTCTTTCTCCCCATTTTCATATTGATGCAATCATGATGATGATCATGCAAACACATTGCTAGACTAGACACTTGCTAGGGTTGTGACAGGTCAGGGGCCGGATTTGCATCCGGCGGCTCTGGGTCTAGTCATCCGGGTCAAGGTGATCAAGGAGGACACCAGCAGCATTCTGGTAACAATAATCAGTAACAGCATAATCAGTATGGTCATTAGAGTAATCCGAAACAGCTCAGTTCTGGCCAGTATCATGTTTTCACGACCAGCCTCAACAAACGGGACCAGAAGTTGCGCAAGCGGGCGGTCAATGCGGTTGCGCCGGCTCTACCGCAGTATTTAAAATGGTCTCAGCATCTTGTCTTTTTTATTTATCTCTGGATCATTTGCGTCATCTTCTCGCTTCTTCTCCTCCCTATCCGCGTGCCAACACAGAAGCTTTGCTACCTTAGGGTCCACGAAATACCGATGCAGACGACGAGTGATCGGAAAGTACCACAGCACTTTTCGAGGAGCTTTGTTCCTCTTCTTCTATCGAGTGACTCCGCACACCGGACATATGGTAGACTCCGCGTGCTCGTCCCGATAAATGATGCAATTGTTCATGCACACATGGTATTTCACGTGCGGTAAATCCAGAGGACACACGATTTTCTTTGCCTCCTCGAAACTGGTCGGGCACTTGTTCCCCTTGGGAAGACGTTCGTGCCAGAATGACATGTTCTCGTCGAAGCATGCGTCGGTCATTTTGTGTTTTACCTTCATCTCCAGAGCCATGAGCGTTACTTTCAGGCGGGTATCCTGGTGCCTGCATCCTTCATACAATGGAGTAACTGCGTCTATCTCCAGTTGATCCAGCTTGGCTTTCTCTCGGGCGGCAGCTCTTGCGTTATCCGTCTGCTTGAGAAGCAGCTCTTGAATATGAGGGTCCTGCACCCAGCCTCCATCATCGTCTGCTCCGGCATCTTCATCTTCATGATCATGCCCTTCGTCTTTATCTTCCTCATCATCATGTCCGGCATCTTCTACATGATGACTGCGTACAGCATCACCGTCGTGATCATGTCCTGGAGATTCTTCGTCTTCTCGCCCGCCCTCGCCACGGTGGTTGTCTTGCTGACCTTCCTCATTTCTTGCCCGGCCCCCATGGACGACTTCATAGTCATCTTCATCACCTTGCCACCGATATCCATCCATGAAACCACGCAAGAGCAGGTGGTCCCGCACCTCCCCGGAATTCGGGTCCGCAATAAGGCTCTTCAGCTTGCATCTTCGACACGGACATCTTATCTCCGTCTCGTTCTTTTGAAGCATCTCGGCCTTCGCGGAGCTCAAAAACCTATTCACGATGCCTTCGGTCATCGTGCAGACCATGGTCACCTGCGAGGTAGAGCAAAAGGATATTTTAGAACCAAGAAAAAATTTGGCATGACTTTCCCTAAAAATAGGAACAAAAATAATGCATAGTGCCAAAATTCTCGCCGAAACGGAAATGAATCAACATTCTGGCAAAATATTGGCAACTATCGCATTTCAAATACCGGTACTTGCAAACACAAACATATATGCAACACCACAAACATATGCAACACCACAAACATACATAGATCAAGCAAGGCCATAAAAAGTGCATGTGCACGTTGTTGGAGCGAGCTAGGGAGAAAAAAAGTAGATCTACAAAATAAAGATAGCTTTCCCCTTACTTACCTATCAAAAAAAAGGTAATTTAACCACTTAATTTTGAGGAATCTATGGTGCAAATGAGGTGAGGAGGAGGAGGCAGCCGACACAAACTTGGAGGAGGAGGTGGAGAGAATGAAGTGGGGAAAGTGAGTGTGTAGGTGTGGCTGTCCAAAATATCTAGCTGGTCCCAGGTTACTAATGGTGCACCATAGAGAGATGCGCCATTAGTAACCATCGTTACTAATGGCGCACCAGCTTGCGGTGCGTCATTAGTAGTTTTGCAAAAAGAAAGATAGTAGTGGCGCACTAGGCTGGCGGTGCGCCATTACTAGTTAAACTAGTAATGGCGCACTCTTACTTGGTGCGCCATTAGAATTTTTGGAAAAAAAATAAAAAAAATTGTAACTAATGGTGTGCCATTAGTGTCTACCACACTAATGGCGCACCGACTCATGGTGCGCCATTACTATATAGTAGTGGTGCACCACATGTCTGGTGTGCCATTAGTGGCCATATAATCTATAGCCCTTT
This sequence comes from Hordeum marinum, assembly GCA_022496015.1. Lineage (NCBI taxonomy): Eukaryota > Viridiplantae > Streptophyta > Magnoliopsida > Poales > Poaceae > Hordeum > Hordeum marinum. The sequence goes on along the minus strand of CM039676.1, from coordinate 391,549,033 downwards.
TCCTAGTAGTGGAATATGACATAACATGGAGCCGGGAAGATCACCCGCCACGTGTCAATTACCCAGGGCGACTGGCTTTGGTTGTGGCCCCCCAAGTGGGAGGATATATGGTTAATAGGGTGCTAATGGATGGAGGCAGCAGTATCAACATCCTTTACTACGATACTTTTCGGGAGACGAAATTGTTGGACAAGGATCTAAAACCCTCATCCACCATTTTTCATGGTGTGGTACCAGGCAAGTCAGTGTATCTGGTGGGAAGGATTTCTTTGGAAGTGGCTTTTGGTGACAAATATAATTACAGGATGGAGTCCTTGTGGTCTCAAGTCGTCAATATCAAGAGCCCTTACCTTGCATTGTTTGGACGGATGGCTTATGCTAAGTTGATGGCTAGGCCCTACTATGTCTACTTACAGCTCAAGATGCCCGGTTTAAGTGGTACCATTACCATTCATGGTAACCATAATACGGGTATTGAATGTGAGGAAGGGGATGCGTCTTATGCAGAATCCAGTTGCTCTCAGGAGGAGCTTAAATTTTATAAGGAGAATGTTGACCCGGAGGATATGACCCCGCTGAAAAATCCCACAACAGAGGTTGAGCCGACCCTCAAGTTCTCGGTGGATGATACTAAAGCAGTAGATTTCACTCCGGGCGACTCATCCAAACAGTTCATCATTGGAGCTCACATGAATCCCAAATAGGATAGCGCGCTCATCGAATTCATCCTTGAGAATCGGGAAATCTTCACATGGAAACCTTCTGACATGCCAGGAGTACCAAGAGAGTTTGTTGAGTACAACCTTAATGTGGATCCAAAATTTAAGCCGATTAAGCAGTTTCTACAGCGTTTTAATGAGGAGAGACGCAAGGCCATTGGGGAAGAAGATGCCCGGCTCTTGGCAGCAGGTTTCATTGTTGAGGTTTTTCACCAGGAATGGTTGGCTAACCCGGTGCTGGTGCTCAAGAAGAATGGCAAGTGGCGTATGTGTGTGGACTACACGGACCTTAACAAGGCTTGTCCGGTTGATCCGTTTGCCCTCCCTCGTATTGATCAAATCATTAATGTTATGGCGGGTTGTGAAAGCCTGTGTTTCCTGGACGCTTATTGAAGCTATCATCAGGTCAAGATGGCGGTTAAAGACCAGGACAAGACGGCTTTTATTACACCTTTTGGGGCTTTCTTCTATGTATCTATGCCCTTCAGGCTCAAGAGTGCCCAGGCAACCTATCAGCGGTGTGTACAGAATTGGCTTCACAGTCAGATCGGTCGCAATGTTCATGCTTACATAGATCACATTGTGATCAAGTCGGGGAAGAAGGAGACCCTTTTGGATGACTTAAGCGAAACCTTTGATAATCTCCGGGTCTATAAGATGATGCTTAACCCGGCCAAATGTGTCTTTGGTGTTCCGGCTGGCAAGCTCTTGGGTTTTCTGGTTTCTGGGCATGGCATTTAGGCTAACCCGGATAAAATCAAAGCTATCACTTCTCTGGGAGAGCCGTCTTGTATTAATGATCTCCAGCGCTTGGCAGGCTGGATTGCCGCATTGAGCCAGTTCATAAGCCGCCTTGGAGAGAAAGTTATTCTCTTATATCACATGATGAAGAAGACGGACAAATTTGTCTGGAGTAAGGCGGCGGGTGAAGCACTAGAGGCGCTAAAAAATTAGCTTATTGAGCTGCCGTTGTTGGCTGCTCCAGCTGAGAAAAAACCATTATTTCTATACGTGGCAGCTAATAACCAGGCAGTAAGTGCTGCAATTGTGGTTGAGCGCAAGGAATCTGGGAAGGAGTATCCGGTTCAAAGGTCGGTTTATTATATCAGTGAGGTCCTGACGGAGTCCAAGCAAAGGTATTTGCATTGGCAGAAGCTGGTATATGGGGTCTTTATGGCCAACCGTAAGTTAAAGCACTATTTTCTAGGGCACTAGATAAGTGTGGTCAGTTCTGCTCCGTTGGGGGACATAATCCAGAACAGAGAAGCCACTGGCAGGATTGCTAAGTGGGCATTGGAGCTGTAACCTCACAATCTGAAATGCGTGCCTCGTATGGCCATCAAGTCCCAAGCTCTTGTGGATTTTATAAATGATTGGACGGAATGTCAAGCTCCCGAGGAAAATCCGGATGACATGTACTAGAAAATACACTTTGGCGGATCCAAACAGTTAGAAGGATCAGGGGCAGGAGTCGTTTTGAGATCTCCAAAAGGTGATAAGTTTTGTTATGTGCTTCGGCTGATGTTCCCTTGGACTAACAATGCGGATGAGTACGAAGATCTGCTTCACGGTCTCAAAGTGGCCAAGGACATGAATTTGAGCCAGGTAAGGTGTTTGGGCAACTCAGATCTGGTGGCTCAGCAAGTTTCAGGCACTTGGGATTCTAAAGACCCATAGATGGCGGCTTATCGTCAGGCGGTTGATATCATTGCTGGTCACTTCAAAGGATATCAGGTAGATCAAATTGATCATCGTAGGATTGAGGCGGCTGATGCGCTATCATGGTTAGGTTCTCAATGAAAGCCGGTGCCGCCAAATGTCTTTCTGACGTCTTACACCATCCAACTGTCAAGATACCTTCAGAAGAGGATTTGGCTATTCCTGACCCGAAGGGGCAATTAGTGGAGGCTCTACATGCTATTCCGGATTGGACTGTGCCCTACCTGGCCTATTTGACTCGGGGCGAGTTACCTGACGATGAAAACCTGGCCAGACAGATCACCCGGCGTTCTAAATCCATGACAATAGTTAATGGTGAGTTGCACAAATGCAGCATGACTGGAGTTTTTCAATGTTGTGTGTCCCCAGACGAGGGCCAGCAAATCCTGAATGAAATTCATGCTCGACACTGTGGACACCAGGCCGGCTCAAAGTCACTAGTGGCCAAGGCCTTCCCGCACTGTTTTTTTGGTTGACGGCTCATAAAGATGCAGAGGATCTGGTCCGCAAGTGCGATGGCTGTCAAAAGTTTGGCCGGCGAGCTCATGTTCAGGCTCAAGAGTTGAGGATGATACCAATTACTTGGTTGTTTGCGGTTTGGGGCCTTGACATGGTGGGACCTTTCAAGAGATCCAAGGATAAGAAAACACACCTCTTAGTGGCAGTTGATAAGTTCACCAAATGGGTAGAGGCGGAGCCAGTCAGCAAGTGTGATGCGGCTATGGCGGTTCAATTTATTAAAAAGTTGATCTGCCATTTTGGTTACCCCCACAGCATCATCACTGATAATGGCACAAATCTGTCCAAGGGGGCTATGAAACAATTTTGCGACGAGGAGCACATCCGTCTTGATGTTTCAGCAGTTGCACATCCACAGTCCAATGGTCAGGCGGAGCGTGCCAATCAAGAAATTTTAAGGGGTATTAAGCCGCGGCTTATGGTTCCTTTGCAACGAATGCCCGGGTGTAGGGTAGAAGAGTTGCCTTCCGTTTAATGGAGCATCAGAACCACCCCCAACAGATCTAATGGTTATACGCCTTTCTTCATGGTGTATGGGGCCGAGGCAGTATTGCGAAGGGACATCCGGCATGACTCGCCACGAGTGGTGGCCTATGTTGAGATGGACAATGAGACGGCACGTCAAGATGCGTTGGATGCTTTGGAAGAGGCACGAGAGCAGGCAGCTGCCCGGTCGGCAATTTAACAACAAGACGTGCGCCGTTATCATAGCCGTAGGTTCAAGACCCGGACGTTTCAAGAAGGTGACTTAGTGCTCCGGATGATTCAAGACCCGACAGATATGCGTAAGTTATCCTCCATGGGATGAACCTTTCGTGGTCAACAGAAATCTCAACAACGGGTCATATTACCTCATCGATATCCGGGATGACTCAGATACGACGGGTCAGGAGACCTGCCGGCCATGGAACACAGCGCATCTACGGCCTTATTACACTTAAAGGTGTCGAGATTCATCATTGTACACTATCATTGTACATAACATATTTATATATGAATAAAGTAGCATCCCTGCAAGACAGGGCCTCTGCTGTCTCACACATCTTTGCTCATACAAGAAGAATCAACAAAATATATCAACTGTGATTGCCGAGGGTGGCTTCTTACCTCCGGGTATCGCTTCTAACACCTTATCGGCCGGTTTTATGCCATCTCCGGCTAACATGATTAGCCGCGGTTGAGGGTGGCTTCTTACCTCCGGGTATCACTTCTAACACCTTATCGACCGGCTTTACGCCATATTACTGAAGGGGGCTTCTTACCGACGAGTATCGCTTCTAACACCCTATCGGCCGGCTTTATGCCATATCCGGCTAACATGATTAGCCGCGGTTGTAGGGGGTTTCTTACAGACGGGTATTTAACACCCTAACAACCGGCGTTTACGCCATATTGCTGAGGGTGGCTTCTTACTTCCGGGTATCGCTTCTAACACCTTATCGGCTGGCTTTATGCCATCTCCGGCTAACATGATTAGCCGCGGTTGTAGGGGGCTTCTTACCTAGGGGTATCGCTTCTAACACCCTAACAGCCGGCGTTTATGCCATATTGCCGAAGGTGGCTTCTTACTGATATGTATCGCTTCTAACACCCTATCGGCCAACTTTATGCCATCTCCGGCTAACATGATTAGCCACGGTTGTCAAAGGGGGCTTGCCACCTCCGGGTGTAGCTTATCTAACCCTAACAACCGGCGTTTGTGCCAAAAATGTGGACAAATCAGCATAAGTTATACAAGGGGCTTCCTGCCCTACAAGTGAAGCTTATTACCTTCTCGGCTCACTCTTGATCCAGGCAAAGGTTTCCTGTCAACACGCCGGGAAGACACGGCATCTTCAGGTTTTCCTTTTAAGCTGGCCTCCTAACGATGTAAAAATGTGTTTATGCATACAAGGACATATGCTACGAAGAGTCGGAAAGGCATACAAAAGGGAAGGACAAGGAAGATGGCAGATTTAAAGCCGGATTTTTCATATAAGCACGATGGCACAAGTTCAGCAAAAGCAAAAGTTACGGCTAGTCTATTATAGACGCCCTCTGAGGAGCCCAAAATAACAATCAAGTTTTTACGACACGGCACGACGGGTCATGGAGAGACGGCTATTACAAGTTTTCTATAAAAATGATCAGCTGGCTGGCGGGTCATCCTGCTCCGGCTCTTCGGTTGCCTTGATCTGGAGATTGTCCAAGTCCCAGTTGCAGTCGGTTAGAGCTGCAAAAGTTCCTTCTTCAAAGAAAGGGGATGGGTTAAGATCAGAGGCGAAGAGATCCTTACTGTGGGTGGGTTTCAAATCTTTACACTAATAAAGTGGGCCATGAATCCTCTTTTGATCGGCACTGTAAGCAGCCTGATGAGTTGCCAAGTCAACTTCTTCTGCCAAGACGGATGGTAGAAACTGGGAAACCTGTACGCACCGGGTGTCATAAGCTTCTGTGAATTCAGAGCTGTCGCCTTCTTGGACGGAAACCCATCCATCATTTCAGCTAGATTAAGTTCCGGAGCAAAGGCCAAGGCCTGGCTTATGCCTGCAATCGCCCCCTGGCGGGCGGCTGATCTCTTCAACTCGACGATTTGTTTGGGCATCGTGGACAAGATTTCCAAGACTCCTTTGAGAGTTGAAGGGATCTTGTCTTTGTACTGCACAGCTTTGATGGTGCACACTGCACCGTGGTAGAGTTGCTCTGTCAGGGTATACACGGCCTTCAAGGGCAGCAGGCTATTAGAGGCCAGTTGGCGGCTCCTAGGACCTATGTAAGTGGGAGATTTCATGGTAAGTCGCCAGCACACGTATTATTTGCCAATTGATTGAAAGTTGTAGGAAACTCACCAAAGAGGGCGGTTGTGATTTTGGTGATGTGGCGTTTCAACGATTGGAGCTCATCTGATACGATCATCAATTGTTGATCGGCTTCATCCACCCGCTTAGTCAGTGAAGCTTTGTCAGAGCGGGCTGACTCCTTGAAGGCGGTGAAGTCGGCCTTGATTTTAACCAACTCCTCGGACAGGATCCGGCATTTCTCATCAGTGGCGCTCCGGGCAGCTTGTTGTGCAGCCAAATTGGCTTTTAGGTCGGCCAATTGTGACCCGACTTCAGTTAAGGTTTCCTGTGACATATCAAAGAATAGAATAAACAGGCAAGTCTCAAACAGATTGCAAACAACATGCATGACACTTGGGGGCTAGTGTCTATTTTCAAAAGTTCGGCATGAAAGCCCCGACTCAACTTTGAACAAGATTGAGACGGCCCTAGGGGGCTAGAGTATTGGCTCTCTTATTTATCTTCTAAGAAGTTCCCGTTCAAAATTATCAATCATCGAGCCGGCCCTTGGGGGCTATATACTGGTTTTTCCTAAGGAGGATGATCATGAAAGTACCGGCTCAACCTTTGGAAAGACTAAAGCCGGCACTTGGGGGCTACGTAAGGATATAAGGAAAAAGGAATACCTCATATTTCTTCTTCATGAGGTTAACTAGTTGGAGCTCCAGATCCCGGCTTGTGGATAGCCGGTTCATATAGCGATCATGAAGCTCCTCGGTTGTCATCTTCTCTAAAGCAGAGGGTTGAAACTCAAATTTCCTTGAAGCTTCATCCGGTTTGCAATGCTTGGTCAGCACGCGAGCCGGGGGGGAGTGAAAGCCAGCGCCAGTAATCACAATGTCTGGAGCGGTGGTGTCCTTGGTCACCTAGACAGGGCTTGGCAGTTTGGAAGGGTTCCTTGGCTGGCTCTCTGGAATGAGATCGTCAGCAACCGGCTCCACAGATGTTGCTAGGGGGTCCGCAGCCGGCCGCGACTTATCCGGCTGGCCATGCTCCGGCTGTTGGGCAGCAGGGCCAGGGGAGGACCTGTTGGTCTTTCTACACTTGGTTTGAGCCCTGGAAAGCACGAAGATCAGAGCCCAAGGGTTATAGACTTTAAGAGTACTAAATGCAATATTAAAGGAAACACTTATAGAGGGTTAGTCTTGGGAGGTGGCAGGGCGGTCGCCATAGAGTCGCCGGAGGAAGGTGTCCTCTAAGAGACAATTCAGAAAAGATAAGACAGCGTTGAGATTGCAAAGGTAAAGCTAATCGAACGGGGATACATACCTCTACGGGGCGCTTCTTTTGAGCAGGAGAATTCGGTAAACCGGACATAAGATCAGTAGGGCCGGTGCTTCGGGTCTGACGATGCTCGGCTCGGTGTTTTTCTTGGGCTTCTTAGCTGGGGCCTTCTTCTTGGTCTTCTTCAAAGGAGGGACATACTCCTTCCAAAAATCAGAATCAACTTGAAAAAGTAAGCCGGTTAATAGTAATGAATCAGCAAAATATAAGTGAACCAAGAGAATCGATGTGAAGAGTCGCCTTACATGTGGGGCCGGATTAATGGGATTGAAAGGCGTTAGCCCAATAGCGCTGCAAGTTCCGGATGTCTCATGGACAAGACTCCGGATAGCAGTAGTGATGTCGTCTTCTGTTAATGTTGACCGGCTGAAGCATAGCGAGCCATCATACTTGCCCTGGTATTCACACATGCGGCGGCTTCTATGGCTTGAAGGCATAATCTGCCAGGAAATCCAGCAGCGGATCAAGTCCAATCTGGTTAAGCCATTATCCATGAGGGCTCTAATCCTGGCGTGAGCCGGCCCGTACCTTGTCAGTTCTGAAGTCGACAGCTAGCCAGGAAGCTCAGAATTTGTCTTGAGCCGGGAGGGACGATAACCCGGCTGTGGATGTTCACCCTCCGGAGAAGTATCCTTATAGTAGAACCAGGTCTTATTCCAATCTTTTGGATGACTCGGCATCTGCATAGCTGGAAAGGTAATATCTCTACGCCTTTGGATAGAAATTCCACCCAGCTCTAGACTCGGACCGACTTTCACTTCAATTTGCCGGTTCGCGTAAAAGAATTCTCAGAACAGGCCCACAGACGGCTTGGGTTGCAGATAAGCCTCACGGAGCACTTGAAAGTTGCATATATTTGAGACAGAATTGGGAGCGAGGTCTTGAGGATGGAGTTTGTATAAATGAAGGACATCGCGGAAGAACTTTGAGCCGGGGGGCATGAACCCACGTTCAATATGATCAGAAAAAACAGCCAATTCGCCTTCTTGTGGAATGGGCCTCAATTCATCACCTGGGACCCGCTAATGGATGACCTCTTTGGAAGGAAGAGTGCCCGCATGAACGAAATCCATCAGGAACTCCTCCGTAATACAAGACCCGACCCAGTTGCAGGAATTGGATGCGCGAGACATTATGGCGGCTTAAAACTGTGCAAATTAAAACACGACGAGTCAAGACAAGGCAAGTATCTACGGCGACTTACGAGATTAAGACTCTACAGATAAGATGCCATGATCCGGCTAATGAGAGCTAGAACGGGGCAGCGAGTCAACATAACAAGAAGAGGGAGGAAAATTCGGCTAAGTCCTAAAAAACCGATTTCGCAAAGAGCTACTATGATCACAGATCTACAAAATCAGGGAAAATACTTCTATTTCCAGACCTAAGGATGAACTGGCGAAACAAAGGAAACCTAAAATGGCAAGAGGAGCCGCGATGGATCTACGCATTGTTAATGTCCGCCCGTTACACAGCGGCATGGCGGGTATGAGGGATTATCCGAAGTTCGTGCACTAAAAGCATGGCCGACATTGATGGGGCCCGAGTTCTAAAAACGACGGCGGCGAAGCTCCCTGGAAACCCTACCGGAAGCAGTTACGGATTTAAGGGGAAGGAGGACTTACCAGCGACGGCGCAATGAACACGGAAGGGGCTCTGGTTCGCAAAAGGTTGATGCAGCGGCCTTATCGATGGCAAAGCGGAGACGACACCGGAGCAGGAGATGATAGAAGCAGGAACGTCGGAAGGAAGAAGACGATGGAGCGAGCGGGAGAAAGAAATGCCGCCTAGGGAATTCCTATTTAAAAGGAAAAAGCAGAACATGCGCGAAAATCGAGGCAACGGAAATCGTCTGACTAGGGCGGACTCCTCGATTTTCGGGCTGATCATTTAATAAGAAGATTTGTTGTGTACGTCAGCGAATCTTTTTTGCAAGGCGACATGACATGACGGCGGGTCATTTCTGGGCGACTCGCCGAGGAGCAAAAGGAAAGGATGAAGTGAGCAAGCACAAATCAACCTGGGGCCTAATGTTGGGGATATAACCCCGCGGTATGACCCACCCTACGGGCTCCAGGTTATACCTGATGGATCGTGCACCGGCCCAAGAGTAAGCGATAAGACTTAAGGCCCAGGATGCTTGGTGGCTCATAAGATGGGCCGGAAGGTGGCCCGGACAGATAAGACCCGGGTGTGTAAGCCTCCTAGGGACAACTTGGACAGGGAAGATAGAGGAAGACTCGGATAGACAATGAGAGTCGGTCACAAGTTTTATGACCCGTGGTCTTGACCTCCTATATAAAGGCAGACCCGGGACAACTTAGAGGTGAGGTTATCGAGAACTAGGTCAAGCTTTAGCTCCCTTGTAGTCTATACATCAAGCAATAGAAGCACAAGTAGGACGTAGGCTATTACCTCGACTTGAGGGGCCGAACCTGGGTAAATCCTTGTCCTTCGTCCACATCAACCCCTTTGAGTCCATCATGTTAGCAATGGCCTCGAACCCAAGTCCGTTCACCCAGACATCTACCATGATAAAACCACGACACTGTCTGAACGACAGGTGCTAACTGCGCCAGGGCTGTCCAAAGACGTGCACGGGTAGCATAAAGCTCCATGCGAAGGGCACATGCATCATGATCCCTGTTCTCCAAGATCTGAGCGGTCACCTGCAGCCTAGGGTCCTCATGATAATGATCATAGTAGGCTTCACTAAGATTGCTATTCTCTCCTCCCAAAGAAGTAGGAACATAACAGAACTCTGTGTTCTGAAGAAGACCATGGTGAAACCTCATGATAGTCAGCATGGTGTAAGGGGCCTCCTGAAATGCCATGTGTATGGTGACACCTAATCCATAAGTCCAGTGAAGCGGCTCTGCAGCTCCATGATATGATGGATATATTTTAACAGTACACAGATACTGGCTCTAGTAGAAATCTCGATACTGCTCCTCCCTTGTGTACTCTGGGTAACAACGGTATCCAGCCTCCAACATAACTCTCACCAACATGGCCGTGTGACCCGGTACATCGATGAACCTGGTCAGATGGACCACTTGACGGGAAGGACGAGGGGGCATCTGACACAGAGAATGATGCAAAGACATTAGAGACGCTAACAGAAATTGGACAGCATAACGACTGTAATTGCTCAAAAAGGATTTTGAGACAACTGCAAAAGATTGGAAAAGCATAACCACTCAAATATCTAGACTCAAATCTCTTCTCCAACTGTTTGTGACACCAATAATGCTCAAGTTCCGACATTCACTTGCGAACAAGCTAACTAGTAGTCCATGGTTAGCAACTCATCATCCTAAGCAATAGGTGAGAAGCCTAGTTCTTATCCCCGTAGAAAACATGAGAATGACTCAGAATAGAATAACTTGGGAAGAGGAGTAAAAAGAGCCTTATGTTCCCTTCCACAATCAATTCCCCTACTTTTCTATAGTGTTTCTAGACTCAACTTCGACCGGTTTGGCTTGGTAGTTACTACTTCTCTACAACGTCACCAGAAATTGGCAAGTTGATAGGAGAATTCTTGTCTTGCGTTGGTTTTTCCCTTGAAGAGGAAAGGGTGATGCAACAAGGTAGCGGTAAATATTTCCCTCAATTTGAGAACCAAGGTATCAATCCATTAGGAGTAACAAGATGAGGCCACATGGAACCTGCACAAACACAGACAAACTTGCACCCAATGCGATAAAGGGGTTGTTAATCCCTTTACGATTCCTTGCAAGGTGAGATCTGATAATGGTAATAGATGAATGTAAATAAGTAAATAAAATTAAAACAAAGTATTTTTAGTATTTTTGTGTTTAGATCTGAATATATTATGTGTAAAATAGACCTGGGGGCCATAGTGTTCACTAGAGGCTTCTCTCATGAAAGCAAGTATTATGGTGGGTGAACAAATTACTGTTGAGCAATTGATAGAATAGCGCAAAGTCATGATGATATCTAAGGCAATGATCATACATATAGGCATCACGTCCGAGACAAGTATACTGATACTTTCTGCATCTATTACTATTACTCCACACATCGACCGCTATCCAGCATGCATCTAGTGTATTAAGTTCATGATAAACGGAGTAACGCTTTAAGCAAGATTACATGATGTAGAGGGATAGATTCATGCAAAGTGATATAAACCCCATCTTTTTACCCTTGATGCCAACAACATGATGCGTGCCTCGCTACCTTTTCTGTCACTAGGTGAGGACACCGCACGGTATGAACCCAAAACCAAGCACTTCTCCCATTGCAAGAAATATAGATCAAGTTGGCCTAACGAAACCCATAACTCAAAGAGATTTACAAGGATATGAAATCATGCATATAAGAAATAAGAGGATACTCAAATAATATTCATAGATAATCTGATCATAAATCCACAATTCATCGGTCTCAACAAACGCACGGCAAAAGAAGATTACATCAGATAGATCACCATGAAGATCATGGAGAACTTGGTATTGAAGATCAAAGAGAGAGAAGAAGCCATCTAGTTACTAGCTATGTACCCGAAGGTTTGAGGTGAACTACTCACGCATCATCGGAGAGGCAATGGTGTTGATGAAGATGGCCACTGACAATGAATTCCCCTCCGGCAGGATGCTGGAACGGTCTCCCGATTGGTTTTTGGTGGCTCTAGAGGTCTGTGGTGGCGGAACTTGAGATCTAGGTTTATTTCTGAGGGTTTCCGTATTTATAGGACCATCTGGCTTCGGGAACAAGTCGAGAGGCGCCACGAGGAGTTCATGAGCCCCCTAGCCGCTGCCAGGGGGGCCCGCGCCTCCCAGGCTCGTGGCTTCCTCGGGCCGCCTTTCTGGTATCTTTTTCTTTAGATATTTTTGATATTTTCCAATAAAAATCACGACGACAGTTTTATTCTGTTTGGACTCCATTTGATATTCCTATCTAAAAAAGGTCAAAAACACGGAAAAAACACGAACCGGCACTAGTCACTGGATTAATAAGTTAGTCCCAAAAATAATATAAAATAGCATATTCATGCATAGAAAACATCCAAAGTTAATAATATAATAGCATGGAATAATCAAAAATTATAGATATGTTGGAGACGTATCAAGCATCCCCAAGCTTAACTCCTGCTCGTCCTCGAGTAGGGAAGTGATAGAGAACGATTTTTTGATGTGGAATGCTACCTAACATATTTGTTTTATGTAATATATTTATTGTGGTATGAATGTTCAGATCCGTAAGATTCAAAACAATAGTTTAATATTGACATGAAAACAATAATACTTCAAGCATAATAGCAAAGTAATCATGAACTTTCGAAATAACAAGGCCAAAGAAAGTTATCCCTACAAAATCATATAGTCTGACTATGCTCCATCATCCCCACACAACGAATTTAAATCATGAACAACCCCTGTATTGGCCAAGTAATTTTTTACGCACTCTTATTTTTTTCAAACTTTTTCAACTCTCACGCAATACATGAGCGTTAGCCATGGATATAGCACTATAGGTGGAATAGAGTGTGGTGGAGGTTGTGAGGCAAAAAAGAGGAGATGGTCACATTGACTCGGTGTATCAATAGGCTATGGAGATGCCCATCAATATATATCAATGTGAGTGAGTAGGGATTGCCATGTAACGGATGCACTAGAGCTATAAGTGTATGAAATCTCTCAAATGAAAACTAGTGGGTGTGCACCCAAGTTGCTTGCTCACAAAGACCTAGGGCAATTTGAGGAAGCCCATACATGGAATATACAAGCCAAGTTATATAATGGAAATTTCCACTAGCATATGAAAGTGACAAAACAAGAGACTCTCTATCATGAAGATCATGGTGCTACTTTGAAGCACAAGTGTGGAAAAAGATAGTAGCATTGTCCCTTCTCTCTTTTTCTCTCATTTTTTTTGTTTGGGCTCATTGGCCTCTTTTTATTTGGTGGACATATTTGGCCTCTTTTATTTCCTCACATGGGACAATGCTCTAATAATGATGATCATCACACTTTTATTTACTTGCAACTCGATACTTAGAACAACAATGACTTCTATATAAATGAAAGTGATGGAACATGTCATGAGACAGAACGGTGGAAGTTGCATGGCAATATATCTCGGAATGGCTATGAAAATTCCATAATAGGTAGGTATGGTGGCTGTTTTGAGGAAGGCATATGGTGGGTTTGTGCACCGGCGAAAGTTGCACGACACTAGAGAGGGTAGCAATGGTGGAAGGTGAAAGTGCATCTATACCATGAACTCACATTAGTCATGAAGAACTCATATACTTATTGCAAAAGTTTTATTAATAATCGAAACAAAGTGCTAAACGCATACTCCTAGGGGAAGGGTTGGTAGGAGTTAACCATCGCGCCATCCAGACCTCTACACAAAGGATGACAATCAATAAATCAATTATGCTTCGACTTCCTAACATAGCGGTTCACCATATGTGCATGCTACGGGAATCACTCACATCAACATAAGTATTTCTAGATTCACAACACCCTACTAACATAACTCTAATATTCCCATATCCATATCTCAAAACTAGATGCGAGGAATCAAACTTATCTTACTAATCAATGAAATTGAATATGAAAGTTTTTATTACATTCTCTTTAGATGCCTATCATATTTAGGACTAATTTCATAACACACGCCAATTACCAAGTTACTTAGAGAGATCACTCTCAAAATGATATAAGTGAAGATTCGAGAGTTTGTATTTCTACAAAATATGACACCGCCATGCTCTACAAAGATTTAAGTGAAACACTAGATCAGAATTACAAATATAAAAAGAGGTAAGTGATTCACATGGGAGCAAAATTTCCAATCTTAAAATATATAAGTGAAGAACATGTGAGCAAAATTACTAAGGTCAAAAGATATAAGTGAAGCACATGTGAGCAAAATTGCCTAACTCAAAAGATATAAGTGAAGCTCATTGAATATTCTATCAAATTCACGATGAGTGCATGTATCTCTCAAAAGGTGTGCAGCAAGGATGATTGTGACAAAACAGAAAGCAAAGACTCTTATAATACACAACACTCCAAGCAAAACACATATCATGTTGTGAATAAAAATATAGCTCCAAGTAACATTACCGATGGATTGAAGACGAAAGAGGGGATGCCTTCCCGGGGCATCCCCAAGCTTAGGCTTTTTGGTGTCCTTGAATTTGGCTTTTTATGCCTTGGGAATCCCCAACCTTAGGCTCTTGCCACTCTTTATTCCGTTGTCCATAAGAACATCACCCAAAACATGAAAACTTCACAACACAAAACTAAAACAGAAACTCGTGATAGCATTAGCATAAGAAAACAAACCACCAACTTTTTAGTTACTGTAGTAAACTTTAATTTCCATTTTATTTGATGTTATATTACTGTATTCTCACTTCTCCATGGCTCGTACCCCCCGATACTACCCATAGTTTCATCAAAATAAGCAATCAACACAACAAAAAACAGAATCTGTGAAAAACAGAATAGTCTGTCGAAATCTGTACATTTCGTATACCTCTGTTAACTCAAAAATTTTGAAAAAATTACTAAAATTAGTGAAATTTGCATATCAATTAGCAGAAAAAATAATCAACTCAAAATATCTTTCTGTCTAGAAATGAAAAATAATTTCGTGAGCACAAAGTTTCTGTCTTTTTCCAGCGTGATTAAACAACTATCACCAAAACTAATCATAAAGGATCTACTTGGCACAAACACTAATTAAAAAATTAAAAAACACAGTAATAACAGAATCATGATCGTGTTAACTCAACAAAACATAAAGTAAAAGAGCAAAAATAAACCTATTCATTGGGTTGCCTCCCAACAAGCGCTATCGGTTAACGCCCCTAGCTAGGCTTAACGATTTCAATGATGCTCACATAAAAAGTAGTAGTTGAGATACGCAAAAGAGCATCATGAATGGAAAAAAACACGTTGAAGTATATCCCACTTCCTATGCATAGGGATTTTGTGAGCAAACAATTTATGCAAACAAGAATTAGCTAGCATAGGAAGGCGAAACAAGCATAACTTCAAAACGTTGAACACATAGAGAGGAAACTTGATATTATTGCAATATGTAAAAGCATGTGTTCCTCTCTCATAGTAATTTTCAGTAATATCATGAAGGAATCTTACAATATAAGTATCACACAAAGCATTCTTTTCATGATCAATTATAGCATAAGGGTCATCACCAAAACTTGGGGAACAAAAAATATCATCTTCACCAAGCATAGCATCCCCAAGCTTGTAGTTTTGCATATCATTAGCATCATGGATATTCAGAGAATTCATACTAACAACATGGCAATCATGATTTTCATTCAAGGATATATCATGAATCACTTTATAATTTTCTTCTTTCAACACTTCATAAAAAAATTCAGATTCATGATTTTCAAACAAAACTCCATAGAGATAGTCAAGTGCACTCAACTCACTAGCAAATTGTTCATCATAATTTGGTATTTTGAAAAGATTAGCAATTGGGTGAGGATCCATATCAATAGATTTTTAGCAAGCGAAGATGCAAGCAAATAGAAGGCACCTGGCAACACAAGCAAACATAGCAACAAAAAGGCGAACGAGAGAAGAGCGAAAAAAAAGGAAAATATTTTTGGTAATTTCGGAAAATCATTTTAGAAGTAGGGGAGAGAAAAACGAGAGGCAAATGGCAAATAATCTAAATGCAAGAGATGATTTTGCGATAGTTACTTGTAGATATGCTTCACTTGAATACTCCCCGGCAACGGCGCCAGAAATTCATACTACTACTTCTCTACAACGTCACCAGAAATTGGCAAGTTGATAGGAGAATTCTTGTCTTGCGTTGGTTTTTCCCTTGAAGAGGAAAGGGTGATGCAGCAAGGTAGCAGTAAGTATTTCCCTTAATTTGAGAACCAAGGTATCAATCCAGTAGGAGTAACAAGATGAGGCCACAAGGAACCTGCACAAACACAAACAAACTTGCACCCAACGCGATAAAGGGGTTGTCAATCCCTTTACGATTGCTTGCAAGGTGAGATCTGATAATGGTAATAGATGAATGTAAATATGTAAATAAAATTTCAGCAAAGTATTTTTATTATTTTTGTGTTTAGATCTGAATATATTATGTGTAAAATAGGCCCAGGGGCCATAGTGTTCACTAGAGGCTTCTCTCATGAAAGCAAATATTACGGTGGGTGAACAAATTACTGTTGAGCAATTGATAGAATAGCGCAAAGTCATGACGATATCTAAGGCAATGATCATACATATAGGCATCACGTCGGAGACAGGTAGACTGATACTTTCTGCATCTACTACTATTACTCCACCCATCGACCACTATCCAGCATGCATCTAGTGTATTAAGTTCATGATAAACGGAGTAACGCTTTAAGAAAGATGACATGATGTAGAGGGTTAGATTCATGCAATATGATATAAAACCCATCTTTTTAACCTTGATGGAAACAACACGAAGTGTGCCTTGCTACCTTTTCTGTCACTAGGTGAGGACACCGCTCGATATGAACCCAAAACCAAGCACTTCTCCCGTTGCAAGAACTATAGATCAAGTTGGCCAAACGAAACCCATAACTCAAAGAGAATTACAAGGATATGAAATCATGCATATAAGAAATCATAGGAGACTGAAATAATATTCATAGATAATCTGATCATAAATCCACAATTCATCGGATCTCAACAAACACACCGCAAAAGAATATTACATCGGATAGATCACCATGAAGATCATGGAGAACTTTGTATTGAAGATCAAAGAGAGAGAAGAAGCCATCTAGTTACTAGCTATGGACCCGAAGGTCTGAGGTGAACTACTCACGCATCATCGAAGAGGCAATGGTGTTGATGAAGATGGCCACCGGCGATGAATTCTCGTCCGGCAGGATACCGCAACGGTCTCCCGATTGGTTTTTGGTGGCTCTGGAGGTCTGCGGCGGCGGAACTTTTGATCTAGGTTTATTTCTGAAGGTTTCCGTATTTATAAGACCATATGGCATCGGGAACAAGTCGAGAGGCACCACGAGGAGGTTAGGAGACCCCTAGCCGTGGCCAGGGGGGCCGCGCCTCCCAGGCTCGTGGCTTCCTCGGGCCGCCTCTCCGGTATCTTTTTCTTCAGATATTTTTGATATTTTCCAAAAAAAATAATGGCGAAAGTTTTATTCCTTTTGGACTCCGTTTGATATTCCTATTTGAAAAAGGTCAAAAACACAGAAAAAACAGGAACTGGCACTAGGCACTGGATTAATAAGTTAGTCCCAAAAATAATATAAAATAGCATATTCATGCATAGAAAACATCCAAAGTTGATAATATAATAGCATGGAACAATCAAAAATTATAGATATGTTGGAGACGTATCAGTGGTCCTACAGTAAGTTAGGCTCTGATACCAACGTTGTCGGGATCCCGATCCTAAGTTATATGAATCCAGACTGTAACATATCAAATCACTTTGCGGCCTCACACACAGTAAGCTCCACGGCTACAGCCTTACCTTAGCCGGGACCGTTTGCGTCTTTTGGCTCACGTATGTGAACATGTCACTGGCAATAAACCGACAGAGAACACGGGCCGACATGATTAGTCATAGAACCCAAGTGGCACATCCGTATGGAAACAGGCATACGTAACCCAGCAATGCAGGTGTCGGCCTCAAGCATGTGGAGATGAGTCATAGCAAGATATAAGGACTCCATTACGCCGTGGGACATAAATGTCACCACTACACATAGACGAGTTGTAGCAGGCTACGGGGACTCCATTACACTACGAGACATTTCTCCGAAGGGACAAACACAGTAGCGAGGAAGGATACATGCCAGTCAATCAATGTGTCCGGAGCAGTAGAAAGCTACCAAGGCTCGGTGGAAGCACAAAGAGTCTGTTTCCCGTAAAGAGTACTACTAAAGGCACATGACTAGGTGTCGGATCCCATACATACCGTTGCACATCACACGTACGCATGACATGCACGATATGCTTAGATACAACTATGGCATCACAACATAACCATACATCTACACAACTTTTATTTAACAGGCTCAGAAGAGCCTTGCATAATATGTTCTTATAGATAGGGGTCACATGACCCGACACTCCAGTCATACAAACAAGTTCTTACAAACAAAGCGGAAGCATAAAGCTGTTTGAGTACAGACAGTTGAAAGGGGTAAAAAGGCACATGGCCTGACTATCTACAGCCCGCCACTGGGCATAAGGTCGTAGCTGGGACACCAGCTATTCGGCATCGTCGACATCTAGATAGAACCCACCTGATGGGTCCTGAGTCTCATCTGCAACATTTATTAAGCAAACGTGAGTACAAACGTACTCAACAAGTCTTTAAAACAGACCTAGACTATTCATGCTCATGTATCAACAAGGGGAGTGGTGGAGTTTATGCAGCAATACCAGATTTGACTCATGGCTAACCAACACTACACAATTTTAACTCTTTGTTTAAATTTTAGATATCGCACACGAGTCCACTAACTCCATAACGATACACCACCATGGAATCACTTCCATCTCCTACGAGAGTGCCATCCACGGTACTCCAAATTGTCCTAATAATTTTATGAGTATCCATTTAATTATCTATGAACAGCATAAGTTTTCCAAGTAATCCATATCCGAGGATGCGGCTATTCGAATAGTTTCATACCCTGCAGGGGTGTACTTCTTCACACATGCTCTCGCCACTTATCGTTGTGTGCTCATAAAACCATGCACCTCGGCAACCTTCAAGCGGAAGCCCAGCGAGGGAGTCGGCCACGACCGTCAATCACATAAGACCTCTAGTCCACGCTATCGCCTATTTGAGACTGAACCCGCACGGAAGTCTGGACGAAGTTTCCGCTACGGCCCCAAACGATGTGTGCAGGGTTCCCAAGCCCACTATTCAGGGACCCTTGGTACACCGTGCCACTGCCTACCGCGTCGTTACCCACCCTTAGGGTCAGCGCTATGCACGGCCTCGAGCATGCTATAAATACCAGAAACTACTCGCAACTCCTAGACCAAGGACTAAGCGAATGAGAAGCCGAGCGGGGTCATATTTCAGGGCCCACCATGTGGTAGTAAATAGTCTTGGATCACAAACACGGAACTCAGTTCCTTAGAACGGTCCCAATGTGACAACCCGCTATGTACTCTTACATAGCCTCTCATCGATACCTTTACCCAATTGGGTTCATCATAAGCTTATCACATCTAACAACATTGTTTCACTCTAGTTCATCACCCAGATGAATCAGACCTGACACAACTGTAAGCATAGCAAGCATAGCACGCAAAGTAAGCAAAGCACATCATGGCACAAGCATCTACCAGGTATGCTAGGTTGCAAGGTTTAGATATTAATGTGACAATGACAGGTCATGCAAAGGAATGGGTTCATCTACCGTGTATCATAGACAAGTGAACGTTTGTCCTAATGCAATAAACAAGAGCAGGAGCGAGAGAGTGGGATGTTATTGAAATGATTAAAGGGGTTGCTTGCCTTGCTGGGAAGCGGGAAGGTTTTCTCCTTCGTTGGAATACTCAGAGGTATTCTCAAAAGCAGGGCCTACCGCAATGCAGATGAGTAGCAATCAATACATGGCGAGTGCAACAATATGATGCATGATCATGACATGGCAGCATTTATGGATGAGCTAGTGCAACTACTGTCCAAGTTAAATGAAGTGATTTGAATATAGGTTCAAAATCATTCTCCATTTCATATTTCATAAGTTAACCTATTAGTAAATATCAATTTTCATCTACATAGGTTTCTCTAACATTCATGATAACGGCACCACTGGATTCATTGGATTTTTTTGATAAATTTTCATATATAAATTATTTCAATCTGAGTTATAGATTAATTTCTATGAATTTTTCTAAGTTTTAAATAGTTTCTGGAATAATTTAAATTCAGAAAAATCATTACTTCATCAGCATGACATCATCATGACGTCATCTAGACAACACACCGTTGATAGGTCAAACCTGACCAGTGGGGCTCACTGGTCAGTGTCCCAGCCTCTAACAGAGCTAATTAACTAACTAATTACTTATTAGTTTAGGGTAAGGCCTACTGGTCAGTGGGCCATTAACTTAATTAATTTAGGTAATTAAATTATTAATCCAGTTTTGACTAACACGGCCCGACCCCACTTGCGAGTGACCGAGGGGTCAAACCCTTGGTGGTCAAACTGGTTGACTTGCCAGCGCTGAGCCGCCGGCGACGTCAAGGACGGCGGAGGGGGTCGGGTTTCCTCCTCCGGAGACCAAAAGGACAGCAGAGGGCACTAATCTACTCTGCTCGCTCACGTGCGTCAAGCCCGACACCTCCCAGGGGCTGGGATGGCCAGAATCGGCGTCGGCAATGAGCATGACGGCTGCCGGAGGTCGGGCGAGCACGGGCTCGAAGAGCCAGAGCTCGAATGAGCCACCTAAGGGCTCCTAGGGCTTCCTGGGATCATCTTGAGCACGACTACATGCTCAGGTGTGAGCTTGGGCCGCTGCAGCGACGGCCACGTCCTCGCCGGCGGCGAGGAGCTCTCAAACCCGAGGGAATCTGGTGCTAGAACACTCTAACGAAGGGGGAATAGCAGGAAAGGGGCCAGGGCATCATGGAGGATGCAGCGGTGTCGAAAGCCGGCTCGGGGAAGGCCTAGAGCAGCGGCGAGCTTCGCTTCTTCGCCGGCGGCCTGTAGCGACCAGACTCAAAACGAGTCAAGCCTCTGTGTGTTCTGTGTCATCCCTGGATCAGTATGCTGGCACACACAGTACGTCAATGTATATATCAAAGTGCAATCTAATGTAATTAACGCAAAACTGATATATACCTTAAAATTTCAGCGAAAGCGGTAAACGGGAGTGGACCCCAATAAACACCAATGGCAGGTTGAGTGTAGTCCGTAACCCTGAATTGTACTCTTACCCGTCGTAGTGTTGGGGAACGTCGCATGGGAAACAAAAATTTTAGTACGCACACGCAGATCTATCCATGGTGATGAGCATCTACGAGAGGGGGAGTGGATCTACATACCCTTGTAGATCGCTAAGCGGGAAGCGTTAAGAAACACGGTTGGTGTAGTCGAACATCTTCGCGATCCAAATCGCCGAGCGTCCCTAGGTCTCATCACGATCCGTCCCGCGATATCATCACGATCCGTCTCGTGGACACATCACGGTCCTTCCCGTGAACACATCACGATCCGTCCCACGATCTCATCATGATCCGTCCCGCGATCTCATCACGGTCCATCCCGCGATCTCATCAGGTCCGTCCCGCGATCCAATCACGGTCGTGTCGTGGCCTTGATCACGGTTCTTACGATCTAGTACCGAACGGACGTCACCTCCGTGTTCAGCACATGTGAAGCTTGATGACGATCTCCGCCGTCTCGATCCAGCAAGAGGAAGTGGTGAGGAGGAAGAGTACACCAGCAGCGTGACAGCGCTCCGGTGATGGTGGTGGAGCAATTCCGGCAGGGCTTCCCCTAAGCACTGCAGAAAACTGATCTAGAGGAGCACCGGTGGAATAGGTAGCACGTGGCCATAAAAACTAGTGGAAAAACCTCTATTCCACCAATATATATAGGAGGAGAGGAGAGGCTGGCCGCAAGGGCTGGCCCTCTTTGGATTCGGCCAAGACAAGGAGGGAGAGGAGGACTCTCCTCCTCCAATCCTAGTAGGACTAGGATTGCTCCTTTTTGGCCTTTTTCCACCTTTTTCCTTTGGGTCTCTTTCTTCTAGTCTCATGGGCCTAATGTGGACGTTCCACCAGCCCACTAAGGGCTGGTTAATACTTTCCCACAGCCCATGAAGCCTATTGGGTCTAAATACCCCTCCCAGAGGTCTCCCGGTACACTACCGATGAGCCCGAAACTTCTCCGGCGGCCAAACTGGGACATCCTATATATGAATCTTTACCTCCGGACCATTTCGGAGCTCCTCGTGACGTCCGGGATCTCATCCGGGACTCCGAACAACCTTCGGTCACCACCATACATAACTCTACACTACCGAAACGTCACCAAACCTTAAGTGTGCAGACCCTGCGAGTTCGAGAACTATGTAGACATGACCGAGACACCTCTACGGCCAATAACCAGTAGCGGGCCCTAGATGACCATATTGGTTCCAACATATTCTATGAAGATATTTATCGTTTGAACCTCTATGTCAAGGATTCAGTTAATCCCGTATAACGTGCCCTTTGTTCTTCGGTATGTTACTTGCCCGAGATTCGATCGTCGGTATCTCCATACCTAGTTCAATCTCGTTTATTGGAAAGTCTCTTTACTCATTCCATAATGCAAGATCCCGTGGCTAACACTTTAGTCACATTGCTTGCAGGGCTTGTTTGTGATATTGCATTACCGAGTGGGCCCTGAGATACCTCTCCGTCACACGGAGTAACAAATCCCAGTCTTGATCCATGCCAACCCAACAGACGCCCTCGGAGATACCTGTAGAGCACCTTTATAGTCACCTAGTTACGTTGCGACGTTTGATACACACAAGGCACTCCTCCGGTGTACGTGAGTTGCATGATCTCATGGTCATAGGAACATATACTTGACATGCAGAAAACAGTAGCAATAAACTGACACGATCATATGCTACGTTTGTAGTTTGGGTCTTGTCCATCACATCATTCTCCAAATGATGTGATCCCGTTATCTAATGACATCACATGTCAATGGCTAGGAAACCTTGACCATCTTTGATCAACGAGCAAGTTCACTACAGGCATACTAGGGATAAAGTGTTGCCTATTTATCCACACATGTAATGTGTTTCCAATCAACACAATTATAGCATGGACAATAAACAATTATCATGAACAAGGAAATATAATAATAAACACTTTATTTATTGCCTCTAGGGCATATTTCCAACAGCCCCAACCTAGTTTGTACGGGTTCGGTGACCGCCCTCAAGGGTCCCTTAGTGGAATCATGGCATCTCCGATTGTGCGTGGGCATGAGGAGATTACGGTGGCCCTAGTGGCTTCTTGGGGAGCATTATGCCTCCACACCGCTCCAAACGGAGATTAGCATATGCAAGGGTGTGAGCTTCAGGATACATCATCATCTCCGCGTGCCTTGGCTCTCTCTTACCCGAGCCCCTTTACTTATGTGCTTTACTTTGTGATAGCCATATTGTTTCTTGTTATATATCTTGCTATCACCTAGTTATTTATCTTGCTTACCATATGTTATTGGTGCACATAGGTGAGCCTAGTTGTTTTAGGTTTTGTGCTTTACTAATTAAATGGTAGTTTTATTCCGCATTTGTTCAAGCCTAAATAGTAATTACTTTAAAGCGCCTATTCACCCCCCCTCTAGGCAACATCCACGTCCTTTCACGTTTGCACTCCTGCCTGTTGAACTTCTTGATCAAGTCCTTGGTATAATTAGTTTGAGAGATGAAAGTTACTTCTTTTGATTGCTTGATTTGCAATCCAAGAAAGAATTTCAGCTCACACATCATGGACATCTCATACTTCTCGGACATCAACATTACAAATCTTTCACTCAATTGAGGGTTAGTGGAACCAAAGATAATATCATCCACATAGATTAGGCACACAAATAATTCACCATTAACTCTCTTAGTGAACAAGGTTGCATCAATTTTACCAATTTCATAACCATTTTCAATGAGAAACTTTGTTAAGCATTTGTACCAAGCACGAGGGGCTTTCTTAAGACCATAAAGGGCTTTATGAAGCTTGTAAACATGATTAGGTTTCTTAGGATTCAAAAAACCAGGTGGTTGCTTAACATAAACCTCTTCTTCAATTTCACCATTTAAAAAGGTGCTTTTAATGTTGATTTGATAAAGTGTGATATCATTGTGATTAGCATATGCAAGAAGAATGTGAATAGCTTCAAGTCTAGCGATAGGGGCATCAGTCTCACCATAGTCCATACCTTAGACTTGAGTATATCCTTGGGCCACGAGACGTCCCTTGTTGTGTACGACTTGACCGTATTCGTCTTTCTTGTTCTGACACACCCATTTGGTTCTGATGATGTTGTGATCATCCTCGGGCTCCTCCATGAGTGTCCACACTTTGTTCCCTTCGAAGTTGTGAAGCCCTTCATGCATGGCATTCACCCAGTCCGCTTCTTCACGAGCTTGTTCTACCTTCAGGGGCTCAATGCTAGAGGTGAAAGAATAATGCTCACAAAAGTTAGCTAGAGGAGTTTTAGAGTGAGTGTTTCTCCCGGTTTGGATGTCACCAAAGATTTGGTTTAGGGGATGGTTCTTGCTCACTTGTGCTCAAACTCGGGGTAGGTTGGGCTTGTTAGACAGTGGAGCTTCTTATTGTTCATCATCATATCCTTCATCTTCGTTGTTGTTAACGGTGTCATTCCCTTGAGGTGGTGGTGAAGGAGGTTGTGGTGGATCTACATGATGTACTTCCACCTCTTCATCATCTGGTCGTGTACCGCTTGTGGATGCCTCCATGTCATGTCGTGGTTCACCTTGTCGTGAAGTAGGGGCTTCCACTTGAGTTGATGAAGTACTTTCCTTCACCTCCATGGGACGAATCTTGCCGATGGGTAAATCTAGGGTAGCTTCCGAAGGGTCCTTATCACCTACATCATTTGGCAATTGTTCGACTTGCGAACCATTAGATTCATCAAACTTCACATCTACCGTCTCTTCACCTTTTCGAGTGAAGTTGTTGTAGACACGGTAAGTGTGAGAATTTGATCCGTAACCAAGTAGGAATCCTTCATGAGATTTAGGAGCAAATTTAGTACGATGATGCTTGTCAAGAATGTAGCACTTGGAGCCGAATACCCAAAAGTATCCAACTTCGGGTATGTTACCGGTGAGTAGCTCGTATGCCGTTTTACCGAGAAGCTTGTGCAAGTAAAGTCGGTTTGTGGCATGACATGTTATTTCCATGGCTTCTGCCCAAAAGTGTCTTGGCGTCTTGTATTCATCAAGCATCATTCTAGCTATCTCAATAAGCGTCCAGTTCTTCCTCTCAACAACTCCATTTTGTTGAGGTGTGTACGTAGCTGAGAACTCATGTGAGACACCTTATTTGTCAAGAAAGGTATCCACATGAGTGTTCTTGAACTCCGATCCGTTATCGCTCTGAACTTTCTTGATCTTCACTTCAAACTGATTTTGCACTTTGCGAACGAAGTTCTTGAAGATCTTTTGAACCTGCGACTTATCATCAAGGAAGAATATCCACATAAATCTAGAAAAATAATCAACTATAACTAGACCATAAGAATTTCCACCGAGAATCTTGTAAGCATTGGGACTGAAAAGATCCATATGAAGTAACTCGAGTAGTCTCCTAGTAGTCATGATATTCTTAACAGGATGACTTCCACCTACTTGCTTTCTAGCTTGACAAGCACTACAAAGTCTATATTTGTCAAAGATAACACCTTTAACAGCAAGTATATGATTACCTTTAATAAGCTTGTCTAAATTACGCATGCCAACATGTCCTAATCTTCTATGCCAAAGCCAACCTTTAGAAGATTTAGCAATTAAACAAGTGCGAGGTTTGGATCTCTTAGTGAAATCAACAATGTATAGATCACCTCTACAGATACCGGTAAAGACCAATTTATGATTATCTTGACGAAACACTTGGCAATCTACTTCCGTGAATAACACATTGAAACCAAAGTCGGCAAGTCTAGATACGGAAAGAAGATTGTAGCCAAGAGATTCAACGAGCATAACATTTTGAATAGAGCTACCATGGGATATGGCCACCCTACCAAGACCAAGTACCTTACCCTTGGAGTTGTCTCCAAATGTTATGTACCTTCACGGTCCATGGTTTGGTGGGATCTCTTCAAACATTTCTCTATCTCCGGTCATATGATCGATACATCCGCTATCAAGAATCCACTCTTTTCCTCCAGACATTTAATCCTTGAAGTTTGCCATGAGACTTAGATTCTTCATGATCTTCTCATACTCGATGTCGAACATCTCATCTTCATCATAGTAATGATGTTCCACATTGTCATCATCAAGTGGGAAATCCTCGTCATAAAGAACAACAAATTCGTTAGGATGGTGATCATGAAAATGTTCATGTTTATGAATGCGAAGGGACTCTATAATTATATTGTTGATAGTTGTGACATATCCTTTAGCATGCATGAGGTCTTTAAGCTCAAATAGACAATCATCAACCTTGGGATAATTGGGCGTTATTTTGTGGAAGGCAATAGTTTTATGAAGAATTTCATCAAGATTATTCAATGAATAATTTGGATATTGTTTCTCCAAATCATTCCACAAAGTATAAGCACACACAAAATTCTTCATTTGGTTGAGCACATGTCTAGGCAAATCTCTAACAATAAGATTAATAGTTCTAAGATTGCATAGTATATAAATTTCCTCTTCGTGTGTGGAATGCAAGGGATCAATAGGAGGCTCATAGGGGCGCATAACAGATTTTCTCAATTGAAATTCATTAAACAGATCAAGCATCAAAGTTTTCCATTGACTATAGTACTCTGCATCAAGAATAGGCACTCTACAACTCAAACTCCATGTACTAGACACATCCATCTTCCTCCTCGGTGATTAACCAACGCAATGGAGACCAATGCTCTGATACCAATTGAGGGATCCCTAGAAGAGTGTCTATAGGGGGGTGAATAGACTACTAGCAGGAAATTAAAACCTAACTGTTAGTGTCAAAACCGGTGGATCTCGGGTAGGGGTCCCGAACTGTGAGACTAGGATCGATGGTAACAAGATACGAAGGGGACACGAGTTTACCCAGGTTCGGGCCCTTCTATGGAGGTCATACCCTATGTTCTACTTGATTGTATTGATGGTGTAAGAGATTACACAGTTGATCTACCTCGAGATCGTATGTCCAACCCTAGATGAGTTGTTCAGTCTCTATACCCTAAAACCTCCGGCTTATATAGATGCCGACGAGGCCTACGTTTTACACATGGTCGGTTACATGCCGAAGAGATAAACATGCCTACTCACTACACCAAACATGGAGTACAAGTCGTGCTCCTTGAAGCTTCCAACCTGCTAGTTGGGCCTTCAGATTATCATGTATTCGGCGAGTGGTCCATATAGTACGGCTCGTATACAACAGATAAGCTATCCGAGGACCCCCTAATATAGGACTCCCTCAGTAGGCCCAAAGTTGCCTCCAACGCCAAGAGTCTTCAGCTCCAATTGCTTCATGAATAGAGTCTTCGGCTTGCGAAGTGAGTTCCTTCCACTGAACCATAGTTCGGCCTGCGATGACAAATAGTTTTCCGCATGTCACACGTCTGAATCCTGTGATATAAGTTGGCTTTCAAGGCCAAACATCAGGGGGGAAAGGATAATGTTTTCCTGACGACCTTTTTGACTAAAGGACACAGCCCACCATGGCTGATAGGCCAGTTACAGGCACTCGATGCGCGGTCCAAGGCCGTTCCATCCACATGATCTATCAACATGTCGATCGTGTCTCGTTTTATGTGGATACACTTAATCACGCGCCCGCAATGGCTCGCGAGTCTCGGGATGTGGGGGAATTCACGGCGTGGCAGAGGGAACCCGAATCGGCAAACCTCATAAAAGGGGAAAGAAAACCCCACGGGACCTTCATGCTCTCCATTCGACTTCTCCGCCTCCTACTCCCCTGTGCCTCAAGAGCATAGATCTAGGTTTCTTCCTTCTCCACTTCCGAGCTCAGCAATGGTGGGCTCCAACGGCCAGTGGGAAGTTTCCACGGTCACCAACCAAGACATCGTCGACCTCAAGAAGGCTGGCTATCTCTCCGTCGATATTCTCATCATGCGGCAGAGAAAGGACAAGTAATCCCTAGCCCCAAGCCAGGAGAGACAGTGGTGTTCATCGCCCACTTCATTAGGGGGTTGAGCTTTCCGTTGCACCCCGTCGTCGGGGGCCTAATGTTCTTCTATGGCCTCGACTTCCACAATCTTCTGCCAAAATCCATTATGCACCTCTCTTCTTCATCCTTCTCTGCGAGGAATTCATGCACGTCGAGCCACACTTAGGGCTTTGGCTGCAGGTTTTCCACATCAAGCCGAAGTGTGTCGGTGGTAAGCACGCCGACTGCGGTGGTGCCGTCATCGGCAAACTCACACGCATCGACTGGCCGGCGTGTACGCTTATCGACACCATCAATGGGTGGCAGAAGGAGTGGTTCTGCATCACCCAACCACAGGAACAAGGTATGCACCCCTCCGATGTATTTAGATACGGTCCTCCAACGAGATTAGCTTCATGGATCGAAAAGGGTCTCGTCTGGGGGTCAAGCAAGGAGGTCGCTGATCTGCAAACGCGGATCCGATCCTTGGTCGAGAACGACGTCCAGCTGGCCGATGTGGTTCAGATAATGCTTCGAAGAAGCATCCTCCCCTGCCAGCGCGGAGACACTCCCCTTTTTGGCTCGGGAAATCAATGCTGAGCCCATAGTCCGAAAACTCTTCCGCACTATGCGAGAGAAGCCGTGGAAAGCGTTCTTCAAATCCATGAATAGCTGGCCTGTCACAACCCTAGAAAGTGTCTTAGGTTGTCATGTGCTTGCATCATCAACATCATCATTGCATTAATATGAAATGGGGAGAAGGAAAAAGAAACCCCAAGCACCTAATGAATTAAAGTAATTCATGGGCATCTGCAAAGGATGTAATCTTCAAAACAATGGACGAGAATCGATTTCTCGTTCAGTTCATGTGCCTAGGTGACTGGAATAGGGTTATGAGTGATGGACCGTGGCTATTTTGACGGGGAGTTGTTGTAATTGAGGAGTATGATGGACTAACAAACGTATATGATTACAACTTGACTACATCCCAGTATGTGCTCGAATTATAGGCATCTGAGATGCAGTGATGCAAAAGCCTACACTATTGGAGAAAATCGCCAACAAGGTTGGCATTCAACCAATCAAGGTGATTGTGAATGAGGGGCGCCTGAACCCTGCAAAGTACTTAAGAGCCTGGGTCTATGTAAAATTGGATACTCCCGTCGTCCAGTTTGTTCCATTGACTCTGAAAGAGAGAGAAATACCCAGTGGAATACGAAAATATGCCCAAGTTTTTTTTTACTTTTGTGGGTTAATTGGACATGAAGTGAAAGAGTGTGGTGATGGCATTCATAGCCCCGATGAATGTGAGTGAGGGGTTTGGCTTCTTGTTCAATTTGATAATGGAGGTGGTCATGGAAATTCTAGTGCACCTCGGGGTGGAGGAAGTATGAGCAGAAGAGGAGGCGAGGGGGACCCCGGGTGACCCCAATGATCAGGAAACGGAGGACATGGAATTGGGAGATGCTATCATCCCCACAGTTTGCAAAAGGCCCATAGGACAGGATGGTTCTGTACTAACACATGCAACCTCTTGTGCACCTCCTACGGGGTATGTTAATGAAAATGTTAGTTTTGTTGAGAATGTAAATGAAGATCATGTGGACAAAAGCCTCCTTAACACGCCCCATGAGCTTCATGACAATAAGAGGCTCAAGGCAGACTTGGGAACGGACAATAGCATGGCAAACGGTTCATCGGCGACCTCCTTCGAGGAGGATCACCGCCTGCAATGAAACTCTTAAGTTGGAACTGTCGGGGGTTCCTCGGTGCCATGACAGTTCACTCGCTTATGGAGATCCAAAGGCGGCATAGGTTGGATGTGTTGTTTCTGTCTAAAACGGATTTGGACGAGGACAATGCAGAAAATTTGATGAAAAATTAGGCATGTATGAGAGGGTTGTTTCACCAAGTCCGGATGGTAGGACAGGTGGTTTGTTGATGGTCTAGAAGAAGGAGGTGAGGGTCTACTATGAGACCACCACTCTTGGAGGAATTAATGTGAGTGTGCATGAGGCAAACTAAGTTGTTTGGAGATTGACGGGTATTTATGGTGAACCAAGATGGGAACACAAGGATCGTATGTATCAGTACATATGGGATCTACATGCTCAGTCTAGGTTACCATTGGAGACTTCAATGAAATTTTGTTCTCTTCGGAAAAAAGAGGGAGGCACGCCAAGACAAAAAGCTTGTCTACAAGCATTCCAAAACTGATTGTCATATTGTTCTTTGAAAGACATGGGTTGCGTGGGTTACAAGTTCACTTGGTTCCGTGGTGGATTGAAGGAATGACTAGACCATGTTGTAACAAATGTCGACTCGATGAGTATGCATCCGCATGCGGGCCTATGTAACCTGGAGATGGGCAGATCAAACCACAGACCCATCTTACTAGGCACGGAATACCTTTTGAGGGTATTAGAAGATAAACCCCAAGTATAAACGCGGATTTAAGGCGAGGTGGTTGGAGGAAGAAACTGTAGAGGAGATAATAAAAACTTCTTGGCAAAAGGCGTTGCATCAAGGTCTATACTCGACAGTAAAATAGAAGATCGATGTGGTCCATCTTGATCTGCATGACTGAGATAGGAGGTCCTAAAGGGGCTACGAGCTCACCGTAACAAAGCTCAGAAGGAGCTGGAATCGCCGATGCAAGCACCATATACTGATGATGTCTGATCCAAGCAAAATGAGCTTTCGGTCCTGATAGAAAACCTACTAGACCAGGAAGAAATTTTCTCGGCTTAGAGAGCTAGTGTTAAATGGTTGCGTAGAGGTGACCGTCATACTCAATATTTTCATTAGTTTGCGTCGGCTAGGAAGAGGAGAAACTTAAAGATAATAATAACGGATGGGTTGAGGGTAATGATAATCTGAGTCCACTTATTTGCAATTATTTCACTGGTATGTTCACCTTCGGATGTTGTAGATTGTGTCCACGTTACTATCCTTAGCCACCCTTAGCAGGTGAGGGAGTCCTGGATTAGGGGATCCTCGGATAGCCGACCTATTGTTATGGGCCGGACTATGAGGGCTACTTACCAAACACCGGAAGATTTGAAGGCCCGGTCCCCAAGATGGAAGCTTCGGGAAGCACGGATTGCGCTCCACGTCTGATGTAGCACTTAGGCATGTTTATCTCTTTGTCATATAACCGACCATGTGTAAACCCTAGGCATCCTCGGCATCTTCATAAGTCATAGGGTTTTAGGGTATAGGAGATAGAATGACTCATCTAGGGTTAGCTATACGATCTCGAGGTAGATCAACTCTATAACCCCTCACATCATCAATACAACCAAGTAGGATGTAGGGTATTACCTCCATAGGAGGGCCCGAACCTGGGTAAACTCTTGTCCCCTTCGTCTCCTATTACCGTCGATTCTAGTCTCACAGTTTGGGACCCCCTACCCGAGATCCGCCGGTTTTGACACCGACATTGGTGCTTTCATTGAGAGTTCCTCTGTGAGCGAGATGGAATCGACGCCTCGCCTTGTTATCAACGAAGAGGTCTGCAACATGGAAGTTTTCGTCCCCGGACAGATCTTCGCCTTCGGCAGCATTGTGTTGCACGCTGATTCCGCTGGCCATCTAGGCCGCGTTGAGAACTTCGCCACCGATCGAGAGGTCAGATTTGGAAACTTAGAGTTCTCCGTCAATTCTCGGGGTGACTTGTCATTAATCGGGCTCGCAGCTTCGCCTGCAGCCTCCGAGGACTCTGAGGCCTTAACCTCGAGCCTCTTCTTTGGACATGCCGATGGGGTCACCCATGGCAACGAACCGACCTCTTATCTCGGTCCGGCCGTTAAGCCAGATGACCTGACACATGTTCTTTCCGGATGCTCACCATGTCTGGATGTCATGGAGGTTAACTCCACGAATTCCGAACAGATGGATCCGATCGGGCCCTCAATGGTCAAAGAGACCTTGGAGCGATTCTCGTCGATGAAGATCACTGACGATCCAGCCCCGATCAACGCTCGGTTCGGTTACGGTGCGGGCGGGGACGAATTTATCAACCCACCCACCACCCACTTGATAGCCACTGTCGAAGATTTAACTGACGTGCTAGACTATGCCTCCGAGGAGGCAGAATACATGGATGAAGAGGACCGTGCTCCCACCCCCGTTAACACCGGGAGTTGGACCACCACTTTTACATACGACATCTACATGGTGGTTACTCCTGCCACCAACGGCGACAACACGCCTCACAACGACGATGACAAATCGGGCGATGTGCCATCAAGGCGCCGGAAATTGCATAAGCGGTCCAAAAGCAAAAAGGGAAGAAGAGCTATTATCAGCAACGGGGACGGTAATGCCCCCGCTAATCATGACAATCCCGATATCCCCGAGCACCCATTTGAGGGTCCAGAGGGACCTGAGGACTAAAACAACCCCGATAACGTCAATGAGCCTGAAGGCGATTAGTACCTTCCCCCCGTCGAGGAGGAAGGTATACCGGAAGCCGATGACTTGAACATCCCTGATAACCTCGAAGATCAGGAAGAAATCAGGCAGCAGCTCATAGCAATGGCTTGCAGCCTAAAGGCTAAGGAACGGCAACTCAAAGCCGAACAGGCTGACCTCAATGAGCGATGGACGAAAGTCCTCTCAGCCGAGGAAGTATATGACACTAGTCTGTCAAACCAGCCCAAAAGCTACCCTTGGAGAAGGTTGTTGCCGCAATTCGATGATGAACTTATTGATACTCCGTCTCCATACCATACTCCATACGAAAAGACGGACCGCCCCGATCGGGTCTGGATGGCTAACGACGCTGGTTATATACCTGCAATGCCCCGAAGATGGGGTAAGGAGCCATTAGAGCCCAATGACAGGTTTGACCTACGAGATGACCTGGATCATACAGCAAGCCGCACTAGATCCATCTATGGATCCAGAGAGTACTCGCCCGATAGACGCGACGGATACCGACCATGGTTCGACCAAAACAACAAAGTCCAGGAAGGCAACTAGCCCCACACAGACGCCAAATATAGGCGGGACATAGCACGGGTCAGAGGCACCACTCACCCACTGTGCTTCATAGATGAGGTAATGCGGCATCAGTTCCGTGAAGGGTTTACACCCGTGAATATAGAATAGTACGGCGGGACCATTAACCCAACTGTATGGATCGAGGACTTCCTCCTCCATATCCACATGCCGCGAGGATACGATCTCCATGCCATCAAATAACTCCCTCTTAAGCTTAAGGCGCCAGCTCGGCACTGGTTAAACAGCCTCCCCAAAAACTCCATTGGATGCTGGGAAGACCTAGAAGATGCGTTCCGCTCTAACTTCCAGGGGACCTATGTCTGCCCGCCAGACTCTTCCGATCTCAGCAACATCGTCCAGAAGCCCGACGTGTCCGCTCGGTAGTTTTGGAATCGGTTCTTGACTAAGAAGAACCAAATCGTCGACTGTCTAGATGCCGAGGCCATAGCCTCCTTCCGACACAATATTCGAGACGAATAGTTGGCCCGCCAGCTAGGTCAGGACAAGCCTCGGACTATGTCCGCCCTTACCTCCCTCATGATCCGCTTTTGCACGGACGAAGATAACTAGCTGGCAAGACGCAGTCACAATTCTGAAGATCCCGTGGCACCTGAGTCCCGGGATGGCAACTCAAACCAAAGCACAATAATAATAAGCATCGGGACAATAATAGTGATGCCGATGACACGACTGTTAATGCCGGATTCCGCAACACCCGACCTGGGCAGCGGAAGAAGCACCCTAAAGGCAATCGTGACGGACCCACTTAGCTTAAGAAGATCATGAAAAGTCCCAGCCAAATCCATGGGACATTGGAAAATCTTGCCAACCACACACACCGCAACTGATGGGTGTTTAAACAGGCCGGCAAGATACCACCCGAAGACCAAGGCAAAAGCTCTCGCAGCGAGGACGAAGATGAGCCTTAGGGTCCAATTGGTGGCGGACAGAAGAAATTCCCTCCCGAAGTCAAAACGGTGAGCATGATATACGCACCCACATACCGAAAAAGGAGAGGAAGCGCGCTCTCCGGGAAGTCTACGCGGTGGAACCCGTAGCCCCGAAGTACAACCCATGGTCGGCATACCCGATCACCTTTGATTGGCGTAATCATCCGACCAGTATCCGCCATGGGGGTTCGGCGGCCCTCGTCCTAGACCCCATTATAGATGGGTATCACCTCACAAAGGTCCTAATGGACGGAGGAAGTAGCCTTAACCTGATTTACTCAAATACGGTGAAAAAGATGGGCATCGATCTGTCAAGGATCAAACCCAGCAGCACTACCTTCAAAGGAGTGATCCCGGGCATTGAGGCCCGATGCACGGGCTCGGTAACTCTGGAGGTTGTGTTCGGCTCGCCCGATAACTTTCATAGCGAGGACTTGATCTTCGACATCGTGCCCTTCCACAGCGGCTATCATGCGCTGCTTGGTCGGACAGCGTTCACTCATTTCAACGTGGTCCCACACTACGCATACCTCAAGCTCAAGATGTCGGGCCCCAAGGGGGTCATTAGTGTCAACGGCAATACCAAGCGCTCCCTTAGAACTGAGGAACATGCACTGGCCCTAGTGGGCAAATTTAGCTACAAAGAAGATCGGCAAGTTGCGACATCCGCCATAAAGGCACATAAGGCTGGGAAGCGAGTTCGGCTTCAGACCGAAAACTCAGATCCTTCCTCTTCCCCTCTATAGGGACTCGCCCCCCATCACACAACCTCAGGACCAGCAAAGTATGTGCCAAGGAGGCACACTTCGCACTTAAGATTCCATGGGTAGCGATGGGGAAATTATGATGGGTGTTTGGCTGCCCCGACCTGCTACAATCAACATGTCTTCGGACACAATGCAGGCACTCCAAAAAGAGCCTGCCTACAGCGTAAAGCTCACCTACAATTCGGCGGCCTCTCAAGATTTTGTTAGCAAAACCCGCTCGCCGAATTCTAACACTGATACGTCTCCAACGTATCTACTTTTCCAAACTCTTTTGCCCTTGTTTTGGACTCTAATTTGCATGATTTGAATGAAGCTAACCCGGACTGAGGCTGTTTTCAGCCAAACTACCATGGTGTTGTTTTTGTGCAAAAATAAAAGTTCTCGGAATGACCTGGAAACTTACGAGGATTTTTTATGGAATATATAAAAAATACCAGAGAAAGAATCAACTGAAGATACGCTGCCAGTGGGCCACAACCTGCAGGCGTGCCCCCCCTAGGGCACGCCTGGCAGGCTCGGGAGGCCCACGTGGCTCCTCCGACCT
Source organism: Hordeum marinum (assembly GCA_022496015.1). Lineage (NCBI taxonomy): Eukaryota > Viridiplantae > Streptophyta > Magnoliopsida > Poales > Poaceae > Hordeum > Hordeum marinum. The sequence continues at coordinate 391,513,834 of CM039676.1, read as the reverse complement.
CATCTCCAGCTCCATATAACCTCTCTCGCCCAGAAAAAATTAGGAGAGAAGAGTTCTTCATGTTTCACGATACGGAGCCGCCGCCACCGCTTGTTCTTCCTCGGGAGGGCAGATTTGGAGTCCGTTCTGGGCTCCGGAAAGGGGAAATCGACGCCATCGTCATCATCAACCATCCTCCATCGCCAATTCCATGATGCTCTCCATCGTTCGTGAGTAATCTCATCATAGGCTTGCTGGACGGTGATGGGTTGGATGAGATCTATCAGGTAATCGAGTTAGTTTTGATGGGGTTTGATCCCTAGTATCCACTATGTTCTAAGATTGATGTTGCTACTACTTTGCTATGCTTAATGCTTGTCACTAGGGCCCGAGTGCCATGATTTCAGATCTGAACCTATTATGTTTTCATCAATATATGTGTGTTCTTGATCCTATCTTGCAAGTTGTAGTCACCTACTATGTGTTATGACCCGGCAACCCCGGAGTGACAATAGCCGGAACCACTCCCGGAGATGACCATAGTATGAGGATTCCATGTATTCACCATTTGCTAATGCTTTGTTCTGGCTCTCTATTAAAAGGAGACCTTAATATCCCTTAGTTTCCATTAGGAGCCCGCTGCCATGGGAGGGATGGACAAAAGATGTCATGCAAGTTCTTTTCCATAAGCACGTATGACTATATACGAAATACATGCCTACATTACATTGACGAACTAGAGCTAGTTACATATCACCCTATGTTATAACCGTTACATGACGAATGCCATCCGACATAATTATCCATCACCGATCCAATGCCTACGAGCTTTTCCTATACTGGTCCTTGCTTAGTTACTTTACCGTTACTGCTGTCACACTTGCTATACCAATTACTACTGCTATTGTTACCCCTATAACTGTTACTATCATACTTCTTTGCTACTGAAACTTTGCTGCAGATACTAGATCTTTCAGGTATGGTTGAATTGACAACTCAATTGCTAATACTCAAGGATATTCTTTGGCTCCCCCTGTGTTGAAACAATAAATTTGGGTTGAATACTCTACCCTCGAAAACTGTTGCGATCCCCTATACTTGTGGGTTATCAAGACCTTTTTCTAGCGCCGTTGCCTGGGAGCATAGCTCTATTCTCTGAGTCACTTGGGATTTACATCTTTTGATTACTATGAAGAATTTGCGAGATCCAAAAACTGAAGTTCTGCCCTCAACTACGAGGACAAGTAAGGAACTGCCATCTAGCTCTGCACTTGATTCACCTTCTGTTATGAGTAAATTTGTGACACTGCCACCTGCTATTAATTCTGATATGTCACCTATTCTTGATGATGCTACGTCTGCTATACATGATAATTATGATGATGCTTTGCTTGGTAATGATATGCCACTTGGTGAATTTCTTGATGCACAAATTGCTAGAGTTACTGCTGAATCAAATGATACTTCTGAAACTGATGAAATTATTGAAATGGAACCTGTTGTTACACCTGTTAGACCTAGACCTCCTAAATATGAATTGCCTAATATACGTAAGGGTTATGTTATGGAAGAAGAGGTAGCTGAAGACTTTCTTGCTTGTAAGGATAGCTATGATCTTGAGAATTTACTACGCAAGTGGAAAGAAAAATCTCTGAATGCTAGAATGCAATATGATTCTAAGTTTGCTACTTCACCTATCTTTGTTACTGATAAGGATTATGAGTTCTCTGTCGATCTTGAGTTAATCACTTTGGTTGAATCTGATCCTTTTCATGGTTATGAATCTGAAACTATTGTAGCACATCTTACTAAACTGAATGATATTGCCACCCTATTCACTAATGAGGAAAAAAATCGCTATTACTATATCCTTAATTTGTTTCCTTTCTCACTAAAGGGTGATGCTAAAACTTGGTTTACTTCTCTTGCTCCTGGTTGTGTGCGTAGTCCCCAGGATATGATTTACTATTTCTCTGAGAAATATTTTCCTGCCCATAAGAAACAAGCTGCCTTGCAGGATATATATATATATAACTTTGTGCAAATTGAAGAAGAGAGTATCCCACAAGCTTGGGGGAGGCTTGTCCAGTTACTAAATGCTTTGCCTGATCACCCTCTTAAGAAAAACGAAATACTTGATATCTTTTATAATGGACTAACCAATGCTTCTAGGGACCACCTAGATAGTTGTGCTGGCTGTGTTTTCAGGGAACAAACTGTGGAACAAGCTGAAATTCTATTGAATAATATCTTGAGCAATGATAATGCTTGGACTATTCCCGAACCACCTCCGAAGCCAACTCCGAAGAAAAGAGGTATTCTATTCCTCAGTCCTGAAGATATGCAAGAAGCAAAGAAATCTATGCAAGAGAGAGGTATTAAATCTGAAGATGTTAAGAATCTACCACCTATTTAAGAGATACATGGTCTTGATAGCCTGACACAGGTAGTAGATGTACATTCTCTTCGTAGATTCAATGAGAGTGATATCCCGTATGATAAACCTGCTAGCTTATGCTTAGATGAGTTTGACAACTTTGTTGCCAAACAACAAAGTTTTAATGATTATGTTAGCAAACAACTGGAACAAAATGCTCGTATGATTAATCATATAAGTGCTTGTGTGGATAGAAATGTTAATGATCTTAAGCTTATTGGTAAACATGCGTATATGGTCACTACTCAAGTAGAGCAAGTACTTAAGGCTCAAAATGACTTGCTTAATGAATTGAACGATAATTCTGTTAAAGTTGTTACTAGAGGTGGTAGAATGACTCAGGAACCTTTGTATCCTGAGGGCCATCCTAAGAGAATTGAGCAAGATTCTCAAGGAATTAATACTGATGCACCTAGTCATCCTGGTAATAAGAAGAAAAAGAAAGATGATAGGAACTTGCATGCTAGTAAACATGTTGCTGTTACACCTGAGAATCCAAATGATATATCTATTTCTAATGCTGAGAAACAATCTAGTGATGAACATGAGCCTTGTGATAATGTTAATAATGATGTTCATATTGATGCTCAACCTAGTAATGATAATGATGTGGAGATTGAACCTGCTATTGAACCTGATAACCCACAACCTAGGAACAAAAGATATGATAAGAGTGATTTTATTGCTAGGAAGCACGGTAAAGAAAGAGAACCATGGGTTCAGAAACCCATGCCCTTTCCTCCTAAACCATCCAAGAAAAAGGATGATGAGGATTTTGAGCGCTTTGTTGAAATGATTAGACCTATCTTTTTGCAAATGCGTTTGACTGATATGCTTAAAATGTCTCCTTATGCTAAATACATGAAAGATATTGTACTAATAAAAGGAAGATACCTGTTGTTGAGATTTCCACCATGCTTTCTAATTACACTTTTAAGGGAGGGACTCCTAAGAAACTAGGTGATCCTGGAGTACCCACTATACCTTGCTCCATTAAAGGAAATTATGTTAGAACTGCTTTATGTGATCTTGGAGCCGGTGTTAGTGTTATGCCTCTCTCTTTATATCGTAGACTTGAATTGGATAAGTTGACACCTACTGAAATTTCTTTGCAAATGGCTGATAAATCAACTGCTTTACCTATTGGCATTTAAGAGGATGTGCCTGTTGTGGTTGCGAACGTTACTATCTTAACGAACTTTGTTATTCTTGATATTCCCGAGGATGATGCCATGGCAGTCATCCTTGGAAAACCCTTTTTAAACACTGCAGGAGTTGTTATTGATTGCAACAAAGGCAATGCCACTTTCCATGTCAATGGTAATGAGCACACGGTGCATTTTCCGAAGAAACAATATCGGGTTCATTGCATAAATTCTAGTGAAAAATCTTCATCCATTATTATTGGAAGCTTTGAATTTCCTGTACCTACTGTCAAGATGAGAATGATATACTTATTGTTGGGGATATGCATATCCCCATTGAGGTAACCTAGTGATTTTTCGAAAATTCTCCGGTTTCATGTGATTCGAAAAAGTTTGTCAAGGAGACTTGATCAACCTCATTGATGGATTTCTTTTGATGACCATGAGATGGATGAATCTAGAAGTCACAACCTTCTGTTCCCATGTTTTACTTTCTGTTATTTAGTAGAAAAATAATAAATATAGCATTATTTTCCTGTTTTCTGCATTATCCTTCCAATAAAAATGACCTGAAAATAAAAGTTCTTCAAACGTCCTAAAATTCAAGTATGATTTTTTCTGTATTTAAGAATTTCTGAGATACATAACTAGTCAGGGGGATGCACCAGCGGGCCACGAGCCCAGGAGGCGCGCCCACCCCCCCTGGGCGCGCCTGGCAAGCTCGTGGGTCCCACGTGGCCCCCCTCCACTTATTCCAGCACCCATCTCCTTCGTCTACCTCCAAAAAAATCACCCCACATCTCAAACCCGTGTTCTTGCTCATTTTGCTACATTTTTCGATCTCCTTGTGCAAAGCCCCATTCACCAAACTGTTTTGGGGAATTGTTCTTTGGTATGTGATTCTTCCATTGGTCCAACTAGTTTTTGTTCTAGTGCTTTATTTATTGCATATTATTGCTGCCTTGGTGACCCTGTTCTTGAACTTTGCATGTCAAACTTAGTTGGTCCCAAGTAGTTTTGATGCAAGATATGGCCTCTAGACACTTGTAGGAGTATTTGCTATGAGTCTTGTTAAGTTCTGTTCACTTTTATTTTGAGTCGCTAAAAATTTCAGAATTATTTCAGAAAAGGGAAATGTCTAGGAAGAACTATCATGGTGGTTCCTCAAGCAAGAGGGGTCCCCGTCTCGCGATTCGGGAGCCCGATCCTTATCAGCCGAGGGACGCACCGGCGCAACCATGTGAATGGCCTTCTGATGAATTCATGATTGATGCAGGTTTCAAGGACGAGTTTGATACATTTATTCGCAACGCCGGGCTCGAAGGATTCATCTCCAATAAATGTGAACAGTATACTACACTCACTACCTCTTCTGCTTATAGATTCAAATTTTCAGTTGGCCATGACGCATCCATACCGTTTGATCTTTATGACAAATCGTATGCTATGGACTTAGAGGATTTTAATAGAATATGCAAGATACCTAATTGGGGTAGCCCCAATGACCCTCCTAAGTCCTCGGTTAGAGATTTTATTTCTAGTATAACTGTTGGAGAAACTAGAGATATTACGCAGGCTACCATGGGGAGCATTCATTTTCCTGCCTTACATTATTTTGCCCTCTTCATAGGTAGATGCATTAATGGTAAGCGTGATCATAGCCACCTCTGCGCACCTGACCTCAGTATACTTAAGAGTGCAGTAACAGGTGAAGAAGTTTTAACATGGGAGCTATAATTGCTAGGAGACTAAATAACAATGCTAATGAAGGAAATTTCTTTGGTGGGATCTATGCCACTCGCCTAGCTAATTATCTTGAAATACCCATCCAGACTAGAGATCCGCCGCTTCACAATGCTTTCCTTGATCGTGCTGCTATGATACGCTTCTAGTTCCTGGAGAGGAGCAATGAGTCCCTCCTATACCGGTTAATATTTAACCGACATCGTGTTTTCATATTACCCTTCCTGCTCCTGCCTTCTTTGATTTTTACAGTAAACGGAGATATTACATAACCAGAGAAGAGGCAGAGGAGCATTAGAGGGAGGTTAAGGTTGCTCGCCTCCGGGACGCAGCTATTCAGGCGGTAGCTGCCGCGTCCCAGTACAACCCACATTATGAGTTCGGATATCGCCCGGAGTACCATAGGGATGGTTACTTTCCTCCTTGGGAGTAGACCAACTTAGGACAAAAGCCTAAGCTTGGGGGAGTACGTGTTTCTCATTGACTTTATATTCATGTTCATGGTAATTTATATCCTGCTCATGCTTGCACTCAACATTGGCTAATTCTAATGCATGTTCATGACTGTTGTTGCTCTCTAGTTGGTCGCTTCCCAGTCTTTTGCTAGCCTTCACTTGTACTAAGTGGGAATACTGCTTGTGCATCCACTTCCTAAACCCAAAGTTGTTCCATATGAGTACACCATACCTACCTATATGCGGTATTTACCTGCCGTTCCAAGTAAATTTGCATGTGCCATTCTCTAAACCTTCAAATAATAATCTGTTTTGTATGCCCGAACCGCTCATGTTGTGACACGGGGCGGTCAGTATCTTCCATGCTAGGCGTGTTATCCTCAATATGTGTTTATTCACTATCACTCACGAGAAAGGGGTCGGTAATCGGAATGCCCAGTTCCATGCTCAAATCAAATAAAAATATAATTGCAAACAAAACTCCCCCTGGATTGTTGTTGGTATGGACGACACTCGAGGATTCGGCTCGTCGTGGAGTGTGATTGATCGGTGGTGGGGGAGTCAAAACTTTACTATTCTGTTTGGGAACCGCTTATAATATGTGTAGCATGGAAGATGGTGAAAACTCTTGGTCATCGCGTTGACAATGAAAGCATGCCACCCCAAAAATTATTTATCTCTGTTTTAAAAAGCTCGAGCTCTGGCACCTCTGCGAATCAATGCTTCCCTCTGCGAAGGGCCTATCTATTTACATTTCTGTTGAGTCATCCTCTTCTTATTAAAAGCACCAGCTAGAGAGCACCTCCATCATTTGTATGTTTTGCTATTAATTGATATTGAGTATGAGTATGACTGGATCTTCTTTGCCATGAATTACAATTTCTAGTCGGCCCTTGGTCTTTGAAGGTTCTCTGCATTTATGTTTTGCGGTCTCAGAAAGGGCTAGCGAGATACCATCTATTCATATTGTATCATGATTGTTTCGATTGAAGTGTTGACGTTTGAAACTTATTATTTTTTACTCGCTAGTTAATTATGCCATTGATATGAGTACACCATGAGACCTGAATGTCATTGCTTATGTGGTTAGTTTATGACCTTGCTGAAAATCTGAATATGAGTTAGACATAATTACAACAACAAGATCAAACAGAGTTTGTAAAAGTTTTTCTTTTGTCTCTTTCAGTTTATCAACTGAATTGCTTGAGGACAAGCAAGGCTTTAATCTTGGGGGAGTTGATACGTCTCCAACGTATCTACTTTTCCAAACTCTTTTGCCCTTGTTTTGGACTCTAATTTGCATAATTTGAATGAAACTAACCCGGACTGATGCTATTTTCAGCAGAACTACCATGGTGTTGTTTTTGTGCAGAAATAAAAATTCTCGGAATGACCTGGAAACTTACGAGGATTTTTTATGGAATATATAAAAAATACCGGAGAAAGAATCAACCGAAGAGGAGCTGCCAGTGGGCCACGAGCCCAAGAGGTGCCCCCTGGCCGTGCCTGGCAGGCTCGTGGGGCCGACGTGGCTCCTCTGACCTCATCTCCAGATCCATATAAGCTCTTTCGCCCAGAAAAAATTAAGAGAGAAGAAATCATTGCGTTTTACAATACGGAGCCGCCGCCACCACCTATTCTTCCTCGGGAGGGTAGATCTGGAGTCCATTCTGGGCTCCGGAGAGTGGAAATCGAAGCCATCGTCATCATCAACCATCCTCCATCGCCAATTTCATGATGCTCTCCATCGTTCGTAAGTAATCTCATTGTAGGCTTGCTGGACGTTGATCGGTTGGATGAGATCTATCATGTAATCGAGTTAGTTTTGATGGGGTTTGATCCCTAGTATCCACTATGTTCCAAGATTGATGTTGCTACTACTTTGCTATGCTTAATGCTTGTCACTAGGACCCGAGTGCCATGATTTCAGATCTGAACCTATTATGTTTTCATCAATATATGTGTGTTCTTGATCCTATCTTGCAAGTTGTAGTCACCTAGTATGTGTTATGACCCGGCAACCCTGGAGTGACAATAGCCGGAACCAGTCCCAGAGATGACCATAGTATGAGGATTCCATGTATTCACCATATGCTAATGCTTTGTTCCGGTTCTCTATTAAAAGGAGACGTTAATATCCCTTAGTTTCCATTAGGACCCCGCTGCCACGGGAGGGATGGACAAAATATGTCATGCGAGTTCTTTTCCATAAGCACGTATGACTATATACGGAATACATGCCTACATTACATTGACGAACTGGAGCTAGTTACATATCACCCTATGTTATAACCATTACATGATGAATGCCATCTAACATAATTATCCATCACCGATCCAATGCCTACGAGCTTTTCCTATACTAGTCCTTGCTTAGTTACTTTACCGCTACTGCTGTCACACTTGCTAAAAAAATCACTACTGCTACCATTACCCCTATTACTGTTACTATCATACTACTTTGCTACTGAAACTTTGCTACAGATACTAAATCTTTCAGGTGTGGTTGAATTGACAACTCAACTGCTAATACTCGAGGATATTCTTTGGCTCCTCTTGTGTCGAATCAATAAATTTGGGTTGAATACTCTACCCTTGAAAACTGTTGTGATCCCCTATACTCTTGGGTTATCAAGATCTATCCGATGTAATACTCTTTTGCGGTGTGTTTGTCGAGATCCGATGAATTGTGGGTTTATGTTCAGATTATCCATGAATATTATTTGAGTCTTTTCTGAATTATTATATGCATGATTTCATATCTTTGCAAGTCTCTTTGAGTTATTGGTTTGTTTTGGCCAACTAGATTGGTAATTCTTGCAATGGGATAAGTGCTTAGTTTTGGGTTCAATCTTGCGGTGTCCTCACCCAGTGACAAAGTAGGGGTAGCGAGGCACGTATTGTATTGTTGCCATCAAGGGTAAAAAGATGGGGTTTTCATCATATTGCTTCAGTTTATCCCTCTACATCATGTCATCTTACTTAATGCGTTACTCTGTTTTTCATGAACTTAATACTCTAGATGCAGGCATGAGTCGGTCGATGTGTGGAGTAATAGTAGTAGACGAAGAATCGTTTAGGTCTACTTGTCACGGACGTGATGCCTATATGCATAATAATTGCCTTGGATATCTTCATAATTATTCGTTTTTCTATCAATTGCTTGATAGTAATTTGTTCACCACCGTAATACTTGCCATCATGAGAGAAGCCATCTAGTGAAACCTATGGTCCCCTGGTCTATTTTTCTTATTATACTTTCAGATCTAAAACTAAAAATACCAAAAATACTTGCTGACCTATTTTTACTTTTAGTTTTACTTTCCATACAAGCATCCTATTATATCAATCTCTATTAGATCTCATCCTTGCAAGTAACCGTGAAGGGATTAACAACCCCTTTATAGCGTTGGGTGCAAGAGTTTGATTCTTTGTGCAAGTACATCTATTGGTGACTCGCTTGTATCTCCTACTGAATTGATACCTTGGTTCTCAAAATGGAGGGAAATACTTATCTACTTTGCTGCATCAAAACATTCCTCTTCACGGGAAACCAACGCATGCTCGAGAAGTAGCACGAAGGATTTCTGACGCCGTTGCCGGGGAGATACATAGCAAGTCAAGGATACCAAGTACCCATCACAAACTCATCTATTGAATTTACTTTTTTTGCCATTTGCCTCTAGTTTTTCTCTCCCTCACTTCTAAAACGATTTTCAAAAAATACCAAAAAGATTTGGCTTTTTATTCGCCCTTTTTCGTTCGTCTCCTTTTTGCTTGCTTGTGTGTTTGATTGCTTGCTTTGTCACGATGACTCAAGAGAATACCAAGTTGTGTGACTTTTCCAATACTAATAATAATGATTTTACTAGTACTCTGATTGCTCCCGCCACTAGTGCGGAATCTTATGAAATTAATGCTGCTTTGCTCAATCTTGTCATGAAAGAATAATTTTCTGGCCTTGCTAATGAAGATATCGCATCCCATCTAAATACTTTTGTTGAGTTGTGCGATATGCAAAATGAGAAAGATGTGGATAATGATATTGTTAAATTAAAGCTATTACCGTTCTCACTATGAGATCATGCTAAAACTTGGTTTTCATCTTTGCCTAAAAATAGTATTGATTCATGGAATAATTGTAAAGATGCTTTTATTTCCAAGTACTCTCCGTCCGCTAAGATTATCTCCCTTAGGAACGATATAATGAATTTTAAGAAACTTGATCATGAACATGTTGCATAATCTTGGGAGAGGATGAAACTTATGATTAGGAATTGCCCCGCGCATGGTTTGAGTTTTTGGAGAATTATACAGATTTTCTATGTTGGATTGAATTTTGCTTCTAGAAATCTTTTACATTCCGCCATGGGTGGTACTTTTATGGAAACCACATTAGGAGAATCTAATAAACTCCTAGATAATATTATGGCAAATTACTCTCAATGGCACACCGAAAGATCTCCTACTAGTAAAAAAGTGCATGCTATTGAAGAGATTAATACTTTGAGTGAAAAGATGGATGAATTGATGAAATTGTTTGCTAGTAGGAGTGATCCTATTGATCCTAATGATATGACTTTGTATTCTTTGATTGAAAATAATAATAATCTATGGATGTGAATTTTGTTGGTAGGAACAATTTTGGTAATAATGCTTATAGAGGTAATTACAACGCTAGGCCGTTTCCTAGTAATTCCTCTAATAATTATGGTAATTCCTACAACAATTCTTATGGAAATTATAATAAGATGCCCTCTGATCTTGAGAGTGTTGTTAAAGAATTCATTAGTACTCAAAAAGGTTTCAATGCTATGATTGAAGAAAAAGTGCTTAAGATTGATGATTTAGCTAGGAACGTTGATAGAATTTCTCTTGAGATTGATGGTTTAAAAATTGGATCTATTCCACCCAAGCATGATATTAATGAGTCTTTAAAATCTATGAGAATTTCTATTGATGAGTGTAAGGAAAGAACCGCTAGAGTTCGTGCTAAGCATGAATGGCTTAAAAAAGTGTGTTCTCGTGATAATAGTGATGAAGATCTTAAAGTGATTGATGTAACTCCTATTGAATCTTTCTTTTCCAACATTAATCTTGATAATGATGGGACTGGAGATTAGTCAACTTTAGTTAAAAGGTGTCCCAATGATTCGGAGTTTTTAGATCTTGATGCTAAGATTGATAAAAGTGGGATTGAAGAGGTCAAAACTTTAAATAGCAATGAACCCACTTTTTTGGATTTCAAAGAGTTTAATCATATTAGCTTCTCTTCTATTGATTGTATTTCTTTGTTGTAATCCATGTTGAATTGTCCGCATGCTTATAATCAAAACAAGGCTTTTACTAAACATATTGTTGATGCTATGATGGAAGCTTTTGAAGAAAACCTTGAGTTGGAAGTTTCTATACCTAGAAAGCTTTATGATGAGTGGGAACCTGCTATTAATATTAAGACTAAAGATTATGAGTGATGTGCTTTGTGTGATTTGGGTGCTAGCGTTTCCACGATTCCAAAAACTTTATGTGATGTGCTAGGTTTTCGTGAATTTGATGATTGTTCCTTAAATTTGCACCTTGTGGATTCCACTATAAAGAAAACTATGGGAAGAATTAATGATGTTATTATTATTGCAAATAGGAATTATGTGCCCGTAGATTTCATTTTTCTTGATATAGATTGCAATCCTACATGTCCTATTATTCTTGGTAGACCTTTCCTTAGAACGATTGGTGCAATTATTTATATGAAGGAAGGGAATATTAGATTCCAATTTCCATTAAGGAAGGGTATGGAACACTTTCCTAGAAATAAAATAAAATTACCTTATGAATCTAGCATGATAGCTACTTATGGATTGCATACCAAAGATGACAATGCCTAGATCTATTGCGATTTGCCTAGCTAGGGGTGTTAAACAATAGCGCTTGTTGGGTGTCACATTATTACCTCTGTAGTAATTGTGTTTTTGTGTTTTAATTTGTGTTTGAGCCAAGTAAAACCTTTGGGGTGATCTATGGTAGTTGTTGATTTGATCTTGCTAAAAAACAGAAACTTTTGCGCTCAATCCAGGAATTTTCCAAAATTTTCAGAGTGTCTAATAGATCTTAAATTTTTACGCAAGATTTATATAAAAATTTCCCTGCTTGTACTAATTTTTCAGAATTTTTAGAGTTCCATAAGTATTTGAAGTTTATAGATTTCTACAGACTGTTCTGTTTTTGACAGATTCTGTTTTCTTTGTGTTGTTTGCTTATTTTGATGCATCTATGGGTCATATCGGGGGGGTATGAGTCATGGAAAAGTTAGAATACAGTAGGTATTACACCAATACAAATAAGTAATGAGTTCACAATAGTACCTAAAGTGGTGATTTATCTTTTTATACTAACGGATCTCATGAGTTTTCTGTTGAGTTTTGTGTTGTGAAGTTTTCAAGTTTTGGGTGAAGATTTGATGGACTATGGAATAAAGAGTGGAAAGAGCCTATTCTTGGGGATGCCCAAGGCACCCCACGTCATATTCAAGGATACCAAAAAGCCTTAGCTTGGGGATTCCCCAGAAGGCATCCCCTCTTTCGTCTTCAATCCATCGGTAAATTTACTTGAGGCTATATTTTAGTTCACCACATGATATGTGTTTTGCTTGGAGCGTCTTGTATGATATGAGTCTTTGCTTTTTAGTTTTCCACAATCATAATTTCCGCACACACCTTTAGAGAGAGACACGCTGAATCATGAATTTATTAGAATACTCTATGTGCTTCACTTATATATTTTGAGCTAGGCAATGTTGCTCTAGTGCTTCACTTATATCTTTATAGAGCATGGTGGTGTTATATTTTATAGAAATTATTGAACTCTCGTTCCTCACTTATATTATTTTGAGAGTTTCTTAAAACAGCATGGTAATTTGTTTAGGTTATGAATTTAGTCCTAATATAATGGCATCCAAGAGGGATATAATAAAAACTTTCATATTAAGTGCATTAAAAACTATGAGAAGTTTGATTCCTTGCATATAGTTTTGAGATAATAGGGATGGTAATATGAGAGTCATGCTAATGAGTAGTTGTGAATTGAAGAGGTACGTGTGTTAAAGCATGTGATTCCCATAGCATGCACGTATAGTGAACCGTTATGTAACGAAGTCGGAGCACGATTTGTTTAATGATTGTCGACCTTTGTGTGAGGGTCGGGAGCGCGCGATGGTTAGCTCCTACCAACCTATACCCTAGGAGCATGCGTCTAATGGTTTGTTTGATAACTAATAGACTTTTGCAATAAGTATGTGAGTTATTTATGACTAATGTTGAGTCCATGGATTATACGCACTCTCACCATTCCACCTTTGCTACCCTCTCTAGTACCGCGCAACTTTTGCCGGTACATCAAACCCTCCTTCCTCAAAACAGCCACCATACCTACCTATTATGGCATTTCCGTAGCCATTCCGAGATATATTGCCATACAACTTCCACCGTTCCGTTTATTATGACACGCACCATCATTGTCATATTGCTTTGCATGATAGTAAGATAGCTAGCATGATGTTTTCATGGCTTGTCCATTTTTTTGATGTCATTTGCTATGCTAGATCGTTGCACATCCCAATACATCACCGGAAGCATTCATATAGAGTCATATTTTGTCATAGGTATCGAGTTGTAATTTTTCTTTCTTTGAGTTATAAGTAAATAAAAGTGTGATGATTTTTCATTATTAGAGCATTGTCCCATGTGAGAAAAGGATGATGGAAGCTATGATTCCCTCACAAGTTGGGATGAGTATCCGGACTTTACAAAAAATAAAAGAGGCCAGCGAAGACCAAATAAAAAAATAATAATAAAAGAGGCCAAAGAAGCCCACCAAAAAAATGAGAGAAAGAGAGAAGGGACAATTGCTACTACCTTTTCCCACACTTGTGCCTCAAAGTAGCACCATGATCTTCAGGCCAACTCCAGCACGCGAGCCCATCTAGATGTCCGTTTGGGCCGGATTCTGTCCGTTTGGGGCAACCATGGGTCTGCCCATGTCCGGATCAGTCCGTGTCCGGGTCGGTGCGCCCAACGCGCGACAGCACCCCAAATCGTCTGGGGCGGACTGGGCATTTAAAAAAAGTGGAAATGCCAGAAAAATGCCAAACATTAATAATTATACATTAAACATTGTTCAATGGCCCACGGCCCATAGTCCTTAACTAACATAATTAAAAAAACAAAAAAATGCGCCGTCCCACGTTGCTGCCGTGGCCGTCGCCGTCTCCAAGCGTTGTCGTCGTCGTCATTGTCGCCGGTGAGGTTGACGTAGGGCGACACCATCCAGAGATGGGTCGGCGGCCCCTGGAAGGTTGGCGGCGCTGGCGGCTCCTGCACCACCTCCGCGCACGACGACGACTCACGCTTCGGTGACCACGGCGGCATGGGGCACCAATGCTTGACCCCCACTGCCTGGGCCATCTCCATGGTCGTGCACGACCACCTCCAGCGCTGGCCCACCAGGTGCGGGTCAAATGCGGCCGCTGGCTGCTCCTCGTCCACCTCCTCCTTCACCGCCACGGCGTCGGCCATCTCTAGCTCCGGGATGGCCACATCACTGGCCGCGGAGAGGGCCATCGCCGTCTCCAGCCCCGCCCACTGGCGCTCATCGTACATGTTCATGGAATCTTCCACGACACGCTGGATGAGCTGGGCCTCCTCTTCTTCGTTCATGCGTGGAGGAGGTGGTGGCTAAGGAGAGGGTGACGATGATGGGGTCGGCGTCAGGCCGCACACCCGCGTACGCCCGCGCACCTAGGGAGGGCTCGGAGGGCGTGCCCGACGCTCTGCACATGCCCGAGGCGGGCTATTGGTGGCCCCGGCAAAGTACGACGCGCGGTGCATGTCGTGCTCGTCGCGAAACCACCTGTCCCATAGGGGCGAATCGACGACATACCTCGGGTCGTCGTAGAGGTCATCGGGGAGGCGGCGTCGGCGGTGCTGGATCTCGTCATGGCGGGCACGACCACTCAACGGCACCGGCGGGATCGACACCCGATCCGGGACAGGTGCCAGTTGTTGGGCAAGTGCATGTCGCTCCAGGGGAGCGGTGTCCTTGTCTCCCAATAGCGGCGGAAGACATCTACATGGATGTATTGCTGGGAGTGTGTCGGGACGCGCGTGCCCGTAGGGGCAATGATGAAGGGGGCCAGAGAAAGCCATGGCGCAGGAGAAGGACGGCGACGACGGCCGGACGATGACCCAGCCTCTTGGTCATGTGGCCCATCCCCTTGCGGCCGGTGTTCGACCACCCCATTGTTGTCGGCGGCCGGAGAGCTCGAGGGAGGGGGGAGGAGGCTAGGGTTTTGGTGTTGGTCCCAAGGTGGTGGAAGAAGTGGAGTGGGGGCTCGTGGACTGACGGTCCATGACTTCCCCCATTTAAGAAGGATGGCGATCGCCCGCTTGAGTGGATGACAAGAGGGGCCTACCGTTCGTGTGTAGTAAATGCGGGCGGTGGGAGGTAGGTGGTCGCCCACCACGCGCCCCCGACGCGGTCGTGAGGAGGCCTTGAGGGCGTCCGTTCGCTGTCCGCCTAGACCCAAACCCGGCGCATGTTTGTGCCGGAAATGGGTCGGCCCGGACACAAAACGGACAAGATGCATCCAGGGTGACGTGCGCTGGGCCATGGGGTTTGTCCGTTTTGCCCCAAACGGACAGGGCCGGACCTGATGGGGTCGCGCGCTAGAGTTGGCCTCATGATAGAGAGTCTCCTATTTTGTCACTTTCATATAACTAATGGATATTCATTATGCACGACCACTTAGTTTTCTTTTTGAGCTTTCATACACTTATAGCTCTAAATGCATTTGTTGCATGGCAATCCCTTCTCACTCACATTGATATATATTGATGGGCATCTTCATAACCCATTGATACACCTAGTTGATGTGAGACTATCTTCTCCTTTTTCCCTTGCACCTCCTCCATATTCTATACCACCCATCATGTTATATCCATGGCTCGCGCTCATGTATTGCGTGAGAGTTGAAAAGGTTAGAGAACACCAAAAGTGTGAAACAATTGCTTGAGTTTTCATCGGGGTTGTGCATGATTTAGATACTTTGTGTGGGGGAAGACGGAGCATAGCCGGACCATATGATTTTGCAGGGATGACTTTCTAAGGCCATGTTATTTCGAAAGGACACGACTACCTTGTTGGTGTGCTCGAAGTGTTACTATTTTTACGTCAATATTAGACTATTGTTTTGAATCTTACGGATCTGAATATTCATGCCACAATAAAGAATATTACATGGATAAATATGTTAAGTAGCATTCCACATCAAAAATTCTGTTTATATCATTTACCTACTCGAGGACGAGCAGGAATTAAGCTTGGGGATGTTGATACGTCTCCAACGCATCTATAATTTTTGATTGTTCCATGCTATTATATTATCTGTTTTGGATGTTTTATATGCATTAATATGCTATTTTATATTATTTTTGGGACTAACCTATTAATCTAGAGCTAGTGCCAGTTTCTGTTTTCCCCTTGTTTTTGAGTTTCGCAGATAAGGAATATTAAACGGAGTCCAAACGGAATAAAACCTCCGAAATGATTTTTTATGGAATAAAAGGAAGCCACAAGACTTGAGAACCAAGGCAGAGGAGCTGCCACAGGGCCACAAGCCCGCTTGCCACGGCAAGGGGGGTACCGCGCGCCGGGCAGACTTGTGGGCCCCTGGAAGCTCCCCTAACCCTAATCTTCGGCCTATAAATTCCCAAATATTCCATCATTATCGAGGGGAGCCACGAAAACACTTTTCCTCCGCCAGAAGCTTCTGTTCCCGAGAGATCCAATCTTGGAGCCTTTTCCGGTAATCTGCCAAAGGGGGGATTCGATCATGGAGGGCGTCTACATCAACTCCACTACCCCTCCGATGATGCGTGAGTAGTTCACCACAGACCTACGGGTCCATAGCTAGTAGCTAGATGGCTTCTTCTCTCTCTTTGCTTCTCAATACCATGTTCTTCATGATCTTCATGGAGATCTATCTGATGTAATACTCTTTTGCGATGTGTTTGTCGAGATCCGATGAATTGTGGGTTTATGTTCAGATTATCCATGAATATTATTTGAGTCTTTTCTGAATTCTTATATGCATGATTTCATATCTTTGCAAGTCTCTTTGAGTTATTGGTTTGGTTTGGCCAACAAGCTAGTCTATTAGAGGCATACTAGGTACATGGTTTTGTCTATGTATCCACACATGCATCTAAGTCTCCGATCAATACAATTATAGCATGGATAATAAACGATTATCATGAACAAGGAAATATGATAATAATAAATTTATTATTGCCTCTAGGGCATATTTCCAATAGTCTCCCACTTGCACTAGAGTCAATAATCTAGTTCACATCACCATGTGACTCGCATTGTTATGAATCTAACACCCAATGAGTTTTGGGGCTCGATCATGCTTTGCATGTCAGAGATGTCTTATAGTCAACGGGTCTGCGACATTCAGATCCGTGTGCACTTTGCAAATCTCTATGTCAAACTGTAAACACTGCTACCACACTCGACTTGGTACTATTCCAAATGGCTGCTCCACTATACGTATCTAGATTGCTACCACGAGTCATCCGGATTGGTGTTAAAGCTTGCATCGACGTAACTCTTTACGACGAACTCTTTATCACATCCATAATCGAGAAACATATCCTTGGTCTTTTAGTTACCAAGGATAATCTTGACCGTTGTCCAGTGATCCACTCCTGGATCACTCTTGTACCCCTTAACAGACTCATGGCAAGGCACACACAGGTGCGGTACACATCATGGCATACTATATAGAGCCTATGGCTAAGGCATAGGGGACGACGTTCGTCCCTTCTCTTTTTTATGCCATTGTCGAGCTTTGAGTCTTACTCAACTTCACACCTTACAAATCAGGCGAGAACTCTTTCTCTGACTGATCCATTTTGAACTCTTTCAAAATCTTGCCAAGGTATGTACCCATTGAAAGTCTCATCAAGCATACTGATCTATCTCTATAGATCTTGAGGCTCAACAATTAGGTAGCTTTATCCAGGTCTTCCTTTGAAAATCACTTTTCAAACAACCATTTATGCTTTCCAGAAATTCTACATTATTTCCGATCAACAATATGTCATCCACATATACTTATCAGAAATTCTATAGTGCTCCCACTCACTTTATTGTAAATAAAAGTTTCTCGTAAACTTTGTATAAACTTCAAAACTTTGATCACCTCATCAAAGTGTATATTCCAACTCCAAGATGCTTGATTCAGTCCATAGAAGGCTCACTCAAGCTTGCACACCTTTTACCATCCTTAGGACTGACAAAACCTTCTGGTTGTATCTCATACAACCTTTCCTCAAGAAAGAAAACGATGTTTTGATATCCATCTGCCAGATTTCATAATCTAAAAATGCAGCAACTTCTAACATAATTCCAATAGACTTTAGCATCGCTACGAGTGAGAAAGTCTCATTGTAGTCAACTCCTTGAACTTGGCGGAAACTTCTTTGCGACAAGTCGAGCTTTATGAATGGTGATATTCACCATCAACATCTGTCTTCATTTTAAAGATCCATTTGTACTCGATGACCTACCATCCAACGAGAAAGTCTACCAAAATCTATACTTGGTTTTCATACATGGATCCTATCTCGGATTTCATGGCCTCTAACCATTTGTCGGAATCCGGGCCCATCATCGCTTCTCCATAGCTCATAGGTTCATCGTTGTCCTACAACATGACCTCTAAGACAAGGTTGTCGTACCACTCAGGAGCAGTACACGTCCTTGTCGACCTACGAGGTTCGATAGTAACTTGATCCAAAGCTCCATGACCATCATCATTAACTTCCTCTTCAACGAACGTAGGCTTCACAGAAACATCTTCATGCGCTGCTCTACTCTCTGGTTGAAACAAAGGTTCAACAACCTTATCAAGTTCCATCTTCCTCCCACTCAATTCTTTCGAGAGAAACTCTTTCTCGAGAAAGGACCCAGTTTTAGCAACAAACATTTTATGCTTGGATCTGAGATAGAAGGTTCACCCAACTATTCTTTAGGGTATTCTATGAAGATGCATTTGTCCGCTTTGGGTTCGAGCTCATTAGGTGAAAACATTTTCCACACAAGTGTTGCAGCCCCAAACATCAATAAATGACAGCTTAAGTTTCTATCAAACCATAATTCACACGGTGTCATCTCAACGGATTTAGATGGTGCCCTATTTAAAGTGAATGCAATGCATAACCCCAAAATTATAGTAACAAAACGACAAGACACATCATAGCACGCACCATATCCAATAGAGCACGACTATGATGTTCGGACACACCATCACACTATGGTGTTCCAGGTGGCATGAGTTGTGAAACAACTTTCACACTGTCTAAAGTTGTATGCCAAACTCGTAACTCAGATATTTACCTCCACGATCATATCGCGGACATTTTTATCTTCTTGCCACGATGATCTTAAACTTCACCCTGAATTTTCTTGAACTTTTCAAATGATTCAGACTCGTGTTTCATTAAGTAAATATACTCATATATACTCAAATCATCAGTGAAGGCAAGAAAATAACGATATCCACTGCACACTACAACACTCATTGGACCGTATACATCAACATGTATCATTTCCAATTAGTCAATTGCCTATTTCGGAAAAATGAGTCTTAGTCATCTTTGTCCAAGGGGCATGGTCCGCATGTCTCAACCGATTCAAAATTGAATGAGTCCAAAGATCCATCAGCATGGAGTTTCTTCATGCGATTTATACCAATATGACATTTAGTGACAGTGCCGCAAGTATGTGGTACTATCATTATTAACTTTGTATCTTTTGGCATCAATGTTATGAACATGTGTATTACTACGATAAAGATTCAGCAAACCATTCTCACTGGGTACATGACCATTGAAGGTATTATTCATGTAAACAAAATAACCATTATTCTCTAACTTAAATGGATAACCGTGTTGCAATAAACACGATCTAATCATGTTCATGCTTAACGCAAACACCAAATTACATTTATTTAGGTTTGTCACTAATCCCGAAGGTAGAGAGAGCATGCGATGTTGATCACATCAACCTTGGAAACATTTCCAACACACATCATCACCTCACTCTTAGCTAGTCTCCATTTATTCCGTAGCTTTTACTTTGAGTTACTAACATTTAGAAACCGAACCGGTATCCAATACCCAAGTGTTATTAGGAGTACTAGCAAGGTACACATCAATAACATGTATATCAAATATACTTGTGTCGACGTTGCCAGCCTTCTTATCTACCAAGTATCTAGGGTTGTTCTGCTTCAGCGATCGCTCACCTCACAATAGAAGCACTTAGTCTCGGGTTTGGGTTCAACTTTTGGTTGCTTCACTGGAGCAGCAACTGACTTGCCATCCATGAAGTTTCCCTCCTTGCCCTTGCCCTTCTCGAAACTAGTGGTTTTACTAACCATGAACACTTGATGCTCCTTCTTGATTTCTACCTTCGTGGTGTCAAACATCGCGAACAGCTCAGGGATCATTATTTCTATCCCTAGCATCTTATAGTTCATCACCAATTTCTAGTAGCTTAGTGACAGTGACTTGGAGAACTATATCAATCACTATCTTATCTGTAAGATCAACTCCCACTCAATTCAAGCAATTGTAGCACCCAGACAATCTGAGCACATGCTTAACGATTGAGCTATTGTCTTTCATCTTGCAGGCAAAGAATCTTCTTGGAGATCTCATATCTCGCAACACGGGCACAGGCCTGAGATCCTAATTTCAGCTCTTGGAACATCTCATATGTTCCATGACGTTCAAAACGTTTCGGAGCCTCAATTCTAAGCCGTAATGCATGACACACTAAACTCTCAAGTAGTCATCAGAACGTGCCTGTCAGATGTTCACAACATCTACAGACGACGCTAGAGGGGTCGGTGCACCGAGCGGTGCATTAAGGACATAAGACTTTTGTGCAGCAATGAGGACAATCCTCAGATCACGGACCCAATACGCAGTATTGCTACCATCATCTTTCAACTCTATTTCTCTAGTAACATATAAAAATTCAAGGGAGCTACAGCGTGAGCTAGTAATCTACAACATAATTTGCATAGACACTACTGACTATGTTCATGATAATGAGTTCAATTAATCATATTACTTAAGAACTCCCACTCAAATTTACATTTCTCTTGTCATTCGAGTGATACATGATCCAAATTCACCAACTCAAGTCCGATCATCATGTGAGTTGAGGTGGTTTCAATGGTGAACATCATCATGTTGATCATATCGACTATATGACTCATGTTCGACCTTTCGGTCTCTTGTGTTCCGAGGCCATGTCTGTACATGCTAGGCTCGTCAAGTTTAACCCAAGTGTTCTGCATGTGCAACACTGGCTTGCACCCGTTGTATGTGAACATAGAGTCTATCACACCCGATCATCACATGGTGTCTCGACACGACAAACTTTTGCAACAGTGCACACTTGGGGAGAACACAATTTATCTTGAAATCAAGTGAGGGATCACCTTATAATGCTACCGTCGTCCTAAGCAAAACAAGGTGCATAAAAGGATTAACATCACATGCAAATCATAAGTGACATGATATGGCCATGAACTTGTACTTTTGATCTCCATCTTGAAAGCACCGGCATGATCTCCATCGTCACCAGCATGACATCATGATCTCCATCATCTTGATCTCCATCAACGTGTCGCCATCGGGGTTGTCGCGCCCACCATGCTTCTACTACTATTGCTACCGTTTAGCGATAAAGTAAAGCATTACATAGCGCTTAATGATTGACACGCAGGTCATACAATAATTAAAGACAACCCTATGGCTCCTGCCGGTTGCCGTACTCATCGATATGCAAGTCATGATATTCTATACAACACATGATCATCTCATACATCACATATAACTCATCATGTAATTGGCCATATCACATCACAACATACCCTGCAAAAACAAGTTAGACATCCTCTAATTGTTGTTGCATGTTTTACGTGGCTGCTACAGGTATCTAGCAAGAACAATTCTCACCTACGCATAAACCACAACGGTGATACATTATTTGCTTTTCAACGTTCTCAAGGACCGCCTTTGTCAAATCCGATCCAACTAAAGTGAGAGAAACTGACACCCGCCAGCCATCTATGCAACAAGTTGCAGTTGAGGGAACTGGTCTCTCGTAAGCATACAAGTAATGTTGGTCCGGGCCGCTTCATCCCACAATACCGCTGAACCCAAAAACGACCAAGGGAGGAAGCAATCTAAGCATCAATGCCCACAAACTCTTTGTGTTCTACTCGAGATCTCATCTACACATAGACCTAGATCATGAAGCCACTGTTGGGGAACGTCGCATTGGAAACAAAAAAAATTCCTATGCACACGCAAGATCTATCCATGGTGATGAGCATCTACGAGAGGGAGAGTGGATCTACATACCCTTGTAGATCGCTAAGCGGGAAGCGTTGAGAAACACGGTTGGTGTAGTCGAACGTCTTTGCAATCCAAATCGCCGAGCGTCCCGCGATCTCATCACGATCCGTCCCGCGATCCAATGACGACCCGTCTCGCAAACTCATCACGATCCGTCCCGTGATCTCATCACGATCCATCTCGTGATCTTGATCATGGTCCTTCTGATCTAGCGCCGAACGGACGGCACCTCCGCGTTCAGCACATGTGCAGCTTGATGATGATCTCCGCCTTCTTGATCCAGCAAGAGGGAGCGGAGAGGTAGAAGAGTTCTCCGGAAGCGTGACGGCGCTCCAGCGATGGTGGTGGAGCTATTCCGGTAGGGCTTCGCCTAAGCACTGCAGAAAACCGATCTAGAGGAGAAACTATGCACTAGAGGAACGGGCACCACGTAGCTAAAACTCAAGTGCCAAAAACCCTAAAACCTCTGGTATATATAAGAGGAAGAGAGGAGGCGGCTGGGACCGCAAGGGACCAGCCCTTGGGTCGGCCGAATCAAGGAGGAGAGGAGGATTCCTCCTCCAATCGTAGTAGGACTAGGATTCCTCACTATTTTGCCTTTTTCCACCTTTTCTCTTTTGGTTTTCTCTCCCAGCTGCATGGGCCTTGTGTGGAACTTCTAGCATCCCACTAAGGGCTGGTATTTACTCTGCGACAGCCCATCTAGCCTCTTGGGTCGAAATACCCCTCCCGATGGTTTCCCGGTACACTATCGGCACTCCCGGTACACTACCGATGAGGCCAAAACTTTTCCGGCGACCAAAATAGGACTTCCTATATATCAATATTTACCTCCAGACCATTCTAGAGCTCCTCGTGACGTCCAGGATCTCATCCGGGACTCATAAAAACCTTCGGTCACCACCATGCATAACTCTGTACTAGCGAAACGTCACCAAACCTTAAGTGTGCAGATCCTGCGGGTTCGAGAACTATGTAGACATGATCGAGATACCTCTACGGTCAATAACCAATAGCGGGACCTGGATGCCCATATTGGTTCCTACATATTCTACGAAGATCTTTATCGATCGAACCTCTATGTCAAGGATTCAGTTAATCCCGGATGATGTTCCCTTTGTTCTTCGGTATGTTACTTGCCCGAGATTCGATCATCGGTATCTCCATACCTAGTTCAACCTCGTTACCGACAAGTCTCTTTACTCGTTCCGTAATACAAGATCCCGTGACTAACACTTAGTCACATTGCTTGCAAGGCTTATTGTGATGTATTACCGAGTGGGCTCTGAGATACCTCTCCGTCACACGGAGTAACAAATCCCAGTCTTGATCCATGCTAACCCAACAGACACCCTCGGAGATACCTGTAGAGCACCTTTATAGTCACCCAGTAACGTTGCGATGTTTGATACACACAAGGCACTCCTCCGGTGTTCGTGAGTTTCATGATCTCATGGTCATAGGAACATATACTTGACATGCAGAAAACAGTAGCAATAATCTGACACGTTCATATGCTACGTTTGTAGTTTGGGTCTTGTCCATCACACCATTCTCCTAATGATGCGATCCTATTTATCAAATAACATCTTATGTCCATGGCTAGGAAACCTTAACCATCTTTGATCAACGAGCTAGTCTATTAGAGGCATACTAGGGACATGGTTTTGTCTATGTATCCACACATGCATCTAAGTCTCCGATCAATACAATTATAGCATGGATAATAAATGATTATCATGAACAAGGAAATATGATAATAACCAATTTATTATTGCCTCGAGGGCATATTTCCAACAAATTGCTCATGGAAAACAAAGGAGCTTGACCTTTGACTGTTTGCGAAATGTTACATAATCCACACGGGCCATTGTAGAAATTATGTGTGATATGTTTATCATCACACACAAGCCGTGTATAACATCACTGGTCACGTTTCCCAAAAAAGTACGCGTGGGATCGTATTTGCATCAGGCATGGTTCCCTATTGGCTCACGTGTGAGATACGGTGTATCGCAAATGATTGAGTAGCTCCTACGCACACGTACAAGTGCTACAAAGCGTTTGCGATTTCTTATTTATCACGGACGTTTTCGATTAGATCTCATGTGCTTTTCCTGTGGATCACATGCGGTTGCGCTATGAGTTGCGTGTGCTTTCTGTTTTGGACCGCACACGCTTATTTTCTTGAACTGTGTCCATTGAAATTGCGAGGTTATTGTAAAATATCGCATTTAATTCGCCCTGCAAGTAGAAAATTCGCCACAATATGCAGTCAACAAATAGTGTCCACATGAAGAACATTCATCATAATTCGCCATAATATGCAATTGAACAAACTGTCCACAAGCGACTGATTCATCATAATTCATGACATTATGCAATTAAGCAAATACTAGCTAAATTCGATAGTTGTTAAATCGACATATGCAGTACATAATCATAGTGTACGAAATACGAAGACATGATCACATGGAAAATAATGCATCCATGTGTATATGTTTAGCTGATAACACTATATGAATGCATACTTATTATTAGGGGATATGAATCCGAAAATCTTCGACGACATCATTGGGCTTGATATAGTGTTTCACAAAGAAGGTGTTGATAAATTTCCTAACAGACATCAATTCATCTGCGGCGAGTGGTGAAGAGATCATCGGTCCGAAGATCAACTGTAGGACTTTTAGATTAGAATGTGACATACGTGTGGAGTAGAAGATAGTAATTAAGAAGCAGACTTATTGGTTTATCCTATCAGTATTGAAACCGCATTCAACACGTATGCATAGGTTCATTATGTGTGCACAAACGTAGTATCCACATAGGCTGGTACCTTATTGTTGATGAGGACACTGATTTTTTTGTACAATATTAGTCATGTATATGCCCCGTTAGGAATAACCTAACTGATGTAAGTTGTTTCTTCTTTTTTATATGGAGAGAACTAGAGAGATTTTTACTTAGAAACTTACACATCTGAGTAGCATTTTCTGAAAAATAACGGATTTCGTTGTCTTACCAGAGAAATGATCACGTCTGTAGAGGTAGTTGGCGGTCGAACCATAACCCTCCTAAATATATGTTCTTTCACAATACATCACAAATGAAGATGAATTTTCACTCACTCAATTCGGGAACCAGATATGAAAAAACGCATTGACATCAAAGAATTCAATACCTATCCATGAAATCCTGAAGATGACTCAGATCATGAGACACATTTGACTCTCTGAAAGAATCCATGTAGTAAACTATGTTGTGTTTTGGAACAATGACCACGTAGATACAGTGACCTCTACAGTTTAAGAAAACCATGAACATACGAACTATGTCTAGAACTAAAAGACAATCAATATATGCGTGTATATTTAACTTACTAATACGGGCACACGAAGAATTCTTCTATCTGTAAGTCAAATAAGATCTTGGCAACATAATCAATGGAAGCCATGCGTGAGTCATTATCTCGTAACAAAACACCATTTTCTAAATCAGGATCTATGAAATACGCATGCGCCCCTTGATGTTCTCTGTGTCGTCTAGCCCCTCAGAGGAATATAATACAGTTAGTTTTTTTTGTCATTTACAAGCTTATATGGAGAAGTTGATCAGAGTTTGTGAAGTACTTACAACATCAAGCACTTGACAACAGTGGAATCAAGCTCATCGAAGTTGAAGAAGAGATAAAAGTCCTCGAATTCCACATTGATGGTACCTGGAACGTGAGAGAAATGATGATGGTCGTACTGCAATTCCACAATATTATGATCCTATCCTTTTGACATTATGTCCATGTAATATTTATGTAACTTGCGACAACAGGAATTGCACTCATCAAAGTATTCACCAAAAAGAAATGGCTGGCCATTCTTGTACTTGCGTGCTTCAACTGGGTCTTCATCAAAACCAGGATTACATGGGTCTTCATCGGTCATGCCATGGTTCTGCTTGAAGAGTCTTCGTAGTAGGATGCTCTCGTACTCGCCCCTCCTCTGTTTCTGCAATGTGTAATAAGAAATTTCCAATTTTATCAGGAAGCTAAACATAAATGCAACAGTCTTTGTAGTACATGATGCACATCGGTAGTGTTTGAATGAAAACAAATTAATAGTGACAACTATGTACATTCTGCTGTCAAACATTCTAATTTGTTAAAAACTACTGTCTTGCACCATGTTTTTTTCACTAAGTTAGAGAATTTGTTTATTTCAGATTGCCATGTTGTGTTAATGCTGGCCATATTTCTGTGCATATTTATACCTTACTCGTGCTTAATGAAATGAAGTGCTTCATGTGTACTACCTTGTAGTAAATTTTCATGCGATGATAACTCATGTCGCATATAGTTTTCTTGTTGTCAATATGCCTTCAAGTTAAAACTATGATAGTGTCTTAATAACATCCAGAATGAAATAGAACATAGGAAGTCTGAATCACATCTAATATAACAAATGATTTGTAACAACGAGAGTTAGGCTTACCTTCTTTGCAATTCGCCAAAACTTCCTCCCACTGTACCTAGATTCAAAAGCTCATAACTTCATGGATTGAAATTTATGTTGACCATGAACAGACAGGTCTTCAGCTACCCCTATCCATTTATTGGAAGTGGTTGTACTAGGGAGCTACAAGAGAAAGAAATGGCACAAGTGGACCTGCCGCTTTAAAATCCCCAATTCCAAAACAAAACCCTAAGCCTAGTTGAGTGATACGTCTCCAACGTATATATAATTTATGAAGTATTCATGCCATGTTTACAATAATTCTATATGATTTTGGTATGATTTTATTAGAACTAACCCGGATTGATGCTGTTTTCAGCAGAACTACCATGGTGTCATTTTTTGTGTTGAAATAAAAGTTCCCAGAATGGGCTGAAAATTTAGTATGATTTTTTGTGTACCAAAAGAGACCCCCGAAGCATTGGATCTCGATTAGAAGAACCACGAGGAGGCGGCAAGCCTGCCAGGCGCGACCAGGCGGGTGGCCACGCCTAGCAGGCTTGCCATCGTCTCGTTGGCCCCCTTGACGTGAGATCGACGCGAAAAATTCCTATAAATCCATAAAGCACCAAAAAAGAGTCCTAGATCGGGAGTTCTGCCGCCGCAAACCTCCAGAGCCACAAAAACTAATCTTGGCCCTCTCACGCACCCTGCCGGAGGGGGTCGCCATCACTGGAGGCCATCGTCATCACCCCAGAGGGGCCATCAACACCATGGAGGCCAAGGAACAAAGGGAAAACCTCTCCCCATAGAGGGGTATGCCATGGAGGAGGAAGCACAAGGGGGAGACCCTCTCCCCCTCTCTCCCGGTGGTGCCGGAGTGCCACCGGGGGAACCATCGCCGCTATGATCGTCTTCATCAACATCACCTTATTCATCACCATCCTCATCTCCTTTTAGCGGTCCACTCTCCCTCACCCCGCTGTAACCCACTACTTGAACATGGTGCTTTATGCCACATATTATGATCCAATGATGTGTTGCCATCTTATGATGTTGTGAGTAGATTTCTTTTGTCCTTTGGGTTGATTGATGATCTAGATTGGTTTGATTTGTATGTTTATTTGGGTGATATCCTATGGTGCCTTCCGTGCCACGCACACATGAAGGATTCTCGTTGTATGGTGTTGCAATACATTCATGATTTGCTTGTAGTGGGTTGCTTGAGTGACAGAAGCATAAACCCGAGTAAGGGGGTTGTTGCGTATGGGATAAAGGGGACTTGATGCTTTAGTGCTATGGTTGGGTTTTACCTTAATGATCTTTAGTAGTTGCGGATGCTTTCAAGAGTTCCAATCATAAGTGCACATGATCCAAGTAGATAAAGTATGTTAGCTTCTGCCTCTCCCTAATATAAAATTGCAATAATGATTTCCGATCTTGTTAACAATTGCCTAGGATAATTCCGCACACCGACCCATCATTATTCCGCACTCGATATTCGTAATATATTGTAATATTATGTTAACAGAACCTATTTTAATATTTTAGTTCTCCATTATCATGCAAAGCTATCCTCTTCATACCTACAACGTAGTTTTATTTCTCGTTTCTATATGGAAGCAAACGTTCGGTGTACGTAGAGTCGTATCAGTGGCAGATAGGACTTGAGAGAATATTGATCTTACCTTTAGCTCCTTGTGGGTTCAACACTCCATAATTAGCACTTCCACCTTTGGAAATTTCTATGATGATTCCTTGCACTAATGGATTATCACGCTCTTTTCTGGCGCCGTTGTCGGGGAGCAATAGTGTGGGGTTGATATTCTCATGTGTGCTTGTTTGCTTTCTTAACTAAGTAGTTTTTGTTTTACCTTTTTACTTTCTTTAGTTGTGAGTGAAACAAACAAAAAAATGTAAAATACAAAAAACAGTTACTTGCCCCTTATGCCTAACAAGTTTTTCAAAAAGAGAAGTGATTGGAAGGTGGTGCATTGGAGAAGTGAGGGTCGACCTTGAACACTTGTGTTCATGCTCATGGAAACAATGTAGAATTTTTCATGGAAGCTTCTGAAAAATAATTATCCCATTATATATGTCCATTGTATTATAGAAATAATGTGCCAACATTTTCTTTTAGGATGATTAGATTGCTTGTTTGGTGTGTGCAGGGTAAACAGAAACTTTGGCTGTAATGCGTGAATTTACATTTTTTACTGGAATGTCAAAAGTTTCTAAAAATTTTACACAGTACTGCTATGCAAAGTTTTTAATTTTTGCTAAGTTTTTCGAATTTTTTTAGTTATAGAAGTATACAAAGTTTCCAGATTGCTACAGACTATCCTGTTTTTGACAGATTCTGTTTTCTATGCATTGTTCTCTTATTTTGATGAATCTATGGGTTGTATATGGGGGAATGAACCATCGTGAAGTTGGACTACAGTAGATATAATGCTAATATGTATTTGTAATGAGTTCACAACAGTACTTAAAGTAGTAATTTGCTTTATTATACTAACGGAGCTCACGAGGGTTTTGTTAAGTTTTGTGTGAATGAAGTGTTCAAAGATCGAGGAGGTATCGATATAAGAAGAATACGGAGAGACAAGAGTTCAAGATTGGGGACTCCCAAGGCACCCCAAGTAAATACTTCAAGGAGACTCAAGCATCTAAGCTTGGGGATGCCCCGGAAGGCATCCCATCTTTATTCTTCAACAATTATAGGTATACCTCGGTTTTTGTTTTGTTCACATGAAATGTGTCTTTAGTGTTTTTCTTTTCCTTTATGCACCCTTCTAGTCTGAGTTAGTCATTCATTGATTTGTAGAATTCTTCATGCGCTTCACTTAAATCTTTTGAGCATGGCTTTATAGAATTCTCTTTGTGCTTCACTTATATCTTTCGATATGGCTTTATAGAATGCTTAATATGCTTCACTTATATATTTTGAGCTTGGATATTGGTTAATATATATTAATTGTAGAATGATATATGAACTTCACTTATATCTTTTACAATATGAATAAAATGATCATCGGAATTCGGCTTGGAAGAGTATCATTGAAATATCATGCCTAGCTAAAAAGGCATTAAAGAAAAGCCCTTGTTGGGAGACAACCCAACACTTTTACCTTCTGTTTTGATGTGCTAAAATGATTAAGATACTGTAGTAATCATGGTTTGTGCCTTTTATTTCAATAAATTGCCAAGTAAAGCATTTGGGATAGTGTGGATAATTGCTTGTTTGATTCTGTGCAAAAACAGAAAGTTTTGCGTCCAGTATATGAATTATCTGATTTTACTGGAGCGTCAAAAAATTCTGAAATTTTTCCAAAAACTTTATATACAAATTTCCTAAGTTATACTAATGTTTCAGAATTTTTAGAGTCATAGAAGTATGGTGATCATTCAGATATTTACAGACTATGCTGTTTTTGACAGATTCTGTTTTGCATGCATAGTTTGCTTGTTTCAAGTGTTCCTATAGCTTATATTGAGTAATATAAATTATGGGAACGATATAATACAGTATTTATAATGTGATAACAATTATGAATCTTGTCTTGACAGTACCTAAGTGAATGATTCATCTTTATTACACTAACCCTTCTCATGAAGTTTCGTTAAGTTTTGTGTGATTGAAGTTTTCAAGTTTTGGGGGAGATACCGATATGAGGGGAATAATAAGTGACAAGAACCCAAGCTTGGGGATGCCCGAGGCACACCCAGGGTAATATTCAATTAATACTCAAGCTTCTAAGCTTGGGGATGCCCCGGAAGGCATCCCCTCTTTCGTCTTCAACACTACTGGTATATCTTACTAGGAGCTATATTTTTATTCGTCACATGATATGAGTTTTGCTTGGAGCATCATTTTATTTTTTTGTTCTCTGTTAGATGTTATTTATAATCTTGTGTTCCAATGAAAAGTTCCAAGACTTGCCTTAGGATGCTTGCTTTGCATGTTTGATGTGTGTTGTGTAAAAAAATAGAAAGTTTTGTTGTAGTGTTTGAATTTTAATATTTTACTGGAATGCCCAGAGTCTCTGAAATTTTTACAAAGTGTTGTCATATAAATTCCTTAGCATGTCCTCAATTTTCATAATTTATAGAGTTACAAAGGTACACTGGTTTAATAAATTACTACAAACTGTTCTATTTAGACAGATTGCTGACATAGTTTTGTTATCTACTTATCCTATAGTTTCCTTAGCCTATATTGGTAGATATAAATTGTGGAAATGATAGTATATAGTACTGAATGTTTGAAAATTATTGTGCAACTTGTCTTGGCAGTACATGAAGAGTTGATTTGTTCTTATGTGTACTAACCTATCTCACGAGTTCTTTTTGAGTTTTGTGTGGATGAAGTTTTTGAGAATAGATGAAACCGGGATATGAGAGGATTAAAGAAGATACAAAAGCTCAAGCTTGGGGATGCCCAAGGCACCCCAAGCAAATATTTCAATATCTCTCAAGTATCTAACCTTGGGTATGCTATGCATCCCACCTCTCTTGATCAACAATTATCGGATAGCCTATGTTGAGCCTAAATTTTTATTCGTTCACATGATGCGTGCTATTCTTGGAGTACCATTTTTAATTTTGTTTGTTGTTTCAATAAAATCATTGGATCTGAAATTTTGAATAAGAGAGAGTCCTCACATGGCTATTTAACTAATTGACTATGCATTGATCTTCACTTATATCTTTTTGGAGTAGTTTGTCATTCACTCTCGTGCTTCACTTATATCCTATGAGTAAATGGTTGAATGAATTGAATATCATAAATCTGAAATAAAAAAATGCATCATATACTTATCCCATGGGGAGTAATGACTTCACACATAATAAGTATAGGTGGTGAAATGTATTGAGAGTTAGCAAACACCGCATTGGTCACTTGAAAAATTCATGAAAGAATATTGAAGGAAGAGAGATTTCACATATAAATGTACTATGTTGGACATCTTCTATGATTGTGAATACCCATTAATTATTTTTGAACTTGAGAAAATTAGTTGAAGTTGGACAAGGAAGACAACATAATGAGTTATGCTTGGGTATATTTGTATAGTAGTTATATTGTTTTGGATCCTCCAACATGTGGTGCTTGCTTCCACCTCATACTAGCCAAAACTTCCGCACCAAGTAGAAATACTACTTGTGCGTCCAAACATCCTTAAACTAGTTTTGCCATGAGAGTCCACTATACCTACCTATGGATTGAATAATATCCTTCAATTAAGTTGTCATCGGTGCAAAAAACAATGAAAATTGTTCCTAAATATGTAAGATCTTTTATTGTAAGGGAAAATAAGCATTGTACGAACTTGTGATGGTAAAGAAATAAGAGCGACGGACTGCATAATAAAGGTTGCTATCACAAAGGGCAATACAACGTGACGTTCCTTTGCATTAAGAGTTTGCACATCTAAAAACAAAAAGCGCATGACAACCTATGCTTCCCTATATGAAGGGCCTATCTTTTACTTTCTAGTACTTACCTTTATACAAGAGTCATGGTGATCTTCACCACTTTTTATATTTCACCTTTTTCTCTTGGCAAGCATCATGTGGTGGGGAAAATATCCAAGCATATATGGCCATTCAAATATATTTGATCATGAATTATTATTATTGACAATTACCTATATGATAAATAAGTTGGGAGGTGAAACTTTAAGCCCCTATCTTTCTCTGTGTTCGAAGGATGCCATTTGCTCTAAAAATATGCTTTGAGAGTTAGCAATCATGGAAGACTATATGATAGTTGAGTATGTGGAATTTTCTAAATCAAAACTCTTACATAGACCCTTCCTGAAAATAGGATGAATTGCAATTGTTTGGTGACTGAAAGCATAGTTCGTTAGTTTTCAAGAAACTTTATGGTCTATACTTTAACATGTGAATAGCTTGTTACTTCATCATGAGAAGTTTTATGAGTTGAGCTACTATTTATGATATATAATGACACTGGAAAAGTGTTTGGAACTATCATTGTTCAAACTTGTGCACTTGCTAGCATTCACACTTCATAAATTATTTCGTTTATTGTTTACCTACTCGAGGACGAGCAGGAATTAAGCTTGGGGATGCTGATATGTCTCCAACATATCTATAATTTATGAAATATTCATTCCATGTTTACCATAATTCTATATGTTTTTGTTACAATTTTATTAGAACTAACCCGGACTGACGCTGTTTTCAGCAAAACTACCATGGTGTCGTTTTTTGTGCAGAAATAAAAGTTCTCGGAATGGGCTGAAAATTTAGTATGATTTTTTGTGGACCAAAAGAGACCCCCGAAGCATTGGATCTAGGACAGAAGAGCCACGAGGAGGTGGCAAGCCTGCCAGCGCGGCCAGCGGGGTGGCCGCGCTTAGCAGGCTTGCCACCGCCTCGTGTCCCCCCTTGATGTGAGATCGATGCCAAAAATTCCTATAAATCCAGAAACCACCGAAAAGAGACCTAGATCGAGAGTTCCGCTGCCGCAAACCTCCAGAGCCACGAAAAACACTTCTTTGCCCTCTCCGGCACCCTGTCGGAGGGGGGCACCCTGTCGGAGGAGGCCATCTTCATCGTCCCGGAGGGGCCATCAACACCATGGAGGCCAAGTACTAGAGGGAAAACCTCTCCCCATGGCGGGGGAGGCCATGGAGGAGGAAGCACAAGGGGAGACCCCCTCCCCTTCTCTCCCGGTGGTGTCGGAGTGCCACCGGGGGAACCATCGCCGCGGTGATCGTCTTCATCAACATCACCTTCTTCATCACCATCCTCATCTCCTTTTAGCGGTCCACTCTCCCACACCCCGCTGTAATACCCTACTTGAAAATGGTGCTTTATGCCACATATTATGATCCAGTGATGTGTTGCCATCCTATGCTGTTTTTAGTTGATTTCTTTTGTCCTTTGGGTTGATTGATGATCTAGATTGGTTTGGGTTGTATGTTTATTTTGGTGCTGTCCTATGGTGCCTTCCGTGTCGCGCACGCGTGAAGGATTCTCGCTCTAGGGTGTTGTAATACATTCATGATTCGCCTATAGTGAGTTGCTTGAGTGACAGAAGCATAAACCCGAGTAAGGGGGTTGTTGCGTATGGGATAAAGGGGACTTGATGATTTAATGCTATGGTTGGGTTTTACCTTAATGGTCTTTAGTAGTTGTGGATGCTTGCTAGAGTTCCAATTATAAGTGCATATGATCCAAGTAGAGAAAGTATGTTAGCTTATGCCTCTCCCTCATATAAAATTGCAATAATGATTTCCGATCTTGTTAACAATTGCCTAGGATAATTCTGCACACCGACCCATCATTATTCCACACTCTCTATTTGTAATATATTGTAATATTATGTTAAAAGCACATATTTTAATATTTTAGTTCTCCATTATCATGCAAAACTATCCTCTTCATACCTACAACGTAGTTTTATTTCTCGTTTCTAGATGGAAGCAAATGTTCGGTGCACGTAGAGTCGTATCAGTGGCAGATAGGTCTTGAGAGAATATTGATCTTACCTTTAGCTCCTTGTGGGTTCGACACTCCATACTTATCACTTCCACCTTTGGAAATTTCTACGATGATTCCTTGCACTTGTGGATTATCATTGAGCCAGATAGAAGAGAGACGAATACCTGGCTAGTGAGAGATTCGTCGTTGTCAGAGATACCGCTTGAGGGGTCACTCGAGGAGACCATGACGTGTCCGTCGCGGTCGGATGCTAGAGGGAGAGATGTGGGTGGTAGCACGCGAGGGGGAAGGGTGGAGGGGTTGCGGGGGAAATGTGGCCCTTTGACGGGGGGGAGGGGGAGGCAGATATTTTGGCGGTCGGCGAAGTTTTTTGCTCGTTGCAGGGAATCTTGGCCCGCAAAAATTCATCAGACACGTTGTTTCAACTTTTATCGTGTGTGATGATACAGAACAGGCAAAAATTCACCCCTCCCCACGTATTCTATGGTTATAGTGGACATTCACGTCGTTGCATAATGTAACATCAACTGTTAACTTGGGTATAGAAAATAGCGAACACACATAGCTCACAGTTACTAAACCGAGCAAGTTCACTAAATAATCAAGCTGCTTGAACTAGACATAGCTCTTACAAAAGACCGGCTCTTTGAACAAAGGCTATTACTAATACGCATAATTTTAACAAAGACACCGATGAGCAACCACCATGTGCCCCACCGATGTTCGATGAGCTGTCGACGACTTGTCCGGTCGACGTTTCGCCGGTGCTGGACTCCGCATCCCCCAGGCTAACTTCGAACGCGGCGACATGCTCATCCTTGGTGTTGTCATCATCATCGGCGTCGCCCTCATCTTTGTAGTACTTGTAGTAGTGACGGCGCCATAGCTCGCATTGGTACTTCATTGCCGATTCCTTGATGGACATGCGCTTCTTGACCTCCTCCTAAGCCACGCACAACTCCTCCCAGCACTCGGCGCACTCAGACGGCTCCCACATCTCCAGCTCTCGCTCGGAGATCTCGTGCGGAAGGGGCTCCATGGCCTCTGCCCCCACATCGTCGGCATTCATCTTGGCATCCGCAGCAGCCGCCTCTTCGGGTCTGTGATGCATGCTGGATTCCGGCAAAGCTTGGAGTATCTTCGCGTGGGCGTTCTTGATCATATAGTCCTGGATGGCCTCGACCCGGGCCAGGGCGGCCTCGACCCAGGCTAGGGCGGCCTTCACGCCACGGCACGCTGCTCGAGCGCTCCTGGTGTTTGCAGCCGCCGTCTTAGCAGCTGCAGATGCCTTCTCCGCGGATACAGACGCCCTTTTGACCGCCGCAGAAGCCTTGTCGGTCGTCGCAGAGGCCCTTTCGGCGGATGCGGTTGCGCTCTCGGCCGAGGCGGCCGCATTCTCGGCATAGGAGGGAGCGCCCGGGGCTGAGGGGGTGGTCGTATGCACCCTTAAGAAGCGTTCCCACGGCTTGTTCTTTGCACCGAGGGTTTTTTGGGGAATGGGGTCGATGGTGAATGGAATTTGAGCTAGACGAAGCCGACGAAGCTTCCCTCTTAAGACATAAATAGAGCCGTAAATTTTCATCGCAAACGGTTTCGTATGGAACCGTGTGTACGCAGTTCACTTTTTGTATTGAATTGTATAACTATTTTGGGGTACATCGGTAACGAATATTGTTTTATTTGTAATAAAAAAAATCCCTACCATCAAAATTCACTAACGACATCCTAAAATTAGGAAATATTCGGGGTACAATCGACATTTTTATGCATTAAGTTAGTTTGTACAATCCCGAACATGCAAGATGAAGCAAAAACTTCTGGAAAAATCATATTTATGTACTACTTGCTTCTCTATATATGCCGCTTGCAATAAATTTTAAAGAGTTCCAAACATCTTGGCTAACGGTTTGGACACACATGCACACATTGGGAATCTAGGTTTTAAAATTCAAAAAATAAAAAAATGCTCTAAAGTACATGGTAATAATCTGCATGATTTCCGGACATGGGGCCAAGATGTCGTGGTCAAAGTAACGGCTTGTTCAAGATAAGCTTTGAGACATGCCTCTCACAAAACGTAGCATCACACGAAGGGTCATGGTTCCAAGAGGGGACATGATCCTTGTTTGATGACAAACCGCTAGTCGTTGTCTCATTTGGCCTACCTTTTTTTTGCATTCGTTACAATGCACGAATACGCCCAACAACCTGAAATTTGGACTTTTCGGAGTTTAGTGAGCATTTTTGTACATGAAGTTAGTTTCTAGATATCTAGTGGCCATAATTCAAAACTAAAACACATGGACATATTCAAGATGAAACAAAAACTACGGGGAAAACATCATTTTTATATATGTAGTAGTGCTTCCGTCTATATGCCACGTGCAATAAATTTGAAGGAGTTCCAGACATCTTGAGTAACGTTTTTGGACACAAGCATTGAAAATAATCTAAGTTTTTAAATTCAAAAAATAAATAAAAATGCTATGAAGTACATGAAAATCAGTATGATTTCCCTACATGGGGACAAGATGTCATGGTCAAAGTGACGGCTTGTTCGAAATAAGCTTTGACACATGCCTCTCACAAACCGGAGCACCACGTGCAGGCTCGTATAGTTCCTGGAGGGGACGTGGAGCGTGTTGTGTGATGACGAAACGAATCGTTGCCTCATCCGGCCTAGTTTTTTTTTCAATCGATGCAATGTACGAATACAATCGTCATCCTAAAATATAAAAAAATTACAACATTCAATTGGTATTTTTATACATGAAGTTAGTTTCTAGAAATTTAATAGCCATAGTTCAAAACTGAAACACATGAACAAGTAAGATAAAGCAAGAACTGCTGGAAAATCATATTTATGTACTACTTGCTTCCATATATATGTCACATGTAATAAATTTGAAGGAGTTCCAAATGTCTTGAGTGACGGTTTTGATGCAAAAACATTGGGAATCTAGGTTTTAAAGTCAAAAGTTGAAAAATGCGTCGAAG
This sequence comes from Hordeum marinum, assembly GCA_022496015.1. Classification (NCBI taxonomy): domain Eukaryota; kingdom Viridiplantae; phylum Streptophyta; class Magnoliopsida; order Poales; family Poaceae; genus Hordeum; species Hordeum marinum. The sequence continues at coordinate 391,476,661 of CM039676.1, read as the reverse complement.
TACATGAAAATATGCATGATTTCCCGACATGGAGCCAAGATGTCGTGATCAAAGTAACGACTTGTTCGAGATAAGCTTTGGCACATGTTAAAGCTGGCAATGCATGGTTAACTGTTACCCGCGTCCGCATGGGCGATTACTCTATTAGGGCACGGGTGCGAGCTTGAATGCTCATCTAAAAGTTGGTGGGTCAAATACCTTACATACCGAGCATGCAGGATGGGGATGAGGATGGGATAGCATTAACCGCCTTACCCATTAATTGAAGTACTTACATGTGGGCTTTGAAATTAGTAGACCCCACGTAATTTGGGGCCTCGGTCATCCAAATTTACACACATGCCACCCCTTTGGACCAAAATTCCCTAAGAAATCCCAAACATAGCTACAACATATTGTTTATTGCGTTGAAATAATATTTTTTTGTACTGAAATACGCGAAGGTTGTTCTTAAATGAATGTGTGAGTTTCCCACGGTAATAAAGAACTCGATAGGGACGTGAACGGAAAACTTTTTATCCCCGCACACGGGTACGTAGACGAGGACGGGGATGGGAGGGTGGTGATGGGGGCGGAGATGGGATCATGGGACTCCAATACTCGTCGAAGAAATCCCCAGCTTTAGTCACAAGCCTCTCACAAAACGGAACATCACACGAAGACGCGTGGTTCCGAGGGGGAACGTGGGGGCATGTGTGATGACAAACCGCCAATCGTTGTCTCATTCGACCTAGTTTTTTTTCATCGATACAATGCACGAATACGACCGGCATCCTATTTTTTTTTAAAATGGCGTTCTATTGGCAATTTTATACATTAAGTTAGTTTATAGAAATTTAATGGCCATATTTCAAAACTGAAACACACGAACAAGCTAGATGAAGCAAAAACCGCGCGGAAATACTATTTATGTACTACTTTCTTACATATATATGCCACATGCAATAAATTTGAAGGAGTTCCAAACATCCTGAGTGATGGTTTGGACACAAAAGCATCAATAATATAGGTTCTACATTAAATAATGATAAAAAATGCTCTGAATTCTGAAGTACATGAAAATATCCATGATTTCCTGCCATGGGGCCAAGATGTCATGGTTACTGCTCTCGGACTCGCTCCCGTAACACAAATGGCACGCATGCATTACATTTGGATAGAAAATATAAATATTTGACAAAACAAACGGGTCCACATGATTGGCGCCCTATTTCGTGTTTTGAGTCTTGGAAGCCAATTTTCACGGGCTATTAATCACACACGGTCATGCATTAGGAACCGTTGGTGATGTTAATTCCAAAATGGTTGTTGAGTAGGAAATCATGTGCAATCACTGCTAGCATCGATCAAGATTCCAGCCGCCTATAAATGCTGCCCCTCGAGACGTCATCCCGCCTGCATTCTCTCGTCTCTATATCCCACCCCTCGCACAAAACTCTGCCATGACGCGGCCGGTCTGTGCACAAGTAGAGGAGGAGGCACCACCCCGCAAGGACATGGCGAAATGCAGCGACGAGGAGGATCCCTACGCGCCCCCAGACGAGGTCGCGCTAGACCCACCCAACTAAAGAATGGTTTTGGGGCCAGTGCAATCTGGCTTTGTGGAAGGCACTGCCGCCAACTGAGAGAGCCAGGAGGTGGCGTTCAAGGAGTGTGCATGAGGAGCGTGCTAGGAACCTCGCGGCCTGGAATGCCCTTAGTGCCGCACGAGAAAAGGAGGAGTTGGAGCTTTGGCGGCGGGCGAGTCTACGAGCGGTGGAGGTGTACGAAGACGGATGTTACCACAAAATGAAAGCCAGAGGCGCTAGGTGCCTCACCGCTGAGTGGGCGTGGGCCGATAAGCTCGAGCGTGCCATCGCCAACGAGCTCTAGTGGGCGCCTAGTGAATTGTCCTGCATGGTCACGCGCCTCCGCCAGCAAGAGGCTGATCGGCACGTCGAACGGTTCGAGGCAGAGGAGGCAGCGAACTCCCTTCGCGTTGGGAAGACATCGCGCACCAGGGAGCTGATGGCGAGAGGCTGCCATTTTACTGCTCCCCCTCAAGGAGGGGTTATTATTGGTTTAGTTTTTATTCATTGTACGTATTAGTTAAGTACTATCATCATGTATATGTGATGGTATATGTTGTATATGTATCATGTCTTCAATGAGTTATTCAACAATTAATATATATTATTAGTTTCACATTTTTATATTTGTTTTCATACTGATTTTCTGGCTCTAACTGTTAGCCTTTACACATATTAAAACATAACAATAGAACATAAATCATTCACACATCGAAACATATCAATATTGTGATTGTTATCTAGGCATTGGGATTGACATCTAAACAGTTCAACAAAATAAAACGCGTCCATGACTAGTTGACTACACCCTATCCTACGGAAGCTCTTGGCTATGCCTGAACCCGGTTAGGCGTTCGTCCATGCGGTTTGCACGCTCACGATACAACTGGAGTGCGATCTCGAGCTCCAAACTGGCTATTTCTTCGGAGATTACCATCTTGAGGTGCCATGGCCATTTTATTCTACTGCTCCCTGATGTACACCTTGGCCAAGGAGACGCTCGAGCCTACCGATGAGCCCATTAGCATCGAGGGGGCCGAGGACAAGGCGAACGGTGCGACCCATGCGAACGGCACGCCCACCGTACGGGGCAAGGACTATGCGGCCGGGCTCTGGTGCAAGTACGATGCAAACGGCCGCTGCCCATTCCTAGTGAGAAATAGGGCCACTCACGTGCCTTGGACACAGCTGCAACGTCATGTCGAGTGGGATAGCAGGCAAGCGGGGATGGAACCGCTCTTGTTCTGTCGTGCGCCGCGCGTCTCACTCTGCGGCCCTCCATCGGTCTTGTTGTGCAACGCGCCTTGCCCTCTCGGCGGGGACGCGCATGTTTTGTTCTACGGAGTACCATCGATGATCTTATTGTGCGGTGCGCTGCAGCCTCTCATCGGTGAGGTGGCTATGTTGCTCGGTGGGGCTGCCGGACCCTGCGCCAAGGGTCCGCTCAACCCTTGCGATGACGCTCAGCACAACATTGTCCGACGCGTCGCCGGACACGCCATAGGCCTCGACAAGCCATTGCGCCTGCATGAGATCGTTTCCATCGCCAAGGAGGTTGATGGAAGAGGCGGCGCTTGCTTGAGTTGGCATGATTTGTAGATGGGCTAGGCTGCACTAGGTGTGCATCCGCGTGTGACGCACGCACATGCTTTTATGCTCATTCACTTCTGGCAGGAACCGATGGGGAAGCTTGCGCGGGGAACATGGGCGGTTCCGCGCGGGAACGTGGCCAAAAGAAACGCCGGTGCGGTGAACGAAAATGCGGTGACAAGACGTGAGAGAGGAAGAAGAGGTGATGCGTAGTCAGACTAGTAATAATAATAAAATGTCTACGATATTAATACGAGAAAACGGCAGTTCCGTACGTACCGTCGATAATGATTTCATCAATTGCTGACAATTGTTTGGCAGCAACCGTGTGTCCACAACACATACAACTTATCCGGATGAATCGTTTCGGTTATTATTGGTCTTCCCATAAAATTCTGTTGAATGAACCGATTGTTGCGGATCACACACACCTTCTTACGCTAACCCGTTTATGTTCTGCTGGATCAGCGTAAACAGTTTATCCGACTGAACCGTGTGCCGTACTTCACACACGTACATAGTTTTGTTAACTGTTTTTGTTATCTTAGCTAATCCCAAATAGTTCATAAGAATAAACTGTCTGTGGTGGATTGCACACGCAACTACTTTCTTAATCGTATTTGATGGATACGTCATAGCACACAGTTTGTGTCATTGACGACGGAGCTTAAACAACACCGTTTGCGATTGATGGATCGCACACAATTTCATCGAAGGGTCTCTGATTGATATATCGTCTTTGGACCATCATGTAGTAGTGTAATGACTAATGATACACAAGATAAAACCTGCTCCCTAATTTCATTAGCTACAACACCATAAGTACTCGTGCTCCCATTCTTGAATGTTTCCACACTTACTTTGTAGTCAGGCGCCACCAAAATCCAATGAGCATAAATGACCCCAGCGAGGGTAAACCTTCCCTGGTTGCTAAAGCCTCGAGGGTTGAAGAATCATCAACTTTCAGGTAGAAAAGAGTTGACACACCCATAAAAGTACCATCATGGTCACCACAAATTGCCTGACGGGGGGATGACCCCCGGGTAGCCTCAAACACACCTAATGCTCCGGGCCCCCCTATAGGACAAATGGGCGGGCCGCCTTCGCGGAGCCGGCTCAGCTATGACCCGCCGGCTCCAACCCCACCGACACAGGTGCACCGGCCACTCCTTCTCCAGCCACGGAGTGCTGGCCGGCTGGGGCCTCGCCGCCCGGCTCCTTCCCTCAGCCGGCCAGGCATCGGATGCCCCTGACGGGCTCTGCGTGGCGACAATGGGCCCTGTCCCATCGAGGGTCGGCGCCCGCATGGCCACATTGGCCCCTATCCCGTCGGGGGTCAGCGCCCGCATGGCCACAGTGGCCTCACGGCGGTGTTGGACGGCAACCAGGCCTCCAACAGTGGCGGCCTGCCCCCAACCACTCCACCATCTACCCCAGAATGGCTATAGGACAGCCGGCCGGCCGCTGACTTCAGCCGGCCGCCGCAAGACGACGCCGCCCGTGGCACCCCATGCCGCGACGTGACCAGGCTCGGGGCCCGCCCGCGACAAGACTAAAGTTGGTGGGCCCCGCAGCCGGCCGGAGGGGCTATCGGCTGGGTCCCCCCACGACCATTATATTCATATTGTAAGTCGGGGGTTTGGTCTATAAAACCCCCCGGGCCTCCCCCATGCAAAGGGGATGAACGTCGGACGACGCCCGAAGAAGAACAACGAAGAGAACGACAATAGCATCACCCACGTAGCTCCTCCCACAGGGAACCTCTCGAGCCGGAGCACTTAGCCCCCACCTCGATTCATACATCTCAAGGAGCGCCTCTGTAACCCTTACCATCGTCTCAACGAGACCAAGCAGGAGTAGGGGTTTTACCTCCCACGGAGGGCCCTGAACCTGGGTACATCGCGTGTCAATCACTGTTTGTGCCTAACCCCGTTCCCGGAGTCCACCGGCGTCCTTTCGGCCACTCTCGATTAGCCTACCCATGGCATCTGCCGTGACAAAACCACGACAGTTGGCGCCCACCGTGGGGCCTTCCGCAGCGCTGACCAAAGTTATGCTCAGGGCGGGGCCCTTCACCACCTCCCCCGACCGTCCCGCGTCCGGGCAGAACTGCATGCTCGTGGGGCTTGCTCCGGCAGGTCCTACGGGCAGCATGGCCGGCCTCCCTGACGAGTGCCTCGGCCGTGACCTCACGCTCGATGACGACGCGCTTGCTGGGCTGTTCAGGAAACTCAGCCTCGCCAGTGAGACGCCGGCCGACGAATACCCTAGCGGGGTGCTCGACTGCACCGATCCCCCTGCGTCCGTAGGCGCTCTTGACAACGGCGACGCGATCGGTTCCCACGCCCACGCAGGAGTAATGGTCACCACCTCTTCCACCGCTTCGGGCCGCGTGCGCGGCTGCCGCCCGTGCCGGCACCTCCGACCCTCTCGCCGCCACCCTCCAGGGTCTCGGCACCCCCATCACCACGACGGTGGACCCGGCCGCCGCCAGAGTCGAGCTGGAGGCGGCCCGCCACCAGCTGTTCGAAGATGCCAGCGCCCTCGTTGCCGAGCGGCGCCGGATGGAGGCCACACAGCAGGAGTACAACTCCGCGTATGGCCTCACCCTGGCTGGCCCCGAGCCCAGCCGGCGTGACGCCGTGCGAGAACGCGGCCGCGTGGTCGCCGAGATCCTAGGCGGTCGCCTCCCAGTCTACGACAACCCTGCCGCCAACCTGCGTGCCGTCAAGGTTGCCTACGAGGACCTGGCAACCTTGGAGGGCGAGCAGCGAGCCACACGCGAGCAGCACATTAAGGACCTCATCGACACTGCCAACGCGTAGCAGGTCACCCTCACTCCCGGAGGGGCCATCTCCTAGTTCCCCCGCCCCGAGGGCGAGGGCTCTGGTGCTGTTGACCTTCGGCAGGCTCAACACTCCAGTACCCCTCATCCCTCCGGCCGGAACGCCCGGGGGAGCAACGCTCAGCGTCCCTCGTCGCGTGGGAACGAACAGCCGGTTGTGAATAGCCGGCACAGCAATCGCCCGGCTGGCAGCCACCGGCTCGACGAGGCGCCGGCTTGCGAAAGCCGGCGCAGCCGCAAACACACCTCGCCTCCGCGGCAGGAACCGGCACGGTCCATCCCGCCGGCCGTCCGACCTAAGCTTGCGGCCCGGCTCAGGCCACGTGTTCCCTACAGCGATAACGAGGACCGGCTCCACCTCGACCGGCTGGCATAGTCTGCTCTCCTCGAGGAGGAGGCCTCGATTGGCCCGGCCTGGTTTGGCCTGCGGATCCACAACGAGCCATTTCCGCCCGGCTTCACGCTCCCCCGCGACACGCCGAAGTACACCGGGACCGCCAAGACGAAGGACTGGCTGGTCGACTACACCACCGCCGTCGGCATCGCCAGGGGAAACAAGCGCGTAGCCGTCCGCTACGTCCCCCTGATGCTAATTGGCTCTGCCCGCACCTGGCTGAACAGCCTGGCTGCCGGCAGCATCAACACCTGGACGGACTTTGAGGAAGCCTTCGTCCGCAACTTCATCGGCACCTACAAGCGACCCAGTCGCCCCCGCGAGCTCGCCATGTGCATCCAGGGCCCGGACGATCCCCTTCACGACTACCTCACACGCTGGACCGAGCTTCGCAACTCCTGCGAGGGCGTGCACGAGGTGTAGGCCATCCAATACTTCATCGAGGCTGTCGCAACGAGACGCCCCTGAAGCACAAGCTCCTGTGCTCCGAGCCAACCTCCCTGGCGGACTTAATGTCCAAAGCGGACAAATACGCCACGGCCGGCTCCTCCATGAGGATGAAAGCCAAGGCACCAACCTAGCCGGCTCCGGCTCCGGCCAAGCCGGCCGCTGACAACCGGCAACAGCCCAACGGAAAATGCAAGAACGACCAGCTCGATCCCCGATACGGGAGCCGGCTCGTCGCCTCCATCGAGGAGGAGCAGCCGGCTGGCCAGGCCTCCGGTAAGCGCCAGCACACCGACAAGGCTACCTGGCAGTCCAAGCTGACTTTTGAGCAGTTGTTGGACCTCCCCTGCAGGAACCACTCCGGTGCCACACCGGCCACGCATACACTCCGGCAGTGCAGCTTCTCACAGCGCCTGGCCCGGGGGGACGGCCTCCCGGCTCCCCCCGCGCCGCCAGCCCGTGGGCCGACTCCGCCTCTAGCCCCCCAGCCGGCCCCCGCGGCCCCCGCTCCGGCTCGAAACGATGGTCGGCTGCTAGACCAATACCGCGAGCCCGACGACTGCTACGTCGTATTCACGAGCGAAGAGACGGACAAGCACGCCCAACACCGGCTCCATCGCGAGGTGAACGCCACCACGCTCGCGACTCCCCAGTTCAGCACTGGTCCGAGAAGCCGGTCACCTAGAGTCGGGCAGACCATCCGGCTGTGATGCCGGACCCGGGTCACCCTGTACACCGAGAAGGATGCAAGAGAGGCAAGGGAGTACGGCGTCGACCTCCTCGAAGAAGCCCGTGAGCTAGCTTTGAGCCGGACGGCCATTTATCAGCAAAAACTCTGGCACTACCACAGCAAGCGGATCCAGCCACTCTCCTTCCGCGAAGGGGACTTGGTGCTCAGGCGGGTTCAACGAACAGCCTGCCAGCACAAGTTGTCCTCCCCATGGGAGGGCCCATTCATCATCAGCCGGACGTTGCACAACAATGCCTACTACCTGATAGACGCCCAAAAGCCGTAGAAGCGCAAGAGAGACGCATCCGGCGAAGAAACGGAGCGCCCGTGGAACGCGGCACTCCTCCGCCCCTTTTACTGCTAAAAAGCCAGTGTATGTACCCTGTACTTTTGCCCCTTCGGGCCCATGAATGCAATGGGGACCTCAAGCCGGCGCTTGAGGCACACCCCTTTTCGATTTCTCCAAGTTTCCTCCTACTATCTAAGGCCCGGGCCCGGCTCGCGGGCCCGGGGGCTCACCCGGATCCCCTCCGAGACGGACGAATAAGTGTGAGAAAGCAGCCCTTCACCTCCTCTGCCCTAACCAGCCACAGACCGGCCCCCGGCTGTCCGGTTGAAGGGACCGCGGGGTACGAAGGAGCTTCTCACACAAAGGTCCGCCAATGCGTGGTAGCCGGGCCAGTCCAACCATGCTACGTCACTCCCCGTGGCCGGCCTCTGTCGGCTCGACCTAGTCCTAGCCGGTTGACTCTAAGAGCCCGCTACCTTTCCCTAAGGGTGAAGCCCCGTCCTTGTCCCAGACCGGCTCCCGGCTGGCCGGTAGGCGGGACAGAAGCCGGATGGAATCCTAGCGCACACGAAGAAGTCAACAGGCAAAAGGCGAAAGTAGAACCGGCACGCGCTCCTTTCCATTTCTAATAGCGAAACATTGATTGAAAATAACAAAAGGCCCACGGCTGCAGGTTCATTACAATACGTCTCAAATACACCCCCAGTGGGTGGAACTCTGGCACTAAAAATAAAATGCAGACAAAAATGTACAAGGAGGAAAGACCCAAGCAGGGGCGATCTTGAGCCGTCTCGCCTCCGGCGCCGGCACCTCTAGGGCCGGCTGCGTTCATGCCGGCGGCGCCGGCGCCTTCGAGGCTGGTGCTCCCGGGGCGGCCGAGGTGGAGGCCCCCGCGTCATCAGCCGGCTCGGACGGAGCATAGTCATCGGTGTCAGACCCATCGTCGACCGTCTCGCACTCGCTCCCCTCCGGGTCGTCGAAGGCAAGGCCGTACGAGTCTTCCGGGATGGCCGCGCCGTCTACACCATGCTCCGGGATGTACTCGTCCCACGCGGCGAAGGACGCGAGCTCGCTCGCTCGCCTCTGCAACTCATCCGCCACCGCCGATAGCTCCGCTTCGGTGCCGGCACGCTGGGCCGTGAGCAACCCCAGGTCAAGCCCAGGGTACCACGACCTGGCAATGCGGAGCGCCATCTGTTGGAAATATGCCCTAGAGGCAATAATAAATTAGTTATCATCATATTTCCTTGTTCATGATAATCGTTTATTATCCATGCTATAATTGTATTGATCGGAGACTTAAATGCATGTGTGGATACATAGACAAAACCATGTCCCTAGTATGCCTCTAATGGACTAGCTCGTTGATCAAATGATGGTTAAGGTTTCCTAGCCATGGACATGAGATGTCATTTGATAACGGGATCACATCATTAGGAGAATGATGTGATGGATAAGACCCAAACTACAAACATAGCATATGATCGTGTCAGTTTATTGCTACTGTTTTCTGCATGTCAAGTATATGTTCCTATGACTATGAGATCATGCAACTCACGGATATCGGAGGAGTGCCTTGTGTGTATCAAACGTCGCAACGTAACTGGGTGACTATAAAGGTGCTCTATAGGTATCTTCGATGGTGTCTGTTGAGTTGGCATGGATCGAGACTGGGATTTGTTACTCCGTGTAACGGAGAGGTATCTCGGGGCCCACTCGGTAATGCAACATCACAATAAGCCTTGCAAGCAATGTGCCTAATTGTTAGTTGCGGGATCTTGTATTACGGAACGAGTAAAGAGACTTGCCGATAACGAGGTTGAACTAGGTATTGAGATACCGACGATCGAACCTCGGGCAAGTAACATACCGAAGAACAAAGGGAACGATATACGGGATTAACTGAATCCTTGACATAGAGGTTCGACCGATAAAGATCTTCGTAGAATATGTAGGAACCAATGTGGACATCCAGGTCCCGCCATTGGTTATTGACCATAGAGGTGTCTCGGTCATGTCTACATAGTTCTCGAACCCGCAGGGTCTGCACACTTAAGGTTCGGTGACGTTTCGGTAGTGTAGAGTTATGTATGGTGGTGACCGAAGGTTGTTCGGAGTCCCGGATGAGATCCCGGACGTCATGAGGAGCTCCGGAATGGTCCGGAGGTAAAGATTCATATATAGGAAGTCCCAGTTTGGTTTCCGGAAAAGTTTCGGGCTCATCGGTAGTGTACCGGGAGTATCGGTATTGTACCGGGAGTGCCGGTAGTGTACCGGAGGACCTCCGGGAGGGGTATTTCGACCCCAAGAGGTCCATGGGCTGTAAGAGAATAATAACCAGCCCTTAGTGGGCTGGGAAAACAGCCACAAAGGCCCATGGTGCAAGAGAGAAAGTCCTAAAGCAAAAAGTGGAAAATCAGCCAATAGGAGGCAATCCTACTCCAACTAGGATTGGAGGTGAAGTAGGATTGCTCCCACCTCCTATTTCGGCAGATCCAAAGGCCTTGGCTGCCTATCCTCTCCTTTCCTCCTATATATACTAGTGGATTGGGTCGTTTTTGGACAGAATTTCCGGCCACGTGCTACCCGTTTCACCGGTGCACAGTTTCTCCTCTAGATCGGTTTTCCGCAGCGCTTAGGCGAAGCCCTGCCGAAATCACTCCACCACCATCACCGGAGCGACGTCACGCTACCGGTGAACTCTCTCTCCTCTCCACCTCCTCTCGCTGGATCGAGACAGTGGAGATCGTCATCAAGCTACACGTGTGCTGAACGCGGAGGTGCCGTCCGTACGGCGCTAGATCGGAAGGACCGTGATCGAGATCGCGAGACAGTTCGTGATGAGATCGCGGAACGGATCGTGCTGAGTTCGCAGGACAGATCGTGATCAAGATCGTGAGACGGATCGTGATGAGATCGTGGGACGGATCGTTATGAGTTCACGGGACGGATCGTGATTGGATCGCGGGACGGATCGTGATGAGATCGCGGGACGCTCGGCGATTTGGATCGCGAAGATGTTCGACTACACCAACCGCGTTTCTTAACGCTTCCCGCTTAGCGATCTACAAGGGTATGTAGATCCACTCTCCCTCTCATAGATGCTCATCATCATGGATAGGTTTGCGTGTGCGTAGGAAATTTTTTGTATCCCATGCGACGTTCCCCAACAGTGGCATCAGAGCTAGGTTGATGGTTCGATGAGATCTCGAGTAGAACACAAAAGGTTTGTGGGCGTTGATGCTTAGATTGCTTCCTCCCTTGGTCGTATTTTGGTTCAGCAGGATTGTGAGATGAAGCGGCCCGGACCAACATTACTCGTACGCTTACGAGAGACCGGTTCCCTCGACGCAACTTGTTGCCTAGATGGCTTGCGGGTGACAGTTTCTCTCACTTTAGTTGGATCGGATTCGACAAAGGCGGTCCTTGAGAAGGTTGAAAAGCAAACTAGTGTATCACCGTTGTGGTTTATGCGTAGGTTCTTGCTAGATACCCATAGCAGCCACGTAAAATATGCAACAACAATTAGAGGACGTCTAACTTGTTTTTGTAGGGTATGTTGTGATGTGATATGGCCAATTACATGATGAGATATATGAGATGTATGAGATGATCATGTGATGTATAGATTATCACAACTTGCATGTCAATGAGTACGGCAACCGGCAGGAGCCATAGGGTTGTCTTTAATTATTGTATGACCTGCGTGTCAATCATTAAGCGCTATGTAATGCTTTACTTTACCGCTACGGTAGCAATAGTAGTAGAAGCATGCAGGGCGTGACAACCCCAATGGAAACACATTGATGGAGATCAAGATGATGGAGATCATGGTGTTGTGCCGGTGACGATGGAGATCATGCCAGTGTTTCGAAGATGGAGATCTTAAACACAAGTTCATGGCCATATCATGTCACTTATGAATTGCATGAGATGTTAATCCTTTTATGCACCTTGTTTTGCTTAGTACGGCGATAGCATTATAAGGTGATCCCTCACTTGAATTTCAAGATGAACTGTGTTCTCCCCGAGTGTGCACCGTTGCGAAAGTTCGTCGTGTTGAGACACCACGTGATGATCGGGTGTGATAGACTCTACGTTCACATACAACGGGTGCAAGCCAGATTTGCACGCGCAGAAAACTCGGGTTAAACTTGACGAGCCTAGCATGTACAGACATGGCCTCGGAACACGAGAGACCGAAAGGTCGAACATGAGTCATATAGTAAATATGATCAACATAATGATGTTCACCATTGCAGCCACCTCAACTCACGTGATGATCGGACTTGAGTTGGTGAATTTGGATCATGTATCACTTGAATGATCGGAGGGATGTCAATTTGAGTGGGAGTTCTTAAGTAATATGATTAATTGAACTCATTATCATGAACATAGTCAAAGTGTCTTTGCAAATTATGTTGTAGATTACTAGCTCGCGCTGTAGCTCCCTTGTATTTTTATATGTTCCTAGAGAAATAGAATTGAAATATGTTGGTAGCAAATTGCGGACTGGGTCCGTGATCTGAGGATTGTCCTCATTGCTGCACAGAAGGCTTATGTCCTTAATGCACCGCTCGGTGCGCCACCCCCTCTAGCGTCGTCTATAGATGTTGTGAACATCTAACAGGCACGTTTCGATGACTACTTGATAGTTTAGTGCGTCATGCATTATGGCTTAGAATTGAGGCTCCAAAACGTTTTGAACGTCACGGAACATATGAGATGTTCTAGAGCAGAGATTGTGATCTCAGGCTCGTGCCTTTGTTGCGAGATATGAGATCTCCAACAAGATCCTTTGCTTGTAAGATGAAGGAGAATAGCTCAATCGTTGAGCATGTACTCAGATTGTCTGGGTACTACAATCGCTTGAATCAAGTGGGAGTTGATCTTCTAGATAAGATAGTGATTGATATAGTTCTCCAAGTCACTGTCACTATAGCTACTAGAACTTAGTGATGAACTATAATAAACCAGGGATAGAAGTATTGATCCCTGAGTTGTTCGCGATGTTTGACACCGCGAAGGTAGAAATCAAGAAGGAGCGTCAAGTGTTGATGGTTAATCAAACCACTAGTTTCGAAAAGGGCAAGAGCAAGGAGGGAAACTTCATGGATAGCAAGTCAGTTGCTGCTCCAGTGAAGCAACCCAAAGTTGAACTCAAACCCGAGACTAAGTGCTTCTATTATGAGGTGAGAGGTCGCTGAAGCGGAACAACCCTAGATACTTGGTAGATAAGAAGGCTGGCAACATCGACAGAAGTATATTTGATATACGAGTTATTGATGTGTACCTTGCTAGTACTCCTAGTAGCACCTGGGTATTGGATACCGGTTCGGTTGCTAAATGTTAGTAACTCGAAATAAAAGCTACGGAATAAACGGAGAACTAGCTAAGGGTGAGGTGACGATGTGTGTTGGAAATGTTTCCAAGGTTTATGTGATCAACATCGCACGCTCTCTCTACCTTCAGGATTAGTGACGAACCTAAATAAATGTTATTTGGTGTTTTGCGTTGAGCATGAACATGATTAGATCATGTTTGTTGCAATACGGTTATTCATTTAAGTCAGAGAATAATAGTTATTCTGGTTACATGAATAATACCTTCAATGGTCATGCACCCAGTGAGAATGGTTTGTTGAAATCTTGATCGTAGTAGTACACATGTCCATAACATTGATGTCAAAAGATACAAAGTTAATAATGATAGTACCACATACTTGTGGCACTACCGCTAAATGTCATATTGGTATAAAGCGCATGTAGAAACTCCATGCTGATGGATATTTGGACTCATCGATTTCGAATCGGTTGAGGCATGCAAACCATGCCTCTTGGGCAAGATGACTAAAGGACCCTGTTGGATGGAGCGGGCAAGTGATTCATTGGAAATGATACATGTTCATGTATGCAATCTAGTGAGTCTTGTAGCGTGCAGTGGATATCCTTATTTTCTTACCTTCACTGATGATTTGAGTAGATATAGTGTATATTTACTTAATGAAACACAAGTCTGAATCGTTTGAAAGGTTCAAGCAAATTCAGAGTGAAGTTTAAAGATCATCGTGACAAGAAGATAAAAATGACCGCGATATGATCGTGGAGGTGAATATCTGAGTTACGAGTTTGGCATACAACTTAAGACAACGTGAAATTTGTTTCACAACTAATGCCACCTGGAACACCATGGTGTGATGGTGTGTCCGAACATCATAGTCATGCTCTATTGATATAGTGCATACTGTGATGTCTCTTATCGTTTTACTACTATAATTTTTGGGGTTATGCATTAGAGACAACTACATTCACTTTAAATAGGGCATCATCTAAATCCGTTGAGATGACACCGTGTGAATTATGGTTTGATAGAAACCTAAGCTGTCATTTCTTAATGTTTAGGGCTGCGATGCTTGTGTGGAAAATGTTTTCACATAATAAGCTAGAACCCAAAGCGGACAAATGTATCTTCATAGAATACCTAAGAACAGATGGGTATACCTTCTATCTCAGATCTGAGTGCAAAGTGTTTGTTGCTAGAACTGGGTCCTTTCTCGAGAAAAAGTTTCTCTCGAAAGAATTGAGTGGGAGGAAGATAGAACTTGATGAGGTTGTTAAACCTTTGTTCAACCAGAGAGTAGCGCAGCGCAGAAAGATGTTACTGTGAAGCCTACGTTAGTTGAAGAGGAAATTAATGATGATGATCATGAAGCTTCAGGATCAAGTTACTATCAAACTTCGTAGGTCGACAAGGATGTGTACTGCTCCTAAGTGGTACGACAACTCTGTCTTGGAGGTCATGTTGTTGGACAACGATGAACCTACGAGCTATGGAGAAGCGATGATGGGCCCGGATTCCGACAAATGGTTGGAGGCCATGAAATCCGAGATAGGATCCATGTATTAAAACCAAGTGTAGACTTTGGTAGACTTGCTCGTTGGACAACAGGTCGTTGAGTACAAATGGATCTTTAAAATGAAGACAGACATTAATGGTGAATGTCACTATTTGTAAAGCTCGACTTGTTGCAAAGATGTTTGTGACAAGTTCAAGGAGTGGACTACGATGAGACTTTCTCACTCGTAGCGATGCTAAAAGTCTGTTGGAATTATGTTAGCAATTGCTGTGTTTTCAATTATGAAATCTGGCAGATGGATGTCAAAACATCGTTTCCTTAATGGTTTACTTGAGGAAAGGTTGTATGTGATACAACCAGAAGGTTTTGTCAGGCCTAAGGATACTAAAAGGTGTGCAAGCTTCGGTGATCCTTCCATGGACTGAAGCAAGCATCTCGGAGTTGGAATATACACTTTGATGAGGTGATCAAAGTTTTGATGTTTATACAAAGTTTATGAGAAACCTGTATTTGCAATAAAGTGAGTGGGAGCACTATAGAATTTCTGATAAGTATATGTGGATGACATATTGTTGTTCAGAAATAATGTAGAGTTTCTGGAAAGCATAAAACAGTTATTTGGAAAGTGATTTTCAAAGGAAGACCTGGATAAAGCTACCTAATTGTTGAGCATCAAAATCTATAGAGATAGATCAAGATGCTTGATGAGACTTTCAATGAGTGCATACCTTCACAAGATTTTGAAAGAGTTCAAAATGGATCAGCCAGAGAAATAGTTCTCGTCTGATTTGTAAGGTGTGAAGTTGAGTGAGACTCAAAGCTCGACAACGGCATAAGAAAGAGAAAGGACGAACGTCGTCCCCTATGCCTTAGCCATAGGCTCTATATTATGCCATGCTGTGTACCGCACCTATTTGTGCCTTGCCATGAGTCTGTCAAGGGGTACAAGAGTGGTCCAGGAGTGGATCACTGGACAGCGGTCGGAATTATCCTTAGTAACCAGAGGACTAAGGAAATGTTTCTTGATTATGGAGGTGATAAAGAGTTCGTCGTAAAGAGTTACGTCGATGCAAGCTTTAACACCTATCCGGATGACTAGTAGTAGCAATCTGGATACGTATAGTGGAGCAGCCATTTGGAAATAGTACCAAGTGGAGTGTGGTAGCAGTGTTTACGGTTTGACATAGAGATATGCAAAGTACACACGGATCTGAATATCGCAGACCCGTTGATTATAAGACCTCTCTCACATGCAAATCATGATCGAGCCCCAGAACTCATTGGGTGTTAGATTCATAACAATGCGAATCACATGGTGATGTGAACTAGATTATTGACTCTAGTGCAAGTGGGAGACTGTTGGAAATATGCCCTAGAGGCAATAATAAATTAGTTATTATCATATTTCCTTGTTCATGATAATCGTTTATTATCCATGCTATAATTGTATTGATCGGAGACTTAAATGCATGTGTGGATACATAGACAAAACCATGTCCCTAGTATGCCTCTAATGGACTATCTCGTTGATCAAAGGATGGTTAAGGTTTCCAAGCCATGGACATGAGATGTCATTTGATAACGGGATCACATCATTAGGAGAATGATGTGATGGATAAGACCCAAACTACAAACATAGCATATGATCGTGTCAGTTTATTGCTACTGTTTTCTGCATGTCAAGTATATGTTCCTATGACCATGAGATCATGCAACTCACGGATATCGGAGGAGTGCCTTGTGTGTATCAAACGTCGCAACGTAACTGGGTGACTATAAAGGTGCTCTATAGGTATCTTCGATGGTGTCTGTTGAGTTGGCATGGATCGAGACTGGGATTTGTTACTCCGTGTAACGGAGAGGTATCTCGGGGCCCACTCGGTAATGCAACATCACAATAAGCCTTGCAAGCAATGTGACTAATTGTTAGTTGTGGGATCTTGTATTACGGAACGAGTAAAGAGACTTGCCGGTAACGAGGTTGAACTAGGTATGGAGATACCGACGATCGAATCTCGGGCAAGTAACATACCGAAGAACAAAGGGAACGATATACGGGATTAACTGAATCCTTGACATAGAGGTTCGACCAATAAAGATCTTCGTAGAATATGTAGGAACCAATGTGGACGTCCAGGTCCCGCCATTGGTTATTTACCTTAGAGGTGTCTCGGTCATGTCTACATAGTTCTCGAACCCGCAGGGTCTGCACACTTAAGGTTCGGTGATGTTTCGGTAGGGTAGAGTTATGTATGGTGGTGACTGAAGGTTGTTCGGAGTCCCGGATGAGATCCCGGATGTCACGACGAGCTCCGGAATGGTCCGGAGGTAAAGATTCATATATAGGAAGTCCCAGTTTGGTTTCCGGAAAAGTTTCGGGCTCATCGGTAGTGTACCGGGAGTATCGGTATTGTACCGGGAGTGCCGGTAGTGTACCGGAGGACCTCCGGGAGGGGTATTTCGACACCAAGAGGTCCATGGGCTGTGGGAGAATAATAACCAGCCCTTAGTGGGCTGGGAAAACAGGCACAAAGGCCCATGGTGCAGGAGAGAAAGTCCTAAAGCAAAAAGTGGAAAATCAGCCAATAGGAGGCAATCCTACTCCAACTAGGATTGGAGGTGAAGTAGGATTGCTCCCACCTCCTATTTCGGCCGATCCAAAGGCCTTGGCTGCCTCTCCTATCCTATCCTCCTATATATACTAGTGGATTGGGTGGTTTTTGGACAGAATTTCCGGCCACGTGCTACCCGTTTCACCGGTGCATAGTTTCTCCTCTAGATCGGTTTTCCGCAGCGCTTAGGCGAAGCCCTGCCGGAATCACTCCACCACCATCACCGGAGCGCCGTCACTCTGCCGGTGAACTCTCTCTCCTCTCCACCTCCTCTCGCTGGATCGAGACGGTGGAGATCGTCATCAAGCTGCACGTGTGCTGAACGCGGAGGTGCCGTCCGTTCGGCGCTAGATCGGAAGGACCGTGATCGAGATCGCGAGACAGTTCGTGATGAGATCGCGGAACGGATCGTGATGAGTTCGCGGGACAGATCGTGAGACGGATCGTGATGAGATCGTGGGACGGATCATGATGAGTTCACGGGACGGATCGTGATTGGATCGCGGGACGGATCGTGATGAGATCGCGGGACGCTCGGCGATTTGGATCGCGAAGATGTTCGACTACACCAACGACGTTTCTTAACGCTTCCCGCTTAGCGATCTACAAGGGTATTTAGATCCACTCTCCCTCTCGTAGATGCTCATCATCATGGATAGGTTTGCGTGTGCGTAGGAAATTTTTTGTTTCCCATGCGACGTTCCCCAACAGTGGCATCAGAGCTAGGTTGATGGTTCGATGAGATCTCGAGTAGAACACAAAAGGTTTGTGGGCGTTGATGCTTAGATTGCTTCCTCCCTAGGTCGTATTTTGGTTCAGCGGGATTGTGAGATGAAGCGGCCCGGACCAACATTACTCGTACGCTTACGAGAGACCGGTTCCCTCGACGCAACTTGTTGCCTAGATGGCTTGCGGGTGACAGTTTCTCTCACTTTAGTTGGATCGGATTCGACAAAGGCGGTCCTTGAGAAGGTTGAAAAGCAAACTAGTGTATCACCGTTGTGGTTTATGCGTAGGTTCTTGCTAGATACCCATAGCAGCCACGTAAAATATGCAACAACAATTAGAGGACGTCTAACTTGTTTTTGCAGGGTATGTTGTGATGTGATATGGCCAATTACATGATGAGATATATGTGATGTATGAGATGATCATGTGATGTATAGATTATCACGACTTGCATGTCAATGAGTACGGCAACCGGCAGGAGCCATAGGGTTGTCTTTAATTATTGTATGACCTGCGTGTCAATCATTAAGCGCTATGTAATGCTTTACTTTATCGCTACGGTAGCAATAGTAGTAGAAGCATGCAGGGCGTGACAACCCCAATGGCAACACATTGATGGAGATCAAGATGATGGAGATCATGGTGTTGTGCCGGTGACGATGGAGATCATGCCGGTGTTTCGAAGATGGAGATCTTAAACACAAGTTCATGGCCATATCATGTCACTTATGAATTGCATGAGATGTTAATCCTTTTATGCACCTTGTTTTGCTTAGTACGGCGATAGCATTATAAGGTGATCCCTCACTTGAATTTCAAGATGAACTGTGTTCTCCCCGAGTGTGCACCATTGCGAAAGTTTGTCGTGTTGAGACACCACGTGATGATCGGGTGTGATAGACTCTACGTTCACATACAACGGGTGCAAGCCAGATTTGCACGCGCAGAACACTCGGGTTAAACTTGACGAGCCTAGCATGTACATACATGGCCTCGGAACACGAGAGACCGAAAGGTCAAACATGAGTCATATAGTAGATATGATCAATATAATGATGTTTACCATTGCAGCCACCTCAACTCACGTGATGATCAGACTTGAGTTGGTGAATTTGGATCATGTATCACTCGAATGATCGGAGGGATGTCAATTTGAGTGGGAGTTCTTAAGTAATATGATTAATTGAACTCATTATCATGAACATAGTCAAAGTGTCTTTGCAAATTATGTTGTAGATTACTAGCTCGCGTTGTAGCTCCCTTGTACTTTTATATGTTCCTAGAGAAATAGAATTGAAAGATGTTGGTAGCAAAATTGCGGACTGGGTCCGTGATCTAAGGATTGTCCTCATTGCTGCACAGAAGGCTTATGTCCTTAATGCACCGCTCGGTGCGCCACCCCCTCTAGCGTCGTCTATAGATGTTGTGAACATCTAACAGGCACGTTTCGATGACTACTTGATAGTTTAGTGCGTCATGCATTACGGCTTAGAATTGAGGCTCCAAAACGTTTTGGACGTCACGGAACATATGAGATGTTCTAGAGCAGAGATTGTGATCTCAGGCTCGTGCCTTTGTTGCGAGATATGAGATCTCCAACAAGATTCTTTGCTTGTAAGATGAAGGAGAATAGCTCAATCGTTGAGCATGTACTCAGATTGTCTGGGTACTACAATCGCTTGAATCAAGTGGGAGTTGATCTTCCAGATAATATAGTGATTGATATAGTTCTCCAAGTCATTGTCACTAAAGCTACTAGAACTTAGTGATGAACTATAATACACCAGGGATAGAAGTATTGATCCGTGAGTTGTTCGCGATGTTTGACACCGCGAAGGTAGAAATCAAGAAGGGGCGTCAAGTGTTGATGGTTAATCAAACCACTAGTTTCGAAAAGGGCAAGAGCAAGGAGGGAAACTTCATGGATAGCAAGTCAGTTGCTGCTCCAGTGAAGCAACCCAAAGTTGAACTCAAACCCGAGACTAAGTGCTTCTATTATGAGGTGAGAGGTCGCTGAAGCGGAACAACCCTAGATACTTGGTAGATAAGAAGGCTGGCAACATCGACAGAAGTATATTTGATATACGAGTTATTGATGTGTACCTTGCTAGTACTCCTAGTAGCACCTGGGTATTGGATACCGGTTCGGTTGCTAAATGTTAGTAACTCGAAATAAAAGCTACGGAATAAACGGAGAACTAGCTAAGGGTGAGGTGACGATGTGTGTTGGAAATGTTTCCAAGGTTGATGTGATCAACATCGCACGCTCTCTCTACCTTCAGGATTAGTGACGAACCTAAATAAATGTTATTTGGTGTTTTGCGTTGAGCATGAACATGATTAGATCATGTTTGTTGCAATACGGTTATTCATTTAAGTCAGAGAATAATAGTTATTCTGGTTACATGAATAATACCTTCAATGGTCAGGCACCCAGTGAGAATGGTTTGTTGAAATCTTGATCGTAGTAGTACACATGTCCATAACATTGATGTCAAAAGATACAAAGTTAATAATGATAGTACCACATACTTGTGGCACTGCCGCTAAATGTCATATTGGTATAAAGCGCATGTAGAAACTCCATGTTGATGGATATTTGGACTCATCGATTTCGAATCGGTTGAGACATGCGAACCATGCCTCTTGGGCAAGATGACTAAAGGACCCCGTTGGATGTAGTGGGCAAGTGATTCATTGGAAATGATACATGTTCATGTATGCAATCTAGTGAGTCTTGTAGCGTGCAGTGGATATCGTTATTTTCTTACCTTCACTGATGATTTGAGTAGATATAGTGTATATTTACTTAATGAAACACAAGTCTGAATCGTTTGAAAGGTTCAAGAAAATTCAGAGTGAAGTTTAAAGATCATCGTGACAAGAAGATAAAAATGACCGCGATATGATCGTGGAGGTGAATATCTGAGTTATGAGTTTGGCATACAACTTAAGACAACGTGAAATTTGTTTCACAACTAACGCCACCTGGAACACCATGGTGTGATGGTGTGTCCGAACATCATAGTCATGCTCTATTGATATAGTGCATACTGTGATGTCTCTTATCGTTTTACTACTATAATTTTTGGGGTTATGCATTAGAGACAACTACATTCACTTTAAATAGGGCATCATCTAAATCCGTTGAGATGACACCGTGTGAATTATGGTTTGATAGAAACCTAAGCTGTCATTTCTTAATGTTTGGGGATGCGATGCTTGTGTGGAAAATGTTTTCACATAATAAGCTAGAACCCAAAGCGGACAAATGTATCTTCATAGAATACCCTAAGAACAGATGGGTATACCTTCTATCTCAGATCCGAGTGCAAAGTGTTTGTTGCTAGAACTGGGTCCTTTCTCGAGAAAAAGTTTCTCTCGAAATAATTGAGTGGGAGGAAGATAGAACTTGATGAGGTTGTTAAACCTTTGTTCAACCAGAGAGTAGTGCAGCGCAGAAAGATGTTACTGTGAAGCCTACGTTAGTTGAAGAGGAAGTTAATGATGATGATCATGAAGCTTTAGGATCAAGTTACTATCAAACTTTGTAGGTCGACAAAGATGTGTACTGCTCCTAAGTGGTACGACAACTCTGTCTTGGAGGTCATGTTGTTGTACAACGATGAACCTACGAGCTATGGAGAAGCGATGATGGGCCCGGATTCCGACAAATAGTTGGAGGCCATGAAATCCGAGATAGGATCCATGTATCAAAACCAAGTGTAGACTTTGGTAGACTTGCTCGTTGGACGACAGGTCGTTGAGTACAAATGGATCTTTAAAATGAAGACAGACATTGATGGTGAATGTCACTATTTGTAAAGCTCGACTTGTTGCGAAGATGTTTGTGACAAGTTCAAGGAGTGGACTACGATGAGACTTTCTCACTCGTAGCGATGCTAAAAGTCTGTTGGAATTATGTTAGCAATTGCTCTGTTTTCAATTATGAAATCTGGCAGATGGATGTCAAAACATCGTTTCCTTAATGGTTTACTTGAGGAAAGGTTGTATGTGATACAACCAGAAGGTTTTGTCAGGCCTAAGGATGCTAAAAGGTGTGCAAGCTTCGGTGATCCTTCCATGGACTGAAGCAAGCATCTCGGAGTTGGAATATACACTTTGATGAGGTGATCAAAGTTTTGATGTTTATACAAAGTTTATGAGAAACCTGTATTTGCAATAAAGTGAGTGGGAGCACTATAGAATTTCTGATAAGTATATGTGGATGACATATTGTTGTTCAGAAATAATGTAGAGTTTCTGGAAAGCATAAAACAGTTATTTGGAAAGTGATTTTCAAAGGAAGACCTGGATAAAGCTACCTAATTGTTGAGCATCAAAATCTATAGAGATAGATCAAGATGCTTGATGAGACTTTCAATGAGTGCATACCTTCACAAGATTTTGAAAGAGTTCAAAATGGATCAGCCAGAGAAATAGTTCTCGTCTGATTTGTAAGGTGTGAAGTTGAGTGAGACTCAAAGCTCGACAACGGCAGAAGAAAGAGAAAGGACGAACATCGTCCCCTATGCCTTAGCCATAGGCTCTATATTATGCCATGCTGTGTACCGCACCTATGTGTGCCTTGCCATGAGTCTGTCAAGGGGTACAAGAGTGGTCCAGGAGTGGATCACTGGACAGCGGTCGGAATTATCCTTAGTAACCAGAGGACTAAGGAAATGTTTCTTGATTATGGAGGTGATAAAGAGTTCGTCGTAAAGAGTTACGTCGATGCAAGCTTTAACACCTATCCGGATGACTAGTAGTAGCAATCTGGATACGTATAGTGGAGCAGCCATTTGGAAATAGTACCAAGTGGAGTGTGGTAGCAGTGTTTACGGTTTGACATAGAGATATGCAAAGTACACACGGATCTGAATATCGCATACCCGTTGATTATAAGACCTCTCTCACATGCAAAGCATGATCGAGCCCCAGAACTCATTGGGTGTTAGATTCATAACAATGCGAATCACAAGGTGATGTGAACTAGATTATTGACTCTAGTGCAAGTGGGAGACTGTTGGAAATATGCCCTAGAGGCAATAATAAATTAGTTATTATCATATTTCCTTGTTCATGATAATCGTTTATTATCCATGCTATAATTGTATTGATCGGAGACTTAAATGCATGTGTGGATACATAGACAAAACCATGTCCCTAGTATGCCTCTAATGGACTAGCTCGTTGATCAAAGGATGGTTAAGGTTTCCTAGCCATGGACATGAGATGTCATTTGATAAAGGGATCACATCATTAGGAGAATGATGTGATGGATAAGACCCAAACTACAAACATAGCATATGATCGTGTCAGTTTATTGCTACTGTTTTCTGCATGTCAAGTATATGTTCCTATGACCATGAGATCATGCAACTCACGGATATCGGAGGAGTGCCTTGTGTGTATCAAACGTCGCAACGTAACTGGGTGACTATAAAGGTGCTCTATAGGTATCTTCGATGGTGTCTGTTGAGTTGGCATGGATCGAGACTGGGATTTGTTACTCCGTGTAACGGAGAGGTATCTCGGGGCCCACTCGGTAATGCAACATCACAATAAGCCTTGCAAGCAATGTGACTAATTGTTAGTTGCGGGATCTTGTATTACGGAACGAGTAAAGAGACTTGCCGGTAACGAGGTTGAACTAGGTATGGAGATACCGACGATCGAATCTCGGGCAAGTAACATACCGAAGAACAAAGGGAACGATATACGGGATTAACTGAATCCTTGACATAGAGGTTCGACCGATAAAGATCTTCGTAGAATATGTAGGAACCAATGTGGACGTCCAGGTCCCGCCATTGGTTATTGACCGTAGAGGTGTCTCGGTCATGTCTACATAGTTCTCGAACCCGCAGGGTCTGCACACTTAAGGTTCGGTGATGTTTCGGTAGCGTAGAGTTATGTATGGTGGTGACCGAAGGTTGTTCGGAGTCCCGGATGAGATCCCGGACGTCACGAGGAGCTCCGGAATGGTCCGGAGGTAAAGATTCATATATAGGAAGTCCCAGTTTGGTTTCCGGAAAAGTTTCGGGCTCATCGGTAGTGTACCGGGAGTATCGGTATTGTACCGGGAGTGCCGGTAGTGTACCGGAGGACCTTCGGGAGGGGTATTTCGACCCCAAGAGGTCCATGGGCTGTGGGAGAATAATAACCATCCCTTAGTGGGCTGGGAAAACAGGCACAAAGGCCCATGGCGCAGGAGAGAAAGTCCTAAAGCAAAAAGTGGAAAATCAGCCAATAGGAGGCAATCCTACTCCAACTAGGATTGGAGGTGAAGTAGGATTGCTCCCACCTCCTATTTCGGCCGATCCAAAGGCCTTGGCTGCCTCTCCTCTCCTCTCCTCCTATATATACTAGTGGATTGGGTGGTTTTTGGACAGAATTTCCGGCCACGTGCTACCCGTTTCACCGGTGCACAGTTTCTCCTCTAGATCGGTTTTCCGCAGCGCTTAGGCGAAGCCCTGCTGGAATCACTCCACCACCATCACCGGAGTGCCGTCACGCTGCCGGTGAACTCTCTCTCCTCTCCACCTCCTCTCGCTGGATCGAGACGGTGGAGATCGTCATCAAGCTGCACGTGTGCTAAACGCGGAGGTGCCGTTCGTTCGGCGCTAGATCGGAAGGACCGTGATCGAGATCGCGAGACAGTTCGTGATGAGATCGCGGAACGGATCGTGATGAGTTCGCGGGACAGATCGTGATCAAGATCGTGAGACGGATCGTGATGAGATCGTGGGACGGATCGTGATGAGTTCACGGGACAGATCGTGATTGGATCGCGGGACGGATCGTGATGAGATCGCGGGACGCTCGGCGATTTGGATCGCGAAGATGTTCGACTACACCAACCGCGTTTCTTAACGCTTCCCGCTTAGCGATCTACAAGGGTATGTAGATCCACTCTCCCTCTCGTAGATGCTCATCATCATGGATAGGTTTGCGTGTGCGTAGGAAATTTTTTGTTTCCCATGCGACGTTCCCCAACACCATCTCCGCGCCGTCACGCGCCGCGGAGGCCCTCCAGGCGTTCACCCACGCAGACCCGGCTTCCAACCACCGGGCAAGCCGGGTCAGGGAGCCTGGATCCACAGCCCAGGGACAGAGGGTCCGGACCAGCGCCATGCCGGCCTTCCGAAACTGCGTCACGGTATGGATGACCATCTCCAGGCGCACCTCGGCGGCAACCCCCACCTCTTCCAGCGTCCAAGGGGCGCCCCGCTCGACGACCTCTCCCCGGGCCCGCCGGTCCTCATGATCGGACTCCACGTCCGCCTCGGCGCTCTCTTGGGTACCGGGGAAGAGCCCTAAGAGGAGACAAGAAGTAAGAAAGGGCGAGGAAAGGAGAAGGGGACACACAAAGAAATAAGGAAAAGGAGGGCCAGGAACTTACGACGTAGCATCCGGTCCACCCCGTGGCACTGCTCCGCCAAGTTCGCCTCCTGGTCCACCGCTCCCTGGCGATAGCGCTCAGTCTCATCTTGAGCCGCGTGCTTCTCCTTGAGCGCTTTCGTCAGCTCGGCATCCTGGGCCTCCAGCTTGTCGTGGAGCACTTTCTCTCGCTCCTCCGCCTCCCGGCGGAGCACCGCCTCCCGGTCCGCCAGTTCCCGGCTATGGGCCTCCTCGAGCTTCTTCCGGTCCGCCCTCAGCCCCTCCACCCTCTCGCGGAACTTACGGCACTCCGCCGCCATGGTGTCCCACTCGCCAAGGAGCCAGACCACCTGCCCCCGAAGGCCGACCGCCTCGTTGTGGGCGGCTGCACAGAGAAGATTTGATCACAGTTAGAAGGAAGGAAAGAAGGAATGACAAGGGGGCCGGCCCAGGGCGGCCGGCTTGGCCCTCGGGGGCTCCGCCCGCTAAGGACACAGGGACGCTTACCTTGCAGGTCGGTAGTCGCGGCGGCAAGGCGGCTCTCCGCCCCCCGGAACAACCTCAGCAGGGTGTTGTACACCTCCGCCTGGCAGTCATGGGCCTTCTGCAAAAACAAAGAGGAAGAAAGCGCTTTAGGCTCGACCCGCCGGCAGCCCAGCCGGCTCGAGCCTCGGGGCTACACCCAGTGGGTGCGCTAGCGCGCCCCCACCAGAAAAGGAATGAGAGAAAGAAGAAAGATAGGGCGCTTACCGCAACCGCCCGCTCCAAGCTCACCAACCGCTCGCTGGCGGCTCGGGCATCCGCCATCGCCTGGGCGCGGCAGGCCGCGAACGACTCCACGACGGCGGCCACCGCAGTCCCAAGGGTGCTCGCCGGCTCCCCGGAGGCTGGACTCCCGGCCGTCGCCCACAGCCGCTGGGGCTGGCCCTCGTCTGCGGGCCTTCCTTCGTGGGAGATGACGATGGTACCGGTCCTCGTCGTCGTCGTCGTTCCGGGGGCCGTCGATGCCATGCTCGCCACGGCCACCCCCTCGGTGGCTGTGGCCCCCGCCTCGGATTCTCCACCGCCGGCGCCCCCTGGCCGGCTCGCGTCTGGTGCCGACGTGTCAGGAGCCCGCATGCCAGAAGCCGGCGCCCCCGTGGCTGGCACCTCCGACACCGACGCTCCCGAGGCCGGCACCTCCTGCGTCGGCGCCTCCAAGTCCACCACCTCTGTGCCCGGTAGCATGACGCTCACCTTTGGTGGCGCGTCGCCCGACGCCGACGGCGCGTCGTTCCCGGCCGACTGAGAGGCTTGGTGGCTCTTCCCCGCCAAGTCCTCCGCGGTCTCCCTACCGTCGCCGGCGGGCCGGTCGGCATCATGGCAGCCCGGTGTCGTCTCCTCCGGGCCGTCGGGGAAGGCCTCCCACGTTTGGCCAGCGGCCTCCCCGTTGGCCGCCCCCGCCTTTGCCGCCACCTCCTCCCACCGGCGGCGCTCCTCCTCCCGCAGCTCCCGCTCGGCCTTGTCAAGGTCGAGCCACACCTGGTGCTCCCTCTCCTCGGCCGTCGACGGCGGCGTCGCTTTCACCGTCCCGCCGACTGGCTCTCCTCCCAGCGAGCGCGCCTCCCTGATGGCGGCGGGGCATTAGACGAGGGGGAAGGGGGTGAAGCCAGGATTCAAATCATCAAAAGTTCGAGACTTACCCATTCACGACCGGCACCACCCGCCTTGAGGGCCTGGTCGGGTTTCCCCTCTGCCTTTTGCTCCCTCCGGCGCGGCTATCGCCCGGCTGCACGGCGGCCGCGCGCTTGCGTGCCGGCTTGGGGGCAGCTGGTCCTTTCCCCTTGTCCACCACGGCCGGGTCGCTGGCGCCTCGTGGCCGGCGCCCTCGCAGCGTCGTGACCTCCCCTTCCGAGAACTTCGTCGGGTCTTCTGCAGCAAGGGTCAGCTCCCGCTGAACATCGTCGTCGGGCCAATCCCTTAACGGCGCCCGGAACGAGGACTCACCCGGTGGCTCGGCCTCGTCATCCTCCTCCTCCTCCGCCTTATCGTCGCTCGCCCCCACCTCCGCCTCGCCGGCTCACTCGGTGGCGGCCGGCTCCATGTCGACGTCGTCCTCGACCTCTTCCGGGTCGGACTCCATCGAATCCGGCATCAGCCTCGCGTAGTCCTACAGGAGCGCGAACCTCTACAGGCAGACCAGACGGCGTTGTTAGATCAAAGGGGGGAATACGATCCGGCGGCTGCAGAATGGGAGGTGGATCCGGTTGTTCACTTACCTGCGATGCCGGGTGACTTCGGCTGTAGGGGATCTTCCCCCACTGCCACTCCCCCTCCTTCATCTTCGCCATCGACATGACGTTGACCTTCCTTGTCACGTGAGTCGGCTTCAGCTCCTTGGTGGAGATCCGGTAGGGGTCGTGGCGCCCTCCCATCTAGCATATGAGATGCGGCCGGCACTGCAACGGCAGCACCCGACGCGCCATCATCGCCGCCAGCAGATCCGTGGCCGTGAGGCCTTCCGTCCTGGTCAGCTCGCGGAGGCAGGCTTGGAGCCGGTCGGCCGTCTCCGGTGCCGAGGTCGGTGTTGCTCGCCAATTCTGCATGGCAGCCGGCGGGTGGTTGGCGAAGTCGGGGAGGTTGATGTAGTCCTCCTCCGGCTTCACGTTCTTCACGTAGAAGAACCCCCGATGCCATGGCTTCACAGACTCCTATAGCGGGAGTTTGGGGAGGCCGGTTCCCTAACGGATCTGGATGGAGGCGCCCCCGCAGGCTGTTATCACCATCCTCTGGGTCGCTGGGTCCTTCACCATCTGGCGCTTGAAGTTGAACAGCCGGCACCAAAAGTCGAGTCTGGGCTCGACCCCCAGGTACCCCTCGCAGAGCACGACAAACGCCGCCAGCTGCAGGATGGAGTTGGGGGCGAGGTGGTGCGGCTGCAGGCCGAAATGTGTCAGGAAACCCCGGAAGAAGGCGCTCGCCGGCAGCCCCAACCCGCGGTGGAAGTGGTCGGCAAAGACCACAACCTCCCCCGACCACGGCGTTGGGGAGTTCTCCGCCCCCGGCGGGCGGGCCTCCAAGAACTCCGCCGCCGGGAGTTTGCGGCGTGCGCGGAGGTATTCAATGAAGGTGGCGTCGACATCACTGCCGTCCCAGGCGCCCTTGGTCACTGCCTCCATGGCAGCGACGCGCGGGTGTGATGGCGGCGCGGGGATCGACCGGTGGACTATCCTCTTCGCGGCGGTGGGCGGCGGCGCAAGCTTCCTGTCCCTCTCAAACTACTCTCTTCCCTTCTTGCTCTCTCTCTCTCTCTCGGTGAGGGGGGCGGGGGGAGGAGCGGAGCGACGGAGGCGAGGGGAGCAAATGGGCCCTTCCCCCTCGCCTCCCCTGCCTATTTATACCCCGTGCGGGCGAAGATGGTGGGGGCGCCCTTCGCGCACACGTCCCCCACGATCCCCGATGCGCACGGGGCGGACATCATGGCGCCCCGAAACACCAAACGCCCGTCCACCATGCGCGGAATCTTCGTGGGTGGCTCAGCGCCACGGTCGTGGTGGGCCCCGCCTGGTTGCCAGGTCCGAACCGTCGCTCGGCCCACCGGGCTGTTGCCCGCTCCGACCTCCGCGCAGCGCGATTTCCTCCGCCTGGCGAGGCGACACTGGCGGCTCGGGTGGCCTCGGACGACTGCGGAGCCGGCCATCGCGTGCCGGCACCGCCCGGCCTCCCGGGCGCTTCCAACGCTCGGGCATTCTTCAAGCCGGCGAGGTCCGCCGTGTCAAGACGGCGGGCCTCCCCGGCTTCGGGGACTACTGACGGGGGGATGACCCCCGGGTAGCCTCAAACACCCCTAATGCTCTGGGCCCGCCTATAGGACAAATGGGCGGGCCGCCTTCGCGAAGCCGGCTCGGCTATGACCCGCCGGCTCCAACCCCCCCGGCACAGGCGCACCGGCCACTCCTTCTCCAGCCACGGAGTGCTGGCCGGCTGGGGCCTCACCGCCCGGCTCCTTTCCCCAGCTGGCCAGGCATCGGATGCCCCTGACGGGCTCTGCGTGGCGACAGTGGGCCCCGTCCCATCGAGGGTCGGCGCCCACATGGCCACGGTGGCCCCTATCCCGTCGGGGGTCAGCGCCCGCATGGCCATAGTGGCCTCTCGCCGCTGTTGGACGGCGACCAGGCCTCCAACAGTGGCGGCCTGCCCCCAACCACTCCGCCATCTACCCCAGCACGGCTACAGGACAGCCGGCCGACCGCTGACTTCGGTCGGCCGCCGCAAGACGACGCCGCCCGTGGCACCCCGTGCCGCGACGTGACCGGGCTCGGGGCCCGCCCGTGACAAGACTAAAGTTGGCGGCCCCCGTAGCCGGCCGGAGGGGCTGCCGGCTTGGTCCCCCCACGACCATTATATTCATATTGTAAGCCGGGGGGTTGGTCTATAAAAAACCCCGGGCCTCCCCCATGCAAAGGAGACGAACGTCGGACGACGCCCGAAGAAGAACAACGAAGAGAACGACGATAGCATCACCCACGTAGCTCCTCCCACAGGGAACCTCTCGAGCCGGAGCACTTAGCCCCCACCTCGATTCATACAGCTCAAGGAGCGCCTCTGTAGCCCTTACCATCGTCTCAACGAGACCAAGCAGGAGTAGGGGTTTTACCTCCCACGGAGGGCTCTGAACCTGGGTACATCGCGTGTCAGTCACCGTTTGTGCCTAACCCCGTTCCCGGAGTCCACCGGCGTCCTTTCGACCCTCTCGAATAGCCTACCCATGACATCTGCCGTGACAAAACCACGACATTACCCAACAACACTGACGCCACCATTTTGCGACACTGCAGCATCAACACCTACTTTTACATGATTCATCAGAGGAGGGATCCATGGTCGGTCTAGGTACTAGAGTTGGTTGTCTTGACATCGTCTGCTTCCATAAAATCTATGTATCTATCAGGAAAGATAATACAAAAACTATGGGTAGTTAAAGGACTCTGGAATATGTCCTCTTGGATAGCTTTTCTGCGAGAGCTCCATATCGCCCGAAGTGCTACAATCATCTTTGTAATTTCTTCCTTTGACAACGATTCATTCATGGCAAAGAGCCAATCCTTGGCATTCGGTTCAGAATTTTGACACATATGCTTCACCATGAGCTTGTAGGATAGGGCCGAAATGTTGTGAGCCATACTGCAATTCAGTAGGCTATGCCTCGAGTTGTCCGCATCAACTCTCACTAGGGATGGACATGCTTAACTTGCCTTTTGAGCTCGTTCTAGCTTGACCCAAGAACAAAATGAGGGGCGCCTATGTCTTGCTTATTGCAAGACATATGGCCCCATCACCTAAAGCGAGCGCCAGATTGGCTGCCCAACAGGCAGGAAGACACTTGCCTTAAAAGAGCTCGTTTTGCTTAATAATTTTTTATTCACACTTATTTATTTATATATTTATTTTCGTTTGTACATTCAAAATATACATTTCAAAGACCACTATACATCAATTTTAAGAATAATGTTAATCATGCATTCGAAAAATATTAGATGTGATAGAGAAAATGTATACGGTAAATGCACAATGCGTATGGGAAAAAGTAAACATAAAAAATTATAACTTTCAAAAATGTTATTCGCGCATTTGAAAAATGTTACACATGTGTATAAAAACATTTTAAGATGTATACAAAAAACTACAATGTGTACGGAAAAAAATAGATATAAGAATATATTTTTTAAAAAACATCTGTTTGTAAAATGTTTAACATCCATATATAAAATATTAAACATGTTTAAAAAATATATCAGAAGTATAATAAAATGTATGATGTGTACGAAAAAAAGTGGACATTAAAACTTATATTTGAGAAAATGTTAATCATATGTATAAAAATGTGAACACGTATTTACAAATGCTTTAGATGTATACATAAAAGGTACCATGTGTATGAAAATAATAGACATCAAAACATTCTTTTAAGAAAATGTTAATCATGTATCTCAAAAATGTTTAACGTGTATTAAAATTTTGATGTAGAAATAAAATATAATATGAAAACCAAAAAGAGAGACAAATAAAAAAACTGAAAAAGAAACAAAGAAAACTAAAGCAAAAGGAGACAAAAAATAATATTAAAGAAACAAGGACCAAAGAGTGGAAAATAGTGAAAACCAAGAAAGAAATGAGTAGAGATGAAAACCAGGAAAGAAAGATAAAAATGGAAAATGAAGAAAATGACAAAGAAAAGAAAAAGTTATGAAGTTCAAAGAGCATAAACCAAAGAAAACAAAGAAAACAAAAACCAAAGTATAACAAAATAAAAATGAAAAGGTGAAGAAAAAAACTGAAGAAATGAGAAAAATATGACAATAGAAAACTAAAACAAATGAAAGACAAAAACAAGTCAACACATTGCGGACCAGCCGACGAAAGAATGACAATCTATTGGGTCAGCCCATACACATGCACGTTGCGGGAAGCTTCAGGCAAGGGGACGTACCATCTCGCTCTAGGAGAGATATAACTCCCACGAACAAAATGGGCAAAGCCGATCTTGCTAAAGAGGCTCACTCGGCCACTAAACCGAGTGTGTTTCTCAGCTCCCGCACCTCTCGCAAATTTGGGTCATATTCCCCGCATTGCAAATCCCATTCGTTCCAGCAGATTGGCATTTCCTATTTGGCACCGTACGAGCCGGTTAACGTACATTTTTTTAACTGGCGCCTGAAGCATTCGTAAATGGGCCGGGCCATGTAGGTTTCAGCGGGAGGTTGCTTTGATCGGTTTTGTGAAGTTTCTGGAAGTATCCTATCTGTTTTTTTATTCATTTAGGTTTTTTCAGGACTGACCTTGGTTTGTTCTTTACCTTTATCTCTTTTTATTTTCTTTACTCTTTTTTCTTTTTCTTTTCCTTTTCCATTTTTTATTTTATTTTTCCTTTTCCAAAAAAGCACAGCCTTTTCTAATTTGGATGAACCTTTTTTCAAACAACGTTTTCTTTTCAAATATATGAACTTTTTCAATTTTGATGAACATTTTTTTAAAATTCTATGAACTTTCCTGAATATAGATGATATCTTTTTATAAAATTGATGAACTTTTCTCTGAAAATCTATTAACCTTTTTTAAAATTAATGAACTTGTTAAAGATGTGTGATTTTTTTTCCAGTTCAATGAACTATTTTCATCTTTTGATGAACATTTTTTAATTTTTATGAACTTTCCTCCGAAAATTGATGAACCTATTCTAAAATTGATGAAATTTTTAAAGATTTGTGAACTTTTTTTCAGTTCAATGAACTTTTCTTGAAATTCAATGAAAATTTGAAAATTGGATGGTTGTTTTTTGAAATCCGCTGGAATTTTTTATTTCATTTTTTTGGGATTTTGTGAAATTTTTAAACCCACAAACATTTCTTAATAAACCCATGATTTTTATTATTTCAATAACATAATTAAAATCGCAATAGCAATCCTTAATGGGCTGTGGTCCACTGTCGGTCGCTGTAGGCGCCCTTCGCCAAACGGGCGCCTCCAGCGCCGAATAGGAGCTCCCCAGCATATTAGCACCGAATCGCAAAGGACTGGGTGGTGGAGGACGTTAACTGGGTTGGCCAATTTATCAATGTTCTCTCGTTCAACTTTTTTGACTTCGGAAACTTTTTGAAGTTTTTTTTTCTTGACTTTTTGAAGGTTTTGGTCCGGTTAGGACTTTTTTTTTCTTTTCCTATTATTATTTTGGCACCTTTGTTTTTATATTTTTTGTATTCCAAGTTTTAGTTCAAACAATATTCTTTAATTTAAAAAAAATTCAAGTTTTAAAATATTACGTTTGTAAAAAAATTCAAATTTGAAAATTTCTTCACACTTTAAAAATTTATTCTGCATTGTCAAATATTGTTCAACCTTTTACAATATATTTGAATTTTGGTAAAAAAGTTTGAAATTTCAAGAATGTTTCCTTTGTATAAAAGTTCATTTTTTTCATTAAAATATTAGGATTTTCAAGAATTGTTCACTTTTCAAAAAAATTTGTGTTTAAAAAAAATTACCTTTAAAGAAATGTCTCTGATTTTGAGATTTTGTTAAGAATCCAAAACAATTCCAACCAAAACCACATGCAAGAGTTCTAGCTATAGGGAAAATGTGAGTCGCTATGGTGCTTCTATGGTAAAACCGAGCAGCCAGAGTGGTTTTTGTAGGAATCTCGAGTCGCCGCAGTGATTGCAACCGGAGCACTGTCACGGGCGAGTGGGCCCGCCAAGGCGAACGCTCTATGTGTTTCTTGGTCAGTTTGACGCAAAGACCCCCATATATGAGCTTTCCACTCCGGACACTGAACAAAGACGCAAGTAAAGAGAGTTGCACTGCTACATCGGGTGACAGATTTTTCAGATTGTTTTACATTGATTTGGGAAGGTTCTACAACCTTCCCTAAATCGGGTTTTAGTGTTTCTTTCCGTTGGTTTTCTCACGTGTTTGTTGGGGGTTTTCATTTTATTCTTCACATTATTTATTCTTTCGTTTCTTTCTCTTTTTGGTTCCCAGATTTTTTTCTTCTTTCTCTTTTGTTCAAAATGAAATAGCAACATTTTTAAAAATCATGAAAAAATTTTGATATCAAGAATATTTTTGAAAATCACAATTTTTTGAATATTTATGAAAATATTTTGGATTAGCAGACATTTTTTAAATCTTGAACATTTTCGAAGTCAGAAACATTTTTAGACATTATCATCGTTTTTCAAATTTGTGAATATTTCTTTAATCTATGAATTCAAACTCTTATTTTTTAAGTTGATGACTAATTTTAGAATTCACAATTTTATTTGGATTTTTGAAAAATCTCAAGATTATTAAAATTTACAAATTCGAAAATATGTTTTGGATTTGTGTCTTGATTTTTTAAATGATAAACATTTTATGAATTCAAGAATATTTCTCAAATTTACTTCTTTTTAATTCACTATTTTTTAAAATTACAAACAACTTACAATTTCTTGAAAAAAATTCGAATTCATTATTTTTAAACTTTCTTCAATTTTCTGAATCACGAAGAATTTCCAATTTGCCAAATCTTTGTTAAGTCATGAATATGTTTTTCTGCCACGGACATTTTTTGATTTCATGATCATTTTTATAAAATTATAAAAACTTATGATCCACATTTCATCTTGAAATCGCGAACATTTTCTAGAACAGAAATATTTTTATTAACTGCCCAATGTTTAGCAAAAATGTCAAACTTGCAAAATAATTTGGACCAGCAATTTCTTTTTAGTTTATGAATATTTGTTGAATTTGGGGAAAATATAAATCCTTGACATCTTTTTTGAATTTATTGCAATCTGTTGAATGAAATTGATGTAATTTTCATATATAAAATGATTCTCTATGCGTACATTCTTTAGCCAGTGTAATAGTGCAAGGGAAAAACAATTCGTCTGGTATTTGTATCAAACGCTGGAGAAACTAGCCGTCCCAACACGCTTCGCCACAACGTTGTGTATGTGTTTGCTTGCTATTGTGTGTATACGACAAGGAATAAGACAATAGGAGCACTCCCTCGCAAGTGCTAAAATTTGCATATTGCGATATAAAGTCGCGCTCACGTTAGACACTCATGCTAATGGGCTAGCCCAATAATGTGCACAGACTGTCGGGTTTGGAAACTTTTTAGAAGCGGTTTTGGGAGCCTTGCACGGGTTTATGAAAGTTTCTGACTGGTTTTTTATTTCTTATTTTTGTGTTTTTCTAAAATAGTTTCTATCGGTTTGCTTTAGGTATTTTCTTTTCAGCTTTTGTTGCGGGTAAAACAAACTTTCATTGATCATGGTGGATCATTACATTCCGAAGCATATAACTTCATAACTCTTTCTGGTCCAGACTCCAGAGGTAGACACACTTGACGGGTGTCACATCCGACCACTCCTCGCTGTTGCTAGAACTGGATGTTGGGACGACCGAGCGGGTCTAGCGATCCTTCAGGTACGAGATGATGTGGGAGACACATGAAAATTTTCGTGACATCATACATGTGGGATGGGGCCGGACGTCCTTGTACATCCGTAGAAGAGTTTAAAGATAAACTACAAGGTCTCACGAAGGATTTGTGAAGGTGGAATCGTGACACTTTTGGTAGCGTGAGGAAAGAGATTAAGGAACTAAAACAAATGCTTGATGAACTCAAGAATGATCCGTCGAGGATAGGCCCTTCCCATGCCGAGCTAAACATCAATGCACGTTTAATAGAGATGTACCACAAGGAGGAGATCATGTGGTGACAGAGAGCCTGAGTCGAATGGCTTTCTGCTGGGAACATGTGGGGACCCCGACTCATAAGTCGTGATCACCGAATGTACGTGCATAGTGATTCCAGAGATCAATGCTCACTGAACACACAGAAACTGAATAACAAGAGTCTTAAATCCGTTACATATCGGTTTACTCAAATATGGCCTTTAAGGCCTAGTCTTCATAAACTTACAGCAAAAATCTTCAAGGATAGCGTGAACCCATGCCATCTGCCGTAATCCTATAGGCATTCTGACCTGGGAAGCGTCTTAACTCGCGTCCGTCACCAAGGTAATCTTCATCATAACCTGATCTTTAATGCTTGGCCAATAAAATAACCAATGGCAAGCCAATGAGTACTTTGAATGTACTCGCAAGCAACCCAGGTTTGGAACAAGGCAATAACAATGCATGATATAGCACTAATAGGTAAGTTTTGCAGAAAGCTAGTTTTGAGTGCAATGACATGATCAAGTAACTCAAGTAAGCATGCATCAACCAAGACAGGTGTTCATAAGAACATGTCACATTCATCATCATAAGTAGGGGGTTGGACGGCTCATGTTCAACCATCACACCAAGTCCTCAGACTTGTCTCATGTATCGTCTGAACATCTCATGTTCAGTCATCATGTCAAGTCATCCGACTCGACTCAAATATCATCCTTGTCACCACACACACACACCAAGTTTGTGAAAACATCTGGACGTGGCATAAGCACCACCACCCAATTGTCCTTGACCGTGGACACGTCTATTCGAATATTTTTACACTGTACAGAGGTTGCACACTTTACCCACAAGACTTGGGGAACTTCTGTGTCATCCACGACTCATCGTATATAACATACCCGAGGTAAGCACCCGAACAATGATTTTCCCATGGTGATACTAAACAAAGAGTCCACTCGTTGGTGCCATCCCTCATGATATACATCACTCGTATCATCCATGAGGGCACGCAACGGTGTGCCCGGTGCCTGTAAAGACAAGGCATGACCTTCCTGTCTGGGATGACCCTGTCTCAAGAGTGACCACTTCACTCTTGCCACTAGTAATGTGGGCTCCTTGCTAGTACCAACCATAGTAATCAACAAAGCCCCGTCCCATAAGGGGTATCGTGGTTGCGCATGTAAGGTTGGGACGGTCGACAAATCTTAAACCCTCCGTTTTTGAAAGCACATCCTCCTCTTGTTCCAGCACACCACTTCTTTCTCAAGTGGTCACCCATCTCATCAACATCTCCCTCGGGCATTAGTGGCACCCGACGGGGTTTTCGAAAAAGTCTTTGAAATCATTTATTTCTTCCCATCACTATGCATAGATCCCGATCCCACTTGCGTAGCATCTACTAGCATCATAACTACACCCACCCGCATAACCCTCATAAGGTGGTAGGGTCATGCACGATGCAAGTGTCAATGGTAAAAGTATCGAAAGCAACCCACCGGAGGGGTCACTACTCCACATGATCAAATATGACAAAGTAAAGTGCTATATGACATGCAATAAAAATGGTTTCTTGTCATGGTCAAAGGGCTGCTTGCCTGGCTTATCAAAGTCTTCGAGGTCTTCACCCTCTAATTGTCCACTCCGAGCATTTCCTCTACTTCGCCAACTATCGCCGGAAACAACCGCAATAAGCAACGCAACAAGCAGAAAATAAAAGTGCTCTATAATTAGAAGTTTTATTTTTCTTGGACACCTTGGGTCACAAGAAAAATAATCAGGAAGGTTTCATTGGATGTGGATCAAGGAGAAGTTTTTGAATGGTGGAAATGAAGGAAATGATGGTCCTATAAGATGTCCATAGAAAACATTTTTATAAAAATGAGTGGAGGCACTCATCAAATAGGGCGTGTTTTTAGGAACATGTGGGAAGTGGTTTCACTGGATTTGGAGTTGGGATGATTTTCTTATGAATTTCCTAAGACGAAACAAATGGGGAAAAGGGAGCATTTATTAGTTCAAGCAGAATAGGGGCATGGGAAAAATGTTAACCATGCTTAGATAAATAGGGAATGATATTTAGGACATCTGGGATTTTCAATCACTCCATTTGGAGTTGATTTGGATTCTATATGAATTTGCAAAGTGGCCTCTAGTAGTTCAAATTTGAATTTAAATTTGAACATCACAAAATCTTGTGGTAGAAAAATATGGAAGTGGCACCAGTAAATAGGTGGCATTTTTAGAAAGATGCAGAAATTTGAATCATCAAATTTGGAGCTAAAATGAATTTATTATGAATTTTACAAATTATGGCAAAGAGAAAAGGCTAAAGGATTTACCAAAAAAAGAAATGGGCTAAAATGCACACTTGAGCGCAAGATAGCTTCTGTCCGGCCAGGTGGCTCGGCCTAGAGGGGAAGGAGGCCACATCGAAGGCACACTTGTGGTGTGCGCCTCCCGCGACATGGAGGCGGAAAACGGAGGGGGCGTCTCCACTTAATGGCTGGGCCCGGCCCTCTGGTCAGTTACAGGGGGCCCTGCACGTCAGGTTCTTCCCCCACCTCCCGCCCGAGTGGGAGAGACAGAGGGGTGGGGGGGGGCAAAACTGAGCGGCGTCGGCGCCATCCCGGCAGCTCAGGCTGCCTCCGGCAGGGCCCCTGCCACCGGAGTGCTCGGGAGTGAGCCCCGCACCCGGCTAGGGTCCCATTTTTCTCCGGGGAACCCCGAGGCGAGTGGGGTCTCGTCCGTGGCGGAGCCCGACTACAACGGTCGCGGGAAGCTACGCTCTGGCCACCGAAAGAGGGGAGCAGAGCGGGGAGAGACCCTTTGGAAGATTCCGGTGTTCTAGCGATGATCGGAGGCGAGGAGGGGCTCGGGGGTTCTCGGACTAGAGCGAGGCCGAGGCGGCATCGCCGACCGCAGGAGGAGAAGGCCGCAGGAGGAGGAACGTTGGGACCAGGGCGGTCTACGGGAGAGAGGCTGGGAGAGAGTGTTGGGGAACGTTGCATGGGAAACAAAAAATTTCCTACGCACACGCAGATCTATCCATGGTGATGAGCATCTACGAGAGGGAGAATGGATCTACATACCCTTGTAGATCGCTAAGTGGGAAGCGTTAAGTAACGCAGTTGGTGTAGTCGAGCGTCTTCGTGATCCAAATCTCCGTGCATCCCGCGATCCAATCACGATCCATCCCGCGATCCAATCACGATCTGTCCCGCGAACTTGATCACGATCCATCCCACGAACTTGATCACGATCCTTCCGATCTAGCGCCGAACGAACGACACCTCCACGTTCAGCACACGTACAGCTTGATGATGATCTCCGCCATCTTGATCCAGCAAGAGAGAGCGGAGAGGAGGAAGAGTTCTCCGGCAGCATGATGGCGCTCCGGCGATGGTGGTGGAGCAATTTCGGCAGGGCTTCGCCTAACAATGCAGAAATCCGATCTAGAGGAGAAACTATGCACTAGAGGAACGGGCAGCACGTGGCTGAAAATGTTGGAAATATGCCCTAGAGGAAATAATAAATTAGTTATTATCATATTTCCTTGTTCATGATAATTGTTTATTATCCATGCTATAATTGTATTGATCGGAGACTTAGATGCATGTGTGGATACATATACAAAACCATGTCCCTAGTATGCCTCTAATAGACTAGCTCGTTGATCAAAAGATGGTTAAGGTTTCCTAGCCATGGACATGAGATGTCATTTGATAATGGGATCACATCATTAGCAGAATGATGTGATGGACAAGACCCAAATTACAAACGTAGCATATGATCGTGTGAGTTTATTGCTGCTGTTTTCCGCATGTC
This sequence comes from Hordeum marinum, assembly GCA_022496015.1. Classification (NCBI taxonomy): domain Eukaryota; kingdom Viridiplantae; phylum Streptophyta; class Magnoliopsida; order Poales; family Poaceae; genus Hordeum; species Hordeum marinum. The sequence goes on along the minus strand of CM039676.1, from coordinate 391,437,178 downwards.
AAGTATATGTTCCTATGACCATGAGATCATGCAACTCACTGACACCGGAGGGATGCTTTGTGTGTATCAAACATCACAACGTAACTGGGTGACTATAAAGGTGCACTACAGGTATCTCCGAAGGTGTCTGTTGAGTTGGCATGGATCGAGACTAGGATTTGTTACTCCGTGTGACGGAGAGGTATCTCAGAGCCCACTCGGTAATGCAACATCACAATAAGCCTTGCAAGCAATGTGACTAATATGTTAGCCACGGGATCTTGCATTACGGAACGAGTAAAGAGACTTGCCAGTAACGAGGTTGAACTAGGTATGGAGATACCGACGATCGAATCTCGGGCAAGTAACATACCGAAGAACAAAGGGAACGTTATACGGGTTGACTGAATCCTTGACATAGAGGTTCGAGCGATGAAGATCTTCGTAGAATATGTAGGAACCAATGTGGACGTCCAGGTCCCGCCATTGGTTATTGGTCGTAGAGGTGTCTCGGTCATGTCTACATAGTTCTCGAACCCGCAGGGTCTGCACACTTAAGGTTCGGTGACGTTTCGGTAGTGTAGAGTTATGTATGGTGGTGACCGAAGTTTGTTCGGAGTCCCGGATGAGATCCCGGACGTCAAGAGGAGCTCCAGAATGGTCCAGAGGTAAAGATTCATATATAGGAAGTCCCAGTTTGGTCGCCGGAAAAGTTCCGGGCTCATCGGTAGTGTACCGGGAGTGCCGGTAGTGTACCGGGAGACCACCGGGAGGGGTATTTCGACCGAAGAGGCTTTATGGGCTGTAAGAGGATGAATATCAGCCCTTAGTGGGCTGGCGGAAGTCCTACACAAAGCCCATGAGGCTGGGAAGAAAATAACAAAAGGAAAAAGGTGGAAAAAAGGCAAAAAAGGGCCAAATAAGGAAGGAGTCCTAATCCTACTAGGAGTGGAGGAGGAGGACTCCTCCCTCCTTGGTTTGGCCGACCCAAGGGCTGTGTTTTTGGCATTCAAACCTCCTCCTCCTATCCTCCTATATATACTAGAGGATTTTAGGGTTTTGGCACAAGATTTTCAGCCACGTGCCACCCGTTCCTCTAGTGCATAGCTTCTCCTCTAGATCGGATTTCTGCAGTGCTTAGGCGAAGCCTTGCTGGAATAGCTCCACCACCATCTCCGGAGCACCGTCACGCTGCCAGAGAACTCTTCCTCCCCTCCACTTCATCTTGCTGGATCAAGACGGTGGAGATCGTCATCAAGATGCACGTGTGCTGAACGCGGAGGTGCCGTCCGTTCGGTATTAGATCGGAAGGATCGTGATCAAGGCCACGAGACGATTCGTGATGAGTTCGCGGGACGGACCGTGATGAGTTCACGGGACGGATCGTGATGAGATCGCGGGACGCTCGGTGATTTGGATCGCGAAGATGTTCGACTACACCAACCGCGTTTCTTAACGCTTCCCGCTTAGCGATCTATAAGGGTACGTAGATCCACTCTCCCTCTCATAGATGCTCATCACCATGGATAGGTTTGCGTGTGTGTAGGAAATTTTTTGTTTCCCATGCGATGTTCCCCAATAGTGGCATCATGAGCTAGGTTGATGGTTCGATTGTTGGGGAACGTCGCATGGGAAACAAGAAATTTCCTACGCACACGCAAACCTATCCATGGTGATGAGCATCTACGAGAGGGAGAGTGGATCTACGTACCCTTGTAGTCCCTAAGCGGGAAGCGTTAAGAAACGCGGTTGGTGTAGTCGAACTTCTTCGCGATCCAAATCGCCGAGAGTCCCGCGATCCAATCACGAACCGTCCCGCGAACCAATCACGAACCGTCCCGCGATCTCGTCACGATCCGTCCCACGATCCAATCACGAACGTCTCGTGGCCTTGATCACAATCCTTCCGATCTAGTACCGAACGGACGGCACCTCTGCGTTCAGCACACGTGCAGCTTGATGACGATTTCCACCGTCTTGATCCAGCAAGAGGGGTGGAGAGGAGAGAGAGTTCACCGGCAGCGTGACGGCGCTCCGGTGATGGTGGTGGAGCAATTCCGGCAGGGCTTCGCCTAAGCACTGCGGAACTACGATCTAGAGGAGAAACTATGCACCAGTGGAACGGGTAGCACGTGGCCGGAAATTCTGTCCAAAAACCACCCAATCCACTAGTATATATAGGAGGAGAGGAGAGGAGAGGCAGCCAAGGCCTTTGGGTCGGCCGAAATAGGAGGTGGGAGCAATCCTACTTCACCTCCAATCCTAGTTGGAGTAGGATTGCCTCCTATTGGCTGATTTTCCACTTTTTGCTTTAGGACTTTCTCTCCTGCGCCATGGGCCTTTGTGGCTGTTTTCCCAGCCCACTAAGGGCTGGTTATTATTCTCCCACAGCCCATGGATCTCTTGGGGTCGAAATACCCCTCCCGGAGGTCCCCCGGTACACTACCGGCACTCCCGGTACACTACCGATACTCCCGGTACACTACCGATGAGCCCGAAACTTTTCCGGCGACCAAACTGGGACATCCTATATATGAATCTTTACCTCCGGACCATTCCGGAGCTCCTCGTGACATCCGGGATCTCATCCGGGACTCCGAACAACCTTCGGTCACCACCATACATAACTCTATACTACCGTAACGTCACCGAACCTTAAGTGTGCAGACCCTGCGGGTTCGAGAACTATGTAGACATGATCGAGACACCTCTATGGCCAATAACCAATGGCGGGACCTGGACGTCCACATTGGTTCCTACATATTCTACGAACATCTTATCGGTTGAACCTCTATGTCAAGGATTCAGTTAATCCCGTATACCGTTCCCTTTGTTCTTCGGCATGTTACTTGCCCGAGATTCGATCGTCGGTATCTCTATACCTAGTTCAATCTCGTTATAGGCAAGTCTCTTTACTCGTTCCGAATGCAAGATCCCGCAACTAACAATTAGTCACATTGCTTGCAAGGCTTATTGTGATGTTGCATTACCGAGTGGGCCTCGAGATACCTCTCCGTCACACGGAGTAACAAATCCCAGTCTCGATCCATGCCAACTCAACAGACACCATCGGAGATACCTGTAGAGCACCTTTATAGTCACCCAGTTACGTTGCGACGTTTGATACACACAAGGCACTCCTTCGATATCCGTGAGTTGCATGATCTCATGGTCATAGGAACATATACTTTGACATGCAGAAAACAGTAGCAATAAACTGACACGATCATATGCTACGTTTGTAGTTTGGGTCTTGTCCATCACATCAGTCTCCTAATGATGTGATCCCGTTATCAAATGACATCACATGTCAATGGCTAGGAAACCCTGACCATCTTCGATCAACGAGCTAGTTCACTAGAGGCATACTAGGGACATAGTGTTTGTCTATTTATCCACACATGCAATGTGTTTTTGATCACTACAGTTATAGCATGGATAATAAACGATTATCATGAACAAGGAAATATAATAATAAACACTTTATATATTGCCTCTAGGGCATATTTCTAACAGTCTCCCACTTGCACTAGAGTCAATAATCTAGTTCACATCACTATGTGATTTACATGGTAATGAATCGAACACCCATACAGTTCTGGTGTTGATCATGTTTAGCCCTTGGAAGAGGTTTAGTCAACGGGTCTGCAACATTCAGATCCATGTGCACTTGTCAAATATTTATGTCCTTCTCCTCGATGTAGAACCGGATGGAGTTGAAGCGTCGCTTTATGTGTCTGGTCCTCTTGTGAAACCTTGGTTCCTTGGCTAGAGCAATGGCACCTGTGTTGTCACAGAACAGATTTATTGGATTCAGTGCACTAGGCACTACTCCAAGATCTGTCATGAACTGCTTCATCCAGACACCTTCCTTCGCTGCCTCCGAGGCTGCGATGTACTCCGCTTCGCACGTAGAATCAGCTACCACGCTTTGCTTGGAACTGCACCAGCTTACCGCTCCCCCGTTAAGAATAAATACGTATCCGGTTTGCGATTTAGAATCGTCCGAATCAGTGTCAAAGCTTGCATCGACGTAACCCTTTACGACGAGCTCTTTATCACCTCCATAAACGAGAAACATGTCCTTAGTCCTGTTAAGGTACTTAAGGATGTTCTTGACCGCTTGCCAGTGCTCCATTCCAGGATCACTTTGAAACCTTCCAGCCATACTTATGGCAAGGCTGACATCGGGTCTTGTGCACAACATTGCATACATGTTAGAGCCTATGGCTGAAGCATAGGGGATGACGCTCATCTTTTCTTTATCTTCTGCAGTCACTGGGCATTGAGTCTTACTCAACTTCACACCTTGCAAAACAGGCAAGAACCCTTTCTTGGCCTGTTCCATTTTGAACTTCTTCAAAACTTTATCAAGGTATGTGCTCTGTGAAAGTGCTATTAAGCGTCTCGACCTATCTCTATAGATCTTAATGCCTAATATGAAAGCAGCTTCTCCTAGGTCCTTCATTGAAAAACTCTTATTCAAATATTCCTTCACGCTTTCCAGCATTTCTATATCGTTTCCGATCAGCAATATGTCATCCACATATAACACTAGAAACGCTACAGAGCTCCCACTCACTTTCTTGTAAATACAAGCTTCTCCATAAACTTGTATAAACCCAAACGCTTTGATCACCTCATCAAAGCGTTTATTCCAACTCCGAGATGCTTGCACCAGTCCATAAATGGATCGCTGGAGTTTGCAAACTTTGTCAACATTCTCTGGATCGACAAAACCTTCGGGTTGCATCATATACAACTCTTCCTCAAGGAAACCGTTGAGGAACGCCGTTTTGACGTCCATCTGCCAAATTTCATAGTCGAAATAAGCAGCTATTGCCAACATGATTCTGACAGACTTAAGCATCGCTACGGGTGAGAAAGTCTCATCGTAGTCAACTCCTTGAACTTGTGAAAAACCCTTTGCCACAAGTCGAGCTTTATAGACGGTGACATTACCGTCCGCGTCCGTCTTCTTCTTATAGATCAATTTGTTCTGAATGGCCTTTCGCCCTTCAGGTAGTACTTCCAAAGTCCATACTTTGTTTTCATACATGGATCCCATCTCAGATTGCATGGCCTCTAACCATTTCTCAGAATCCGGGCCCATCACTGCTCCTCCATAGCTCGTAGGTTCATTGTTGTCCAACAACATGACCTCTAAGACAGGGTTGCCGTACCACTCGGGAGTAGTACGCGTCCTTGTCGACCTACGAGGTTCAATAGCAGCTTGATCCGGAGCTTCATGATCATCATCATTAACTTCCTCTTCTACCGTTGTAGGTTCCACAGAAACATCTTTCTATGCTGCGCAACTCTTTGGTTGAAGTAAAGGTTCAATAACCTCATCAAGCTCTATTTTCCTCCCACTCAATTCTTTCGAGAGAAACTCTTTCTCAAGAAATGTTCCGTTCTTAGCGACAAACACTTTGCCCTCGGATCTGAGTTAGAAGGTATACCCGACCGTCTCTTTCGGGTATCCTATGAATACGCACTTTTCCGCTTTGGGTTCCAGCTTTTCAGGATGAAGCTTTTTGACATAAGCATCACATCCCCAAACTTTAAGAAACGACAACTTCGGCTTTTTGCCAAACCACAGTTCATATGGCGTCGTCTCAACGGATTTTGATGGTGCCCTATTTAAAGTGAATGCACCTGTCTCTAATGCATAACCCCAAAACGATAGTGGCAAATCGGCAAGAGACATCATAGAACGCACCATATCCAATAAGGTCCGATTACGACGTTCAGACACACCATTACGCTGTGGTGTTCCGGGCGGTGTCAACTGTGAAACAATTCCACACTGTCTTAAGTGATTGCCAAACTCACAACTCAGATATTCACCTCCTCGATTAGATCGAAGAAATTTAATCTTCTTGTTACGATGATTCTCAACTTCACTCTGAAATTGCTTGAACTTTTCAAATGTTTCTGACTTGTGCTTCATCAAGTAAATATACCCATATCTACTCAAGTCATCAGTGAAGGTGAGAAAATAACGATAACCACCGCGTGCTTCGACATTCATTGGACCGCACACATCAGTATGTATGATTTCCAATAAGTCACTTGCCCGTTCCATTGTTCCAGAGAACGGCGTTTTGGTCATCTTGCCCATAAGGCATGGTTCACATGTGTCAAGTGATTCAAAATCAAGTGACTCCAAAAGTCCATCAGCATGGAGCTTCCTCATGCGTTTTACACCAATATGACCTAAATGGCAGTGCCACAAGAAAGTGGTACTATCATTAACTACTCTACATCTTTTGGCATCAATGTTATGAACATGTGTGTCAGCACTATCAAGATTCAATATGAATAAACCCCTAACATTGGGTGCATGACCATAAAAGATATTACTCATATAAATAGAACAACCTTTATTCTCTGATTTAAATGAGTAACCGTCTCGCAATAAACAAGATCCAGATATAATGTTCATGCTTAACGCAGGAACTAAATAACAATTATTTAGGTTCATCACTAATCCTGATGGTAATCGAAGAGAGAGCGTGCCGACGGCGATCACATCAACCTTGGAACCATTTCCCACGCGCATCGTCACTTCGTCCTTTGCCAGTCTTCGTTTATTCCGTAGTTCCTGTTTTGAGTTGCAAATGTGAGCAACCGAACCGGTATCAAATACCCAGGCACTACTACGAGAACTAGTAAGGTACACATCAATAACATGTATATCATATATACCTTGTTTGTCGTTGGCCGCCTTCTTGCCAGCCAGGTACTTGGGGCAGTTCCGCTTCTAGTGACCAGTTCCTTTGCAATGAAAGCACTCAGTTTCTGGCTTAGGTCCATGCTTAGGCTTCTTTGTAGGAGTAGCAACTGCTTTGCCATCCTTCTTGGTTTTACCCTTCTTGCCTTTGCCTTTGCCGTTTTTCTTGAAACTAGTGGTTTTATTGACCATCAACACTTGATGTTCTTTCTGGATTTCAGACTCAGCGACTTTCAGCATCGCAAACAGCTCGGCGACTGACTTGTTCATCCCGTGCATGTTATAGTTCATCACAAAGCTCTTGTAACTAGGTGGCAGCGATTGAAGAACTCTATCAGTGATCGCCTCCGGCGGAAGGGTAATTCCCAACTCCGCTAGACGGTTTGAGTACCCAGACATTCTGAGTATGTGCTCACTAATAGACCCGTTCTCCTCCATCTTGCAAGCATAGAATTTATCGGAGGTCTCATACCTCTCGATCCGGGCATTCTTCTGAAAGATAAACTTCAACTCCTGGAACATCTCATATGCTCCATGACGTTCAAAACGTCTTTGAAGTCCCGGTTCTAAGCCATACAATATTGCACACTAAACTATTGAGTAGTCTCCAGCACGAGCCTCCCAAGCGTTCTTAACGTCTTCGGAGGTCATGTCTTCTGGCTGGTCACCAAGCGGTGCATCAAGGACATATGACTTCTGGGAAGCCGTGAGGATAATCCTCAGATTACGGGCCCAGTCAACAAAGTTACTTCCATCATCTTTCAATTTAGCTTTCTCTAGGAACGCATTAAAATTCAGGGGTGCTACTGCGCGAGCCATTGATCTACAACATAAATATGCAAAGGTTACTTAGACTATTGTTCAAGATAATGAGTTTAGTTAATCAAATTACTAAAGCTCCCACTCAAATTGACATCCCTCAGGTCATCTGAGTGTCACATGATCCAAATTCACCAACTCAAGTCCGATCATCACGTGAGTTAAGGTGGCTTCAATGGTGAACATCATTATGTTGATCATATCTACTATATGACTCATGTTCAACCTTTCGGTCTCTTGTGTTTCGAGGCCATGTCTGTACATGCTAGGCTCGTCAAGTTTAACCCGAGTGTTCTGCACGTGCAAATCTGGATTGCACCCGTTGTATGTGAACGTAGAGTCTATCACACCCGATCATCACGTGGTGTCTCGACACGACGAACTTTCGCAACGGTGCACACTCGGGGAGAACACAGTTCATCTTGAAATTTAAGTGAGGGATCACCTTATAATGCTACCGTCGTACTAAGCAAAACAAGGTGCATAAAAGGATTAACATCTCATGCAATTCATAAGTGACATGATATGGCTATCAACTTGTGTTTAAGATCTCCATCTTCGAAACACCGGCATGATCTCCATCATCACCGGCATGACATCATGATCTCCATCATCTTGATCTCCATCAACGTGTCGCCATCGGGGTTGTCACGCCCTGCATGCTTCTACTACTATTGCTACCGTAGCGATAAAGTAAAGCATTACTTAGCGCTTAATGATTGACACGCAGGTCATACAATAGTTAAAGACAACCCTATGGCTCCTGCCGGTTGTCGTAATCACCGACATGCAAGTCGTGATAATCTATACATCACATGATCATCTCATACATCACATATATCTCATCATGTAATTGGCCATATCATATCACAACATACCCTGCAAAAACAAGTTAGACGTCCTCTAATTGTTGTTGCATGTTTTACGTGGCTGCTACGGGTATCTAGCAAAAACGATTCTCACCTACGTATAAACCACAACGGTGATACATAGATTGCTTTTCAACCTTCTCAAGGACCGCCTTTTTCGGATCCGATCCAACTAAAGTGAGAGAAACTGTCACCCGCAAGCCATCTAAGCAACAAGTTACGTCGAGGGAACCGGTCTCTCGTAACCGTACGAGTAATGTTGGTCCGGGCCGCTTCATCTCACAATCCCGCTGAACCAAAATCCAACCAAGGGAGGAAGCAATCTAAGCATCAACGCCCACAAACCTTTTGTGTTCTACTCGAGATCTCATCGAACCATCAACCTAGCTCATGATGCCACTGTTGGGGAACGTCGCATGGGAAACAAATTTTTTCCTACGCACACGCAAACCTATCCATGGTGATGAGCATCTACGAGAGGGAGAGTGGATCTACGTACCCTTGTAGATCGCTAAGCGGGAAGCGTTAAGAAACGCGGTTGGTGTAGTCGAACTTCTTCGCGATCCAAATCGCCGAGCGTCCCGCGATCCAATCACGAACCGTCCCGCGAACCAATCATGAACCGTCCCGCGATCTCGTCACGATCCGTCCCACGATCCAATCACGAACGTCTCGTGGCCTTGATCACGATCCTTCCGATCTAGTACCGAACGGACGGCACCTCCGCGTTCAGCACACGTGCAGCTTGATGATGATTTCCACCGTCTTGATCCAGCAAGAGGGGTGGAGAGGAGAGAGAGTTCACCGGCAGCGTGACAGCGCTCCGGTGATGGTGGTGGAGCAATTCCGGCAGGGCTTCGCCTAAGCACTGCGGAACTACGATCTAGAGGAGAAACTATGCACCGGTGGAACGGGTAGCACGTGGCCGGAAATTCTGTCCAAAAACCACCCAATCCACTAGTATATATAGGAGGAGAGGAGAGGAGAGGCAGCCAAGGCCTTTGGGTCGGCCGAAATAGGAGGTGGGAGCAATCCTACTTCACCTCCAATCCTAGTTGGAGTAGGATTGCCTCCTATTGGCTGATTTTCCACTTTTTGCTTTAGGACTTTCTCTCCTGCGCCATGGGCCTTTGTGGCTGTTTTCCCAGCCCACTAAGGGCTGGTTATTATTGTCCCACAGCCCATGGACCTCTTGGGGTCGAAATACCCCTCCCGGAGGTCCCCCGGTACACTACCGGCACTCCCGGTACACTATCGATACTCCCGGTACACTACCGATGAGCCCGAAACTTTTCCGGCGACCAAACTGGGACATCCTATATATGAATCTTTACCTCCGGACCATTCCGGAGCTCCTCATGATGCCCGGGATCTCATCCGGGACTCCGAACAACCTTCGGTCACCACCATACATAACTCTATACTACCGTAACGTCACCGAACCTTAAGTGTGCAGACCCTACGGGTTCGAGAACTATGTAGACATGACCGAGACACCTCTACGGCCAATAACCAATGGCGGGACCTGGATGTCCACATTGGTTCCTACATATTCTACGAACATCTTATCGGTTGAACCTCTATGTCAAGGATTCAGTTAATCCCGTATAACGTTCCCTTTGTTCTTCGGCATGTTACTTGCCCGAGATTCGATCGTCGGTATCTCTATACCTAGTTCAATCTCGTTACAGGCAAGTCTCTTTACTCGTTCCGTAATGCAAGATCCTGCAACTAACAATTAGTCACATTGCTTGCAAGGCTTATTGTGATGTTGCATTACCGAGTGGGCCCCGAGGTACCTCTCCGTCACACGGAGTAACAAATCCCAGTCTCGATCCATGCCAACTCAACAGACACCATCGGAGATACCTGTAGAGCACCTTTATAGTCACCCAGTTACGTTGCGACGTTTGATACACACAAGGCACTCCTTCGATATTCGTGAGTTGCATGATCTCATGGTCATAGGAACATATACTTTGACATGCAGAAAACAGTAGCAATAAACTGACACGATCATATGCTACGTTTGTAGTTTGGGTCTTGTCCATCACATCAGTCTCCTAATGATGTGATCCCGTTATCAAATGACATCAAATGTCAATGGCTAGGAAACCCTGACCATCTTTGATCAACGAGCTAGTTCACTAGAGGCATACTAGGGACATAGTGTTTGTCTATTTATCCACACATGCAATGTGTTTCCGATCACTACAGTTATAGCATGGATAATAAACGATTATCATGAACAAGGAAATATAATAATAAACACTTTATATATTGCCTCTAGGGCATATTTCTAACATCGATGAGATCTCGAGTAGAACACAAAAGGTTTGTGGGCGTTGATGCTTAGATTCCTTCCTCCCTTGGTCGTCTTTTGGTTCAGCGGTATTGTGGGATGAAGCGGCCCAGACCAACGTTACTCGTACGCTTACGAGAGACCGGTTCCCTCAACTGCACTTGTTGCAACAGATGGCTAGCGGGTATCAGTTTTTCCTACTTTAGTTGGATCGGATTCGACAAAGGCGGTCCTTGAGAAGGTTGAAAAGCAACTTATGTATCACCGTTGTGGTTTATGTGTAGGTGAGAATCGTTCTTGCTAGATACCCGTAGCAGCCACATAAAACATGCAACAACAATTAGAGGACATCTAACTGGTTTTTGCAGGGTATGTTGTGATGTGATATGGACAATTACATGATGTGATATATGTGATGTATGAGATGATCATGTGATGTATAGAATTTCACGACTTGCACGTCGATGAGTACGGCAACCGGCAGGAGCCATAGGGTTGTCTTTAATTATTGTATGACCTGCGTGTCAATCATTAAGCGCTATGTAATGCTGTACTTTATCGCTAAGCGGTAGCAATAGAAGTAGAAGCAGGGTTGGCGCCACAACGCCAATGGCAGCACATTGATGGAGATCAAGATGATGGAGATCATGGTGTTGTGCCGGTGACGATGGAGATCATGCCGGTGTTTTGAAGATGAAGGTCTTGAACACAAGTTCATGGCCATATCATGTCACTTATGAATTGCATGAGATGTTAATCATTTTATGCACCTTGTTTTGCTTAGGACGACGGTAGCATTATAAGGTGATCCCTCACTTAATTTCAAGATAAATTGTGTTCTCCTTGAGTGTGCACCGTTGCGAAAGTTCGTCGTGTTGAGACACCACGTGATGATCGGGTGTGATAGACTCGGGTGCAAGCCAGATTTGCACGTGCAGAACACTCGGGTTAAACTTGACAAGCCTAGCATGTACAGACATGGCCTCAGAACACAAGAGACCGAAAGGTCGAACATGAGTCATATAGTAGATATGATCAACATAATGATGTTCACCATTGAAGCCACCTTAACTCACGTGATGATCGGACTTGAGTTGGTGAATTTGGATCATGTATCACTCGAATGATCGGAGGGATGTCAATTTGAGTGGGAGTTCTTAAGTAACATGATTAATTGAACTCATTATCATGAACATAGTCAATAGTGTCTTTGCAAATAATGTTGTAGATTACTAGCTCGTGCTGTAGCTCCCTTAATTTTTATATGTTTCTAGAGAAATAGAGTTGAAAGATTATGGTAGCAATATTGCGGACTGGGTCAGTGATCTGAGGATTGTCCTCATTGCTGCACAGAAGGATTATGTCCTTAATGTACCGCTCGGTGCGCCACCCCCTCTAGCATCGTCTGTAGATGCTGTGAACATCTGACAGGCACGTTTCGACGACTACTTGATAGTTTAGTGCGTCATGCATTACGGCTTAGAATTGAGGCTCCGAAACATTTTGAACGTCACAGAACATATGAGATGTTCAAGGAGCTGAGATTGTGATCTCAGGATCGTGCCCGTGTTGCGCCCGTATTGCGAGATATGAGATCTCCAACAAGATTCTTTGCCTGTAAGATGAAGGAGAATAGCTCAATTGTTGAGCATATACTCAGATTGTCTGTGTACTACAATCGCTTGAATCAAGTGGGAGTTGATCTTCCAGATGAGATAGTGATTGATATAGTTCTCCAAGTCACTGTCACTAAAGCTACTAGAACTTAGTGATGAACTATAAAACGCCAGGGATAGAAGTATTGATCCCTGAGCTGTTCGTGATGTTTGACACCGCGAAGGTAGAAATCAAGAAGGAGCGTCAAGTGTTGATAGTTAATCAAACCACTAGTTTCGAGAAGGGCAAGAGCAAGGAGGGAAACTTCATGGATAGCAAGTCAGTTGCTGCTCCAATGAAGCAACCCAAAGTTAAACTCAAACCCGAGACTAAGTGCTTCTATTATGAGGTGAGAGGTCGCTGAAGCGGAACAACCCTAGATACTTGGTAGATAAGAAGGCCAGCAACATCGACAGAAGTATATCTGATATACGAGTTATTGATATGTACCTTGCTAGTACTCCTAGTAGCACCTGGGTATTGGATACCGGTTTAGTTGCTAAATGTTAGTAACTTGAAATAAAAGCTACGGAATAAACGGAGAACTAGCTAAGGGTGAGGTGACGATGTGTGTTCGAAATGTTTCCAAGGTTGATGTGATCAACATCGCACGCTCTCTCTAGTTTTGGGATTAGTGACAAACCTAAATAAATGTTATTTGGTGTTTTGCGTTGAGCATGAACATGATTAGATCGTGTTTGTTGCAATACGGTTATTCATTTAAGTCAGAGAATAATGGTTATTCCGTTTACATGAATAATACCTTCAATGGTCATGCACCCAGTGAGAATGGTTTGTGGAAATCTTGATCGTAGTAATACACATGTTCATAACATTGATGTCAAAAGATACAAAGCTAATAATGATAGTACCACATACTTGTGGCACTGCCGCTAAATGTCATATTGGTATAAAGCGCATGAAGAAACTCCATGCTAATGGATCTTTGGACTCATTCGACTTCGAATCGGTTGAGACATGCGAACCATGCCTCTTAGGCAAGATGACTAAAGGACCCCGTTGGATGGAGCGGGCAAGTAATTCATTGGAAATAATACATGTTGATGTATGCAATCCAATGAGTCTTGAAGCGTGCAGTGGATATCGTTATTGTCTTATCTTCACTAATGATTTGAGTAGATATAGTGTATATTTACCTAATGAAACACAAGTCTGAATCGTTTGAAAGGTTCAAGCAAATTCAGAGTGAAGTTTAAGATCATCGTGACAAGAAGATAAAAATGACTGCGATATGAACGTGGAGATGAATATCCGAGTTACGAGTTTGGCATACAACTTAAGACAATGTGAAATTTGTTTCACAACTAACGCCACCTGGAACACCATAGTGTGATGGTGTGTCCGAACATCATAGTCATGCTCTATTGGATATGGTGCGTGCTATGATGTCTCTTATCATTTTACTACTGTAATTTTGGGGTTATGCATTAGAGACAACTACATTCACTTTAAATAGGGCATCATCTAAATCCGTTGAGATGACACCTTGTGAATTATGGTTTGATAGAAACCTAAGACATCATTTCTTAATATTTGGGGCTGCGACACTTGTGTGGAAAATGTTTTCACCTAATGAGGTCGAACCCAAGGCGGACAAATGCATCTTCATAGAATACCCTAAGATCAGTTGGGTGAACCTTCTATCTTAGATCCTAGTGCAAAGTGTTTGTTGCTTAAACGGATCCTTTCTCGAGGAAATGTTTCTCTCGAAAGAATTGAGTGGGAGGAAGATATAACTTGATGAGGTTGTTAAACCTTTCTTCAAACCAGAGAGTAGCGTAGCACAGAAAGATGTTTCTGTGAAGCCTATGTTAGTTGAAGAGGAAGTTAATGATGATGATCATGAAGCTTCAGGATCAAGTTACTATCGAACTTCGTAGGTCGATAAGGATGTGTACTGCTCCTAAGTGGTACGACAACCCTGTCTTGGAGGTCATGTTATTGAACAACGATGAACCTACGAGCTATGGAGAAGCGATGATGGGCCCGGATTCCGACAAATGGTTGGAGGCCATGAAATCCGAGATATGATCCATGTATGAAAACCAAGTATAGACTTTGGTAGACTTGCTCGTTGGACGGCAGGTCGTTGAGTACAAATGGGTTTTTAAAATGAAGACAGACGCTGATGGTAATTATCACCATTTGTAAAGCTCGACTTGCTGCAAAGATGATTGCGACAAGTTCAAGGAGTTGACTGCGATGAGACTTTCTCACTCGTAGCGATGCTAAAGTCTGTTGGAGTTATGTTAGCAGTTGCCGCATTTTCAATTTTGAAATCTGGCAGATGGATGTCAAAACATTGTTTCCTTAACAGTTTACTTGTGGAAAGGTTGTATGTGATACAACCAGGAGGTTTTGTCAGTCCTAAGGATGCTAAAAGGTGTGCAAGCTTCAGTGATCCTTTTATAGACTGAAGCAAAGTTTTGAAGTTTATACAAAGTTTACGAGAAACTTGTATTTAAAATAAATTGAGTGGGAGCACTATAGAATTTTTGATAAGTATATGTGGATGACATATTGTTGATCAGAAGTAATGTAGAATTTCTGGAAAGCATAAACGGTTGTTTGGAAAGTGATTTTCAAAGGAAGACCTTGATAAAACTACCTAATTGTTGAGCATAAAGATCTATAGAGATAGATCAAGATGCTTGATGAGACTTTCAATGAGTACATACCTTGACAAGATTTTGAAAGAGTTCAAAATGGATCAGTCAGAGAAAGAGTTCTTGCCTGATTTGTAAGGTGTGAAGTTGATTGAGACTCAAAGCTCGACCATGGTAGAAGAAAGAGAAAGGACGAACATCGTCCCCTATGCCTTAGTCATAGGCCCTGTACAGTATGCCATGCTGTGTACCGCACCTGTGTGTGCCTTGCCATGAGTCTGTCAAGGGGTACAAAAGTGATCCAGGAGTGGATCACTAGACAGTGGTCAAGATTATCCTTAGTAACTGAAAGACTAAGGAGATGTTTCTCGATTATGGAGGTGATAAAGAGTTCGTCATAAAGAGTTACGTCGATGCAAGCTTTAACACCAATCCGGATGACTCGTAGTAGCAATCTGGATACATATAGTGGAGTAGCCATTTGGAATAGTACCAAGTGGAGTGTGGTAGCAGTGTTTACAGTTTGACATAGGGATTTGCAAAGTACACACGGATCTGAATTCTGCAGACCCGTTGACTATAAGACCTCTCTCACATGCAAAGCATGATCGAGCCCCAGAACTCATTGGGTGTTAGATTCATAACAATGCGAATCACATGGTGATGTGAACTAGATTATTGACTCTAGTGCAAGTGGGAGACTGTTGGAAATATGCCCTAGAGGCAATAATAAATTAGTTATTATCATATTTCCTTGTTCATGATAATCGTTTATTATCCATGCTATAATTGTATTGATCGGAGACTTATATGCATGTGTGGATACATAGACAAAACCATGTCCCTAGTATGCCTCTAATAGACTAGCTCGTTGATCAAAAGATGGTTAAGGTTTACTAGCCATGGACATGAGATGTCATTTGATAACGGGATCACATCATTAGGAGAATGATGTGATGGACAAGACCCAAATTACAAATGTAGCATATGATCGTGTCAAATTATTGCTGTTGTTTTCTGCATGTCAAGTATATGTTCCTATGACCACGAGATCATGCAACTCACTGACACTGGAGGGATGCTTTGTGTGTATCAAACGTCGCAACGTAACGGGGTGACTATAAAGGTGCACTACAGGTATCTCCGAAGGTGTCTATTGAGTTGGCATGGATCGAGACTAGGATTCGTTACTCCGTGTGACGGAGAGGTATCTCAGGGCCCACTCGGTAATACAACACCACAACAAGCCTTGCAAGCAATGTGACTAATATGTTAGCCACGGGATCTTGCATTACGGAACGAGTAAAGAGACTTGCCAGTAACGAGGTTGAACTAGGTATGGAGATACCGACGATCGAATCTCGGGCAAGTAACATACCGAAGAACAAAGGGAACGTTATACGGGATTGACTGAATCCTTGACATAGAGGTTCGACCGATGAAGATCTTCGTATAATATGTAGGAACCAATGTGGACGTCCAGGTCCCGCCATTGGTTATTGGCCGTAGAGGTGTCTCGGTCATGTCTACATAGTTCTCGAACCCGCAGGGTTTGCACACTTAAGGTTCGGTGACGTTTCGGTAGTGTAGAGTTATGTATGGTGGTGACTGAAGTTTGTTCGGAGTCCCGGATGAGATCCCGGATGTCACGAGGAGCTCCGGAATGGTCCGGAGGTAAAGATTCATATATAGGAAGTCCCAGTTTGGTTGCCGGAAAAGTTCCGGGCTCATCGGTAGTGTACCGGGAGTGCCGGTAGTGTACCGGGAGACCACCGGGAGGGGTATTTCGACCCAAGAGGCTTTATGGGCTGTAGGAGGATAAATATCAGCCCTTAGTGGGCTGGTGGAAGTCCTACACAAAGCCCATGTGGCTGGTAAGAAAATACCAAAAGGAAAAAGGTGGAAAAAAGGCAAAAAAGGGCCAAATAAGGAAGGAGTCCTAATCCTACTAGGAGTGGAGGAGGAGGACTCCTCCCTCCTTGGTTTGGCCGGCCCAAGGGCTGCCTTTTTGGCAGACAAGCCTCCTCCTCCTCTCCTCCTATATATACTAGAGGATTTTAGGGTTTTGGCACAAGATTTTCAGCCACGTGCCACCCGTTCCTCTAGTGCATAGCTTCTCCTCTAGATCGGATTTCTGTAGTGCTTAGGCGAAGCCCTGCTAGAATAGCTCCACCACCATCTCCGGAGCGCCGCCACGCTGCCGGAGAACTCTTCCTCCCCTCCACTTCATCTTCCTGGATCAAGATGGTGGAGATCGTCATCAAGATGCATGTATTCTGAACGCGGAGGTGCCGTCCGTTCGGTACTAGATCGGAAGGATCGTGATCAAGGCCACGAGACGATTCGTGATGAGTTCGCGGGACGGACCATGATGAGTTCGCGAGACGGATCATGATTGGATCGCGGGACGGATCGTGATGAGATCGCGGGACGCTCGGTGATTTGGATCGCGAAGATGTTCGACTATACCAACCGCGTTTCTTAACACTTCCCGCTTAGCGATCTATAAGGGTACATAGATCCACTCTCCCTCTCGTAGATGCTCATCACCATGGATAGGTTTGCGTGTGCGTAGGAATTTTTTTGTTTCCATGCGACGTTCCCCAACAGAAAAAACTATTGGAAAACCCTAGAAATCCACTAGTATATATAGGAGGAGAGGAGGAGAGACTTGGCTCCCTCCTATGGTTCGGCCGAACCTACTAGGATTGGAGGACTCCTCCTCCAATCATAGTAGGACTAGGATTGCTCCTTTTTTTGCCTTTTCCCACCATTTCTTATTGGGTTTTCTTTTCCAGCCACATGGGCCTTGTGTGGGAGTTTACACCAGCCCACTAAGGGCTGATATTCACTCTCCCATAGCCCATGAAGCCTCTTGGGTCGAAATACCCCTCCCGGAGGTCTCCCGGTACACTACCGGCACTCCCGGTACACTACCGATGAGCTCGAAACTTTTCCGGTGAACAAAATAGGACTTCCAATATATGAATATTTACCTCCGGACCATTCCGGAGCTCCTCGTGACGTCCGGGATCTCATCCGGGACTCCGAACAACCTTCGTTCACCACCATACATAACTCTACACTATCGAAACGTCACCAAACCTTAAGTGTGCAGACCCTGCGTGTTCGAAAACTATGTAGACATGACCGAGACACCTCTATGGTCAATAACCAATATAGGAACCTAAATGCCCATATTGGTTCCTACATATTCTATGAAGATCTTTATCGGTTGAACCTCTATGTCAAGGATTCAGTTAATCCCGTATGATGTTCCCTTTGTTCTTCGGTATGTTACTTGCCCGAGATTTGATTGTCGGTATCTGTTGGAAATATGCCCTAGAGGCAATAATAAATTAGTTATTATCATATATCCTTGTTCATGATAATCGTTTATTATCCATGCTATAATTGTATTGATCGAAGACTTAAATGCATGTGTGGATACATAGACAAAACCATGTCCCTAGTATGCCTCTAATGGACTAGCTCGTTGATCAAAGGATGGTTAAGGTTTCCTAGCCATGGAAATGAGATGTCATTTGATAACGGGATCACATAATTAGGAGAATGATGTGATGGATAAGACCCAAACTACAAACATAGCATATGATCGTGTCAGTTTATTGCTATTGTTTTCTGCATGTCAACTATATGTTCCTATGACCATGAGATCATGCAACTCACGGATATCGGAGGAGTGCCTTGTGTGTATCCAACGTCGCAATGTAACTGGGTGACTATAAAGGTGATCTACAGGTATCTCCGATGGTGTCTGTTGAGTTGGCATGGATCGAGACTGGGATTTGTTACTCCGTGTGACGGAGAGGTATCTCAGGGCCCACTCGGTAATACAACATCACAACAAGCCTTGCAAGCCATGTGGCTAAGTGTTAGTCATGGGATCTTGTATTACGGAACGAGTAAATAGACTTGCCAGTAACGAGGTTGAACTAGGTATGGAGATACCAACGATCGAATCTCGGGCAAGTAACATACCGAAGAACAAAGGGAACGTTATACGGGATTATCTGAATCCTTGACATAGAGGTTCGACCGATAAAGATCTTCGTAGAATATGTAGGAACCAATGTGGACGTCCAGGTCCCGCCATTGGTTATTGACCGTAGAGGTGTCTCGGTCATGTCTACATAGTTCACGAACCCGCAGGGTCTGCACACTTAAGGTTCGGTGACGTTTCGGTAGTGTAGAGTTATGTATGGTGGTGACCGAAGGTTGTTCGGAGTCCCGGATGAGATCCCAAACGTCACGAGGAGCTCCGGAATGGTACGGAGGTAAAGATTCATATATAGGATGTCCCAGTTTGGTCGCCGGAAAAGTTTCGGGCTCATCGGTAATGTACCGGGAGTATCGGTAGTGTACCGGGAGTGCCGGTAGTGTACCGGGGGACCTCCGGGAGGGGTATTTCGACCCAAAGAGGTCCGTGGGCTGTGGGAGAATAATAACCAGCCCTTAGTGGGCTGAGAAAACAGCCACAAAGGCCCATGGCACAGGAGAGAAAGTCCTAAAGCAAAAAGTGGAAAATCAGCCAATAGGAGGCAATCCTACTCCAACTAGGATTGGAGGTGAAGTAGGATTGCTCCCACCTCCTATTTCGGCCGACCCAAAGGCCTTGGCTGCCTCTCCTCTCCTCTCCTCCTATATATACTAGTGGATTGGATGGTTTTTGGACAGAATTTCCGGCCACGTGCTACCCGTTCCACCGGTGCATAGTTTCTCCTCTAGATCGTAGTTCCACAGTGCTTAGGCGAAGCCCTGCCGGAATTGCTCCACCACCATCACCGGAGCACCGTCACGCTGCCGGTGAACTCTCTCTCCTCTCCACCTCCTCTTGCTGGATCAAGATGGTGGAGATCGTCATCAAGCTGCACGTGTGCTGAACGCGGAGGTGTCGTCCGTTCGGCGCTAGATCAGAAGGACCGTGATCAAGATCGCGAGACGGTTCGTGATGTGATCACGGAACGGATCGTGATGAGTTCGTGGGACAGATCATGATCAAGATCGTGAGATGGATCGTGATGAGTTCGCGGGATGGATCGTGATTGGATCACGGGACGGATCGTGATGAGATCGCGGGACGCTCGGCGATTTGGATCGCAAAGATATTCGACTACACCAACCGCGTTTCTTAACGCTTCCCGCTTAGCGATCTACAAGGGTACGTAGATCCACTCTCCCTCTCGTAGATGCTCATCACCATGGATAGGTTTCCGTGTGCGTAGGAAACTTTTTGTTTCCCATGCGACGTTCCCCAACAGTGGTATCAGAGCTAGGTTGATGGTTCGATGAGATCTCGAGTAGAACACAAAAGGTTTGTGGGCGTTGATGCTTAGAGTGCTTTCTCCCTTGGTCGTATTTTGGTTCAGCGGGATTGTGAGATGAAGCGGACCGGACCAACATTACTCGTACGCTTACGAGAGACAGGTTCCCTCGACGCAACTTGTTGCCTAGATGGCTTGTGGGTGATAGTTTCTCTCACTTTAGTTGGATCGTATTCGACAAAGGCGGTCCTTGAGAAGGTTGAAAAGCAATCTATGTATCACCGTTGTGGTTTATGCGTAGGTGAGAATCGTTCTTGCTAGATACCCGTAGCAGCCACGTAAAACATGCAACAACAATTAGAGGACGTCTAACTTGTTTTTGCAGGGTATGTTGTGATATGATATGGCCAATTACATGATGTGATATATGTGATGTATGAGATGATCATGTGATGTATAGATTATCACGACTTGCATGTCGATGAATACGGCAACCGGCAAGAGCCATAGGGTTGTCTTTAATTATTGTATGACCTGCGTGTCAATCATTAAGCGCTATGTAATGCTTTACTTTATCGCTAAACGGTAGCAATAGTAGTAGAAGCATGCAGGGCGTGACAACCCCGATGGCGACACGTTGATGGAGATCAAGATGATGGAGATCATGGTGTCATGCCGGTGACGATGGAGATCATGTCGGTGCTTTTTAGATGGAGATCAAAAGCACAAGTTCATGGCCATATCATGTCACTTATGATTTGCATGTGATGTTAATCCTTTTTATGCACCTTATTTTGCTTAGGACGACGGTAGCATTATAAGGTGATCCCTCACTTAATTTCAAGCTAAATTGTGTTCTCCCCGAGTGTGCACCATTGCGAAAGTTCGTCGTGTTGAGACACCACGTGATGATCGGGTGTGATAGACTCTACGTTCACATACAATGGGTGCAAGCCAGTGTTGCACATGCAGAACACTCGGGTTAAACTTGACGAGCCTAGCATGTACAGACATGGCCTCGGAACACAAGAGACCAAAAGGTCGAACATGAGTCATATAGTAGATATGATCAACATGATGATGTTCACCATTGCAGCCACCTCAACTCACGTGATGATCGAACTTGAGTTGGTGAATTTGGATCATGTATCACTCGAATGATCGGAGGGATGTCAATTTGAGTGGGAGTTCTTAAGTAATATGATTAATTGAACTCATTATCATGAACATAGTCAAAGTGTCTTTGCAAATTATGTTGTAGATTACTAGCTCGCGCTGTAGCTCCCTTGTATTTTTATATGTTCCTAGAGAAATAGAATTGAAAGATGTTGGTAGCAAAATTGCGGACTGGGTCCGTGATCTGAGGATTGTCCTCATTGCTGCACAGAAGTCTTATGTCCTTAATGCACCGCTTGGTGCGCCACCCCATCTAGCGGCGTGTGTAGATGTTGTGAACATCTGACAGGCACGTTTCGATGACTACTTGATAGTTTAGTGCGTCATGCATTACGGCTTAGAATTGAGGCTCCGAAACGTTTTGAACGTCACGGAACATATGAGATGTTCTAAGAGCTGAGATTGTGATCTCAGGCTCGTGCCCGAGTTGCGAGATATAGGATCTCCAACGAGATTCTTTGCCTGCAAGATGAAAGAGAATAGCTCAATTGTTGAGCATGTGCTCAGACTGTCTGGGTACTACAATCGCTTGAATCGAGTGGGAGTTGATCTTCCAGATAAGATAGTGATTGATGTAGTTCTCCAAGTCACTGTCACTGAGCTACTAGAACTTGGTGATTAACTATAAAATGCCAGGGAAAGAAATGTTGATCCCTGAGCTGTTCGCGATGTTTGACACCGCGAAGGTAGAAATCAAGAAGGAGCGTCAAGTGTTGATGGTTAATCAAACCACTAGTTTCGAGAAGGGCAAGAGCAAGGAGGGAAACTTCTTGGATAGCAAGTCAGTTGCTGCTCCAGTGAAGCAACCCAAAGTTGAACTCAAACCCGAGACTAAGTGCTTCTGTTATGAGGTGAGCGGTCGCTGAAGCGGAACAACCCTAGATACTTGGTAGATAAGAAGGCTGTCAACATTAATGGAAGTATATTTGATATACGAGTTATTAATGTGTACCTTGCTAGTACTCTTAGTAGCACCTGGGTATTGGATACCGGTTCGGTTGCTAAATGTTAGTAACTCGAAATAAAAGCTACGGAATAAACGGAGAACTAGCTAAGGGTGAGGTGACGATACGTGTTGGAAGTGTTTCCAAGGTTGATGTGATCAACATCGCACGCTCTCTCTACCTTCAGGATTAGTGACGAACCTAAATAAATGTTATTTGGTGTTTTGCGTTGAGCTTGAACATGATTAGATCATGTTTATTGCAATACAGTTATTCATTTAAGTTAGAGAATAATGGTTATTCTGTTTACATGAATAATACCTTCAATGGTCATGCACCCAGTGAGAATGGTTTGTTGAAATCTTGATCGTAGTAGTACACATGTTCATAACATTGATGTCAAAAGATACAAAGTTAATAATGATAGTACCACATACTTGTGGCACTGCCGCTAAATGTGATATTGGTATAAAGCGCATGTAGAAACTCCATGCTGATGGATATTTGGACTCATTTGATTTCGAATCGGTTGAGACATGCGAACCATGCCTCTTGGGCAAGATGACTAAAGGACCCCATTGGATGGAGCGGGCAAGTGATTCATTGGAAATGATACATGTTGATGTATGCAATCTAGTGAGTCTTGTATCGTGTAGTGGATATCGTTATTTTCTTACCTTCACTGATGATTTGAGTAGATATAGTGTATATTTACTTAATGAAACACAAGTCTGAATCGTTTGAAAGGTTCAAGCAAATTCAGAGTGAAGTTGAAAGATCATCGTGACAAGAAGATAAAAATGACCGCGATATGATCGTGGGGGTGAATATCTGAGTTACGAGTTTGGCATACAACTTAAGACAATGTGAAATTTGTTTCACAACTAACGCCACCTGGAACACCATGGTGTCATGGTGTGTCCGAACATCATAGTCATGCTCTATTGATATAGTGCATACTATGATGTCTCTTATCATTTTACTACTATAATTTTTGGGGTTATGCATTAGAGACAACTACATTCACTTTAAATAGGGCATCATCTAAATCTGTTGAGATGACATCGTGTGAATTATGGTTTGATAGAAACCTAAGCTGTCATTTCTTAATATTTGGGGCTGTGACACTTGTGTGGAAAATGTTTTCAACTAATGAGGTCGAACCCAAGGCGGACAAATGCATCTTCATAGAATACCCTAAGATCAGTTGGGTGAACCTTCAATCTCAGATCCTAGTGCAAAGTGTTTGTTGCTTAAACGGATCCTTTCTCGAGGAAATGTTTCTCTCGAAAGAATTGAGTGGGAGGAAGATAGAACTTGATGAGGTTGTTAAACCTTTGTTCAACCAGAGAGTAGCGCAGCACAGAAAGATGTTTCTATGAAGCCTACGATAGTTGAACAGGAAGTTAATGATGATGATCATGAAGCTTCAGGATCAAGTTACTATCGAACTTCGTGGGTCGACAAGGATGTGTACTGCTCCTAAGTGGTATGACAACTCTGTCTTGGAGATCATGTTGTTGGACAACGATGAACCTACGAGCTATGGAGAAGCGATGATGGGCCTGGATTCCGACGAATGGTTAGAGGCCATGAAATCCGAGATAGGATCCATGTACGGAAACCAAGTATAGACTTTGGTAGACTTGCTCGTTAGACGGCAGGTCGTTGAGTACAAATGGACCTTTAGAATGAAGACAGACACTGATGGTGAATGTCACCATTTGTAAAGCTCGACTTGTTGCAAAGTTGTTTGTGACAAGTTCAAGGAGTTGACTGCAATGAGGCTTTCTCACTCGTAGCGATGCTAAAACTCTGTTGGAATTATGTTAGCAGTTGCTGCATTTTCAATTATGAAATCTGGCAGATGGATGTCAAAACATCGTTTCCTTAACGGTTTACTTAAGGAAAGGTTGTATGTGATACAACCAGAAGGTTTTGTCAGTCCTAAGGATGCTAAAAGATGAGCAAGCTTCAGTGATCCTTCTATGGATTGAAGCAAGCATCTCGGAGTTGGAATATACACTTTGATGAGGTGATTAAAGTTTCTGTAGTTTCTACAAAGTTTACGAGAAACTTGTATTTGCAATAAAGTGAGTTGGAGCACTGTAGAGTTTCTGATAAGTATATGTGGTTGACATATTGTTGATCGGAAATAATGTAGAATTTCTGGAAGGCATAAAAGGTTGTTTGAAAAGTGTTTTTCAAAGGAAGACCTGGATAAAGCTACCTAATTGTTGAGCATCAAAATCTATAGAGATAGATCAAGATGCTTGATGAGACTTTCAATGAGTGCATACCTTGACAAGATTTTGAAAGAGTTCAAAATAGATCAGCCAGAGAAATAGTTCTCGTCTGATTTGTAAGGTGTGAAGTTGAGTGAGACTCAAAGATCGACAACGGCAGAAGAAAGAGAAAGGACGAACGTCGTCCCCTATGCCTTAGCCATAGGCTATATATTATGCCATGATGTGTACCGCACCTGTGTGTGCCTTGCCATGAGTCTGTCAAGGGGTACAAGAGTGGTCCAGGAGTGGATCACCGGACAACAGTCGGAATTATCCTTAGTAACCAGAGGACTAAGAAATTTTTTCTTGATTATGGAGGTGATAAGGAGTTCGTCGTAAAGAGTTACGTCGATGCAAGCTTTAACGCCTATCCGGATGACTAGTAGTAGCAATCTGGATACGTATAGTGGAGCAGCCATTTGGAAATAGTACCAAGTGGAGTGTGGTAGCAGTGTTTACGGTTTGACATAGAGATTTGCAAAGTACACACGGATCTGAATATCGCAGACCCGTTGACTATAAGACCTCTCTCACATGCAAAGCATGATCGAGCCCCAAAACTCATTGGGTGTTAGATTCATAACAATGCAAATCACATGGTGATGTGAACTAGATTATTGACTCTAGTGCAAGTGGGAGACTATTGGAAATATGCCCTAGAGGCAATAATAAATTAGTTATTATCATATTTCCTTGTTCATGATAATCATTTATTATCCATGCTATAATTGTATTGATCGGAGACTTAAATGCATGTGTGGATACATAGACAAAACCATGTCCCTAGTATGCCTCTAATGGACTAGCTCGTTGATCAAAGGATGGTTAAGGTTTCCTAGACATGGACATGAGATGTCATTTGATAACGGGATCACATCATTAGGAGAATGATGTGATGGATAAGACCCAAACTACAAACATAGCATATGATCGTGTCAGTTTATTGCTACTGTTTTCTGCATGTCAACTATATGTTCCTATGACCATGAGATCATGCAACTCACGGATATCGGAGGAGTGCCTTGTGTGTATCCAACGTTGCAACGTAACTGGGTGACTATAAAGGTGCTCTACAGGTATCTCCGATGGTGTCTGTTGAGTTGGCATGGATCGAGATTGGGATTTGTTACTCCGTGTGACGGAGAGGTATCTCAGGGCCCACTCGGTAATACAACATCACAACAAGCCTTGAAAGCAATGTGGCTAAGTGTTAGTCACGGGATCTTGTATTACGGAACGAGTAAAGAGACTTGCCAGTAACGAGGTTGAACTAGGTATGGAGATACCGACGATCGAATCTCAGGCAAGTAACATACCGAAGAACAAAGGGAACGTTATACGGGATTAACTGAATCCTTGACATAGAGGTTCGACCGATAAAGATCTTCGTAGAATATGTAGGAACCAATGTGGACGTCCAGGTCCCTCCATTGGTTATTGACCATAGAGGTGTCTCGGTCATGTCTACATATTTCTCGAACCCGCAGGGTCTGCACACTTAAGGTTCGGTGACGTTTCGGTAGTGTAGAGTTATGTATGGTGGTGACCGAAGGTTGTTCGGAGTCCCGGATGAGATCCCGGACGTCACGAGGAGCTCCAGAATGGTCCGGAGGTAAAGATTCATATATAGGATGTCCCAGTTTGGTCGCCGGAAAAGTTTCGGGCTCATCGGTAGTGTACCGGGAGTATCGGTAGTGTACCGGGAGTGCCGGGAGTGTACCGGGGGACCTCCGGGAGGGGTATTTCGACCCCAAGAGGTCCATGGGCTGTGGGAGAATAATAACCAGCCCTTAGTGGGCTGGTAAAACAGCCACAAAGGCCCATGGCGCAGGAGAGAAAATCCTAAAGCAAAAAGTGGAAAATCAGCCAATAGGAGGCAATCCTACTCCAACTAGGATTGGAGGTGAAGTAGGATTGCTCCCACCTCCTATTTCGGCCGACCCAAAGGGCTTGGCTGCCTCTCCTCTCCTCTCCTCCTATATATACTAGTGGATTGGGTGGTTTTTGGACAGAATTTCTGGCCACGTGCTACCCGTTCCACCGGTGCATAGTTTCTCCTCTAGATCGTAGTTCCGCAGTGCTTAGGCGAAGCCCTGCCGGAATTGCTCCACCACCATCACCGGAGCACCGTCACGCTGCCGGTGAACTCTCTCTCCTCTCCACCTCCTCTTGCTGGATCAAGATGGTGGAGATACTCATTAAGCTGCACGTGTGCTGAACGCGGAGGTGCCGTACGTTCGGCGCTAGATCGGAAGGACCGTGATCGAGATCGCGAGACGGTTCGTGATGTGATCACGGAACGGATCGTGATGAGTTCGCGGGACAGATCATGATCAAGATCGTGAGACGGATCGTGATGAGTTCGCGGGACGGATCGTGATTGGATCACGGGACGGATCGTGATGAGATCGCGGGACGCTCGGCGATTTGGATCGCGAAGATGTTCGACTACACCAACCGCATTTCTTAACGCTTCCCGCTTAGCGATCTACAAGGGTACGTAGATCCACTCTCCCTCTCGTAGATGCTCATCACCATGGATAGGTTTCCGTGTGCGTAGGAATTTTTTTGTTTCCCATGCGACGTTCCCCAACAGTATCTCCATACCTAGTTCAACCTCGTTACCGGCAAGTCTCTTTACTCGTTCCGTAATACAAGATCCCGTGTCTAACACTTTAGACACATTGCTTTCAAGGCTTATTGTGATGTTTTATTACCGAGTGGGCCCTGAGATACCTCTCCGTCACACGGAGTAACAAATCCCAGTCTTGATCCATGCCAACTCAACAGACACCATCAGAGATACCTGTAGAGCACCTTTATAGTCACCCAGTTACGTTGCGACGTTTGATACACACAAGGCACTCCTCCAATGTCCGTGAGTTGCATGATCTCATGGTCATAGGAACACATACTTGACATGCAGAAAGCAGTAGCAATAAACTAACACGATCATATGCTACGCTTGTAGTTTGGGTCTTGTCCATCACATCATTCTCCTAGTGATGTGATCCCATTATCAAATGACATCACATGTCAATGGTCAAGAAACCTTGACCATCTTTGATAACCGAGCTAGTTCACTAAAGGCGTACTAGGGACAGAGTGTTGTCTATTTACCCACACAAGTAATGAGTTTCCAATCAATACAATTATAACATGGATAATAAACGATTATCATGAACAAGGAAATATGATAATAAACACTTTATTTATTGCCTCTAGGGCATATTTCCAATAGAGAGGGCTCGAGAGGGACACGGGGGAGGCCCTATATGGACGAGACGTGGTCCATCGTGGACCAAGATCTCGGACGGGGCTCGGGCGAGCTCTATCGGGGTCAGAGGAGGGCAAAGGAGGATGGGGACGACTGCGCAGCGTGTTGAGGACACCAAGGAGACTTCGGGAGACACAACTGCGAGGCCCAAGGCTGTCGGGGTTGTGGGTTGGGGGCGGCTACAGTGCCGGGGCGCACTATAGCACGCTCCAGAGCACGCAAATGGCTGGCATGGCGCGCTCCGAGGTGCCTTTGGTGCGCCCACCTTGTCCACTAGCTGTAGGGATTTTCTAGAGATGCCTTGGGGGTGCAAGGAATCTAGGAGACTGGTGGGGAGAGAAAAAGAGAGGTGGAGAATGGCAATGCAGGTGAAAATGGGGTTTTACCTCATCAACCCTTGAGCTTTGGCCATGCCAGGATTACTGGAGGTAAAAGACATCATGAGAGAGTTGTGGTAAAAATTTAGGCCCAAGGAGAGCTCATATGGCCCCCCAATTATTGATCCCTAGAATAGGATAGAAGGTGTTTGATGGATGTTTGGGAAAGCAAATGGTGATTACTTGCCATGATACTTACCAGTATTAGATGGGAGGTAAAATTGAGAGGGGTCACAAGATTTGATCCCATTTGAGGAAAGTTGACAATACAAATGTTGTAAACCCTAGAAATGGGCAGAAATGGATTTTCTTAGATCTAGCTATGCAAATCCATTCCACTTGATGCACGACTTGATGTGGTGACACATTTTAGGGACTATAGCATGCACAAAAAGTTTGGGGCCCAGTGGGGAAACTTGGCAATTTAGTTTTACCAAATTCTCGAAATCAACAGAGATGGTTCTGAGGGGATTTGGACAAGTTAATCTGATCTCCTTGATGCACCACTTGGTGTGGATGCGTTATTGGAGGATTCTAACATGCGCACAAAGTTTGAGCCTAAGGGGAGACAGTTGGTAATGTAGAGTTGCTCAAATTTGGATCTGGACAGAGAGGGTTTTGGGATTTTTTTGTGAAACAAAACAATTTGTATTGAAATGAAACTTGGCAATATGACCACATATATAATATGTGACATTCTAGAATTTTGTAGGATTTATTTGGGAATATATCTTATAGAAATAATTCAAATGTTTGGAATAGGCAGAAATGGTTTTGAAGGGATTTGTCCGATACTTTGAACATGACCATGTGTTTAAACTCTTATATATGGGCAATATATGTCCATTGAGTTTGCCTAAATTTTCTCAAATATTTTTAAATCATTTGAATAATTTTTCCCTACGAAAGACCATTTCTAGCCTTAAGAAAAAGCCTTTAAATAAAATATGAAAATAATCTTTTAAAATAATATTTTGTGGTTTTGGGAATTTATATATATAGTAGGTTACAAATAAAGCATTTGGGGAAAAAGGATGCACCCAATTTGAGGACTTGTAGTACAAATCTCAAATCAGGGGGTTTTGAAAACCTAATTTAAATAAATGCTTTTTGGCCAAAATAATATTTGATAAAAATAGTTTTGGGTACTATTCACATGGCATGATCATTGGGCAAGAAGTTTGTATCAAGGAAAAGAGTTTTGTGAGTAGGAGGGATTTTATGAATATAGAGCACTAGCAAGCAGTCAAACAGTCAGCAATCAAGTCAAGCATAACTAGCACACAAAAGTTTTTATTGGCCCTCATTTTTGAATCATGATAACTTAGTCATGAGGCAAATCACAGGGTGTGACAAACCTACCCCCTTACAAGAATCTCGTCCCCGAGATTCCTAGGATAGGCGTGGGAAGGACGCGGAAATGCAGAGGTGAGGTAGTCTTCACGTTCCCATTTGGCTTTTGCTCCAACGTGGTTGTCCTTGTGGGTCTTGAAATGCTTGATGATATGCATTCGAGTGCATCGTTGACTTCATCTCAGGGTGAACAGGGTTTTGGCAAGGTCCTGGCTTGCGTGTGTATTCCAAGGTCGGAATACATGGCCAAGTAGTGTGTCTGTGTGCTGGTCCTGGGACTGCTCACATTGGTTAGTGACATCTAGATGTCTCGTGTTAGAATAAAAGGGGTCGAGTCTCGGTGTAGATTCTAGTTGATGGCGAAGTCCTTATCTTCCTTAAGGCAAGAGATCTTCAGCCATAGGCGGTCTCCATCCTTGAGAGTGCTGAGGTGTGTCGTCGTGGCTCCTCGTCGAGATCTTCTGCTTGAGTAAGCTTCCCAGGTAGATTCTTCATCCTTCTTTGGTCGTTTGTCTTCATCATCGTGGACGCACGTTTTGGAGCGTCTTAGAGCGTTTGGTCTATTCGTCACTCCGTGACAAGGTCTGTTAGAAATATGCCCTAGAGGCAATAATAAATTAGTTATTATCATATTTCCTTATTCATGATAATCATTTATTATCCATGCTATAATTTATTTGAATGGAAACATAGATACATGTGTGGATACATAGACAACACCGTGTCCCTAGTAAGCCTCTAGTCAACTAGCTCGTTGATCAAAATATGGTTAAGGTTTCCTAGCCATGGACATGAGATGTCATTTGATAACGGGATCATATCATTAGGAGAATGATGTGATGGACAAGTCCATACACTACAAACGTAGCATATGATCGTGTCAGTTTACTGCTACTGTTTTCTGCATGTCAAGTATATGTTCCTATGACCATGAGATCATGCAACACACTGACACCGGAGGAGTACCTTATGTGTATCAAACGTCGCAACATACCTGGGTGACTATAAAGGTGCTCTACAAGTATCTCCGAGGGTGTCTGTTGGGTTGGCATGGATCAAGACTGGGATTTGTTACTCCGTGTGACGGAGAGGTATCTCAGGGCCCGCTCGGTAATGCAACATCACAACAAGCCTTGCAAGCAATGTGACTAAAGTGTTAGCCACAGGATCTTGCATTACGGAACGAGTAAAGAGACTTGCCGGTAACGAGGTTGAACTAGGTATGAAGATATCGACGATCGAATCTCGGGCAAGTAACGTACCGAAGAACAAAGGGAACGTTATACGGGATTAACTGAATCCTTGACATAGAGGTTCAACCGATAAAGATCTTCGTAGAATAGGTAGGAACCAATATGGTCATCTAGGGCCCGCTATTGGTTATTGGCCATAGAGGTGTCTCGGTCATGTCTACATAGTTCTCGAACCCGCAGGGTCTGCACACTTAAGGTTTGGTGACGTTTCGGTAGGATAGAGTTATTTATGGTGGTGACCGAAGGTTGTTCGGAGTCCCGGATGAGATACAGGACGTCACGAGGAGCTCCGGAATGGTACGAAGGTAAAGATTCATATATAGGATGTCCTAGTTTGGTCGCCGGAAAAGTTTCGGGCTCATCGGTAGTGTACTGGGAGTGCTGGTAGTGTACCGGGAAACCTCCGGGAGGGGTATTTCGATCCCAGAGGGTCCATGGGATGTGGGAGAGTAATAACCATCCCTTAGTGGGCTGGTGGAACAGCCAAAAAAGGCCCATGGCGCCAGGAGAGAAAAAAGGCCAAGGTGGAAAGAGATTCCAAGTAGGAAAGGAGCAATCCCGGTCCTACTAGGATTGGAGGAGGAGTCCTCCAATCCTCCTTGCGCCAAGGGTGGCTTGTGCGCCAGCCCTGCCCCTCCCTCCCTCCTATACATACTGGTGGAATAGAGGGTTTTTGGACAGATTTTATGGCCACGTGCGACCCGTTCCACCGGTGCTCCTCTAGATCGGTTTTCCGCAGTGCTTAGGCGAATTCCTGCCGGAATTGCTCCACCACCATCACCGGAGCGCCGTCACGCTGCCGATGAACTCTTCCTCCTCTCCACTTCCTTTTGCTGGACCAAGACAGTGGAGATCGTCATCAAGCTGCACGTGTGCTGAACGCGGAGGTGCCGTCCGTTCGGTACTAGATCGGAAGAACCATGATCAAGGCCACGAGACGACCGTGATGTGATCGCGGGACGGATCGTGACATGATCACGAGACGGATTGTGATGAGTTCACGGGACAGATCGTGATGAGATCGCGGGACGGATCGTGATGTGTTCACGGGACGGATCGTGACGTGATCACGAGACGGATCGTGATGAGATCACGGGACAGATCGTGATGAGATCGCGGGACGCTCGGCGACTTGGATCGCGAAGATGTTCGACTACACCAACCGTGTTTCTTAATGCTTCCCGCTTAGCGATCTACAAGGGTATGTAGATCCACTCCCCCTCTCATAGATGCTCATCACCATGGATAGGTTTGCGTGTACGTAGGAAATTTTTTGTTTCCCATGCAACGTTCCCCAACAGTGGTATCAGAGCTAGGTTGATGGTTCAATGAGATTTCGAGTAGAACACAAAAGGTTTGTGGGTGTTGATGCTTACATTGCTTCCTCCCTTGGTCGTATTTTGGTTCAGCGGTATTGTGAGATGAAGCGGCCCGGACCAACATTACTCGTACGTTTACGAGAGACCGGTTCCCTGGACGCAACTTGTTGCTTAGATGGCTTGCGGGTGATAGTTTCTCTCACTTTAGTTGGATCGGATCCGACAAAGGAGGTCCTTGAGAAGGTTGAAAAGCAAACTAGTGTATCACCGTTGTGGTTTAGGCGTAGGTGAGAATTGTTCTTGCTAGATACCCGTAGCAGTCACGTAAAACATGCAACTACAATTAGGGGACGTCTAACTTGTTTTTGCAGGGTATGTTGTGATGTGATATGGCCAATTGCATGATGTGATATATGTGATGTATGAGATGATCATGTGATGTATAGAATTTCACGACTTGCACGTCGATGAGTATGGCAACCGGCAGGAGCCATAGGGTTGTCTTTAATTATTGTATGACCTGCGTGTCAATCATTAAGCGCTATGTAATGCTTTACTTTATCACTAACCGGTAGCAATAGAAGTAGAAGAAGGGCTGGCGCCACAACCCCTATGGCAGCACATTGATGGAGATCAAGATGATGAAGATCATGGTGTCGTGCCGGTGACGATGGAGATCATGCTGGTGCTTTGAAGATGGAGATCTTAAGCACAAGTTCATGGCCATATCATGTGACTTATGAATTGCATGTGATGTTAATCCTTTTATGCACCTTGTTTTGCTTAGTACGATGGTAGCATTGTAAGGTGATCCCTCACTTTAATTTCAAGATAAAGTGTGTTCTCCCCGAGTGTGCACCGTTGCGAAAGTTCATCATGTTGAGACACCACGTGATGATCGGGTGTGATAGACTCTACGTTCACATACAACGGGTGCAAGCCAATGTTGCACGCGCGGAACACTCGGTTTAAACTTGACGAGCCTAGAACGTACAGACATGGCCTCAGATCACAAGAGACCGAAAGGTCGAGCATGAGTCATATAGTAGATATGATCAACATAATAATGTTCACCAATGAAGCCACCTTAACTCACGTGATGATCGGACTTGAGTTGGTGAATTTGGATCATGTATCACTCGAATCACCCGAGGGATGTCAATTTGAGTGGGAGTTCTTAAGTAATATGATTAATTGAACTCATTATCATGAACATAGTCAATAGTGTCTTTGCAAATTATGTTGTAGATTACTAGCTCACGCTGTAGCTCCCTTTTAATTTTATGTTCCTAGAGAAATAGAGTTTAAAGATGATGGTAGCAATATTGCGGACTAGGTCCGTGATCTGAGGATTGTCCTTGTTGCTGCACAGAAAGGCTTATGTCCTTAATGCACCGCTCGGTGCGCCACCCCCTCTAGCGTCGTCTGTAGATGTTGTGAACATCTGACAGGCAGGTTCCGATGACTACCTGATAGTTTAGTGCGTCATGCATTACGGCTTAGAATTGAGGCTCCAAAATGTTTTGAACATCACGGAACATATGAGATGTTCTAAGAGCTGAGATTGTGATCTCAGGCTCGTGCCCATGTTGCGAGATATGAGATCTCACACAAGATTCTTTGTCTGCAAGATGAAGGAGAATAGCTCAATCGTTGAGCATGTACTCAGATTGTCTGAGTGCTACAAACGCTTGAATCGAGTGGGAGTTAATCTTCTAGATAAGATAGTGTTTGATATATTTCTCCAAGTCACTGTCACTAAGCTACTAGAACTTGGTGATGAACTATAAAATGCCAGGGATAGAAATAATGATTCCTGAGCTATTCGCGATGTCTGACACCGTGAAGGTAGAAATCAATAAGGAGCATCAAGTGTTGATGGTTAATAAAACCACTAGTTTCGAGAAGGGCAAGGGCTCGGAAGGAAACTTCATGGATGGCAAGACAGTTTTTGCTCCAGTGAAGCAACCAAAAGTTGAAACCCAAACCTGAGACTAAGTGCTTCGATTATGAGGAGAGCGGTCGCTGAAGCAGAACAACCCTAGATACTTGGTAGATAAGAAGGCTGGCAACGTCAACAGAAGTATATTTGATATACGTGTTATTGATGTGTACCTTGCTAGTACTCCTAGTAGCACCTGGGTATTGGATACTGGTTTGGTTGCTAAGTGTTAGTAACACGAATTAAAAGCTACGGAATAAACGGAGAACTAGCTAAGTGTGAGGTGACGATGTGTGTTGGAAATGTTTCAAAGGTTGATGTGATCAACATCGCACGCTCTCTCTACCCTCGGGATTAGTGACGAACCAAGATAAATGTTATTTGGTGTTTTGCGTTGAGCATGAACGTGATTAGATTGTGTTTATTGCAACACGGTTATTCATTTAAGTTAGAGAATAATGGTTATTCTGTTTACATGAATAATACATTCAATGGTCATGCACCCAGTGAGAATGGTTTGTTGAAATCTTGATTGTAATAATACACAAGTTCATGACATTGATGCCAAAAGATACACAGTTAATAATGATAGTACCACATGCTTGTGACACTGCGGCTAAATGTCATATTGGTGTAAAGCGCATGAAGAAACTCCATGCTGATGGATCTTTGGACTCATTCGATTTCGGATCCGTTGAGACATGCGGACCATGCCTTTTGGGTAAGATGACTAAACCCCGTTTTCCGGCTTGATGGAACGAGCAAGTGACTTATTGGAAACAATATATGTTGATGTATACGGTCCAGTGAGTGTTTGTAGCTTGCGGTGGATATCGTTATTTTCTTACCTTCACTAATGATTTGAGTAGATATAGTGTATATTTACTTAATGAAACACAAGTCTGAATCGATTGAAAGGTTCAAGAAAATTCAGAGTGAAGTTTAAGATCATCGTGACAAGAATATAAAAATGTCTGCAATATGACCGTGGAGGTGAATATCTGAGTTACGAGTTTGGCATACAAACTTAAGACAATGTGAAAGTTGTTTCACAACTCACGCCACCTGGAACACCATAGTGTGATGGTGTGTCCGAACGTTGTAGTCGTGGCTTGTTTGATATAGCACATGCTATGATGTCTCTTATCGTTTTGCCACTAGCGTTTTGGGGTTATGCATTAGAGACAACCGCATTCACTTTAAAATAGGGCACCATCTAAATCCGTTGATATGACACCGTGTGAATTATGGTTTGATAGAAACCTAAAGCTATCATTTCTTGATGTTTGGGGCTGCTAAGCTTGTGTGGAAAATGTTTTCACCTAATGAGCTCGAACCCAAAGCGGACAAATGCATCTTCATAGAATACCCCAAGAACAGTTGGGCATACCTTCTATCTCAGATCCGAGTGCAAAGTGTTTGTTGCTAAAATGGGTCCTTTCCCGAGAAAAGGTTTCTCTCGAAAGAATTGAGTGGGAGGAAGATAGAACTTGATGAGGTTATTGAACCTTTGTTTCAACGAAAGAGTAGCGCAACGCAGGAAGATGTTTTTGCGAAGCCTATGTTAGTTGAAGTGGAAGTTAATGATGATGATCATGAAGCTTCTGATCAAGTTACTATCGAACCTTGTAGGTCAACAAAGGACGTGTACTGCTCCTGAGTGGTACGACAACCCTGTCTTAGACGTCATGTTGTTGGACAACGATGAACCTACGAGCTATGGAGAAGCGATGATGGGCCCGGATTCTGACAAATGGTTAGAGGCCATGAAATCCGAGAAAGGATCCATGTATGAAAACCAAGTATAGACTTTGGTAGACTTGCTCGTTGGATAGCAGGTCGTCGAGTACAAATGGATCTTTGAGATGATGACAGACGCGGATGATGAATGTCACCATTTATGAAGCTCGACTTGTCGCAAAGAAGTTTTTGACAAGTTCAAGGAGTTGACTACGATGAGACTTTCTCACTTGTAGCGATGCTAAAGTCTGTTGGAATTATGTTAGCAGTTGCTGCATTTTTCAATTATGAAATCTGGCAGATGGATGACAAAACATCGTTTCCTTATCAGTTTACTTGAGGAAAGGTTGTATGTGATACAACCAGAAGGTTTTGTCAGTTCTAAGGATGCTAAAAGGTGTGCAAGCTCCAGCAATCCTTCTATGGTCTGAAGCATCTCGGAGTTGGAATATACACTTTGATGAGGTGATCAAAGTTTTGTAGTTTATACAAAGTTTACGAGAAACTTGTATTTTCAATAAAGTGAGTGGGAGCACTCTAGAGTTTCTGGTAAGCATATGTGGTTAACATATTGTTGATCGGAAATAATGTAGAATTTCTGGAAAGCATAAACGGTTGTTTGAGAAGTGATTTTCAAAGTAAAACCTGGATAAAACTACCTAAATTGTGTAGCATCAAGATCTATAAATATAGATCAAGATGTTTGATGAGACTTTCAATGAGTACATACCTTGACAAAGATTTTGAAAGAGTTCAAAATGTATCAGTCAGAGAAAGAGTTCTCGCCTGATTTGTAAGGTGTGAAGTTGAGTGAGACTCAAAGCTCGACAACGGCAGAAGAAAGAGAAAGGACGAACGTCGTCCCCTATGCCTTAGCCATAGGCTGTAACATCCCAAAATTTCATTTTGGAATGTTATTAATATAGCTATGCATCCATCATCATCATTGTTTGAATACATGTATTGTTGAATGTTCTTTCTAAAAATTCTGAAAGCCCTTTCAATTTTTTCCCTAACTTGCTTTCACCTATTGGAAATTTTGGTTAAATGTTCAAAATAAGAGGGGAGTAACATCACACTCCACACCAGGGTCATCTTGGTGATCTATTTGAACAAAAATAACCAGGTGTTATTTTGAAAATATTTGCAAAAAGGTTTTAAAAACAATTAGGCAATTTCTGAAAAAATTATTTTTTTCAAAGTGTTCAAATGACAGAATAGAAATGTTCATTAAATGGAATTTATTATTCTGTTAATTCTGATATACAATACCCCTATATTTATAAATGATTTGAATGCTTTAAAGGTTTTTGAAACGCTCTGGAAAAACATTAAACAGAAACCGGTAACGGTTACTGTATTAAACGGGCCGGCCCAACGGCTTTAAAAGCCGAGACCGTTACCGGTCGGCCGACCGACGCGCAACGGACGCCTTACCACTCACTGCCACAGGACCCCACCCGACCGACCGTTTCACCCGAACTGTCATCTCCTTCCTCCCCGCACGCGCCGGACTTCGCCGGCAGTTACTCCCTCTCCCCCGGATCTCTCTCCCCTCTCCTCCCCCGCACCCCTCGAGCACCCTATAAGTACCGGCCAGCCCCGCCTTTCATTTTCCCCCGAGCCCCCTCTGTCCCTCGCCGAGGCGCTGCCCAATTGCTCGCCGGAGTAGCCACCCCACCGAAGCTCCCGTAGACCGTAGCTGTCGATTCCGACCACCGTTCCACCTACACGTGCCACCAGTCGACTCCGGAGACCCATCGTAGTCGCCCGGACCACTTCGCTGCCTTCCCCGACCACCGGAGCACCTCGCCGTCATCTTCGCCGCTTCCGGACTCGCCGGAGACCTCCGACGCCGGCCACCTTTCCCCCGTAAGCTCCCTCGACCCACGGATCCAGAATCAACGCGTGAGATTAGATCGGAAATAAATCCGAACCGGTATCCTCTACCGACCGGACGCCCGCCCGAAAGCACTAGCGCGCACACCCTGGCCACCAATCGGACA
Source organism: Hordeum marinum (assembly GCA_022496015.1). Taxonomy (NCBI): domain Eukaryota; kingdom Viridiplantae; phylum Streptophyta; class Magnoliopsida; order Poales; family Poaceae; genus Hordeum; species Hordeum marinum. The sequence goes on along the minus strand of CM039676.1, from coordinate 391,399,230 downwards.
GCGCCACGTAGCCCCCCTGGCCGTTGCAAATCATTTTCCTTTCCTGTTTTTGTTTTAATTAACAGAATGATTTCAACTTTTGTTTTGCTTATAACTTTTAACCTGTTTAATACTTTGAGTTGATTCTTTTTGCAGTAGCTCACATTTTTCATGTAGTTTCACCCTGTACTTTTAAATTTCAAATTTGAACTATAAAATTTGAATTTGATCAAATTTGCTCAAAATCTTCAAATCTGAATAACTAGAGTTTGAAAATAGATTTTGATATGAATCTTTTTGCTACTGTTTGGTATTAGTTAGGGCTACCTTCATGATCAGTTTAAAGATTTTTAGGATATATTTGATTAGTGTTTTAGCTATAAACAGAATCTGCCTAGTATTATAAGATAGTTTTATATACTTAGTTTTAAATTAGTTTAAATTAGATTTGGTTTTATTTGTTTATTAGGTCCTGTTAGTAAACATTTAGTGTTTTTACTCACTGATAATAAAAATATAAATTTGCTTAGTTTAATTTTCATTAACATAGGAATCACCACTTTTTTTTCATATAGGCTTAATTTGATTAAAACAACTAATTAGTAATAGTTTTGCTTTCAAACAAAGTTTTGTATAATTTAATTCTTTTTTCTAAGACAGATTTAATTGTAAATTATTTTCTGTTAAGAACATGTTTTGCTAATAAATAATAAGTTTAGTTTTTCATTCTTTTTGTTAGTATAACTATAGTTGATTCATATAGTGCTTATCAAAACTTTTATAAACTTTACTAAACTTTTCCCAACAAACTTAAATTGATTTTATTCTGTTTATTAATAAAATATTCTATTGTTTCCTTGCTGTCAACAATTGTTTTGTTATTACAAAATAGTTTTATTATGTTAGTAGTGTTTTATCAATCACCTCCTAGTAAACAAAACTGTGTGTGTTTTCTTGCTAGTGATTTTTGTGCATTGTTGCCTTGATTGTTAATACTTCTTTGCTGAATGTTATGAGTTGTTATTTTGGTTGTATGCTTATTTGAGTGCTTTGTTTGCTTTGTTAGATTATCCGGAGTGCGAATCTTGTTACTTAGAGTCACTCACGTACGAAGATCATCAATCAGGCAAGTCACTTTGACCATGTTTACCCATGTTTTATATGCATTAGTTCTACCATCTCCCCAAATTGCATGCAAGATAGGTTAGTTGGAAACTTGGTTACATTGTAGTAGTATCATGTGGTAGGTACCCCCCCTCAAACTATTTGACACATTGGCCCCGGGAAACGTTGTTTTACTTTTTGCTATGCTATTAGTAGACGGGGTTGGTTGTGTGATTCATGAGAGTTGAGAGAGTTAATAATTTCAAGACCTACATAATGATCAAGATTTAAGACTCCGAGTTTTCAACATACCTCTGGGTGGATGATGGTTGAACGGCACCCTGGAGAAACCAGTGGATTTGCCTAGGTGATGCTGGAGATGGCCAGTATTCACGCGGAAAGGTCCACCCAGGCACAAAGAGATGGATGGATGCTTTAAAACCCAAGGCTTACCTGCACAGCCACAAGTCATTATGGGCTCAGGCTTGGTTGGATATCGTGGTGACCCTGGATAGGCGGTGCTACGAGATGTAGAAGAACGGTAGGAAAGGATGGGCACCGACAGAGTCGCAGGGAAACCCTTTGGAAGACCATGTTTTGGTCATCCGTTTCTCAAACACCCTGAAGTGCGAGAAATCAAACGGAGGCGACCAAATCTTGTGGGGAACGTGTGCAAAACTCTGCAGAGTACTCAAACCTAATCGATTAGCCGTGTCCACGGTCATGGACGACTTGAGCCAAAGGTACTGAAACTTCCGGAACTCTCAACACAATTAATATGATGATGTGGGTATTAACAATTTTGGGTATGAGAATTGGTTGGTGGAACCATCTCATTAATCAACCAACTTAGTAATATTTTTGCTTATCCCTCTCTTGATGTAGGAAAAATTGGCTTTACGCAAAAACTTACCACCCCACCTGCCATATTTGCATATAGATTAGATGATTATCTTTTCACCACTCTCTTGTGACTTTGCCGGCATATTCCATATGCTGACCTACATGGCTGCAACGTATCATGTTGCAGAGTACTTTTCCGACCAGGAGTGAGGACGCGTTCTATGCTCAGTGAGATGCCCTTGGAGTCAGATGGACTCATCTACCTTCGATGCTTCCGCAAGATTTAGATATTCTCATGAGTTGGCTTTTAGCCACTTTATTGTAATTTTTATTGTAATAAAGGACTCGAAATGAGATTTCGATTAATATATTTGCCGTGTGATTTCCCTTTGATATATACATTGATGTACCCTGTGTGTACCAGCATGATCTTGGGATGGTACGGAAACACCGGAGACTTGACCTTTCAGGTCGGGTCGCTACAGAAATGGTATCAGAGCACACGCTGACCGTAGGACGTAACCTCTAGGACTGGAAAGCCTTAGGATTGTTTCTCTTTGTCTTTAAAATTCTTATACTCTCATCTATTCGTTTCTGATTCCTCTCCGATTATTTCAAAATTTATAGATGGCCACCTTCATCCCAGTGTTGATCACGGAGTTTTGCCAGCCTGACGCAACGATGCCCTTTGGTAAGGAGCTGATGAGGATCGTCAAAGACGTGAGGATTGCTTTGCCGAGCATCACCCGGATTCCTATCATGTCATTTCCCCAAGATGGACGCTACAGGATCGAGGTGCACATCCCAGGGAAGACCTTTGGGAATCGGAAGAAACCCATCGACTTCAAGTTCGTGGCACCCAGCTGGATACTTGGAAGAGACATGGTCATTCATCGTGCCCTTGGACGTATTCAGGAGGAATACAGAGGTGGAACCATTTCACCAGGACTCAGCGTGGTTTGTCGCAGGGATGTCCATGGAAACATCATAACTCCTCCCACTACAGACACCACTATTTCCTATATCCAGACCCTGGAGACTTACATCAGGACTCTGGAGCTTCAAGTTCGTGCTGATACGAAGACAATCAAGAATCTGATGAACCACGAGATTGACCTTGAAGCTGACTTACGGGAAGCCGAGTACGAGCATGAGGATGAGGTGAAGGATTTCTTAGAGAGGATCGACAAGCTGAACACTCGCATCGCCACTTTGGAGGAACAGATGGACATGGGTGAAAATCTTCATCCTGAGGGAGACTTGGCTCCTTTCATCAGTGACGATGATGACTATGAGGAGAGCACCACTGGAGGAGACTCAGTCACCATGTACTTCTGAGGAAAACTTTAGTTATGCCCTCCATGTATGTTTTATTTTCAACGTTAAGAGCGTAGGTCGATGTGTAGTTTGATTGAGACTTGTATTCCCGATGTTTGACATTGATTGAATAAATGAATGAGTGTTTGGTGTGATATGTTTGTTGCATTGCATATGGGTAGTGAATTTCTCCTTTTAGGCCCTTGTTCTATTCTAATTCTCACCCCTCTGAAAACAGCAAGATGCCTCCATGACGTGAGTCCGACTTCACCTTCCCGCCGGAACTCACGCAACTCCTTCAGCAGCAGAATGCACTGATGCAGCTATTGATCCAGAATCAGACCAACAACCAGAACAACAACAACCACCAACATCCACCCCAGACTGACAATCTCACCCACTTTCTGAGGTTGAATCCTCCAACTTTCTTTAGCAGCACTGAGCCCATTGTGGCAGATGACTGGCTCCGTAAGATGGAGAGAGAACTTGTCACCGCTGGATGTACTGATGCTGAGAAGGTGCGATTTGCCGCACATCAACTAGATGGACCAGCAGCTTCATGGTGGGAGAACTACACCACCACTTATCCCATTGCAGATGTGACTTGGGAGCAGTTCAAGCTTGCTTTCCACACCGCTCATGTCTCAGTTGGAGCCATGAGTCTGAAGAAGCGCGAGTTTCGCAACTTGCGCCAGGGTAATCGCTCCGTGGCCCAATATGTGGAAGAGTTCAGCATGTTGGCCCGTTATGCACCAGGAGACGTGGCCGATGATGCGGCCAAGCAAGAGAAATTTCTTGAAGGACTCAACGATGAGTTGAGCATGCAGCTGGTAGTGGCTAATTTCAACAACTACCAAGAGCTGGTGGACAAGGCCCTCATCTTGGAGGGTAAACAACAGCAAATTTAGATCCGCAAGAGGAAGTACACTCAGGGGAAGTTTAACTCTGGAGCTCATCATAAGCCCCGCTACTCCCCGTACTCAGGGAATACCGGACCAGGGAGTTGACTACGATGAGACTTTCTCACTCGCAGCGATGCTAAAGTCTGTTGGAATTATGTTAGCAGTTGTTGCGTTTTTCAATTATGAAATCTGGCAGATGGGTGACAAAACATCGTTTCCTTAACAGTTTACTTGAGGAAAGGTTGTATGTGATACAACCAGAAGGTTTTGTCAGTCCTAAGGATGCTAAAATATGTGCGAGCTCCAGCAATCCTTCTATGATCTGGAGCAAGCATCTCGGAGTTGGAATATACACTTTGATGAGGTGATCAAAGTTTTGTAGTTTATACAAAGTTTACGAGAAAGTTGTATTTTCAATAAAGTGAGTGGGAGCACTATAGAGTTTCTGGTAAGCATATGTGGTTAACATATTGTTGATCGGAAATAATGTAGAATTTCTGGAAAGCATAAACGGTTGTTTGAGAAGTGATTTTCAAAGTAAAACCTGGATAAAACTACCTAAATTGTTGAGCATCAAGATCTATAAAGATAGATCAAGATGCTTGATGAGACTTTCAATGAGTACATACCTTGACAAAGATTTTGAAAGAGTTCAAAATGGATCAGTCAGAGAAAGAGTTCTCGCCTGATTTGTAAGGTGTGAAGTTGAGTGAGACTCAAAGCTCAACAACGGCAGAAGAAAGAGAAAGGACGAACGTCGTCCCCTATGCCTTAGCCATAGGCTGTAACATCCCAAAATTTCATTTTGGAATGTTATTAATATAGCTATGCATCCATCATCATCATTGTTTGAATACATGTATTGTTGAATGTTCTTTCTAAAAATTCTGAAAGCCCTTTCAATTTTTTCCCTAACTTGCTTTCACCTATTGGAAATTTTGGTTAAATGTTCAAAATAAGAGGGGAGTAACATGACACTCCACACCAGGGTCATCTTGGTGATCTATTTGAACAAAAATAACCAGGTGTTATTTTGAAAATATTTGCAAAAAGGTTTTAAAAACAATTAGGCAATTTCTGAAAATATTATTTTTTTCAAAGTGTTCAAATGACAGAATAGAAATGTTCATTAAATGGCATTTATTATTCTATTAATTTTGATATATAATACCCCTATATTTATAAATGATTTGAATGCTTTAAAGGTTTTTGAAACGCTCTGGAAAAACATTAAACAAAAACCGGTAACGGTTACTGTATTAAACGGGCCGGCCCAACGGCTTTAAAAGCCGAGACCGTTACTGGTCGGCCGACCGACGCGCAACGGACGCCTTACCTCTCACTGCCACTGGACCCCACCCGACCGACCGTTTAACTCGAACGGTCATCTCCTTCCTCCCCGCACGCGCCGGACTTCGTCGGCAGTTACTCCCTCTCCCCCGGATCTCTCTCCCCTCTCCTCCCCCGCACCCCTCGAGCACCCTATAAGTACCGGCCAGCCCCGCCTTTCATTTTCCCCCGAGCCCCCTCTGTCCCTCGCCGAGGCGCTGCCCAATTGCTCGCCGGAGTAGCCACCCCACCGAAGCTCCCGTCGACCGTAGCTGTCGATTCCGACCACCGTTCCACCCACACGTGCCACCAGTCGACTCCGGAGACCCATCGTAGTCGCCCGGACCACTTCGCTGCCTTCCCCGACCACCGGAGCACCTCGCCATCGTCTTCGCCGCTTCCGGACTCGCCGGAGACCTCCGACGCCGGCCACCTTTCCCCCGTAAGCTCCCTCGACCCACGGATCCAGAATCAACGCCTGAGATTAGATCGGAAATAAATCCGAACCGGTATCCTCTACCGACCGGACGCCCGCCCGAAAGCACTAGCGCGCACACCCTAGCCACCAATCGGACAGCGCCACGTAGCCCCCCTGGCCGTTGCAAATCATTTTCCTTTCCTGTTTTTGTTTTAATTAACAGAATGATTTCAACTTTTGTTTTGCTTATAACTTTTAACCTGTTTAATACTTTGAGTTGATTCTTTTTGCAGTAGCTCACATTTTTCATGTAGTTTCACCCTGTACTTTTAAATTTCAAATTTGAACTATAAAATTTGAATTTAATCAAATTTGCTCAAAATCTTCAAATCTGAATAACTAGAGTTTGAAAATAGATTTTGATATGAATCTTTTTGCTACTGTTTGGTATTAGTTAGGGCTACCTTCATGATCAGTTTAAAGATTTTTAGGATATATTTGATTAGTGTTTTAGCTATAAACAGAATCTGCCTAGTATTATAAGATAGTTTTATATACTTAGTTTTAAATTAGTTTAAATTAGATTTGGTTTTATTTGTTTATTAGGTCCTGTTAGTAAACATTTAGTGTTTTTACTCACTGATAATAAAAATATAAATTTGCTTAGTTTAATTTTCATTAACATAGGAATCACCACTTTTTTTTCATATAGGCTTAATTTGATTAAAACAACTAATTAGTAATAGTTTTGCTTTCAAACAAAGTTTTGTATAATTTAATTCTTTTTTCTAAGACAGGTTTAATTGTAAATTATTTTCTGTTAAGAACATGTTTTGCTAATAAATAATAAGTTTAGTTTTTCATTCTTTTTGTTAGTATAACTATAGTTGATTCATATAGTGCTTATCAAAACTTTTATAAACTTTACTAAACTTTTCCCAACAAACTTAAATTGATTTTATTCTGTTTATTAATAAAATATTCTATTGTTTCCTTGCTGTCAACAATTGTTTTGTTATTACAAAATAGTTTTATTATGTTAGTAGTGTTTTATCAATCACCTCCTAGTAAACAAAACTGTGTGTGTTTTCTTGCTAGTGATTTTTGTGCATTGTTGCCTTGATTGTTAATACTTCTTTGCTGAATGTTATGAGTTGTTATTTTGGTTGTATGCTTATTTGAGTGCTTTGTTTGCTTTGTTAGATTATCCGGAGTGCGAATCTTGTTACTTAGAGTCACTCACGTACGAAGATCATCAATCAGGCAAGTCACTTTGACCATGTTTACCCATGTTTTATATGCATTAGTTCTACCATCTCCCCAAATTGCATGCAAGATAGGTTAGTTGGAAACTTGGTTACATTGTAGTAGTATCATGTGGTAGGTACCCCCCTCAAACTCTTTGACACATTGGCCCCGGGAAACGTTGTTTTACTTTTTGCTATGCTATTAGTAGACGGGGTTGGTTGTGTGATTCATGAGAGTTGAGAGAGTTAATAATTTCAAGACCTACATAATGATCAAGATTTAAGACTCCGAGTTTTCAACATACCTCTGGGTGGATGATGGTTGAACGGCACCCTGGAGAAACCAGTGGATTTGCCTAGGTGATGCTGGAGATGGCCAGTATTCACGCGGAAAGGTCCACCCAGGCACAAAGAGATGGATGGATGCTTTAAAACCCAAGGCTTACCTGCACAGCCACAAGTCATTATGGGCTCAGGCTTGGTTGGATATCGTGGTGACCCTGGATAGGCGGTGCTACGAGATGTAGAAGAACGGTAGGAAAGGATGGGCACCGACAGAGTCGCAGGGAAACCCTTTGGAAGACCATGTTTTGGTCATCCGTTTCTCAAACACCCTGAAGTGCGAGAAATCAAACGAAGGCGACCAAATCTTGTGGGGAACGTGTGCAAAACTCTGCAGAGTACTCAAACCTAATCGATTAGCCGTGTCCACGGTCATGGACGACTTGAGCCAAAGGTACTGAAACTTCCGGAACTCTCAACACAATTAATATGATGATGTGGGTATTAACAATTTTGGGTATGAGAATTGGTTGGTGGAACCATCTCATTAATCAACCAACTTAGTAATATTTTTGCTTATCCCTCTCTTGATGTAGGAAAAATTGGCTTTACGCAAAAACATACCACCCCACCTGCCATATTTGCATATAGATTAGATGATTATCTTTTCACCACTCTCTTGTGACTTTGCCGGCATATTCCATATGCTGACCTACATGGCTGCAACGTATCATGTTGCAGAGTACTTTTCCGACCAGGAGTGAGGACGCGTTCTATGCTCAGTGAGATGCCCTTGGAGTCAGATGGACTCATCTACCTTCGATGCTTCCGCAAGATTTAGATATTCTCATGAGTTGGCTTTTAGCCACTTTATTGTAATTTTTATTGTAATAAAGGACTCGAAATGAGATTTCGATTAATATATTTGCTGTGTGATTTCCCTTTGATATATACATTGATGTACCCTGTGTGTACCAGCATGATCTTGGGATGGGACGGAAACACCGGAGACTTGACCTTTCAGGTCGGGTCGCTACAGAAATGGTATCAGAGCACACGCTGACCGTAGGACGTAACCTCTAGGACTGGAAAGCCTTAGGATTGTTTCTCTTTGTCTTTAAAATTCTTATACTCTCATCTATTCGTTTCTGATTCCTCTCTGATTATTTCAAAATTTATAGATGGCCACCTTCATCCCAGTGTTGATCACGGAGTTTTGCGAGCCTGACGCAACGATGCCCTTTGGTAAGGAGCTGATGAGGATCGTCAAAGACGTGAGGATTGCTTTGCCGAGCATCACCGGGATTCCTATCATGTCATTTCCCCAAGATGGTTGCTACAGGATCGAGGTGCACATCCCAGGGAAGACCTTTGGGAATCGGAAGAAACCCATCGACTTCAAGTTCGTGGCACCCAGCTGGATACTTGGAAGAGACATGGTCATTCATCGTGCCCTTGGACGTATTCAGGAGGAATACAGAGGTGGAACCATTTCACCAGGACTCAGCGTGGTTTGTCGCAGGGATGTCCATGGAAACATCATAACTCCTCCCACTACAGACACCACTATTTCCTATATACAGACCCTGGAGACTTACATCAGGACTCTGGAGCTTCAAGTTCGTGCTGATACGAAGACAATCAAGAATCTGATGAACCACGAGATTGACCTTGAAGCTGACTTACGGGAAGCCGAGTACGAGCATGAGGATGAGGTGAAGGATTTCTTAGAGAGGATCGACAAGCTGAACACTCGCATCGCCACTTTGGAGGAACAGATGGACATGGGTGAAAATCTTCATCCTGAGGGAGACTTGGCTCCTTTCATCAGTGACGATGATGACTATGAGGAGAGCACCACTGGAGGAGACTCAGTCACCATGTACTTCTGAGGAAAACTTTAGTTATGCCCTCCATGTATGTTTTATTTTCAACGTTAAGAGCGTAGGTCGATGTGTAGTTTGATTGAGACTTGTATTCCCGATGTTTGACATTGATTGAATAAATGAATGAGTGTTTGGTGTGATATGTTTGTTGCATTGCATATGGGTAGTGAATTTCTCCTTTTAGGCCCTTGTTCTATTCTAATTCTCACCCCTCTGAAAACAGCAAGATGCCTCCATGACGTGAGTCCGACTTCACCTTCCCGCCGGAACTCACGCAACTCCTTCAGCAGCAGAATGCACTGATGCAGCTATTGATCCAGAATCAGACCAACAACCAGAACAACAACAACCACCAACATCCACCCCAGACTGACAATCTCACCCACTTTCTGAGGTTGAATCCTCCAACTTTCTTTAGCAGCACTGAGCCCATTGTGGCAGATGACTGGCTCCGTAAGATGGAGAGAGAACTTGTCACCGCTGGATGTACTGATGCTGAGAAGGTGCGATTTGCCGCACATCAACTAGATGGACCAGCAGCTTCATGGTGGGAGAACTACACCACCACTTATCCCATTGCAGATGTGACTTGGGAGCAGTTCAAGCTTGCTTTCCACACCGCTCATGTCTCAGTTGGAGCCATGAGTCTGAAGAAGCGCGAGTTTCGCAACTTGCGCCAGGGTAATCGCTCCGTGGCCCAATATGTGGAAGAGTTCAGCATGTTGGCCCGTTATGCACCAGGAGACGTGGCCGATGATGCGGCCAAGCAAGAGAAATTTCTTGAAGGACTCAACGATGAGTTGAGCATGCAGCTGGTAGTGGCTAATTTCAACAACTACCAAGAGCTGGTGGACAAGGCCCTCATCTTGGAGGGTAAACAACAGCAAATTTAGAACCGCAAGAGGAAGTACACTCAGGGGAAGTTTAACTCTGGAGCTCATCATAAGCCCCGCTACTCCCCGTACTCAGGGAATACCGGACCAGGGAGTTGACTACGATGAGACTTTCTCACTCGCAGCGATGCTAAAGTCTGTTGGAATTATGTTAGCAGTTGTTGCGTTTTTCAATTATGAAATCTGGCAGATGGGTGACAAAACATCGTTTCCTTAACAGTTTACTTGAGGAAAGGTTGTATGTGATACAACCAGAAGGTTTTGTCAGTCCTAAGGATGCTAAAATATGTGCGAGCTCCAGCAATCCTTCTATGATCTGGAGCAAGCATCTCGGAGTTGGAATATACACTTTGATGAGGTGATCAAAGTTTTGTAGTTTATACAAAGTTTACGAGAAAGTTGTATTTTCAATAAAGTGAGTGGGAGCACTATAGAGTTTCTGGTAAGCATATGTGGTTAACATATTGTTGATCGGAAATAATGTAGAATTTCTGGAAAGCACAAACGGTTGTTTGAGAAGTGATTTTCAAAGTAAAACCTGGATAAAACTACCTAAATTGTTGAGCATCAAGATCTATAAAGATAGATCAAGATGCTTGATGAGACTTTCAATGAGTACATACCTTGACAAAGATTTTGAAAGAGTTCAAAATGGATCAGTCAGAGAAAGAGTTCTCGCCTGATTTGTAAGGTGTGAAGTTGAGTGAGACTCAAAGCTCAACAACGGCAGAAGAAAGAGAAAGGACGAACGTCGTCCCCTATGCCTTAGCCATAGGCTGTAACATCCCAAAATTTCATTTTGGAATGTTATTAATATAGCTATGCATCCATCATCATCATTGTTTGAATACATGTATTGTTGAATGTTCTTTCTAAAAATTCTGAAAGCCCTTTCAATTTTTTCCCTAACTTGCTTTCACCTATTGGAAATTTTGGTTAAATGTTCAAAATAAGAGGGGAGTAACATGACACTCCACACCAGGGTCATCTTGGTGATCTATTTGAACAAAAATAACCAGGTGTTATTTTGAAAATATTTGCAAAAAGGTTTTAAAAACAATTAGGCAATTTCTGAAAATATTATTTTTTTCAAAGTGTTCAAATGACAGAATAGAAATGTTCATTAAATGGCATTTATTATTCTATTAATTTTGATATATAATACCCCTATATTTATAAATGATTTGAATGCTTTAAAGGTTTTTTAAACGCTCTGGAAAACATTAAACAGAAACCGGTAACGGTTACTGTATTAAACGGGCCGGCCCAACGGCTTTAAAAGCCGAGACCGTTACTGGTCGGCCGACCGACGCGCAACGGACGCCTTACCTCTCACTGCCACTGGACCCCACCCGACCGACCGTTTCACTCGAACGGTCATCTCCTTCCTCCCCGCACGCGCCGGACTTCGCCGGCAGTTACTCCCTCTCCCCCGGATCTCTCTCCCCTCTCCTCCCCCGCACCCCTCGAGCACCCTATAAGTACCGGCCAGCCCCGCCTTTCATTTTCCCCCGAGCCCCCTCTGTCCCTCGCCGAGGCGCTGCCCAATTGCTCGCCGGAGTAGCCACCCCACCGAAGCTCCCGTCGACCGTAGCTGTCGATTCCGACCACCGTTCCACCCACACGTGCCACCAGTCGACTCCGGAGACCCATCGTAGTCGCCCGGACCACTTCGCTGCCTTCCCCGACCACCGGAGCACCTCGTCGTCGTCTTCGCCGCTTCCGGACTCGCCGGAGACCTCCGACGCCGGCCACCTTTCCCCCGTAAGCTCCCTCGACCCACGGATCCAGAATCAACGCCTGAGATTAGATCGGAAATAAATCCGAACCGGTATCCTCTACCGACCGGACGCCCGCCCGAAAGCACTAGCGCGCACACCCTAGCCACCAATCGGACAGCGCCACGTAGCCCCCCTGGCCGTTGCAAATCATTTTCCTTTCCTGTTTTTCTTTTAATTAACAGAATGATTTCAAATTTTGTTTTGCTTATAACTTTTAACCTGTTTAATACTTTGAGTTGATTCTTTTTGCAGTAGCTCACATTTTTCATGTAGTTTCACCCTGTACTTTTAAATTTCAAATTTGAACTATAAAATTTGAATTTAATCAAATTTGCTCAAAATCTTCAAATCTGAATAACTAGAGTTTGAAAATAGATTTTGATATGAATCTTTTTGCTACTGTTTGGTATTAGTTAGGGCTACCTTCATGATCAGTTTAAAGATTTTTAGGATATATTTGATTAGTGTTTTAGCTATAAACAGAATCTGCCTAGTATTATAAGATAGTTTTATATACTTAGTTTTAAATTAGTTTAAATTAGATTTGGTTTTATTTGTTTATTAGGTCCTGTTAGTAAACATTTAGTGTTTTTACTCACTGATAATAAAAATATAAATTTGCTTAGTTTAATTTTCATTAACATAGGAATCACCACTTTTTTTTCATATAGGCTTAATTTGATTAAAACAACTAATTAGTAATAGTTTTGCTTTCAAACAAAGTTTTGTATAATTTAATTCTTTTTTCTAAGACAGGTTCAATTGTAAATTATTTTCTGTTAAGAACATGTTTTGCTAATAAATAATAAGTTCAGTTTTTCATTCTTTTTGTTAGTATAACTATAGTTGATTCATATAGTGCTTATCAAAACTTTTATAAACTTTACTAAACTTTTCCCAACAAACTTAAATTGATTTTATTCTGTTTATTAATAAAATATTCTATTGTTTCCTTGCTGTCAACAATTGTTTTGTTATTACAAAATAGTTTTATTATGTTAGTAGTGTTTTATCAATCACCTCCTAGTAAACAAAACTGTGTGTGTTTTCTTGCTAGTGATTTTTGTGCATTGTTGCCTTGATTGTTAATACTTCTTTGCTGAATGTTATGAGTTGTTATTTTGGTTGTATGCTTATTTGAGTGCTTTGTTTGCTTTGTTAGATTATCCGGAGTGCGAATCTTGTTACTTAGAGTCACTCACGTACGAAGATCATCAATCAGGCAAGTCACTTTGACCATGTTTACCCATGTTTTATATGCATTAGTTCTACCATCTCCCCAAATTGCATGCAAGATAGGTTAGTTGGAAACTTGGTTACATTGTAGTAGTATCATGTGGTAGGTACCCCCCTCAAACTATTTGACACATTGGCCCCGGGAAACGTTGTTTTACTTTTTGCTATGCTATTAGTAGACGGGGTTGGTTGTGTGATTCATGAGAGTTGAGAGAGTTAATAATTTCAAGACCTACATAATGATCAAGATTTAAGACTCCGAGTTTTCAACATACCTCTGGGTGGATGATGGTTGAACGGCACCCTGGAGAAACCAGTGGATTTGCCTAGGTGATGCTGGAGATGGCCAGTATTCACGCGGAAAGGTCCACCCAGGCACAAAGAGATGGATGGATGCTTTAAAACCCAAGGCTTACCTGCACAGCCACAAGTCATTACGGGCTCTGGCTTGGTTGGACATCGTGGTGACCCTGGATAGGCGGTGCTACGAGATGTAGAAGAATGGTAGGAAAGGATGGGCACCGACAGAGTCGCAGGGAAACCCTTTGGAAGACCATGTTTTGGTCATCCGTTTCTCAAACACCCTGAAGTGCGAGAAATCAAACGGAGGCGACCAAATCTTTTGGGGAACGTGTGCAAAACTCTGCAGAGTACTCAAACCTAATCGATTAGCCGTGTCCACGGTCATGGACGACTTGAGCCAAAGGTACTGAAACTTCCGGAACTCTCAACACAATTAATATGATGATGTGGGTATTAACAATTTTGGGTATGAGAATTGGTTGGTGGAACCATCTCATTAATCAACCAACTTAGTAATATTTTTGCTTATCCCTCTCTTGATGTAGGAAAAATTGGCTTTACGCAAAAACTTACCACCCCACCTGCCATATTTGCATATAGATTAGATGATTATCTTTTCACCACTCTCTTGTGACTTTGCCGGCATATTCCATATGCTGACCTACATGGCTGCAACGTATCATGTTGCAGAGTACTTTTCCGACCAGGAGTGAGGACGCGTTCTATGCTCAGTGAGATGCCCTTGGAGTCAGATGGACTCATCTACCTTCGATGCTTCCGCAAGATTTAGATATTCTCATGAGTTGGCTTTTAGCCACTTTATTGTAATTTTTATTGTAATAAAGGACTCGAAATGAGATTTCGATTAATATATTTGCTGTGTGATTTCCCTTTGATATATACATTGATGTACCCTGTGTGTACCAGCATGATCTTGGGATGGTACGGAAACACCGGAGACTTGACCTTTCAGGTCGGGTCGCTACAGAAATGGTATCAGAGCACACGCTGACCGTAGGACGTAACCTCTAGGACTGGAAAGCCTTAGGATTGTTTCTCTTTGTCTTTAAAATTCTTATACTCTCATCTATTCGTTTCTGATTCCTCTCCGATTATTTCAAAATTTATAGATGGCCACCTTCATCCCAGTGTTGTCACGGAGTTTTGCCAGCCTGACGCAACGATGCCCTTTGGTAAGGAGCTGATGAGGATCGTCAAAGACGTGAGGATTGCTTTGCCGAGCATCACCGGGATTCCTATCATGTCATTTCCCCAAGATGGACGCTACAGGATCGAGGTGCACATCCCAGGGAAGACCTTTGGGAATCGGAAGAAACCCATCGACTTCAAGTTCGTGGCACCCAGCTGGATACTTGGAAGAGACATGGTCATTCATCGTGCCCTTGGACGTATTCAGGAGGAATACAGAGGTGGAACCATTTCACCAGGACTCAGCGTGGTTTGTCGCAGGGATGTCCATGGAAACATCATAACTCCTCCCACTACAGACACCACTATTTCCTATATCCAGACCCTGGAGACTTACATCAGGACTCTGGAGCTTCAAGTTCGTGCTGATACGAAGACAATCAAGAATCTGATGAACCACGAGATTGACCTTGAAGCTGACTTACGGGAAGCCGAGTACGAGCATGAGGATGAGGTGAAGGATTTCTTAGAGAGGATCGACAAGCTGAACACTCGCATCGCCACTTTGGAGGAACAGATGGACATGGGTGAAAATCTTCATCCTGAGGGAGACTTGGCTCCTTTCATCAGTGACGATGATGACTATGAGGAGAGCACCACTGGAGGAGACTCAGTCACCATGTACTTCTGAGGAAAACTTTAGTTATGCCCTCCATGTATGTTTTATTTTCAACGTTAAGAGCGTAGGTCGATGTGTAGTTTGATTGAGACTTGTATTCCCGATGTTTGACATTGATTGAATAAATGAATGAGTGTTTGGTGTGATATGTTTGTTGCATTGCATATGGGTAGTGAATTTCTCCTTTTAGGCCCTTGTTCTATTCTAATTCTCACCCCTCTGAAAACAGCAAGATGCCTCCATGACGTGAGTCCGACTTCACCTTCCCGCCGGAACTCACGCAACTCCTTCAGCAGCAGAATGCACTGATGCAGCTATTGATCCAGAATCAGACCAACAACCAGAACAACAACAACCACCAACATCCACCCCAGACTGACAATCTCACCCACTTTCTGAGGTTGAATCCTCCAACTTTCTTTAGCAGCACTGAGCCCATTGTGGCAGATGACTGGCTCCGTAAGATGGAGAGAGAACTTGTCACCGCTGGATGTACTGATGCTGAGAAGGTGCGATTTGCCGCACATCAACTAGATGGACCAGCAGCTTCATGGTGGGAGAACTACACCACCACTTATCCCATTGCAGATGTGACTTGGGAGCAGTTCAAGCTTGCTTTCCACACCGCTCATGTCTCAGTTGGAGCCATGAGTCTGAAGAAGCGCGAGTTTCGCAACTTGCGCCAGGGTAATCGCTCCGTGGCCCAATATGTGGAAGAGTTCAGCATGTTGGCCCGTTATGCACCAGGAGACGTGGCCGATGATGCGGCCAAGCAAGAGAAATTTCTTGAAGGACTCAACGATGAGTTGAGCATGCAGCTGGTAGTGGCTAATTTCAACAACTACCAAGAGCTGGTGGACAAGGCCCTCATCTTGGAGGGTAAACAACAGCAAATTTAGAACCGCAAGAGGAAGTACACTCAGGGGAAGTTTAACTCTGGAGCTCATCATAAGCCCCGCTACTCCCCGTACTCAGGGAATACCGGACCAGGGAGTTGACTACGATGAGACTTTCTCACTCGCAGCGATGCTAAAGTCTGTTGGAATTATGTTAGCAGTTGTTGCGTTTTTCAATTATGAAATCTGGCAGATGGGTGACAAAACATCGTTTCCTTAACAGTTTACTTGAGGAAAGGTTGTATGTGATACAACCAGAAGGTTTTGTCAGTCCTAAGGATGCTAAAATATGTGCGAGCTCCAGCAATCCTTCTATGATCTGGAGCAAGCATCTCGGAGTTGGAATATACACTTTGATGAGGTGATCAAAGTTTTGTAGTTTATACAAAGTTTACGAGAAAGTTGTATTTTCAATAAAGTGAGTGGGAGCACTATAGAGTTTCTGGTAAGCATATGTGGTTAACATATTGTTGATCGGAAATAATGTAGAATTTCTGGAAAGCATAAACGGTTGTTTGAGAAGTGATTTTCAAAGTAAAACCTGGATAAAACTACCTAAATTGTTGAGCATCAAGATCTATAAAGATAGATCAAGATGCTTGATGAGACTTTCAATGAGTACATACCTTGACAAAGATTTTGAAAGAGTTCAAAATGGATCAGTCAGAGAAAGAGTTCTCGCCTGATTTGTAAGGTGTGAAGTTGAGTGAGACTCAAAGCTCAACAACGGCAGAAGAAAGAGAAAGGACGAACGTCGTCCCCTATGCCTTAGCCATAGGCTGTAACATCCCAAAATTTCATTTTGGAATGTTATTAATATAGCTATGCATCCATCATCATCATTGTTTGAATACATGTATTGTTGAATGTTCTTTCTAAAAATTCTGAAAGCCCTTTCAATTTTTTCCCTAACTTGCTTTCACCTATTGGAAATTTTGGTTAAATGTTCAAAATAAGAGGGGAGTAACATGACACTCCACACCAGGGTCATCTTGGTGATCTATTTGAACAAAAATAACCAGGTGTTATTTTGAAAATATTTGCAAAAAGGTTTTAAAAACAATTAGGCAATTTCTGAAAATATTATTTTTTTCAAAGTGTTCAAATGACAGAATAGAAATGTTCATTAAATGGCATTTATTATTCTATTAATTTTGATATATAATACCCCTATATTTATAAATGATTTGAATGCTTTAAAGGTTTTTGAAACGCTCTGGAAAAACATTAAACAAAAACCGGTAACGGTTACTGTATTAAACGGGCCGGCCCAACGGCTTTAAAAGCCGAGACCGTTACTGGTCGGCCGACCGACGCGCAACGGACGCCTTACCTCTCACTGCCACTGGACCCCACCCGACCGACCGTTTAACTCGAACGGTCATCTCCTTCCTCCCCGCACGCGCCGGACTTCGCCGGCAGTTACTCCCTCTCCCCCGGATCTCTCTCCCCTCTCCTCCCCCGCACCCCTCGAGCACCCTATAAGTACCGGCCAGCCCCGCCTTTCATTTTCCCCCGAGCCCCCTCTGTCCCTCGCCGAGGCGCTGCCCAATTGCTCGCCGGAGTAGCCACCCCACCGAAGCTCCCGTCGACCGTAGCTGTCGATTCCGACCACCGTTCCACCCACACGTGCCACCAGTCGACTCCGGAGACCCATCGTAGTCGCCCGGACCACTTCGCTGCCTTCCCCGACCACCGGAGCACCTCGCCATCGTCTTCGCCGCTTCCGGACTCGCCGGAGACCTCCGACGCCGGCCACCTTTCCCCCGTAAGCTCCCTCGACCCACGGATCCAGAATCAACGCCTGAGATTAGATCGGAAATAAATCCGAACCGGTATCCTCTACCGACCGGACGCCCGCCCGAAAGCACTAGCGCGCACACCCTAGCCACCAATCGGACAGCGCCACGTAGCCCCCCTGGCCGTTGCAAATCATTTTCCTTTCCTGTTTTTGTTTTAATTAACAGAATGATTTCAACTTTTGTTTTGCTTATAACTTTTAACCTGTTTAATACTTTGAGTTGATTCTTTTTGCAGTAGCTCACATTTTTCATGTAGTTTCACCCTGTACTTTTAAATTTCAAATTTGAACTATAAAATTTGAATTTAATCAAATTTGCTCAAAATCTTCAAATCTGAATAACTAGAGTTTGAAAATAGATTTTGATATGAATCTTTTTGCTACTGTTTGGTATTAGTTAGGGCTACCTTCATGATCAGTTTAAAGATTTTTAGGATATATTTGATTAGTGTTTTAGCTATAAACAGAATCTGCCTAGTATTATAAGATAGTTTTATATACTTAGTTTTAAATTAGTTTAAATTAGATTTGGTTTTATTTGTTTATTAGGTCCTGTTAGTAAACATTTAGTGTTTTTACTCACTGATAATAAAAATATAAATTTGCTTAGTTTAATTTTCATTAACATAGGAATCACCACTTTTTTTTCATATAGGCTTAATTTGATTAAAACAACTAATTAGTAATAGTTTTGCTTTCAAACAAAGTTTTGTATAATTTAATTCTTTTTTCTAAGACAGGTTTAATTGTAAATTATTTTCTGTTAAGAACATGTTTTGCTAATAAATAATAAGTTTAGTTTTTCATTCTTTTTGTTAGTATAACTATAGTTGATTCATATAGTGCTTATCAAAACTTTTATAAACTTTACTAAACTTTTCCCAACAAACTTAAATTGATTTTATTCTGTTTATTAATAAAATATTCTATTGTTTCCTTGCTGTCAACAATTGTTTTGTTATTACAAAATAGTTTTATTATGTTAGTAGTGTTTTATCAATCACCTCCTAGTAAACAAAACTGTGTGTGTTTTCTTGCTAGTGATTTTTGTGCATTGTTGCCTTGATTGTTAATACTTCTTTGCTGAATGTTATGAGTTGTTATTTTGGTTGTATGCTTATTTGAGTGCTTTGTTTGCTTTGTTAGATTATCCGGAGTGCGAATCTTGTTACTTAGAGTCACTCACGTACGAAGATCATCAATCAGGCAAGTCACTTTGACCATGTTTACCCATGTTTTATATGCATTAGTTCTACCATCTCCCCAAATTGCATGCAAGATAGGTTAGTTGGAAACTTGGTTACATTGTAGTAGTATCATGTGGTAGGTACCCCCCTCAAACTCTTTGACACATTGGCCCCGGGAAACGTTGTTTTACTTTTTGCTATGCTATTAGTAGACGGGGTTGGTTGTGTGATTCATGAGAGTTGAGAGAGTTAATAATTTCAAGACCTACATAATGATCAAGATTTAAGACTCCGAGTTTTCAACATACCTCTGGGTGGATGATGGTTGAACGGCACCCTGGAGAAACCAGTGGATTTGCCTAGGTGATGCTGGAGATGGCCAGTATTCACGCGGAAAGGTCCACCCAGGCACAAAGAGATGGATGGATGCTTTAAAACCCAAGGCTTACCTGCACAGCCACAAGTCATTATGGGCTCAGGCTTGGTTGGATATCGTGGTGACCCTGGATAGGCGGTGCTACGAGATGTAGAAGAACGGTAGGAAAGGATGGGCACCGACAGAGTCGCAGGGAAACCCTTTGGAAGACCATGTTTTGGTCATCCGTTTCTCAAACACCCTGAAGTGCGAGAAATCAAACGGAGGCGACCAAATCTTGTGGGGAACGTGTGCAAAACTCTGCAGAGTACTCAAACCTAATCGATTAGCCGTGTCCACGGTCATGGACGACTTGAGCCAAAGGTACTGAAACTTCCGGAACTCTCAACACAATTAATATGATGATGTGGGTATTAACAATTTTGGGTATGAGAATTGGTTGGTGGAACCATCTCATTAATCAACCAACTTAGTAATATTTTTGCTTATCCCTCTCTTGATGTAGGAAAAATTGGCTTTACGCAAAAACATACCACCCCACCTGCCATATTTGCATATAGATTAGATGATTATCTTTTCACCACTCTCTTGTGACTTTGCCGGCATATTCCATATGCTGACCTACATGGCTGCAACGTATCATGTTGCAGAGTACTTTTCCGACCAGGAGTGAGGACGCGTTCTATGCTCAGTGAGATGCCCTTGGAGTCAGATGGACTCATCTACCTTCGATGCTTCCGCAAGATTTAGATATTCTCATGAGTTGGCTTTTAGCCACTTTATTGTAATTTTTATTGTAATAAAGGACTCGAAATGAGATTTCGATTAATATATTTGCTGTGTGATTTCCCTTTGATATATACATTGATGTACCCTGTGTGTACCAGCATGATCTTGGGATGGGACGGAAACACCGGAGACTTGACCTTTCAGGTCGGGTCGCTACAGAAATGGTATCAGAGCACACGCTGACCGTAGGACGTAACCTCTAGGACTGGAAAGCCTTAGGATTGTTTCTCTTTGTCTTTAAAATTCTTATACTCTCATCTATTCGTTTCTGATTCCTCTCTGATTATTTCAAAATTTATAGATGGCCACCTTCATCCCAGTGTTGATCACGGAGTTTTGCGAGCCTGACGCAACGATGCCCTTTGGTAAGGAGCTGATGAGGATCGTCAAAGACGTGAGGATTGCTTTGCCGAGCATCACCGGGATTCCTATCATGTCATTTCCCCAAGATGGTTGCTACAGGATCGAGGTGCACATCCCAGGGAAGACCTTTGGGAATCGGAAGAAACCCATCGACTTCAAGTTCGTGGCACCCAGCTGGATACTTGGAAGAGACATGGTCATTCATCGTGCCCTTGGACGTATTCAGGAGGAATACAGAGGTGGAACCATTTCACCAGGACTCAGCGTGGTTTGTCGCAGGGATGTCCATGGAAACATCATAACTCCTCCCACTACAGACACCACTATTTCCTATATCCAGACCCTGGAGACTTACATCAGGACTCTGGAGCTTCAAGTTCGTGCTGATACGAAGACAATCAAGAATCTGATGAACCACGAGATTGACCTTGAAGCTGACTTACGGGAAGCCGAGTACGAGCATGAGGATGAGGTGAAGGATTTCTTAGAGAGGATCGACAAGCTGAACACTCGCATCGCCACTTTGGAGGAACAGATGGACATGGGTGAAAATCTTCATCCTGAGGGAGACTTGGCTCCTTTCATCAGTGACGATGATGACTATGAGGAGAGCACCACTGGAGGAGACTCAGTCACCATGTACTTCTGAGGAAAACTTTAGTTATGCCCTCCATGTATGTTTTATTTTCAACGTTAAGAGCGTAGGTCGATGTGTAGTTTGATTGAGACTTGTATTCCCGATGTTTGACATTGATTGAATAAATGAATGAGTGTTTGGTGTGATATGTTTGTTGCATTGCATATGGGTAGTGAATTTCTCCTTTTAGGCCCTTGTTCTATTCTAATTCTCACCCCTCTGAAAACAGCAAGATGCCTCCATGACGTGAGTCCGACTTCACCTTCCCGCCGGAACTCACGCAACTCCTTCAGCAGCAGAATGCACTGATGCAGCTATTGATCCAGAATCAGACCAACAACCAGAACAACAACAACCACCAACATCCACCCCAGACTGACAATCTCACCCACTTTCTGAGGTTGAATCCTCCAACTTTCTTTAGCAGCACTGAGCCCATTGTGGCAGATGACTGGCTCCGTAAGATGGAGAGAGAACTTGTCACCGCTGGATGTACTGATGCTGAGAAGGTGCGATTTGCCGCACATCAACTAGATGGACCAGCAGCTTCATGGTGGGAGAACTACACCACCACTTATCCCATTGCAGATGTGACTTGGGAGCAGTTCAAGCTTGCTTTCCACACCGCTCATGTCTCAGTTGGAGCCATGAGTCTGAAGAAGCGCGAGTTTCGCAACTTGCGCCAGGGTAATCGCTCCGTGGCCCAATATGTGGAAGAGTTCAGCATGTTGGCCCGTTATGCACCAGGAGACGTGGCCGATGATGCGGCCAAGCAAGAGAAATTTCTTGAAGGACTCAACGATGAGTTGAGCATGCAGCTGGTAGTGGCTAATTTCAACAACTACCAAGAGCTGGTGGACAAGGCCCTCATCTTGGAGGGTAAACAACAGCAAATTTAGAACCGCAAGAGGAAGTACACTCAGGGGAAGTTTAACTCTGGAGCTCATCATAAGCCCCGCTACTCCCCGTACTCAGGGAATACCGGACCAGGGAGTTGACTACGATGAGACTTTCTCACTCGCAGCGATGCTAAAGTCTGTTGGAATTATGTTAGCAGTTGTTGCGTTTTTCAATTATGAAATCTGGCAGATGGGTGACAAAACATCGTTTCCTTAACAGTTTACTTGAGGAAAGGTTGTATGTGATACAACCAGAAGGTTTTGTCAGTCCTAAGGATGCTAAAATATGTGCGAGCTCCAGCAATCCTTCTATGATCTGGAGCAAGCATCTCGGAGTTGGAATATACACTTTGATGAGGTGATCAAAGTTTTGTAGTTTATACAAAGTTTACGAGAAAGTTGTATTTTCAATAAAGTGAGTGGGAGCACTATAGAGTTTCTGGTAAGCATATGTGGTTAACATATTGTTGATCGGAAATAATGTAGAATTTCTGGAAAGCACAAACGGTTGTTTGAGAAGTGATTTTCAAAGTAAAACCTGGATAAAACTACCTAAATTGTTGAGCATCAAGATCTATAAAGATAGATCAAGATGCTTAATGAGACTTTCAATGAGTACATACCTTGACAAAGATTTTGAAAGAGTTCAAAATGGATCAGTCAGAGAAAGAGTTCTCGCCTGATTTGTAAGGTGTGAAGTTGAGTGAGACTCAAAGCTCAACAACGGCAGAAGAAAGAGAAAGGACGAACGTCGTCCCCTATGCCTTAGCCATAGGCTGTAACATCCCAAAATTTCATTTTGGAATGTTATTAATATAGCTATGCATCCATCATCATCATTGTTTGAATACATGTATTGTTGAATGTTCTTTCTAAAAATTCTGAAAGCCCTTTCAATTTTTTCCCTAACTTGCTTTCACCTATTGGAAATTTTGGTTAAATGTTCAAAATAAGAGGGGAGTAACATGACACTCCACACCAGGGTCATCTTGGTGATCTATTTGAACAAAAATAACCAGGTGTTATTTTGAAAATATTTGCAAAAAGGTTTTAAAAACAATTAGGCAATTTCTGAAAATATTATTTTTTTCAAAGTGTTCAAATGACAGAATAGAAATGTTCATTAAATGGCATTTATTATTCTATTAATTTTGATATATAATACCCCTATATTTATAAATGATTTGAATGCTTTAAAGGTTTTTTAAACGCTCTGGAAAAACATTAAACAGAAACCGGTAACGGTTACTGTATTAAACGGGCCGGCCCAACGGCTTTAAAAGCCGAGACCGTTACTGGTCGGCCGACCGACGCGCAACGGACGCCTTACCTCTCACTGCCACTGGACCCCACCCGACCGACCGTTTCACTCGAACGGTCATCTCCTTCCTCCCCGCACGCGCCGGACTTCGCCGGCAGTTACTCCCTCTCCCCCGGATCTCTCTCCCCTCTCCTCCCCCGCACCCCTCGAGCACCCTATAAGTACCGGCCAGCCCCGCCTTTCATTTTCCCCCGAGCCCCCTCTGTCCCTCGCCGAGGCGCTGCCCAATTGCTCGCCGGAGTAGCCACCCCACCGAAGCTCCCGTCGACCGTAGCTGTCGATTCCGACCACCGTTCCACCCACACGTGCCACCAGTCGACTCCGGAGACCCATCGTAGTCGCCCGGACCACTTCGCTGCCTTCCCCGACCACCGGAGCACCTCGTCGTCGTCTTCGCCGCTTCCGGACTCGCCGGAGACCTCCGACGCCGGCCACCTTTCCCCCGTAAGCTCCCTCGACCCACGGATCCAGAATCAACGCCTGAGATTAGATCGGAAATAAATCCGAACGGGTATCCTCTACCGACCGGACGCCCGCCCGAAAGCACTAGCGCGCACACCCTAGCCACCAATCGGACAGCGCCACGTAGCCCCCCTGGCCGTTGCAAATCATTTTCCTTTCCTGTTTTTCTTTTAATTAACAGAATGATTTCAAATTTTGTTTTGCTTATAACTTTTAACCTGTTTAATACTTTGAGTTGATTCTTTTTGCAGTAGCTCACATTTTTCATGTAGTTTCACCCTGTACTTTTAAATTTCAAATTTGAACTATAAAATTTGAATTTAATCAAATTTGCTCAAAATCTTCAAATCTGAATAACTAGAGTTTGAAAATAGATTTTGATATGAATCTTTTTGCTACTGTTTGGTATTAGTTAGGGCTACCTTCATGATCAGTTTAAAGATTTTTAGGATATATTTGATTAGTGTTTTAGCTATAAACAGAATCTGCCTAGTATTATAAGATAGTTTTATATACTTAGTTTTAAATTAGTTTAAATTAGATTTGGTTTTATTTGTTTATTAGGTCCTGTTAGTAAACATTTAGTGTTTTTACTCACTGATAATAAAAATATAAATTTGCTTAGTTTAATTTTCATTAACATAGGAATCACCACTTTTTTTCATATAGGCTTAATTTGATTAAAACAACTAATTAGTAATAGTTTTGCTTTCAAACAAAGTTTTGTATAATTTAATTCTTTTTTCTAAGACAGGTTCAATTGTAAATTATTTTCTGTTAAGAACATGTTTTGCTAATAAATAATAAGTTCAGTTTTTCATTCTTTTTGTTAGTATAACTATAGTTGATTCATATAGTGCTTATCAAAACTTTTATAAACTTTACTAAACTTTTCCCAACAAACTTAAATTGATTTTATTCTGTTTATTAATAAAATATTCTATTGTTTCCTTGCTGTCAACAATTGTTTTGTTATTACAAAATAGTTTTATTATGTTAGTAGTGTTTTATCAATCACCTCCTAGTAAACAAAACTGTGTGTGTTTTCTTGCTAGTGATTTTTGTGCATTGTTGCCTTGATTGTTAATACTTCTTTGCTGAATGTTATGAGTTGTTATTTTGGTTGTATGCTTATTTGAGTGCTTTGTTTGCTTTGTTAGATTATCCGGAGTGCGAATCTTGTTACTTAGAGTCACTCACGTACGAAGATCATCAATCAGGCAAGTCACTTTGACCATGTTTACCCATGTTTTATATGCATTAGTTCTACCATCTCCCCAAATTGCATGCAAGATAGGTTAGTTGGAAACTTGGTTACATTGTAGTAGTATCATGTGGTAGGTACCCCCTTCAAACTCTTTGACACATTGGCCCCGGGAAACGTTGTTTTACTTTTTGCTATGCTATTAGTAGACGGGGTTGGTTGTGTGATTCATGAGAGTTGAGAGAGTTAATAATTTCAAGACCTACATAATGATCAAGATTTAAGACTCCGAGTTTTCAACATACCTCTGGGTGGATGATGGTTGAACGGCACCCTGGAGAAACCAGTGGATTTGCCTAGGTGATGCTGGAGATGGCCAGTATTCACGCGGAAAGGTCCACCCAGGCACAAAGAGATGGATGGATGCTTTAAAACCCAAGGCTTACCTGCACAGCCACAAGTCATTACGGGCTCTGGCTTGGTTGGATATCGTGGTGACCCTGGACAGGCGGTGCTACGAGATGTAGAAGAATGGTAGGAAAGGATGGGCACCGACAGAGTCGCAGGGAAACCCTTTGGAAGACCATGTTTTGGTCATCCGTTTCTCAAACACCCTGAAGTGCGAGAAATCAAACGGAGGCGACCAAATCTTTTGGGGAACGTGTGCAAAACTCTGCAGAGTACTCAAACCTAATCGATTAGCCGTGTCCACGGTCATGGACGACTTGAGCCAAAGGTACTGAAACTTCCGGAACTCTCAACACAATTAATATGATGATGTGGGTATTAACAATTTTGGGTATGAGAATTGGTTGGTGGAACCATCTCATTAATCAACCAACTTAGTAATATTTTTGCTTATCCCTCTCTTGATGTAGGAAAAATTGGCTTTACGCAAAAACTTACCACCCCACCTGCCATATTTGCATATAGATTAGATGATTATCTTTTCACCACTCTCTTGTGACTTTGCCGGCATATTCCATATGCTGACCTACATGGCTGCAACGTATCATGTTGCAGAGTACTTTTCCGACCAGGAGTGAGGACGCGTTCTATGCTCAGTGAGATGCCCTTGGAGTCAGATGGACTCATCTACCTTCGATGCTTCCGCAAGATTTAGATATTCTCATGAGTTGGCTTTTAGCCACTTTATTGTAATTTTTATTGTAATAAAGGACTCGAAATGAGATTTTGATTAATATATTTGCTGTGTGATTTCCCTTTGATATATACATTGATGTACCCTGTGTGTACCAGCATGATCTTGGGATGGTACGGAAACACCGGAGACTTGACCTTTCAGGTCGGGTCGCTACAGAAATGGTATCAGAGCACACGCTGACCGTAGGACGTAACCTCTAGGACTGGAAAGCCTTAGGATTGTTTCTCTTTGTCTTTAAAATTCTTATACTCTCATCTATTCGTTTCTGATTCCTCTCCGATTATTTCAAAATTTATAGATGGCCACCTTCATCCCAGTGTTGATCACGGAGTTTTGCCAGCCTGACGCAACGATGCCCTTTGGTAAGGAGCTGATGAGGATCGTCAGAGACGTGAGGATTGCTTTGCCGAGCATCACCGGGATTCCTATCATGTCATTTCCCCAAGATGGACGCTACAGGATCGAGGTGCACATCCCAGGGAAGACCTTTGGGAATCGGAAGAAACCCATCGACTTCAAGTTCGTGGCACCCAGCTGGATACTAGGAAGAGACATGGTCATTCATCGTGCCCTTGGATGTATTCAGGAGGAATACAGAGGTGGAACCATTTCACCAGGACTCAGCGTGGTTTGTCGCAGGGATGTCCATGGAAACATCATAACTCCTCCCACTACAGACACCACTATTTCCTATATCCAGACCCTGGAGACTTACATCAGGACTCTGGAGCTTCAAGTTCGTGCTGATACGAAGACAATCAAGAATCTGATGAACCACGAGATTGACCTTGAAGCTGACTTACGGGAAGCCGAGTACGAGCATGAGGATGAGGTGAAGGATTTCTTAGAGAGGATCGACAAGCTGAACACTCGCATCGCCACTTTGGAGGAACAGATGGACATGGTGTTGGAAATATGCCCTAGAGGCAATAATAAAATGGTTATTATTGTATTTCCTTGTTCATGATAATTGTCTATTGTTCATGCTATAATTGTGTTAACCGGAAACCATAATACATGTGTGAATACATAGACCACAACATGTCCCTAGTGAGCCTCTAGTTGACTAGCTCGTTGATCAATAGATGGTCACGGTTTCATGGCCATGGACATTGGATGTCATTGATAACGGGATCACATCATTAGGAGAATGATGTGATGGACAAGACCCAATTCTAAGCATAGCACAAGATCGTGTAGTTCGTTTGCTAAAGCTTTTCAATGTCAAGTATCGTTTCCTTAGACCATGAGATTGTGCAACTCCCGGATACCGTAGGAATGCTTTGGGTGTGCCAAACGTCACAACGTAACTGGGTGGCTATAAAGGTGCACTACGGGTATGTTCGAAAGTATCTGTTGGGTTGGCATGAATCGAGACTGGGATTTGTCACTCCGTGTGACGGAGAGGTATCTCTGGGCCCACTCGGTAAGACATCATCATTATGAGCTCAATGTGACTAAGGAGTTAGTCACGGGATGATGTGTTACGGAACGAGTAAAGAGACTTGCCGGTAACGAGATTGAACAAGGTATGGGGATACCGACGATCGAATCTCGGGCAAGTATCATACCGATAGACAAAGGGAATTGTATACGGGATTGATTGAATCCTTGACATCGTGGTTCATCCGATGAGATCATCGTGGAGTACGTGGGAGCCAACATGGGTATCCAGATCCCGCTGTTGGTTATTGACCGGAGAGGTGTCTCGGTCATGTCTACGTGTCCCCCGAACCCGTAGGGTCTACACACTTAAGGTTCGATGACACTAGGGTTATAGGGAAAAGGTATACGTGATTACCGAAGGTTGTTCGGAGTCCCGGATGAGATCCCGGACGTCACGAGGAGCTCCGGAATGGTCCGGAGGTAAAGATTGATATATAGGAAGTCCAGTTTCGGTCACCGGAAAGTTTTCGGGCTCATCGGTATTGTACCGGGAGTGCCGGGAGGGTGCCGGAGGACCCCCGGGAGGGGTGTGACGACCAGAGGACTTCATGGGCTGTTAGATAAAGTGTGTCAGCCCTTATTGGGCTGGGAAATACTTTTGCTAAAGGCCCATGTGGCTGGAGATAAGGAGATAAGGCAAAAAGGATTTAAAAGGAGGAGATCCACCTCCCTTGTGGGAGGTGGACTCTCCCTTTAATTCGGCCGGCCATCTCCTCTTTGGAGTAGAGGCCAAGCCAGCCCTCCACGTCCCTCCTCCTATATATACTTGAGGTTTTGGATGTTTTGAGACAAGATTTGATCTCTCTCTCTCACGGCGAAGCCCTACCTCTCTTCTTCCTCCTCCGCAGCGCTTAGGCGAAGCCCTGTCGGAATACCTTGCTACTCCACCACCACCACGCCGTCGTGCTGCTGTTGGAGCCCTTCCCCAACCTCTCCTTCCTCCTTGCTGGATCAAGGTGTTGGAGACGTCACCGGGCTGCACGTGTGTTGAACGCGGAGGTGCCGTCCGTTCGGCACTTGATCGGATCTACCGCGATCTGAATCGCTGCGAGTACGACTCCATCAACCGCGTTCTTGTAACGCTTCCGCTTAGCGATCTTCAAAGGTATGAAGATGCAATCTCTCCCCTCTCGTTGCTGGTTTCTCCATAGATAGATCTTGGTGAACGTAGGAAAATTTTGATTTACTACTACCTCTCCCAACAGTGGTATCAGAGCTAGGTCTATGCGTAGAATCTATGCACGAGTAGAACACAAAGAAGTTGTGGGCGTCGAGTTTGTTAATTTGCTTGCCGCTACTAGTCTTATCTTGATTCGGCGGTATTGTGGGATGAAGCGGCCCGGACCAACTTTACACGTACGCTTACGTGAGACCGGTTCCACCGCCTGACATGCACTAGATGCATAAGGTGGCTAGCGGGTGTCTGTCTCTCCTACCTTAGTCGGATCGGATTCGATGAAAAGGGTCCTTATGAAGGGTAAATAGCAATTGGCAAATCACGTTGTGGTGTTGACGTAGGTAAGAAACGTTCTTGCTAGTAACCTATAGCAGCCACGTAAAAACTTGCAACTACAAATTAGAGGACGTCTAACTTGTTTTTGCAGCATGTGCCTTGTGATGTGATATGGCCAAAGGATGTGATGTGATGCATTGTGATGTATGAATTGATCATGTTCTTGTAATAGGATTCACGACTTGCATGTCGATGATTATGACAACCGGCAGGAGCCATAGGAGTTGTCTTATTTATTGTATGACCTGCGTGTCAATCATAAACGCCATGTAATTACTTTACTTTATTGCTAAGCGTTAGCCATAGTAGTAGAAGTAATAGTTGGCGAGACAACTTCATGAAGACACAATGATGGAGATCATGATGATGGAGATCATGGTGTCGTGCCGGTGACAGTGATGATCATGGTGCCCCGAAGATGGAGATCATAGGAGCAAAATGATATTGGCCATATCATGTCACTATATTGATTGCATGTGATGTTTATCATGTTTACATCTTATTTGCATAGAACGACGGTAGTAAATAAGATGATCTCTCAATAAAATTTCAAGAAAGGTGTTCACCCTAACTGTGCACCGTTGCTAAGGATCGTCGTTCCGAAGCACCACGTGATGATCGGGTGTGATAGGTTCTAACGTTCGCATACAACGGGTGTAAGCCAGATTTACACATGCGAAACACTTAGGTTGACTTGACGAGCCTAGCATGTACAGACATGGCCTCGGAACACGGAAGACCGAAAGGTCGAACATGAGTCATATAGAAGATACGATCAACATAGAGATGTTCACCATGGATGACTAGTCCGTCTCACGTGATGATCGGACACGGGCTAGTTGAGATGGATCATGTATCACTTGGAAGACTAGAGAGATGTCTATCTAAGTGGGAGTTCATTAATAATTTGATTAAATGAACTTAATTATCATGAACTTAGTCTAAAAATGTCCTTGCAAATTATGTCGTAGATAGCTCGCGCTGTAGCTCCCCAGTTTTATTGATACAATCCTAGAGAAAAGTAAGTTGAAAGTTGATGGTAGCAATAATGCGGACTGGGTCCGTGATCTGAGGATTGTCCTCATTGCTGCACAGAAAGCTTATGTTTTTGATGTACCGCTAACTGCATCACTCCCTCAAGCGTTGTCTGTAGATGTTGTGAACATATGACAGGCACTTTTTGATGACTACGTGATAGTTCAGTGCGTCATGCATTACGGCTTAGAATTGAGGCTTCAAGATGTTTTGAACGTCACAGAACATATGAGATGTTCTAGGAGCTGAGATTGTGATCTCAAGCTCGTGCCTATGTTGAGAGGTATGAGACCTCCAACAAGATTCTTTGCCTGCAAGATAAAGGAGAATAGCTTAATCGGTGAGCGTGTTCTCAGATTGTCTGGGTGCTACAATCACTTGAATCAAGTGGGAGTTAATCTTCCAGATGAGATAGTGATTAATGCAGTTCTCCAAGTCACTGCCACCAAGCTACTAGAGCTTCGTGATGAACTATAACATGCTAGGGATGGATAAGATGATCCCTGAGTTGTTCGTGATGTTTGACACCACGAAGGTAGAAATCAATAAGGAGCATCAAGTGTTGATGGTTAAGTGAAAACCACTAGTTTCAAAAGGGGCAAGGGCAAGAAGGGAAAAACTTCAGGAATGGCAAGCCAGTTGTTGCTCTAGTGAAGAAACCCAAGGTTGAGCCCGAACCCGAGACTAAGTGCTTCTGTTATGAGGAGAATGTTCGCTGAAGCGGAAAAACCCTAGATGATTGGTAGATAAGAAGGCTGGTAATGTCAATGGAAGTATATTTGATATACGTGTTAGTGATGTGTACCTTGCTGGTACTCCTAGTAGCACCTGGGTATTAGATACCGGTTCGGTTGCTAAGTGTTAGCAACTCGAAATAAAAGCTACGGAGTAAATGGAGACTAGCTAGGTGAAAGGTGACGATGTGTGTTGGAAGTATTTCCAAGATTGATGTGATCACCATCGCACGCTCTCTCTACCTTCAGGATTTGTGATAAACCTAAATAAATGTTATTTGGTGTTTGCGTTGAGCATAAACGTGATTAGATCATGATTAGTGCGATACGGTTATTCATATAAGTTAGAGAATAATGGTTATTCTGTTTACATGGATAATGCCTTCAATGGTCATGCACCCACTCGAAATGGTTTATCGAATCATGATCGTAGTAGTACACATATTCATAACATTGGTACCAAAAGATACAAAGTTAATAATGATAGTACCACATGCTTGTGGCACTGCCACGTAATGTCATATTGGTATAAATCGCATGAAGAAACTCCATGATGATGGATGTTTTTTGACTCACTCGATTTCGAATCGGTTGAGACATGCGAGCCATGCCTCTTGGGCAAGATGACTGAGACCCCGTCATCCAATATGATGGAGCGGGCAAGTGGCTTATTGGAATTAATACATGTTGATGTATGTGGTCCAATGAGTGTTGAAACACACAGTGGATATCGTTGTTTTTCTTTACCTTCACTGATGATTTGAGTAAATATGGGGATATTTACTTAATGAAACACGAATCTGAAATGTTTGAAAGGTTCAAGGAGTTTCAGAGTGAAGTTAAAGATCATCGTGACAAGAAGATAAATGTCTATGATATGATCATGGAGGTGAATATCTAAGTTACGAGTTTGGTATGCAATTTTAGACAATGTGGAAATTGTTTCACAGCTCACGCCTCCTGGAACACCATAGTGTGATGGTGTGTTCGAACGTCGTAGTCGTGCTCTATTGGATATAGTGAGTACTATGATGTCTCTTATCGTTTTACCACTATCGTTATGGGGTTATGCATTAAAGACAAATCCATTCACTTTAACAGGGCACCATCTAAGTCTGTTGAGATGACACCGTGAGAATTATGGTTTGACAGAAGCCTAAGCTGTCATTTCTTAATGTTTGGGGCTGCGACGCTTATGTGAAAATGGGTTTTTCACCTAGCGAGCTCGAACTCAAAGCAGACAAATGCATCTTCATAGAATACCCTAATGAGACATTGGGTATACCTTCTATCTCAGATCCAAGCGCAAAAGGTGTTTGTTGCTAAGAACGGGTCCTTTTTGAGAAAGAGTTTCTCTCGAAAGAATTGAGTGGGAGGAAGATAGAACTTGATAAGGTTGTTGAACCTTTGTTTCAACCAGAGAATAGCGCAACACAGAAAGATGTTTCTGTAGAGCCTACTTAGTTGAAAAGGAAGTTAATGATGATGATCATGAAGCTTCGGATCAAGTCACTATCGAACCTCGTAGGTCGACAAGGACGCGTACTGCTCCTGAGTAGTACGACAACCCTGTCTTGGAAATCATGTTGTTGGACAACGATGAACCTACGAACTATGGAGAAGCGATGGTGGGCCCGGATTCCAACAAATGGCTAGGAGCCATGAAATCCGAGAAAGGATCCATGTATGAAAACCAAGTATGGACTTTGGTAGACTTGCCTGTTGAATGGCGGGTCATTGAGTACAAATGGACCTTTGAGATAAACATAGACGCTAATGGTGAAATGTCACCGTTTATAAAGCTCGACTTGTCGCAAAGAAGTTTCCGCCAAGTTCAAGGAGTTGACTGCAATGAGATTGTCTCATCTGTAGCGATGCTAAAAGTCTATTAAAATTTTGTTAGCAGTTGCTGCATTTTTCGATTATGAAATCTGGCAGATGGATGACAAAACAAGGTTTCCGTAATGGTTTCTGTGAGGAAGAGTTGTATGTGATACAACCAGAAGGTTTTGTCAATCCTAAGGATGCTAATAATATGCAAACTCCAGCGATCCTTCTATGGACTGGAGCAAGCATCTCGGAGTTGGAATATATGCTTTGATGAGGTGATCAAAGTGTTTAAGTTTATACAAAGTTTATGAGAAACTTGTATTTGCAAGAAAGTGAGTGGGAGCACTATGGAATTTCTTATAAGAATATGTAGTTGACATATTATTGATCGGAAATGATGTAGAATTTCTGGAAGAGCATGAAGGGTTGTTTGAAAAGTTTTGTTTTTCAAAGGAAGACCCAGATAAAGCTACTATTTTATTGAGCATCAAGATCTATAGGGATAGATCTATTCGCTTGATAAGTTTTTTCGACGAAGACATACCTTGACAAGTTTTTGAAGGAGTTCAAAATAGATGGGTCAAAGAAGGAGTTCTTGACTGTATTGTAAGGTGTGAAATTGAGTAAGACTCAATACCCGACCACGGCAGAAGATAAAGAAGAGATGAGTGTCATCTCCTATGCTTTAGCCATAGGCTCTATATAGTATGCCATGCTGTGTACCGCACCTGTGTGTGCCTTGCCATGAGTCTGTCAAGGGGTACAAGAGTAATCCAAGAGTGGATCACTAGACAGCGGTCAAAGTTAGCCTTAGTAACTTGAGAACTAAGGAAATATTTCTCGATTATGGAGGTGATAAAGAGTTCATCGTAAAGTGTTATGATGATGCAAGCTTTAAAACCAATCCGGATGACTCTTAGTAGAAATCCAGCTACGTATAGTGGAGCAGCCATTTGGAATAGCTCCAAGTGGAGCATGGGAGTAGTATCTACAAATATGACATGGAAAGTTTGTAAGGTACACACGGATCTGAATGTCGCAGACCCGTTGACTAAAACCTCTTTCACGAGCAGGACATGAACAAACCCCAGAACTTATTGGGTGTTAATCACATGATGATATGATCACATGGTGATGTAAGTGTTAATCACATGGT
The DNA here is from genome assembly GCA_022496015.1 of Hordeum marinum. Taxonomy (NCBI): domain Eukaryota; kingdom Viridiplantae; phylum Streptophyta; class Magnoliopsida; order Poales; family Poaceae; genus Hordeum; species Hordeum marinum. The sequence goes on along the minus strand of CM039676.1, from coordinate 391,365,068 downwards.
GATGTGAACTAGATTATTGACTCTAGTGCAAGTGGGAGACTGTTGGAAATATGCCCTAGAGGCAATAATAAAATGGTTATTATTGTATTTCCTTGTTCATGATAATTGTCTATTGTTCATGCTATAATTGTGTTAGCCGGAAACCATAATACATGTGTGAATACATAGACCACAACATGTCCCTAGTGAGCCTCTAGTTGACTAGCTCGTTGATCAATAGATGGTCACGGTTTCATGGCCATGGACATTGGATGTCATTGATAACGGGATCACATCATTAGGAGAATGATGTGATGGACAAGACCCAATTCTAAGCATAGCACAAGATCGTGTAGTTCGTTTGCTAAAGCTTTTCAATGTCAAGTATCGTTTCCTTAGACCATGAGATTGTGCAACTCCCGGATACCGTAGGAATGCTTTGGGTGTGCCAAACGTCACAACGTAACTGGGTGGCTATAAAGGTGCACTACGGGTATGTTCGAAAGTATCTGTTGGGTTGGCATGAATCGAGACTGGGATTTGTCACTCCGTGTGACGGAGAGGTATCTCTGGGCCCACTCGGTAAGACATCATCATTATGAGCTCAATGTGACTAAGGAGTTAGTCACGGGATGATGTGTTACGGAACGAGTAAAGAGACTTGCCGGTAACGAGATTGAACAAGGTATGGGGATACCGACGATCGAATCTCGGGCAATTATCATACCGATAGACAAAGGGAATTGTATACGGGATTGATTGAATCCTTGACATCGTGGTTCATCCGATGAGATCATCGTGGAGTACGTGGGAGCCAACATGGGTATCCAGATCCCGCTGTTGGTTATTGACCGGAGAGGTGTCTCGGTCATGTCTACGTGTCTCCCGAACCCGTAGGGTCTACACACTTAAGGTTCGATGACGCTAGGGTTATAGGGAAAAGGTATACGTGATTACCGAAGGTTGTTCGGAGTCCCGGATGAGATCCCGGACGTCACGAGGAGCTCCGGAATGGTCCGGAGGTAAAGATTGATATATAGGAAGTCCAGTTTCGGTCACCGGAAAGTTTTCGGGCTCATCGGTATTGTACCGGGAGTGCCGGGAGGGTGCCGGAGGACCCCCGGGAGGGGTGTGACGACCAGAGGACTTCATGGGCTGTTAGATAAAGTGTGTCAGCCCTTATTGGGCTGGGAAATACTTTTGCTAAAGGCCCATGTGGCTGGAGATAAGGAGATAAGGCAAAAAGGATTTAAAAGGAGGAGATCCACCTCCCTTGTGGGAGGTGGACTCTCCCTTTAATTCGGCCGGCCATCTCCTCTTTGGAGTAGAGGCCAAGCCAGCCCTCCACGTCCCTCCTCCTATATATACTTGAGGTTTTGGATGTTTTGAGACAAGATTTGATCTCTCTCTCTCACGGCGAAGCCCTACCTCTCTTCTTCCTCCTCCGCAGCGCTTAGGCGAAGCCCTGTCGGAATACCTTGCTACTCCACCACCACCACGCCGTCGTGCTGCTGTTGGAGCCCTTCCCCAACCTCTCCTTCCTCCTTGCTGGATCAAGGTGTTGGAGACGTCACCGGGCTGCACGTGTGTTGAACGCGGAGGTGCCGTCCGTTCGGCACTTGATCGGATCTACCGCGATCTGAATCGCTGCGAGTACGACTCCATCAACCGCGTTCTTGTAACGCTTCCGCTTAGCGATCTTCAAAGGTATGAAGATGCAATCTCTCCCCTCTCGTTGCTGGTTTCTCCATAGATAGATCTTGGTGAACGTAGGAAAATTTTGATTTACTACTACCTCTCCCAACACATGGGTGAAAATCTTCATCCTGAGGGAGACTTGGCTCCTTTCATCAGTGACGATGATGACTATGAGGAGAGCACCACTGGAGGAGACTCAGTCACCATGTACTTCTGAGGAAAACTTTAGTTATGCCCTCCATGTATCTTTTATTTTCAACGTTAAGAGCGTAGGTCGATGTGTAGTTTGATTGAGACTTGTATTCCCGATGTTTGACATTGATTGAATAAATGAATGAGTGTTTGGTGTGATATGTTTGTTGCATTGCATATGGGTAGTGAATTTCTCCTTTTAGGCCCTTGTTCTATTCTAATTCTCACCCCTCTGAAAACAGCAAGATGCCTCCACGACGTGAGTCCGACTTCACCTTCCCGCCGGAACTCACGCAACTCCTTCAGCAGCAGAATGCACTGATGCAGCTATTGATCTAGAATCAGACCAACAACCAGAACAACAACAACCACAAACATCCACCCCAGACTGACAATCTCACCCACTTTCTGAGGTTGAATCCTCCAACTTTCTTTAGCAGCACTGAGCCCATTGTGGCAGATGACTGGCTCCGTAAGATGGAGAGAGAACTTGTCACCGCTGGATGTACTGATGCTGAGAAGGTGCGATTTGCCGCACATCAACTCGATGGACCAGCAGCTTCATGGTGGGAGAACTACACCACCACTTATCCCATTGCAGATGTGACTTGGGAGTAGTTCAAGCTTGCTTTCCGCACCGCTCATGTCTCAGCTAGAGCCATGAGTCTGAAGAAGCGCGAGTTTCGCAACTTGCGCCAGGGTAATCGCTCCGTGGCCCAATATGTGGAAGAGTTCAGCATGTTGGCCCGTTATGCACCAGGAGACGTGGCCGATGATGCGGCCAAGCAAGAGAAATTTCTTGAAGGACTCAACGATGAGTTGAGCATGCAGCTGGTAGTGGCTAATTTCAACAACTACCAAGAGCTGGTGGACAAGGCCCTCATCTTGGAGGGTAAACAACAGCAAATTTAGAACCGCAAGAGGAAGTACACTCAGGGGAAGTTTAACTCTGGAGCTCATCATAAGCCCCGCTACTCCCCGTACTCAGGGAATACCGGATCAGGGACCGTTAAGTTTGGAAGGCACACTCATGTTGTGCATAACCATGGAGGAAATGGGAATGCCCATCCCAACCTTGGCAATTTCAAGACTGACAATGGGAATGGGAACAACAACCAGCACCGTCACGTTCCTACTCATAAGGATCTGAGCCACATCACCTGTTTCAAGTGCCAGAAGACAGGGCACTATGCTACTGAGTGTCCCCAGAGAAAGCAGGGAAATGGAAACGGCAACTCCGCAGCCAAGAAGCCAAAACCTTTTCCTCGTGCCCAGGTGAACCACCTCGACGTGGAAGAAGTCTATGATCAACCCGAGACTGTGGTTGGTAAGTTTTTATTGCATTCACGTCCAGTTACAGTACTTTTTGATTCCGGTGCAACTCATTCATTCATATCAAGGGTAGTTGTGGATAAGTATGGTTTGCCCACCAAAACCCTTAGACAGCCCATTAAGGTCAGTTCCCCAGGAGGTATGATGATGGCAGGAATAGGATGCCATGCTTTGAAACTTCACATAGGAAACCATGTTTTTCCCACCGACCTCATCGTCTTAGAATCCCAGGGATTGGATGTAATCCTAGGCATGGATTGGATGACCAAGTATGAAGGAAATCTTGATTGTCCCAGCAAGTCTGTTTCACTCACCACCCCGGAGAACAAGAGGATTAAGTATGTATCCCGACGCACCCAGATGAGTGCACGGTTAAATTCCCTCACAGGAGTTGTTCAGGAGGAAGTACCTGTGGTAAAAGACTTTTTGGATGTATTTCCGGAAGAATTACCAGGAATGCCACCAGATAGGGAGATTGAGTTTCTAATAGAGCTACAGCCAGGGACAACACCAATTTCCAAGAGACCCTATCGGATGCCCGCAAATGATCTGTTGGAAATCAAGAAGCAAATTAAGGAGTTATTGGACAAAGTTTATATACGTCCAAGTTCTTCACCTTGGGGAGCCCCAGTTCTTTTGGTGGAGAAGAAGGATAAAACCTTGAGAATGGTAGTCGATTATCGTGCCTTGAACGAGGTGACTATCAAGAACAAGTACCCCCTACCGATGATTAATGACTTGTTTGATCAGCTCATAGGAGCCAAAGTATTCTCCAAGATCGATCTTCGATCAGGGTATCACCAGTTGAAAATTCGTGAACAGGATATACCCAAAACAGCTTTCACCACAAGGTATGGCTTATACGAGTATACAGTCATGTCCTTTGGTTTGACTAATGCTCCTGCCTACTTCATGAATTTGATGAACAAAGTGTTTATGGAATATTTGGACAAGTTTGTCGTGGTGTTCATCGATGACATTTTGATATTCTCCAAGATCGAGGAAGAACACAAGAAACATCTGCGTTTAGTTCTGGAGAAGCTGAGAGAGCATCAATTATATGCCAAGTTCAGCAAATGTGAATTTTGGCTGACGGAAGTCGGATTCCTTGGACATGTTATTTACGGAGAAGGAATAGCCGTAGACCCCGCTAAGGTTGAAGCCGTCACCGAGTGGAAGTCACCCACCTCAGTTAAGGAGATCCGCAGTTTCCTCAGACTTGCCGGATATTACCGGAGGTTCATTGAGAATTTCTCAAAGATAGCCAAGCCCATGACAGAGTTGTTGAAGAAAGAATCCAAGTATGTTTGGACTGAGGAATATGAAGCCAGTTTCCAGGAGTTGAAGAAACGTTTGGTCACAGCCCCAGTGTTGATTTTGCCCAATATTCGGAAGGACTTCCGAGTTTATTGTGATGCTTCACGTCAAGGACTTGGAGGAGTACTCATGCAAGATGGAAAGGTTGTAGCTTATGCATCCAGACAACTACGACCTCATGAGTAGAATTATGCCACCCATGATTTGGAACTAGCAGCCGTAGTGCATGCACTCAAGACCTGGAGACATTTTCTTATCGGAAATAGTTGTGATGTTTACACCGACCATAAGAGCCTGAAATATATTTTCACTCAGAAGGAGTTGAACCTCAGACAGAGGAGATGGTTAGAGTTAATCAAGGACTATGACATGAGATTACATTACCATCCAGGTAAGGCTAATGTTGTAGCCGATGCCTTGAGTCGGAAAACTTATGTGAACACACTCACAGCGGGAGGATTACCCCAAGAGTTAGCCGATGATCTCAGAGAGCTCAAACTAGAGATAGTTCCAAGAGGATATGTTGCTACACTGGAAATTCAGTCCACCTTGACCGAAAGAATTCGTGAAGCTCAGAAATCAGACAAGGAGATAGCTGAGATAAAGCAGAGAATGGAAGATGGTAAAGCTAAAGGTTTTTGTGAGGATGAACACAGAACTTTGTGGTTTGAGAACCGCATCTATGTGCCCAATGACCCAGAACTCAAGAAGTTGATACTTCAGGAAGCCCATAGTTCACCTTACTCGATACACCCAAGCAATACCAAGATGTATCTGGATTTGAAAGAAAATTATTGGTGGACAGGTATGAAGAAAGATATTGCGGAACATGTTGCAATATGTGATGTTTGTCAGCGAGTAAAGGCAGAACATCAGAAACCAGCAGGGTTACTCCAACCTTTGCCGATACCCGAGTGGAAATGGGAAAAGCTTGGTATGGACTTCATCACAGGATTACCCAGGACCCGTTCAGGTTACGATTCCATCTGGGTAGTGGTAGATCGCTTGACCAAGGTAGCTCATTTCATTCCAGTGAAAACCACTTATACCAGTGCTAAGCTAGCCAAGATATATATGACCAGGATCGTATGTTTGCATGGAGTTCTGAGGAGTATCGTGTCAGATAGAGGAACACAGTTTACCTCAAAGTTTTGGCATCAGTTACACGAAACTTTGGGTACAAGGCTAGAGTTCAGTACAACCTTTCATCCACAGACAGATGGACAGACTGAGAGAGTCAACCAGATTCTGGAAGACATGTTGAGAGCTTGTGCGCTAGATTATGGATCTAGTTGGGATGACAACTTATCTTATGCAGAATTCTCGTACAACAACAGTTATCAGACCAGTCTGAAGATGGCCCCTTTCGAAGCTTTATACGGAAGGAGGTGCAGAACACCACTGACGTGGGATGGTGTTGGAGACCGACAACTTTTTGGTCCCGACCTTATCCGAGATTCGGAAGAGAAAGTCAGGTTGATTCACGATAGACTCAAGATAGCTCAATCTTGACAGAAGAGTTATGCTGACAGCAAACGTAAAGAAGTGACGTATGAAGTGGGAGACAGAGCATATCTTCGTGTGTCCCCGCTTCGAGGAATCAAGAGATTTGGTGTTAAAGGAAAATTAGCACCCAGATTCATAGGCCCCTACAAAGTTCTTGAACGTAGAGGCGAAGTTGCATACAAGCTGGAATTGCCGGAAGGATTATCCGGAGTTCATGATGTTTTTCATGTGTCCCAGCTGAAGAAATGCCATGCTGAGATGGCTGATATTCCTTTGAGAGACACAGTGCCCCTAGAGGCCATACAACTTGACAATGATCTAACCTACGAGGAGAAGCCTGTCAGAATCCTTGAGACTAACAACAGAGTTACCCGCGGCAGGATCATCAAGTTCTGTAAGGTTTTGTGGAGTCATCACACCGAGGAAGAAGCCACCTGGGAACGCGAAGAAGATCTTCGTAGAGACCACCCGCGCCTATTTTCTAGCCAACCCGAATCTCGAGGGCGAGATTCATCTTAAGGTGGGTAGGTTTGTAACATCCAAAATTTAATTTTGGAATGTTATTAATATATCTATGCATCCATCATGATTATTGTTTGAATACATGTATTGTTGAATGTTCTTTCTAAAAATTCTGAAAGCCCTTTTAATTTTTTCCCTAACTTGCTTTCACCTATTGGAAATTTTGGTTAAATGTTCAAAATAAGAGGGGAGTAACATGACACTCCACACCAGGGTCATCTTGGTGATCTATTTGAACAAAAATAACCAGGAGTTATTTTGAAAATATTTGCAAAAAGGTTTTAAAAACAATTAGGCAATTTCTGAAAATATTATTTTTTCCAATGTGTTCAAATGACAGAATAGAAATGTTCATTAAATGGCATTTATTATTCTGTTAATTTTGATATATAATACACCTATATTTATAAACGATTTGAATGCTTTAAAGGTTTTTGAAACGCTCTAGAAAAACATTAAACAGAAACCGGTAACGGTTACTGTATTAAACGGGCCGGCCCAACGGCTTTAAAAGCCGAGACCGTTACCGGTCGGCCGACCGACGCGCAACGGACGCCTTACCTCTCACTCCCACTGGACCCCACCCGACCGACCGTTTCACCCGAACGGTCATCTCCTTCCTTCCCGCACGCGCCGGACTTCGCCGGCAGTTACTCCCTCTCCCCCGGATCTCTCTCCCCTCTCCTCCCCCGCACCCCTCGAGCACCCTATAAGTACCGGCCAGCCCCGCCTTTCATTTTCCCCGAGCCCCCTCTATCCCTCGCCGAGGCGCTGCCCAATTGCTCGCCGGAGTAGCCACCCCACCGAAGCTCCCGTCGACCGTAGTTGTAGATTCCGACCACCGTTCCACCCACACGTGCCACCAGTCGACTCCGGAGACCCGTCGCAGTCGCCCGGACCACTTCGCTGCCTTCCCCGACCATCGGAGCACCTCGCCGTCGTCTTCCCCGCTTCCGGACTCGCCGGAGACCTCCGACGCCGGCCACCTTTCCCCCGTAAGCTCCCTCGACCCTCGGATCCAGAATCAAGGCCTGAGATTAGATCGGAAATAAATCCGAACCGGTATCGTCTACCGACCGGACGCCCGCCCGAAAGCACTCGCGCGCACACCCTAGCCACCAATCGGACAGCGCCACGTAGCCCCCCTGGCCGTTGCAAATCATTTTCCTTTCCTGTTTTTGTTTTAATTAACAGAATGATTTCAAATTTTGTTTTGCTTATAACTTTTAACCTGTTTAATATTTTGAGTTGATTCTTTTTGCAATAGCTCATATCATTCATTAGTTTCACCCTGTACTTTTAAATTTCAAATTTGAACTATAAAATTTGAATTTATCAAATTTGCTCAAAATCTTCAAATCTGAATAACTAGAGTTTGAAAATAGATTTTGATATGAATCTTTTTGCTACTGTTTGGTATTAGTTAGGACTACCTTCATGATTAGTTTGAACATTTTTAACATATATTTGATTAGTGTTTTAGCTATAAACAGAATCTGCCTAGTATTATAAGATAGTTTTATATACTTAGTTTTAATTTAGTTTAAATTAGATTTGGTTTTATTTGTTTATTAGGTCCTGTTAGTAAACATTTAGTGTTTTTACTCACTGATAATAAAAATATAAATTTGCTTAGTTTAATTTTCATTAACATAGGAATTACCACTTTTTTTTCATATAGGCTTAATTTGATTAAAACAACTAATTAGTAATAGTTTTGCTTTCAAACAAAGTTTTGCATAATTTAATTCTGTTTTCTAAGACAGGTTTAATTGTAAATTATTTTCTGTTAAGAACATGTTTTGCTAATAAATAATAAGTTTAGTTTTTCATTCTTTTTGTTAGTATAACTATAGTTGATTCATATAGTGCTTATCAAAACTTTTATAAACTTTACTAAACTTTTCCCAACAAACTTAAATTGATTTTATTCTGTTTATTAATAAAATATTCTATTGTTTCCTTGCTGTCAACAATTGTTTTGTTATTACAAAATAGTTTTATTATGTTAGTAGTGTTTTATCAATCACCTCCTAGTAAACAAAACTGTGTGTGTTTTCTTGCTAGTGATTTTTGTGCATTGTTGCCTTGATTGTTAATACTTCTTTGCTGAATGTTATGAGTTGTTATTTTGGTTGTATGCTTATTTGAGTGCTTTGTTTGCTTCGTATTATCCGGAGTGCGAAGCTTGTTACTTAGAGTCACTCACGTACGAAGATCATCAATGAGGCAAGTCACTTTGACCATGTTTACCCATGTTTTATATGCATTAGTTCTACCATCTCCCCAAATTGCATGCAAGATAGGTTAGTTGGAAACTTGGTTACATTGTAGTAGTATCATGTGGTAGGTACCCCCCTCAAACTCTTTGACACATTTGCCCCGGGAAACGTTGTTTTACTTTTTGCTATGCTATTAGTAGACGGGGTTGGTTGTGTGATTCATGAGAGTTGAGAGAGTTAATAATTTCAAGACCTACATAATGATCAAGATTTAAGACTCCGAGTTTTCAACATACCTCTGGGTGGATGATGGTTGAACGGCACCCTGGAGAAACCAGTGGATTTGCCTAGGTGATGCTGGAGATGGCCAGTATTCATGCGGAAAGGTCCACCCAGGCACAAAGACATGGATGGATGCTTTAAAACCCAAGGCTTACCTGCACAGCCACAATTCATTATGGGCTCTGGCTTGGTTGGATATCGTGGTGACCCTGGACAGGCGGTGCTACGAGATGTAGAAGAATGGTAGGAAAGGATGGGCACCGACAGAGTCGCAGGGAAACCCTTTGGAAGACCATGTTTTGGTCATCCGTTTCTCAAACACCCTGAAGTGCGAGAAATCAAACGGAGGCGACCAAATCTTGTGGGGAACGTGTGCAAAACTCTGCAGAGTACTCAAACCTAATCGATTAGCCGTGTCCACGGTCATGGACGACTTGAGCCAAAGGTACTGAAACTTCCGGAACTCTCAACACAATTAATATGATGATGTGGGTATTAACAATTTTGGGTATGAGAATTGGTTGGTGGAACCATCTCATTAATCAACCAAATTAGTAATATTTTTGCTTATCCCTCTCTTGATGTAGGAAAAATTGGCTTTACGCAAAAACTTACCACCCCACCTGCCATATTTGCATATATATTAGATGATTATCTTTTCACCCCTCTCTTGTGACTTTGCCGGCATATTCCATATGCTAACCTACATGGCTGCAACGTATCATGTTGCAGAGTACTTTTCCGACCAGGAGTGAGGACGCGTTGTATGCTCAGTGAGATGCCCTTGGAGTCAGATGGACTCATCTACCTTCGACGCTTCCGCAAGATTTAGATATTCTCATGAGTTGGCTTTTAGCCACTTTATTGTAATTTTTATTGTAATAAAGGACTCGAAATGAGATTTCGATTAATATATTTGCTGTGTGATTTCCCTTTGATATATACATTGATGTACCGTGTGTGTACCAGCATGATCTTGGGATGGTACGGAAACACCGGAGACTTGACCTTTCAGGTCGGGTCGCTACATAGGCTCTGTATAGTATGCCATGCTGTGTACCGCACCTGTGTGTGCCTTGCCATGAGTCCGTCAAGGGGTACAAGAGTGATCTAGGAGTGGATCATTGGACAGCGGTCAAGATTATCCTTAGTGACTAAAAGACTAAGGAGATGTTTCTCGATTATGGAGGTGGTAAAGAGTTTGTCGTAAAGAGTTACGTCGATGCAAGCTTTAACACCGATCCGGATAACTCGTAGTAGCAATCTGGATACGTATAGTGGAGCAGCCATTTGGAATAGTACCAAGTGGAGTGTGGTAGCAGTATTTACAGTTTGACATAGAGATTTGCAAAGTACACAAGGATCTGAAATGCTGCAGACCCGTTGACTATAAAGACCTCTCTCACATGCAAAGCATGATCGAGCCCCAAAACTCATTGGGTGTTAGATTCATAAACAATGCGAATCACATGGTGATGTGAACTAGATTATTGACTCTAGTGCAAGTGGGAGACTATTGGAAATATGCCCTAGAGGCAATAATAAATTAGTTATTATCATATTTCCTTATTCATGATGATTGTTTATTATCCATGCTATAATTGTATTGAATGGAAACATAGATACATGTGTGGATACATAGACAACACCGTGTCCCTAGTAAGCCTCTAGTGCACTAGCTCGTTGATCAAAAGATGGTTAAGGTTTCCTAGCCATGGACATGAGATGTCATTTGATAATGGGATCATATCATTAGGAGAATGATGTGGTGGACAAGACCCAAAACTACAAATGTAGCATATGATCGTGTCAGTTTACTGCTACTATTTTCTGCATGTCAAGTAGATGTTCCTATGACCATGAGATCATGCAACACACTGACACCGGAGGAGTACCTTGTGTGTATCAAACGCCGCAACGTAACTGGGTGACTATAAAGGTGCTCTACAGGTATCTCCGAGGGTGTCTGTTGGGTTGGCATGGATCAAGACTGGGATTTGTTACTTCGTGTGACGGAGAGGTATCTCAGGGCCCACTCGGTAATGCAACATCGCAACAAGCCTTGCAAGCAATGTGACTAAAGTGTTAGCCATGGGATCTTGCATTACAGAATGAGTAAAGTGACTTGCCGGTAACGAGGTTGAACTAGGTATGAAGATACCGACGATCGAATCTCGGGCAAGTAACATACCGAATAACAAAGGGAACGTTATATGGGATTAACTGAATCCTTGACATAGAGGTTCAACCGATAAAGATCTTCGTAGAATATGTAGGAACCAATATGGTCATCCAAGGCCCGCTATTGGTTATTGGCTGTAGAGGTGTCTCGGTCATGTCTACATAGTTCTTGAACCCGCAGGGTCTGCACACTTAAGGTTTGGTGACCTTTCGGTAGGATAGAGTTATGTATGGTGGTTACCGAAGGTTGCTTGAAGTCCTGGATGAGATCCAGGACGTCACGAGGACCTCCGGAATGGTCCGGAGGTAAAGATTCGTATATAGAATGTCCCAGTTTTGTCGCCGGAAAAGTTTCGGGCTCATCGGTAGTGTACCGGGAGTGCCGGTAGTGTATCGGGAGACCTCCGGGAGGGGTATTTCGACCCCAGAGGGTCCATGGGATGTGGGAGAGTAATAACCATCCCTTAGTGGGCTGGTGGAACAGCCACAAAAGGCCCATGGCACCAGGAGAGAAAAAAGGCCAAGGTGGAAAGAGATTCCAAGTAGGAAAGGAGCAATCCTAGTCCTACTAGGATTGGAGGAGGATTCCACCAATCCTCCTTGCGCCAAGGGTGGCTTGTGCGCCAGCCCTGCCCCTCCCTCCCTCTTATATATACTGGTGGAATAGAGGGTTTTTGGACAGATTTTATGGCCACGTGCTACCCGTCCACCGGTGCTCCTCTAGATCGGTTTTTCGCAGTGTTTAGGCGAAGCCCTGTCGGAATTGCTCCACCACCATCACCGGAGCACCGTCACGCTACCGGTGAACTCTTCCTCCTCTCCACTTCCTCTTGCTAGACCAAGATGGTGGAGATCGTCATCAAGATGCACGTGTGCTAAACGCGGAGGTGCCGTCCGTTCGGTACTAGATCGGAAGAACCGTGATCAAGGCCACGAGATGACCGTGACGTGATCGCGGGACGGATCGTGACGTGATCGCGAGACGGATCGTGATGAGTTCACGGGACGGATCATGATGAGATCGCGGGATGGATCGTGATGTGTTCACGGGACGGATCGTGATGAGATCACGGGACGGATCGTGATGAGATCGCGGGACGCTCGGCGATTTGGATCACGAAGATGTTTGACTACACCAACCGCGTTTCTTAACGCTTCCCGCTTAGCGATCTACAAGGGTATGTAGATCCACTCCCCCTCTCATAGATGCTCATCACCATGGATAGGTTTGAGTGTGCATAGGAAATTTTTTGTTTCCCATGCAATGTTCCCCAACAAGGTCTATGTTGGGTCTCGCCCCTAAGACTGAGCTTAGAGACTAGGTGTCAAAACGGGTTCTACCATCTGGGAAGGCTTTAGTGGGGTTCTAGATAAGCTGACTATTCAGAGTATAGATCAGCCATCTAATCCCCCAAAGGTCCTATGCTTGGCAAGAGGGGTGAACTACCCTTTACAGGTGTTTCACCATGATCCAGCCAAGTTCACGTCCTTGATTGAACCAAAAATGGGACTAGCAATGGGGCCATGACAGTCATCCACTCCATTCCAGGCATCTGAAGGAAGTAGGGACGTCATGCTCATCGTACACTATCAAAGTGGCGGAGTAAGGGGTGTTATCAGATCCTCGGCTCCTTCTTAGTCAGGAACTGATGGATGACCAGCCATAACAAGGGGTTCTTCGACCCTCTTACTGTGCAAGGGCTTCATCATTCTTGGACGTCGGTGCTCCTGGATATACTCTAGTTGATGTAGCTGGCAGAGGTGTGGTGGTTGACTTCTTTTGCTTCTTCTTCGTCATTGTTGTGGCTTCGCAATCGCAGTGGTCCATATATCTTTCTTGGGAAGTAAGTCTTCTTCTGTAGGGAGGGTGCTTTGCAAAGTCCAACTCCTTCAAGGTGGAAACTTTTATGCTTGAGAGGCATGTCAATTGGTGCTCCTGGTCTAAATAGGACTAAGATGTTTCTCCTCTCATTGGGTAAATAAGTATGTCATCCCGGAGGACGACAACCTATTTCACGAAATACCACATAAACACATTGCTCATGGGGTATGTTAGAGGAGCGGGCATTAGTCCTGGATGATCACTAGTCTCAAGGGTTCGAGGTCCAACCTAGTAGAGGTCTTCGTGGCCACCTTCCTTATGGAAAGGGTGGGCCATGGTCACTATGGGGTATCGACCATGGTCTTTTGACTTAGCCAGAGCCAATCGTCTTAGCCCGACCGCATCATGGTCCGATTAAAGCTTCGAGTTTCAAGGAGCTTAGGATGTGAGTGAACGTCTAACACCTTATCATGAGCACAACTATTAGATGCCAACAGTCCTGCCCATTACTCCAAACAAAATCACCCTATAGCCTTGAGGGGATCATCTGATATAAGTCAAATCCAATATTGCATATGCTACTCATGTCTCCAAACTTTTGAGAAAAGGACTATGCTAAAAATATCATATGTATACTATAGCCAACTCACATACATCCCTATATAAAAATCCTCGGGATAATTTACAAGCCCCTAAGCTTGATCATGACACTACCAATCCAATTGTCCTTCTGTCCTATCCAAGGTCTAAGGTACTGCATTACTATGCTAAGGAAACATGTAATAAACTAATCCAAGATCTTGTTTCCTTCCTACGAATCCAACTTAATCGATCCACGAATATCATCCACTATTATATGATCCATTATTGCTAAAAATCCGATACCAGTGTCGTCCCATATATATATATATATACATCCAGATTTCTCCAAATCTCCAAATCCCAGAAAGAACTACCTCATCCCAGTATAACCAGCAATCCCTATCACGAGAATCTAGTGAACCCTGATATTAGGTGCATATGGATCCTTGAATCAATTCTAACAACAACCCAATATTCCTGGTTTGACTTCCACCGAGAAACATGGTGTCAAGATCAAGATGATCGAACTAAATCCAAGTTACTCCAAACCATGTGGTTTAATAGATCTTGAGCACCTGGTAGGATGACCTATTTAAATCCAAGTTTTGCATCTAGTAAGAATTCCCTACTAGTACTCCAGATACTATTGCAACGTCATCCATCCACTATTAATACCATTGCCAAAGTCACATCATTTACCCACCAATGATTTCAGCCCGTGATCACAATCGTCCAACTAAATCCAATTGAACAAGGGACAAGTAAGTTATGCTACTCTATCAATCTTGATCCACCAAGTTTGTCCACCAACATTAAGCCTCGTAATCCACAAAAGGGTCTGAACTACTTGCTCAAGGCATCTATTATGCCTAAATCAAAACATTGCCCGCAAATAGTACATCCTCAGAGTGATCCTCCCTGATGGCATCAAATTTCTAGTGCTATCGCAAGGTTGAAGGATGTTTGTTCACTATGATCACTAGCTCCATAATGAACCCAGTGCTAGGCAGGGGTTATTGAAGCTCAATAAGTGCTTTGGCAAATCCGTGTATTAAACACGTGATTTAGAGACTTGTGCTGGGGAGCTTGTGAGGTATAGGTTAGGGAAGGGAGGGGTTTCCAATCTTGAGGGAGAAGCATAACTCTACGGGGTTGCGTCTGGTTGAGTAGGTTGTAGTCGAAGTCTTCGGTGTCGGTTGCTTGTCGAGGTGGATCCCTGGTGCATCTGGTCTTGCTGGTCTTCAGTTGACGAGAGGGGGAAGAGGGAAACTAGCATAGAGGAGAATGCCTAAGGGGGTGGTATAGTGCAAGTGCAATCAAGCAAGTGCCGAAAAGGCTAAACACAAACATCATGGTAAGGTAGGTGATAAAGCCACGCACTTATGGCCTAGGGCAAAAGTGTGACTCACACCAAAGCACAAACAGGAAAAACAAGCAACACACATCATGGTTCCATTCTAACCATCATACTGACTCGACTTCACAAAGGGGACACACGACCTATCCTACCCTAGGGGTTCTCGGACTCAGTAGTCGTGCTTGCTTCGTGTCTTGGAGAGGAGTCCGCTTAGCCTTCTGGGTCTTCCTCTGGTGTTGCTATGTCTTTGGTTGTTGTTCATCAAAACGATCCTGGTTGCGCCTAAAGAGTCCTTGACGACTTCATGTCTGTTGAGTTGACGATGAAGGTGAATCTTCACGACAGTTGTTAACAGGGACTTCTGGTGTCTTCGTAGTCGTGCCAATGCCTTCTAGTCTTCTGAGACGTCGAGGGTTGCAGGTAGGCAACCTTTTATTCAATGACATTAGCAAGTCATGGTAGAGTTGTATCCTGCCGGTCACGTTGATGATATTATCAACACCAAGAGCGAGGGATGATGAGGACAATTTTCCTGCTCACTATAGTGAGGCGTACCAAATGGCAAGGTTCTCATTCACCGGTGGTTGTCGATATAACAACGAAAAGGACAAGGTTGCTCTATTAGCGATGCATATCATGACATTGCATGTCTTGTGCCTTGGTCATCGAAGGCCAGGGTGGCATCATCCTGGGGCTGTGTCAAGGGTGTCACCATCATCTAAGTCTTGACATCCTCATCCTTCAAGAAGGTATCCTCTGCTGGTAGCTCCTTGTCTAGTGTCGCCAACTTGAGTCCAAGATATGTCGGAAATCGTCTGGCAAGGTGGCTTCCTAGGTTAACCATGAGGGTTACAAGGAATCCCGTGGTCAGGGGCACGAGGGTAATAGCGTCCATTTGCAAAGTTTTGAAAAGTAGACGAGGAGAGCCAAATAGAAAAATGGTGAAAGTGCTAGGCACAATCCTTTGGTTTATTTTAAAGGTTAGAAGAGCTAAGCAATATGGTAGCCTTTGCAAGTGTTTTGAAGGGTCCCGGAAAACAATTTTGTCCTAAATAACATCCATGCTAACTAAGGGCTTCCTACAGTCAGGATGGCTCTGATACCAGCTCTCTAGGGACCCCAACTCATAAGTCGTGATCACCGAATGTACGTGCACAGTGATCCCAGAGATCAATGCTCACTGAACACACAGAAACTGAATAACAAGAGTCTTACATACATTACATACCGGTTTACTCAAATATGGCCTTTAAGGCCTAGTCTTCATAAACTTGCAGAGGAAATCTTCAAGGATAGCATGAACCCATGCCATCTGCCTTAACCCTACATGCATTCTGACTTGGGAAGCGTCTTAACTCCCACGTTCGTCACCAAGATAATCTTCATCATAACCAGATCTTTCATGTCTGGCCAATAAAATAACTAGTGGCAAGCCAATGAGTACTTTGGATGTACTCGCAAGCAACCCTGGTTTGGAAAAAGGCAATAAAAATGCATGATATAGCACTAATAGGTAAGTTTTGCAGAAAGCTAGTTTTGAGTGCAATGACATGATCAAGCAACTCAAGTAAGCATGCATCAACCAAGACATGTGTTCATAAGAACATGTCACATTCATCATCATAAGTAGGGGGTTGGACGTCTCATGTTCAACCATCACACCAAGTCCTCAGACTTGTCTCATGTACCGTCTGAACATCTCATGTTTAGTCATCATGCCAAGTCATCCGACTCGACTCAAATATCATCCTTGTCACCACACACACACCAAGTTTGCGAAAACATCTATACGTGGCATAAGCAGCACTACCCAACTGTCCTTGACCGTGGACACGGCTATTCGAATAGTTTTACACTGTACAGAGGTTGCACACTTTACCCACAAGACTCGGGGAACTTCCATGTCATCCACGACTCGCGGTATATAACATACCCGAGGTAAGCACCCGAACAATGCCTTTCCCATGGTGATACTAAACAAAGAGTCCACTTGTCGGTGCCATCCCTCATGATATACATCACTCGTATCATCCATGAGGGTACCCAGTGCCTGTAAAGACAGCGCATGACCTTCCTCTCTTGGACGACCCTATCACAAGAGTGACCACTTCACTCTTGCCACTAGTAATGCGGGCTCCTTGCTAGTACCAACCATAGTAATCAACAATGCCCCGTCCCATAAGGGGTATCGTGGTTGCGCATGTAAGGTTGGGACGGTCGACAAATCTTAAACCCTCTGTTTTCGAAAACACATCCTCCTCTTGTTCCGACACACCACTTCTTTCTCAAGTGGTCACCCATCTCATCAACATCTCCCTCGGGAATTAGTGGCACCCGACGGTTTTTTTGAAAAAGTATTTGAAATCATTTCTTTCTTCCCATCACTATGCATAGATCCCAATCCCACGTGCGTAGCATCTACTAGCATCCTAACTACACCCACCCGCATAACCCTCATAAGGTGGTAGGGTCATGCACGATGCAAGTGTCAACGGTAAAATTATCGGAAGCAACCCACCGGAGGGGTTACTACTCCACATGATCAAAAATGACAAAGTAAAGTGCTATATGACATGCAATACAAATGGTTTCTTGTCATGGTCAAAGGGCTGCTTGCCTGGCTTATCAAAGTCTTTGAGGTCTTCACCCACTTCTTGTCCACTCCGAGCATTTCCTCTACTTCGCCAACTATCATCGGAAACAACAGCAATAAGCAACACAACAAGCAGAAAATAAAAGTGCTCTATAATTAGAAGTTTTATTTTTCTTGGACACCTTGGGTCACAAGAAAAATAATCAGGAAGGTTTCATTGGATGTGGATCAAGGAGAAGTTTTTGAACGGTGGAAATGAAGGAAATGATGGTCCTATAAGATGTCCATAGAAAATATTTTTATAAAAATGAGTGGACGCACTCATCAAATAGGGCATGTTTTTAAGAACATGTGGGAAGTGGTTTCACTGGATTTGGAGTTGGGATAATTTTCTTATGAATTTTCTAAGTGGAAACAAATGGGAAAAAGGGAGCACTTGTTAGTTCAAGCAGAATAGGGGTATGGGAAAAATGTTAACCATGCTTAGATAAATAGGGAATGATATTTAGGACATCTGGGATTTTGAATCACTCCATTTGGAGTTTATTTGGATTCTCTATGAATTTGCAAAGTGGCCTCTAGTAGTTCAAATTTGAATTTAAATTTTAACATCACAAAATCTTGTGGTAGAAAAATATGGAAGTGGCACCAGTAAATAGGTGACATTTTTAGAAAGATGCAGAAATTTGGATCATCAAATTTGGATCTAAAATGAATTATTATGGATTTTACAAATTATGGAAAAGAGAAAAGGCTAAAGGATTTACCAAAAAAAGAAATGGGCTAAAATGCGCACTTGGGCGCAAGATAGCTTTTGGTCGGCCCGGTAGCTCGACCTGGAGGGGAAGGAGGCCACGTCGAAGACACACTTGTGGAGTGCGCCTTTTGCGGCATGGAGGCCGAAAATGGAGGGGGCGCCTCCGCTTAACGGCTGGGCCCGACCCTCTAGTCACTTACAGGTGGGCCCCACACGTCAGGTTCTTCCCCACCTCCCGCCCGAGTGGGAGAGACAAAGGGGGGCGGGGAGGGGGGAGAACTGAGCGGCGCCGGCGCCATCCCGGCGGCTCAATCTGCCTCTGGCGGGGCCCCTGCCACCGAAGTGCTCGGGAGTGAGCCCCGCACCCGGCTAGGGTCCCATTTTTCTCTGGGGAACCTCGAGGCGAGTGGGGTCTCGTCCGTGGCGGAGCCAGACTACGACGGTCGTGGGAAGCTGCACTCCGGCCACCGAAAGAGGGGAGGAGAGCGGGGAGAGAACCTTTAGGAGATTTCGGGGCTCTAGCGATGATTGGAGGCGGGCAGGCGCTCGGGGGTGCTCGGACTGGAGTGAGGCCGAGGCGGCATCGCCGGCCGCAGGAGGAGAAGGCTGCAGGAGGAGGAAAGGCGGGGCCAGGGCGGTCTACGGGAGAGAGGCTGGGAGAGAGGGCTCGAGAGGGACATGGGGGAGGTCCTATATGGATGATTCGTGGTCCATCGTGGACCAAGCTCTCGGATGGGGCTTGGGCGAGATTTGTCGGGGTCAGAGGAGGGCAAAGGAGGATGGGTACGACCGCGTAGTGTGTTGAGGACGCCAAGGAGACCTCGGGAGACACAACCGTGAGGCCCAAGGCTGTCGAGGTCGTGGGTTGGAGGGCGGCTACAGTGTCGGGGCACACTGTAGCACGCTCTAGAGCACGCAAATGGCTGGCATGGCGCGCTCCGAGGTGCCTTTGGCGCGCCCACCTTGTCCACTAGCTGCGGGGTTTTTCTAGAGATGCCTTGGGTGTGCAAGGAAGCTAGGAGAGAGGAGGGGAGAGAAAAATAGAGGTGGGGAAGGGCAATGCAGGGGCTGGCCAGAGGTAAAAATGGGGTTTTACCTGATGAACCCTTGAGCTTTGGCCATGCCAGGATTACTGGAGGTAAAAGACATCATGAGAGAGTTGTCGTAAAAATTTAGGCCCAAGGAGAGCTCATATGCCCCCTAATGATTGATCCCTAGAATAGGACAGAAGGTGTTTTATGGATGTTTGGGAAAGCAAATTGTGATTACTTGCCATGATACTTACTAGGATTAGATGGGAGGTAAAATTGAGAGGGGTCACAAGATTTGATCCCATTTGAGTAAAGTTGACAATACAAATGTTGTAAACCCTAGAAATGGGCAGAAATGGATTTTCTTAGATCTAGCTATGAAAATCCATTCCACTTGATGCACCACTTGATATGGTGACACATTTTAAGGACTATAACATGCACAAAAAGTTTGGGGCCCAATGGGGAAACTTGGCAATGTAATTTTACCAAATTCTTGAAATTAGCAGAGATGGTTCTGAGGGTATTTGGACAAGTTAGTCTGATCTCCTTGATGCACCACTTGGTGTGGATGCATTATTGGAGGATTCTAACATGCCCACAAAGTTTGAGCCTAAGGGGAGACAGTTGGTAATGTAGAGTTGCTCAAATTTGGATCTGGACAGAGAGGGTTTTGGGATATTTTGGCGAACCAAAACAATTGGTATTGAAATGAAACTTGGAAATATAACCACATATATCACATGTGACATTCTAGAATTTTCGAGGATTTATTTGAGAATATATCTTACAGTAATAATTCAAATGCTTGCAATAGGGAGAAATGGTTTTGAAGGGATTTGTCCAATATTTTGAACATGACCATGTGTTGAAACTCTTATATATGGACAATATATGTCCACTGAGTTTGCCTAAATTTTCTCAAATATTTTTAAATCATTTGAATAATTTTTCCCTATAAAATACCATTTCTGGCCTTCAGAAAAAGCCTTTAAATAAAATATGAAAATAATCTTTTAAAATAATATTTTGTGGTTTTGGGAATTTATATATATAGTAGTTTACAAATAAAGCATTTGGGGAAAAAGTATCCACCCAATTTGAGGACTTGTAGTACAAATCTCAAATCAGGGTTTTTTGAAAACCTAATTTAAATAAATGCTTTTTTGGCCAAAATGATATTTGATAAAAATAGTTTTGGGTACTATTCACATGGCATGATCATTGGTCAAGAAGTTTGGATCAAGGAAAAGAGTTTTGAGATTAGGAGGGATTTTATGAATATAGAGCACTAGCAAGCAATCAAACAATCAGCAATCAGGTCAAGCATAACTAGCACACAAAGTTTTAATTGGCCCTGATTTTTGAATCATGATAACTTAGTCATGAGGCAAATCACAAGGTGTGACAGGACATAAACACAAATTTTTTCCACCTTTGTGCTAGCCTCCGGCAAAAGAAAAACATGATCAAGGCTCTACAGAATTCGTTAGGGGTGGAGATCTCTGACCCAGAAGAGCTGAAGGTACTAGCAAATGTTTTTTATCAGTCCTTATATATCTCTGAAGGAGTCCAACACATGGAGGAGGTGTTGGATCATGTTCCAAAGAAGGTAACAGCCGTGATGAACTCCAATTTATGTGGGTCATACAACAAGGAGGAGGTCAAGGTGTTATATTTTAGATGTTCTCCACTAAAGCACCGAAGCCCGATGGATTTCCTGCCCACTTTTATTAGCGACATTGGGACGTTTGCAGGGATGAAGTAACAAACATAGTTCTCAGAATTGTGAACGGCGAGGAGAGTCCAAAATCTATCAATGATACAGCGCTGGTCTTGATTCCAAAGGTAACAAATCCCACGGTACTTGTGCAATTCCGTCGCATTAGTCTATGCAATGTTTAGTACAAAATAGCCTCTAAGGTGATAACAAACAGATTGAAAGCAATACTTCCTAACATAATATCTGAAGAACAGTCTGCCTTTGTCCCTGGAAGGCTTATCATAGACAGCATTATATGTGTTCTTATGAATGTTTGCACTTTATGAAGCGGTCGAGAGCTAAATCAAACAACTATTGTGCTTTAAAGTTGGACATGATGAAGGCATATGACAGACTGGAGTGGGCCTATCTTAAAGGTATCATGACAAAACTGGGTTTCGATCATCATTGGATAGATATTGTCATGGGCATGGTCTCTTTAGTTTCTTCTTCTGTGTGCTTCAATGGTGAAAAGCTAGAATCTTTTAGGCCTACACGAGGTATCCGACAGGGAGATACAATATCCCCCTACTTATTCTTGATTGTAGCAGAGGGCCTTTCATGCCTCCTTAAATCAAGTTCTCATTCATCAATGACAGGTATCCAGGTGGCTCCCATGGCTCCCACCGTTAACCACCTCCTGTTTGCAGATGATAACCTGTTGCTGTTCAAGGCCAATGGGGAAGGATCAATTGTGGTGTCAAACCTACTTGATACATGTTGCAATGCTTTAGGACAGAGGATCAACAATGAGAAATCCTCAATCTTCTTCAGCAAGGGTTGCCCTGCATAGTTGAGAGAAATTGTCAAAAACAATTTGTAGGTACATAATGAATCTTTGAGTGAACGCTACCTTGGCATGCCGACTGATGTTGGCCACTCGAAGAATGGTATGTACAAATATCTCCGGGATCGTGTTTGGAAAAATAATACAAGGATGGATGGAGAAGCTACTTTTGTCTACGGGTAAAGAAGTTCTGATCAAATCAGCCGCACAAGCAATTCCAGTTTACTCAATGTCTTGCTTCAGATTGCCACGAGGCTTATGTGACAGTATCACTTCTATCACCCGTCAATTCTAGTGGGGTTCCAAGCAAGGGAGGAGGAAGCCCACCTGGGTGGCATGGGATATCATGACCATGGCAAAGCATTTGGGAGGTCTAGGTTTTCGAGACATGGAGCTATTCAACCTAGCACTTCTAGCAAGGCAGGCCTGACAGACCCTGACAGAGAGATCATCTCTGAGTGCCTGAATTCTCAAGGCTGTATATTTTCCGGAGTGTTCTTTGCTTCAGGCCGAACTAGGGGCGCATCCATCTCAGATATGGCGGCCTCTTTTGGATGGGCGATGTATCTTGGCACAAAGTATCATACACGAAATTGATGATGGAGAGAGCACAAATATATGGCAACACAATTGGATCCCAAGAGACAGCTGCAAGCACCCTATCACAACTCTTGTACCAAACCCTCCAGAGAGAGTGGCGCAACTCATAGATGCTACATCGGCGAGGTGGAATGAGGACTTGGTTCGGACTGTGTTTACTCACTTTGATGCAGAAGCAATTCTCCGAATTCCGCTATGCACACGCCATGTGGAAGATTTTTGGGCTTGGCATGAAGAGCTTCAAGGAAGATTCAGTGTGCGGTCGGCTTATCGCATGATACTAAGGACGAAGAACAGTCGGGAGGGCTGGTTGCATGAGGAGGGCGGAACATCATATGATCTCAACGAATCCAACAAGTTGGCTATGGTTTGGCATATGCAGGTTCCCTCCAAGCTCAAGGTGTTTGTGTGGCGTCTAGCCTGACAGTCAATGCCGACGGGTTCAGTCTTGAAGCACCATCACATGGCGATGGAGGACACTTGTCTTTTATCCGGTGCGGTAGACATGTGAAAATATGCGCTGATAACATGTCCGATGGCGGGGAGTGTCTGGGTGCTCGCACCCGAAAACTTGGCACAACACATGGTAGAGCGAGAGGAGGAGAACCCGAAGGAGTGGTTGTTTTCTTTGCAAGAGATACTAATGAAGGAGCTCTTTGACCGCCTGGTGGTAACGCTATGGGCACCTAGGGAGTCAGGCGGAAGGCTATTCATGAGCACATTTTTCAAACTCCACAGTCAGTTAACGATTTCATATCTAGCTATTTGGGCGAGTTGTAGATTATCAATACCAGGCTACCAGTGGCAACGACTCCGACGAGTGCGAGGCCAGCGAGATGGTTGGCACCACATTCAGGGAATGCAAAGCCGAACGTTGATGATGCTGTGTCCATGCATGGTTTTGGGTCAGTTGATGTGATCTGTAGAGACCAGGGAGGTATGTTCATGTGAGCTTCGACCCTTTGCTTCAGAAATATTATTGACCCACTGACTCTTGAAGCCCTAGCCATCTGAGAAGCTCTTGCGTTGCCAGATGATCTATACTTGAGACGGATCAAAGTTGCGTCAGATTGCAAAGGGGTGGTACAAGAAATCCAGAAGGATAATTCGGCGCCCTATGGAGCAATTATACATGAAATATTAGACCATTCCTCATCTTTTGATTTGTGCATTTTCAGTCATGAATTTAGAAGCTCAAATTATGAGGCTCACAACTTAGCGAAGTATTCTCTCTCTCTCTTGATGGTGGACGCCATGTTTGGTTAGGTCACCCCGGGAATCTACCATCCATCCTTGTAAACATTGTGACGAATTAATAAAGCTTCGCGACGTTGTCTCAAAAAAGGTAACTACATATCTTGTGGTGGCCTATCTCTGCTAGCATATGACATGTACCATTTTGTTCTTTTCAATTTTTCTTTTTTGTTCTTTCAGTTTTTCCAAATGAATGCTAACTTTATTTAGGGCTACTTTTATTCAAAGGAATTCTATAGGATTTTTAAAGGAGTGAGATCCTTAGGAGTTTCTCCTACATTAGTACTTTGATTCATAGGATTGGATCCCATATGATTTTTTTCCTATGGAATCTTTTGTCCTACATTTCATTGGAAATCTAACATTCACTCCAACTTTTTTTTACAATTTCTTTGTTTTTCCTGTGGCATCAAACACTCCTTCCTAATCCTATAGGGTTCAAATGGACATGCCACTCCAACCCTATACTTTTCCTATTCCTGCGTTTTCAAAATCCTACGAATCAAAGAGGCCCTTAACATGTGCTGACATTTTTATTATATAGATTGATAAAAAATCATACACACGTTGAAGATTTTCATAATATATTAAACAGTTATCCGAATATGTGCCGAATATTGTTTTGATTCACAATATCTTTTATTGTATAATGTCGAACATTTCTTAAGTGTTTAGTAATATACTTTTCTAGGCAAAAACTAATATTTTAAATGGAAAAATGATTTTGTAATTGTGCGTAATTTTTTTACTTGGCATTCATATTATTTAAAATTTCGTGATTTTAATTTAAACGCATGATGTTTTTTTTATTGTTTGGGCAACTTTTCGAATGGTGCTGAAATTAATTTAAAATTATCCAAATATTTTTATTTTTACATGAAAAAATATTTAAATCCAGAAACTTACTTTTAAGTGTGTGGACATTTTGTAGACGATATTTCAATTCTAGGAACTTTTTTGTTAAACATCACACAGAAAAGTTGTATATTCGACTAACATTTTTTAACGTGCGGTATACAATTTTATACTAAGGAAAATAATTTTATAAAGTGTTTATGCTATGCAAAAATGTCACATGTTTAAAATACATATTCATTTATCTCTAAAGTATATATTATATTTTCTTGTCTCTCCATATAGGCAGCAAAGCACACACAACAAACGTGAGAAAAAAAGACGTGGCCACACAGCAGTCAGCAATGCGCGCACAAGTAACTGTCTGAGCCGGTCTATGAGCTGTGTTGTAGGCAAGCTCGAGTTGCAGCTCGCAACAACGCACCAGAAGTGCATCCATGGACCGGATACATAAAAATTCATGTAAAAAAATACATTTTGAAATGATAAAAGTTTTGAAAAAACATGTTCGTCGTTGTCTTCATATTTTGTGTGTAGAAAGTTTCATGGAAAAACAATTTTTTTTATGGCCTGTGCAAAAAAGACAAACATACTGTCACGAAACGCTATTTTAGAAGCACTAAAATTTGTTTTTTTATGGAGACAAAACAAAAAGGCTTATTTTTACAAAAGTGTGTGCCACGGATATATTTATGCGAACATGTATGCACAAAATTTTGTTTCAAATTTTTTGACATCACAAAACATGTTTGAAGTATATTTTTGAAATGTGGGTTCATATATATCCGGGTTCAGGAAATCCACGCTCATAGAGAGACCCCCATCCGTCCTATTGCTAGAGTTCATAAGTATCGATATGATTCCTAGCTGACGCCTGCAAGCATCAAATCGTTCACGTGAGACCTGCGGTTGCTCTGTCCCCGGGCCGACTCAATGGTGTGCGAAACTTCCAAGTGGACTGGCTTTTTTCAGTTTGATCCCGGTGCTCATCCTCGGTGGTGCTCGATATGCTGCTCCAATGCGCTGCGTCGACACCGGATCTTCTGGTCCAAAGGTAGCCTTGGCAAAACGGAGAATTGAGCGCTAGAGCATTTAGAATCGCACCTTTCATATCTATCTCAAATCTTTGGATAATTTGTCTGATCAGTGACCTGTCATAAAAATGCAACCTAACCGAATCTTTTAAACCGGTCTCAATTATTCGGGCTGACCGCTACCTCTTATATCCAGCCCAAATATAGGATAGATATGGGGTGGACCCGTCACGTCCGGGCGCGTTCGCCTAACAGGCACGGCACATCACTGACCCCACCATTGTCCCATAAAATCCCCATTTCGGGTGCCTCGTTCCAAACCCTAGAGCACTCTCTCTCGCTCCATCCCCTACTATTCCTCTCCGAGTCCGATCCCATCGAGTCCTATGTCGAGCTTCGGCAGCCGATCTGGCTCCGAAGGCTCGGACGTCCACTCCGAGGAGCTACCCCCCGCATCGCCTTGGAGTAGTCCAAGGTGGAGACCGGCGACAACTCCAGATATGTAGCTCAGCCGCAGCTCCTGCACCGACGAAGCTGTGATGTTGGAGCTGGACCCTCCTGGCCTACGTGCAGCTCCGACAAGACTGCGCAGTCCGCACCTGCCACGCGCGCCGTCCTTCCCTCACCGGCCGCTCCTCCACGTGGGCAACGTTGGGTCCTAGTGCCCGTGCCGTTGGCTGTGGGATCATTAGAAGGAATCCCTAGAGGGGGGGGGGTGAATAGACTACTTTCATAAATTAAAATCTAACATTTTCCCAATTTTATTGGTTGGCAGATTTTAGCATTTCCAACAAGTCTAGTGCACCCTACACATGCTAATCAACATATATGGCAGTGGAAAGTAAGACAAGCATATTTAAGAGAGTTGAGATAAGGAGATCAAACGGAATGAGGGACACGATCAATATTTTTCCTGTGGTTTCGATAGGTGGTGGTATCATACGTCCACTTTTATGGAGACTTCAACCCACGGAGGGTAACGATCGCGAGAGTCCACGGGGGGCTTGAGGGAGTCCTGGATTAGGGGGTCATTGGATAGCCGACTATTGTTTATGGGCCGGACTATATGGGCTACTTGCCGAACACTGGATGATTTGAAGGCCTAGTTTCCAGGATGAAAGCTTTGAGGAGCACGGCTTGCGCTCCACGTTTGATGTAGTAAATAGGCATGTTTATCTCTTCGGCGTGTAACCGACCATGTGTAAACCCTAGGCCTCGTCGGCATCTATATAAGCCAGAGGGTTTTAGGGCATAGATAAAACAACTCATCTAGGGTTAGACATACGATCTCGAGGTAGATCAACTCTGTAACCCTTTACACCATCAATACAATCAAGCAGGACGTAGGGTGTTACCTCCATTGGAGGGCCCAGACCTGGGTAAACTTGTGTCCCCATCGTCTCCTGTTACCGTCGATCCTAGTCTCACAGTTCGGGACCCCCTACCTGAGATCCCCCGGTTTTGACACCGACATTGGTGCTTTCATTGAGAGTTCCTCTGTGAGCGAGATGGAATCGACTTCTCGCCTTGTCATCAACGAAGAGGTCCGCAACATAGATGTTTTCGTCCCTTCGCAGATCTTTGCCTTCAGCAGCGTTGTGCTGCATGCTGATTCCGCCGGCCATCTAGGCCGCGTGGAGAACTTCTCCTCTGATCAAGAGGTCGGATTCGGAAACTTAGAGTTTTCCGTTGACTCTCGGGGTGACTTGTCACTAATAGGGCTCATGGCTTCGCCCGTAGCCCACAAGGACTCTGAGGCTTTAACCTCGAGCCCCTTCTTCAGACAGGCCGATGGGGTCACCCGTGGCGATAATCCGATCTCTCATCCCGGTCTGGCTATCAAGCCATACGATCGGACATGCATTTCGTCCGAACACTCCCCATGGGTGAAATTCATGGGGGTGAACCCCACGAGTTCCAAACAGCTGGATCCGATTGGCTTAGCTGCATAGGCCTGGCCCAATAATTTGGCCTTTTATTTTCTAGGATGTAGCCTTTTGCAGTCCACTTGTTTTCCTAGTCAACTATTTTTTGGGCCACAACCTTTTTAGTCTAATTCTTGTTTGGGCCTTGGCCTTTTATTTTTTGGGATGCAGCCCTTTACTGACTAGGTTTATTTATAGTCAACTCTTTTTCTAGGCCCAAGCCATTTTAGTCTAATTCTTGTTTGGGCCTCGGCCTTTTTTGCGGTCTAACTAAGGTCACAGCCCAATTCAATAATTATCCTGTGAACCAGGTGCTCAGCTTCACAAAATGGTCCAAAAAAAACTCAAATAATTCACACAAAATGCATAACTTCATAGTTTCACAAACTGCATAACTTCACAGGTTCACAAACTGCATAACTTCACAATTTCACCAGTTCAACATCACCAAAATGAGCCATCTATCTAAAACATGTCCTACGACAGGTTAAACTTCACATGTTCACCAAAATGAGCATAGAGCTTCGACGATGCTTCAGCCCTCATAATGCTTTAGCTCCAAAGAGAGCCATCAAGTTATTTGAAGGATGCCACCAAACCAGCACACAAAATGAATTATTTGAAGTAACCAAACCAGCACACAAAATCTATACATAGTTATTTTACCATATCATAAAAAAGGCAACAAATAGCTACATCAATTTTTGTTATCTTTGTTTAGAACTATAGAACAAATTCTGATATCTTTGTTGAGATAGCAAACCTATCTTAGCCAGTAGCAAACAACATCAAAGCATGGAACATAGTTTGTGTTGTTGATGGCTGTGACTCAAACAGTACATGACAGAAGTTTAAATTGGCTAGACAAACCAGTCAAACAACATCAAACCTATCTTAGGCTCTAGAAGTTTGAACTGGCTGGACAAACCAGTCAAACAGCATCAAACAGGGCATGACAGAAGTTTGAACTGGCTGCGAACCAAAACAGGGCATGACAGAATTGTGAATCAAACAACATCAAACCTGTCTTAGGCTCTAGCAAACAACCTCAAAGCATACCAAATCTAGACAAAAGTTTGAACTGGCTAGACAAAGCATGGAGTGACTTACTATAGCTTTCTTTACTGGCTTTAAAAACCCGTGCTTCTTGCTGTTGTGGGTGGCCTTGAACAAGTGAATCGCATACATCTCCTCACCCTTCCGCTCTTCTTTCTGAAATGATTTTCAACAAAAATCAAAATGTTATTCGGTAAGAATCAAAAATGTTATTCAACGAGGATCAAACGGTCAGGTCTCTAGACAAAAGTTCTCACAGTGGCAAAAATGTGTGCTGTGTAGTGCCTAGAACCAGTTGTCTAATGGCACACAACTTTTTCTCGATTCATCTTGTTCGACAAACATGTTTCGTACAAAAAAAAACATACTATCAGCATGATCTAGCACTAGTGTGCAGAACATAAAGCAGCAAACAAAGGAGAGACAAACCTTGTGTCTTGGGGTAGACCACATCTCCACCAGAGCTTGCCATTCACAGTCTATCAGATCCGACATTGGAGACTTGATGCTGACTTTGTTTGCTGCTACGGTATCAAAATACTTCTTCTTGATCTGATGGCTTCTATGCTTTGAATTTTTCTGCAGAATATCTTTGCAAGTGGTCTTGATGATCTCCGAGTCGGTGTTCATCTCAAAATTTGCCTACCAAGACAACAAAAAAGGTAGGAACAATATAAGTGATCATACATAGGTGTAACAGAAAAAAAGATAGCACATCAACTACAAAACAAGTAGCTTACAACAACTTTCCCAATGTAGTCTGCCATTAGATTAGAGCTTTTTTTGTATTCCCTGAAGTGAGTAAGAACTGGAAGATGGGTTCTTGCAACGAGTCCACACTCAGAAGCAAGCTTTGCTGCCTACAAGGGCTTCTCTAGACGCTTCATCCCTTCGGCAATTTGGATAGGTACCTTGTACCAAGTGACTTGGTGATTTTCTCTAGCCCTTTTCCCTTTCTCTGTCTAAGCTTGGTAGTCGGTGCATCTGAAAATGAAACTGAACTCATAAATTTGAAGAGAAATCGATAAATGCAGGAATGGTTCTGCTAAACAGGTAACCATACATGATCACTTCCATTTGGAAAATGCACTAGTAAAATAGAGCATTGCAAAGGTGAACTTGCCTGATTGAAGCACAAGCTGGTGTTCTTCTTCACTAATGACAGCATTCCTACAAATAGAAGGTGCAACAGGATGAGGTCTGTGTGGACAGTGCCTGCTTCATCCATGTAGATAGCTCCTCCTTCATCTGGGCAGACAGTGCCTCTTTCATCCATGCAGACAGTGGTTTCATCATCCATGGGCGGAAACTCATCACCCATTTGCATCGAGCTCTCAGAGTCCATGCGCAACGTTCTTTCCTGATGGTCCATCATAGCTGGCATGTTTGATTTCTGCCTCGTGAATCTAGCAGGGGCCGGTTCATCAGGTTCCAGGATCCTCTTTGTTTATCCTGGAGGTGGGGCCATCACCCTTCTTGGAGGCATTGCAACCGATGTTTCTGAGCTCTTCCTCTTCTTGTTGACCGTCTCTTAACATCAAGCCTCTTCTTTAGAGACTTCAGTGCCTTGTATAAATAGCACGGAAAAATCATTAGATCACAAGACAAATATGTGAGCACAAGGAAACACAGAGAATACAAGAACCACAACCCTCCAAGCAAGACAGAGTTTGCACCTTAACAGTCTTCTGCACTACAACATCGTCCACTTCCTCCCCATCAATAACTCCATCCTCCTTAGGATTGTACTCTGGGTCATCATTGGTAACTCCACTATGTTCTTGAACCTCTTCAGTTCTACCTTCTTGTACAACATCCGAATTCCTAATCACCGACGCTATTGCACCGATGCCAAGAGACTGGAACATCCGATTGTTCCTCATGATATTTCTAGCCCTAACCTTCTCGTACTCGGTGAGAAGATCCTCTTTGCATGATAAAGGAAACATAATTATTAGGTGAATGGTTGGAATGCATGGACAATTAAGACAACTTATTCAGATTATTCACAATTAAGACAACAAACATTTCATCCTAGTTGCACAATTAAGACAACTTATTCAGATTATTCACAATTAAGATAGCAAACATTTAATCCTAGTTGCACAATTAAGACAACTTATTCAGATTATTCACAATTAAGACAACAACATTTAATCCTAGTTGCATAATTAAGTCAGCTTATTTAGATTGCAATAATACATTTCACTTATCATATTAAGACACATATTTTACAAAACTAACAGTATAACCACAAGGAGCAAGCTGCATACCAACGGTTGGCCGATTACTTGACCTTGTCATCCTTGCCATGGATGATCTTGAGGTGGTGCTTGCAAAAAAGAATAAACAACAATTAGATACAACAGAGATAAAGTAAAATGATGCACTTGTATCAATAAAGGAAAGCATTTGGACCAGCATGCACATACATGGAATACATGTGAAGCAAACTTGATGGAGCAACAATGTAGTGATGTAGTGTTATTAATTAAGCAAACATGTAAGTGCACTAAACAAGCATGCATGTACACTGGAAAGATATGAAGCATCTCTTAATATCTTCACTACATCAACATGGCAATTTATATGCAACATCTAATTATGATGAACTCAAACAAGGAAACAAATGAAATGGAATGATAGTTGATAACATTGAGTACAAAACAGGCTTACTGAACTATTTCTAAACTTCTTATATCATTAGGAAAACAACATGGCTAACTGACAAGTGATACAGATTTCCAGACTTAGTGAAAACACAGTTCATGGCAGAAAACAGATTCATGATGCAATGTTTAGAGATAGTGATGGGGGGATGACCCCCGGGGGGCCTCGAACACCCCTAATGCTCCGGCTTGCCTACAGGCGAAAGGGCAGACCGCCTTCGAGGAGCCGGCTGGGCTATCCCCCGCCGGGTCCTGTCCCCCTCCCGGCACCGACGTGCCGGCCACTCCTTCTCCAACCACGATGCGCTGGCCGGCCTGGGCCTCCCCGCCCGGCTCCTTCCTTGAGCCGTCCGGGCATTGGATGCCCCTGACAGGCTCTGCACGGCGACAGTGGGCCCCGTCCCATCGAGGGTCGGCGCCTGCATGGCCACAGTGGCCCCAATCCCGTCGGGGCTCAGCGCCCGCATGGCCACAGTGGCCTCTCGCCGCTGTCGGACGGCGACCATGCCTCCAACAGTGGCGGCCTGCCCCCAACCACTCCGCTACCTGCCCTGGCATGGCTACAGGACAGCCGGCCGGCCGCTGACTTCGGCCGACCGCCGCAAGACGACGCCGCCCATGGGACACCGGGCGGCGGGACGACCGGGTTTGGGGCCCGCCACGACAAGATCCAAGCTGGTGGCCCCCGCAGCCGGCCATAGTGGCTGCCGGCCGGGTCCCCCCACGACCGTTATATTCATATTGTAAGCCGGGGGGTTGGCCTATAAAACCCCCCAGCCCTCCCCATGCAAGGGGGATGGCACCACACAGACAGAGAAGAACACCCACATAGCATCCATCACAGGATCTTGCCGAGCCGGAGCCCTAAGCTTCCACCTCTATTCACATAGCTCGGGGAGCACCTTTGTAACCTTTGCCATCAGATCAACGAAACCAAGCAGGAGTAGGGGTTTTACCTCCCACGGAGGGCCCGAACCTGGTGATACCGCGTGTCAGTCACCGTTCGTGCCCAACCCCGTTCCCGGAGTCCACCGGCGTCCTTTTGGCCTCTCTCGATAAGCCTACCCATGGCATCTGCCATGACAAAACCACGACAGTTGGCGCCCACCGTGGGGCCTTCCGCGGCGTCGGCCGGAGTTACGCTTCGGGCGGGGCCCTTCACCACCTCCCCCGGCCGCCCCGCGTCCGGGCGGAGATGCTTGCTCGTGGGGCTTGCTCCGGCAGGTCCTACGGGCGGCATGGCTGGCCTCCCTGATGAGCGCCCCGACCACAACCTCACGCGTGACGACGACGTGCTCGCTGGGCTGTTCAACAAGCTTAGCCTCGCCGGTGAGGCGCCGGCCGACGAGTACCCTAGCGGGGTGCTCGACTGCACCGATCCCCCCACGTCCGTAGGCGCTCTTGCCAACGGCGACGTGATCGGCTCCCACGCCCGCGCAGGAGTAATGGTCACTTTCTCCTCCACCACTTCGGGCCACGTGCGGGCGGCTGAGGCCGGCGTGGCTGCAGCCCGTGCCGGCACCTCCGACCCCCTCGCTGCCACCCTCCGGGGTCTTGGCACCCCCATCACCACTACGGCGGATCCCGCCGCCGCCAGGGCCGAGCTGGAGGTGGCCCGCCGCCAGCTGTTCGAAGATGCCAGCGCCCTCGTTGCCGAGCGGCGCCGGATGGAGGCCGCGTAGCGGGAGTACAACTCCGCGTATGGCCTCACCCCGGCTGGCCCCGAGCCCAGCCGGCGTGGCGCCGTGCGAGAACGCGGCCGCGTGGTCGCCGAGATCCTAGGCGGCCGCCTCCCAGTCTACGACACCCCCGCCGCCAACCTGCGTGCCGTCAAGGTTGCCTACGAGGACCTGGCAACCTTGGAGGGCGAGGAGCGGGCCGCACGCGAGCGACACATCAAGGACCTCATCGACACTGCCAACGCGTAGCAGGTCGCCCTCACTCTCGGAGGGGCCGTCTCCGAGTTCCCCTGCCCGGGGGCGAGGGCTCTGGAGCTGTTGACCTTCGGCAGGCTCAGCACTCCAGCACCCCTCGTCCCTCCGGCCGGAACGCCCGGGGGAGCAACGCTCAGCGTCCCTATTGCGTGGGAACGAACAGCCGGCTGTGAATAGCCGGCGTAGCGATCGCCCGGCTGGCAGTCGCCGACTCGACGAGGCGCCGGCCGGCGGAAGCCGGCGCAGCCGCGAACACACCCCGTCCCCGCGGCAAGAGCCGGCACGGTCCGTCCCGCCGGCCGTTCGACCTGAGCTTGCGGCCCAGCTCGGTCCGCATGTTCCCCACAGCGACAACGACGCCCGGCTCCGCCTCGACCGGCTAGCGCAGTCGGCCCTCCTCGAGGAGGAGGGTCCGATTTGCCCAGCCTGCTTTGGCCCACGAATCCGCAACGAGCCGTTTCCGCCCGGCTTCACGCTCCCCCGCGACACCCTGAAGTACATCGGGACCGCCAAGCCGGAGGACTGGCTGGTGGACTACACCACCGCCATCAGCATCACCAGAGGCAACAAGCGCGTAGCCATTCGCTACGTCCCCCTGATGCTACTTGGCTCTGCCCGCACCTGGCTGAACAGCTTGGCTGCCGGCAGTGTCAAAACTTGGAAGGACTTCGAGGAAGCCTTTGTCCGCAACTTCACCGGCACGTACAAGCGACCTGGTCGCCCTCGCGAGCTTGCCATGTGTGTCCAGAGCCAGGATGAGCCCCTCCGCGACTACCTCACGCGCTGGACCGAGCTTCGCAACTCCTGCGAGGGTGTGCACGAGGTGTAGGCCATTCAATAGTTCATCGAGGGCTGTCGCGACGACACACCCCTCAAGCACAAGCTCTTGTGCTCCGAGCCAACCTCCTTGGCGGACTTAATGTCCAAAGTGGACAAATACGCCACGGCCGATTCCTCCATGAGGATGAATGCCAAGGCACCCGCCAAGCCGGCTACGGCTCCGGCCAAGCCGGCCGCCGACAACCGGCAATAGCCCAACGGCTAACGCAAGAACGACCAGCAAGATCCCCGGTACGGGAGCCGGCTCGTCGCCTCCATCGAGGAGGAGCAGCCGGCTGGCCAGGCCTCTGGCAAGCGCCAGCGCACCAGCAAGGCCGCTAGGCAGCCCAAGCTGACTTTCAAGCAGCTGTTGGACCTCCCCTGCAGGAACCACTCCGGTGTCACGCCGGCCACGCACACGCTCCAGCAGTGCAGCTTCTCACAGCGCCTGGCTCCGGGGGACGGCCTGCTGGCTCCTCCCGCGCCGCCAGCCCGTGGGCCGGCTCCGGCCCAGGCTCCGCCTCCTGCCCCCCAGCCAGCCCATGCGGCCCTAGCCCCGGCTCGAAACGACGGTCGGCTGCTGGACCAATACCCCGAGCCCGACGGCTGATACGTCGTCTTCACGAGTGAAGAGACGGACAAGCACACCCAACGCCGACTCCACCGTGAGGTGAACGCCACCACGCCCGCGACTCCCCAGTTCATGCACTGGTCCGAGAAGCTGGTCACCTAGAGCCGGGCAGACCATCCGGCCGTGATGCCGGACCCGGGCAGCTACGCCCTCGTCCTCGACCCCACCATCGCCTTTGAGAAGCGCTCCTGCCGCTTCTCGTGGGTGCTGGTCGACGGCGGCAGCAGCATCAACATCCTCTACCTTGACACCCTGCTCAAGCTAGGACTCAAGGTGGAGGACCTGAAGGCAAGCCGGACCGTGTTCCACGGCATCGTCCCGGGCAAGTCCTGCACCCCCCTCGGCATGATATGGCTCGACGTCCTCTTCGGCGACACCAGCCACTTCCGCCGTGAGCCGATCTTGTTCGAGGTGGCGGACCTGAGCAGCCCCTACCACGCTCTACTGGGCCGGCCCGCGCTGGTCAAGTTCATGGCGGTTCCCCACTACGCCTACCTCAAGCTCAAGATGCCAGGCCCCAACGGCATCATCACCGTTGCCGGCAAGTACCAGATGTCCATGGCGTGTGTGCACAATGGAAGCCGGCTGGCCGAAGCCCTGGGGATAGCGGAGGAGAAGCGGCAGCTCAACCGGCTGGTGGCCCTCGCCTCCGCCCAGCCTGCCGTGCCGGTTCCTCCATCCCAGTCCGTCGGCGAGGGCTCTTTCCAGCCGTCCCGGGACACAAAGAAAGTGCTGCTCGATCCGGCCAACCCCACCCTGTGCGTGACCATCGGTTCGCACCTCGACAGCAAATAGGAAAGCGAACTCGTCGACTTCCTCCGTGAGAACCGGGACATTTTCGCATGGTCCCCCAAAGACATGCCAGGTGTCCCGAGGAAGTTCGCCGAGCACAAACTGCACGTTCGGCCGGATGCGAAGCCGGTCAAGCAACCCTTGCGCCGCTTCTCTGAGGAGAAGCGGCGTACCATCGGAGAAGAGATCGCCTGGCTGCTCGCAGCCGGCTTCATCATGGAAGTTTTCCACCCGGACTGGCTGGCCAACCCAGTCTTGGTGCTGAAGAAGAACTACACTTGGTGCATGTGTATCGACTACACGAGCCTGAACAAGGCATGCTCGAAGGACCCGTTCGCCTTGCCGCGGATCGATCAAGTCATTGACTCCACGGTCGGCTGCGACCTGCTGTCCTTCCTGGACGCCTACTCCGGCTACCACCAGATCAAGCTGGACCCGAAGGACCGGCTCAAGACCTCGTTCATCACGCCCTTCGGGGCCTACTGATACATCACCATGTCCTTCAGCCTGAAGAATGCATGCGCCACCTTCCAGCGCTGCATGCAGAAGTGCCTCCTGCCTCAGATAGGCAGGAACGTCCATGTCTACGTCGACGACATCATCGTCAAATCCAAGAAGCACTTGAGCCTCCTCGACGACCTTCGGGAGACGTTCGCCAACCTGCGCGAGTACAAGATTAAGCTCAACCCGGAGAAGTGCGTTTTCGGTGTCCCCGCTGGCCAGCTTCTGGGTTTCTTCGTGTCCGCGTGCGGCATCGAAGCCAACCCCGAGAAGATCTGGGCAATCGAGCGCATGCCCAAGCCGGTCCGGCTTCGCGATGTTCGGAAGTTCATCGGATGCCTCGCCTCCCTCAGCCGGTTCATCAGCCGGCTCGGCGAAAAGGCCCTACCCCTCTATGGACTCCTGCGCAAGTCGACCTTGGTCGAGCCGGGCCGAGACCTCTCGAAGAAGCCGGCCCTGTTTGACTGGCCCGACGAGGCAGATGCGGCGTTCTGCGACCTCAGGAGAGCTCTCACCAGCGGGCCCATCCTGGCCGCGCCGGCTGAGAAGGAGCCCCTGCTTGCATACATCGCCGCCACCACGCGCGTCGTCAGCGTCGTTCTAGTGGTGGAGCGGCCGGAGGAAGGCAGGGTATTGCCGATGTAGCGCCCGGTCTACTACCTCAGCGAGGTCCTCTCCGCCTCCAAGCAGAACTATCCCCACTACCAGAAGATGTGCTATGGCGTCTACTTCGCCACCCAGAAGCTGAAGCATTACTTCCAAGAGCATGTCGTCACCGTCGTGAGCACAGCGCCGTTAGGCGAGATCATGGCCGGCCGGGATGCCACCGTCCGGATAGCCAAATGGGCCATCGCCATGGCCGACTACGAGATCCGGTACGAGCCGTGCACCGCCATCAAGTCCCAGGCGATGGCCGACTTCCTCATCGACTGGGCCGAGACCCAGTTCGTGCCGCCTTCACCCGACTCCACGCACTGGCGCATGCATTTCGACGGCTCCAAGATGAGGACTGGTTTGGGTGCCGGCATTGTCCTCTCCTCCCCGAAGGGTGATCAGCTCAAGTAAACCCTCCAGATCCATTTCGCCGCCTCCAACAACGTGGCCGAGTACGAAGCCCTCGTCCACGACCTCCGGCTCGCCAGGGAGATTGGCATCCGGCGCATATTGTGCTTCGACGACTCCGACCTCGTTGTCTAGCAGGTCTCTGGCGAATGGTATGCCAGAGACGCCCACATGGCCAGCTACCGCTTCCTCGTCCAACAGCTCACCGGCTCCTTCGAGGGCTGTGAGTTCCATCATGTCCCCCGAGCGGATAACGAGGCGGCCGACACGCTAGCCAAAATCGGCTCCACCAGGCAAGCCATTCCTGCTGGCGTCTCCCTCGAGCGGTTGCTGAAGCCCTCGATCAAGCCGTCTCCTGAGTCGGAGTCCATCTTCATACTGGTGGACGCTGCCGGCGTCGCGATCACGCCAGCCCCCTTGATCGCGGTCGTGCCGGCTGCCATGCCGGCCCCAGCACCTCCCGCCACTGCTAACCAGCCGGTCCCGCCGGCACTCGACGCCGTCATGACGACGGCCGATCTTCCCACTGCCACTTCGGTCCCGGAACCTGGCGGGCCAGCCCCGGGGCTGGCGCGGTGGTCCCGGGGGCTCGCGTGCCGGCCTCGGGGGCTGCCGCCTCCGACGTCCCGCTCGAGCCCGAGCTGGCTCCTGTCTCGGCCCCCTCGTGGGCTCAGCCCATCCTAGCATTCCTCGAGCGCGGCGAGCTCCCCTCTGACGAAGCCACCGCAAGGCAGATCCAGCGCCGGGCCTCGGTCTACGACATCATCAACCACAAGCTCGTTCACCGCAGCACCACCGGCGTTTTCCAACGCTGCATCGAGCCGGAGACGGGGCTGGAGATCCTCCTTGACATCCACCAAGGCGAGTACGGGCATCACGCCGCCTTCTGGTCCTGGGTGGCCAAAGCGTTCCGCCACGGTTTCTATTGGCCGACCGCCGTGGAGGTGGCCAAGGATTTGGTCAACAAGTGTGAGGGCTGCCAACGCTTCCGCGCGCAGAGTCACCTGCCCGCTTCCGCCCTCCAGACCATCCCCCTCTCGTGGCCTTTCGCCGTCTGGGGGCTGGATATGGTGGGGCCCTTCAAGATCACCCGAGGCGGCATGACACACCTGTTGGTCGCCGTCGACAAGTTCACCAAGTGGATCGAGGCGCGGCCCATCAAGAAACTGGACGGCCCCACCGTCGTCCGGTTCATCGAAGACATCACAGTTCGCTACGGCGTCCTCCATAGCATCATCACCGACAACGGCATGAACTTCGCCAAGGGCGCGCTAGCGCGTTTTTGCTCATGACAGGGCATCCGGCTCGACCTGGCGTCTATCGCCCACCCCCAGTCCAACGGCCAGGTCGAAAGGGCGAACGGCCTGATCCTGGTCGGCATCAAATCCCGGCTCGTCACGCCGCTGGTCTGGTCGGCCGGCTGTTGGGTCGAGGAGCTGCCGGCCGTCCTGTGGAGCCTCCGGACCATGCCCAACCGATCGACTGGCTTCACCTCGTTCTTTCTCGTTACGGGTCCGAGGCGATCATCCCCACCGACATCGAGTTCGATTCGCCTCGGGTCGCCCTGTATACCGAGAAGGACGCAAGAGAGGCGAGGGAGGACGGCGTCGACCTCCTCGAAGAAGCCCGCGAGCTAGCTTGGAGCCGGACGACAATCTATCAGCAAAACCTCAGGCACTACCACAGCAAGCGGATCCGGCCGCTTTCCTTCCGCGAAGGAGACTTGGTGCTCAGGCGGGTTCAGTGGACAGCCGGCCAGCACAAGCTATCCTCCCCATGGGAGGGCCTGTTGTCAGCCGGGCGTTGCACAACAACGCCTACTACCTAATAGATGCCCAGAAGCCGCAGAAGCGCAAGAGAGACGCGTCCGACGAAGAAACGGAACGCCCATGGAACGCGGCGCTCCTCCGCCCTATTTACTGCTAAAAAGCCAGTGTATATACCCCGTACTTTTGCCCCTTCGGGCCCATGAATGAAATGAGGGACCTCAAGCCGGCGCTTGAGGCACTCCCCTTCTCAATTTCTCCAAGTTCTCCCCTGCTACCTTAGACCCAGGCCCGGCTCGCGGTCCCGGGGGCTCGCTCGGCTCCTCTCCGAGGCAGACGGATAAGTGTGGCAAGCAGCCCTTCGCCTCCCCCGCCCTAACTAGCCACAGACCGGCCCCCGGCTGTCCGGCTGAAGGGACCGCGGTGTACGAAGGTGCTTCCCACACAAAGGTCCGCCAAGGCGCGGTTGCCAGCCCAGCCCAGCAACGCTACGTCTCCCCTCGTGGCCGGCCTATGCCGGCTCGACCTAGTCCTAGCCGGTTGACTCTAACAGCCCGCTACCTTTCCCTAAGGGTGAAGTCCTGTCCCTGTCCCAGACCGGCTCCCGGCTGGCTGGCAGGCGGGGCAGAAGCCGAAAGGAATTCTAGCACGCACGAGCAAGTCAACAGGGAAAAGACGAAAGTTGAGCCGGCACACACTCCTTTTTTTCATCTCTAATAAATAAAACTTCAGTTGAAAATAACAAAAGGCCCACGGCCGCAGGTTCATTACAATACGTTTCAAATACACCCCCAGTGGGTGGAACTCTAGCACTAAAAGTAAAATGCAGACAAAAGTATACAAGGAGGAAGGAGGGGCGATCTTGAGTCGTCTCGCCTTCGGCACCGGCACCTCTAAGGCCGGCTGCGTTCATGCCGGCGGCGCGGGTGCCTTCGAGGCCGGCGCTTCCGGGGCGGCCGAGGTAGAGCCCCCCGCATCGTCAGTCAGCTCGGACGGAGCGTAGTCCTCGGTGTCAGACCCGTCGTCGACCGTCTCGCAATCGCTCCCCACTGGGTCGTCGAGGGCGAGGCCGTACGAGTCCTCCGGGATGACCGCGCCATCTGCACCGCGCTCCAGGATGTATTCGTCCCATGCGGCGAAGGACGCAAGCTCACTCGCCCACCTCTGCAGCTCGTCCGCCACCGCCGACAGTTCCGCCTCGGTGCCGGCACGCTGGGCCGTGAGTAGCCCCAGGTCAAGCTCGGGGTACCACGACCTGGCAAACGGAGTGCCATCTCCGCGCCCGCACGCGCCGCGGAGGCCCTCCAGGCGTTCACCCGTGCAGTCCCGGCGTCCAACCACCAGGCAAGCCGGGACAGGGAGCCTGGATTCATGGCCCGGGGCCAGAGGGCCCGGACCAGCGCCAGGCCGGCCTTCCGGAGCTTCGTCAGCTGGCGGATGACAAGCTCCAGGAGCGCCTCGGCCGCCACCCCCACCTCTTCCGATGTCCAAGGGGCGCCCGACTCGATAACCACTCCCTGGGCCTGCCGGTCCTCACGGTCGGACTCCACGGCTGCCTCGGCGCTCTCTTGGGTATCGGGGAAGAGCCCTAAGACAAGATAAGAAGTCAGAAAGGGAAAAGGAGATGCACCAAGGGGAAAAAGGAAAAGAAGGGCCGGGGACTTACGGCGTAGCATCCGGTCCACCCCGTGGCTCTGCTCCGTCAGGGTCGCCTCCGGGTCCGCCTCTTCCTGGCAGAGGCGCTCAACCTCTTCCTCGGCTGCGTGCCTCTCCTTATGCGCCTTCGTCAGCTCGGCGTCCTAGGCCTCCAGCTTGTCCCGGAGCACTTTCTCCCGCTCCTCCGCCTCCCGGCAGAGCACCGCCTCCCGGTCCGCTAGCTCCCGGCCGTGGGCCTCCTCGAGTTTCTTTCGGTCCGCCCTT
Organism: Hordeum marinum; assembly: GCA_022496015.1. NCBI lineage: Eukaryota > Viridiplantae > Streptophyta > Magnoliopsida > Poales > Poaceae > Hordeum > Hordeum marinum. Next base: position 391,324,328 of record CM039676.1, on the reverse strand, counting down.
AGCCCATCCACCCTCTCGCGGAACTTGCGGCACTCTGCCGCCACGACGTCCCGCTCCCTAATGGCTCGGACCACCTGCCCGTGGAGGCCTACCAACTCTCTGTGGGCGGCTCCACGGAAGGAATGGGATCACGGTTAGAAGAAAGAAATGATGAGGGAGCCGGCCTGGGGCTGCCGGCTTGACTCTCGGGGGCTCCTCCCGCCAAAAACACAAGGACGCTTACCTTGCTGGTCGGTGGTCGCGGCGGCAAGCCGGCTCTCCGCCCCCCGGTAAAACCCCAGCAGAGTGTTGTAAGCCTCCACCTGGCGGTCGTGGGCCTCCTGCAAAAACAAAGAAAGAGACTGCTTTAGGCTCGCGTCCGGTGTCGGCGCGTCGGAGGCCGGCATGCTGGAGGCCGGCGCCCCCGTAGCCGGCGTCTCCCGCGCCGTTGCTCCTGCGGCCGGCACTCCTATTGCCGGCACCTCCGTCACCGGCGTACCTGTGGCCGGCGCCTCCGGCGTCGGCGCATCCAAGTCCACCACCACCGCGCCCGGCGGCACGACGCTCGCCTTCGGTGGCGCGTCGCCCGACGCCGACGGCGCGTCGGTCCCGGCCGGTTGGGCGGCTTGGCGGTCCTTCCCCGCAAAGTACCCCGCGGCCTTCCCACCATCGCCCGTGGGCCGGTCGGCGCCATGGCCGCCCGGCGGCGTCCCCTCTGGGCTGCGGGGGAACGGCTCCCACGTTTGGCCAGCGGCCTGCCCGCCGGCCGCCCCTGCCTTCGCTGCCACCTCCTCCCACTAGTGGCGCTCCTTCTCCCGCAGCTCCCGCTCGACCTTGTCGAGGTCGAGCCATGCCTGGCGCTCCGTCTCCTCAACCGTCAACGGCGGCGTTGTTCCCGTCGTCCCACCGCCCGGCTTTCCATCCAGCGAGCGCGCTTCCCTAATTGCGGCGGGGCATTAGACGAGGCGGGAGGAGGTGAAACCAAGATCTGAGTTAACAAGAGTTTGAAGACTTACCCAATCGCGATCGGCACCGCCTGCCTTGAGGGTCCAGTCGGATTTCCCCTCTGCCTTTTGCTCCCTCTGGCCCGGCTGCCGCCCGGCTGCGCGGCGGCCGCGCGCTTGGGCGCCGGCTTGGAGGCAGCCGGTCCTTTCCCCTTGTCCGCCGTGGCCGGGTCGTTAGCGCTTCGTGGCCGGTGCCCTCGCGGTGCCGTGACTTCTCCCTCCGAGAACTTCGTCGAGTCTTCTACAGCACGAGACGGCTCCAGCTCAACATCGTCGTCGGGCCAATCCATTAATGGTGCCCGGAGCGAGGACTGACCCGACGGCTCGGCCTCGTCGTCCTCCTCCTCCTACGCCTCTTCGTCGCCCGCCTCCACCTCGCCGGCTTGCTCGGTGGCGGCCAGCTCTACGTCAACGTCGTCATCGATATCCGACGGGTCGGACTCCGTCGAGTCCGGCGCCGGTCTCGCGTAGTCGTGCAGGAGCGCGAACCTCTGCAGGCATGTCGGGCGGCGCTGTTTGTCCAGAGGGGGAACTTCGGTCCGGCGACTGGGGAAAGGAGGTAGAGCCGGCTGATTCACTTACCCGCGGTGTCGGGTGACTCCGGCTGTAGGGGATCTTCCCCCACTGCCACTCCCCCACCTTCATCTTCGCCGTCGACACGGCGTTGACCTTCTCCGCCACGCGAGTTGCCTTCAGCTCCTTGGTGGAGATCCAGCAGGGGTCATGGCGCCCCCCATCTGGCATATAAGATGCGGCCGTCGCTAGAGCGGTAGCACCCAGCGTGCCATCATCGCCGCCAGCAGGTCTGCGGCCGTGAGGCCTTCCATCCCGGTCAGCTCGCGGAGGCGGACCTGGAGCCGGTCGGCCGTCTCCGGCGCCGTGGAGGGCGTTGCTCGCCAGTTCTGCATGGCGGTCGGTAGATGGTTGGTGAAGTCAGGGAGGTTGATGTGGTCCGCCTCCTGCCTCACATTCTTCACGTAGAAGAACCCCCGCTGCCACTGCTTCACCGACTTGTGCAGCGGGAGTTTGGGGAAGCCGGTCTCCTGACGGACCTGGATGGACGCGCCCCCACAGGCGGTCATCCTCATCCTTTGTGTCGCCGGATCCTTCGCCATCTGCCGCTTGAAGTAGAAGAGCCGGCACCAAAAGTCCAACCTGGGCTCGACCCCTAGGTACCCCTCGCAGAGCACGACGAACGTCGCCAGCTGCAGGACAGCGTTGGGTGCGAGGTGGTGCGGCTGCAGCCCGAAGTGCGTCAGGAAGCGCCGGAAGAACGCGCTCGCCAGCAACCCCAGCCCGCGGTGGAAGTGGTCGGCGAAGACCACGACCTCGCCCGGCCGCGGCCTGGGGGAGTTCTCCGCCCCCGGCGGGCGGGCCTCCAAGAACTCGGCCGCCGGGAGTTTGCGGCGTGCGCGGAGGTACTCGATGAAGGTGTCGTCGACGTCGCTACCATCCCAGGCGCCCTTGGTCACCACTTCCATGGCGGCGGCGCACGGGTGTGACGGGGGTGCGGGGATTGACCGGCGGTCTTTTCTCTTCGCGATGGCGGGCGGCGGCACGAGCCCGCTGTTCCTCTTGAACCTTTCCCTTCCCTTCTCTCTCTCTCTCTCTCGGCCGGGGGGGGGGCGGGGAGGAGGCGTGGAGCGACGGAGGCGAGGGGAGCAAATAGGCCTTTCTCCCTCGCCTCCCCTACAAATTTATACCCCTGCGGGCAGCGGTGGTGGGGGTGCCCCTCGCGCCTCTGTCCCCCATGATTCCCGATGCGCACAGGGCGGGCATCATGGCGCCCCGAAATGCCAAACGTCCGCCGACCACGCGCGGAATCTACGCAGGCGGTTCGGCTCCGCGGTCGTGGCGGGCCCCGCCTAGTTGCCAACCGTCGCCCGGCCTGCCTGACCTTCCGGGCGCTCCCAACACTCGGGTATTCTTCAAACCGGCGAGGCCCGCCGTGTCTCGACGCCAGGCCTCCCCGGCTTCGGGGACTACTGATGGGGGGATGACCCCCGGGGGGCCTCAAACGCCCCTAATGCTCCGGCTTGCCTACAAGCGAAAGGGCACGCCGCCTTCGAGGAGCCGGCTGGGCTATCCCCCGCCGGGTCCTGTCCCCCTCCCGGCACCGACGTGCTGGCCACTCCTTCTCCAACCACGATGCGCTGGCCGGCTTGGGCCTCCCCGCCCGGCTCCTTCCTCGAGCCGGCTGGGCATTGGATGCCCCTGAAGGGCTCTGCACGGCGACAGTGGCCCCCGTCCCGTCGAGGGTCGGCGCCCGCATGGCCACAGTGGCCTCTCGCAGCTGTCGGACGGCGACCAGGCCTCCAACAGTGGCGGCCTGCCCCCAACCACTCCGCTACTTGCCCCGGCATGGCTACCGGACAGTCGGCCGGCCGCTGACTTCGGCCGACCGCCGCAAGACGCCGCCGCCCGTGGGACCCCGGGCGGCGGGACGACCGGGTTTGGGGCCCGCCACGACAAGATCCAAGCTGGTGGCCCCCGCAGCTGGCCATAGTGGCTGCCGGCCGGGTCCCCCCACGACAGTTATATTCATATTGTAAGCCGGGGGTTGGCCTATAAAACCCCCTGGCCCTCCCATGCAAGGGGGATCGCACCACGCAGACAGAGAAGAACACCCACATAGCATCCATCACAGGATCTTCCCGAGCCAGAACCCTATGCTTCCACCTCGATTCATACAGCTCGGGGAGCACCTTTGTAACCTTGGCCATCAGATCAACGAAACCAAGCAGGAGTAGGGGTTTTACCTCCCATAGAGGGCCCCGAACCTGGGTATACCGCGTGTCAGTCACCGTTCATGCCCAACCCCGTTCCCGGAGTCCACCGACGTCCTTTTGGCCCCTCTCGATAAGCCTGTAGGAGAAATGCCCTAGAGGCAATAATAAATGTTTTTGATTATCTCCCTGTTCATAATTATGTTTATGTTCCATGCTATAACTGCAATGATTCTCGAGTCTACAACTAAAACGAGGCTTGGAGGGAAACTCATGTGCACGTGTGGGATAATAAATGGTAAAATGTATTCCTAGTCTGGCCTCTAAGACTGGCTCAAGTATTGCATGATGATCCTGTTTTCCTGATCATGGGCATGGCTATGCCGGCAATTTTGAGGGCATAATGTTAGAAGAACATTTGTGTTGAATCGACCCAAATTGATGTTATGCTATGAGATACATTCCTCATAAGTTAATGGTTAATAACACAGACAAGTTAATGTTTGCATAATTCCTTAGACCATGAGAGTATCGAGTTTCTTCATGCTTGCTTCATGAACTTTGGGGTTTGTTAAACGTCATCCGTAAATGGGTGGCTATTACGACGGCTTACGGGTTCATGGAAAAGTATGTGAAGTAACTTGATAGCTCAAGATTGGGATTTGCTCCTCCGATGATGGAGAGATATCTCTGGGCCCTCTCGGTGTTATGGTATCCATCATCGTCTGGCCAGACACTTTGTGATTGGATCACGGGGATGCAGGAACACGGGAATGAGAAAAGAGAACAATACCGTTAACGAGGTAACTGGCATAGTGGACAAGTTGTTGATCCACGAGGATGCCAACATGTCTCACCTCGGGTATTTGTACCATATCGCGAAGCAACAGGGATAGCACATGGCAACTGGAGGTTCACTCGAATATTTATTTGTGTGGGCATAGGGATCGATATGGGTGTCCACGGCTCCGATGTTGATCATTGATCGGAAGGGGTTCTGGGTCATGTCTATGCTTCACCGATCCTATAGGGTCACACGCTTAAGGGTCATCTATCTGTTGAATACTAGACAGGGAGTCTGAGAGAAAATCACCGAAAAGTTTCGGACACCGAAAAAGTTTCGGACAGTGGAAAAGTTCCGTAAACAGGTCACCGGAACAGTTTTGGTGAAATTGAAAAGTTGTTTCAAGGGATACCATTAATTCAAATTGGTTTCGGCACATGCCTGATAATTCTTGGAGGGTGCCAGAATCATTCTGGAAACTTCTGGGAATTTTCCGGAAGAATAACCGGAAATGTTCCGGAGCTGCCGGAACTGCATCAGATGCTTTGCGCAGATGAAAATCACTATTCTGGAATTGTTCCGGATCGCATTGAAAATCATTTTAGTGGGGTACTAGAATTGTTCTAAGCCCACATAAATATTTTCAGTTCGAGCGGACGCTGAAAAGTGTCGTCGTGAATAGTGAAAGTGCTTTTTGGACTACTTTATGGAAAGCCACCTTTTGGGGCTTTGCTCCAAAAGATCTTGGGGATGACATGGATGGATTGGAGCCATTTTTGGGGCCCCACATGAGGGTGTGGCCGGCCACATGGTGTACTCCTTCATGGAGTCCCTCTTGTTCCTTGGTTTCACTTTTATGCCCTTGTGGAAGGACTTCATTCATGTGCATTTTGGGTTTTATTGTAAAACCACCCTACCCCTTGGTTTTCCTATAAATAGAGGAGATGTGGGCTGCCATTTCTTCATCCTTGTGCTCTCATACACATGCTTTGCTTTGCAAGCTCTCTCTCTCCCTCCCAGCGAAATAGTTTCGTAGAGCCGAAAGGCTGTCTGGGTTTCGGCAGGAACTAGTTCTGGACGGCGAAGCCCTGCCGGATAGATGACACCGTATGTGTGCAACTTTGTAGAGAGATTGTAGTTTCGGTCTTAGTTCGAGAGTGCCTCCTGAAGGGCTGTCAATGTGACCGTCCGAGTTTTGGAGGTCCTCCCGAAGGGCTGTCCGAGTGATAGTCCGAGCTTCGGAGGTCCTCCCGAAGGGCTGTCCACGACACCGTCCGGGGGACTGTCCGACCGCCTCCCGGAGGGATGTCCGCGGGGCAGATGAGGGTATACATCCTCGCGGTTGGGAGGTTGTAAATCCTAGCTGCGGGGATCTGCACCGCTGATCGTCATCGACTCTACTTCCGCTGCGCTACGAGTCGGTAACGAAAAGATCAAACCTTGTATGCAGTCTTCATAGTGGTCCTGGGCTGGTGCGTAGGTCAGAATTTTTTTGTTTTCTCCTGCGTTACCCTACAAAGCCTACCCATGGCATCTGCTGTAACAAAACCACGACAGCTAGCAAACTACATGCAACATGAGTTTTTCATAGCAAATATGAGCATGGCAGGCTTGTACTAGATAACACGAGCAACCACAACAACTTATTGTAGTAAAATAACAAGGCAGTAACAGATTTGAGTAGGCAATAACAACATGAGCAGCCACAACAACTTGTACTCCATCTACAACGTGAGCAGTAACTTCTACTCTATCTACAATATGAGCAGCAACAACATGAACCCTAACCCATGGCGTGCAACAAGAACCCTAACCCCATCAATAGTTTAGCCATGCTGCTTAAATACATGAAACCAGGAGATCCAGCCTGAACAAGAATCACCATCAATCCTTCCCCATGAACAAGAAAATCAGGAGATCCATCCTCATCCAGAACCCCATGAACCAGAGAGCAACGTGTACCAGATGAACCCTAACCCTAACCCCATTGGTCTACCGAACCATCCCTATCCCCATCGATCCATCCCCATGAACCATAGAAGAACCCATAACAGGGATCTACCGAACCCTAGAAAATCTACCCTAACCCTAGAAGATCGAGGGGAGATGGAGCGAGAGGAGAAGTACCTGGTAGATGATGTAGCGGTAGATGTGGCCGCCATTGTCGATGATGAAGCGGTGGTCGTCGTCGATGTGGCCGCCATCATGGTGGCCAAGGGTTACTAGGCGGGCGATGTTTTTGATGATGCCGTCATCGGGGAGAGGGGAGGAGTGGCAGTGCGGCAAAGAGCAGCGGAGGGACGGGGTGGCGCGGAGCAGGGGAGGGGCGGCGGAGCGGCGCGGTCGTGGGAAGGAGGAGAGGGGAGCGGAATGGGGAAATTTTGAGAGGGAGGAGAGGGGATCCCGTGGGTTAGTGGGAGAGGGGGTGGTGGGTCCCGCCTATTAGTGGGAGAGGTTTTGGAGGGAAATTTTGGGAGAGGGAGAGAAATTTTGGGCGAGTGGAGGGAAAATTTTGGGGTGGGAGGGAAACTCTTTTGGGTTTTGAGGTAGAAAATTTTAGGTTTCTTTGTAAACTTTGTGCAAATAATGGTTAAAATCATACCGAATAGCTGAAGAAAACATCGGTATTCCAAGTTTAATATTTTTACTAGTTGGTACGCCACATTTGATGATGTGACGCGGAGGTCTCCCTTTTTTTGATTTTTTTTGAATTTTTTACGGTGTTTTCAAAAAACCGGTCTAACCTGTCGCGTCGGCCGTCCGTGGCTAGGGGTTTGATCATGCATATCTGTTGGTGATTCTATGATGAAATGCCTACGTGTGAAGCTAAAAATGATTTCTAGCAAAAATAACGAGCAAGCTATGGAGGACCCACAGTTCAAATACTAGCCGGTTCCAACAGAATCGGCCAATGGTTGTCTGAATGGCCGGGAGTAGCTACGAGGGTCGGAAATGAATGATTTTTGGCAACCGTCCGTAGAATAGGGTCTAGTTTGAGATAGACATGGAATGGCGCCGTTTGAAATGTCCCTCTTTGTAGCCGCTTCACGAAAAACATGTGTTTTCGGCATTCAAAAAATGAAAAATGGTTTCTTTGTGAAACAAGCTGGAACCTCTCTTTGGCAACACTGTTTGCCATCACAAGATGGAGGCATGTGCCAAATTTGGGCATATTATCACAAGCTATTCAACGAATGTGTCCATATCATTGCTCGTTTGGCTTGAAAGCCATGAATCTTCGTTAATGGTAGGTCATTTTTGAGAACAATTTTTCAAGAAAACATCGCTATTCCAAGTTTAATATTTTTACTAGTTGGTAGGCCACATTTGATTATGTGACGCAGAGGTCTCCCATTTGTTCGAATTTTTTTGAATTTTTTACGGTGTTTTCAAAAAACCGGTCTAACTTGTCGCGTCGGCCATCCATGGCTAGGGGTTTGATCATGCATATTTGTTGGTGATTCTATGATGAAATGCCTACCTATGAAGCTAAAAATGATTTTTAGCAAAAATAACGGGCAACCTATGGAGGACCCGTAGTTCAAATTCCAGCCGGTTACAGCAGAATCGACCGATGATTGTCTGAATGGCCAGGAGTAGCTACGAGGGTCGGAAATGCATGATTTTTGGCAACCGTCTGTAGAATAGGGTCTACTTTGAGATAGACGTGGAATGGCGCCGTTTGGAATGTCCCTCTTTGTAGCCGCTTCATGAAAAACATGTGTTTTCGGCATTCAAAAAATGAAAAATATTTTTTGTGTGAAAAGAGATGGAACCTCTCTTTGGAAACACTGTCTGCCATCACAAGATGGAGGCATGTGCCAAATTTGGGCATATTATCACAAGCTATTCAACGAATGTGTCCATATCATTGCTCGTTTGGCTTGAAAGCCATGAATCTTCGTTCATGGTAGGTCGTTTTTGAGAACACTTTTTCAAGAAAACATTGGTATTACAAGTGTAATATTTTTGCTAGTTGGTAGGCCACATTTGATGATGTGATGTTGAGGTCTCCCATTTTTTTGATTGTTTTTGAATTGTTTACAGTGTTTTCAAAAAAACCGGTCTAACTTGTCGCGTTGGCCGTCAATGGCTAGGGGTTTGATCATGCATATCTGTTGGTGATTCTATGATGAAAAATGCCTACCTGTGAAGCTAAAAATGATTTTTAGCAAAAATAACGGGAAAGCTATGGAGGACCCGCAGTTCAAATTCCATCCGGTTCCAACAGAATCGACCGATGGTTGCCCGAATGGCCGGGAGTAGCTACGAGGATCACAAATGCATGACTTTTGGCAACCGTCCGTCGAAGAGGGTCTACTTTGAGATAGACATGGAATGGCGCCGTTTGAAATGTCCCTCTTTGTAGCCGCTTCACGAAAAACATGTGTTTTTGGCATTCAAAAAATGAAAAATGTTTTTTTTGTGAAACAAGCTGGAACCTCTCATTGGAAACACTGTTTGCCATCACAAGATGGAGGCATGTGCCAAATTTGGGCATATTATCACAAACTATTCAACGAATGTGGCCATATCATTGCTCGTTTGGCTTGAAAGCCACGAATCTTCGTTCATGGTAGGTCGTTTTTAAGAACACTTTTTCAAGAAAACATCGTTATTACATTTTTAATATTTTTGCTAGTTGGTAGGCCACATTTGATGATGTGACGTTGAGGTCTCCCATTTTTTTGATTTTTTTTGAATTGTTTACGGTGTTTTCAAAAAACCGGTCTAACTTCTCGCGTCGGCCGTCCGTGTCTAGGGGTTTGATCATGCATATCTGTTGGTGATCCTATGATGAAATGCCTACCTTTGAAGCTAAAAATGATTTTTAGAAAAAATAACGGGCAAGTTATGAAGGACCCGCAGTTCAAATTCTAGCCGGTTCCAACAGAATCGGCTGATGGTTGTCTGAATGGTCGGGAGTAGCTACGAGGGTCGGAAATGCATGATTTTTGGCAACCGTCCGTAGAATAGGGTCTAATTTGAGATAGACATGGAATGGCACCGTTTGGAATGTCCCTCTTTGTAGCCGCTTCACGAAAAACATGTGTTTTCAGCATTCAAAAAATGAAAAATGTTTTTTTTGTGAAACAAGCTGGAACCTCTCATTGGCAACACTGTTTTCCATCACAAGATGGAGGCATCTGCCAAATTTGGGCATATTATCACAAACTATTCAACGAATGTGGCCATATCATTGCTCGTTTGGCTTGAAAGCCACGAATCTTCGTTCATGGTAGGTCGTTTTTGAGAACACTTTTTCAAGAAAACATTGGTATTACAACTTTACTATTTTTGCTAGTTGGTAGGCCAGATTTGATGATGTGACGTTGAGGTCTCCCATTTTTTTGATTTTTTTTGAATTGATTACAGTGTTTTCAAAAAACCGGTCTAACTTGTCGCGTTGGCCGTCCGTGGCTAGGGGTTTGATCATGCATATCTGTTGGTGATTCTATGATGAAATGCCTACCTATGAAGCTAAAAATGATTTTTAGAAAAATAACGGGCAAGTTATGAAGGAACTGCAGTTCAAATTCTGTCCGGTTCCAACAGAATCGACCGATGGTTGTCTGAATGGTCGGGAGTAGCTACGAGGGTCGGAAATGCATGATTTTTGGCAACCATCCATAGAATAGGGTCTACTTTAAGATAGACATGGAAAGGCACCGTTTGGAAGGTTCCTCTTTGTAGCCGCTTCACGAAAAACATGTGTTTTGCGCATTCAAAAAATGAAAAATGTTTTTTTTGTGAAACAAGCTAGAACCTCTCTTTGGCAACACTGTTTGCCATCACAAAGATGGAGGCCTGTGCCAAATTTGGGCATATTATCACAAACTATTCAACGAATGAGCATCCATGAGCAAGCACAAAAACACACAATTTTATCTTTCATCCATGAGCATCCATGAGCATGCACAAAATTTTGATTCCCATCAATTACCAAACTGAGCATGGAAGGTAATGGACAGATTAACATGACCACATACTTAACATTGGCATGTTCAGATTTAAATAACCTAACATACTTAACATTGACTTATTTTCTTAAGATCTTCACTCCTCCTTGTTCTTTTTCTCCTTCATCATCTTGATGCTCCTAGAGCGGCGAATTGGATGAAGTGGCCTACGGCGGCCAGGCTGTGGGATGTACTCCTCTACCACAATTGGCATGGTCCTATCGCCCAGCAGTGGGATCGCCAGCGCCATCGCGAGGCCATCGTCAGGCACCGCCACCATCTCGAGGCCATTGTCAGGCACCACCACCGCTAGGTGATCCTCAGGCACCACCACCATCTTGAGGCCATCCTTAGGCACCACCATCGCGAGGCCATCGTCAGCCACCACCATCACGTGGTCATCGCCAGCCACCTCCTCATCCCCGTTCTGCTCCTCCTCATCCCCGCTCTGCTCCTCCTCATCCCCGCTCTGCTCCTCCTCATCCTCCCAGCTGCATTTGCTATAGCCAGAGTCGCTGCTGCTGCTCCTATTGTTGGGAGACGTAGTAGTAAATCAAAAATTTTCCTACGTGTCACCAAGATCTATCCATGGAGAAACCAGCAACAAGAGGGGAGACATTGCATCTTCATACCTTTGAAGATCTCTAAGCGGAAGAGTTACAAGAACGCGGTTGGTGAAGTCGTACTCGCAGCGATTCATATCGCGGTGGATTCCGATCTTAGCACCGAACAACGGTGCCTCCTCGTTCAACACACGTGCAGCCCGGTGACGTCTCCTATGCCTTGATCCAGCAAGGAGGAAGGAGAGGTTGGGGAAGAGCTCCTGCAGCACGACGGCATGGTGGTGGTGGAGCTGCGTGGTACTCTGGCAGAGCTTCGCTAAGCACTACGAAGAACGAGGAAAGGGAGAGGTAGGGTTGCGCCGAGAGGAAGAGAGAACCGTGTGTTGGGCAGCCCTGAAACCTCACATATATATAGGGGGAAGGAGGAGGGAGGGATGCACCTGAGGGTTCCCACCCTAGGGTGGTGCGGCAGCCACCAGATGCATCTGGTGCGGCGGCCAGAGGGGAGGAGAGGAGGGCGCAGCCCTAGGTGGGCCTTAGGCCCATCTCGACCTAGGGTTTCCCCTCCCTCCTTCTCTCATGCGCCTTGGGCCAGGTGGAAGTGGCGCACCAGCCCACCAATGGGCTGGTTTACTCCACCTCACGCCCATGGAGCCCTTCGGGGTTGGTGTCCCCACTTGGTGGACCCCCGGTACCCTTCCAGTGGTCCCGGTACGTTACCGATAATTCCGAAAACACTTCCGGTTGCCAAATCCTCACTTCCTATATATCAATCTTCGTCTCCGGACCATTCCGGGACTCCTCGTGACTTCCGGGATCTCATCCGGGACTCCGAACAACCTTCGGTAACCACATAACTATTTCCCTATAACCATAGCATCATCGAACCTTAAGTGTGTAGACCCTACGGGTTCGGGAGATACGTAGACATGACCGAGACACCTCTCCGGTTGATAACCAACAGAGGGATATGGATACCCATGTTGGATCCCACGTATTCCACGATGACCTCATCGGATGAACTACGATGTCGGGGGTTCAATCAATCCCGTATTCAATTCCCTTTTTCTATCGGTATGATACTTGCCCGAGATTCGATCGTCGGTATCCCTATACCTTGTTCAATCTCGTTACCGGCAAGTCTCTTTACTCATTCCGTAGTACATCATCCCGTTGCTAACTCCTTAGTCACATTGACCTCATTATGATGATACCGAGTGGGCCCAGAGATACCTCTCCGTCACACGGAGTGACAAATCCCAGTCTCGATTCGTGCCAACTCAACAGACACTTTCGGAGATACCCGTAGTGTACCTTTATAGCCACCCAGTTACGTTGTGAAGTTTGGCACACCCAAAGCATTCCTACGGTATCCGGGAGATACACAATCTCATGGTATAAGGAAACAATACTTGACATTGAAAAGCTTTAGCAAACGAACTACACGATCTTGTGCTATGCTTAGGATTGGGTCTTGTCCATCACATCATTCTCCTAATGATGAGATCTCGTTATGAACGACATCCAATGTCCATGGTCATGAAACCGTGACCATCTATTGATCAACGAGCTAGCCAACCTGAGGCTCACTAGGGACATGTTGTGGTCTATGTATTCACACATGTATTACAGTTTTCGGTTAACACAATTGTAGCATGAATAAAAGACAATTATCATGAACTAGGAAATACAATAATAACCGTTTTATTATTGCCTCTAGGGCATATTTCCAAGAGTCTCCCACTTGCACTATAGTCAATAATCTAGTTACATTGTGATGAATCGAACACCCATAGCATTCTGGTGTTGATCATGTTTTGCTCGTGAGAGAGGTTTAGTCAACGGATCTGTGACATTCAGATCCGTATGCACTTTACAAATATCTATGTCTCCCTCCTGAATGTAATCACGGATGGAGTTGAAGCGGTGCTTGATGTGTCTTGTCTTCTTGTGAAACCTGGGATCCTTCACAAGGGCAATAGCTCCAGTGTTGTCACAGAGCAGAGTCATCGGGCCTGACGCATTTGGAATCACTCCTAGATCGGTGATGAACTCCTTCATCCAGACTCCCTCCTTCGCTGCTTCCGAAGAAGCTATGTACTTCGTTTCACATGTAGATGCCGCCACGACGCTTTGCTTGCTGCTGCACCAGCTGTCTACCCCTTCGTTCAAAATATACACGTATCCGGTTTGCGACTTGGAGTCGTCTGGATCTGTGTCGAAGCTAGCGTCGACGTAACCCTTTACGACGAGCTCTTCGGCACCTCCATATATGAGAAACATGTACTTTGTCCTTTTCAGGTACTTCAGGATATTCTTGACCACTGTCCAGTGTCCTCTCCGGGATCACTTTGGTACCTCCCTACCAAATTTATGTCAAGGTTCACATCAGGTCTGGTACACAGCATGGCATACATAATAGAGCCTATGGCTGAAGCATAGGGGATGACACTCATCTCTTCTCTATCCTTTGCCGTGGTCGGGCATTGAGTCGCACTCAATCTCACACCCTGTAACACAGGCAAGAACCCCTTCTTGGACTGATCCATATTGAACTTCTTCAATATCTTTTCAAGGTATGTGCTTTGTGAAAGACCTATGAGGCGCCTCGATCTATCTCTATAGATCTTAATACCTAATATGTAAGCAGCTTCTCCAAGGTCCTTCATTGAAAAACACTTATTCAAGTAGGCCTTTATACTTTCCAAGAGTTCTATATCATTTCCCATTATCAGCATGTCATCCACATATAATATAAGAAATGCTACAGAGCTCCCACTCACTTTCTTGTAAATACAGGGTTCTCCATAAACCTGTACAAACCCAAATGCAGTAATAACCTCATTAAAGCGAATGTTCCAACTCCGAGATGCTTGCACTAGCCCATAGATGGAGCGCTGGAGCTTGCATACTTTGTTAGCATCTTTAGGATTGACAAAACCTTCTGGCTGCATCATATACAGTTCTTCCTTGAGGAAGCCATTAAGGAATGCCGTTTTGACGTCCATTTGCCAGATCTCATAATCATAAAATGCGGCAACTGCTAACATGATTCGGACAGACTTCAGCATTGCTATGGGTGAGAAAGTCTCATCGTAGTCAACTCCTTGAACTTGTCGATAACCCTTAGTGACAAGACGAGCCTTATAGGCGGTCACATTACCGTCCGCTTCAGTCTTCTTCTTAAAGATCCATTTATTTTCAATGGGCTTATCATCAGGGAAGTCCACCAAAGTCCATACTTTGTTTTCATACATGGATCTATCTCAGATTTCATGGCCTCAAGCCATTTGTTGGAACCCGATCCTGCCATCGCTTCTTCATAGTTCGAAGGTTCACCGTTGTCCAACAACATGATCTCTAGGACAGGGTTACCGTACAACTCTAGTGCGGAACATGTGCTAGTGGACCTTCAATGTTCAATAGTAACTTGATCTGAAGTTTCATGATGATCATCATTAACTTCCTCTCCAGCCGGGGTAGGCTCCACAGAAACGACTTCCTATGCTGCGCTACTCTCCAGTTCGAGTGGAGGTACAATTACCTCATCAAGTTCTATTTTCCTCCCACTTACTTCTTTCAAGAGAAAGTCTTTCTCGAGAAAGGATCCATTCTTGGCAACAAGGACTTTGCCCTCGGATCGCAGGTAGAAGGTATACCCAATAGTCTCTTTGGGATATCCTATGAAGACGTACTTTTCCGCTTTGGGTTCGAGCTTCTCAGGTTGAAGTTTCTTCACATAAGCATCGCATCCCAATACTTTTAGAAACGACAGCTTAGGTTTCTTTCCAAACCATAATTCATACGGTGTCGTCTCAACGGATTTAGACGGTTCCCTATTTAAAGTGAATGCGGCAGTCTCTAATGCATATCCCCAAAATGATAGCGGTAAGTCGGTAAGAGACATCATAGATCGCACCATATCCAATAGAGTGCGATTACGACGTTCCGACACACCATTTCGCTGAGGTGTGCCGGGCGACGTGAGTTGTGAAACAATTCCACATTTCCTAAGGTGCGTGCCAAACTCGTGACTTAAATATTGTCCGCCACAATCAGATCGTAGGCATTTTATTTTCCTGTCACGCTGATTCTCTACCTCACTCTGAAATTCCTTGAACCTTTCAAAGGTTTCAGACTTGTGTTTCATTAAGTAGACATACCCATATCTGCTCAAGTCATCAGTGAGGGTGAGAACATAATGGTAGCCACCGCGAGCCTCGACGCTCATTGGACCGCATACATTGGTATGTATTATCTCCAACAAGTCAGTTGCTCGCTCCATTGTTCCGGAGAACGGAGTCTTGGTCATCTTGCCCATGAGGCATGGTTCGCACGTGTCAAATGATTCGAAATCAAGTGACTCTGAAAGTCCATCAACATGGAGCTTCTTCATGCATTTGACAGCAATATGACCAACGCGGCAGTGCCACATGTATGTGGGACTATCATTATCAACCTTACACTTTTTGGTACTCACACTATGGACATGTTTAACATTACATTCGAGATTCATCAAAAATAAACCATTGACCAGCTGGGCATGACCATAAAAAATTTCTCTCATATAAATAGAACAACCATTATTCATAGATTTAAATGAGTCTCCATCTCGCATCAAGCGAGATCTAGATACAATTATTAAGGTTTAAAACTGATCCCGAAGGTAGATGTAGAGGTAGCGTGCCGACGGCGATCACATCGACTTTGGAACCATTCCCGACGCGCATCGTCACCTCGTCCTTTGCCAGCCTCCGCTTATTCCGTAGCTCCTACTTGGAGTTACAAATTTGAGCAACTACACCGGTATCAAATACCCAGGAGCTACTATGAGCGCTGGTTAAGTACACATCAATAACAAGTATATCACATATACCTTTAATGTTGTCGTCCTTCTTATCCTCTAAGTACTTGGGGTAGTTCTGCTTCCAGTGACCGGCACCCTTGCAATAAAAGCACTCAGTCTCAGGCTTGGGTCCATTCTTGTTCTTCTTCTTCCCGGCAACTTGCTTACCGGGCGCGGCAACAGCTTTGCCGTCCTTCTTGAAGTTCTTTTTACCCTTGCCTTTCTTGAAACTAGTAGTCTTATTCACCATCAACACTTGATGCTCCTTTTTTATCTCGACCTCTGCTGATTTTAGCATCGAGTACAACTCAGGAATGGACTTCTCCATACCCTACATGTTGTAGTTCATCACAAAGCTTTTGTAGCTAGGTGGAAGCGACTGGAGGATTCTGTCAATGACTGAGTCATCCGGGAGATTAACTCCCAGCTGCGTCAAGCAGTTGTGTAGCCCAGACATCTTGAGGATGTGCTCACTGACAGAACTGTTCTCCTCCATCTTACAGCTAAAGAACTTGTCGGAGATGTCATATCTCTCGACCCGGGCATGAGCTTGGAAAACCAGTTTCAGTTCTTGGAACATCTCATATGCTCCATGTTGCTCAAAATGCTTTTGGAGCCCCGGTTCTAAACTGTAAAGCATGCCGCACTGAACAAGGGAGTAATCATGCAGTGAGAATGCCAAGCGTTCGCAACGTCTTTCTCTTCTGGGAGAAGGGATGGGTCACCTAGCGGTGCATCAAGGACATACAATTTCTTGGAAGCTATGAGGATGATCCTCAAGCCATGGACCCAGTCCGCATAGTTGCTTCCATCATCTTTCAGCTTGGTTTTCTCTAGGAACGTGTTGAAATTGAGGGTGACATTCGCGTTGGCCATTGGATCTACCATATAGATAGTAAAGACAATTTTAGACTAAGTTCATGATAATTGAGTTCAATCAATCCCGTATTCAATTCCCTTTGTCTACCGGTATGATACTTGCCCGATATTCGATCGTCGGTATCCCTGTACCTTGTTCAATCTCGTTACCAGCAAGTCTCTTTACTCATTCCATAGTACATCATCCCGTGGCTAACTCCTTAGTCACATTGAGCTCATTATGATGATGTCTTACCGAGTGGGCCCAGAGATACCTCTCCGTCACACGGAGTGACAAATCCCAGTCTCGATTCGTGCCAACCCAACAGACACTTTCGGAGATACCCGTAGTGTACCTTCCTAGCCACCCAGTTACGTTGTGACATTTGGCACACCCAAAGAATTCCTACGGTATCCGGGAGTTGCACAATCTCATGGTCTAAGGAAACGATACTTGACATTGAAAAGCTTTAGCAAACGAACTACACGATCTTGTGCTATGCTTAGGATTGGGTCTTGTTCATCACATCATTCTCCTAATGATGTGATCCCGTTATCAACGACATCCAATGTCCATGGTCATGAAACCGTGACGATCTATTGATCAACGAGCTAGCCAACCATAGGCTCACTAGGGACATGATGTGGTGTATGTATTCACACATGTATTACGGTTTCCGGTTAACACAATTGTAGCATGAATGATGGATAATTATCTTGAACTAGGAAATACAATAATAACCATTTTATTATTGCCTCTAGGGCATATTTCCAACACCTATTTCCTAACCAAATGCACCGAGCAGGTTTATTTAACAATCGGTGTGAGACAAAGACAAATGTAGAGGAAGATGAGGCAGAGCGTACTGGCAGGATCATCGTCCTGGTAGCGAATGCGGCACATAGTCGTGCTGAACACCTTCACGATGAGCATGGCGTTGCCATCGTACCGGAGGACAAGGAAGTACCCATGCCGTAGGTTGTAGGCATGGACGAACTGCTTCCAGCCACGATCTAGATACATGTGGCCGTCAGTGTCAACCACCACCTCCACATCCCACAGCCTGCGAAGCCCGCTGCCGGCCTGCCGCAGCTTCATTTTCTATGGCCGACGGCCGTCCAGCATCTTCATAAAAGTGTCAGGCAGCCTCTGCAGCGAGTGTCAAGCAGTGATTTAGCAAATAGCAGAGTTCTGATAAAGAGACGGGTGAAGTATAGATCTCTTCTTTTATTTACCAGCCTGCTGCTGGAGGATATCTCAAGTATGATCTGTTGGGGAACGTCGCATGGGAAACAAAATTTTTCCTACGCACACGTAGATCTATCCATGGTGATGAGCATCTATGAGAGGGGGAGTGGATCTACATACCCTTGTAGTTCGCTAAGAGGGAAGCGTTAAGAAACACGCTTGGTGTAGTGGAACATCTTCGCGATCCAAATCGCCGAGCGTCCCGCGATCTCATCACGATCCGTCCCGCGATCTCATCATGATCCGTCCCGTGAACACATCACGGTCCGTCCCGTGAACACATCACGATCCGTCCCACGATCTCATCACGATCCGTCCCGCGATCTCATCACGGTCCGTCCTGCGATCTCATCACGTTCCGTCCCGCGATCCAATCATGGTCGTCTTGTGGCCTTGATCACGGTTTTTCCGATCTAGTACCAAACGGATGGCACCTTCGCGTTCAGCACACGTGCAGCTTGATGACGATCTCCACCATCTCATCCAGCAAGAGGATGTGGAGAGGAGGAAGAGTACACCGGCAGCATGACGGCGCTTCGGTGATGGTGGTGGAGCAATTCCGGCAGGGCTTCGCCTAAGCACTGTGGAAAACCGATCTAGAGGAGCACCGGTGGAACGGGTAGCACGCAGCCGTAAAAACTAGTGTAAAAACCCTCTATTCGACCAATATATATAGGAGGAGAGGAGAGGCTAGCCGCAAGGGCTGGCCCTCTTTGGATTCGGCCAAGACAAGGAGGGAGAGGAGCACTCCTCCTCCAATCCTAGTAGGACTAGGATTACTCCTTTTAGGCCTTTTTCCACCTTTTTCCACTGGGTCTCTTTCTTCCAGCCAGATGGGCCTTATGTGGAGGTTCCACCAGACCACTAAGGGCTGGTTAATAGTTTCCCACTGCCCATGAAGCCTCTTGGGTCGAAATACCCCTCCCGGAGGTCTCCCGGTACACTACCGAAGAGCCCGAAACTTTTCCGGCGACCAACCAGGGACATCCTATATATGAATCTTTACCTCCGGACCATTCCGGAGCTCCTCCTAACGTCCGAGATCTCATCCGGGACTCCGAACAACCTTCGGTCACCACCATACATAACTCTACCATTCGTGTTCGAGAACTATGTAGACATGACCGAGACACCTCTACGGACAATAACCAATAGCGGGCCCTAGATGACCATATTGGTTCCTACATATTCTACGAAGATCTTTATCGGTCGAACCTCTATATCAAGGATTCAGTTAATCCCGTATAACGTTCCCTTTGTTCTTCGGTATGTTACTTGCCCGAGATTCGATCGTCGGTATCTCCATATCTAGTTCAATCTTGTTTACCGGCAAGTCTCTTTACTCGTTTCGTAATGCAAGATCCCGTGGCTAACACTTTAGTCACATTGCTTGCAAGGCTTGTTTGTGATATTGCATTACTGAGTGGGCCGTGAGATACCTCTCCGTCACACGGAGTAACAAATCCCAGTCTTGATCCATGCCAACCCAACAGACACCCTTGAAGATACCTGTAGAGCACCTTTATAGTCACCCAGTTATGTTGCGACATTTGATACACACAATGTACTCCTCCGGTGTCAGTGAGTTGCATGATCTCATGGTCATAGGAACATATACTTGACATGTAGAAAACAGTAGCAATAAACTGACACGATCATATGCTACGTTTGTAGTTTGGGTTCCGTCCATCACATCATTCTCCTAATGATGTGATCCCGTTATCAAATGAGATCTCATGTCCACGGCTAGGAAACCTTTACCATCCTTTGATCAACGAGCTAGTTCACTAGAGGCATACTAGGGACTTAGTGTTTTGTCTATGTATCCACACATGTATCCATGTTTCCAATTAATACAATTCTAGCATGGATAATAAACAATTATCATGAACAAGTAAATATGATAATAACTAATTTAGTATTGCCTCTAGGGCATATTTACAACAGTCTCCCACTTGCACTAGAGTCAATAATCTAGTTCACATCACCATGTGATTTGCATTGTTATGAATCTAACACCCAATAAGTTCTGGGGCTCGATCATGCTTTGCATGTGAGAAAGGTCTTTATAGTCCACGGGTCTGCGGCATTTCAGATCCATGTGTACTTTGCAAATCTCTATGTCAAACTGTAAATAGTGCTACCACACTCCACTTGGTACTATTCCAAATGGCTGCCCCATTATACGTATCCAGATTGCTACTATGAGTCATTCGGATCGGTGTTAAAGCTTGGATCGAGGTAACTCTTTACGACGAACTCTTTACCACCTCCATAATCGATAAACATCTCCTTAGTCTTTTAGTTACTAAGGATAATCTTGATCGCTGTCCAGTGATCCACTCCTGGATCACACTTGTACCCCTTGAAGGACTCATGGCAAGGCACGCATAGGTGAGGTACAGAGCATTGCATACTATACAGAGCCTATGGCTAAGGCATAGGGGACGACGTTTGTCCTTTCTCTTTCTTCTGCCCTTGTCGAGCTTTGAGTCTCACTCAACTTCACACCTTACAAATCAGGCGAGAACTCTTTCTCTGACTGATCCATTTTGAACAATTTCAAAATCTTGTCAAGGTATGTACTCATTGAAAGTCTCATCAAGCATCTTGATCTATCTCTATAGATCTTGATGCTCAACAATTAGGTAGTTTTATCTAGGTTTTACTTTGAAGAAATTCTACAACCATTTATGCTTTCCAGAAATTCTACATTATTTCCGATCAACAATATGTCAACCACATATGCTTACCAGAAACTCTATAGTGCTCCCACTCACTTTATTGTAAATACAAGTTTCTCTTAAACTTTGTATAAACTACAAAACTTTGATCACTTCATCAAAGAGTATATTCCAACTCCGAGATGCTTGCTCCATACCATAGAAGGATTGCTGGAGCTCGCACACATTTTAGCATCCTTAGGACTGACAAAACCTTCTGGTTGGATCACATACAACCTTTCCTCAAGTAAACTGTTAAGGAAACGATGTTTTGTCACCCATCTGCCAGATTTCATAATTGAAAAACGCAACAACTGATAACATAATTCCAATAGACTTTAGCATCGCTACGAGTGAGAAAGCCTCATCGTAGTCAACTCCTTGAAAATGGTGAAAACTTCTCTGCGACAAGTCGAGCTTTATAAATGGTGACATTCACCATCCGCATCTGTCTTCATCCCAAAGATCCAGTCATACTCGACGACCTGTTGTCCAACGAGCAAGTCTACCAAAGTCTATACTTGGTTTTCATACATGGATCCTTTCTCGGATTTCATGGTCTCTAACCATTTGTTGGAATCCGGACCCATCATCGCTTCTCCATAGCTCGTAGGTTCATCGTTGTCCAACAACATGTCCTCTCAGACAGGGTTGTCGTACCACTCAAGAGCAGTACACGTCCTTTGTCGACCTACGAGGTTCGATAGTAACTTGATCCGAAGCTTCATGATCATCATCATTAACTTCCTCTTCAACTAACGTAGGCTTCATAGAAACAACTTCCTGCGCTGCGCTTCTCTCTCATTGAAACAAAGGTTCAATAACCTCATCAAGTTCTATCTTCCTCCCACTCAATTCTTTCGAGAGAAACCTTTTCTCGGGAAAGGACCTATTTTAGCAACAAACACTTTGCACTCGGATCTGAGATAGAAGGTATACCCGACTCTTCTACCGGTATTCTATGAAGATGCATTTGTCCGCTTTGGGTTCAAGCTCATTAGGTGAAAACTTTTTCCACACAAGCTTCGTAGCCCCAAACATCAAGAAATGAGAGCTTAGGTTTCTATCAAACCATAATTCACACGGTGTCATCTCAACGGATTTAGATCGTGCTCTATTTAAAGTGAATGTGGTTATCTCTAATGCATAACCCCAAAACAATAGTGGCAAAACGATAAGAGACATCATAGTATGTGCTATATAAAATAAGGAACGACTACGACGTTCGGACACACCTTCACACTATGGTGTTCGAGGTGGCGTGAGTTGTGAAACAACTTTCACACTGTCTAAAGTTGTATGCCAAACTCGTAACCCATATATTCACCTCCACGATGATATCGGAGATATTTTTATCTTCTTGTCACAATGACCTTAAACTTCACTCTGAATTTGGTTGAACCTTTCAAACAATTCAGACTTGTGTTTCATTAAGTAAATATACACTATATCTACTGAAATCATCAGTGAAGGTAAGAAAATAACGATATCCACCGCAAGCTACAAACACTCATTGGACCGTATATATCAACATGTATTGTTTCCAATAAGTCACTTGCCCATTCCATCAAGCCGGAAAATGGGGTTTAGTCATCTTACCCAAAAGGCATGATCCGCATGTCTCAACCGATTTGAAATTGAATGAGTCCAAAGATCCATCAGCATGGAGTTTCTTCATGCGCTTTACACCAATATTAGATTTATCCGCAGTGCCACAAGTATGTGGTACCATAATTATTAACTTTGTATCTTTTGGCATCTATGTTACGAACATGTGTATTACTACGCTCAAGATTCAACAAACCATTCTCACTGGGTGCATGACCATTGAAGGTATTATTCATTTAAACAGAATAACCATTATTCTCTAACTCAAATGAATAACCGTGTTGCAGTAAACACGATCTAATCACGTTCATGCTCAATGCAAAAACACAAAATAACATTTAGGTTCGTCACTAATCCCGAAGGTAGAGAGAGCGTGCGATGTTGATCACATCGACCTTGGAAACATTTCCAACACACATCGTCACCTCGCCCTTAGCTAGTTCTCTGTTTGTTCCGTAGCTTTTATTTTGAGTTACTAACATTTAGCAACCAAACCGGTATCCAATACCCAGGTGCTACTAGGAGTACTAGCAAGGTACACATCAATAACACGTATATAAAATATACTTCTGTCGACGTTGCCAGCCTTCTTATCTACCAAGGATCTAGGGTTGTTCCGCTTCAGTGACTGCTCTCCTCATAATCGAAGCACTTAGTCTCGGGTTTGGGTTCAACTTTGGGTTGCTTCACTGGAGCACCAACTGACTTGCCATCCACGAAGTTTCCCTCCTTGCCCTTGCCCTTCTCGAAACTAGTGGTTTTACTAACCATCAACACTTGACGCTCCTTCTTGATTTCTACCTTCATGGTGTCAAACATCGCGAACAGCTCAGGGATCATTATTTCTATCCCTGGCAATTTATAGTTCATCACCAAGTTCTAGTAGCTTAGTGATAGTGACTTGGAGAACTATGTCAATGACTATCTTATTTGTAAGATCAACTCCCACTCGATTCAAGCGATTGTAGCACCCAGACAATCTGAGCACATGCTCAACGATTGAGCTATTGTCGTTCATCTTGCAAGCAAAGAATCTGTTGGAGATCTCATATCTCGCAACACGAGAACGAGCCTAAGATCACAATCTCATCTCTTAGAACATCTCATATGTATCCGTGACGTTCAATACATTTCGGAGCCTTAATTCTAAGCCGTAATGCATGGCACACTAAACTATCAAGTAGTCATCGGAACGTGCCTGTCAAATGTTCACAACATCTACAAACGACGCTAGAGGGGGTGGTGCACCGAGCGGTGCATTAAGGACATAAGCCTTTCTGTGCAGCAACGAGGACAATCCTCAGATCACGGACCTAGTCCGCAATATTGCTACCATCATCTTTCAACTCTATTTCTCTAGGAACATAAAAATACAAGGGAGCTACAGCGTGAGCTAGTAATCTACGACATAATTTGCAAAGACACTATTGACTATGTTAATGATAATGAGTTCAATTAATCATATTACTTAAGAACTCCCACTCAAATTGACATACCTCCGGTCATTCGAGTGTTACATGATCCAAATCCACCAACTCAAGTCCAATCATCACGCGAGTTGAGGTGGCTTTAATGGTGAACATCATTATGTTGATCATATCTACTATATGATTCATGTTCGACCTTTCGGTCTCTTGTGTTCCGAGGCCATGTCTGTACATGCTAGGGTCGTCAAGTTTATCCCGAGTGTTCTGCTTGCACCCGTTGTATGTGAACGTAGAGTCTATCACACCCGATCATCACATGGTGTCTCAACACGACGAACTTCCGCAACGGTGCACACTCGGGGAGAACACAATTTATCTTGAAATTTAAGTGAGGGATCACCTTATAATGCTACCGTCGTACTAAGCAAACCAAGGTGCATCAAAGGATTAACATCACATGCGATTCATAAGTGACAAGATATGGCCATGAACTTGTGCTTAAGATCTCCATATTCAAAGCACCGGCATGATCTCCACCGTCACCGGCACGACACCATGATCTCCATCATCTTGATCTCCATCAATGTGCTGCCATTGGGGTTGTGCCACCAGCCCTGCTTCTACTTCTATTGCTACCGTTTAGTGATAAAGTAAAGCATTAGATAACGCTTAATGATTGACACTCAGGTCATACAATAATTAAAGACAACCCTATGGCTCCGGCCGGTTGCCGTACTCATCGACGTGCAAGTCGTGAAACTCTATACATCACATGATCATCTCATACATCACATATATCACATCATGCAATTGGCCATATCACATCACAACATACCTTGCAAAAACAAGTTAGACGTCCTCTAATTATTGTTGCATGTTTTATGTGGCTGCTATGGGTATCTAGCAAGAATGATTCTCACCTACGCATAAACCACAACGGTGATACATAGTTTGCTTTTCAACCTTCTCAAGGACCACCTTTGTCGGATCCGATCCAACTAAAGTGAGAGAAACTGTCACCCGCAAGCCATCTAAGCAGCAAGTTGCGTTGAGGGAACCGGTCTCTCGTAAGCGTACGAGTAATGTTGGTCTGGGCCGCTTCGTCTCACAATACCGCTGAACCAAAATACGACCAAGGGAGGAACCAATCTAAGCATCAACGCCCACAAACCTTTTGTGTTCTACTCGAGATCTCATCGAACCATCAACCTGGCTCATGATGCCATTGTTGGGGAACGTCGCATGGGAAACAAAAAATTTCCTACGCACACATAGATCTATCCATGATGATGAGCATCTACGAGCGGGGGAGTGGATCTACATACCCTTGTAGATCGCTAAGCGGGAAGCGTTAAGAAACGCGGTTGGTGTAGTCGAACATCTTCGCGATCCAAATCGCCGAGCGTCCCGCGATCTCATCACGATCCGGCCCGCGATCTCATCACGATCCGTCCCGTGAACACATCACGGTCCGTCCCGTGAACACATCACGATCCTTCCCATGATCTCATCACGGTCCGTCCCGCGATCTCATCACGGTCCGTCCTGCGATCCAATCACGGTCGTCTCGTGGCCTTGATCACGATTCTTCCGATCTAGTACCGAACGGATGGCACCTCCGCGTTCAGCACACATGCAGCTTGATAACGATCTCCACCGTCTCGATCCAGAAAGAGGAAGTGGAGAGGAGGAAGAGTACACCGGCAGCGTGACGGCGCTCCCGTGATGGTGGTGGAGATTTTCCGGCAGGGCTTCGCCTAAGCACTGTGGAAAACTGATCTAGAGGAGCACCGGTGGAACGGGTAGCACGTGGCCATAAAAACTAGTGCAAAAACCCTCTTCCACCAATATATATAGGAGGAGAGGAGAGGCTGCCGCAAGGTCTGGCCCTCTTTGGATTCGGCCAAGACAAGGAGGGAGAGGAGGACTCTCCTCCTCCAATCCTAGTAGGACCAGGATTGCTCCTTTTTGGCCTTTTTCCACCTTTTTCCTTTGGGTCTCTTTCTTCCAGCCGCATGGGACTTATGTGGAGGTTACACCAGCCCACCAAGGGCTGGTTAATACTTTCCCACAGCCCATGAAGCCTCTTGGGTCGAAATACCCCTCCCGGAGGTCTCCCGGTACACTACCGACACTCCCGGTACACTACCGATGAGCCCGAAACTTTTCCGGCGACCAAACTGGAACATCCTATATATGAATCTTTACCTCCGGACCATTCCGAAGCTCCTCGTGACATCTGGGATCTCATCCGGGACTCCGAACAACCTTTGGTCACCACCATACATAACTCTACCCTATCGAAGCATCACCAAACCTTAAGTGTGCAGACCCGCGGGTTCGAGAACTATGTAGACATGACCGAGACACCTCTACGGACAATAACCAATAGCGGGCCCTGGATGACCATATTGGTTCCTACATATTCTAGGAAGATCTTGATCGGTCGAACCTCTATGTCAAGGATTCAGTTAATCCCGTATAACGTTCCCTTTGTTCTTCGGTATGTTACTTGCCCGAGATTCGATCGTCGGTATCTCCATACCTAGTGCAATCTCGTTTACCGGCAAGTATCTTTACTCATTCCGTAAAGCAAGATCCCGTGGCTAACACTTTAGTCACATTGCTTGCAAGGCTTGTTTGTGATATTGCATTACCGAGTGGGCCCTGAGATACCTCTCCGTCACACGGAGTAACAAATCCCAGTCTTGATCCATGCCAACCCAATAGAAACCCTCGGAGATAACTATAGAGCACCTTTATAGTCACCCAGTTATGTTGCGATGTTTGATACACACAAGGTACTCCTCCGGTGTCAGTGAGTTGCATGATCTCATGGTCATATGATCGTGTCAGTTTATTGCTACTGTTTGTATATGTTCCTATGACCATGAGATCATGCAACTCACGGACACCGAAGGAGTGCCTTGTGTGTATCAAACGTCGCAACATAACTGGGTGACTATAAAGGTGCTCAACAGGTATCTCCGAGGGTGTCTGTTGGGTTGGCATGGATCAAGACTGGGATTTGTTACTCCGTGTGACGGAGAGGTATCTCAGGGCCCACTCGGTAATACAACATCACAATAAGCCTTGCAAGCAATGTGACTAAGTGTTAGTCACGGGATCTTGTATTATGGAACGAGTAAAGAGACTTGCCGGTAAAGAGGTTGAACTAGGTATGGAGATGCCGACAATTGAATCTCGGTCAAGTAACATACCGAAGAACAAAGGGAACATCATTCGGGATTAACTGAATCCTTGACATAGAGGTTCGACCGATAAAGATCTTCGTAGAATATGTAGGAACCAATATGGGAATCCAGGTCCCGCTATTGTTTATTGACCGTAAAGTTGTCTCGGTCATGTCTACATAGTTGTTGAACCCACAGGGTTTGCACACTTAAGGTTCGGTGACGTTTCAGTAGTATAGAGTTATGTATGGTGGTGACCAAAGGTTGTTATGAGTCCCGAATGAGATCCCGGACGTCACGAGGAGCTCCGGAATGGTCTGTAGGTAAAGATTGATATATAGGAAGTCCTATTTTGGTCGCCGGAAAGGTTTTGGGCTCATCAGTAGAGTACCGGTAGTGCCGGTAGTGTACCGGGAAACCATCGGGAGGGGTATTTCGACCCAGGAGGCTACATGGGCTGTGGGAGAGTGAACACCAGCCCTTGGTGGGCTGGTGGAAGTCCCACACAAGGCCCATGCAGCTAGGAGAGAAAAGCCCAAAGAGAAAAGGTGGGAAAAGGCAAAAAAAGGCAAAATAGGGAGGAATCCTAGTCCTACTAGGATTGGAGGAGGAATCCTCCTCTCCTCCTAGTTCGGTCGAACCAAGGGCTGGACCCTTGAGGGCCAAGCCTACTCCTCTCTTCCTCCTATATATACTGGAGGTTTTAGGGTTTTTGACACGAGATTTTCAGCCGTGTGCTACCCGTTCCTCCAGCGCATAGTTTCTCCTCTAGATCGGATTTCTACAGTGCTTAGGCGAAGCCCTGCCGAAATAGATCCACCACCATCGCCGGAGCACCTTCACACTGCCGGAGAAATCTCCTACCTCTCCGCTCCCTCTTGCTGGATCAAGTAGGCTGAGATCGTCATCAAGCTGCACGTGTGCTGAACGCGGAGGTGCCTTCCGTTCGGCGCTAGATTTGAAGGACCGTGATCGAGATCGCGAGACGGATCGTGATGAGATCGCAGGACGGATCGTGATGAGTTCGCGGGACGGATCGAGATTGGATCGCGGGAAGGATCATGATTGGATCGCGGGACGCTCGGCGATTTGGATCGCGAAGATGTTTGACCTCACCAACCACGTTTCTTAATTCTTCCCACTTAGCGATCTACAAGGGTACGTAGATCCACTCTCCCTCTCATAGATGCTCATTACCATGGATAGATCTTGCGTGTGCGTAGGAATTTTTTTTTTCCCATGGAACGTTCCCCAACAGTGGTATCAGAGCTAGATTTATGTGTAGATGAGATCTCGAGTAGAACACAAAGAGTTTATGGGCGTTGATTCTTAGATTGCTTCCTCCCTTGGTCATTTTTTGGTTCAGCAGTATTGTGGGATGAAGCGGTCCGTGCCAACATTACTCGTACGCTTACGACAGACCGGTTCCCTCAACTTCAACTTGTTGCATAGATGGCTTGCGGGTGTCAGTTTCTCTCACTTTAGTTGGATCGGATTTGACAAAGGCGGTCCTTGAGAAGGTTGAAAAGCAACTAATGTATCACCGTTGTGGTTTATGCGTAGGTGAGAATTGTTCTTGCTAGATACCCGTAGCAGGCACGTAAAACATGCAACAAAAATTAGAGGACGTCTAACTCGTTTTTGCAGGGTATGTTGTGATGTGATATGGCCAATTGCATGATGTGATATATGTGATGTATGAGATGATCATGTGATGTATAGAATATCACGACTTGCATGTCGATGAGTACGGCAACCGGCAGGAGCCATGGGGTTGTCTTTAATTATTGTATGACCTGCGTGTCAATCATGAAGCGCTATGTAATGCTTTACTTTATCGCTAAACGGTAGCAATAGTAGTAGAAGCATGATGGGCGCGACAACCCCGATGGAGACACGTTGATGGAGATCAAGATGATGGAAATCATGGTGTCATACCGGTGACGATGGAGATCATGCCGGTGCTTTCTAGATGGAGATCAAAAGCACAAGTGCATGGCCATATCATGTCACTTATGATTTGCATGTGATGTTAATCCTTTTATGCACCTTATTTTGCTTAGGACGACGGTAGCATTATAAGGTGATCCCTCACTTAAATTTAAAGATGAATTGTGTTCTCCCCAAGTGTGCACCGTTGCAAAAGTACGTCGTGTCGAGACACCACGTAATGATCGGGTGTGATAGACTCTACGTCGAGAGAAGTATATTTGATATATGTGTTATTGATGTGTACCTTGCTAGTACACCTAAGTAGCACCTGGGTATTGGATACCGGTTCGGTTGCTAAATGTTAGTAACTCGAAATAAAAGCTACAGAATAAACGGAGAACTGGCTAAGGGTGAGGTGACGATGTGTGTTGCAAATGTTTCCATGGTTGATGTGATCAACATCGCACGCTCTCTATACCTTCGGGATTAGTGATGAACCTAAATAAATGTTATTTGGTGTTTTGCCTTGAGCATGAACGTGATTACATCGTGTTTATTGCAACACGGTTATTCATTTAAGTTAGAGAATAATGGTTATTCTGTTTACATGAATAATACCTTCAATGGTCATGCACCCAGTGAGAATGGTTTGTTGAATCTTGATCGTAGTAATACACATGTTCATAACATTGATGTCAAAATATACAAAGTTAATAATGATAGTACCACATACTTGTGGCACTCCCGCTAAATTTCATATTGGTATAAAGCGCATGAAGAAACTCCATGCTTATGGATCTTTGGACTCATTCAATTTCGAATCGGTTGAGACATGCGAACCATGCCTCTTGGGCAAGATGACAAAGGACCCCATTTTCCAGATGGATGGAGCGGGCAAGTGATTTATTGGAAATGATACATGTTGATGTCTGCAATCCAATGAGTTTTGTAGCATGCGGTGGATATCGTTATTTTCTTACCTTCACTGATGATTTGAGTAGATATAGTGTATATTTACTTAATGAAACACAAGTCTGAATCATTTGAAAGGTTCAAGCAAATTCAGAGTGAAGTTTAAAGATCATCGCGACAAGAAGATAAAAATGTCTATGATATGATCGTGGAGGTGAATATCTGAGTTACGAGTTTGGCATACAACTTTAGACAATGTGAAACTTGTTTCACAACTCACGCCACCTGGAACACCATAGTGTGATGGTGGGCCCGAACGTCATAGTCATGCTCTATTAGATATGGTGCGTGCTATGATGTCTCTTATCATTTTGCTACTATAATTTTGGGGTTATGCATTAGAGACAACTACATTCACTTTAAATAGGGCACCATCTAAATCCGTTGAGATGACATCGTGTGAATTATGGTTTGATTGAAACCCAAGCTATCATTTCTTAATGTTTGGGGCTATGACGCTTGTGTGGAAAAATTGTTTTCACCTAATGAGCTCGAACCCAAAGCGGGCAAATGCATCTTCATAGAATACCCTAAGAACAGTTGGGTGAACCTTCTATCTCAGACCCAAGCATAAAGAGTTTGTTGCTGAAAATGGGTCATTTCTCGAGAAAAAGTTTCTCTCGGAAGAATTGAGTGGGAGGAAGATAGAACTTGATGAGGTTGTTGAACGTTTGTCTCAATCAGAGTAGTGCAGCGCAGAAAGATGTTTCTCTGGAACCTACGTCAGTTGAAGAGGAAGTAAATGATGATGATCATGAAGCTTCAGATCAAGTTACTATCAAACCTCGTAGGTTGACAAGGATGTGTAATGCTCCTGAGTGGTACGACAACCCTGTCTTAGAGGTCATGTTGTTGGACAACGATGAACCTACGAGCTATGGAGAAGCAATGATTGGCCCAGATTCCGACAAATGGTTAGAGGCCATGAAATCCGAGAAAGGTTCCATGTATGAAAACCAACTATAGACTTTGGTAGACTTGCTCATTGGACGGTAGGTCATTGAGTACAAATGGACCTTTAAGATTAAGACAGACGCTGATGGTGAATGTCACCATTTATAAAGCTCGACTTGTCGCAAAGAAGTCTCCGCCAAGTTCAAGGAGTTGACTGCGATGAGACTTTCTCACTCGTAGCAATGCTAAAGTCTATTGGAATGATGTTAGCAGTTGCTGCATTTTTAAATTATGAAATTTGGCAGATGGATGACAAAACATCGTTTCCTTAACAGTTTACTTGAGGAAAGGTTGTATGTTATACAACCAGAAGGTTTTGTCAGTCCTAAGGATGCTAAAATGTGTGCAAGCTCCAGCAATCCATCTAAGGGCTGGAGCAAGCACCTCGGAGTTGGAATATACACTTTGATGAGCTGATCAAAGTTTTGTAGTTTATACAAAGTTTACGAGAAAATTGTATTTACAATAAAGTGAGTGGGAGCACTATAGAATTTCTGATAAGTATATGTGGATGACATATTGTTGATCGGAAATAATGTAGAATTTCTGGAAAGCATAAACGGTTGTTTGAAAAGTGTTTTTCAAAGGAAGACCTGGATGAAGCTACCTAATTGTTGAGCATCAAGATCTATAGTGATAGATCAAGATGCTTGACGAGACTTTCAATGAGTACATACGTTGACAAGATTTTGAAAGAGTTCAAAATGGATCAGTCAGAGAAAGAGTTCTCACCTGATTTGTAAGGTGTGAAGTTGAGTGAGACTCAAAGCTCGACAATGGCAAAACAAAGAGAAAGGACGAACACCGTCCCCTATGCCTTAGCCATAGGCTCTATATTATGCCATGTTGTGTACCGCACCTGTGTGTGCCTTGCCATGAGTCCGTCAAGGGGTACAAGAGTGATCCAGGAGTAGGTCAATGGACAGCGGTCAAGATTATCCTTAGTAAATAAAAGATTAAGGAGATGTTTCTCGATTATGGAGGTGATAAAGAGTTCTTCATAAAGAGTTACGTCGATGCAAGCTTGAACACCAATCCGGATGACTCATAGTAGCAATCTGGATACGTATAGTGGAGCAGCCATTTGGAATAGTACCAACTGCAGTGTGGTAGCAGTGTTTAAGGTTTGACATAGAGATTTGGAACGTACACACGGATCTGAATGTCGCAGACCCGTTGACTATAAGACCTCTCTCACATGCAAAGCATGATCGAGCCCCAAAACTCATTGGGCGTTAGACTTAGAACAATGCGAATCACATGGTGATGTGAACTAGATTATTAACTCTAGTGCAAGGGGGAGACTGTTGGAAATATGCCCTAGAGGCAATAATAAATTAGCTATTATCATATTTCCTTGTTCATTATAATCGTTTATTATCCATGCTATAATTGTATTGATCGGGGACTTAGATGCATGTGTGGATACATAGACAAAACCATGTCCCTAGTACGCCTCTAATAGACTAGCTCGTTGATCAAAAGATGGTTAAGGTTTCCTAGGCATGGACATGAGATGTCATTTGATAACGGGATCACATCATTAGGAGAATGATGTGATGGACAAGACCCAAACTACAAACGTAGCATATGATCGTGTCAGTTTATAGCTAATGTTTTCTGCATGTCAAGTATATGTTCCTATGACCATGAGATCATGCAACTCACGGACACTAGAGGAGTGCCTTGTGTGTATCAAACGTTGCAACATAATAGGTATCTCTGAGGGAGTCTGTTGGGTTGGCATAGATCAAGACTGGGATTTGTTACTCTGTGTGACGGAGAGGTATCTCAGGGCCCACTCGATAATACAACATCACAATAATCCTTGCAAGCAATGTGACTAAGTGCTAGTCATGGGATCTTGTATTGTGGAACGAGTAAAGAGACTTGCCAGTAACGAGGTTGAACTTGGTATGGAGATGCCGACGATCGAATCTAGGGCAAGTTTCATACCGAAGAACAAAGGGAACATCATACGGGATTAACTGAATCCTTGACATAGAGGTTCGACCGATAAAGGTCTTCGTAGAATATGTAGGAACCAATATGGGCATCCAGGTCCCGCTATTGGTTATTGACCATAGAGGTGTCTAGGTCATGTCTACATAGTTCTCGAATCCGCAGGGTCTGCACACTTAAGGTTCGGTGACGTTTCGGTAGTATAGAGTTATGTATGGTGGTGACGAAGGTTGTTTCGAGTCCCGGATGAGATTTCGGACGTCACGAGGAGCTCCGGAGTGGTCCGGAGGTAAAGATTGATATATAGGAAGTCCTATTTTGGTCGTCGGAAAGGTTTCGGGCTCATCCGTAGTGTACCGGGAGTGCCGGTAGTGTACCGGGAGACTATCGGGAGGGGTATTTAGACCCGAGAGGCTACATGGGCTGTGGGAGAGTGAATACAAGCCCTTAGTGGTCTGGTGGATGTCCCACACAAGGCCCATGCGTCTAGGAGAGAAAAGCCCAAAGAGAAAAGGTGGAAAAAGGCAAAAAAGGCAAAATAGGGAGGAATCCTAGTCCTGCTAGGATTGGAGGAGGAATCCTCCTCTCCTCCTAGTTCGGCCGAACCATGGGCTGGCCCCTTGAGGACCAAGCTTCCTCCTCTCTTCCTCCTATATATACTGGAGGTTTTAGGGTTTTTGACACGAGATATTCAGCCACGTGCTACCCGTTCCTCGAGTGCATAGTTTCTCCTCTAGATTGGATTTCTGCAGTGCTTAGGCGAAGCCCTGCCGGAATAGCTCCACCAGCATTGCCAGAGCGCTGTCATGCTGCCGGAGAAATCTCCTACCTCTCCGCTCCCTCTTGCTGGATCAATAAGGCAAAGATTGTCATCAAGCTGCATGTGTGCCGAACGTGGAGGTGCCGTCCATTCGGTGCTAGATCGGAAGGACCGTGATCAAGATCGTGAGACGGATCGTGATGCGATCGCGGGACGGATCATGATGATTTCGCAGGACGGATCATGATTGGATCGCAGGACGGATCATGATTGGACCGCAGGACGCTCGGCGATTTGGATCGCGAAGACGTTCGACTACACCAACCGCGTTTCTTAACGCTTCCCGCTTAGCGATCTACAAGGGTACGTAGATCCACTCTCCCTCTCATAGATGCTCATCACCATGGATAGATCTTGCGTGTGCGTAGGAATTTTTTTGGTTTCCCATGCAATGTTCCCCAACATTTGCTACCTGGAGAGAATTGTAGTAGGAAAACTACATCAGGATCACATCAACAAAAACTATAGAGAAGGTTGACCACCTATCAAAATAAGGAACATCCAATAATAGTATTAGGTCACCAAGGAGACAAAAATTACCTTCATGTTCATTCGCTACTCATCGCCGTCGATACCAACCAAAGGAACTCTATGCCCACTCCTGTTTTCCTCATCGTCACTACAATATTGCAGCATGGTATGATCATTCTTCTTTTCCTCATCCTCATCCTCGCTCTCATGCCCATCCGCTACCACCTGTATTCTTTTCTTAATGCCTTCAACTGTTGCGGCATCAGCGACCACACATTCCCAGTCCCTTCGCACTCTACTTTGCACCTGAACTTCCATAGAGTCATCATCAGCTTGCACCGAAACTTCTGTAGAGTCATCATCCTGGTATGTTAGTCCATTACCACCGAAGCCCTTTTCCATTTCAATTTCAGTCACACTCCACAAGTGTCTGTGCTAAAAGGTTTGCACAACTCGCCATTTTCCGTGCCAAAGTGTGTCTGGAAGATAAAACACCATTGTTGCTTGTGCTGATAGAATATAGGGATCATTCTTATACCAGCACCTTCCAGTGTTGATGCTTTTGAAGTGGCCATCATATTTGACAAAAGAGTTTCTCTTCTTCTTGCTACCAAGCTCAAACCAGTCATAGCGAAATAAGACAACCGAGCGATGGATGCCTCCACTAGAGTTGTACTGCAACTCTACGATGCTTCTCAGCTGACCATAGAAGTCAATGTTCTCACCATCACGTGACCCCTCGGTGATGATTCCACAATTCTGTGTCTTCCTTCTTTCCTCGCGGTCAATGGTGTGGTACCGGACACCGTCAGCAATGCATGCTGAATACACTCTCACTCGCTTATCCGGTAAGCATGCTAAAGCAAATAGATCATCACTAACCTTCTTCTCATCATGCAACTTTCCAATCTGCACAAATAAACCATTTAGCAACAATGGTATTTAACAGTTGGTACATATCACAGAAAACTAACAACATGTGGCTAAAGATCTCACATGGTTCTCAAACCATTTAGCAAATCCCTTGGCAACCCTTTTATCAACATGAATTTGGCTTCCTTCCTGATTTAACTCTTCCTTGCATTTCCTGCAATGCCAACAAAACATGTGAATTAAACATTAGGCTGGTGCCAACCCAAGCAAAAAATATAACGAGTGCACAAGATATAATGTACTCGATATATGGTAGAACCTCGATGCAATTGCTGAGCACATACAAAACCATCTTATCATACTCATCACCAGCCTCCAAGTATTTTGAGGCTCCAAGAAGTTTCACACCATGGTTGAAAACTGGGATATCACCACTTTGCGAATCAGATTGCTCTATATTTCTGGCCAGCCGGTTCCATCTCGTTTCCACGTCTTCAAAGTATCTAGAGAAAAATGTCAAGCACTTGTCAACGACATATGCTTCAGCAATTGAACCTTCCGGTCTTGCCGTGTTTCGCACATAACGCTTATAAGTAAGCAGCCTTCTTTCGATTGGGTACATCCATCCGTATTGCACAGGGCCTCTAAGCATTGCCTCTTTTGGTAAGTGCACCTCCAAATGGACCATCACGATGAAGAAAGCTGGAGGTAAAATATTCTCGAGCTTGCAAAGAATAATTGGGATTACCTTTTCAAGTCTTTGCAGAACAGTTATACCTTGAGTGTTTTGCAGCACAGTTCTGTAAAGAAATTTCCCAGCTCAGCAACCGCTTCATATATATCCTTGTGCATGAGTCCTCGGAGGCCCGCCGGTAAAATCCATTGGAGGAGGATGTGGCAATGATGGGTTTTCAGTGCTGAAAGCTTGAATCCATCAGAAGTAACACACTTTGCTAGGTTAGCAGCATAACCATCTGGAAATCTCACCGCTCTTATGAATTCACAGAATGCAAGCGTTTGTTCTTTAGTCATTCTATACCTTGCTCGTGGCATTTCAAATGAATCTTCATCTTCATTAGGCTGTAGATGCAAATATTTTCTTATGCCCATGTCCTCCAAATCAATCCTAGAGCTAACCGTGTCCTTTGTCTTCCCTTTAATTTTCAGAAACGTCCCTAGCAGATTCTCGCATATGTTTTTCTCAATGTGCATTACATCGAGATTATGCCTTAATTTTAGATCAGCCCAGTCTGGCAGGTCCCACAAACAAGACCTCTGGTCCCAATATTGACCTTCCTCACGCTTTGTTTTCTTGGAAAGCTTTCCTGGTCTCGCATCTTTCACCTTTTCAAGTTGCTTCTCCAGCTCTTCTATAGTGAATTCAGCTGGCTTGTCACGGGTTTCATTCTCACCATTAAAATCTTTGCTTCTTCGCCAGTGATGGTCTTGGGGAAGAAAGCGGCAGTGCCCTATATAGCAGATCTTGTTCCTTAGTCTCTTTTAGAAAGGGTCTTTGTCACATTGGACACAGGCCTAGTAACCCACTATGATCCTCCCATACAGAGTGTGCAGCGCCGAGAAATCATGGATGGACCATATGATTGCATCACATAGATTGAACTTTTCTTCTGGACTATAGGCATCGTATTTAGGTACACCAGTCTAGTGTTGGAGCAGTTCTTCTATGAGGGGCTCCATAAAGACATCAAAATCCTTTCCTGGAGACTCTGGACCCGGGATAAGCAACGACATCATGAAGTTGGACCGATCCACGCATGCCTATGGTGGCAGGTTGTATGGCAGCAAAAATGCTATAAGACATGCTCATGTTCCCAAATGGATTAAAGCCATATGTGGCAATGCCAAGTTTTATGTTCCTTGGATCTGCAGCAAAATCCAAATGTTTACTATCAAATTCTTTCCATGAATCTCCGTCCGCTAGATGGCTCAGCTCGTTGTCCACAGGTTGCCGCTTCAGCTTGTGCCATTGTACCTGCAGCGATGATTTCTTTGAGATAAACATCCGCTGCAACCTTGGTATCAACGGAAAGTGCTGTTGGGGAACATTGCATGGGAAACAAAAAATTTCCTACGCACACGCAAACCTATCCATGCTGATGAGCATCTACGAGAGGGAGAGTGGATCTACGTACCCTTGTAGATCGCTAAGCGGGAACCGTTAAGAAAGGCGGTTGGTGTAGTTGTACTTCTTCGCGATCCAAATTGCCGAGCATCCCGCGATCTAATCACGAACCGTCCCGCGAACCAATCACGAACCGTCCCGTGATCTCGTCATTATCCGTCCCGCGATCCGATCACGAACATCCCGTGGCCTTGATCATGATCCTTCTGATCTAGTACCGAACGGACGACACCTCCGCATTCAGCACATGTGCAGCTTGATGACGATCTCCACCATCTTGATCCAGCAAGAGGAGGTGGAGAGGAGAGAGAGTTCACCGGCAGCGTGACGGCACTCCGGTGATGGTGGTGGTGGAGCAATTCCGGCAGGGCTTCGCCTAAGCACTGCGAAAACCTAATCTAGAGGAGCACCGGTGGAAAGGGTAGCACTTGGCCGTAATTTCTGCCAAAACCCTAGCTATTCCACCAGTATATATAGGAGGATAGGAGAGGAGAAGCAACCAAGGGCCTCTTGGTTCGGCCGAATAGGAGGGTGGAATCCTATTCCACCTCCAATCCTACTGGAGTAGGATTGCTCCCTATTGGCTGATTTTTGGCCTTTTTCCTTTAGCCTTTTTTGTCCTGCGCCATGGGCCTTCTTGTGGCTGATTTACCAGCCCACTAAGGGCTGGTTATTATTCTCCCACAGCCCAGGATGCCTCTAGGGTCGAAATACCCCTCCCGGAGGTCTCCCGGTACACTCCCAGCACTCCCGGTACACTACCGATGAGCCCAAAACTTTTTCGGCGACCAAACTGGGACTTCCTATATATGAATCTTTACCTCCAGACCATTCCGGAGCTCCTCGTGACATCCGGGATCTCATCCGGGACTCCGAAAGACCTTCAGTCACCATCATACATAACTCTATACTATCGAAACGTCACCAAACCTTATGTGTGCACACCCTGCGGGTTCGAGAACTATGTAGACATGACCGAGACAC
Organism: Hordeum marinum; assembly: GCA_022496015.1. NCBI lineage: Eukaryota > Viridiplantae > Streptophyta > Magnoliopsida > Poales > Poaceae > Hordeum > Hordeum marinum. The sequence goes on along the minus strand of CM039676.1, from coordinate 391,286,296 downwards.
CTCTACGGCCAATAACCAATGGAGGGACCTGGACGTCCACATTGGTTCCTACATATTCTACGAAGATCTTTATCGGTCGAACCACTATGTCAAGGATTCTGTTAATCCCGTATAACGTTCCCTTTGTTCGTCGGTATGTTCCTTGCCCGAGATTCGATCGTCGGTATCTCCATACCTAGTTCAACCTCATTACCGGAAAGTCTCCTTACTCGTTCCGTAATACAAGATCCTGCAACTAAAAATTAGTCAAATTGCTTGCAAGGCTAATTGTGATGTTGCATTACCGAGTGGGCCCCGAGATACCTCTCCGTCACACGGAGTAACAAATCCCAGTCTCGATCCATGCCAACCCAACAGACACCATCGGAGATACCTGTAGAGCACCTTTATAGTCACCCAGTTACGTTTCGACGTTTGATACATACAAGGCACTCCTCCGATATCCGTGAGTTGCATGATCTCATGGTCATAGGAACATATACTTGACATGCGGAAAACAGTAGCAATAAACTGACATGATCATATGCTACGTTTGTAGTTTGGGTCTTGTCCATCACATCATTCTCCCAATGATGTGATCCCATTATCAAATGACATCACATGTCAATGGCTAGGAAACCCTGACCACCTTTGATCAACGAGCTAGTTCACTAGAGGCATACTAGGGACACAGTGTTGTCTATTTACGCACACATGCAATGTGTTTCCAATCACTACAATTATAGCATGGATAATAAACGATTATCATGAACAAGGAAATATAATAATAAACACTTTATATATTTCCTCTAGGGCATATTTCCAACAGTCTCCCACTTGCACTAGAGTCAATAATCTAGTTCACATCACTATGTGATTTACATGGTAATGAATCGAACACCCATACAGTTTGGGTGTTGATCATGTTTAGCCCTTGGAAGAGGTTTAGTCAACGGGTCTGCAACATTCATATCCGTGTGCACTTTGCAAATATTTATGTCCTTCTCCTCGATGTAGAACCGGATGGAGTTGAAGCGTCGCTTTATGTGTCTGGTCCTCTTGTGAAACCTTGGTTCCTTGGCTAGAGCAATGGCACCAGTGTTGTCACAGAACAAGTTTATTGGATTCAGTGCACTCGGCACCACTCCAAGATCTGTCATGAACTGCTTCATCCAGATACCTTCCTTCGCTGCCTCCGAGGCTGCGATGTACTCCGCTTCGCACGTAGAATCAGCTACCACGCTTTGCTTGGAACTTCACCAGCTTACCGCTCGCCCGTTAAGAATAAATACGTATCCGGTTTGCGACTTAGAATCGTCTGGATCAGTGTCAAAGCTTGCATGGACGTAACCCTTTACGACGAGCTCTTCATCACCTCCATAAATGAGAGACATGTCCTTAGTCCTGTTAAGGTACATAAGGATATTCTTGACCCCTTGCCAATGCTCCACACTAGGATCACTTTGAAACCTTCCGGCCATACTTATGGCGAAGCTGACATCAGGTCTTGTGCACAGCATTGCATACATGATAGAGTTTATGGCTGAAGCATAGGGGATGACGCTCATCTTTTCTTTATCTTCTGCAGTCACTAGGCATTGAGCCTTACTCAACTTCACACCTCGTAACACAGGCAAGAACCCTTTCTTGGATTGTTCCATTTTGAACTTCTTCAAAACTTTATCAAGGTATGTGCTCTATGAAAGTGCTATTAAGCGTCTCGACCTATCTCTATAGATCTTAATGCCTAATATGAAAGCAGCTTCTCCTAGGTCCTTCATTGAAAAACTCTTATTCAAATATTCCTTCACGCTTTCTAGCATTTCTATATCGTTTACAATCAACAATATGTCATCCACATATAACACTAGAAACGCGATAGAGCTCCCACTCACTTTCTTGTAAATACAAGCTTCTCCATAAACTTGTATAAACCCAAACGCTTTGATCACCTCATCAAAGCGCTTGTTCCAACTCCGAGATGCTTGCACCAGTCCATAAATGGATCGCTGGAGTTTGCAAATTTTGTCAGCATTCTCTGGATCAACAAAACCTTTGGGTTGCATCATATACAACTCTTCCTCAAGGAAACTGTTGAGGAACGCCGTTTTGACATCCATCTGCCAAATTTCATAGTCGAAATAAGCAGCTATTGCCAAGATGATTCTGATAGACTTAAACATCGCTACGGGTGAGAAAGTCTCATCGTAGTCAACTCCTTGAACTTGTGAAAAACCCTTTGCCACAAGTCGAGCTTTATAGACGGTGACATTACCGTCCGCGTCTGTCTTCTTCTTATAGATCCATTTGTTCTGAATGGCCTTTCGCCCTTCAGGTAGTACTTCCAAAGTCCACACTTTGTTTTCATACATGGATTCCATCTCGGATTTCATGGCCTCTAACCATTTCTTGGAATCCGGGCCCATCACTGCTCCTCCATAGCTCGTAGGTTCATTGTTGTCTAACAACATGACCTCTAAGACAGGGTTGCCGTACCACTCGGGAGTAGTACGCGTCCTTGTCGACCTACGGGGTTCAATAGCAACTTGATCCAAAGCTTCATGATCATCATCATTAACTTCCTCTTCGACCGTCGTAGGTTCCACAGAAACATCTTTCTGCGCTGTGCTACTCTCTGGTTGAAGTAAAGCTTCAATAACTTCATCAATCTCTATTTTCCTCCCACTCAATTCTTTCGAGAGAAACTCTTTCTCAAGAAATGTTCCGTTCTTAGCGACAAACACTTTGCCTTCAGATCTGAGATAGAAGGTATACCCGACTATCTCTTTCGGGCATCCTATGAAGACACATTTTTCCGCTTTGGGTTCCAGCTTTTCAGGCTGAAGCTTTTTGACATAAGCATCACATCCCCAAACTTTAAGAAACGACAACTTCGGCTTTTTGCCAAACCACAGTTCATATGGCGTCATCTCAACGGATTTCAATGGTGCCCTATTTAAAGTGAATGCAGCTGTCTCTAATGCATAACCCCAAAACGATAGTGGCAAATCAGCAAGAGACATCATAGAATGCACCAGATCTAATAAGGTTCTATTACGATGTTCAGACACACCATTACGCTGTGGTGTTCCGGGCGGTGTCAACTGTGAAACAATTCCACATTGTCTTAAGTGACTGCCAAACTTGTAACTCAAATATTCACCTCCTCGATCAGATCGCAGAAATTTAATCTTCTTGTTACGATGATTCTCAACTTCACTCTGAAATTGCTTGAACTTTTCAAACGTTTTAGACTTGTGTTTCATCATTTAAATATACCCATATCTACTCAAGTCATTAGTGAAGGTGAGAAAGTAACGATATCCACCGCGCGCTGCAACATTCATTGGACCGCACACATCAGTATGTATGATATCCAACAAGTCACTCGCCAATTCCATTGTTCCAAAGAACGGCGTTTTCGTCATCTTGCCCATCAGGCATGGTTCACATGTGTCAAGTGATTCAAAATCAAGTGACTCCAAAAGTCCATCAGCATGGAGCTTCCTCATGCGTTTTACACCAATATGACCTAAACGGCAGTGCCACAAGAAAGTGGTACTATCATTAACAACTCTACATCTTTTGGCATCAATGTTATGAACATGTGTGTCATCACTATCAAGATTCAATATGAATAAACCCCTAACATTGGGTGCATGACCATAAAAGATATTACTCATATAAATAGAACAACCTTTATTCTCTGATTTAAATGAGTAACCGTCTCGCAATAAACAAGATCCAGATATAATGTTCATGCTTAACGCAGGCACTAAATAACAATTATTCAGGTTCATCACTAATCCCGATGGTAATCGAAGAGAGAGCATGCCAACGGCAATCACATCAACCTTGGAACCATTTCCCACGCGCATCGTCACTTCGTCCTTCGCCAGCCTTCGTTTATTCCGTAGTTCCTGCTTTGAGTTGCAAATGTTAGCAACAGAACCAGTATCAAATACCCAGGCACTACTACGAGAGCTAGTAAGGTACACATCAATAACATGTATATCATATATACCTTGTTTGTTGTTGGCCGCCTTCTTGTCAGCCAGGTACTTGGGTCAGTTCCGCTTCTAGTGACCAGTTCCTTTGCAATGAAAGCACTCAGTTTTTGGCTTAGGTCCATGCTTAGGCTTCTTTGTAGGAGCAGCAACTGCTTTGCCATCCTTCTTGGTTTTACCCTTCTTGCCTTTGCCCTTGCCATTTTTCTTGAAACTAGTGGTTTTATTGACCATCAACACTTGATGTTCTTTCCGGATTTCAGACTCAACGACTTTCAACATCGCAAATAGCTTGGTGACTGACTTGTTCATCACATGCATGTTATAGTTCATCACAAAACTTTTGTAACTAGGTGGCAGCGATTGAAGAACTCTATCAGTGATCGCCTCTGGCAGAAGTGTAATTCCCAATTCACCTAGACGGTTTGAGTACCCAGACATTCTGAGTATATGCTCACTGATAGACCCGTTCTCCTCCATCTTGCAAGCATAGAACTTATCAGAGGTCTCATACCTCTCGATCCGGGCATTCTTCTGAAAGATAAACTTCAACTCTTGGAACATCTCATATGCTCCATGACGTTCAAAACGTCTTTGAAGTCCCGGTTCTAAGCCATACAATATTGCAAACTAAACTATTGAGTAGTCTCCAGCACGAGCCTCCCAAGCGTTCTTAACGTCTTCGGAGGTCATGTCTTCTGGTTGGTCACCAAACGGTGCATCAAGGACATATTGTTTCTGGGAAGCCGTAAGGATAATCCTCAAATTACGGGCCCAATCAACAAAGTTACTTCTGTCACCTTTCAACTTAGGTTTCTCTAGGAACGCATTAAAATTCAGGGGTGCTACTACGCGAGCCATTGATCTACAACATAAATATGCAAAGGTTACTTAGACTATTGTTCAAGATAATGAGTTTAGTTAATCAAATTACTAAATCTCCCACTCAAATTGACATCCCTCAGGTCATCTGAGTGTCACATGATCCAAATTCACCAACTCAAGTCTGATAATCACGTGAGTTAAGTTGGTTTCAATGGTGAATATCATTTGTTGATCATATCTACTATATCACTCATGTCCGACCTTTCGGTCTCTTGTGTTCTGAGGCCATATATGTACATGCTAGGCTCGTCAAGTTTAACCCGAGTGTTCTACGCGTGCAAATATGGCTTGCACCCGTTGTATGTGAACGTAGAGTCTATCACACCCGACCATCACGTGGTGTCTCGACACGACGAACTTTCGCAACGGTGCACACTCGAGGAGAACACAGTTCATCTTGAAATTCAAGTGAGGGATCACCTTATAATGCTACCGCCGTACTAAGCAAAACAAGGTGCATAAAAGGATTAACATCTCATGCAATTCATAAGTGACATGATATGGCCATGAACTTGTGTTTAAGATCTCCATCTTCGAAACACCGGCATGATCTCCATCGTCACCGGCACAACACCATGATCTCCATCATATTGATCTCCATCAATGTGTTGCCATTGGGGTTGTGGCGCCAGCCCTGCTTCCACTTCTATTGCTACCGCTTAGCGATAAAGTAAAGCATTACATAGCGCTTAATGCTTGACACGCAGGTCATACAATAATTAAAGACAACCCTATGACTCCTGCCAGTTGCCGTATTCACCGACATGCAAGTCGTGAAAATCTATACATCACATGATCATCTCATACATCACATATATCTCATCATGTAATTGGCCTTATCACATCACAACATACCCTGCAAAAACAAGTTAGACGTCCTCTAATTGTTGTTGCATGTTTTACGTGGCTGCTACGGGTATCTAGCAAGAACGATTCTCACCTACGCATAAACCACAACGGTGATACATAGATTGCTTTTCAACCTTCTCAAGGACCGCCTTTGTCGGATCCGATCCAACTAAAGTGAGAGAAACTGTCACCCGCAAGCCATCTAAGCAACAAGTTGCATCGAGGGAACCGGTCTCTCGTAAGCGTACGAGTAATGTTGGTCTGGGCCGTTTTATCTCACAATCCCGCTGAACCAAAATCCGACCAAGGGAGGAAGCAATCTAAGCATCAACGCCCACAAACCTTTTGTGTTCTACTCGAGATCTCATCGAACCATCAACCTAGCTCATGTTGCCACTATTGGGGAACATTGCATGGGAAACAAATTTTTTCCTACGCACACACAAACCTATCCATGGTGATGACCATCTACGAGAGGGAGAGTGGATCTACGTACCCTTGTAGATCGCCAAGCGGGAAGCGTTAAGAAACGCGGTTGGTGTAGTCGTACTTCTTCGCGATCCAAATCACCGAGTGTCCCGCGATCTAATCACGAACCGTCCCGCGAACCAATCATGAACCCTCCCGCGATCTCATCAGGATCCTTCCCGCGATCCGATCACGAACGTCCCGTGGCCTTGATCACGATCCTTTCGATCTAGTACCGAACGGACGGCACCTCCGCGTTCAGCACATGTGCAGCTTGATGACGATCTCCACCTTCTTGATCCATAAAGAGGAGGTGGAGAGGATAGAGAGTTCACCGGCAGCATAAAGGCACTCCGGTGATGGTGGTGGTGGAGCAATTCCGACAGGGCTTCGCCTAAGCACTGCGAAAACCTAATCTAGAGGAGCACCGGTGGAATGGGTAGCACGTAGCCGTAATTTATGCCAAAACCCTAGCTATTCCACCAGTACATATAGGAGGATAGGAGAGGAGAGGCATCCAAGGGCCTCTTGGTTCGGCCGAATAGGAGGGTGTAATCCTATTCCACCTCCAATCCTACTTGGAGTAGGATTGCTCCCTATTGGCTGATTTTTGGCATTTTTCCTTTAGCCTTTTTTCTCCTGCGCCATGGGCCTTCTTGTGGATGATTTACCAGCCCACTAAGGGCTGGTTATTATTCTCCCACAGCCCATGATCCCTCTAGGGTCGAAATACCCCTCCCGGAGGTCTCCCGGTACACTACCGGCACTCCCGGTACACTACCGATGAGCCCGAAGCTTTTCCGGCGACCAAACTGGGACTTCCTATATATGAATCTTTACCTCCAGACCATTCCAGAGCTCCTCGTGACTTCCGGGATCTCATCCGGGACTCCGAAAAACCTTCGGTCACCACCATACATAACTCTATACTACCGAAACGTCACCAAACCTTAAGTGTGCAGACCCTGTGGGTTTGAGAACTATGTAGACATGACCGAGACACCTCTACGGCCAATAACCAATGGTGGGACCTGGACGTCCTCATTGGTTCCTACATATTCTACGAATACCTTTATCAGTCGAACCTCTATGTCAAGGATTCAGTTAATCCCGTATAACGTTCCCTTTGTTCTTCGGTATGTTACTTGCCCGAGATTCGATCGTCGGTATCTTCATACCTAGTTCAACCTCGTTACCGGAAAGTCTCTTTACTCGTTCCGTAATACAAGATCCCGCAACTAACAATTAGTCATATTGCTTGCAAGGCTCATTGTGATGTTCCATTACCGAGTGGGCCCCGAGATACCTCTCCGTCACACGGAGTAACAAATCCCAGTCTCGATCCATGCCAACTCAACAGACACCATCGGAGATACCTGTAGAGCACCTTTATAGTCACCCAGTTACGTTGTGATGTTTCATACACACAAGGCACTCCTCCTATATCCGTGAGTTGCATGATCTCATGGTCATAGGAACATATACTTGACATGCGGAAAGCAGTAGCAATTATCTGACACGATCATATGCTACGTTTGTAGTTTGGGTCTTGTCCATCACATCATTCTCCCAATGATGTGATCCCGTTATCAAATGACATCACATGTCAATGGCTAGGAAACCCTGACCATCTTTGATCAACGAGCTAGTTCACTAGAGGCATACTAGGGACACAGTGTTGTCTATTTACCCACACATGCAATGTGTTTCCAATCACTACAATTATAGCATGGATAATAAACGATTATCATGAACAAGGAAATATAATAATAAACACTTTATATATTGCCTCCAGGGCATATTTCCAACAAGTGCCTCAGTACCTTCTCCGCTATTGAGTTATTCCCATTAGCATCTTTCCACCTAAGGCATTGCATTTTGGACAGATGTCATGCTTCGCTAAATCCTTCCGAAACAAGACACAGTTATTTGGGCACACATGTATTGAAACATAACCTAGCCCCAGCCTGCGGATTATGCTCAATGCTTGATCGTAAGACCTCGGAATGCAGCTAGCAGGGAATTGCAAGGTCAAAAGGCAGAGTATTGCATTGAATGCATCATTGCTAATCCGGTAGAAAGACTTGATGCGGAGTAACTTCACAGTGGAGGTGAATCTTGAAAATTTACCCCCTTCGTGAGCTGCGCGCTTCACCTCCTCTAACACCTCAACAAACATCGATTTCTGTCCATCAGCACGGCCTTCAGAGTTAAAGAGATCCTTCAACAGGTCAGGAATCCTATCATCTTCATGCCCATCCTCTTCCTCCAAACCAGGATTCTCTCGCAAAACCTTTTCCATAAAATCAATGCCAGCATCACCACCACCCATCATATGAGGGGCCTGTGTATCATCTTAAAAATGTTGAGGTTGTCCATCTAAAGGTTGTCCATGATATATCCATGTATCATGTGTGCTGGCCATCCCATGAGGAAGCAGATGATCTTCCACCATTCCTTATTCTTTTGTTTTATGATTAAGGCATCGGCAGCCTGGGCAAAGAATGGCAGCATCCTTGGCAAGAAAATTCCGAACAAATTGCATAAATTCATTAACTCCCTTCATATGTTCTTTGGAAAACCTTCTAACTCCTTTTGTAATCCAGCTTCTGTCCATCTGCCAAAGACAACAAATTGTTGCAACTTAGCAACCAATCTAAGTGCACCAACATTAATTAATGAAAATGGATGGCAGTAATGGCAGCTAAAAATCCAGAAAATTTTATGTGCTAATTGCCTAACCAAAACATAGAAACAAACCAATTTGTAAATCAAACCAATATTGAAATTAGCATGAATTTAAATTGCTGACAAGGATAAATGAAATCAAACAAAACCAACATTTTAGAAGGATTTTGTTTCAGGGGAAGACCAAGCTAGCTAGCTCCTAACAATTACAATGCAGACAAATAATCTACACACAAACAAGCTGCAGACAAACAAGCTGATGAACACCTAACTCCTAACAATCTGCACACCATGCTAGCTAGCTCCTAATAATTTGCATCAACAAAATTCATCTATGCAGTTTCTACCAATGCACATCTAGCTCTTAACTCCTAACAGTGCGCATCTATGGTTCTTTAACAGATTTAGATCAGAAGTGAGGGGGAGAGGAAAGGGGGAGAGGAGTGGGGCGACAGGAGAGGGGGGAGAGCATACCTGGAGGCCTGCTTGCGGCGGCGGCAACGGAGAGTCCCCCATGCTTGGTGAGCTGCTCCTGTCGAGCCAAGCAGCCCCTGCCAGTTGCATCCGCCGTCATGGGCGAGGCGCGTGCCGAGGCAACACCAGCATCGGTGGCCCATGACCCTGCTGATGACCCACAAGTATAGGGGATCTATCATAGTCCTTTCGATAAGTAAGAGTGTCGAACCCAGCAAGGAGCAGAAGGAAATGATAAGCGGTTTTCAGTAAGGTATTCTCTGCAAGCACTGAAATAGTCGGTAACAGATAGTTGTATGATAAGATAATTTGTAACGGGTAGCAAGTAACAATAGTAACAAAGGTGCAGCAATATGACCCAATCCCTTTTGTAGAAAGGGACAAGCCTGAACAAACTCTTATATAAAGTAAAGTGCTCCCGAGGACACATGGGAATTACTATCAAGCTAGTTTTCATCATGTTCATATGATTCGCGTTCGCTACTTTGATAGCTTGATATGTGGGTGCACCGGTGCTTGGGTGCTGTCCTTACTTGGACAAACATCCCACTTATGATTAACCCCTCTCGCAAGCATCCGCAACTACGAAACAAGAATTAAGACAAAGTATAACCATAGAATTAAACTAGTGGATGCAAATCAGCCCTTACGACGCAACGCATAAACTAGGGTTTAAGCTTCTATCACTCTAGCAACCCATCATCTACTTATTACATCCCAATGCCTTCCTCTAGGCCCAAATAATGGTGAAGTGTCATGTATTCGATGTTCACATAACACGACTAGAGGAGAGACAACATACAACGCATCAAAATATCGAACGAATACCAAATTCACATGACTACTATTAACAAGACTTATCCCATGTCCTCAGGAACAAACGTAAATACTCACAAAGCATGATTATGTTCATGATCAGAGAGGTATTGAATATCATTAAGGATCTGAACATATGATCTTCCACCAAACAAACCAACTAGCATCAACTATAATAAGCAATTAACACTACTAGCAACCTTACAAGTACCAATCGGAGTTGCAAGACGGAGATTGGGTACAAGAGATGAACTAGGGTTTGGAGATGAGATGGTGCTGATGAAGATGTTAATGGAGATGGATCCCCTCTGATGAGAGGAGTGTTAGTGCTGACGACGGCAACGATTTCCCTCTCTGGGAGAGAAGTTTCCCTCGCAAAACAGCCCTGCCGGAGCTCTTGATTGGTTCTGCTCAAGTTCTGCCTCCTGGCGGCGGCGTCTCCTCCCGAAAGCTCTTTTATGATTTTTTATCAGACGAAACCCTTCATATAGGAGAAGATGGGGACCAGAGGAGCTACGAGGAGCTCACGAGCCCAGGAGGCGCGGCTAGGGGGTGGGCCACGTCTGGCAGGCTCGTGACCTCCTGGCTGCCCCTCTCTGGTATTTCTTTGGCCCAGTATTTTTTATATATTCCAAAATAATTCTTCGTTGATTTTCACGGCTTTTGGAGTTGTGCAGAATAAACATCTCAAACTTGCTCCTTTTCTAGCCCTGAATTCCAGCTACCGACATTCTCCCTCTTCATGTAAACCTTGTAAAATAAGAGAGAAAAGGCATGAGTATTGTACCATAACGTGTTATAAGAACTCATGATGCGATAAATATCAATATAAAAGCATGATGCAAAATGGACGTATCAACTCCCCCAAGCTTAGACCTCGCTTGTCCTCAAGCGGAAACCGAGATCGATAAATATGCCCACATGATTAGAGATAGATGTGTCGAGAAAATAAAATACGGACATGTAGGCATCATGATCATATTTAGAACAACAATATCGTCATATAATCCCTTATGCTAAAGTGACAATTCATTCACAATGTAAAGCATGCATCAAGAATCTTATTGAGAATTAACAACCAATAGTCTTTAGTCCTTGAAACAATTGCAATTTATCATAACATCGGGAAGAGTCAAATAAGAGTTTGTAAAGCAAATCCACATACTCAATCATCTTTTAGTCTTCTACAACTGCTAAAACTCACGCGGTACTCACGAGATCAAAGTTTCAGTTGGACACAGAGAAAGACATGGGCTTATAGTTCCGCCTCCCAACTCTTTACCTCAAGGGTAATGTCAACAATAATAATTCATGATTACTTACCTCCAAGTTGATATATGAATATAGATCTTTCCCTAGCACATGATGCTTGCCAAGATGATGGCAAAATAAGGAATTGGTGAGAATCACCATGACTCTTTTAAAGATAAAAAGTAAAGGTACAAGATAGGCCCTTCGCAGAGGGAAGCAGAGGTTGTCATGCGCTTTTTAAGGTTAGGATGTGTGATCTCTTAATGTGAAGGAACGTCACTTTATATTGCCTCCTCTGATAAAGAACTTTATTATGCAGTCTGTCGCTTTTAGGTCTTCCTCATCACAGGTTCGTATAAAGCTTATTTTCCACACACTAATAGATCATACATATTTAGGGGTCAATTTTTATTGCTTGCACCGATGACAACTTACTTGAAGGATCTTATTCAATCCATAGGTAGGTATGGTGGTCTCTCATGGCAAAACTAGGTTGAGGGTTTTATGGATGCACAAGTAGTATCCCTACTTAGTGCGGAAATTGTGGCTAATATGAGGTGGAAGCAAGCGTCACATGCTAAAGGATCCATAATCATATAACATTGTTCGGAACCAGGCAAACATAATTCATTATGTTATCTTCCTTGTCCAACATCTACTTCTTAGCATGTAATAGTTTAATGAGTGTTCACAATCATAGATGGTGTCAAAGATGATATATTTATATGTGAACCTCTCTTTCTTTATTACTTCCTATTAATTGCAACAATGACCAAGGTCTACATTTGTCTACCCACAACAAGTTCCAGTCAACATTCTTTTTATATGTGAAGCCATCACTTCCCATAAGATCATCACATGATTTTCATGATTTTGTTCTCTTATTATTATTTTCTTTAGATCATGGCAAGAAGAAAATCCCTTAACTAAAACACTCTTTATTATATAACTCACGAACTCGGTTACATTGGGGGTAACACAAAGAAAAACTCAAGCATAGATCATACTAAAAACTTTATTATACTAGATACAAATATTACTAAAAGGATCAAACTAATATAAAGGTAAAGGCAAAAGATGTGATGGTGATACGATACCGGGGCAACTCCCCCAAGCTTGGCGCAAGCCAAGGGGAGTGCCCATACCCGTGTGTTTAATTGTCTTCCTTCGGAGGTGATGGTGGTGGAGTTGTTGGAGTACCGTGTAACATCCCAAAATTTCATTTTGGAATGTTATTAATATAGCTATGCATCCATCATCATCATTGTTTGAATACCTATATTGTTGAAATATTCTTTCTAAAAATTCTGAAAGCCCTTTCAATTTTTCCCTAACTTGCTTTCACCTATTTGAAATTTTGGTTAAATGTGCAAAATAAGAGGGGAGTAACATGACACTCCACACCAGGGTCATTTTGGTGATCTATTTGAACAAAAATAACCAAGAGTTATTTTGAAAATATTTGCAAAAAGGATTTAAAAACAAATAGGCAATTTCAAAAAAATAATATTTTTCTGAAGGTGTTCAAATGACAGAATAAAAATGTTCACTAAATGGCATTTATTATTCTGTTAATTTTGATATATAATACCCCTATATTGATAAAGGTTTGAATGTTTTAAAAGCTTTTGAATGTCTCTGGAAAATCATTAAAGGAAAAACGGTAACGGTTAGTATTAAACGGGCCGGCCCACGGCAGTTATTCGCGCATTTATTACCGACCGGCCGACCGACGCGCAACGGACGCGCTCCCTCTCGCTGACACCGGGCCCCACCTTGACCGCCCGAAGACCCGCTCGGTCATCCCTCTCCCCTCGCCAACCACGTCGCCGGCCGTTTCCACCTCCGCAGATCTCGCCTCCCCATCACTCCCTCTCGCTCCCCGCACTCCTATATAAGCCGGCCACTCCCCGCATCCATTTCCCCCCGAGCCCCCTCTGTCCCTCGTTTAGACGCGGCGCAATTCCTCGCCGGAATTCCCACCTCCACCGGAGCTCCTGTCGACCGTAGCCACCGGTTCCGTCCACCGCTCGCCCCACTGTTGCCACCAGTCGACTCCGGAGACCCGTCGCCGTCGCCCGGACCATTTCGCTGCCTCCCTCGAACACCGGAGCACCTCGCCGTCGTCTTCGCCGCTTCCGGACTCGCCGGAGATCCCTCGCCGGCGACCTCTTAACACTGTGAGCATCCCCACTCGTTCGATCTGGATCTGACGATCGAGATTAGAACGGATTTAAATCCGAACCGGTATCCTCTACCGACCGGTCGCCCGCCCGTAACCCTCGCGCGCACACCCCCCTTAGCCACTCGCGTGCTGCCACGTAGCCCCCTGACCGTCGCAAATCAATTTTTCCTTTTCTGTTTTTGTTTTAATTAACAGAATGATTTCAAAATTTGTTTTAACTATATCTTTTAATTTATTTAGTGTTTTGAGTTGATTCTTTTTGCAATAGCTCACATTTTTACGGTAGTTTCACCCTGTACTTTTAAATTTCAAATTTGAACTATAAAATTTGAATTGAATCAATTTTGCTCAAAATCTTCAAATCTGAATAAGTAGAGTTTGAAAATAGATTTTGATATGAATCTTTTTGCTACTGCTTGGTATTAATTAGGACTACCTTCATGTTTAGTTTGAGGATTTCTAGGATGATTTTGATTAGTGTTTTAGCTATAAACAGAATCTGCCTAGTGTTATAGTATAGTTTTATTTACTTAGTTTTAGTTAGTTTAATTTAGATTTAGTTTCAATTTGTTTAGTAGGTTCTGTTGTTTATACTTTCAGTGTTTTACTTATTGTTTATAAAAATATAAAATTGTTTAGTTTATTTCCTTGTTAATATAGGAATCACAACTTCTTTTCAAATAGGTTTATTTTGATTAAAAGAACTAGTTAGTAATAGTTTTGCTTTCAAACAAAGTTTTATATAATTTAATTTTGTTTCTAAAACAAGTTTATTTGTAAATTCTTTTCTGTTAAGAACATGTTTTGCTATCAAGTAATAAGTTTGGTTTTGCCCTTTTGTTAGTAAAACTATAGTTGTTTCATATAGTGTTTATCAAAACTTTTACAAACTTTACAAAAGTTTTCTCAACAAACTTAAATTGATTTTCTTCTGTTTATTAATAAAAATATTTTATTGTTTCCTTGCTGTCAACAATTGTTTTGGTTATTTCAAAATAGTTTTATTATGTTAGTTGTGTTTTATCAATCACCTCCTAGTAAACAAAACTTTGTGTGTTTTCCTTACTTGTGATTAGTGCATTGTTTTGTCTTGACTGTTTACTAGTTCTTGATTGATGTTTGGTGGGTTACAATATTTTGGTTGTATGCTTATTTGAGTGCTCTTGTTTGCTTCGTTAGATTATCCGGAGTGCGAAGCTTGTTACTTAGAATCACTCACGTACGAAGATCATCAACCAGGCAAGTCACTTTGATCATGATTACCCATGTTTTAAATGCATTAGTTCTACCATCTCCCCAAATTGCATGCAAGATAGGTTAGTTGGAAACTTGGTTACATTGTAGTAGTATCATGTGGTAGGTACCCCCTCAGACTCTTTGACACATTGGCCCCGGGAAACGTTGTTTTACTTTTTGCTATGCTATTAGTAGAGGGGGTTGGTTGTGTGATTCATGAGAGTTGAGAGAGTTAATAATTTCAAGACCTACATAATGATCAAGATTTAAGACTCCGAGTTTCCAACATACCTCTGGGTGGATGATGGTTGAACGGCACCCTGGAGAAACCAGTGGATTTGCCTAGGTGATGCTGGAGATGGCCAGTATTCACGCAGAAAGGTCCACCCAGGCACAAAGAGATGGATGGATGCTTTAAAACCCAAGGCTTACCTGCACAGCCACAAGTCATTATGGGCTCTGGCTTGGTTGGATATCGTGGTGACCCTGGACAGGCGGTGCTACGAGAGGTAGAAGAACGGTAGGAAAGGATGGGCACCGACAGAGTCGCAGGGAAACCCTTTGGAAGACCATGTTTTGGTCATCCGTTTCTCAGACACCCTGAAGTGCGAGAAATCAAACGGAGGCGATCAAATCTTGTGGGGAACGTGTGCAAAACTCTGCAGAGTATTCAAAACCTAATCGATTAGCCGTGTCCATGGTCATGGACGACTTGAGCCAAAGGAATTGAAACTTTCGGAATTCTCAACACAATTAATATGATGATGTGGGTATTTAACAATTGGGTATGAGAATTGGTTGGTGGAACCATCTCATTAATCAACCAACTTAGTAATAATTTTTGCTTATCCCTCTCTTGATGTAGGAAAAAATTGGCTTTACGCAAAAACTTACCACCCCACCTGCCATATAAGCATATAGACTAGATGATTATCTTTTCACCCCTCTCTTGTGACTTTGCCAGCATATTCCATATGCTGACCTACACGGCTGCAACGTATCATGTTGCAGAGTACTTTTCCGACCAGGAGTGAGGACACGTTCTATGCTCAGTGAGATGCCCTTGGAGTCAGATGGACTCATCTACCTTCGACGCTTCCGCAAGATTTAGATATTCTCATGAGTTGGCTTTTAGCCACTTTATTGTAATTTTTATTGTAATAAAGGACTCGAAATGAGATTTCGATTAATATATTTGTTGTGTGATTTCCCTTTGATATATACATTGACGTACCGTGTGTGTACGAGCATGATCTTGGGATGGTACGGAAACACCGGAGACTTGACCTTTCAGGTCGGGTCGCTACATACCGGTCAGCTTGTTCAAGCTAGCCTTCAGATCCAATAACTCGCTGAGCACGCGCTGAATCATAATGGTGTTCTTCTGGATTTCTTCCAGAAGGTGTTTGTTGGTCGGCCCCCACGAGCTTTCTCCTGCATTACTTTCACTTGGACGGGATATATCCCAATTGGAGGGTATGTGTGTACGGACTGTATTTTCAACTCCATAGTTATGAATCAAATTGTGAAAGTTGTTCCGATGTATCCTGTATAGAGGCCTCCTAGGAAGGATCCCTTCTCGTGCTTGCTGGCCTCCGCGATTGTTGATAGTGGCCATGGCCTAATGAGGATTTGGAATAGTGGAGATGCCAGCCAAAGTGCCCTGCCTCAAAGCCGGGGAGTGCACCTCAGAGGAATCCCCAACATCTTCCTCCATGTTTGTCTCACCAACTTCTGATCCTTGAGACTCCACCTGCATCAACCAAGCATCATCGTGCACTTGATTGGAGGCATAAGACGACATGATGCTTGACCTTCGGAATCCTGACAGAAAACAGCTCGAAACGAAAATAGAGGATATTTGCGTGATACGAGGGTCAGACCTTTCGGGAAGTTATATAATGAATTTTTACCGACAATAAGGAGTGTTCCACAAGAAAACGGAGTCCGGGAGGCACACGAGGAGCTCATGAGCCCAGGAGGCGTGGCCAGGGGTGGGCCCGCGCCTGGCAGGCTTGTGACCTCCTGGTGCGCTTTCTGGACTGCCTTAAATTTTTGTAATTCTTTAAGTATTCCAAAACTGAGAAAAATTGCTATTGGAAAAGTTTTGGAGTCGGTTTGCTTACTGTATCACATACCTGTTTGTTTTCGGAGTCTGAAACAGGTTGATAAACATCCCTTATGTACTCCTCCGGAGTTATGGTATTAATTATATTGCTTTCTACATTTACGGGAGTACCTGAGATATAATGCTTGATTCTTTACCCGTTCACAACTCTCGGAAAAGTGCCTTCTGCGTTGTTGATTTTGATGGCACCGGAACGATATACTTCCTCGACAATGTAAGGACCTTCCCATTTAGAGAGAAGTTTGCCTACAAAAAATTTTAAACGGGAATTGTATAGCAAGACATAATCACCTACATTGAACTCACGTTTTTGTATCTTTTTATCATGCCATCTTTTAACTTTCTCTTTAAATAACTTGGCATTGTCATATGCTTGAGTTCTCCATTCATCGAGTGAGCTAATATCAAATAACGTCTTCTCACCAGGAAGTTTGAAATCAAAGTTGAGCTCTTTGATTGCCCAATAAGCCTTATGATCTAGCTCAAGAGGTAAATGACATGCTTTACCGTAAAGCATTTTATAAGGAGACATGCCCATGGGATTCTTATAAGCAGTTCTATAAGCCCACAGTGCATCACCAAGTTTCTTAGATCAATTCTTTCTAGACCTATTAACAGTCTTTTGCAAAATTAGTTTAATTTCTCTATTACTTAATTCTAATTGACCACTAGACTGAGGATGATAAGGAGATGCAATTCTATGGTTGACATCATACTTAGCAAGCATTTTACGGAAAGCACCACGAATAAAATGTGAACTACCATCAGTCATTAAATATCTAGGGACTCCAAATCTAGGGAAAATAACTTCTTTAACCATCTTAATAGAGGTGTTATGATCAGCACTACTAGTTGGAACAGCTTCTACCCACTTAGTAATGTAATCAACAGCCATTAAAATATGAATATACCCATTGGACTTTGGAAAAGGTCCCATATAATAAAAAACCCAAACATCAAATGGTTCAATAACAAGTGAATAATTCATAGGCATTTCCCGACGTTTACTAATATTACCTATTCTTTGACATTCATTACAAGAAAAGACAAACTTACGAGCATCCTTAAAGAGAGTAGGCCAATAAAAACCGGATTGCAATACCTTGTGTGCAGTTCTGTCTCCAGCATGGTGTCCTCCGTAAGCCTCGGAGTGGCACTTCTGTAGGATCTGCCCTTGTTCACGCTTAGGTACACAACGTCTAATAACAGCAGCTACTCCTTCTTTATACAAGTGAGGATCATCCCAAAAGTAATGTCTCAAATCATAAAAGAACTTTTTCCTTTGTTGGTACGTGAAGCTAGGTGGTATATATTTAGCAACAATATAATTAGCATAATCAGCATACCATGGTGTACTGCGTGAAGCATTGATAACATTCAATTGTTCATCAGGAAAGCTATCATCAATAGGTTGTGGGTCATCATGAACATTCTCTAACCTAGACAAGTTATCTGCTACGGGGTTCTCAGCACCCTTCCTATCAACGATATGCAAATCAAATTCTTGTAGCAAGAGAACCCATCTAATAAGTCTAGGTTTAGCATCTCTCTTTTCCATGAGATATTTAATAGCAGCAAGATCAGTGTGAACAGTAACTTTAGAATCAACAATATAAGGTCTGAACTTATCACATGCAAACACAACTGCTAAAAATTCTTTTTGAGTAGTAGCATAATTTCTTTGGGCACTGTCTAGAGTTTTACTAGCATAATGAATAACATTTAATTTCTTATCAAATCTTTGTCCTAGGACAGCACCACCACATTAATCACTAGCATCACACATAATTTCAAAAGGTAGGTTCCAATCAGGTGGTTGAACAATAGGTGCAGTTATCAAGGCTTTCTTGAGTATTTCAAGTGCTTCTTCACAATCATCATCAAAAACAAATGGAATATCTTTTTGCAAGAGATTAGTGAGAGGCCTAGAAATCTTAGATAAGTCTTTAATGAACCTTCTATAGAAACCAACATGACCAAGGAAACTTCTTATACCTTTAACGTTTGTAGGCCATGGCATTTTCTCAATGGCATCAACTTTAGCCTTATCAACTTCAATACCTTTTTCAGAAATTTTATGTCCCAAGACAATGCCTTCATTAAGCATAAATTGGCACTTCTCCCAATTCAAGACAAGGTTACTATCTTCACATCTCTGCAAAACTCGATCAAGGTTGCTCAAGCAATCATCAAAAGAAGATCCGTAAACGGAGAAATCATCCATGAAAACCTCAACAATCTTTTCACAAAAGTCAGAGAATATAGCCATCATACATCTTTGAAAGGTAGCAGGTGCATTACGTAAACCAAAAGGCAAGTAAAGGTGGTTTTCTCCTGATCAGATTGTGAAATAGGTATTTGGGAGAAAATAGAATAAAAGTGGTTTTCTCCTGATCAGATTGTGAAACGGATATTTGGGAGAATCCAGAATAACCATCTAGAAAGCAAAAGTGTGTATGTATAGACAATCTTTCTAGCATTTTATCAATGAAAGGTAGAGGGTAATGATTTTTCTTAGTAGCTTTATTTAATTTCCTAAAATCAATTACCATCCTATAGCCAGTAACCATTTTTTGTGGGATCAATTCATCTTTATCATTAGGAATAACGGTAATACCTCCCTTCTTAGGGACACAATGCACCGGACTTACCCAATCACAATAAGCCACAAGGTAAATAATGCGTGCTTCCAGGAGCTTTCGTATTTCTTTTCTTACCACGTCTTTCATCTTAGGATTCAGTCTTCTTTGAGGATCGACAACTGTTTTGGAATCAGGATCAGTTTTAATTTTATGTTGGCATAGAGTGGGACTAATGCCCTTAAGATCGTCAAGAGTATATCCAATAGCAGCACGGTGCTTCCTTAGTGTTTTCAATAATTTCATTTCTTCATGCTCTGAAAGGTTAGCACTAATAATAACAGGATATATCTCTTTTTCATCAAGATAAGCATACTTAAGAGTATCAGGTAATTGTTTAAGCTCAAACACAGGATCACCCTTTGGTGGATGTGGATCTCCAAGCAATTCAACATGCAAATTATTCTTAAGGATAGGAGGTTGTTCAAAGATTATTATGTCTATCTCATTCCTCTCAACCATATGCATATCATTTTCATGTTCAATCAAGTATTGCTCTAAAGGATCGGTAGGAGGCACAACAATAGAAGTAACAGCAATAATTTCATCCTTACTAGACAATTCTTTTTCATGAGGTTGTCTACTAAACTTAGAAAAATTAAATTCATGCGACACTCCTGCAAAACCAACAGTAACAGTTTGTTTCTCACAATTAATTTGAGCATTAACAGTATTGAGGAAAGGTCTACCAAATATGATGGCACAAAAGCTATATTGTGTGGTAGCAAGAACGAGGAAATCAGTAGGATACTTAGTTTTACCACACAAGACTTCAACATCTCTAACAATTCCCACAGGGCAGATAGTATCTCTATTAGCAAGTTTAATAGTAACATCAATAAATTCCATCTCGACAGGTTCAATCTCATTTTTAATTTCATTATATAAAGATTGAGGTATTGCACTAACACTAGCACCCACGTCACATAAACCATGATAACAATGATCTCCTATCTTAACGGAAACAACAGGCATGCCAACCATTGGTTTATGCTTATCACTAGTACAAGGTTTAGCAATTCTAGCAGAAGCTTCACAGAATTGAATAACATGCCCTTCAACATTGTAGGTCAAGAGATCTTTAATATTAGCAATACTAGGTTCAACTTTAATTTGCTCAGGGGGTGTAGGTGTTATAATGTAACCCTTACGTATCACAGTTGAGGCTTTAGCATGATCCTTTATTCTAACGGGAAAGGTGGTTTCTCAATGTAAGCAGTAGGAACAATAGAATCATTATAAGCAATTACTTTCTCTTCAACTGGAACAGGTTTAGCTACATTAACTTCTATAGGAGGATGATATTTAAACCACTTCTCCTTAGGGAGATTGACATGAGTGGCAAATGATTCGCATAAAGAAGCTACTATCTCAAAGTCAAGTCCATGTTTAGTGCTAAAATCACGAAAATTATTTGTTTCTATGAAAGATTTAACACAAGCAAACTTAAGATCATACCTGACTCATTACCTTCATCAAACTCCCAATCTTCAGAATTGCATTTAATTCTTTCCAATAAATCCCATCTGAAGTCAATATCTCTCTTCATGAAAGAACCAGTACAAGAAGTGTCGAGCATGGTGCGATTGTCATGAGAAAGCCGAGCATAAAAGTTCATAATAATAATCTCTCCGGGGAGCTCATGGTTGGGGCATGAATATAACATTTACTTAAGCCTCCCCCAAGCTTGAGCGATACTTTCTCCATCACGAGGCCAAAAATTATAGATATAATTCCGATCACGATGTACCAAATGCATAGGATAAAACTTTTGATGAAATTCCAATTTCAAGCGTTTGTAGTTCCATGATCCAATATCATCAGATAGCCTATACCATGTCAATGCTTTATCCCTCAAAGATAAGGGAAATACCTTCTTCTTGACCTCGTCCTCGGGCAAACCTGCAAGCTTAAATAAACCACAAACTTCATCTACATAGATTAGATGCAAGTCGGGATGTGATATTCCATCTCCTGTAAAAGGATTAGCCAACAGTTTCTCTAGCATACCCGAAGGAATCTCATAATAAATATTTTCAGTAGGTGCAGTAGGTTGAGGAGCAACTCTTTATGCTTCCGATCGAGGTGAAGATACCCCGAACAAACTTTTCAAAGGATTAGTTTCCATAATGACAAGTCACAATAAATTTTAGCACACGATATAAATGTTTCCTTACCAAATTGCACTTACCAAAGGTGCTTCACTCCCTGACAACGACGCCAGAAAAGAGACTTGATGACCCACAAGTATAGGGATCTATCGTAGTCCTTTCGATAAGTAAGAGTGTCAAACCCAACGAGGAGCAGAAGGAAATGTAAGTTGTTTTCAGTAAGGTATTCTCTGCAAGCACTGAAATAGTCGGTAACAGATAGCTGTTGTTGGAAATATGCCATAGAGGCAATGATAAATTAGTTATTATCATATTTCCTTTTTCATGATAATTGTTTATTATCCATGCTATAATTGTGTTGATCGGAAACTCAGATACATGTGTGGATACATAGACAACACCGTGTCCCTAGTATGCCTCTAGTAGAGTAGCTCGTAGATCAAAAGATGGTTAAGGTTTCCTAGCCATGGACATGAGATGCCATTTGATAACGGGATCACATCATTAGGAGAATGATGTGTTGGACAAGACCCAAACTACAAACGTAGCATATGATCATGTTAGTTTATTACTACTGTTTTCTGCATGTCAAGTATATGTTCCTATGACAATGAGATCATGCAACTCACGGACATCGGAGGAGTGGCTTGTGTGTATCAAATGTTGCAACATAACTGGGTGACTATAAAGGTGCTCCACAGGTATCTCCGAGGGTGTCTGTTGAGTTGGCATGGATAAAGACTGAGATTTGTTACTCCGTGTGACGGAGAGGTATCTCAGGGCCCACTCGGTAATACAATATCACAATAATCCTTGCAAGCAATGTGACTAAGTGTTAGTTGCAGGATCTTGTATTACGGAACGAGTAAAGAGACTTGTCGGTAACAAGGTTTGTACTAGGTATGGAGATACCGACGATCGAATCTCGGGCAAGTAACATACCGAAGAACAAAGGGAACATCATACGAGATTAACTGGATCCTTGACATAGAGGTTCGACCGATAAATATCTTCGTAGAATATGTAGGAACCAATATGGGCATAGAGGTGTCTCGGTCATGTCTACATAGTTCTCGAACCCGCAGGGTCTGCACACTTAAGGTTTGGTGACATTTCGGTATTATAGAGTTATGTATGGTGGTTACCGAAGGTTGTTCGGAGTCCCGGATGAGATCCCGGACGTCACGAGGAGCTCTGGAATGGTCCAGAGGTAAATATTGATATATAGTAAGTCCTATTTTTGTCACCAGAAAAGTTTCGGGCTCACCGGTAGGGTACCGAGAGTGTCGGTAGTGTACCGGGAGACCATCGGGAGGGGTATTTCGACACAATTGGCTACATGGGCTATGGGAGAGTGAATACCAGCCCTTTGTGGGCTGGTGTAAGTCCCACACAAGGCCCATGAGGCTGGGAAGAAAAGCCCAAAGAGAAAAAGGTGGAAAAAGGCAAAAATAGGATGAATCCTAGTCCTACTAGGATTGGAGGTGGATTCCACCTCTCCTACTTTGTTTGGCCGACCCAAGAGCTGGATCTTTGAGAGCCAAGTCTGCTCCTCTCTTCCTCTTATATACTAGAGGTTTTAGGGTTTTTTGCACCTGATTTTCAGCCACGTGCTACCCGTTCCTCTAGTGCATAGTTTCTCCTCTAGACCAGATTTCTGTAGTGCTTAGGCAAAGCCCTGCCGGAATTGCTCCACCACCATCGCCGGAGCGCCGTCACGCTGCTGGAGAATTCTTCTACCTCTCCGCTCCTTCTTGCTGGATCAAGAAGGCGGAGATCGTCATCAACTTGTACGTGTGCTGAACGCGGAGGTGCCGTCCGTTCGGCGCTAGATCGGATGGACCGTGATCAAGATCACGAGATGGATCGTGATCAGATCACGAGATGGATCGTGACGAGTTCGCGTGATAGATCATGATCAAGATAGTGAGATGGATCATGATGGGATCGCAGGACGGATCGTGATGATTTCGCGGGACGGATCGTGATTGGATCGCGGGACGGATCGTGATGAGATCGCGGGACACTCGGCGATTTGGATAGAGAAGACGTTCGACTACACCAACCGCATTTCTTAACGCTTCCCGCTTAGCGATCTACAAGGGTATGTAGATCCACTCTTCCTCTTGTAGATGCTCATCACCATGGATAGATCTGCGTGTGCATAGGAAATTTTTTGTTTGCCATGCGACGTTCCCCAAAAGTTGTATGATAAGATAATTTGTAACGGGTAGCAAGTAACAATAGTAACAAAGGTGCAGCAATATGGCCCAATCCCTTTTGTAGAAAGGGACAAGCCTGAACAAACTCTTATATAAAGTTAAGTGCTCCCGAGGACACATGGGAATTACTGTCAAGCTAGTTTTCATCATGTTCATATGATTCACGTTCGCAAATTTGATAGCTTGATATATGGGTGGACCGGTGCTTGGGTGATGTCCTTACTTGGAAAAACATCCCACTTATGATTAACCCCTCTCATAAGCATCCGCAACTACGAAAGAAGAATTAAGACAAAGTCTAACCATAGCATTAAACTAGTGGATGCAAATCAGCCCTTACGACGCAACGCATAAACTAGGGTTTAAGCTTCTGTCACTCTAGCAACCCATCATCTACTTGTTACATCCGAATGCCTTCCTCTAGGCCCAAATAATGGTGAAGTGTCATTTAGTCGATGTTCACATAACACCACTAGAGTAGAGACAACATACAACACATCAAAATATCGAACGAATACCAAATTCACATGACTACTATTAACAAGACTTATCCCATGTCCTCAGGAACAAACGTAACTACTCACAAAGCATGCTTATGTTCATGATCAGAGAGGTATTGAACATCATTAAGGATCTGAACATAAGATCTTCCACCAAACAAACCAACTAGCATCAACTACAATAAGCAATTAACACTACTAGCAACCTTACAAGTACCAATCGGAGTTGCGAGACGGAGATTGGGTACAAGAAATGAACTAGGGTTTGGAGATGAGATGGTGCTGATGAAGATGTTGATGGAGATGGATCCCCTCTGATGAGAGGAGTGTTGGTGATGACGATGGCGATGATTTCCCTCTCTGGGAGAGATGCTTCCCTGGCAGAATAGCCCTGCCGGAGCTCTAGATTGGTTCTGCTCAAGTTCCGCCTCGTAGCGGCGACGTCTCCTCCCGAAAGCTTTGTTATGATTTTTTTCTCGGATGAAACCCTTCATATAGGAGAAGATGGGGGCCAGAGGAGCTACGAGGAGCTCACAAGACCAGGAGGCGCGGCCAGGGGGTGGGCTATGTCTGGCATGCTCGTGACCTCCTGGGTGCCCCTCTCTGGTATTTCTTCGGCCCAGTATTTTTTGTATATTCCAAAATAATTCCTCGTTGATTTTCACGGCTTTTGGAGTTGTGTAGAATATACATATCAAACTTGCTCCTTCTCCAGCCCTGAATTCCAGCTGCTGGAATTCTCCCTCTTCATGTAAACCTTATAAAATAAGAGAGAAAAGGCATGAGTAATTTACCATAATGTGTTATAACAACTCATGATGCGATAAATATCAATATAAAAGCATGATGAAAAATGGACGTATTACCTGCCTCCCCGTCGGTTTCTTCCGCCACCGGCCCCGGCCCTGCCACCCCCGCCGGTTGCTTCCGCCGCCGGCCCCATCCCTGCCACCCCAGTCGGTGGCTTCTGTTGCCGCCTACGCTAGACCTAAGAAATGAGAGGGGGGAATTTTTGCTAAGTGTTGGAGACAGCTGCCACTCTAGTCCCCACTCGATGCTGCCGTCAGAGTGAATTGTTCTCACTTGTCAATGAGTTAAGGCAGCTACTGGATATATAATAGATACAATACTACTGCTAGTTGAGCAACAGAGCTTCTCTAGCCCAGTGGCTGGGAGCGCCGTCCCACTACCTCAGATCGCGGGTTCGAGTCCCTGCTGTGCTTCTGTTTAACGAGCGAATAAACGAATTAAGGCGTCTGTCAAATGGGTCCCGCCTGTCAGAGTGTGATCCTGTCAGGAAAAATGACATGTAGACATTGACACATAACCGAGATTGCAGAGGTGGCTGCCTAATCATCCTAATGCATTCGAACTCAAGTGCAATGACCTTTTATATTGGTCATGATCAGTTAGAAATAAGGCACCGGACCAGTGCCATATGCTTTATGATCTTCTAGTGCAATGAAATTACGATCTTTCTCACCAAAATGGTCGTTGGTGTTTTGGATTAGGACCCCTACGGACATCTTATGAACAATTTCCCTCAAAAGATCATAGATTTACGACCATTTTTCCAAGGTCACTCACAGAAGGTCACAAGATAGCTTATTTCTTGTAGTGTTGGAGCAATTCTCGTCAATGAGGATTACCGACGAT
The DNA here is from genome assembly GCA_022496015.1 of Hordeum marinum. Taxonomy (NCBI): domain Eukaryota; kingdom Viridiplantae; phylum Streptophyta; class Magnoliopsida; order Poales; family Poaceae; genus Hordeum; species Hordeum marinum. Next base: position 391,260,202 of record CM039676.1, on the reverse strand, counting down.
CCAACCCGGATCTACGCCCGGCCCGGTTACAGTTTGGGCAGGGACGGATTTTTCGACCCACCCACCTCCCACTTGATAGCCACTGTCGAAGACTTAACCGACGTGCTAGACTATGCCTCCGAGGAGGCAGAATACATGGATGAAGAGGACCGTTCTCCCACCCCCGTTAACATCGGGAGTTGGGCCACCACTTCTACATACGGCGTTTACATGGTGGACACTCCTGCCACCAACGGCGACAATACGCCTCACAACAACGGCGACAAATCGGGCGATGCGCCATCAAGGCGCCGGAAATCGCATAAACGGTCCAAAAGCAAAAAGGGAAGAAGAACTATTATCAACAACGGGGACGGTAATGCCCCCGCCGATCATGACAATCCCAATATCCCTGAGCACCCGTTTGAGGGTTCGGAAGAGCTGGAGGACCAAAACGGCCCCGATACCGTCAATGACCCCGAAGGCAACGATTACCCCCCCCCCACCCCGTCGAGGAGGAAGATATACTGGAAGGCGATGAGTTGTACATCCCTAATAACCTCGAGGATCAGGAAGAAATCAGGCAGCGACTCATAGCAACTGCTCGCAGCCAAAAGGCCAAAGGGCGACAACTCAAAGCAGAACATGCCGACCTCACTGATCGATGGACAAAAGTCTTCTCGGCCGAGGAAGTATACGACACTGGTATGTCAAACCAGCCCAAAAGCTACCCTCAGAGAAGGCTGCTACCACAATTCAACGGTGAGCTCACCGACATTCCATCTCCGCATCATACCCCATATGAAAAGCCGGACCGCCCTCCTCGTGGGCGTGATCGAGCGGCCAATGACACCGGTTATGTTCCGGTGATGCCCTGAAGATGGGGTAAGGAACCATCCGAACCCAATGAAAGGTTCGACCTGCGCGATGACTGAGGGAGTCCTGTATTAGGGGGTCCTCGGATAGCCGACCTATTGTTATGGGATGGACTATGAGGTCTACTTACCGGACACCAAAGGATTTGAAGGACTACTATGGAAGCTTGGAGAAGCACGGATTGTGCTCCAAGTCTGATGTATTAGTCAGGCATGTTTATCTTTTTGGCATGTAACCGACCATGTGTAAACCCTAGGCCTCCTCGGCACCTATATAAGCCGGAGGGTTTTAGGGGTAGAGATAGAACAACTCATCTAGGGTTAGACATACGATCTTGAGGTAGATCAACTCAATAACCCCTTACACCATCAATACAATCAAGCGGGACGTAGGGTATTACCTCCATTTGAGGGTCCGAACCTGGGTAAACTTGTGTCCCCTTCGTCTCCTATTACCGTCGATCCCAGACTCATAGTTCGGGACCCCTACCCGAGAACCGCCAGTTTTGACGCCGACATTGGTGCTTTAATTGAGAGTTCCTCTGTGAGCGATATGGAATCGATGCCTCGCCTTGTCATCAACGAAGAGGTCCGTAACATGGACGTTTTCTTCACCGGGCAGATCTTCGCCTTCGGCAGCGTTGTGCTGCATGCTGCTTCCGTCGGACATCTAGGCTGCATGGAGAACTTCGCCTCTGATCAAGAGGTCAGATTCAGAAACTTAGAGTTTTCCATCGACTCTCGGGGCGACTTGTCACTAATTAGGCTCTCGGCTTCGCCCGTAGCACACAAGGACTCTGAGGCTTTAACCTCGAGCCCCTTCTTCGGACAGGCCGATGGGGTCACCCGTGGCGACAGTACGATCTCTCATCCCGGTCTGTCTATCAAGCCATACAACCGGACATACGTTCCTTTCGGACACTCCCCATGGGTGGACATCATGGGGGTGAACCCCATGAGTTCCGAACAGCTGGATCCGATCGGGCCCTTGGCAGTCTATGAGGCCTTGGAGCAATTCTCGTCGATGAGGATTACCGACGATCTAGACCCTATCTATGCCCGGCCTGGTTACAGTTCGGGCAAGGACAGTTTTTTTACCCACCCACAACCCACTTGGTAGCCATCGTCGAAGATTTAACTGACGTATTGGACTATGCCTCCGAGGACGCAGAATATATGGATGAAGAGGACTGTGTTCTGATGTCTACTACGCAACCTTCTCCTTGTAGACGTTGTTGGGCCTCCAAGTGCAGAGGTTTGTTGGACAGTACCAATTTTCCCTTAAGTGGGTGACCTAAGGTTTATCAATCCGCGGGAGGTGTAGGATGAAGATGGTATCTCTCGAGCAACCCTGCAACCAAATAACGAAGAGTCTCTTGTGTCCCCAACACACCCACTACAATGATAAGTTGTATAGGTGCACTAGTTCAGCGAAGAGATGGTGACAAGTGCAATATGGATAGTAGATATAGGTTTTTCTAATCTGAAAATATAAAAACAGCAAGGTAACTAGTAATAAAAGTGAGCACGAACGGTATTGCAATGCGTGGAAACAAGGCCTAGGGTTCATACTTTCACTAGTGGAAGTTCTCTCAACAATGATAACATAATTGGATCATATAACTATCCCTCAACATGCAACAAAGAGTCACTCCATAGTAACTAATAGCGGAGAACAAACGAAGAGATTATTGTCGGGTACGAAACCACCACAAAGTTATTCTTTCAGATCGATCTATTCAAGAGTCCGTACTAAAATAACACGAAGCTATTCTTTTCGTTCAATCTATCCTAGAGTTCGTACTAGAATAACACCTTAAGACACACATCAACCAAAACCCTAATGTCATCTAGATACTCCATTTTCACCTCAAGTATTCGTGGGTATGATCATATGACATGCATCACACAATCTCAAAATCATCTATTCAACCAACACATAGAACTTCAAAGAGTGCCCCAAAGTTTCTACCGGAGAGTCAAAACGTGTGCCAACCCCTATGCATAGGTTCCCGAGGTCACGAAACCCGCAAGTTGATCAACAAAACACACTTCAAGTACTCACATGAATATCCCATTGTCACCATAGATAGACACGTGCAAGACATACATCAAGTGTTCTTAAAGACTCAATCCGACAAGATAACTTCAAAGGGAAAACTCAATTCATTACAAGAAGGGAGAGGGGGAAGAACATCATAAGATCCAACTATAGGAGCAAATCCCGCGGTACATAGAGATCAAGACATCTCAAGAACACGAGAGAGAGAGAGAGAGATCAAACACATAGCTACTGGTACATACCCTCAGCCCCGAGGGTGAACTACTCCCTCCTCGTCATGGAGATCGCCGGGATGATGAAGATGGCCACCGGAGATGGATTCCCCCTCCGGAAGGGTGCCGGAATGGGCTCCCGATTGGTTTTTGGTGGCTACAGAGGCTTGAGGCGGCGGAACTCCCGATCTAGGTTTAGTTCTGATGGTTTCTCTATTTATAAGACCGTATGGCGTCGAGAACAAGTCGAGAGGGGCCACGAGGAGGTCACGAGCCCCCTAGGCGTGGCCACGGGGGCCGCGCCTCCCAGGCTCATGATTCCCTCGGGCCTCCTCTCTGGTATCTTTTCCTTCTGGTATTTTTGATATTTTCCATAAAAAACCACGGTGAAAGTTTTATTCCGTTTGGACTCCGTTTGATATTCCTATCTGAAAAATGTCAAAAACACGGAAAAAACAGAAACTGGCACTGGGCACTGAGTTAATAAGTTAGTCCCAAAAATAATATAAAATAGCATATTCATGCATCTAAAACTTCCAAATTTGATAATATAATAGCATGGAACAATCAAAAATTATAGATACGTTGGAGACGTATCATGTTCCCACCCCCGTTAACACCCGGAGTTAGAACGCCACTTCTACATTGTGGATACTCCTGCCACCAATGGCGACAACACGCCTCCGAGCGATGGGGACAAATCGGGCGATGCACCATCAAGGCGCCAAAATCGCATAAGTGGTCCAAAAGCAAAAAGGGAAGAAAAGCTATTATCAGCAACGGGGACGGTAATACCCCCGTCGATCATGGCAATCCCGATATCCCCGAGCATCCGTTTGAGGGTCCGGTTGGGCCCGAGGACCAAAACAATCCCGGTAATCCCAATGACCCTGAAGTCGATGATTACCTTCCCCCCGTTGAGGAGGAAGGAACACCAGAAGCCGAGGACCTGTACATTTCGGATAACCTTGAAGATCAAGAAGAAATCAGGTAGCGGCAAATAGCAACGACCTGCAGCCTAAATGACAACTAATAGCAACTTAAAGCCGAACAGGCTGACCTCAATGATCTATGGATGAAAGTCCTCTAAACCGAGAAAGTATATGGCACCAGTATGTCAAACCATCCCAAAAGCTACCCTCGGAGTAGGCTGCTGCCGCAATTCGATCACGAACTCACTGATACGTCGTCCCCGGACCATACTCCATATGAAAAACCAGACCGCCCCCCTCGCAGGCGGGCCAGGACGGCTAGAGACGACAGTTATATACCGGCAATGCCCCGAAGACGGGGAAAGGAGCCATTAGAACACAATGATATGTTTGACCTGCGAGCTAACCTGGATCATAGAGCAGGCCGTACAAGGTCCATTTACGGATCGAGAGAGTACTCACCCAACAGGCGGGGCGGGTACATGCCATGGTTTGACCAGAACAACAAAGTCCATGAATGCAACCGGTCCCATACATACGCCGAATATAGGCGCGACATAGCACGGGTCAGAGGCGACGTGCACCCATTGTGCTTCACAAATAGGGTAATGCGACATCAGTTCCCCGAAGGGTTTAAACCCGTGAATATAGAACAATATGATGGGACCACTGACCCAACTCTATGGATTGAGGACTTCCTCCTCCATATTCACATGGCGCAAGGAGACATCTCCATGCCATCAAATATCTCCCTCTTAAGCTTAAGGGGCCATCTCGGCACTGGTTAAACAGCCTCCCCGAAAACTCCATTGGATGCTGGGAAGCCTGGAGGACGCGTTCCGCTCTATCTTCCAGGGAACTTATGTCCACCCGCCGGACTCCTCCGATCTCAACAACGTCATCGAGAAGACTGGCGAGTCTGCCCGACAATTCTAGAATCGTTTCCTGACTAAGAAGAACCAAATTGTTAACTGTCTGTATGCCGAGGCTACAGCCTCCTTCCGGCATAACATTCGGGACGAATGGATGGCCCGCCAGCTTGGCCAGGATAAACCTCAGACCATGTCCGCCCTCACCACCCTCATGACCCGCTTCTGCGCGGGCAAATACAATTGCCTGGCAAACCACGACCATAATGCCGAGGACCCCGTGGCACCCGAAGCCCAGGATGGCCACCTCGAATAAAAGCGCAATAAGAATAAGCGTCGGCACAATAATAGTGATGCCGATGACACGGCCGTAAATACCGGATTCCGCAACTCCTGATTTGGGAAGCGGAAGAAGCCTCCTAAAGGCAATCGCGATGGACCCACTCAGCTCGAGAAAATCATGGAAAGGCCTTGCCAAATCCATGGGACTTCAAAAAAGCCCGCCAACCACACACATCACAATTGCTGGGTGTACAAACAGGCCGACAAGATACCACCTGAAGACCAGGGCAAAAGCTCTCGCAGCGAGGACGAAGATGAGCCTTGGGGTCCAATTGGTGGCGGACAGAAGAAGTTCCCTCCTGAAGTCAAATTGGTTAACATGATATAAGCCACTCATATAGCCAAGAAGGAGAGGAAGCGCTCCCTTCGTGAGGTCTATGCGGTAGAACCCGTAGCCCCAAAGGACAACCCATGGCCGGCATACCCGATAACCTTGGATCGGCGTGATCACCTGACCAGTATCCATCATGAGGGTTCGGCGGTCCTCGTCCTAGACCCCATCATAGATGGGTATCACCTCACAAAGGTCCTAATGGACGGAGGAAGTAGCCTTAACCTGATTTAGTCAGATATGGTGAAGAAGATGGGTATCAATCCGTCTAGAATCAAACTGAGAAGCACTACCTTCAAAGGAGTGTTCCCGGGTGTTGAGGCCCGATGCACGGGTTCTGTAACTCTGGAGGTTGTGTTCGGCTCGCCTAATAACTTTCACAGCGAGGACTTGATCTTCGACATCGTACCCTTCCACAGCGGCTATCACTCGTTGCTCGGCCGGACAACATTTGCTCGTTTCACTGTAGTCCCACACTACACATACCTCAAGCTCAAGATGTCGGGCCCCAAGGGGGTCATTACTGTCAACGGCAATACCGAGCGCTCCCTTAGAACCGAGGAGCATGCACTGGCCCTAGCGGCCGAATTTTTTTACAAAAATGATTGGCATGTTCCGACATCCGCCATAAAGGCACATATGGCTAGGAAGCGAGTTCGGATTCAGACCGAAAACTCAGATACTCTCTCCTCCCCTCTATAGGGACTCGCACCCCACCACACAACTTCACGGCCAGCAAAATATGTGTCGCGTAGGCACAACTTCGCACTTAAGATTCCATGGGTAGCGGTGGGGAAATTAAGATGGGTGTTTGGCTTCCCCGAACTTCTACCATTAATACGTCTTCGGACAAGACACAGGCGCTCTTAAAAGAGCCTCCCTAAGGCGGAAAGCTCACCTACAATTCGGCGGCCTCTCAAGTTTTTGTTAGCAAAATCCGTCCGCCGAACACTAACACCCATCAAGGTGCATCCAAGAGCAAGAGTCAACTGGCAAGGGGGCATATCGAGGACGTCAGGTCACCAATAGAAGACCCCTAATACAACAACTCCTGTATGATTTTATTTCTTATTTTCTTTCGCATACCTGTAAACAGTTGCTTTGGCAATCCGAGTTATAAGAGTTGTTGAGAAAATGCAAAATTGTATGGAGCAAGTATGCCTCATCTGTCCTATTTTCGGTGCATACTTTTTCTCCTTTCTCCCTCTTCTTGTGAACCTTTTTGATATGACGCAAGGTAACCGGCTAATAGACCGGGGGCTCAATTTCAAACACAAATCGCCTTAACTATCGTGTGTTTGGTGTCTTAGCGTTCACTTTATATGCATCGGTTCTGAACTATGTCTTTGGTCAGTAAGTTGGGTTGCCCGGCTCGTGTGCTTGCTCCTTTATGTTCTGCTTGTTTGGCTAAAAGGGTAATGGGAGCACCCCTGCGATCGTGTTTCCGGATAGTCTGGTCAAGCACCTCAGGGGAGAAAGCCGCAAACGGACTGTCATAGTATGGGCAATCCGATCTATGAACCCCAAGCTAGAAGTATTATACTTCAAACCTCGTAAGCGGTTATTCCGTGCTATACGAGGAACTTGCCCTTTGTCCAAACATTATGATGTCGACTTCGGCCACAGTTCGTCCGAACATCACAACACTCCAGTGGCTAATCGTACGCTTCCCGTAGTCCTTCGGTTAAGCGAAAGAAATAAAGCACTATAGGAGCATTGCCTAGTCTGCCGCACTATACCGCCTTCGGGTTCCGATAATACGGCTAAGGGAAACAATGCATTGGCATAGACACCCCATGTAGTATCTACGTGGGGGTTGAAGCCGACGACTCGCATCTTTCAGTATTAAACAACCGCATAGGAGTTGTAAAGGAATGCAAAACCATTTAAGAGCGGATATTAATATCATTAAAAAGTTATCACGAGTATTTGGACACGTTACAAGGTCATGCAAATAATTTTTCATCCAAGCACTACGACATTATCACCCGAGCACTCTCGATCACTCCATCAAAGTATAGCTCGGGGCGTCGGTGCTCCTTCCGGGGTGGCGGCGGGTCGGTGGCTACCTTCATCGGATTCAGTCCCGGCTAGTGCACTTTGGCCTTGGCTAGGGCCATCCGGAATCCTTCGATGCAGGAGGAGTGCTTGACGGTGTCGACGCGGGGCGTGGCAGCGATCAGTTTCCGCATCAGGCCGAAGTAGATGCATAGTAGCGGCTCGCCGGGACACAAGCAGATGCAGAGGTCCTTCATGGTCGGCTCCGTCATCTGGTGCACTCCATCAGCTGTTTCAGCTGCTCCACCAGAAGAGGAGGACGCCCAGGGGCTCCGAACTATGCCCAGAACATCCGAGCTTCATCTTCCTCTCTTCGCGAGGCAAACAGCTGATTGGCGTCTGCCACACTCTTCTGGAGATCGTAGGATTAACCTGAGGATTGCCACACTTGGATAAGAAATTCGAATCTGCAATGTCCGAATACACACTTTAGTGAGTACGGCTTACCATCTACTATGGCCTTGGCTTGGCGCACTTGCTCCTCATAGAACCGTCTGTCCACTCGCTCCTTCTAGAGTTCGGTTAGTAGTGACGAGGTTATCTGCCCTAGGTAGGCCAAAGAAACGGGGTTCTCCCCCTTCCGCTTCAAAGAAAACTTCATGGCCGGCTCTCCATGACCGGCTGGAGGACGGCTGGTTCGATGTGCTACCGGCTGGCGACGCGGGCAGTTGGTCGTGCGATCGGCTCGACCACCGGCCGGCTGGACGCGGTCAGCTGCCTGCCGGGCCGCCTCCTCTGTTGACCCAGGGGCGGACATGCGATGTCCCATCCCCCTTGACGGGTGGCCCTATGGCCATAGTGGCCGCTGATGCACTGGAGCCCATGGCTACAGTCCGGCCGTCCAGGCCGCTGACCTTGGCGAGCACGACCGGGCGAGGGAACAGTGCCGGCATGCCCTCGCCCACTCTATTACCTGCCTGGGCGTGGCTATAGTGCCGCTGGCTGTACCGGAGACCTCGGCCAGCTGGCGCTGGATGACACCTCCGGAGCGACCCTTGTCGTGGTAGGTGAGCGAGAGCCAATCACAGAGCTAGCTGGCGGGCCCCAGCGGAAGACGGGACCGCTCAGCCGGTGGACCCTACAAACGACGAGACGACACGAAGGGTGGGACCCCTGGCCAGCTGGAGAGACTGCCAGTTGGGTCCCCTCACCCCTATACTTTAGATATGTTGTAGAGCCGGGGGTTGGCCTATAAAACCTCCCGAGCCCCCCGTGCAACTGGGACGGACGATCACTCTCGCACACCAGCAGAAATCTCAAAACCTCTCTAGTAGCGGAGGAAGACGAGCCAGCTGCTCCTTCTTCCTCCACTAGACACAGCTCTAGGAGCACCCTTGTACACAAACCAATCCATCCAACTAGACCAACCAGGACTAGGGCCGTTACCTCCCATGGAGGGCTTGAACCTGGGTACATCGTGTGTCACTACCGCTTGTGCCCAATCTCGCACCCGGAGCCCGACGGTGTCCTCCGGCCCCAACCACCTACGATAAGCCACCCTATGGCATCTGTCGTGAGAAAACGACGATAGTTGGCGCCCAACGTGGGGCCATACACAGCACCGACCGGATTCATGCTCCGGTCGGGACCCCTCTCCATTCCCCGCTGCCGCCGCACGTCCAGGCCAAACCGCGGGCTCGTGGGGCTTGCTTCGGCATGCCCTACGGGCGACTCCATCGACCTTGTGACCGACATCGACGCGCTCACCGAGCGCTTCGGCAGGCTCAGCCTTGCGGAGGCTCCGGCCGTGGAAAAGTACCCCGGGCAGGTGCTCGTCGGCGCCGATCCTCCCACGGCCGTGGGAGCACTCGCTGTGACCTAGTCCAGCAGCTCCCATGATCGCGTGGGGGTGTTGGCCATCGTGTCCTCCACCTCCTCTGGATGCGCGTGGACCGGGGCCGACGCCGCTGCGGCCTGCGTCGGCACCTCCGATCCGCTTGGTGTGGCCCTTCGGAGCCTGAACACCGCTATCGCCCCGACGGCGAACCCCGATGGCATCGCGGCGGACCTCGAGGCGGCTCGTGGCGTCTTGTTCGAGGATGCCACCGCCCTCGCGGCCATGCGGCACCACATGGAGGCCGCCCAACGGGAATATGCTTCTGCCTACGGTCTCACCCCGGCTATCATCGGGCCCAACCGGCGTGGGGTCGTGCGTGACCGCGGCCACGTGGTCGCCGAAATCCTTGGCGGCAAGATGCCCGTCTACGACACCCCCGCAGCCAACTTGCGGGCCGTCTAGGTGGCCTATGCGGATTTGACCACCTTGGAGGGTGAAGAGCGTGCCACTCACGAGCGCCACATCGAGCAGCTCATCGATGCCGACGATGCGTAGCAGTGCCTGCTCGCGTCGGGCGGCACCGCCACCGGAGGCCTCCAGCTCGAGCACAAGGGCACGGGGATTGCTGGCTGTCAGCCGGCTTAGCACTCCATCTCCCCTCGCGTCTCCAGCCGCCGGACTAGAACTTACAACCCCCGGCCCTCCCAGATGCCGAGGAGCGAGCAGCCGGCTGTTAGCAGCCGAGGCACCAACTACCCGCCTCGCAGCGGTCGCCACCAAGAAGCGCGGGCATTCGGCAGCCGACACAGCCACGGGCACACTCTGCCCCCGCGGCGCAAGCGGGAACGGACGGTTCCGCCCGTCATCTGTCCCGAGCTCTTGGTCCGGATTGGGCCGCGTGTCCCCCATAGCGAGAACGACGCTCACAACCGCATCGACCACCTCACGCAGTTTGCCCTCCTCAATGAGGAGGGCTCGATTGGTACGGCTTGTTTAGGCCCTTGGATCCTCAACGAGCCGTTTCTGACCGACTTCACGCTTCCCCGAGACATTCCAAAGTACAACGGGGCTGCCAAGCCTGAAGACTGGCTGATTGACTACATCACCGCGGTTGGCATCACTAGGAGGAACAAGCGCGTAGCCGTTCGCTACGCCCCCCTCATGTTGATCGGCTCGGCCCGCACCTGGCTCAACAGCCTGGCAGCCGGCAACATCAACACTTGGACGGACTTCGAGGAGACCTTCGTCCGCAACTTCACCGGCACCTACAAGCGGCCTGGCCGCCCCCGTGAACTCGACATGTGCGTTTAGGGGCCACACAAATCCCTCCGCGACTACCTCACTCGGTGTATTGAGCTTCGCAACTCCTGCGAAGGGGTGCATGAGGTACAAGCAATGCAGTACTTCATTTAGGCTGCCGAGACGACACTCCCCCCTCAAGCACAAGCTTTTGTGCTCCGAGCCGACCACGCTTTCCGAGCTCATGACCAAGGTGGACAAGTATGCCACGGCTGATTCAGCCATCCGGGTCAAGACGACCTCGCCTGCCAAGGCGACGACAACACCGGCAAGATCCCGGCCGCCTGCCGACAACTGGCAGTCGTAAAGCAACAAGCACAAGAATGACCAGCCAGATCCCCGCCACGGGAGCCGGCAGGTCAACACCATCGAGGAGCAGGAGCCGGCTGCCCAGCCTTCCAGCCAACGCCAGCGCACAGGCAAGGCTACCTGGCAGCCGAAGCTCACCTTCGAGCAAATGCTCGACCTCCCCTGCAAGAACCACTAAGGGGCCAAACCCTCTACGCACACGCTTTGCGGTGTAGCTTCTCACAGCGATTGGCCCGTGGGGACGGCCTTTTGGCTCCTCCCGCGTTGCGAGCCCGTGCGCCGGCCCCGGCCCAAGCTGCCACCCCGGCGTCGGCGCCGGCTCCGGCCCGGAATGATGGTCATTTGATCGACCAGTTCCCCAAACAAGATGGCTGTTACGTCGTCTTCACTAGTGAAGGGACGGGCAAACATGCTCAATGCCAGTTCCATTGTGAGGTGAGCGCCACCATGTCGGCAATTCCCCAGTTCATGCACTGGTCGGAGAAGCTAGTCACTTGGAGCCAGGGCGGTCACTCTGATGTGATGCCGACCCCTGACAGCTACGCTCTAGTCCTCAACCCCACCATCGCCACCAAGGAATGAACTTTCTGCTTCTCGCGGGTGCTAATAGATGGTCGCAACAGCATCAACATCCTCTACCTCGACACGATGCACAAGCTGGGGCTGAAGATAGAACACCTGCATGCGAGCCGGACGGTCTTCCAAGGCATCGTGCCTGGCAAGTCCTACTTGTTGGAAATATGCCGTAGAGGCAATAATAAATAAGTTTTATAATATTTTCTTGTTCATGATAATCGTTTATTATCCATGCTATAATTGTATTGATCGGAGAGTTAGATGCATGTGTGGATACATAGACAAAATCATGTCCCTAGTATGCCTCTAATAGACTAGCTCGTTGATCAAAGATGGTTAAGGTTTCCTATCCATGGACATGAGATGTCATTTGATAAGGGGATCACATCATTAGGAGAATGGTGTGATGGACAAGACCCAAACTACAAACGTAGAATATGATCGTGTTAGTTTATTGCTACTGTTTTCTGCATGTCAAGTATCTGTTCCTATGACCATGAGATCATGCAACTCACTGACACCGGAGGAGTGCCTTGTATGTATCTAACGTCGCAACATAACTGGGCGACTATAAAGGTACTCTACAGGTATCTCCCAGGGTGTCTGTTGGGTTGGCATGGATCAAGATTGGAATTTGTTACTCTGTGTGACGGAAAGGTATCTCAGGGCCCACTCGGTAATACAACATCACAACAAGCCTTGTAAGCAATGTGACTAAGTGTTAGTCAGGGGATCTTGTATTACGGAACGAGTAAACAGACTTGCCGGTAACGAGGTTGAACTAGGTATGAAGATACCGACGATCGAATCTCGGGCAAGTAACATACCGAAGAACAAAGAAAACATCATACGGGATTAACTGAATCCTTGACGTAGAGGTTCGACCGATAAAGATCTTTGTAGAATATATAGGAACCAATATGGGCATCCAGGTCCCGCTATTGGTTATTGACCATATAGGGGTCTCGGTCATGTCTACATAGTTCTCGAACCCGCAGGGTCTGCACACTTAAGGTCCAGTGACGTTTCAGTAGTATAGAGTTATGTATGGTGGTGACCGAAGGTTTTTTGGAGTCCTAGATGAGATCCTGGATGTCACGAGGAGCTCCGTAATGGTCTGGAGGTAAATATTGATATATAGGAAGTCTTGTATTGGTCACCGGAAAAGTTTCAGGCTCATCGGTAGTGTATCGGGAGTGCCGGGAGGGTACCGGGGGACCATCGGGAGGGGTGTCTCGACCCAAGAGGCTACATGGGATGTGGGAGGAGGAAAACCAGCCCCTGGTGGGCTGGACGAAGCCTCCTCTAAGGGCCCATGCGGCTGGAGTAGTTTGAAAAGGAAAAAATCCAAAGGTGGAGAGGTGGAAAGAGTTTCCAAGTGGAAAGGAGGAATCCTACTCCTAATAGGATTGGAGTAGGACTCCTCCACCTCCAATCTCGACCAAACCTTGAGGGTTTGAGGCTGCCTCCTCCCCTCCCTCCCTCCTATATATACTAGAGGATTTAGAGGGAAAAGCTAACCCTAATAGCCACGTGCTACCTCTCCTCTAGATCGCAGTTTCTCCTCTAGATCGGTTTTCAGCGGTGCTTAGATGAAGCCCTGCTAGAATAGCTCCACCATAATCTCCGCAATGCCGTCGCGCTGCCGGAGAACTCATCTACCTCTCCGCTCCCTCTTGCTGGATCAAGAAGGCGGAGATCATCATCAAGCTGTACGTGTGCTGAACACGGACGTGCCCTCCGTTTGGTACTAGATCGGAAGGACCATGATCAAGATCGCGAGACGATACGTGATTGGATCGCGGGACGGATTGTGATGAGATCGTCGGACAGATCGTGATGAGATCGCTGGACGAATCGTGATGAGATCGCGAGACGGATCGTGATGAGATCGCGAGACGGATCGTGATGAGATCGCGAGACAGATCGTGATGGGATCAAGGGACACTCGGCAATTTTGATCGCGAAAATGTTCGACTACATCAATCGCGTTTCTTAACGCTTCCCGCTTAGAGATCTATAAGGGTATGTAGATCCACTCTCCCTCTCGTAGATGTTTATCACCATGGATAGATCTCGCGTGTGCGTAGGAAATTTTTTGTTTCCCATGCAACGTTCCCCAAGAGTGGTATCAGAGCTAGGTCTATTAGTAGATGAGATCTCGAGTAAAACACAAAGTGTTTGTGGGCGGTGATGCTTAGATTGCTTCCTCCCTTGGTCGTGTTTCGGTTCAGCGGTATTGTGGGATGAAGCGGCTCGGACCAACCTTACTCGTACGCTTACGAGAGACCGGTTCCATCGACTGACGTGTAACTTCGTTGCACAAAGATGGCTGGCGGGTGCCTGTTTCTCCTACTTTAGTTGGATCAGATTCGACAATGGCGGTCCTTGAGAAGGTTGAAAAGCAATTTATGTATCACCGTTGTGGTTTTGCGTAGGTGAGCATTGTTCTTGCTAGATACCTGTAGCAGCCACGTAAAACTTGCAACAACAATTAGAGGACGTCTAGCTTGTTTTTGTAGGGTATGTTGTGATGTGATATGGCCAATTACATGATGAGATATATGTGATGTATGAGATGATCATGTGTTGTATATCACGACTTGCATGTCGATGAGTACGGCAACCGGCAGGAGCCATAGGGTTGTCTTCAATTATTGTATGACCTGCGTGTCAATCATTAAGCGCTATGTAATGCATTACTTTATCGCTAAACGATAGCTATAGTAGTATGAGCATGGTGGGCGTGACAACCCCAATGGCGACACAATGATGGAGATCATGATGATGGAGATCATGGTGTTATGCCGGTGCTTTAAGGATGGAGATCAAAAGCACAAGCTCGTGGCCATATCATGTCACTTATGATTTGCATGTGATGTTAATACTTTTATGCACCTTGTTTGCTTAGGACGACGATAGAATTATAAGGTGATCCCTCACTTAATTTCAAGATAAATTGTGTTCTCCCCGAGTGTGCACCGTTGCAAAAGTTCGTCGTGTCGAGACCCCACATGATGATCGGGTGTGATAGACTCTACGTTCACATACAATGGGTGCAAGCCAGTGTTGCACACGCAGAACACTCGGGTTAAACATGACGAGCCTAGAATGTACATACATGGCCTCAGAATACAAGAGACCGAAAGGTCGAACATGATTCATATACTAGATATGATCAACATGATGATGTTCACCACTGAACCCACCTCAACTCACGTGATGATCGGACTTGAGTTGGTGAATTTGGATCATGTATCACTCGAATGACCGGAGGGATGTCAATTTGAGTGGGAGTTCTTAAGTAAAATGATTAATTGAAATCATTATCATGAACATAGTCAGTCGTGTCTTTGCAAATTATGTTGTAGATTACTAGCTCACGCTGTAGCTCCCTTGTATTTTATATGTTCCTAGAGAAATAGAGTTGAAAGATGATGGTAGCAATATTGCGGACTAGGACCATGATCTGGGGATTGTCCTCATTGCTGCACAGAAGGCTTATGTCCTTAATGCACTGCTCGGTGCGCCACCCCCTCTACCGTCGTCTATAGATGTTGTGAACATTTGACAAGCACGTTCGAATGACTACTTGATAGTTTAGTGTGTCATGCATTACGACTTAGAATTGAGGCCCCGAAACGTTTTGAACGTCACGAAACATATGAGATGTTCTAAGAGCTGAAATTGGGATCTCAGGCTCGTGCCCATGTTGTGAGATATGAGATCTCCAACAAGATTCTATGCGTGCAAGATGAAAGAGAATAGCTCAACCGTTGAGCATGTGCTCAGATTGGTTGGGTGCTACAATCGCTTGAATGGAGTGGGAGTTGATCTTGCAGATAAGATAGTGATTGATATAGTTCTCCAAGTCACTCTCACTAAGATACTAGAACTTGGGGATGAACTATAAAATGCCAGGGATAGAAATAATGATCCCTGAGCTATTCGCGATGTTTGACACCGCGAAGGTAGAAATCAAGAAGGATCATCAAGTGTTGATGGTTAGTAAAACCACTAGTTTCGAGAAGGGCAAGGGCAAGGAGGGAAACTTCATGGATGGCAAGTCAGTTGCTGCTCCAGTGAAGCAACCCAAAGTTGAACCCAAACCCGAGACTAAGTGCTTCTATTATGAGGAGAGTGGTCGCTGAAGCGGAACAACCCTAGATACTTGGTAGATAAGAAGGCTGGCAACGTCGACATAAGTATATTTCATATGCGTGTTATTAATGTGTACCTTACCAGTATTCCTAGTAGCACCTGGGTATTGGATACCAGTTCGGTTGCTAAATGTTAGTAACTCAAAATAAAAGCTACGGAATAAACGGAGACTAGCTAAGTGTGAGGTGACGATGTGTGTTGGAAATGTTTGCAAGGTTGATGTGATCAACATCACACGCTCTCTCTACCTTCGGGATTAGTGACAAACCTAAATAAATGTTATTTGGTGTTTGCGTTAAGCATCAACATGATTGGATCGTGTTTATTGCAATACGGTTATTCATTTAAGTTAGAGAATAATGTTTATTCTGTTTACATGAATAATACCTTCAATGGTCATGCACCCACCAAGAATGGTTTGTTGAATCTTGATCATAGTAATACACATGTTCGTAACATTGATCCGAAAAGATACAAAGTTAATAATGATAGTACCACATACTTGTGGCACCGCTGCTAGATGTCATGTTGGTATAAATCGCATGAAGAAACCCCATGCTGATGGATCTTTGGACTCATCAATTTCGAATCGGTTGGGACATGTGAACCATGCCTCTTGGGCAAGATGACTAAGGAACCCGTTTTCCGGTTTGATGGAGCGGGCAAGTGATTTATTGCAAATGATACATGTTGATGTATGCAATCCAATGAGTCTTGTAGCGTGCGGTGGATATCGTTATTTTCTTACCTTCACTGATGATTTTAGTAGATATAGTGTATATTTACTTAACGAAACACAAGTCTGAATCATTTGAAAGGTTCAAACAGAATCAGTGTGAAGTTTGAGATCATCGCGATGAGAAGATAAAATGTCTACGAGATGATCGTGGAGGTGAATATCAGAGTTATGAGTTTGGTATACAACTTAAGACAATGTGAAAAGTTGTTTCACAACTCATGCCACCTGGAACACCATAGTGTGATGGTGTGTCCGAATGTCATAGTCGTGCTCTATTGGATATGGTGCGTACTATGTTGTCTTTTATCAGTTTACCACTATCGTTTTGGGGTTATGCCTTAGAGACAACTACATTCACTTTAAATAGGGCACCATCTAAGTCCGTTGAGATGAGACCATATGGTTTGGCAGAAACCTAAGCTATCATTTCTTAGAGTTTGGGAATACGACACTTATGTCTGATAAACTCGAACCCAAAGCGGAAAAATGCATCTTCATAGAATACCCTAAGAACATAGGTAGGATCATGATGAGATCGCGGGACGGATCGTGATGAGATCGCAGGACGAATCGTGATGAGATTGCGAGATGGATCGTGATGGTATCACTGGACGCTCAGTGATCTGGATTGCGAAGATGTTCGACTACATCAACCGCGTTCCTTAATTCTTCCCGCTTAGCGATCTACAAGGGTATGTAGATCCACTCTCCCTCTCGTAGATGCGCATCACCATGGATAAATCTTGCGTGTGCATAAGAAATTTTTTGTTTCCCATGCAACGTTCCCCAACACTGCTCCCCTGTCAACAAGATCATGCTCGAGGTCCTCTTCGGCGGACCCGACCACTTCTACCGCGAGCCGGTGTTGTTCGAGGTCGTGGACCTCTCAAGTCCCTACCACGCGATGTTGGGCCAGCCGGCCCTCGTCAGCTTCATGGCAGTCCCCCATTATGTGCTACCTCTCCTCAAGATGCCCAGCCGCAAGGGAATCATCACCATCATGGGTGACTACAAGATGTCGCTCGAGTGCGCTCGAGACGGCAGTCGGCTGAACGAGGCCCTGGAAATCTCCGAGGAGAAACGGCAGCTCGACCGGCCCATGGCCCTCGCTGCCAGTCAGCCGGTTGTGCCAGTTCCCCCCTCGCGGTTCATCAGCGAGGCCTCCTTCCAGCCATCCAAGGACACGAAGCAAATCCCGCTCGACCCGGCCAACCCCGCTCAGTGCATCACCATCGGCTCCCGCCTCAATAGCAAATAGAAAGGCGAGCTCATTGACTTCCTCTGTGAGAACCGGGACATCTTTGCATGGTCCCCCAAGGACATGCCGGGTGTTCTGAGGAAGTTCGCCGAGCACAAACTACACGTCCGGCCGGACGTCAAGCCGGTATAGCAACCTCTACGCCATTTCTCCGTGGAGAAGCGGCGTACTATAGGCGAAGAGATCGCCTGGTTGCTCGCTGCCGGGTTCATCATGGAAGTGTTCCATCCGGACTGGCTAGCCAACCCAGTCCTAGTGCTGAAGAAGAACAAGACCTGGCACATGTGCGTTGACTACACTAGCCTGAACATGGTGTGCCCCAAGGACCCATTCGCTCTATCACGGATCGATCAGGTCATCGAGTCCACGGCTGGTTACGACCTGCTGTCATTCCTGGACACTTACTCCGGCTACCACCAGATCAAGATGGATCCGAAAGACCATCTCAAGATCTCTTTCATCACGCCCTTCGGGGCCTACTTCTACATCACCACGTCCTTCAGCCTGAAGAACGCACGCGCCACCTTCTAGCGGTGCATGCAGAAGTACCTCATGCCTCAGATAGGTAGGAACATCCACGTCTACATCAATGACATTGTCGTCAAAACCAAGAAGCACTTCAGTCTCCTCGATGATCTCCAGGAGACCTTCGCAAACTTCCGCGAATATAAGATCAAGCTCAACCCAAAGAAGTGTATCTTCGGCGTCCCAGCCGGCCAACTCCTGGGTTTCTTCGTCTCCGCTCGCGGCATCGAAGTTAATCCTGAGAAGATCAGCACGATCAAGCACATGCCCAAGCCGACCCGGCTCCACGACGTCCAAAAGTTCACCGGTTGCCTTGCCTCGCTCAGCCGGTTCATCAGCCGGCTGGGGGAGAAGGCATTGCCCCTCTACGGTCTCCTTCACAGGACAGCTCTAATCGAGTTTGGTTAAACCATTAAGACGGGCATGTTTGACTGGCCCGTCGAGGCAGACGAGGCTTTCCGTGGCCTCAAGAAGCCTCTCACCCGCGTGCCCATCCTGGTCGCGCTGGCTGAGAAGGAGCCCTTGCTCACCTACATCACGGCGACCACACGCGTCATCAGCGTCGTCCTGGTGGTCAAGCGGTCGGAGGAGGGCAAATCCCTGCCGGTCTAGCGGCCCGTCTACTACCTCAGCGAGGTCCTCTCCACGTCGAAGCAGAACTACCCCCACTACCAGAAGATGTGCTACGACTATACTTTGCCACAAAGAAGGTCAAGCAGTACTTCCAGGAACATACCATCACCACGTTGAGCCCGACCCCGCTTGGCGAGATCATGAGCGGTCGGGACTCCACCGGCCGGATCGCCAAATGGGTCATCGCCCTCGCCAATCATGAGATCTGGTACGAGCCACGAACCGCTATCAAGTCACAGGCATTGTCTAACTTCCATGTCGACTGGGTGGAGATGGAATTTGTGCCGCCTCCCCCAGACTCCACGCATTGGCGCATGCATTTCGACGGCTCAAAAATGAGGACCGACCTGAGCGCCGACATAGTCCTCTCTTCCCCGAAAGGTGACCAGCTCAAGTACGCCCTCCAAATCCACTTCGCCACCTCCAACAACGTGGATGAGTATCAGGCCATCATCCATGGCCTCCGGCTTGCCAAGGAAATCGGCATCAGGCACATCCTCTGCTTCGCTAACTCCGACCTCGTGGTGCGGCAGGTCTCTGGCGAATGGGACGCCAGGGACGCCAACATGGGCAACTACCGCTTCCTCATACAATAGCTCACCGGCTCCTTCGAGGGCCATGAGTTCCATCACGTACCGCGGGCGGACAACGAGGCGGCCGACGCATTGGCGAAAATCGGCTCCACCCGGCAGGCCATCCCAGCCGGCATCTCCCTTGAGCGGCTGCTCATGCCGTCGATCAAGCCTTCCCCGGAGTAATAATTAATCTTCGTGCCGACAGACGCTGTCGACCCATCAATATATTCAAGAAAGATTTACAATGTATTTTCATAAAGATTTTCAATGAATTTTCATCTAGGTTAGAGTTGAATGGAAATGTCAAAGAGCAATTCAAAAAAGGTTCTCCATTCAATTCTTATAAGTAGATGGTGGGCGGTGACCAGGTCACCTATTTTAGAGTATATTGACTTAAGGAGCCAAGCAAGAATACTTGATCATAGGTCATACTCATCGTTAAGCTCGAAATGGGGTTACCATTTTTTCGATTAAGCATTTTAATATCTTCATATCGCTTGAGTTGCTTTATCCCATGACTTGGAGTAAAGCTATTCCAAGGATATGAGTACATACCTTTGAGTTATGTTGATGACATGCCATGTAGGTGAACTTGTTGAGGATGCTCGACGTTGATGAAGTTCATTTTGAATTAGGAGCAATCCTTCTTTTGTTGTTTCGCTTCTCACATACATAGGTTAGTCATGCAAGGAATAACAATATTTATCCAAAAGACATGACATCAACTGTATGATGATACCAATTGTGAAATAGCAATTGTGCTCTAATAAAATATATGTGAAGGATATGTTTTGTTGTCTTCTTTCCTCCATCATCAAAGAAGGGTTGTGGATAGTTGGCTATGACAAAATTTCTTGTGATATGAGTTGATGGCAATGTTGTGGAGTGTAGTTATTCCAAGTACCTACAAAATATATGATAATGTCATATCAAGAGTAACATGGAATAATCATGTAAGTTTATGCCCTTGCATGCATCCGAGTGAGTCTAGTTCAAGTTTGAAGAATCAATGATGTTCAACTCACTCCTTAAGTGACAAAACACTTTCTCATCTAGTGGTTTGGTAAAGATATCAGTCAATTGCTTGTTAGCTCTGACATGCTTAAGATTAATATCCCCTTTGGCAACATGATCACGAATGGAGATTACATGTCCGGTGGAAAAGAGTGGATTCTCGACGGTGGATGCACGGATCACATGACTGGTGATAAAGACATGTTCCAAGAGATCACGCCAAATCAAGGTCCTCGAAGGTACATGACCTTTGGAGAAAACTCTAAGGGTAAGGTACTTGGCCTTGGTAAGGTGGCAATATCTCATGATAGCTCCATTGAAAATGTGATGCTTGTTGAATCCCTTGGCTTCAATCTTCTTTCCGTATCTAGACTAGCAGACTTCTGTTTCAATGTGCTATTTACCAAAGTAGATTGCCAAGTGTTTCGATTTGATAATCATAAAATTGTCTTTACCGGTAGTCGTAGAGGTGATCTATACATTGTCGATTTTAGTGAAAGGCCCAACCTCGTACTTGTCTCATTGCAAAATCATATAAAGGTTGGCTATGGCATAAAAGACTAGGACATGTAGGCATGCACAATCTAGATTAGCTTATCAAGGGCGATCACATTCTTGGTGTTAAAGATGTTATCTTTGACAAACATAGGCTTTGTAGCGCTTGTCAAGTAGGAAAACAAGTAGGTGGAAGTCATCTGGTCAAGAACATCATGACCACTATGGATATTTTTGGTTCCAATGCTTACAAGAGTCTCAGTGGAAAATCCTATGGTCTAGTTACAGTTGGTGATTTTTCCAGATTTACGTGGGTATTCTTTCTTGATGATAAGTTGCACATACAAAAGATCTTCAAGAACTTCGCACGCAAAGCACAAAGTCAATTTGAAGTGAATATCAAGAAGGTTCAAAGCGATAACAAATCGGAGTTCAAGAACACGCATGTGGATACCTTTCTCGACGAAGAGGGTATCTCACATGATTTCTCGGCTACGTACACGCCTCAACAAAATGGAGTTGTTGAGAGGAAGAACCGAACCCTCATTGAGATGGCAAGACCGATGCTTGACGAATACAAGACATCAAGACACTTTTGGGCAGAAGTCGTGGAAACATCTTTTCATGCCACAAACCAACTCTACTTACACAAGCTTATCGGTAAAACGGCATACAAGCTTCTCACCGGTAACAAACCCCAAGTTGTATACTTTTGGGTATTCGGCTCTAAGTGTCACATTCTTGATAAGCATCGTCGTGCTAAATTTTCTCCCAAGTCTCATGAAGGTTTCCTACTTGTTAATGGATCAAACTCTCACACCTATCGTGTCTACAACAACTTCACTCGAAAAGTTGAAGAGACGGTAGATGTGAAGTTTGATGAGTCTAACGGTTTGCAAGTCGAACAATTCCCAAATGATGTAGGTGACAAAGATCTTTCGGAAGCTATCCAAGATTTGCCCATTGGCAATATTCTTCCCATGGAGGTGAAGTAAATTACTTCATCAACCCAAGTGGAAGCTCCTACTTAGGGTCAAGGCTACTGACAAAACGACATGGAAGCATCCACAAGTGGTACAAGACAAGATGAAGATGAGGAGGAAGTACATCATAAAGATCCACCACAACCTCCTTCACCACCACATCAAGAAGACGACCACTTTGACAACAATGGATATGAAGGAGATGATGATGAAGAAGAAGCTCCTCCAACTAACAAGCAAAAGCTACCCCGAGTTCGAGCACAAGAGACCAAGAACCAACCCCTAAACCAAATCTTTGGTGACATACAAACAGGGAGGATCACTCATTCTAAAATGGCTAACATTTGTGTGCATTATTCTTTCATCTCTAGCATTGAACCCTTGAAGGTTGAACAAGCTCTTGAAGACACGGATTGGGTGAACACTATGCATGAAGAGCTTCACAACTTCGAAAGGAATGAAGTGTGGACACTCGTGGAGAATCCCAAGGATGAGACAAACATCATCGGCACGAAGTGGGTATTTCAGAACAAGCAAGATGAAGACGGTCAATTCGTATGCAACAAGGCTCGCCTCGTAGCCCAAGGATATATGAAAGTCAAAGGTATGGACTACGATGAGACCTACGCCCCTTGCTACACTAGAAGCCATTTGAATTCTTCTTGCTTATGCTAATCACCATGATATCACGCTTTACAAAACGGATATTAAAAGTGCATTTTTAAATGATGATATTGAATAAGAGGTCTATGTTAAGCAACCACCTCGTTTTGTAAATCCTAAGAAACCTGACCATGTTTACAAACTTCCCAAAGCTTTATATGGTCTTAAGCAAGCTCCTCGCGCTTGGTATAAATGCCTAACGAAGTTTCTTATTGAAAAAGGATTTGAAATTGGTAAAATTGATGCAACCTTTTTCACAAAGACAGTTAATGGTGAATTATTTCTGTGCCAAATTTATGTGGATGATATTATCTTTGGATCTACTAACCCATAATTTAGTGAGAAATTTGGAAGGCTGATGTCATAGAAGTATGAGAAGTCCATGATGTGTGAGGTGAAATTCTTTCTTGGTCTACAAATCAAGCAGCGAGAGAAGGTACATTCATCTCTCAAACAAAGTACACCAAGGACTTAATCAAGAAGTTCAACATGCAGGAGTGCAAAGATATGAAAACTCCCATGCCCACTAGCGAACACGGTGATCTCACTAAGGAAGGTGAGCCGGTTGATCAAAAGGTTTATCGATCAATGATTGGTTCATTACTTTATCTATGTTCCTCCCATCCCGATATTATGCTTAGTGTGTGCATGTGTGATAGATATCAAGATGCACCTAAACAATGGCATCTTAAGGCATTGAAACACATTGTGAGATACTTCATACATACACCGAACTTTGGCATTTGGTATCCCAAGGGATCTTACTTTAATCTTGTTGGCTACCCCGACTCGGACTATGCCGGTGACAAGGTTGATAGAAAATCCACCTCGTGTACATGTCAATTTTTTGGTATATATCTTGTGTCTTGGTCCTCCAATAAACAAAACTCGTTATCTCTATCTACCGCCGAAGCGGAATACATTGGCGCTGGATCATGTTGTGCGCAATTATTATGGATGACACAAACACTTAAATATTATGGAATCTATGTGA
Source organism: Hordeum marinum (assembly GCA_022496015.1). Lineage (NCBI taxonomy): Eukaryota > Viridiplantae > Streptophyta > Magnoliopsida > Poales > Poaceae > Hordeum > Hordeum marinum. The sequence continues at coordinate 391,236,541 of CM039676.1, read as the reverse complement.
AAAATGTGCCATTACTTTTTGACAATGAGAGTGCTATTAAGATTGGTCATAATCTTGTGGAACATTCTCGAACTAAGCATATTCAAGTTCGACATCATTTCGTTCGTGATCATGTTGCCAAAGGAGATATTAATCTTAAGCATGTTCCTACTAACAAGCAATTAGCCGATATCTTTACTAAACCACTTGATGAAAAAGTGTTTTTTCATTTGAGGAGTGAGTTGAACATCGTTGATGCTTCAAACTTGAGCTAAACTCACTTGGATCCATGCAAGGGGTTGAGCTTCATTGTATATTCCAAGCTATTATCTTGAATATCATATATCTTGGAATTCTATGCTCCCTTGTCTTGCATCTAACCCTTTTGTAGGTACTTGGAAGAACAACACTCCACAAGATTGCCAACAACTAATATCTTAAGCAATCTTGTCATGACCAAGTATCCACAACCTCGCTTTGATGATAAAAGGAAGAAGACAATAAAACATATCCTTGGCATATATTTCTCAATTGATATCAACTCACAATTGGTGTCATGTCAATTGGATATATCATGTTCTTCCTTGCATGACTAATCCATGTAGGTGAAAAGTGAACGAAAATAACAAGAACTGCTCCCAACTCAAGATGAACTTCATCAACTTCGAGCATCCTCATCAAGTTCACCTACAAGTTACGTCATCAACATCACTAAAAGGTATGTACTCATATCCTTGATATAGATTTACTCCAAGTCATGAGATAAAGCGACTCAAGTGATATGAAGACATTAAAAATGCTTAATCGAAAAATGGTAACCCCATTTTGAGATTAACGATGAGTATGACCTATGATCAAGTATTCTTGCTTGGCTCTCCTAAGTCAATATAATCTAATATAGGTGACCTAGTCACCGCCCATCATGTAGTTAACACCTTGGTTGGTTCATTCTCTACATTGCAAGATTTCTTGGAACCATTCAAAACTTTTCTAGTTGATACCTCTTTGTAAATGAAATGCAGACAATTTACAAATCGTTTACTCTTGTTCTCTAGTTGATTTTCATTTACAATTTCATTTCTTGTTACAAATTTTCACAAGTTTGCCAAGTTTCTATTTTATGCCTCAAAGCCTCCAATAGAAAGGACTCGGTTCTACCGATTCTACAGATAAGCTTCACAACACCACATCGATACCATCGAAAATTTTGTATCGGTATCACCAACAAATTTGTCTTGGAGCCACCAATTTGATATTATTTTTCAACCTATGTTTATAGTAGTAAATCTTTGAGTTCTTTCTCTGACATTTTTAATTCTTCGATGATCTCTTTTATTCAACAAAAAAAGGAAGGGGGAGAAATACATTCAAGGATCCCTAACTCAAAGGAGGAGAAGTTCTACAAATCTTCAGTTTAGCCAAAGGGAGAGCAATTACTTTCAATGATTCCCTCACGTTTCTAATGATTTTCATATTCTATGAATCCTACATTTTATGACCCTTGTTCTCAACGATCCCTTCTTAATTAATGATCCCTGTATCTGACCCTACATCTGACCTTTTTGGCAATTAATGCCAAAGGGGGAGAAATACCAAAGCTACAAAGCTAAAGGGGGAGATGCATGCTTATGTAAAGGGGGATATGTAATCTAGGGGGAGAGGAGAATATCAGAAGTTTACACCTATATAAACAAGGGGAGAATACCAAAGTAGGGGAGAAAAATATGTTTGGGACAGAGATGTGTTTATTTCATTTGACAACTCATGTTAGAATTTTATCACCCTATCCAATCCCAATATCTACACGCTAAGATTCAAGGGGAGAGGATGTCCTACTATTTCATATTTAGGGGAGAAGCTTCTAAATGATCTTGGAGACATATCAATCTTAAGGAATACTACCTTCTATATGTTCTCCATATCTTGATACTTTTGTGTTGTATTGCTTTTGATTGGTAGAGTACTCTTGTGTTTCCTAACTTTGTTTCCTCATGTGTATATCTACTACTAGAATGCTCAAGAACTCAAGGTAAGTATATGCATCATATCTTTGATCAAGATGATCTCTTGCTTCTTGCACATATTGTTTGCAAGAATGAAGTCTTGATCAACGATACACCTCATTCATATACATTTGATGCATATGACCAAGATACACATGACTTATTATATCCCTTCTACTATATGTGTGTCCATGCATTCCAAAGCAACTATCCTTTAAAGGGATTGAACACATTTAGGGGGAGCAAGTCTAAGTCTTGTGCCTCCCAAAGTCTTCATTATATACATGCATATTTTTATTTGAAGCTTTGATTGTATGTTGTCATAAATTACCAAAAAGGGGGATACTGAAAGCACAATATGCTCCCTTGGTGGTTTTGATAATTCATGACAACATACATTGTCTCTTGGACTAAAAATTTCATCTAGTGTATTTCAGATAAAGTCCATAGAGAGAGATGGGTTGGCAAAAAGGAGTGTGGAGAGTATCCCCATGAAGAAGAAGGAGAAGGAATAGCATTGGCAAAGCTTCAAACAAGAGGACTCTACATTTTACTTTGTGAGAAATCACTTTGAGTCCATAGGAAAGCCAATACTATCAAAAGGGGGTAAGGTACTATTGGTGAATGAACTGCTCATACGTGCACAAGTGATAGTCATCACAAACACCCACAAGCTCTTCCACAAAATTCTGTCCTAAGACAAACACTCAAAATCGATGCAACCAACCCTTTGCACTCGGTGCCACTGATTCTCAGCCTCAAACAGACTCAGCCAAACCCTAGCTCATCGGTGCAACTGATTCTTCTTTGATGCCATCGATTTTGGGTTGCCAACTTCCTGTTATGCAAATTCGCAAAATCGGTCCGACCAAGTTTGTTGAATTGGCATCACCGAGTTTGGCAATCTGACCGTTGGTCACCTTATCGGTGCAACCGAGTTTTATGTATCAGTCTCACTGAGATTCAAAAGTTGCTACCTTTGAGGCAACTTGGTACCACCAAGATTAACACATCGGTGTCACCGAGTCTGAATTATTAGGTGTAACGGTTGGATTTTTGGAGATGCCTATATATACCCCTCGACCACCAGCTACTCGCAAGAGAAGCACTCAAAACTATTCCATAGTTGCCCCATCCTATTTTCTGAGAGAGAGCCACCTACTCATGTGTTCAGATCATGCCATTCCATTCCAACCATACGAATCTTGATCTCTAGCCTCCCCAATTTGCTTTCCACCCAATCAATCTCTTCCACCAAAGCCAAATCTTTGAGACAGTGATTGTGTGTTGAGGAGTCTATCATCTTGAAGCACAAGAGCAAGGATTTCATCGACATTATTGAGCCTATTACCTTTTGGACGGTGGTGCCTCCTAGATTGGTTAGGTGTCGCTTGGGAGCCTCCTACTTCGTGTTGTGGAGTGAACCAAGAAGTTTGTAAGGGCAAGGAGATCGCCTACTTCGTGAAGATCTACCCATACTGAGGCTCGTCCTTCATGGACGGAAGCCGTTATGGAATAGTCAAGGTTGCTACTTCGTGGAACCTTATAGGTGGGGCCCTCCATGGACTCTCGCGACCGTTACCCTACGTAGGCTGAAGACTGCATAAACATGGATGTACGATAGCACCACCTATCAGAACCACGGGAAAAATCTTCGTGTCCTTCATGCCTTTGATCTTCCTATCAGAACTATTTACTTCCATGTGCAATGTCTTTACTTTCCGCTTCTATACTTGATGACTTGCATGTGTAGGGTGTGCTACACTTGCTATATATTCTAAAAGCTGCCAACACTTAAACTTATGCTTGCGGTAGTTTTAAATTCCTGCTATTAGTCTATTCACCCCCTCTAGGCATACTCTTCTAGTCATCACGCATGCCTCCTGACCGAGGGGCATCACTGGTACATCCTTTGCCGCTACGGAGGCGGTCTTCTTCCTCGCCATTGGCATACTTGTCTTCTGTCTCCATAGCCCGATTGAGAGATAGGTCCCCAACACGGATAAACTGGAGAACCAGCTCCCTATACCGAGTGCTGGCCTTAAAGACGCACAAGTCTTGATGTTCAGTTACATTTTCCACTATATTGTGCAAAGTGATCCAGCGCTAAATGTACTCTCGGAGAGTTTCATTGATCTTTTGGACACAATTATATAGCTCTGTCAAGCCACCCGGGCGCTTGTAAGTACCCTCGAAGTTCTTGATGAACACACATGCCAAGTCTTCCTAGCAGTAGATGCAGCTTGGTGGCAGTTGGTTCAACCACGCTCACGCGGGCCCTTCCAGCATGAGAGGAAGGTGCTTCATGGCCACAAAGTCATTACCCCCACCGATCTAAACTGCCACTCAGTAGTCTTCGAGCCAAGTCTCTGGTTTAGACTCGCCATTGAACTTGTTGATTCCCGTTGCTAAACGGTAATTGGGGGGATCTCAACCTCCCAAATGTACCTGCTGAAGCAGCCGAGTCTGGAGGCCCCCCAGCCACTCGCTCGGTCTCGTTGGTCTCTGTTCCGGTCCACCACATGCTAGGTGATGATGGATCTGGCGTTGAACTGAGGAGGTCAGTGGCCGTTGTCTACGTATCCTCTCTGTCGGACGGGCCTTCGCTCGTGGTCTCTAACGTGAGGGCGACCACCGTCGTAATGACGAGCACCGTATGATTCGCCCCTCGGAGGGGGCATCCGACTGGCATCGCGATCATCATGCTAATGTCCTCCGTATGGACCTCTCTGATGAGGAGGAGTCCGTTGGTCTTTCCTTGGAATGAGTGGGCTATGAGCAGACTGGACCATTTCTGCCCGAACAGACTTGATTGAATGCACTGATTTAACTGCGATACCTCGGAGTTTTGTTCCAAAGTTGTCTTCAGAATGTCCTGGATCTGCCGAATGCCCTCGCCTGCTTCCGAATCCGATGGCTGGAGCAAGTCACCAATCTGAGTGGCCGCAGCTAAGTTCAACAAAGGCGTGCGCATCACCGGGATGGTGTATGGCTGCTCCTTGGTAAATAGTGGACGTTGGATCCGACTGGAACCGGGGATCTCCCTCGTGGAGCGCTCATCAAGTGACCGTGGGAGGCGCTCTAATCACTCGCGCTTCGCTAGAGTGGCCTGGCGCATGGCCTCTAGAGCCATCTCCTCTGGAGAAGTCCCCGTAATAGGCATGAGGAGTACTTTCTCGTTCCTGCGCCGAATCTCCTCCCTCTGGTCCCGAGTGAGAGGTCAGGGGATGTAACCATCGGAGGTAGCCTTGCCGCAGTCACCGTCCCGTCAGCGAGAATGGCCCGTGGAGCACCTGGGTGGAGGATCCTCCCGAGATGGTCCGACCACCAGGACTTCGGTGATATCCCCACCACCCTCGCAGTCGGCCACGTCGAAGGAATCATCGTCCAAAGACGGAGAAAGGCAGTGAACGAACTCATTAGAGCTGCATGCCGGAGTCTTCTTAGCTGTGATCTAAGCCGCCACATCGTGCTTGATCCAACGTTGCAGCCGCAAGCGCCCAGAGTGCCGGTAATAGGCCGCAACGTGAGTCGGCGAAGTAGGACGATACGGAGGCGACGGTTGCCAGAGAAGGACTCCGTACATCTTCGCAGTGAAATGCACTACGCCTCGGGCGGGCAGTACATCGATATCCAGCAGGGCTTCCTACAACCACGCCAAGTCATCGACGATGAAGCTGAGAGATCCGAAGAAGATCTCGCCGCCGGGAGTCATCATGATGATGGAGAAAATGGAAATTCCACCTGCACCAAAATTTGCTAGAAGCGCAGCCCCATGGTGGGCGCCAACTGCCGTGGGAATAAGTCTGACAATACTACCAGGGGTACAAAAGGAGGGGCGAAGTCTAGCTACAACTCAGATGTGTCACTCGGATGTTGTCGAGTTCGGACCCCACTCGAGAGTGGTAAAGACCGTACGTCTCAAGCCCAGAGGTTGGTTTGCTTTGCTTATGGTGGAATAGAGGACTACAAGTGTACGAACATGGTGATTGCGCCCGGGGGTCGCTTATATAGAGTGTGCCACCACAGGTTTGGCGTTATCATAATGATATTAAGGTAGTGTTACTGAAACTACTGCTCTAATTGTGTCATTACTGATAACATATGATGATTGTAGAAATGGATGTCTCTTTGGATTCCCTCGGCGATGCGCCTTGGAGGCTGTTGATCTCCTGCCCACCGAATGTATGACAGAACCATCCGAGTGACCATATGGGAACACCCGAGTGCTTCTGGAGATGTGTCCGAGTGCTTCTGGAGATATGTCCGAGTGAACTTTCTCTTCTTGAACTTCATTCTCAATGAGGATCTATAGGTGGGTGTCGGTGTCAAATCCAACATATCTCGTAGTACGGGTCCTAAGCTAGGCGTCTTGGAGCGATGGTAACATGGACACGGGATTTTACCTAGTTTCGGGCTCTCTCGAGGAGATAATACCCTACGTCCTACTTTTGATTGTATTGATATGAGGATAGTACATAGTACAAGTTTCTACCACGAGATTGTAGTAATGAATATAAGATGATCTATCCACTAGCCTGGCCTCGGTTTATATATGCATCGTAGGCCTAGGGTTTAGAGGAGTCCTTATCTTGGGCGCCAAGTCTTGTGGAATCCTCCTTGTATTTGGCATGGGCTACCCAAAGTGGCCCATTAATGAGTCGCCCTGGGGGTCCTCGGCCCGACCCACTGGTCTGGAGACGACGTGGTGAGTACTCCTAGTCCAGGACACCATCAATAGCCCGTTGAACCGGTCTTCACGTTGGGGACGCTCCTCGGTTCTTCCAAATTGTTCTTCGTCTTTGGTCGTCGGTCTTCAAAACTGGTTCAACAAATCTTCTCATCTCTGACTCGAGAATCGCCGATGTGTATCCAAAGAGTTCATACGTCGGGCATCCAAGGAGCTCCTTTAAATTATCGGCTTTTATCAATGCCTTGTAATTTTTACGCCACACCTCGGGTGATTTTTTCCCGTGGGGCGATATCCTCTTGCATTCGAGCTCCAACGCCAAACTGCATCCGAGGTGTATTTTTAGCCGAGATCCAACGCTGGTCGGCATTTGAGGTGTCATAGACTACCTCGGTCATGAAAAGTTTAGAGGAGTTCAACCGAACATAATGCCGGAAAAGCCCTCTAGGGAGACAACCACTCGCGTCCGAGCCTGATGCCAAACTGCGTCCGAGGTGTCTTTTGTAGCCGAAGTCTAATGTCGATCGGCATCTGAGTGCCAATGACGGACTGCTTCCGAGCACCAACATCGGATTGTATCAGAGCTCCAACGCTGGTAAGCATCCGAGGTGTCATAAATTACCTCGGTCTCTAAAAATTTGAAGGACTTCATCCGAGCTTAAATGCCGGAATAGTTTTCTATGGAACCAGCTATTCACATCCGAGCTTTTATGCCGGACTGCTTGTGAGGCCTCCCCGATCTTTGAGCTTTATGCCGGACTGCTTCCGAGCTCCAATGCCATACCGCATCTGAGCTCCAATGATGATCAACGTCTGAGGTATCATAAACTACCTTGGACCTTAAAAAGTAAAGGAATTCATCCGAGCTTAATGCCGGAAATGTCCTCTATGGGGCCAGCCACTAGCGCCCGAGCTTTATGCCGGACTGCTTTCGAGGTGGTGCACCACCTCGACCGTGGGCAGACTTTTCATGGATATTTTTTGATTGGCGCAATTTATTCTCTGCTAAGGTATATAGCCAGTAGCCCATATGTGTATGTCGGTCTAAAATCCGAGAGGCACCTGAACGATGACATAAAACCGCTAACCCCGGTATCCCTTGAGACTAAGGTCGATTCACAAAATCGGCCTGAGGATCAACTCCTAGCTCGTCAACATACTTTGGAACCCAAAAGTGGTGTGCACTGACCTCGAGACTCAGGTTGGGTGCGGCCGACAAACCTGAGGATCATAATCTCCTCGGAAACTCTATTGCACTTAAATTTTCTGCATTGAATTGTCAATGCAATAGCCCACGAAACATGGGTTAGGCAACATGGCCGACTCTAGGATCGTACCTCCTTGGACCCTAGTTCAACTGTCATGTATGTTTTAACAATACAAAGGTGAAGTTCAGCAGCAAAGATGTCGGACTGTAGTTTAGAAAAGAGGTTCACGCCGAATACCTCAACCAAGAGAATATCCCGCTTTCTGAAAGGAAAACGTAAAATAGGTGAAGGATGTTATAAGCTGAAAAGACCAAAAAATGTGCGTAAAAAACTTTACGTCTAGATTCAATCAAGTTTTTTGGTGCCAATATGAAATTGGTCTTAAAATTGTACTTTCGTCATGCTTTGACATGACACACCCGATCTCGAAACTTCAAGTGTGTCAGCCTCCGGCTTCAACCTCCCTGTCGCGAAGGCGGAGTGTTTCTCACGCTAGTTTAGTGAACTAACCGCGAGCAGCTTTAGAGAGAAACCAGGCTACTGATACGTCTCCAACATATCTATAATTTTTCATTGTTCCACGCTATTATATTATCTGTTTTGGCTAATTTATATGCATTAATATGCTATTTTATATTATTTTTGGGACCAATCTATTAATCTAGAGCCTAGTGCCAGTTTTTGTTTTTCCTTGTTTTGGAGAATTGGAGATAAGGAATATTAAACAGAGAATTGCAGATAATCTACCGGAGGAGGATTCGATCACGGAGGGCATCTACATCAACTCCATTGCCCCTTCGATGATGCGTGAGTAGTTCACCACAGACATTCGGGTCCATATCTAGTAGCTAGAGGGCTTCTTCTCTCTCGTTGTTCTTCAATACCATGTTTTTCATGATCTTCATGGAGATCTATCCGATGTAATACTCTTTTGCGGTGTGTTTGTCGAGATCCGATGAATTGTGAGTTTATGTTCAGATTATCCATGAATATTATGAGTCTTTTCTGAATTCTTATCAGCATGATTTCATATCTTTGCAAGTCTCTTCGAGTTATTTGTTTGATTTGGCCAACTAGATTGGTATTTCTTGCAATGGGAGAAGTCTTAGTTTTCGGTTCAATCTTGCGGTGTCCTCACCCAGTGACAAAGTAGGGGTAGCGAGGCACGTATTGTATTGTTGCCATCAAGGATAAGAATATGGGGTTTTGATCATATTGCTTGAGTTTATCCCTCTACATCATGTCATCTTACCTAATGCGTTACTCAGTTCTTCATGAACTTAATACTCTAGATGCAGGCAGGAGTCGATGTATGGAGTAATAGTAGTAGATGCAAAATCGTTTCGGTCTACTTAACACGGACGTGATGCCTATATGCATAATCATTGCCTTGGATATCTTCATAATTATTCGTTTTCTATCAATTGCTCGACAATAATTTGTTCACCCACCGTAATACTTGCTATCATGAGAGAAGCCTCTAGTGAAACCTATGGCCCCCGGGTCTATTTTCCATCTTATACTTTCAGATCTAAAACAAAAAATACCAAAAATACTTTGCTGCATTAGTTTTACCTTTTGTTTTACTTTCCGTTCAAGCAATCTATCTCTATCAGATCTCATCCTTGCAAGTAACCGTGAAGGGATTGACAACCCCTTTATAGCGTTGGGTGCAAGAGTTTGATTCTTTGTGTAGGTACACCTATTGGGGAGTTGCTTGTATCTCCTGCTGGATTGATACCTTTCTTCTCAACAACTGAGGGAAATACTTATCTACTTTGCTGCATAAATCGTTCCTCTTCACGGAAACCAACGCATGCTCGAGAAGTAGCAAGAAGGATTTCTGGCGCCGTTGTCGAGGAGATCTACATCAAACCTACCAAGTACCCATCACAAACTCATCTCTTGCATTTACATTAATTAACATTTGCCTCTCGTTTTCCTCTCCCTCACTTCTAAAACGATTTTCAGAAAATACCAAAAATATTTGTCTTTTTGTTTGCCCTTCTTCCGCTTGCCTTTTTTGCTAATGGAATCTTTTCGTGTTTCCAATATAAAAGGGGATGTGAAAGTTTGCTTAGAAAGTTTTACATTGGTTTAGCTTTGCATCATAGGGAGCTTTTAGATTTTGCCTCAAAAGTAATTTTTATTGAGCTTGACATGAATGCCGCCTGTGAAGTTTTAGAAGGGATTTTGGGGATTCCACCGCCAAAAGGGGGGGTTGCTTTCTCTCAAGAGGGATTGCAAGTTCTCGAAAAATTGTGTGACTTACATAAGCACTTGGTCGAGTTGCAACAATATCACGAACCCCTCAAACATATTAGCGGGAACCTTAATTGCTTGAATACCTTGATTACCCTTTGCAATAAGCGTTTGGAAATTTTAGATACCAAGATGGATCCTCCCGTTACTAGTGGGGGAAAGAGGAAATAACATCCTAGATTTGAGAAGGTCCTCACAAAAGTTGTCAATACCAAAGATGACAATACCTATATCTATTGTGTTTTGCCTAGCTAGGGGCGTTAAACAGTAGCGCTTGTTGTGAGGCAACCCAAATTTATTTTGCTTTATGCTTTTTACTTATGTTTTTGTGTGTTTTTCACATTATTACTTCTGTAGTAATTGTGTTTTGGTGTTTTAATTAGTGTTTGAGCCAAGTAGAACCTTTGGGGTGATCTATGGTAGTTGTTGATTTGATATTGCTGAAAAACAGAAACTTTTGCGCTTAGTCCAGAAATTGTCTAATTTTTTCAGAGCCTCTAATTGATCTGAAATTGTTACACAAGATTGATATACAAATTTCCCTGATTATAATAAATTATCAGAATTTATAGAGTTTCATAAGTATTCAAAGTTTACAGATTGCTACAGACTGTTTTGTTTTTGACAGATTCTGTTTTCTTTGTGTTGTTTGCTTATTTTGATATATCTATGGGTCGTATCGGGGGGTATGAACCATGGATAAGTTAGAATACAGTAGGTATTACACAAATACAAATAAATAATTAGTTCACAACAGTACCTAAAGTGGCGATTTATTTTTCTTATACTAACGGATCTCATGAGTTTTGTGTTGTGAAGTTTTCAAGTTTTGGGTGAAGATTTGATGGACTATGGAATAAAGAGTGTCAAGAGCCTAAGATTGGGTATGCACAAGGCACCCCAAGTTATATTCGAGGATACCAAAAATCCTAAGCTTCGGGATGCCCGGGAAGGCATCCCCTCTTTCGTCTTCAATCCATCGGTAAATTCACTTGAGGCTATATTTTTATTCACCAGATGATATGTGTTTTTCTTGGAGCATCTTGTATGATACGAGTCTTTACTTTTTAAGTTTGCCACAATCATTCTTGATGCACACATCTTTCGAGAGAGACACGATGAATCGTGAATTTATTAGAATAATCTATGTGCTTCACTTATATCTTTTGAGCTAGGCAATGTTGCTCTAGTGCTTCACTTATATCTTTATAGAGCATGGTGGTGCTATATTTTATAGAAATTATTGAACTCTTGTTCCTCACTTATATTATTTTGAGAGTTTCTTCAAACCGCATGGTAATTTGTTTAGGTTATGAATTTAGTCCTAATATAATGGGCATCCAAGAGGGATATAGTAAAAACTTTCATATTTAGTGCATTGAATACTATGAGAAGTTTGATTACTTGCATGTAGTTTTGAGATAATAGAGATGGTAATATGATAGTCATGCTAGTGAGTAGTTGTGAATTGGAAGATATACTTGTGTTAAAGTTTTTGATTCCCGTAGCATGCACGTATGGTGAACCATTATGTAACGAAGTCGAAGAATGATTTGTTTAATGATTGTCAACCTTTGTGTGAGGGTCGGGAACGCGCGGAGGTTGACTCATACCAACCTCTCCCCTAGGAGCATGCATCTAATGCTTTGTTTGATAACTAATACACTTTTGCAATAAGTATATAAGTTCTTTATGACTAATGTTGAGTCCATGGATTATACGCACTCTCACCCTTCCATCTTTGCAAGCCTCTCTAGTACCGCGCAACTTTCGCTGGTACATCAAACCTTCCTTCCTCAAAACAGCCACCATATATTCCTCAAAACAGCCACCATACCTACCTATTATAGCATTTCCATAGACATTCCGAGATATATTGCCATGCAACTTCCACCATGTAGTTTTTCATGACTTGCACCATCACTTTATTTGGCATATAGAGTCATACTTTGTCATAGGTATCGAGTTGTAAGTTTCTTTTTGAGTTATAAGTAAAGAAAAGTGTGATAATTTTTCATTAATTGAGCATTGTCCTGTGAGATAAAAGGATGATGGAAGCCATGACTCCCTCACAAGTTGGGATGAGTATCCGGACTTTACAAAAAAATAAAGGAGGCCAGCGAAGCCCAAAAAAAAGAGGCCAAAGATGCCCACCAAAAAAATATAAAAATAATGAGAGAAAGAGAGAAGGGACAATTGCTACTATCTTTTTCCACACTTGTGCTTAAAAGTAGCACTATGATCTTCCTGATAGAGAGTCTCCTATTTTGTCACTTTCATACAACTAGTGGATATTCTTGCACGACCACTTGGTTTTCTTTTTGAGCTTTCATACACTTATTGCTCTAAGTGCATTTGTTGCATGGAAATCCCTACTCACTCACATTTATATCTATTGATGGGCATCTACATAGCCCATTGATACGCCTAGTTGATGTCAGACTATCTTCTCCCCTTTTCCTTGCACCTCATCCATATTCTATTCCACCTATAGTGCTATATCCATGGCTTACACTCATGTATTGTGTGAGAGTTGAAAAGGTTTGAGAACACCAAAAGTATGAAACAATTGCTTGACTTGTTCATCGGGGTTGTGCATGATTTAGATACTTTGTGTGGGGAAGATGGAGCATAGCTAGGCCATATGATTTTGTATGGATAACTTTCTAAGGCCATGCTATTTCGAAAGAACATGGCTGCCTTGTTGGTGTGCTCAAAGTATTACTGTATTTATGTCAATATTAGACTATTGTTTTGAATCATACGGATCTGAATATTCATGCCACAATAAAGAATATTACATGGATAAATATGTTAGGTAGCATTCCACATCAAAAATTCAGTTTTTATCATTTACCTACTCGAGGACGAGGAGGAATTAAGCTTGGGGATGTTGATACGTCTCCAACGTATCTATAATTTTTGATTGTTCCATGCTATTATATTATCTGTGTTGGATGTTTTATATGCATTAATATGATAACTTCTATTATTTTTGGGACTAACCTATTGATCTAGAGCCTAGTGCCAGTTTCTGTTTTTTCCTTGTTTTTGAGAATTGCACATAAGGAATATTAAACGGAGTCTAAATGGAATAAAATCTCCGGATTGATTTTTCTTGGACCAAAAGCAAACCAGGAGACTTGGAGATGAAGTCGGGAGAGCCATTGTGGGGCCACAAGCCCTAGGGGCGCGCCCAGGGGGGTAGGGCGCACCCCACAGGCTTGTCGGCCCACGACAACACTCCTAACCCTATTTCTCGACCTATAAATTCCCCAATATTCCCAATATACCAAAACAAGCTACCAAAATAATTTCCTGCCGCTAGAAGCCTCCGTTCCCGAGAGATCCAATCTTGTAACCTTTTCCAGTAATCTGCTGGAGGGGGATTCGATCACGGTAGGCATCTACATCAACTCCATTGCCCCTCCGAGGATGCGTGAGTAGTTCTCCACTGACCTTTGGAGCCATATCTAGTAGCTAGATGGCTTATTCTCTCTCTTTACTCTTCAATACCATGTTCTTCATGATCTTCATGGAGATCTATCCGATGTAATACTCTTTTGCGGTGTGTTTGTCGAGATCCGATGAATTGTGGGTTTATGTCCAGATTATCCATGAATATTATTTGAGTCTTTTCTGAATTCTTATATGCATGATTTCATATCTTTGCAAGTCTCTTCGAGTTATTGGTTTGGTTTGGCCAACTAGATTGGTAATTCTTGCAATGGAAGAAGTGCTTAGTTTTGGGTTCAATCTTGTAGTGTCCTCACCCGGTGAAAAAGTAGGGGTAGCGAGGCACGTATTGTATTGTTGCCATCAGGGATAACAAGATGTGGTTTTCATCATATTGCTTGAGTTTATCCCTCCACATCATGTCATCTTACCTAATGCGTTACTCTGTTCTTCATGAACTTAATACTCTAGATGCAGGCAAGAGTCGGTCGACGTGTGGAGTAATAGTAGTAGATGCAGAATCATTTCGGACTACTTGACACGGACGTGATGCATATATGCATAATCATTGCCTGGGATATCTTCATAATTTTTCGCTTTTCTATCAATTGCTCGACAGTAATTTGTTCACCCACTATAATACTTGCTATCATGAGAGAAGCCTCTAGTGAAAGGCCCTCGGGTCTATTTTCCATCTTATACTTTCAGATCTAAAACCAAAAATACCAAAAATACTTTTCTGCATTATTTTTACCTTTCTTACTTTCCTTTCAAGCAATCTATCTCTATCAGATCTCACCCTTCCAAGTAACTGTGAAGGCATTGACTACCCCTTTATAGCGTTGGGTCGAGGAGTTTGATTCTTTGTGTAGGTACTCCTATTGGGGACTTGGTTGTATCTCCTACTGGATTGATACCTTGGTTCTCAACAACTGAGGGAAATACTTACCTACTTTGCTGCATCACCCGTTCCTCTTCATGAAAACCAACGCATGCTCAAGAAGTAGCAGCTACCCGTCTATTGATCATACACTTGAGTCGAGAAAGGAGTGGTAGAAAAAGACTTTGCAACGACTAAGAAGAAAACATTTGTTATACTCATATTAATTTAAGATCCCCCAAGTGACTTGGGAAAAAGAATTTTATGTATAATGATTGTATCTATCGAAGTACTTATATAATATATGTGTTCGCCCAAACTTTGAACGCGTCTTAACCGACCGTCGGCTTCTCCCTCTTCGGCCAAGGGCCGAAAAGAGTTATCTACTCTGCCTACCAAGAATATTGGCGGTGTTTTGGATAACCAGGCAATCAGGCCATGAGGTTGTAATAGGCAAAGCGTGCCCAGGAAACTTATGCTATATTACTTATGTAACGTAAGAAGCATCTTCGAAGAAAATAGTGACCCCAACAGTACCTTTCTTTGGTCGCTCATTATTACTATGAGACTTGTGCAATAGATTTGTGTATGCAGTTCCGTTGTGTGCCGACCATAGTTTAAACAATAAGAACGCTAGATTTGGGCTTCACTCGTCTGAGGTATGAGTTCGGATGACCCGGTCGTAACAATCGCAAAGGTGCTCCTTTACACCCTAGCCGAACAATCGGGAACGTAGGGGTAAGCATAGGACCCAGGCAACCCAGCTTTACAGAACACTTAAGTCAACATGATGCATATTTTGGCATAATACACGATCAAGGAAAGAAGTTGTACGATAATAATCACATGCAAAGAGAAAAGGTTTCATAAGGGAAGCCCCCAAGTAAATGGGGTATTTGAATTTTTTTGTAACAAACAAAATTATGACAAAGAAAGTTTTTTACAAACAACTTTTTTTCAAAAAAGTGTGATGCTTGGTCGAACCGAACAAAATTCCAAAGCTGAAAATATTTTAACATGAAAGCGACTTAGCTGGTTGATGTGCTTGGTGTCGATGACGCGATCCGGGCTTGTGGCGGGACGAGGACGCCCATCGAACTTTTGATAGATCCGATATGGTGCACAGTCTTTGGCATGACCGATGTCCCAGCCCACAAGCCCGAGATGGCTGAGAAAGGAGCTCGGCATTCCGAAGTAGTGACACGGCTTGGCCTATGTGGTGAGGCAAAGCCCCCGGTCTAGCCGAGGTGGCGGAGTAGGTCGGCAAGGTGACGCCGAACTGACCGCACGACGCAGCCGAAGCTGATTACCTGCGCACATAAAATAATGCGAGCAAGATATAATAAAAAATAAAGGTAATAATATATTTAAAAAAATTCTTCTACTTAGTTAATTTAAGTGAAGAGAATAAGTAAAGGAATATGGCCTGGTCCCCAGGGTGCCTGAACGAAGAGTTTGGCTTGACGAAGTGGCGACACTGCACAGTCGATGTGGTGAGATGAAGTCCTCGGTCGAGTTAGCATGGTAGAGCTATGATTGGCGGATGCCGAAGTCTCGTGCAGGTCTGCTGGTGACGCCGAAATCTCATGCTAGCCGAGGTGTTAAGGCAGGTCGACTGATGACGCCGAAGTCCCCTTAGCAGGTTGACGAAGGGATGCCAAAGCCCCGGCCTTGCCGAGGTGATGGAGCAAGTCGGTTGGTGACGCCGAAGTCTCGGGCTAGCCGAAGTGTCGAAGCTGGTCGGCTGGTGACGCCGAGGTCTCACGCCAGCCGAGGTGTCGAAGCTGGTCGGCTGGTGACGCCAAAGTCTCACGCCAGCCGAGGTGTCGAAGCAGGTCGGCGTGGTGGACGTCAGCTTGAAAAAGTAATGGCGTGGGAATGCCGACACAGGACAGAATTTTGATGATGTCGATGCTGGCTTGATGAAGCAATGGACCTCCCGACCCATACAACACACGGATGACGAGGTTCGCTTGATGATTATTCAGCCCTTGCGATGCCGAACTCTTGGTCGGATGACCGAGATGATGAGAAAATTTCCTTCGAAAAGGACGTCCGACAACCCGTTCATGAGAAAGATAAACTCGGGTCGGATTCGTTTTGATGTAGAAAATAGATCCAAAATTCGTTGTACTCATCGGACGTTTCCCGGAGTTTGAACGGCCGGATCGAGCTGAAAGTTGGAGGGGTGCTCTATATAGGAATTCCGGAGCCAATGAACAGTTGGATCTTCCAACGGAAGTACGAGCTAGATACTCAACACATCGCCCTAAACTTATCCAGATTCCCGTCCAGATTCGACAGGGCTCCGGTATATTGCAGATCACCGGCGATTCCTTCACCGGAACGCGACGAAATTTTGTAGGGTTGTTCTTGACTCAATTCCGCACAATGTGACTGAAGCAATCGTCAAAACAACACTCGAGGAGGTGGGGATGACGAACACGATTCCGCTGTCCAGAAAAACTACATGATCGCGCGAGGGCAATGTTGACGTTGAGCCCCCGAGCACCATGGAGGATCCTTCCATGATCTTGGTTGAGATTGGAGTTTATGTTAATGAAGAACCCCGTCCGATCTATATGATACGACGTGGAGCACAGTCTTCAGCATAGCCGAGGTGACAAGTCAAACCGGCGGCGAAGATACCGACGTTGACGATGTAGCTCGGCTCCGACACGTAGATCGTGATGGAGCCGATCTGAATACCCATCACACCGTGGCGACTACCCAGCAAGCTCTCAATAAAAGCACCAATACCAGTGTCAAATCCGACATATCTCGTAATAGGGGTCCTAAACTAGGCGTCTTGGAGATGGTAACATGGACACAGGATTTTACCCAGGTTCGGGCTCTCTCGAGGAGATAATACCCTACGCCCTCCTTTTGATTGTATTGATATGAGGATAGTCAATAGTACAAGTATCTACCACGAGATTGTAGTAATGAATATAAGATGATATATCGACTAGCCTGGCCTCGGTTTATATATGCATCTTAGGCCTAGGGTTTAGAGGAGTCTTTATCTTGGGCGCCAAGTCTTGTGGAATCCTCATTGTATTCAGCATGGGCTGCCCGAAGTGGCCCATTAGTGAGTCGCCCTGGAGGTCCTCGGCCCAACCCACTCGTCAGGAGACGACGTGGTGAGTACCCCCTAGTCTAGGACACCATGAGTGGGCTCACGGGTCAGGGCCGTGACCCTCCCCATAGTAGACGACCTCATCAGAGAACAAACCTATAACTTAATTAATTTGGAATGGAGAGAGCAATTCCCTAATTTCATATCTGTTTCACGCAATTCGTTGAGCACACCTAGGATACGCAGACAAGGATGGCCATGTCGATGAAGCTACACGACATCATTGCTTGGAGAATAGTTGCAACTTACAACCATCTCTCAAGATTGCCTGATAAAGATGTCGCGCCGTCTCCTGGCCTTAATGACTAGCTCCTTGGCTCAGCTGATTTCCGCTCTTCACCGGTGGTGTCACCAAAATCAAACCGGAACACAAATATGGTGTGCATAGGCCGGGAAACAAAATAAGCAACAACCTCTAATAGCACATAGCGGTTGGAGCGTCTTGTTTATTTTATCCTAAGAGTTGTCCCTCTCATAGTAAAAATAGAGAAATGAGGCTTATAATTTGAAGGAGTTATAGGCATAGGGATATATGCTAGCTAGGTGTTAATTCCCTAAATGATTTATTCTTGACAAACATAACTTTAAGGGATATGCTATGATGGGGAAAGCGGATGAGAGTTGTGGTAGTTTATTGACTTACTTAGGAAGTTGATCTTTTGTCCCAAACTCATGTTTCCTATATTGTGAGACTTATATACACTAGTAGAATGTCGATCTGTAGTCCCGGTCCGGATGGGCCTTTAGTACCGGTTCCCCAAATGGTACTAAAGGGTCGGGACTAAAGGTCCAGACCTTTAGTACCGGTTGGACCACGGACCGGTACTAAAGGACCACCACGTGGCTGCCTGCGTGGGCTGGTGATGGAGGACCTTTAGTACCGGTTGGTGATACCAACCGGTACTAAGTGCTCTGTTTTTTTTGTTTTCGCTTTTAATTAGGTTTTAGTTTTCCTCTCTATTTATTGTGTTTTCCATTCATTTCAAATTTATTTTACGATGCTACATACTGTAAACATTAATTACACAAGTTGATGCATATATATATATATATGTAATATAATATACAATATCTCATACACAGTATATATACAAATGGAATTACGCATCGATATCTATTCTGGACTTATAAATTAAGGCCCAAAACCCGGCCGAGACTAGCTATCTAGTGCTCCGGATGAAATTTCGGTTTCTACTACTGATTTGCTGGCATTATTGAGGAGGCGGTAAGTAATAGTGCTCTCCGTTTACATCAATGACATGTTGAAGAAGAAACGCCGCAAATTCCTCTTGAAGTGCTACGAAGCATTTCTCGGGTGAGAGCTTCGACAACATCTGCCAAAGCTGGAGTTGTCTTTCACGTGCTCCTCTCCGACATATACGGCCTTCGGTCTGGATGCGAATGTTCTCGCAGAGGAAGTATCCACATAAATTTGTCCCCTGTGGCTGCTTCGCGCACTTTGCAAAAGAATACAATTTAATAAGATAATTAATAATCAAGCATGATAATGGTATTGAAAATAGAATTAAATAGATGCGCGGACCTAGTAGTACTACTTAATTACCTTAATCCTTTTCCACTTCAGCTTCAGTTTCCATTGACGACCGTGATGGTTTTTTCTAACATCTTTTTCAAACACTACGCAACAAAGAAATAGAAGGAAAGAGTTATTATAATTACTTTTGATATCAGGAAATAATGAAAGAAAGTGAGGTCGATAAAGATTGAAATTACCGTTCTATTATAAAAAACAAGTCCACGTACGACTGTTCTCGTGTATCTAGTGAGTCGTACACTTGAGCAAGTCCATCCGCGAGGATAATATATAGGAGGATATAGTGGTCTCTGCGCAGAAGTTTATATAATTAAGCAGGCATGCATATAACTCATCAACTACACTTGACAGCGAGCTAGTAAGCAAAAATAGAATTTGTAGTATACAAGAGAGTAAACACTCACCCCATGTTGTAAGGAAATATTATAGTAGATTTGGTATTCATTAGTGCCTCTAGAAAATTTTCCAAGATATCTTTTGTGTCCTTGGCATAATGTTTTACCACATGACCATGAACGATACTTGGGTCGATGAACCCAATGTCATCGATTGCCTCTTGTTTCAATTCCCACATCTTCAATCTGCATAATAGCATAGAAAAGAACATATATAGTGAGGATAAGACAATGAACGATATCTTAGCTAGAGACTTAAATTATTAAAGATATAAATCACTTACAAACAATAGCAACTGATGAGAGTTTTGTCGATAGAGTCCATGTGGTATAACTGGAAAAGTTCTAAGAATTCAAGACATATGTCACATGCATTGACGTAACGCTCTTTCCTTACTTTGACCATGACCGCAATCTCCCCTCGATTTGCTTCACGCAGGTACCGATCATGCAACCATCGCATCGCAGTTGGTAGTTCCTTGTACTACTCGGGTGTGACAAGTGGTTTTCCGATGGCATATTGCTTTGCGTACTCAGTTGCACCATACCCGTGGATTTCCTTGGTGCCAAGCATTTGGTGAAGAGTGAGACCTGCAGCCTTTAGTACTTTGAGGTTGATTGGGTTGCCTTACACGTCGACTGGTTGGATTGATTGCTTGCTTGGATTGGTACTCACCTTGAGCGGAGAGATCGATTGCTTGGATTGTTCTTCGAGCTGGGGAACTGTTTTCCCGCTAGTTGATGCCGTACATCTCGACTTCTTCCTTGGGCTGGGCCGACTTCTCTACTCACTTGCCTTCTGAATCTGTCGCTCATAGTCTGTCGGCATACGCTCGACATATGCCGGGGGTCGATCAATAAAGTGTTCCATAAAGTGCTCTTGGACTTCCTTGGGTATTACCTCCTTTGGCGGCACGGTCTTCTTTGCAAAAGAGGCTTTCACTTGGAGATCGCATTCAATTTTGTTTTCCTCTGGTGTCATGTCGTAAGGCAGCTTCCTTTTGGCCGGAGGCTCGGGTTTCTTCTTTGCTTTCTTCTGAAGAGGACTGCTGGTAGCCTTCCTCTTTTGGGAGCCCTGCTGGCAGGACCGCTGCCGGGGTGGAGTCGGCTCATGTGGCAGAGATCAGTATCGATGATATGGACTCGCGTCGTGCTCCATCCCGAGGTTGGGAGGACTGCTCATGGCGAGGTGGGGAGGACTGCTGGCGAGGTGGGATGCCTCTCGAGGTGGGGACGACTATTGGCGAGGTGACTGCTGGCGAGCTGGGGACGACTGCTGGCGAGGTAGGGAGGACTGCTGGCGCTGCAATGCCTCTGGCTGGGATCCCTCGCGCTGGACATCGATACTCAGAGGAGCCGGTGGCCTTAGCGTCGAGTGTGGAAAGACGATGCAGTCCTTATTCCATAGAATGAGACCACGGCTGGCTTCTGTCAGTGTGGACTCCCCCTCACCTCCAGGGATGTCAAGCAATAGTTCATCATATCCTGGCTCTATTGCGTCCACCGCAACACGAGCATACCTAGCTGGAACCAGATTGCAATGCCAGAGAACATCAGGTGTATTTGGTAAAGCATATCCTGTCGCGACCCACACGGGTATGTTCTTCATTTTTTGGATTAGCTCACAAGATGTCTTCTCGGTGATATCATCCACGGGGGTGTGACCCAGCGGTGCCTCCGTGGAACCCACGCTGCTTTTCGGTAGTGTAGATGGGACGGGTTCTTCCCCTGCCTCCTGCTACGGAGTTTCCCTTTGCTGGGTCAGTACCTGTATCTGCAACTACTGCTGCTCGTACTTCTGTTCCAACTTTGAAAGTCGGTCTGCTTCCACCTTCTTTTTTCTCGACCGACTTCTATAACTATCCTGCCATCCCGCAAACCCCTCATACCACGGAACAACTCCCACGCTCATGTTCGTCCTCCGTGTTCGGCATTCCCGAGGGCACGTGTAAGCTCGTCGTTCTCTCTATCAGGGTGAAACCGTCCTTCTTGGGCATCTTATATTGCTTGAATCAACTCATCTGATCCATGCTTCAGACTGGCCATTGCAATAATCTTTCCTGTTGCTGGGTCCAACTTTCCCCCATGAGCAAAAAACCAATTCTTGCACCTCTTGGGCCAGTTGAAGGTTACTGGAGTGATCCTTTCAGCAAGCATCTTATTCTCTAATGCATCCCACTAAGGAATGGCTGACTTGTATCCACGTGTCCCTAGTTTATGGTGATACTTTTTTTCTCAGCATTTATCTTATTCTTTGCCGACTTCTCCACAGCAGCTATCGATGTCTTGTACTCGATAAATGCGTCCCCGTGATTCCTTACCTTCTCGTATATTCCTTAGAATTCGGGCGCCTTCTTGCCTTTAGTGTTGTACTCGGTCCATAATCTTTTCTTCCAAGTCTGGAACGCGTCGTCCATCATATGGAGAGCAAACTCCATGACTTTGTTCCTTTGACGCTCCGAGAGAAAATCTCGTAGGGTGAAATGCTCCATGAGCTCTCGCCAAAGGGCATCTTTAATTCTTGTATTGACATAATTCACTCTTGGTTTTGGTTCGTTTGGCTGAATGCATTCATGCATTGTGATCGGGACTCCGTCCCTAACAACCACTCCGCATTGACGCACAAATGTCTTGGCATTGGCTTCAGGGTGAGTCGGTTTGCCATTATGTTTGAAAGCATCAAGATTGAGCTTTATGTTACCATCCAAAATTTTGGCACCGCCTCGTACATCTCTACTAGATTGGCTCGATCCGGAGGTCTGATAATTAAAATAAGAAAGATTTGTTAATATATATATATATATAAATCAATTAATACACATGTAATGATCACCAGAGCCTAATATGTGTATATACCTCACAAAACATTGTTGGTTGTTCCGGATTTTGGAACATAAGTTGTTCTTCCTCGGTCTCACATCCATCACCGTAATCGTTCAGATATTGTGAGCCATCATCATCATGTGATTCACCTTGAAGGTCCGGTGGTTTTTCGGAGGAGCGTATCATGTCGAAGATGTCCTCTTCATGAGCTATACCGGTATTGTCCATAGCTTAATAACTAATCCATAATAATATAGATAAAACAAATTAGTATTCAAATTAGCATGCATTCAAGAAGCAAAATAAATGATAGTTAATTAATAATGCATCATCGAATACATATATAGTAGTTCTTAGAAAAGATCTCATCTCATAATCTTGGATAATTTTCAATACATCGGCTAATCCATCGATCTAGCTAATACATCATAATAATACATATATAGTAGCTAATCTATCGATCTAGCTAGAACCCTAGTGCCCGGCGGATATCGGGGCAGGCAGTGGACACCCAAAGAGAAGGAACCATCACAGGAACATAGCTCCAGTGAGATCCCTGAAGAATCTGCCAGGTATTGTCAGACCTGGCCTCCAAAGCTGCCATGTAGCGACGGACGTGCTCGTTCTCCTTGCTGACATGGTACTGTACCACCTGCGTGAGGGACACAAGCCTCTCGATCGTCCATGGCCCATGTGGCCGCCACCACAAAACCTCCGGGTTGACGACGGGCTGGCTCCTCACCGAGCTACGTTGCCCGGAAGGCAGCACCTCCCAGTACCAGCCCGGCGAAGCCCAGTCCCTGACAGGGCCCCTCGGCTCAAGCAAGTGACCTTTTCCGGCGACTCTACGACGAGGATGCGGGATCAGCATCGTCGACGTCGAGAAGAAACACTTAATTATGAAAACAAATTAAATAAAACTTAGCAAAATTAACACTTAGCAAAATTAACACTTAGCATCTAGCAAAATCAAGAATTACGGCACGCTTTGGATCCTAATGCGTGTGTGACTATCGTTTTGTCGATGCTTTCCTTAAATAACTCTCATATCTCACGGTGTGTTGGTGCGCTCTCTCTTACACTGATAAGGTGGTGTATATATGTTGGTGGACACTCTCTCACGTTAATAGTTCGACCGCTGGTGATGGACGCCTCTGCTCTCCTCTTCTTGCGCAATATATTGACGAGTATATCAAAGAGAAGAGAAAAAAGAAGAGGCGCCCCCATGACAACAGTCGGGATTCTTCCATCTAGAACACACATGAAAGTCACACAAGGAGCAACGACAGACTGAAAGTCACACACGCATTAGGATCCAAACTAACTTAAACCTAAAACTAAACTAAACCTAAACTAAATTAAACCTAAACTAAACCTAAACTAACACATACCCTAATAACCTGATAATCTAACTAACTAAATAACTAAATAGGGGTGTTGTGTCGTGGTCGGGGTCGGGTGTCGGGGGTGTCGGGGTTCGACGTCGACGGACCCTAGAGACCCTAGATTCACTTTGGTGGGTTTTTCGACGTCGAGGGACCCTAGATACCGTAGAATCACTTTGGGGGGGGGGTCGACGTCTAGGGACCATAGAAATAACTAACTAATTAACATTGTTAACATCTATTCATCATCATCATCATACATCCATCTCTACACTTAGCAAAATTAGCATCTACACTAGTCCGGCGATCATCGGGGCGATCGTCAGGGACTCGTCAAAGTGGGGACTCATCATACATCCATTTGTACTAATCAATTTCTACTAATCATCTAAACTACACAGTACAAAAATTCACCTAAACTACACAATAATCATCTAAACACTACACAATAATCATCTAAACAACACCACTCTATGCAATATTCATCCACACATGTGCATGTATAGAGGGGAGAGTGCCGGGGAGATCTCACCTAGCCTCCTGACCTAGAGGTGGCATCGGCGATGGGCTCGGGGCGGCGGCGACAGACTTGCGGAGCGGCGGCCGGAGTGAGCGGGCCGCGACGGGGGCGGCGACGAGGGGAGGCATCAGGGGAGGCGAGGGGCGTGGGCGAAGGTGGTGCGACGGCAGCGAGGGGCGTGGGCGGTGGTGATGGTGCGACGGCGGCGAGAGAGACGGCGGCGAGGGCGACGGCAAGGGCGCGAGAGCTAATTTCGGCAGCCTGGCGGCGCAAATTTGAGCTCTCCTGGTGAGTGGCTCGGCCCGGGACGAGGACGTTCCTATTTATACCACGCACACCTTTAGTACCGGTGCGTGGCTCGCACCGGTACTAAAGGTCCTCCCGAAAAAAGCATGGAGCGGTGGACCTTTAGTACCGGTGCGTGGCTTGCATCGGTACTAAAGGGTTTTTTAATCCAATATTAGTTATTATTTTCAGAAAAAACCCGTAAACTTTAGAAAATCATAGAAAAAAATGTATGACTCCAATGGAAATAAATAATATATGAAAAAATATCAGAAAAATATAAAGAATCTGTTTATGGCATTTCCATGCATGTTTGAACAACTTCAACTATTGTATAAGACAATTTGATTAAATGGCATTTGAAATGCTATATCTCGAGTTTGAACAGCAATACAAATGAACTCTAAAAAGGTTGTAACTTGGCATGACATCATAATTTCACACACATAGCAACTTCTAGATAGTTGACAGGGTTACGGCAAAAACTGGATGCACTTCGTGTACAAATTGGACAATCTCATAAGAAGTATGAGGGTTTCGGACGAAAACTCATCTATTACAAAGGTATTTTATTATTAATAACTTATTTTAACTCCATACTTTTTGTGTGTTCAATATGCACCATTCAAAGGCACATCATCAATTTTCAACCCTTTCTGACTTCATTTGATATTTTTCATGCATTTAATGATTTATTTTGAGCTAAATGACCCTGAATTTGAAAGCAGTACAAATGAACTCTGAAAAGGTTGTAACTTGGCATGACATCATAATTTCACCCACATATCAACTTCTAGAGAGTTGAGAGGGTTACGGCAAAAACTGGATGCACTTCATGTACAAATTGGACAATCTCATAAGAAGTATGAGGGTTTCGGACGAAAACTCATCTATTACAAAGGGATTTGATTTTTAATAACTTATTTTAACTCCATACTTTTTGTGTTTTCAATATGCACCATTCAAAGGAACATCATCAATTTTCAACCCTTTCTGACTTCATTTGATATTTTTCATGCATTTAATGATTTATTTTGAGCTAAATGACCCTGAATTTGAAAAGCAGTACAAATGAACTCTGAAAAGGTTGTAACTTGGCATGACATCATAATTTCACCCACATAGCAACTTCTATAGAGTTGAGAGCGTTACGACAAAAACTGGATGCAATTCGTGTACAAATTGGACAATCTCATAAGAAGTATGAGGGTTTCGGACGAAAACTCATCAATTACAAATGGATTTCATTTTTAATAACTTATTTTAACTCCATACTTTTTGTGTGTTCAATATGCACCATTCAAAGGCACATCATCAATTTTCAACCCTTTCTGACTTCATTTGATATTTTTCATGCATTTAATGATTTATTTTGAGCTGGATGACCCTGAATTTGAAAAGCAGTACAAATGAACTCCAAAAAGGTTGTAACTTGGCATGACATCATAATTTCACCCACATAGCAACTTCTAAAGAGTTGAGAGGGTTACGGCAAAAACTGGATGCATTTCGTGTACAAATTGGACAATCTCATAAGAAGTATGAGGGTTTCGGACAAAAACTCATCTATTACAAAGGGATTTCATTTTTAATAACTTATTTTAACTCCATACTTTTTGTGTGTTCAATATGCACCATTCAAAGGCACACCATCAATTTTCAACCCTTTCTGGCTTCATTTGATATTTTTCATGCATTTAATGATTTATTTTGAGCTAGATGACCCTGAATTTGAAAAGCAGTACAAATGAACTCTAAAAAGGTTGTAACTTGGCATGACATCATAATTTCACCCACATAGCAAATTCTAAAGAGTTGAGTAGCTGTACAAACTGGATGCACTTCGTGTACAAACTGTTACAAAGATACCATGCTAGGAAATGCATGCATGTCCTTCACATATATAGAAAGTGATGACGGTGAAGCCAGTGACATCCCAGAGTGGGATCTTGCGGTGTAAGACTTTTTCTACGTGTTTGTCCCTTTCTTATGATTGCACCGTAACCATGGATAATCTTCATGATTTAACAGGATGCTTGGGTTAGTCTTCACTGTGAAGGGAGGGATTTCATGAAACTTTTCATAATCTTTTGACATGTGTGTCTTGTCCTCCACTCCCACAATATTTTTTTCCCTGAAAGAACTATGTGGCACTTTGGCTCATCGTATGATGTATTCGCTTCCTTATCTTTTTTCTCCTCGGTTTGCTAGACATGTTCTTCACATAGAAAACCTGAGCCACATCATTCCGTACTGCGGGTCTACCTGTACCCCGCCTCCAGTATATTTGACCCATTTGCACCGAAACAAAGGGACCTTAAGATCAGGTCCATAGTCAAGTTCCCTTATCTCCTCTATGTAACCATAATATGTGTCTTCAAAGTTGGTTGCATCATAGCGGACACCACTGTTTTGGTTGGTGCTCTTTTTATCTTGGGCGATCGTGTAAAATGTATTCCCATTTATCTCGTACCCTTTGAAAGTCGTTACAGTCGAACTTGGTGTCTTGGCCAACCAGTACAGTTCATTTGGAACATCGTTGTCATTGATGAGCTTTTTTTACAACCAACTGGCAAAAGTCTCCATGTTTTTACGTTCAATCCAGGGGTCAGACTGCTCCGGGTTCTTGGACCGTACAATATCCTTGTGTTCCTCCATATATGGAATCACCAAGGTGGAATTCTGTAGAACCGTGTAGTGTGCTTGAGGGAAAGAATGCCCGTCCATATTTATTGCTTATTTCTTTCCTAATGTGCCTTTTTCCCCTAGTCTCCCCTCATGCCGCGATTCAGGAAGACCAATCGGCTTAATCTCAGGAAAAAAGTCAACACAAAACTCAATAACCTCCTCCGTTCCATATCCCTTGGCGATGCTTCCTTCTGGCCTAGCATGGTTATGAACATAATTTTTCAAGACTCCCATGAACCTCTCGAAGGGGAACATATTGTGTAGAAATATAGGACCCAGAATGTTAATCTCTTCGACTAGGTGAACTAGAACGTGCGACATAATATTGAAGAAGGATGGAGGGAACACCAACTCGAAACTGACAAGACATTGGACCAGGTCATTCTGTAATCTTGGTAGGATTTCTGGATCGATTACCTTCTGAGAAATTGCATTGAGGAATGCGCATAGCTTCACAATGGCTAATCGAACATTTTCCGGTAGAAGCCCCCTAAGTGCAACCGGAAGTAATTGCGTCATAATCACGTGGCAGTCATGAGACTTTAGGTTTTGAAATTTTTTCTCTGCCATATTTATTATTCCCTTTATATTCGATGAGAAGCCAGACGGGACCTTGATACTGAGCAGGCATTCAAAAACGATTTCCTTCTCTTCTTTCGTAAGAGCATAGCTGGCAGGACCTTGATACTACTTTGGAGGCATGCCTTCTTTTTCGTTAATTCTTTGCATGTCCTCCCGTGCCTCCAGTGTATCTTTTGTCTTTCCATACACGCCCAAGAAGCCTAGAAGGTTCACACAAAGATTCTTCGTCACGTGCATCACGTCGATTGCATTGCGGACCTCTAGGGCTTTCCAGTATTCAAGTTCCCAAAATATAGATTTCTTCTTCCACATGGGTGCGTGTCCGTTGGCGTCATTCGGAACAGATTGTCCGCCAGGACCCTTTCCAAAGATTACCTATAAATCCTTGACCATATCAAATATATATTCACCAGTACGGAGGCCAGGATTCTTCCGGTTATCTGGCTCACCTTTGAAATGGTTGCCTGCCTTTCTTAAGATATGCTTGATAGGTAGAAATCGACGATGTCCCTCGTACACATTCTTCTTACATTTATCCAAATATATACTTTCAGTAACATCTAAACAGTGTGTGCATGCATTGTATCCCTTGTTTGTATGTCCGGAAAGGTTACTAAGAGCAGGCCAATCATTGATGGTTACAACCAGCAACGCTCGTAGGTCAATTTCCTTTTGTGTGTGCGCATCCCACACACATACACCTGGTTTTCTCCACAACTGTAGAAGTTCATCAACTAGTGGCCTTAGGTAGACATCAATGTCGTTGTCGGGTTGCTTAGGGCCTTGGATGAGCACTGGCATCATAATGAACTTCCGCTTCATGCACAACCAAGGAGGAAGGTTGTAGATACATAGAGTCACGGGCCAGGTGCTGTGACTGGAGCTCTGCTCCCCAAAAGGATTCATGCCATCTATACTAAGACCAAACCATAAGTTCGTTGCATCAGCTGCAATGTCCTCGAACTCCCTCTCGATTTTTCTCCACTACGACCCATCAGTGGGTGCTCTCAACATCCCGTCTTTCTTACGTTCTTCCTTGTGCCATCGCAACAACTTGGCATGCTCTTTGTTTTGGAACAAACGTTTCAACCGTGGTATTATAGGAGCATACCACATCACCTTTGCAGGAACCCTCTTCTTGTGGCGTTCGCCCTCCACATCACCAGGGTCATCACGGAGGATCTTATAGCGTAGTGCACCGCATACCGGGCATGCATCCAAATTCTCGTACTCCTCACCGGGGTAGAGGATGCAGTCATTAGGGCATGCATGTATCTTCTGCACCTCTAATCCTAGAGGGCAGACAACCTTCTTTGCTTCGTACGTACTTCCAGGCAATTCTTTATCCTTTGGAAGCATCTTCTTTATCATTATCAGCAATTCTTGAAATCCCTTGTCAGTTACACCATTCTTCGCCTTCCATTGCAGCAATTCCAGCATGGTACCTAGCTTTTTCTGGTCATCTTCACAATTTGGATACAATAATTTCTTGTGATCTTCTAACATGCGTTTCAAATTCAATCTCTCCTTATCATTTTCACAGTTTCTCTTTGCATCAGCAATGACCTGACCCAAATCATCAGCGGGCTCATCTGATGCCTCTTCTTTAGCTTCCCCCATTGATGCCTCTTCTTCAGCTTCCCCCATTGTTGTATCAGCAAAAGGATAGTTGCCGTCATCCTCTTCTTCTTCATTGTCTTCCATTATAACCCCTCTTTCTCCGTGCTTGGTCCAACAGCTATAGCCGGACATGAAACCGGACTTCAGCAGGTGGTAGTGAAGGGGTTTTGAGGTAGAGTAGTTCTTATCATTCTTTCAGTCATGACATGGACAACACATGAAACCATTCTGCTTGTTTGCCTCAGCCACACGAATAAAATCATGTAGGCCATTAAGAAACCCTGGACTTAGTCGGTCATCGTACATCCATTGCCGGCTCATGTTCAATACACAACATCGAAGTGACCAAATTAATAGAACTTCATCATCACATTACAACCAAAAGTAGAGCTAGCATTGACCAAATGTTATTACTGCAAATAATGGATACTTATAGTTCATACATACATCTCATAAAACAACACCAACTATCTAAAACTTGTAAATACAACAACAAATGCGATCATAATCGCAACTAAAGTAACAATTGAGCCAACAGCATAATGATACCAAGCCTCTTTATCAATGGCATATTTTTAATATTTCTAAGCTTCAAGCGCATTCCAGCCATCTTGTTCTTGTGATCATCAACGATATCGTCAACATGCAACTCCAATCCCATATTCTCATGTTAAGTTCTTTTCAATTTTTCTTTCAAATGATCAATTTCTTTTTCAGCTTGTGTTAATTTCTCGAGCAGAATTGTATAGTCGGTTGGAATTTCTGGTTCAACTACTTCCTATAGATAAAAATATCTATGTCAATTTGGTGGCATAATTAATTTTCATATACATTAGATGATGTGTGAAATAGTTATAAAAGATAACGACATACCACATCTGAATCATAGACTGGACGAGGGCCGACGTGGGCGGATACCATAACCATGACACTATAGAATAACTAACAATAATACAAGTAAGTAAATCGTACACGCAGCTATCTAAATCATACAAGTAATTTTTCTAAATATTTTAAGAAGAACAAGAGGCTCACCAAGGTGTCCGGTGCCGCGACGAGACGGTGCGGACGATGGACGGTGGTTAGGACGGCCGGGGATGGAAAGGCACCAAATAAACCACACGTACACATATGCAACCTAACAAGTTAATTTGAGCTCAAATTGCATATAAATCAAATAAACTCCCACAAATCACATATCACGTATCTTTGAGCATACCACAAGCTAATCTAGCAATAAGAGATGAAGGAGCAAAGTTGCTAACCTTTATGAACACTTGGATAGATGGGGTGCCCCTAAATCTTGACAAATCCTTGACAAAATGGAGGATGAGCTTCGAGCAAGAAGAAGAACATGGGAAGGCACCAAATAAACCACACCTACACATATGCAACCTAACAAGTTAATTTGAGCTCAAATTGCATATAAATCAAATAAACTCCCACAAATCACATATCACATATCTTTGAGCATACCACAAGCTAATCTAGCAATGAGAGATGAAGGAGCAAAGTTGCTAACCTTTATGAACACTTGGATAGATGGGGTGCCTTTGAATCTTGACAAATCCTTGGCAAAATAGAGGATGAGCTTCGAGCAAGAAGAAGAACAGGGGAGAAAACAGAGCTCTTTCGATCGGCTGCGAACGAACGTATATGTAGGAAGTCTTTAGTACTGGCTGGTGACACCAACCGGTTCTAAAGGTTGCACTTTAGTACCGGCTGGTGTCACTAGCCGGTACTAAAGGTGCAAGCGGGGCCCAAGTCTGACCAACAGCCTGCCACGCCCCCTTTAGTACCAGCTCGTGACACGAACCGGTACTAAAGGTCCCTCATGAGCCGGTACTAAAGGTCGCGCTGCTCCTAGCCATTGGAGTTGGCACGAACCAGGACTAATACCATCTTTAGTACCGGCTCATGACCAGACCGGGACTAATGCTCAGGACGAAAGGTCTGTTTTCTACTAGTGATAGTATGGAGAATTTTAGAGGAAGCATCATTCCACGTGAATTAACCATGATGGGCGGGATGAGGGGCCGGGAAGAGATACATGGAAATTGGCCTCCTTAATTCCCAATCCTTCCTTCCAAACTAAAAGGGTTTGCAAAGTACAATGGCTAGGTATATTGCATCTAATTTGGGTCTTGCAAGAATGGCTATCATGAAGGCTTTAATCTTTGAAAGGACATCGTAGCTCCGAGGTGGATTTCGATGATAATTCCAAATGAGTAGTGAACTAATGTTATTCATGAAGATACGAGCAAGTGTGAGTTTAAGAAAATGAAGTAGTGGTTGTGGCCCCCCAAGCCAACAGGTTAATTGAATATGATGTCTTCTAATATGCCTTGTAGATTTTTCCTTTGTGCTGTATGGAAGTTGTACTAATTGGATGGGTTTTAGGAAGGATAAAGAGTGCGGATTAACAACGTATACAAGTCATATTCACTCAAAGGAGCCTTGAGACATAGCCTCAAAGATACCCTTAAGAAGGCGCAATGCTACATCTACGCGCTACATCATACGGGATTAAAGTAGGGGCCGAGGTGGAAATTTTTGGTGGGGATAAAATCGGGACAGGGGCCCACCCCAAAGGAGTGGAGTGATTAATAAGGAATGTTTTTATTGTGAGTTTGTAGATCATCCATAGGTGTTGCATTTTTCCTAAGAACTTCAAAGTTGCAAGTAACATGAGTTAGAACATCTAGACCCGCTCTTGGGTGCTCTAGGTTCGGGGGGTGGGGTGAACACACCATAAAATAGATCATAGCCTTAAAGAGATTCATCGTGACAAAATGTTTTTCACCTTACTTTGATTATCCTCACTAAATTTTTAGGGAACTTTTAAAAATGGGAATAACCCAACTCCCCTCCAACTCCAAGTGGTGCCTAACGAATGGACAAATGCAACAAACTGTTGGTGTGGGATGATTTTATAATGTTGTTCATAATATGTCAATCAGTTTCGAACAACCAACCCTACAAAAAATAAAGTTTCGAACAACCAACACTCGGGTGATTCTATAATGAGTTCTAGCTGAAGGACTGGAAACAATAAAAATATTGCCCCAATTAATTTTCTAGATAGATTATAATTAGACATTGTTGGAATACATAATATTGTATATCCCGTTATTCTTTGGAGAGCTTTTCTTTGCTATCGCCGCCGGTGGTGGTCATTACTAGTGCCGGCTGAAATAATTTTGACGAAAACTAACTCCATGGACCATTAAAACTACTAGGATATGTATTATTATTATCTGACATATATGAACATTTAATTATAAAAGGACATGCAAATTTAAATGACCATAGGGGCATATATGTAAAAATAATCATCACAAAAAAAATTCTACCGAAAGAACTTTTACAAGTTGTCTGAACATTTTTATTTGACATATATAAGCACATTCATGTGACTACCAGATTTTGGGACTTTACCAAGTAGCCAAGGCACACGGCAATGGCAAAAAAGCACTGCTCGGAAAAGTATTTGGCGAGTTCTATACGTGGTGAACATGATTCGGGTGGACCCATACCAGCAATGTATTTTTTGTCGGGTCCTTCTCTCATCGTTGCCCGATAAATACCTTGCCTAATCTTGTTGGAGTGCAAAATAAACCGTGAACCTAGAAAATTAATGGGGTAGGCATGAGGATTGAACGTTTTTTTGCCATGTCTCACAAGGGTAGTTTGTCAAGTGTTACACTCATTAAATCATTTTAGTGGAATAAAAAAATTGTCAACGAAATAAGCATAACAAAGTCAACAACCTTCGCTCAACATTGCTTGAGTATGTGATGTGGCTTGAGACTGCGTCGGTAGTTCCCCAAAGAGGAAGGGATGATGCAGCACAACGATGGTAAGTATTTCCCTCAGTTATGAAACTAAGGTATCAATCCATAGAGGAAGATCACGCATCCACGTAAACAACACCTGCACACAAACAACAAATACTTGCAACCTGACGCGAAAGAGAGGTTCTCACGCTCTCTGCGGTAATAAGATAGATTAGGTAATGATAGTTTTGGCAAATAGATCTCGCAAGAAAACAAAATAAAACAAGTAAACAAAAAGTGCAGCAAGATATTTTTGGGTGGATTAATGCATCTGAAAACAAAAGATGCAAATAGTATATCGAAAAGCAATATGTTCAAAAAGTAGACCTGGGGGACGTATGTTTCACTAGTGGCTTCTCTCATGAGTATAGCACACGGTGGGTGAAAAAATCAATGTTGGGCAATTGATAGAAGATCAAATAATCAATAAGATATCTAGGCAATGATAATTATATAGGCATCACGTCCAAGATAAGTAGACCGAAACGACCGCTATCTGGCATGCATCTATTGTATAAAGTTCATGAGAAAACGGAGTAATGCAATAAGAACGGTGACATGATGTAGAAAAGATCTATTCATGTAGCAATAGACCCCATCTTGTTATCCTTAATGGCAAAGATACATGTGTGTCTTGCTGCCCCTTGTATCACTGGGAAAGAGCAACGCAAGATCGAACCCATCACAAAGCACCTCTTCCCATGGAAAGAAAAATCAATCTAGTTAGCCTAACTAAACCAAAGATCCAAAGAAGAATACAAGGCTATAAGTAATCATGCAAATAAGAGATCAAAGAAGACTCAAATCATATTCATGGATAGAAATTGATCATGAACTCAAATTCATCGGATCCCAACAAACACATAGCAAAAGTCATTACATCAAATAGATCTCCAAGAGACCATTGTATTGAGAAACATAGAGAGAGAGGAAGCCATCTAGCTACTGCCTACGGACCCGTAGGTTTTTGGTGGACTACTCACGCATGATCGGAGAGGCACATATGAAGAAGATGAACCCCTCCGTGATGGTGTTAGATTGGATCTCGAAGTTCTGGAACTTGTAGTGGTTGGAATTGTGTTTCGTTGACTCCCCTAGGGTTTTTGAATTTTCTGGGAGTTCATAGGCTCGATAGAAGGTTGAGGGGGTGCCCGAGGTGCCCACCCTCAACCAGGTCGTGTCAAGGGCCTCTAGTGCACCCTATTGGAGGCTGGCCACCCTGGGCCCCTCCTCTGGTGATCTTTTGCCCATCTTCCTTCTTTTGGTCCATAAAAAATCGACAAACATCCCCGCATCATTTGGGCTCCATTTGGTATTGATTTTCTGCGAAGTAAAAACCAAGAAAAAACAGCAACTGGCACCTTGGCACTATGTCAATAGGTTAGTCCCAAAAAATGATTTAAAGTTTCTATAAAAGATTGTAAAACATCCAAGATTGATAATATAACAGCATGGAACAAGCAAGAATTATAGATACATTGGAGACGTATCAGCATCCCAAGTTTAATTCCTACTCGTCCTCGAGTAGGTAAATGAGAAAAACATAATTTTTGATGTGGAATGCTGCCTATCATGTTCATCACGTATTCTTTTCTTTATAGCATGGACATTTGGACTTTTCATATGGTTGAAAGCAATAGTCTAGTTTTGACATGAAAACTTTACTACTCAAGCATATCAACAAGCAACCATGTCTTTCAAAATATCAATGCTAAAGCAAGTTATCCCTAGACCTTCATGCTCAATCATTGATCCATTCACAATACCCACTCAAACATTAGCTATACCTAATGCTCAAGTATGATCATAGTGTCTCCTAGTTGGTGCTTTATAAGAGACGATGAAGACTCAAATTGAAAAAATAAAAATTGCATAAGGTAAATAGATAGGCCCTTCGCATAGGGAAGTAGGGATTTGTAGAGGTGCGAGAGCTCAAGTGCTTAAATTGATAGAGAAAAATATTTTGAGTGGCATGCCTTTCCTGTCAACGAAAACGACAGAGAGATTTCAATATCTTACCACACTAGATGAATCATAGGCGGCTCCCAAACAGAAAATAAAGTTTATTCCTTTTTCCACCATACTTCCATTTTCCTTAGCTAGATGAATCCACGGTTGCCTTCCATACCAACACTTTCAAAGGAATTTATTATTTGACATAATGAATTATTTTTTATTTTTCTTTCTTTTTCATTTCTGGACTGGGCATCCCTATTACCGCCATACTCCCGTGCAATGACAAGTGAATAAATACTCATCTTGAGAATAACACGTCTAGCATGAAAAAAATATAGGTCACCCCCTACCGTTTCATCAGCGGTATGAGCACACAAAAAGGAAAATTCATTTTGAAAGTTTAGAGATGGCACATACAAATTTGCTTGGAACGGCATGAAAATACATTATATAGGTAGGTATAGTGGACTCATATGGCAAAACTGGTTTTAAGGATTTTGGATGCACAAGTTGTATTTCTAATTGGTACAAGTGAAGGCTAGCAAGATATTGAGAAGCATCCAACCAACAAACGAAAAATCACATAAGCAAGCATTAAGCATAACTAGCACCGAATAATGCACCATAAGTATGATGTAATTTCGTAGCACAACTATTGACTTTCGTACTTTTATAGGGAATCACAAACCTTAACACCAATATTCTTACTAAGCATAATTACTCACTAACATAACTCACATATCACTATTGTCATGTCTCAAAACTATTAGAAATAATCAAGTTTAATTTGTCCAATGATCTTCATGAAAGTTTTTTATTATATCCCTCTTGAATATCTATCACTTTGGGACTAGTTTCATATGTTGCAATTGCTTTTGATAAGTTCACATGGATATAAGTGAAGAACATGAGCATAGAAGTTTCATCTCTCAAAATAATATAAGTGAGGCATGAGAGAATTTCTTCAAAATTACTAACTCTCAAATTAATATAAGTGAAGCATGAGAGCATTTGTTCAAACATGTAAAAGCAAGTCTTGATAAAAAATATATAAATGAAGCACCAGAGCAATTCCTTTGCTCAATAGTTTTAAGTGAAGCATAAAGAGAAATTCTAACAAAATCATAGCATAATTTTGGCTATCTCAAATAGGAGTATGCAGCAAGGATAAAAGTAAACAAAGCAAAGATACAAGACGTTCTAAGCAAAACTCATGATATGTGACGAATAAAAATATAGTTCTAAGTAGAATACCGATGGTTGTTAGAAGAAAGAGGGGATGCCACTCGGGGCATCCCCAAGCTTAGTTTCTTGTTGATATTTGGATATACCTTGGGGTGTTGTAGCATCCCCAAGCTTTGGATCTTCTAACTTCTTATTCCTTCATCCATCGTGATCTCACCCAAAACTTGAAAATTTTAATCACACAAAACTTAACAAAATTCTCGTGAGATTCGTTAGTATAATAAATCAAATTACCACTTTAGGTGACATGTCCATCAATGCCGCAACTATTTTTCCAGCTGCAGGTTTACTCGGGTCAACTCCAAATATTGGACAAAAGCCATGCGTAACTCTGAACATGTTACAACTTGGTCCCTTTTGCTTTGAGATTTCAACAATAAAGCCAAAGAAGGACACAGTGAAGCCAAACTTCAGAACCCCTCGGTCATGGTTTTATCACGGCAGATGTCCGAGCACTTATGTTCGAGGCCATCGCTAAGGTGATGGACTCAAAGGGGTTGGTTGGGACGAAAGACACGAGTTTACCCAGGTTCAGCCCCTCGAGATGAGGTAAAATGCTATGTCCTGCTTGTGTTGTATTGATTGGGGTATCGATTACAAGGGGGCGGGTTTGCTTGACCTAGTTCTTGATCGCTTAGTCTCTGTCTAAGTCACCCCGGGTCTCGCCCTTATATAGGAGGCCAAGACCACGGGTTACAAGTCTCATACCGACTCTTACAATGTATCCGATTCTATCTCTATGTCACCTTGCCTTCCAGGGCAAGCCGTCTCCGGGCTGCTTAGCCGTCCGGGTCTTTCATGCCTTCTTTGTATGGGCCTCGCCCAGGCCCATGCTGGTAAACCGCCATATGCTTAAGCTTATGTCTTCAGCCGCCAAGTGTAACCCGGTCCCACGTGGGTGGGTCTCACCACGGGGTTATATCCCGGCCCCAGGTTGATTTGAGCTCGCTCATGTCAATCGTCCATTTACTTGGCGGCGAGTCTCTTCCTTCAACACCTGAAAGTAAGAAAATGTAACCCGCCGTCACATTATATTGCATATGCCAAAAAGATTCCCTGACGACCACAACGGATCTTTCATCATTAAACTGATGGCCTAAAAATCGAGGCGTCCATCTCGGTCGCCCAGTTTTAGTCGCCTGGATTCCCATACCCGTTTCTTTCCTTTCAGCCTCTTAAATAGGACCGCGAACAGTCCTTTTCACTTCCTCCACAACCTGTGCCTCTTCCTCCTCTCAACGTCGCCGCCCCCGAGCTCACTCGCTTCGGTGAATCACCTGCACCGTCATCGCCCGTGGCTGCTGCATCAACCTTAACGGACCAGAGCATCTTCCGCATTCATCGCACTTTCTCCGGTACGCCCATCTTCCTTCCCCAGATCTGCAGCTTAGGATAGTGAATACGAAGAGTTCTTCCGCCTGCTAGAACACGAGTTCTTCGTAATGCCCGTTGACATGTAGATTAGCAAACCTTACAAGGATCCTCTTTCCATTGCGGTTAATCATAGGAAACCAACAATAATGCAATATAGATCCGTAGTTGCCTCCTTGCATTGTCTTCGAACGTCTGTTAGTTCATCCGTTCATCGTTAGGTTTAGAATATATTTGCATTTGCCTTTATTTGTAGATCCACACTCATATAGATAACATGTGAAACCTGTTTTCCACACTTAGCAGTATTTTGCCCCCATTGCCCTGCAATGTAAACCGCCATTAGACTTCCGGCTTTCGCCCTAAACTGCACAGGTGGCTCAGCCTCACAGAACTTAAATTTCATCAGCCGCCGTTAGCTTATCTATCACCTTCTAACCCGCCACACATTATTACTTTCCATAGTTTTCAGGATGCCATTATGCCTCGCGCATCCAATACCTGCAACTGGGTCGACTCTGCCGGTACTGAAGTGTTTTTGACGGACTTTGTAGAAGCAGGGACTTTGCCTGCAAAAGATGTCATTCATTGGCGTGTTCCAGGCAAAGAAAAGAAACCCATCCCCCGAGAGGGCGAACTGGTTGTATTCCCAGACCACCTTATACGTGGTTTCAGCCTGCCCGGCTCAAAATTCTTTCGGGATGTCCTTCACTTCTTCAAGCTACACCCTCAGGATATTACACCTAATTCTGTTTCAAACATGTGCAACTTTCAAATTCTCTATCAAGTTTACTTACAAGAAGAGCCATCCGTTGACCTCTTTCGCGAGTTCTTCTACGCAAACCGCCAGAACGAAGTGGCAGCTGGCCCAAGTTTGGCGCTTGGTGGCATCTCCCTCCAAAGAAGACCGGACATGAGCTTTCCGGCTGTTTGGATGCCAAGTCATCCCAAAGACTGGAACAAAACCTTGTTTTATTGCAAAGATACCTCTCGAGAGGGAGAGCATCCACTGCCGGGTTATCGCTCATAACGACTCAAGACGACAATCGAACTCCCTGACTGAATGCCAGCCTATGAATGAGCTAAATATGCTCCGACTTACGCCAAGATTAAAGCCCTCATGGACAACGGTCTGACGGGGATTGTTCTGACCCGTTGCTAGGTCTCCTGGCGAGTCATGCCTCTAAGACGGAGAAGCCACCTCATGTGCGAATATACGGGTGATGCCAACGATCCCCTTTGTTTCAACTCTACCACTTTGTCAGAAGACAACATCGTTGCTGGAGTCAAAAGTCTTATCCATGAATCTCAAGATTGTTGCCGCACCATCGGGTTATCACCCTTCTACACTGCAAGCCCGACCCTGAATGTAGGGGCGACTCTGAACCTCCTGACTTCCACGTTTAGCTATCCATGTATGTTTTATAATTTTTTAACTTCCTTTGGCTGCTTTAACTTCCAGGCTAACTCCAACTTCTGGAAAAAGAAGTACGTTCCTCCTCCAAAGAAGCTGAAGGAAAAGGTTGTCGGCCGAAATAAGAAACCTGCACCCCAAGAACAGCCTGAGGTTGATGACTCAGAGGTAAAACTTGACTCTGTTGGCCGTCTCTTCATATATTTTACTGACAACAATAACTTCTCAGGACGAGACGGAGACCAGCCACGCCAACGCCCCTGAGGTAACCTATGTCTCATCTGACTCACAATATCTTGCTCCATAGAAGATACAGCGGGTCATTCGAAAAGTCCCCTTTTCTCATCCTCTTGCTTACTTAGACCAAACCTTTCTTTTGAAAAATAAACAACAAGTCTCCCAACGCCAGACCCGGAGAACTGGCTTTGAAGACCTTATGGCCGGGTTATCTCACTCGCTAGCTCAGCAGAAACGGCTAGCTGAGGTATTTGTTTCACTTGGATTTAATTTTGTCAATCTTGTCTTACAACTTTACTCTGTCTTGACAATGTTTTAACTGCTTTCAGGAATCACCTTCTTCTTCGGGCGACTCTACGGCAACCAAGTTGCCTCCTCTGAAGATCAACCCAGAGTATGTGCTTTCATAATTGCATCCTATCCTTTGTTATCCTTTGAATTTTATATAACAACTTTTTATGCCTTCCAGGGCTCAAGAAAAGCAAAGCAAAACCGTCAGGTCTACCTCGGCCACCACTGCTCAAGAACCAGAGGCTTCCAAGCTGGATTCTCTGGCTGCACATGTTGTTCCTTCTACTGCCTCCAAGGATGCACCTGAAGACATGCGTCGTTCTGCTGACCCGGCGGCCCATGATATGGCCACTGAGAGCCCTCCAAGGATCAATTCCAAGCCGACGAGCCCTTCGTAGGCCACTGATGATTCAACTACGCCAGATGTCATTATCACCGGGACTGGCTTTCAAACCCCTGAACCTCGTGTGTTGACAAAACACACTGAGAAAACTGAAGCTTCTGACAAGCTGGACCTTGAACTCCCGGTGTTGGAGAAGTTAAATGCTGACGAGTTGCACGTCGGTTATCGAAACCGCCTCAACATGAGCCAGAACATGGAACTCAAGCTCGTCAACCTGATGAAGAAAAAATACGAGGTACTCTTTTCCTTTCCATATATCCTTATGTAGCCCCCAAGAGTCGGTTTAGTATTTTTCAATGGTTAGCCGGGTCTTCCAATCCATGCTTTGAGTAGGAACACTTAACCTGTAGCCCCCAAGTATCGGCTTAATATGCAAGTATTGAGATGGTACTCAATTTTAAGTCTTTGATCAACTGTAGCCCCCCAAGTCCGGGTTAGTATAGAAATAGTGGGTCGAATCTCCTCATGGAAAGAGCCAAATGTAGCCCCCAAGGGCCGACTTAACTTTATAAAGATGAGCTGGGACTTAAATGTAAACTTGATCAAAGAGACAATTGTAGCCCCCAAGTGCCGGCTTAACTTGATAAACATGAGACGGAACTTTATTGTAATTTGTAGTTTGTAGTATGGGAAAGCAAATAGACATTAGCCCCCACATGCAGGCTTAATTTAATAAAGATGAGCCGGAACGTACTGACAGTCTTGGAGAGCAAATAGACATTAGCCCCCAAGTGTCAAGTATATTGCTTGCAATCTTCTTGAGACTTGCATTATATTTGTTAGCCTGATCATCTGACGACATGCTATCCTGGCGACTTACCTTTCTTATACCTTTTTTTCTCACAGGAAGCTTTAAATAATGTTGAGTCTGAACTGACCGACTTGAAGAGCAATCTGGCCTCCCAACAGGCCGCCAGGAGTGTGGCAGAAGAGAAAAGAAGGCTTACGACGGAAGAGCTTGTAAAAGCTAAAGCTGAGTTCGTCGTCTTCAAGAAGGCTGCTGAGACGGAGAAAACTGCCCTGGCTCAGCGTGCAGATAATGTTGACCAGCGGCTCATGGAAGTATCCGATGAACTGCACTCCCTGAAGCGCCATATAATAGGATGTCTGCTGCTATCTTTGGTAAGTACTCTAGTCAACATCTTTTTGTAAATGCTTATGTAGGCGGCTTATAAAAAATCCAGCTTATACAGGTCCAAGCAGCCATCAAATCGCCGCTGAAAACTTGTTGTCTCTGAAAGCCGTCTATACTCTCTTAGAAAAGCTGTATTGCAAAACACTCTGCACCATCAAGGCGATTCTTAACAAGGAGAGTATCCCCAAGTCCAAGAAGGAGGTCATAGAAGTGTTATCTACCCTACCCAAGCAACTCCAGGAGCTCAAGAAATCATCTGCCAGAAAGGGAGCCATTGCGGCTATAAGTCGGGATTTAGACTTCGCCCCGGAGCTAACTCCCGAGGAGATGATGGACGGGTTTCCATCAAAGAAGGACGACGACTCAGATTTCACAGAAGCCGACTACGCCCGTTCCATGAAGGCCTCCAGAGTCCTTGCGTCGGTGCTTGCGGAAGAGGTGAACCTGTCAACATATCAGGCGGCTTGCAATGCCGAGAACAAGCAAGTGTGTGGCCCCACCTTTGAGGCCACGGACTTAATTCCTGCACGTTGTAAGCACTTCTTTGCTCCTGAACTTGACCCGTCTCCCCTCTTTCAAGAGGCAACTGTTTGAAGCTTTAACCAAGTGCAACTGGGACGTGGACAATCTCCAGATCAAGGAGGTCGAAGACCTAGCACAGGGTGACCGGCCATCCAGATGAGCCCTTTGATAGTGCCCTGGATAATATGGCTCTCGTGACTCGCCGAACTTTGGGGCGTGTAAAAAACTTTAAGTACTTGCTTTTGAGCTCTGCGGAGAGTATTGTAATAGGCTCTTAGTAAAAACTTTGTCTTGCCTGAACTGTGCCATCGTGCAGATAGGAAATTGCACTGCTTTAACATGTTATATCTGCCTAGTGCTCCAATTCATACTAAATGTCATGGCACCTCTTCTTGACATAACCAACCTGTAGAAACAGAATATGTTCCATACTTTTTAGTATCGCGGCCTAGAACCGCACAACCCGGAGATGTTATATCTTTCCAAATTTATTTTTTGAATTTTTTTAACTCATGTGTCGGTTCTTCTAGGTGGACTCACTGATTAAAACTCCTAACCAGTACAGGATCTCTATCGAGATTGGCCGTCCTTACTTAGAACGGCTCAGGGCCTCTAAGCGAGATTAACTGACAGGAAGTGTAGCGTCCCAGAGAGAGACAAGGCAGGGCATGAGCACCCTGGTAACTCAAAAACTGCCTCTCACATGACATAAATCGATCGTTTAAACCTTAAACCGTTCAGAGTCTTTCAAAGGATTGACTGTCTAAGAGTACGAACAGGCCACATAGCGGAGAGTCGGCGGTAGATGAGAGAGTTTATCCTCGCTTTCCGTAAGCCAGCCCTCACGTGACTAGAACCGCCGGTTTAACCTTAACCAGTACAGGGTCTCTAACGAGATTAGCCGTCAACATCTTTGAACCGGCTCAGGGTCTCTAGGCGAGATTAACTGGTAAGAGTTCGGCGGGTCACCTGGTGGAGTGGCAAGTTGCAAATGGGCAGGTTTAACTCTGGTAGCTTAAGAGCCTATCAAGAGGGTATGTAAGCTAAACCCAGTGGGCTGGAAGCCCCCAAATGACCTTTCTTGACGAAATCAACTGTTTGGCTTGAGAGTCGATCGATAGGGTGAGATAAGCTAAACCCAACGGGTTGGAAGCCCCCTAGACAACCTTTGTTGACGAAATCAACGGTTTGGCTTGAAAGCCGATCGATAGGGTGAGATAACCTAAACCCAGCGGGTTGGAAGCCCCTTAGACAATATTTATTGACGAAATCAACTATTTGGCTTGAGAGCCGATCGATAGGGTGAGATAAGCTAAACCCAGCGGGTTGGAAGCCCCCTAGACGACCTTTGTTTTGCACAACTGAAATATGTGAAACGGCAGAGGCCCCGGCTTGCAGGGATGCCAACATTATTCACACACACACACACACACACACACACAGATATATATATATGATATGCACAATGATGGTGTACAATGTTGAGTCTCAACGAATTAAGTGTAATAAGGACGTAGATGAGCTATGCTCCACGACCGGTGGGTCTGCTGCCCAGAAGTATTTGAGTCATCCCGGATGTCAATGGGGTAATATGACCCGTTGTTCAGATTCTTGCTGACCATGAAAGGCCCTTCCCATGGAGGGGACAACTTGTTGCATCCGTCTGATCTTGAATCAACCGCAACACTAAGTCGCCTTCTTGAAACGTCTGGTTCTTAACCATGCGGCTATGGTAGCGACGTAGGTCTTGCTGCTAGATCGCCGATCGAGCCACCGCGAGATCACGTTCTTCCTCCAAGGCATCCAACGCGTCTTGACGTGTTGTTTCGTTATCTTCCTCAACATAAGCCGCCATTGTGGCAAGTCATGACGGATATCGCTTGGCAATACGGCTTCTGTGCCATAAACCATGAAGAAAGGTGTATAACAGGTTGATCTCTTGGGAGTAGTTCTGATGCTCCATAAGACGGATGGCAACTCCTCTACCCAACAACCCGGCGTGCGCTTCAAAGGAACCATAAGCTGGGGTTTGATATCTCTCAAGATTTCCTGGTTAGCACGTTCTGCCTCACCATTTCATTGCGGATGATCCACCGCAGAAACATCAAGCCGGATGTGCTCACTTTCACAGAAAACTTGCATAGATCCCTTGGATATGTTTGTGCCATTATCTGTGATGATACTGTAAGGATAACCGAAGCGGTAGATCAACTTCTTAATAAATTGAACTGTCGTAACCGCATCACACTTGCTGACCGACTCAGCTTCTACCCACTTGGACAATTTATCCACCACCACCAAAAGGTGGGTCTTCTTGTCCTTGGATCTCTTGAAAGGCCCGACCGTATCAAGCCCCCAGACTGCAAACGACCAAGTAATCGGAATCATGCGCAACTCTTGAGCCGGAACGTGAGTACGCCGGCCGAACTTCTGACATCCATCGCACTTACGAACCAAATCCTCTGCATCTCTATGAGCCGAAAGCCAGAAGAAACCATGTCAAAGCCTTGGACACTAGAGATTTTGAACCGGCATGATGACCACAATCGCGAGCATGAATTTCACTCAAGATTTCCTTGCCCTCTTCAGGTGAAAAACAACGTTGAAGATGCCAATAACGCTGCACTTATCTATCTCGCCATTGA
The DNA here is from genome assembly GCA_022496015.1 of Hordeum marinum. NCBI lineage: Eukaryota > Viridiplantae > Streptophyta > Magnoliopsida > Poales > Poaceae > Hordeum > Hordeum marinum. Next base: position 391,192,016 of record CM039676.1, on the reverse strand, counting down.
TTATAGTCATAGACTTAGACCGCCTGGTGATGTGTCTAGCCAGATTTTCATCATCAGGTAACTCGCCGCGAGTCAAGTACGCCAAGTAAGGCACGGTCCAGTCAGGAATAGCATGTAGAGCCGCCATCAGCTACCCCTCCGGATCAGGTACGGCCAAGTCTTCCTCTGAAGGTAACTTAACCAACGGGTGATGTAACACATCTAAGAAAATGTTAGGTGGTACCGGCTTATGTTGAGAACCCAGCATTGACAGGGCGTCAGCCGCCTCGTTCTTGCGATGATCAATATGATCCACCTGATAACCCTAGAAATGACCAGCGATGACATCCACCGCCTGACGATAAGCCGCCATCCGTGGGTCCTTGGAATCCCAGGTGCCTTAAACTTGCTGAGCCACCAGGTCTGAGTGGCCGAGACACCTAACCCGGCTCAGGTTCATCTTCTTAGCCACCCAGAGGCCATGCAGCAGAGCTTCGTACTCAGCTGCATTACTAGTACAAGGAAACATCAACCTTAATACATAACAGAACTTATCAAATTTGGGGGAAGTTAGGACAACCCCTGCCCCTGATCCTTCCAGTTGCGTGGATCCATCAAAGTGGATTGTCCAATATGTATTATCTGGCTTTTCCTCGGGTGCCTGACCCTCAGTCTAGTCGTTGATGAAATCCACCAAGGCTTGTGACTTGACCGCCGTGCGAGGCACATATTTCAAATTGAGAGGTCCAAGCTCCAATGCCCACTTAGCAATCTTGCCAGTGGGTTCTCTGTTTTGAATTATATCTCCCAACGGGGTAGAGCTGACGACTGTGATCTAATTGTTGGAAATACGCCCTAGAGGGAATAATAAATTAGTTAATATCATATTTCCTTGTTCATTATAATCGTTTATTATCCATGCTATAATTGTGTTGATCGGAAACTCAGATACATGTGTGGATACATAGACAACACCATGTCCCTAGTATGCCTCTAATAGACTAGCTTGTCGATCAAAGATGGCTATGGTTTCCTAGTCATGGACATGAGATGTCATTTGGTAAAGGGATCACATCATTAGGAGAATGATGTGATGGACAAGACCCAAACTACAAATGTAGCATATGATCGTGTCAGTTTATTGCTACTGTTTTTTGCATGTCAAGTATATGTTCCTATGACCATGAGATCATGAAACTCACGGACATCGGAGGAGTGCCTTGTGTGTATCAAACGTTGCAACGTAACTGGGTGACTATAAAGGTGCTCTACAGGTGTCTCCGATGGTGTCTGTTGAGTTGTCATGGATCGAGACTGGGATTTGTTACTCCGTGTGACGGAGAGGTATCTGAGGGCCCACTCGGTAATAAAACATCACAACAAGCCTTGCAAGCAATGTGTCTAAGTGTTAGTCACGAGATCTTGTATTAGGGAACGAGTAAAGAGACTTTCCGGTAACTAGGTTGAACTAGGTATGGAGATACCGACGATCGAATCTCGGGCAAGTAACATACCGAAGAACAAAGGGAACATCATACGGGATTAAATGAATCCTTGACATAGAGGTTCGACCGATAAAGATCTTCGTAGAATATGTAGGAACCAATGTGGACATCCAGGTCCCGCCATTGGTTATTGACCGTAGAGGTGTCTCGGTCATGTCTACATAGTTCTCGAACCCGCAGGGTCTGCACACTTAAGGTTTGGTGACGTTTCGGTAGTATAGAGGTATGTATGGTGGTCACCGAAGGTTTTTAGGAGTCCCAGATGAGATCCCGGACGTCATGAGGAGCTCCGGAATCGTCTGGAGGTAAAGATTGATATATAGGAAGTCCTATTTTGGTCACCGGAAAAGTTTTGGGCTCATCGGTAGTGTACCGGGAGTGCCGGTAGTGTACCGGGAGACCATCGGGAGGGGTATTTCGACCCAAGAAGCTACATGGGCTGTGGGAGAGTAAATACCAGCCCTTAGTGGGCTGGTTGAAATCACACACAAGGCCCATGAGGCTGGGACGAAAAGCCCAAAGAGAAAAAGGTGGAAAAAGGCAAAAATAGGGTGAATCCTAGTCCTACTAGGATTGGAGGTGGATTCCACCTCTCCCACTTGATTTGGCCGACCCAATTGCTGGTCCTTTGAGGGCCAAGCCTCCTCCTCTCTTCATCTTATATATACGAGAGGTTTTAGGGTTTTTGTTACCAGATTTTTAGCTACGTGCTGCCCGTTCCTCTAGGGCATAGTTTATCCTCTAGATTGGTTTTCTGCAGTGCTTAGGCAAAGCCCTGCCGGAATAGCTCCACCACCATCACTAGAGCGCCAGAGCGCTGTCGGAGAACTCTTCTACCACTCCGCTCCCTCTTGCTAGATCAAGAAGGCGGAGATCGTCATCGAGCTGCACGTGTGCTGAACGCGGAGGTGCCGTCCGTTCGGCGCTAGATCGGAAGGATCGTGATCAAGATCGTGAGACGGACCATGATGAGATCGTGGGACAGATCGTGATGAGATCGCGGGACGGATCGTGATGAGTTCACAGAACGGATCGTGATTGGATCGCGGGACGGATCGTGATGAGATCGTGGGACGCTCGACGATTTGGATCACGAAGACGCTCGACTACACCAACCGCGTTTCTTAACGCTTCCCGCTTAGCGATCTACAAGGGTATGTCTATCCACTCTCCCTCTCATAGATGCTCATCACCATGGATAGATCTTGCGTGTGCATAGGAAAAAATTTGTTTCTCATGCAACGTTCCCCAACACTAATGTCCCAGGAAGTAATGCTTCAATTTACGATTGGCCATGAACACCCCATATACTAGCTTCTGCCAATGTGGATACCTCTACTTGGACTCCGTCAGGACTTTGCTGGTGTAATAAATTGGCCTTTGAACCAAATATTCCTTCCCTGTCTCCTTGCGTTCAACAATGATCGTGGCACTGACCGCCCTGTTATTAGCCGCCACATATAGGAGCAAAGGCTCCTCAGCCGGAGCTACTAAAACTGGAGGCTCTCTAAGCTGCCTCTTGAGGGCTTAAAATGCTTCACCCGCCGCCGTACTCCAGACAAAGTTGTCTGTCTTCTTCATCATCTGGTACAAAGGGATGGCTTTCTCACCAAGGTGGCTTATAAACCGGCTCCGTCCCGCCAGGCGCTGAACATCATTTATGCATGCCGGCTCAGACAGGGAAGTGATAGCCTTGATGTTATCTTGATTAGCCATAATGCCACGTTCAGAGACTAGGAAGCCCAAGAGCTTTCCTGCAGGAACACCAAAGACACACTTAGCCGGGTTCAGCATCATCTTGTAAACTCGTAAGTTCTCAAAGGTTACTTTTAGGTCATCAAGCAAAGTCTCCTTCTTCCTGGATTTAATTACAATGTCATCCACATATGCATGAACGTTGCGTCCAATTTGTCTGTGAAGACAGTTCTGCACACAACGCAGGTAAGTCACCTGGGCACTCTTGAGCCCGAAAGGCATAGACACATAGTAGAAGGCACCAGAAGGAGTGATGAAATCCGTCTTCTCTTGGTCCTGGACTGCCATCTTGATCTGATGATAACCAGAATAAGAATCCAAGAAACATAGGCTCTCACAACCCACCATTGCATCGATGATCTGGTTGATACGGGGGAGAGCAGACGGTGCAGCCGGACAAGCTTTGTTAAGATCCGTGTAATCCACACACATAGGCCACGTGTTGTTCTTCTTAAGAACTAGCACTGGGTTAGCAAGCCACTCTGGGTGAAACACTTCAACGATGAAACCCGCCGCCAGGAGCCGGGCCACGTCTTCCCTAATGGCCTTGCGCCTCTCCTCATTGAACCGCCGCAGAAGTTATTCGATCGGCTTAAACTTAGGATCGACATTAAGGTGGTGCTCAGCGAACTATCTCGGTACACCCGGCATGTCAGAAGGCTTCCATGCAAAGATATCCCGATTCTCACGGATGAATTCGATGAGCGTGCTTTCCTATTTGGGATCCATATTGGCCCCAATAGTAAACTGCTGCGATGAGTTGCCTGGAGTAAAATCCACTAGCTTGGTGTCATCCGCTGAGAACTTGAGGAGCAGCTCAGACTCCGTGGTGGGATTTTTGAGCAGAGTCATTGTCACGCCCAAGATGCGCGCCTATCCATATTAAGGCACGGGGGCCTCGCAAGGGATAGAGGCGCATCTTGTCGTTCGCAAGTATAGCATGATTACATCATACATTACAAAAGAGATGAGTATATGAGTTGGCTTACACTCGCCACATACTAAACTACAATTCCACACAGAGTTCAAACATCAAGATGAAGACAGGGTCTGCCTACGGACGAATTCAAATGATAAAATAGATGCAAATGATACTATCTCACTACCCCAAAGATCACGACCATGGTCCTCTACTTATCCGGATAAGTCACGTACATCCTGCCTCTTTCCTCGTAGTATTCCCACTGGAGCTGGGTCACATCATCCTGCATGAACTTATCTGTACGTGTACCTGGATTGTTGTAGTAATCTGTGAGCCCCAAGGACTCAGCAATCATGCGCCCGGGTACCGAGACTATTTGAAAGTGCGTTATATCGACTAGAGGGGGGGTGAATAGGCGATTTTTACAAATTCATCACTTGAGGAATTTCAACTTTGAGGAATTTGAAATGTGATGAATAACTAGCAGCGGATTAAGTTCTCAAGTACATGAAGAACATAGTAATAGCATAGTTTGCATGATGAATTGAAACATGCACAGATTACAAGTAGCGCAAATCGGGATAAGCAGTGATGAACAAGGTAACTTGAAGAATTTGAGGTGAGGAATTTGTGGAAGTCTTCAATCAAATTCTTCAAACAGAATGATCAATTTCATCAGAAAGTTTCTGAGGAATAAGGGGGTTGAGGAAATAGAACCAGGTAGATCGATGAAGACAATGGTTTGATGACCCAGTTCCAATTGTTGTGACAGTCGTACGTCTGGTTTGGAGCGGCCTAGTATTTAAACCAGAGGACACATAGTCCCAGGACGCAAAGTCCTTATCGTATTCTCCTTGAGCTAAGGTCACATAGTCCTTGCCCAACACTCGTGGTAAGTCTTCAGTGTAGACTTCCAAAACCCTCACAAACTGGTCACCCGACGATCCACAATTTACTACTAGATGCTCTAGACCAAGGTCACTTTGTGATCCCCAATTGACTGTAGGAGCACTAGACCATGACGCCTAACCATTTGGAGGATGCACAGTCCTCAAAGGTAACAAGCGTCGGTTCCACACAGGAATTTCTTCAGTGATGCTCAATCACTTTGGGTTTGGTGGTTTGGTTGTGGGTTTTTCCTCACTGTTGATTTTCTCTCAAAGTCCTCAGAGGATCGGTTGCTCAAATGACAAGTGTGAGTTCTCTCTTGGAGTAGCCAACCAACCCGTGGTTGTGGGAGTTGGCTATTTATAGCCAGGGTGCGACCTGACATGATATGACATCAATGCCCCCAATGATATGACCGTTATGTGGATATTTGTGATTGGGGACAGCTTGCGCTAAGCACAGCAATGGTCGGATTTTTGAACTATGAAAGTCCTCAGACATATCAAGTTCCTCACTTGTAGGCAATTCGCACTGGCAAAATCCTAACTCCTCAGTCAGATCAATTTCCTCAGAGACCAGAAGAACTTCGTCTCTATCACTGAAGAACTTGACTGAACTGTAAGAGATTTCCAAAGGCTTCACTCGAAGGATTGTATAGGTTGAGGATTTTGGAGTTGAGCATCAGTTGGAAATTTTCCTTAGTATTACCTCGGCCCCCTTTAACAGTACGGTGTTTCCTATGACTCAAAGAAGGAAATGTACCTACGAAAACAAAGTCTTCATGCTTCATAGTCCTCATTCATATCTTCAAGGTCACACCAACTTCTTCATTTTTAAAGTCTTCACAAAGTCTTCACCAAAGTCTTTAGCAAAGTCTTCACTTGAAGACATAGATTTTTAGGGGTCGATAATCTCCGAATATGTCAAACTCCTCATCGACTTATAGAGCATGTGTACACTCACAAACACATTAGAACCTTAACCTATAAGTCTTCAATACGCCAAAATCACTAAGGGGCACTAGATGCACTAACACTATTCAAGCTTAAGGTTGGGAAGGGGTATGTGTTTAGTTTGCAGCAGCACTAAGCATTTATGGTGGCTAAACTTACATAACATGAAGATAAATATGAGTGGCCTACGACGAATGATCGAATCTAGAATGACCCCTATGAGATCCTGAACACTTACTTACGTCAATCATAAACCCATCGTGTTCTCTCTCGGATCATGTTGATGAGCAGAGACGATCATGGTTACTCACATAGTTGGTGTATTTTATTAGAGTTTACATCAAGTTAACTAGAACCGGGTGTTGAACAAATATCCAAGTTGCCACATAACTGCGGGCACGACTTTCCGAAAGATTTGACCCTCTAGGAGTGCTCCAACTAGTCCATCACAAATTAACCACACTTCGCGGGAATAGCCTTGACCAAGGATCTCGTGATCATCCTAGGCAACTCCAAAGGATTTCCAACACCTCGACATAACCCAAAGAAAGTCAGAGCCCTCACGTAAGACACTCAATAAAGGTAAAACAAATCCAGCAAGACCACCCGATGTGTCGACGAATCCGATAAGAGTCGTGTATCTCGTTCTCAAGACACGACCGGATAAGCTAGTGTACGGCGGCCTGATAGAAATCTCCCAAGTTGCCCTGGGTTGGCCCCGCACAATGCTCTAGTTTGGACCAACACTCATGAGGAGCACTGGCCCGGGGGTTGATTAATTATCCACGGGGTTGCAAAGCCCTATGCAATTTTATTAAGTTATTAAGCAAATGTAGTACCAATGTTGGGTCTTGCCAGACAAGTTTTAACCTTAACCGAATAAACAAGGGGGTCCCCATAACAACCCCGAGCATGTTAGGAGCGCAAAGTATGGAAACATAACATAGGTAACAAGAAACTATGGCAGTAACAGCGGAACAAAACACTTAGCAAAAGTCCAAGCCTTACACCAATACCAAGATATATATGTGCATTAAATTAAATAACAGATAATATTGTGATATGCCAAATCCATGTTATCACATGGATACAACCTGTACCTGCAACTAGAACGCTATAAGAGGGGCTGAGCAGCGGTAACTTAGCCAATCAAAGGTTTGCTAGGATGTGAAGGGTTAGAGGCTAGCATGGCAATTAGGAGGCTGACATTCAAGTGGTAGGTAGCCCAATTGTAACGATAAAATCAAGACAACTATCAAGCAAAAATAGTATCGGGATCTGGGTACGATCAGCTTGCCTGTTGGTTCTTCGGTGGAACAAGTAGCGGGATCCTCGTAGTTGTACTCGCCTGGCTCTTTGTACTCAGGTTCAATGTTCGTGTCTACCCAAAAGAAACAGAAAGAATAAACAAACAACCATGGTTTAATGCACAAGCAAGAATGATGCATGCTTATTTGAAGAGTTTTAGCATGGCAATCCTAACTAGTCATGGTTCACATGCACAGGGTTGGTTATTAATGAATCTGGAAAGGACCTTATGTTAATGTATTTAGACATGCATGAACATGTAAAATATGGATGCATCATGCAAAAAACGGTAAAAATGCAAATGAAGAACGTAAGAAATGGAGTTAAGGTTCTCACGATACGCTCACGACAAGATACGAAGGCAAAACACAAGACAAGAGAGACCTGGGCTATTCCTTGGCATTCCAAGGTAGCCACTGGACAGGCAATGAAAAACCAACCACAATAGAGCCAAATATCAAGCAATTCCATGGAGTATAGCTCCCACAAATCACAAAACAATGAAACAAACAATCTGCCACAAACAACAACATAGCAACTTTCACAGCTAACAACTTGAGCTACAGTAATCCTACCACCACAAACAAGCCATTGACAGAAACTACATGACATGCTCATCAACTTATCCAACTACACATACTGGAATGGAGGCACACATCAATAAGCATGGATCTCACAAGTTGGCATGATGAAATAGATTTTAAGGGACTTAGTGAAAATAATAGTTTTCTGGAATCTGAGTTAGTCTGGTAGCATGTTGACAGCAGCAATTAATGCTGTTACAGACCACCTCATGGCATGAAATTAACAGGGTGGTAGTAGACAACATCTACTTCAAAACACTAGCACTGAGCTTGAGCTAATTCACAACATATCTCAAGATAGCAACCACTCTTCATGGCATAAAAATAATAGCAGATTCTTAGACTTAGAAATATTTAGCATGGTGAAAACAGTAACATTAAGTTAGCTACTTTGCAGCAAGTTTCCCACTTATATGGGTGATTCTCATGTCAAACAAAAATACCATGGCATAATAAACATAAAACACTAACACTTCCATGTTGACACATGCCCCAAAGCAAGCATGGATTAATTCATGCAAAAATGACAAGTAGCATCACGGTAGAAAATGAATTTTTTATAAACTTGCCCAAAAGGGAAATCTAATTGCACCATTGGATTCCTTGGATCTTTCTACCCCAAAATCATGTGTCATACTCCTATATCCATGTGAAGCAACATGTCAAGAACTACCTAGCAAAATCAACACCTACTCTTATAAGTCAAAACTTGCCCAAAATGGACAAGTTCACAAATGGCCTAACCAGATTTGGAATGTTAGCTTAAAATGGAAATGATCTAATATATCCTGCAAAACATGGCATAATCCAAAAACATAGTGTATGACAAGTGGGGGAAGAGCCCACTTGTCACACACACACACTCTCTCTCTACACACACACTACACAAGAATGCACACACAGGGCTCCATATGCCTAAGGGCATATGAGAACAACCACACCCATGAACACACCACCTATGAGGGTGGGTGTTCATCACACACACACATGCAACATATATGCACAAAGGCATATCGGCACATACACACTAGCCACATATGCACAAGTGCATATGGGCACATACTCTCATGAAAACACACTCCTAGGTGTGTGGGTGTTCATCACACACACACATATACACACATATATGCACAAGTGCATATATGCATGTATACCACACGAAGAGAGAGAGACATACACCAAGCAAGCATAAATGCACACTCACATATTGCACTACACACCACATACACCACTCCACACACACACATACAATCAGAAAAGAAAGAAAAACACCCTACAAACATGAAGGTTTGCACATACACATACTTACATGGCCATATCAAAAGAGATACAAAATAAAACAAAGGAAAAATAACAAAACAAAAAAGGGGGAGGGGTTCGGGCTCGAACCCACGACCTCTGGTCGCTACCCGGAGCGTGTTACCACTATGCTACGGCTACGGATGTTAACAAGAGAGGGCATTGACCCCTCTAGAACTAATAGGGCATGAATACTCTGACGAAACTGAATAACTCAACAGCGGCGGGCAGAGGCATGGCAGCGACCATTCCCGGCGGCACAGGGCTCTCCGGCGAGGGGTACCTGTTGGGGAACATTGCATGGGAAACAAAAAATTTCCTACGCACACGCAAACCTATCCATGGTGATAAGCATCTACGAGAGGGGGAGTTGATCTACATACCCTTGTAGATCGCTAAGCGGGAAGCGTTAAGAAACGCAGTTGGTGTAGTCGTATTTCTTCGCGATCCAAATCGCCGAGCGTCCCGCGATCCAATCACGAACTGTCCCGCGATCTCGTCACGATCCGTCCCGTGATCCAATCACGATCGTCTCGTGGCCTTGATCATGATCCTTCCGATCTAGTACCGAACGGACGGCACCTCCGCGTTTAGCACACGTGCGGCTTGATGACGATCTCCACCGTCTTGATCCAGCAAGAGGAAGTGGAGAGGAGGAAGAGTTTGCCGGCAGCATGACGGTGCTCCAGCGATGGTGGCGGAGCAATTCCGGCAGGGCTTCGCCTAAGCACTGCGGAAAACCGATCTAGAGGAGCACCGATGGAACGGGTAGTACGTGGCCGTAATTTCTGTGCAAAACCCTAGCAATCCACTAGTATATATAGGAGGGAGGGAATAGGAGAGGCAGCCTTGCCTCCAAGCCAAGGAGGCTTCGGCCGAAGCAAAGGAGAAGGAATCCTACTCCTCCAATACTAGTTGGACTAGGATTGCTCCCTATTGGTCCTTTTTCCACCCTTTTCTTTAGGCCTTTTTCCTCCTGGTGCCATGGGCCTTTTGTGGCTGTTCCACCAGCCCACTAAGGGCTGGTTATTACTCTTCCACATCCCATGGACCCTCTAGGGTCGAAATACCCCTCCCGGAGTGTTGGAAATATGCCCTAGAGGCAATAATAAATTAGTTATTATCATATTTCCTTGTTCATGATAATCGTTTATTATCCATGCTATAATTGTATTGATCGGAGACTTAAATGCATGTGTGGATACATAGACAAAACCATGTCCCTAGTATGCCTCTAATGGACTAGCTCGTTGATCAAAGGATGGTTAAGGTTTCCTAGCCATGGACATGAGATGTCATTTGATAACAGGATCACATCATTAGGAGAATGATGTGATGGATAAGACCCAAACTACAAACATAGCATATGATCGTGTCAGTTTATTGCTACTGTTTTCTGCATGTCAAGTATATGTTCCTATGACCATGAGATCATGCAACTCACGGATATCGGAGGAGTGCCTTGTGTGTATCAAACGTCGCAACGTAACTGGGTGACTATAAAGGTGCTCTACAGGTATCTTCGATGGTGTCTGTTGAGTTGGCATGGATCAAGACTGGGATTTGTTACTCCGTGTGACGGAGAGGTATCTCAGGGCCCACTCGGTAATACAACATCACAATGAGCCTTGCAAGCAATGTGACTAATTGTTAGTTGCGGGATCTTGTATTATGGAACGAGTAAAGAGACTTGCCGGTAACGAGGTTGAACTAGGTATGGAGATACCGACGATCGAATCTCGGGCAAGTAACATAGCGAAGAACAAAGGGAACGTTATACGGGATTAACTGAATCCTTGACATAGAGGTTCGACCGATAAAGATCTTCGTAGAATATGTGGGAACCAATGTGGACGTCCAGGTCCCTCCATTGGTTATTGACTGTAGAGGTGTCTCGGTCATGTCTACATAGTTCTCGAACCCGCAGGGTCTGCACACTTAAGGTTCAGTGACGTTTCGGTAGTGTAGAGTTATGTATGGTGGGCACTGAAGGTTGTTCGGAGTCCCGGCTGAGATCCCGGCGTCACGAGGAGCTCGAAAATGGTCCGGAGGTAAAGATTCATATATAGGAAGTCCCAGTTTGGTTTCCGGAAAAGTTTCGGGCTCATCGGTAGTGTACCGGGAGTATCGGTAGTGTACCGGGAGTGTCGGTAGTGTACAGGGGGACCTCCGGGAGGGTATTTCGACCCCAAGAGGTCCATGGGCTGTGGGATAATAATAACCATCCCTTATTGGGCTGGGAAAACAGCCACAAAGGCCCATGGCGCAGGAGAGAAAGTCCTAAAGCAAAAAGTGGAAAATCAGCCAATAGGAGGCAATCCTACTCCAACTAGGATTGGAGGTGAAGTAGGATTGCTCCCACCTCCTATTTCGGCCGACCCAAAGGCCTTGGCTGCCTATCCTCTCCTCTCCTCCTATATATACTAGTGGATTGGGTGGTTTTTGGACAGAATTTCCGGCCACGTGCTACCCGTTTCACCGGTGCACAGTTTCTCCTCTAGATCGGTTTTCCGCAGCGCTTAGGCGAAGCCCTGCCGGAATCACTCCACCACCATCACTGGAGCGTCGTCACGCTGCCGGTGAACTCTCTATCCTCTTCACCTCCTCTCGCTGGATCGAGATGGTGGAGATCATCATCAAGCTGCACGTGTGCTGAACGCGGAGGTGCCGTCCGTTCGGCGCTAGATCGGAAGGACCGTGATCGAGATCGCGAGACGGTTCGTGATGAGATCGCGGAACGGATCGTGATGAGTTCGCGGGATAGATCGTGATCAAGATCGTGAGATGGATCGTGATGAGATCGCGGGACGGATCGTGATGAGTTCACGGGACGGATCGTGATTGGATCGCGGGACGGATCGTGATGAGATCGCGGGACGCTCGGCGATTTGGATCGCGAAGATGTTCGACTACACCAACCGCGTTTCTTAACGCTTCCCGCTTAGCGATCTACAAGGGTATGTAGATCCACTCTCCCTCTCGTAGATGCTCATCACCATGGATAGGTTTGCGTGTGCGTAGGAAAAATTTTGTTTCCCATGCGACGTTCCCCAACAGTGGTATCAGAGCTAGGTTGATGGTTCGATGAGATCTCGAGTAGAACACAAAAGGTTTGTGGGTGTTGATGCTTCGATTGCTTCCTCCCTTGGTCGGATTTTGGTTCAGCGGGATTGTGAGATGAAGCGGCCCGGACCAACATTACTCGTACGCTTACGAGAGACCGGTTCCCTCGTTGCAACTTGTTGCTTAGATGGCTTGCAGGTGACAGTTTCTCTCACTTTAGTTGGATCGGATCCGACAAAGGCGGTCCTTGAGAAGGTTGAAAAGCAATCTATGTATCACCGTTGTGGTTTATGCGTAGGTGAGAATCGTTCTTGCTAGATACCCGTAGCAGCCACGTAAAACTTGCAACAACAATTAGAGGACGTCTAACTTGTTTTCGCAGGGTATGTTGTGATATGATATGGCCAATTACATGATGTGATATATGTGATGTATGAGATGATCATGTGATGTATAGATTATCACGACTTGCATGTCGATGAGTACGGCAACCGGCAGGAGCCATAGGGTTGTCTTTAATTATTGTATGACCTGCGTGTCAATCATTAAGCGCTATGTAATGCTTTACTTTATCGCTACGGTTGCAATAGTAGTAGAAGCATGCAGGGCGTGACAACCCCGATGGCGACACGTTGACGGAGATCATGGTGTCATGCCGGTGACGATGGAGATCATGCCGGTGCTTTCTAGATGGAGATCAAAAGCACAAGTTCATGGCCATATCATGTCACTTATGATTTGCATGTGATGTTAATCCTTTTTATGCACCTTGTTTTGCTTAGGACGACGGTAGCATTATAAGGTGATCCCTCACTTAATTTCAAGATAAATTGTGTTCTCCCCGAGTGTGCACCGTTGCGAAAGTTCGTCGTGTTGAGACACCACGTGATGATCGGGTGTGATAGACTCTACGTTCACATACAACGGGTGCAAGCCAGATTTGCATGCGCAGAACACTCGGGTTAAACTTGACGAGCCTAGCATGTACAGACATGGCCTCGGAACACAAGAGACCTAAAGGTCGAGCATGAGTCATATAGTGGATATGATCAACATAATGATGTTCACCATTGAAGCCACCTTAACTCACGTGATGATCGGACTTGAGTTGGTGAATTTGGATCATGTATCACTCGAATGACCCGAGGGATGTCAATTTGAGTGGGAGTTCTTAAATAATATGATTAATTGAACTCATTATCATGAACATAGTCAAAGTGTCTTTGCAAATTATGTTGTAGATTACTAGCTCGCGCTGTAGCTCCCTTAAATTTTTATATGTTCCTAGAGAAATAGAATTGAAAGATGATGGTAGTAATATTGCGGACTGGGTCCGTGATCTGAGGATTGTCCTCATTGCTGCACAGAAGGCTTATGTCCTTAATGCACCGCTCGGTGCGCCAACCCCTCTAGCGTCGTCCGTAGATGTTGTGAACATCTGACAGGCACGTTTTGATGACTACTTGATAGTTTAGTGCGTCATGCATTACGGCTTAGAATTGAGGCTACGAAACGTTTTGAACGTCACGGAACATATGAGATGTTCTAGGAGCAGAGATTGTGATCTCAGGCTCGTGCCTGTGTTGCGACATATGAGATCTCCAACAAGATTCTTTGCCTGTAAGATGAAGGAGAATAGCTCAATCGTTGAGCATGTACTAAGATTCTCTGGGTACTACAATCGCTTGAATCAAGTGGGAGTTGATCTTCCAGATAAGATAGTGATTGATATAGTTCTCCAAGTCACTGTCACTAAAGCTACTAGAACTTAGTGATGAACTGTAATACACCAGGGATAGAAGTATTGATCCCTGAGCTATTCGCGATGTTTGACACCGCGAAGGTAGAAATCAAGAAGGAGCGTCAAGTGTTGATGGTTAATCAAACCACTAGTTTCGAGAAGGGAAAGAGCAAGGAGGGAAACTTCATGGATAGCAAGTCAGTTGCTGCTCCAGTGAAGCAACCCAAAGTAGAACTCAAACCCGAGACTAAGTGCTTCTGTTATGAGGTGAGCGGTCGCTGAAGCGGAACAACCCTAGATACTTGGTAGATAAGAAGGCTGGCAACATTAATAGAAGTATATTTGATATACAATTTATTAATGTGTACCTTGCTAGTACTCTTAGTAGCACCTGGCTATTGGATACCGGTTCGGTTGCTAAATGTTAGTAACTCGAAATAAAAGCTACGGAATAAACGGAGAACTAGCTAAGGGTGAGGTGACGATATGTGTTGGAAATGTTTCCAAGGTTGATGTGATCAACATCGCACGCTCTCTCTACCTTCAGGATTAGTGACGAACCTAAATAAATGTTATTTGGTGTTTTGCGTTGAGCTTGAACATGATTAGATCATGTTTATTGCAATACGGTTATTCATTTAAGTTAGAGAATAATGGTTATTCTGTTTACATGAATAATACCTTCAATGGTCATGCACCCAGTGAGAATGGTTTGTTGAAATCTTGATCGTAGTAGTACACATGTTCATAACATTGATGTCAAAAGATACAAAGTTAATAATGATAGTACCACATACTTGTGGCACTGCCGCTAAATGTCATATTGGTATAAAACGCATGTAGAAACTCCATGCTGATGGATATTTGGACTCATTCGATTTTGAATCGGTTGAGACATGCGAACCATGCCTCTTGGGCAAGATGACTAAAGGACCCCGTTGGATGGAGCGGGCAAGTGATTCATTGGAAATGATACATGTTGATGTATGCAATCTAGTGAGTCTTGTAGCGTGCGGTGGATATAATTATTTTCTTACCTTCACTGATGATTTGAGTAGATATAGTGTATATTTACTTAATGAAACACAAGTCTGAATCGTTTGAAAGGTTCAAGCAAATTAAGAGTGAAGTTTAAAGATAATCGTGACAAGAAGATAAAAATGACTGCGATATGATCGTGGAGGTGAATATCTGAGTCACGAGTTTGGCATACAACTTAAGACAATGTGAAAGTTGTTTCACAACTAAACGCCACCTGGAACACCATAGTGTGATGGTGTGTCCGAACATCATAGTTATGCTCTATTGGACATGGTGCGTGCTATGATGTCCCTTGTCGTTTTACTACTATAATTTTGGGGTTATGCATTAGAGACAACTACATTCACTTTAAATAGGGCACCATCTAAAACCGTTGAGATGACACCATGTGAATTATGGTTTGATAGAAACCTAAGCTGTCATTTCTTAATATTTGGGGATGTGACACTTGTGTGGAAAATGTTTTCACCTAATGAGGTCGAACCCAAGGCGGACAAATTGCATCTTCATGGAATACCCTAAGATCAGTTGGGTGAACCTTCAATCTCAGATCCTAGTGCAAAGTGTTTGTTGCTTAAATGGATCCTTTCTCGAGGAAATGTTTCTATCGAAAGAATTGAGTGGGAGGAAGATAGAACTTGATGAGGTTGTTAAACCTTTGTTCAACCAGAGAGTAGCGCAGCGCAGAAAGATGTTTCTGTGAAGCCTACGTTAGTTGAAGAGGAAGTTAATGATGATGATCATGAAGCTTTAGGATCAAGTTACTATCGAACTTCGTAGGTCGACAAGGATGTGTACTACTCCTAAGTGGTACGACAACTCTGTCTTGGAGATCATGTTGTTGGACAACGATGAACCTACGAGCTATGGAGAAGCGATGATGGGCCCGGATTCCGACAAATGGTTGGAGGCCATGAAATCCGAGATAGAATCCATGTATGAAAACCAAGTGTAGACTTTGGTAGACTTGCTCGTTGGACGGCAGGTCGTTGAGTACAAATGGATCTTTAAAATGAAGACAGACACTGATGGTGAATGTCACTATTTGTAAAGCTCGACTTGTTGCAAAGATGTTTGTGACAAGTTCAAGGAGTTGACTACGATGAGACTTTCTCACTCGTAGTGGTGCTAAAGTCTGTTCGAATTATGTTAGCAGTTGCTGTGTTTTCAATTATGAAATCTGGCAGATGGATGTCAAAACATCGTTTCCTCAACGGTTTACTTGAGGAAAGGTTGTATGTGATACAACCAGAAGGTTTTGTCAGTCCTAAGGATGCTAAAAGGTGTGCAAGCTTCGGTGATCCTTCCATGGACTGAAGCAAGCATCTCGGAGTTGGAATATACGCTTTGATGAGTTGATCAAAGTTTTTGAGTTTATACAAAGTTTACGAGAAACTTGTATTTGCAATAAAGTGAGTGGGAGCACTGTAGAGTTTCTGATAAGTATATGTGGTTGACATATTGTTGATCGGAAATAATGTAGAATTTCTGGAAGGCATAAAAGGTTGTTTGAAAAGTGTTTTTCAAAGGAAGACCTGGATAAAGCTACCTAATTGTTGAGCATCAAAATCTATAGAGATAGATCAAGATGCTTGATGAGACTTTCAATGAGTGCATACCTTGACAAGATTTTGAAAGAGTTCAAAATGGATCAGCCAGAGAAATAGTTCTCGTCTGATTTGTAAGGTGTGAAGTTGAGTGAGACTCAAAGCTCGACAACGGCAGAAGAAAGAGAAAGGATGAACGTCGTCCCTTATGCCTTAGCCATAGGCTCTATATTATGCCATGTTCTGTACCGCACCTATGTGTGCCTTGCCATGAGTCTGTCAAGGGGTACAAGAGTGGTCCAGGAGTGGATCACTGGACAGCGGTCGGAATTATCCTTAGTAACCAGAGGACTAAGGAAATGTTTCTTGATTATGGAGGTGATAAAGAGTTCGTCGTAAAGAGTTACATCGATGCAAGCTTTAACACCTATCCGGATGACTAGTAGTAGCAATCTGGATATGTATAGTGGAGCAGCCATTTGGAAATAGTACCAAGTGGAGTGTGGTAGCAGTGTTTACGGTTTGACATAGAGATTTGCAAAGTACACACGGGTATGAATATCGCAGACCCGTTGACTATAAGACCTCTCTCACATGCAAAGCATGATCGAGCCCCAAAACTCATTGGGTGTTAGATTCATAACAATGCGAATCACATGGTGATGTGAACTAGATTATTGACTCCAGTGCAAGTGGGAGACTGTTGGAAATATGCCCTAGAGGCAATAATAAATTAGTTATTATCATATTTCCTTGTTCATGATAATCGTTTATTATCCATGCTATAATTGTATTGATCGGAGACTTAAATGCATGTGTGGATACATAGACAAAACCATGTCCCTAGTATGCCTCTAATGGACTACCTCGTTGATCAAAGGATGGTTAAGGTTTCCTAGCCATGGACATGAGATGTCATTTGATAACAGGATCACATCATTAGGAGAATGATGTGATGGATAAGACCCAAACTACAAACATAGCATATGATCGTGTCAGTTTATTGCTACTGTTTTCTGCATGTCAAGTATATGTTCCTATGACCATGAGATCATGCAACTCACGGATATCGGAGGAGTGCCTTGTGTGTATCAAACGTCGCAACGTAACTGGGTGACTATAAAGGTGCTCTACAGGTATCTTCGATGGTGTCTGTTGAGTTGGCATGGATCGAGACTGGGATTTGTTACTCCGTGTGACGGAGAGGTATCTCAGGGCCCACTCGGTAATACAACATCACAATGAGCCTTGCAAGCAATGTGACTAATTGTTAGTTGCGGGATCTTGTATTATGGAACGAGTAAAGAGACTTGCCGGTAACGAGGTTGAACTAGGTATGGAGATACCGACGATCGAATCTCGGGCAAGTAACATACCGAAGAACAAAGGGAACGTTATACGGGATTAACTGAATCCTTGACATAGAGGTTCGACCGATAAAGATCTTCGTAGAATATGTGGTTACCAATGTGGACGTCCAGGTCCCTCCATTGGTTATTGACTGTAGAGGTGTCTCGGTCATGTCTACATAGTTATCGAACCCGCAGGGTCTGCACACTTAAGGTTCAGTGACGTTTTGGTAGTGTAGAGTTATGTATGGTGGTGACTGAAGGTTGTTCGGAGTCCCGGATGAGATCCCGGACGTCACGAGGATCTCCGGAATTGTCCGGAGGTAAAGATTCATATATAGGAAGTCCCAGTTTGGTTTCCGGAAAAGTTTCGGGCTCATCGGTAGTGTACCGGGAGTATCGGTAGTGTACCGGGAGTGCCGGTAGTGTACCGGGGGACCTCCGGGAGGGGTATTTCGACCCCAAGAGGTCCATGGGATGTGGGATAATAATAACCAGCCCTTATTGGGCTGGGAAAACAGCCACAAAGGCCCATGGCACAGGAGAGAAAGTCCTAAAGCAAAAAGTGGAAAATCAGCCAATAGGAGGCAATCCTACTCCAACTAGGATTGGAAGTGAAGTAGGATTGCTCCCACCTCCTATTTCGGCCGACCCAAAGGCCTTGGCTGCCTCTCCTCTCCTCTCCTCCTTTATATACTAGTGGATTGGGTGGTTTTTGGACAGAATTTCCGGCCACGTGCTACCCGTTTCACCGGTGCACAGTTTCTCCTCTAGATCGGTTTTCTGCAGCGCTTAGGCGAAGCCCTGCCGGAATCACTCCACCACCATCACTGGAGCGCCGTCACGCTGCCGGTGAACTCTCTCTCCTCTTCACCTCCTCTCGCTGGATCGAGATGGTGGAGATCGTCATCAAGCTGCACGTGTGCTGAACGCGGAGGTGCCGTCCGTTCGGCGCTAGATCGGAAGGACCGTGATCGAGATCGCGAGACGGTTCGTGATGAGATCGCGGAACGGATCGTGATGAGTTCGCGGGATAGATCATGATCAAGATTGTGAGACGGATCGTGATGAGATCGCGGGACGGATCGTGATGAGTTCACGGGACGGATCGTGATTGGATCGCGGGACGGATCGTGATTAGATCGCGGGACGCTCGCCGATTTGGATCGCGAAGATGTTCGACTACACCAACCGCGTTTCTTAACGCTTCCCGCTTAGCGATTTACAAGGGTATGTAGATCCACTCTCCCTCTCGTAGATGCTCATCACCATGGATAGGTTTGCGTGTGCGTAGGAAAATTTTTGTTTCCCATGCGACGTTCCCCAACACGGAGGTCTTCCGGTACACTACCGGCACTCCCGGTACACTACCGATGAGCCCGAAACTTTTCCTGCGACCAAACTGGGACATCCTATATATGAATCTTTACCCCCGGACCATTCCGGAGCTCCTCATGATGTCCGGGATCTCATCTGGGACTCCAAACAACCTTTGGTCACCACCATACATAACTCAACACTACCGAAACGTCACCAAACCATAAGTGTGTAGACCCTGCGGGTTCGAGAACTATGTAGACATGACCGAGACACCTCTATAGTCAATAACCAATGGCAGGACCTAGACGTCCACATTGGTTCCTACATATTCTATGAAGATTTTTATCGGTTGAACCTCCATGTCAAGGATTCAGTTAATCCCGTATAACGTTCCCTTTGTTCTTCGGTATGTTACTTGCCCGAGATTCGATCGTCGGTATTCCCATACTTAGTTCAACCTCATTACAGAAAGTCTCTTTACTCGTTCCGTAATACAAGATCCTGTGACTAACACTTCGTCACATTGCTTGCAAGGCTTGTTTGTGATCTTGCATTGCCGAGTGGGCCCTGAGATACCTCTCCGTCACACGGAGGAAAAAATCCCAGTCTTGATCCATGCCAACCCAACAGACACCCTCGGAGATACCTATAGAGCACCTTTATAGTCACCCAGTTACGTTGTGACGTTTGATACACACAAAGCATTCCTCCGGTGTCAGTGAGTTGCATGATCTCATGGTCATAGGAACATATACTTGACATGCGGAAAACAACAGCAATAAACTGACACGATCATATGGTATGTTTGTATTTTGGGTCTTGTCCATCATTCTCCTAATGATGTGATCCCGTTATCAAATGACATCTCATGTCCATGGCTAGGAAACCTTAACCATCCTTTGATCAACGAGCTAGTTCACTAGAGGTATACTAGGGACATAGTGTTTTGTCTATGTATCCACACATGTATTCATGTTTCCAATTAATACAATTCTAGCATGGATAATAAACAATTATCATGAACAAGGAAATGCAATAATAAACACTTTATTTATTGCCTCTAGGGCATATTTCCAATAGTCTCCCACTTGCACTAGAGTCGATAATCTAGTTCACATCACTATGTGATTTACATTGTTATGAATCGAACACCCATGCAGTTGTGGTGTTGATCATGTTTAGCTCTTGGAAGAGGTTTAGTCAACGGGTCTGCAACATTCTGATCCGTGTGCACTTTGCAAATATTTATGTCCTTCTCCTCGATGTAATACCGGATGGAGTTGAAGCGTTGCTTTATATGTCTGGTCCACTTGTGAAACCTTGGTTCCTTGGCTAGAGCAATGGCACTAGTGTTGTCACAGAACAGGCTCATTGGATTCAGTGCACTGGGCACTACTCCGAGATCTGTCATGAACTGCTTCACCCAGACACCTTCCTTCGCTGCCTCCGAGGCTGCGATGTACTCCGCTTCGCACGTAGAATCAGCTACCATGCTTTGCTTGGAACTGCACCAGCTTACCGCTCTCCCGTTAAGAATATACGTATCCGGTTTGCGACTTAGAGTCGTCCGGATCAGTGTCAAAGCTTGCATCGACGTAACCCTTTACGACAAGCTCTTCATCACCTCCATAAACGAGAAACATTTCCTTAGTCCTGTTAAGGTACTTAAGGACATTCTTGACCGCTTGCCACTGCTCCATTCCAGGATCACTTTGAAACCTTCCAGCCATACTTATGGCAAGGCTGACATCGGGTCTTGTCCACAGCATTGCATACATGATAGAGCCTATGGCTGAAGCATAGGGGATGACACTCATCTTTTCTTTATCTTCTGCAGTCACTGGGCATTGAGTCTTACTCAACTTCACACCTTGTAACACAAGCAAGAACCCCTTCTTGGACTATTCCATTTTGAACTTCCTCAAAACTTTATCAAGGTATGTGCTCTGTGAAAGTGCTATTAAGCGTCTCGATCTATCTCTATAGATCTTAATGCCTAATATGGAAGCACCTTCTCCCAGGTCCTTCATTGAAAAACTTTTGTTCAAATATTCCTTCACGCTTTCCAGCATTTCTATACTATTTCCAATCAGCAATATGCCATCCACATATAATATTAGAAACTCTATAGAGCTCCCACTCACTTTCTTGTAAATACAAGCTTCTCCATAAACTTGTATAAACCCAAACGCTTTGATCACCTCATCGAAGCGCTTATTCCAACTCCGAGATGCTTGCACCAGTCCATAAATGGGTCGCTAGAGTTTGCCAACTTTGTCAGCATTTTTAGGATCGACAAAACCTTCTGGTTGTATCATATACAACTCTTCCTCAAGGAAACCGTTGAGGAACGTTGTTTTGACATCCATCTGCCAAATTTCAGTCGAAATAAGCAGCTATTGCCAACATGATTCTGACAGACTTAAGCATCGCTACGAGTGAGAAGGTCTCATCATAGTCAACTTCTTGAACTTGTGAAAAACCCTTTGCCACAAGTTGAGCTTTATAGACGGTGACATTACCGTCCACGTCCGTCTTCTTCTTAAAGATCCATTTATTCTGAATGGCCTTTCACCCTTCAGGTAATACTTCCAAATTCCATACTTTGTTTTCATAAATGGATCCCATCTCGGATTTCATGGCCTCTAACCATTTCTCGGAATCCTGGCCCATCGCCGCTCCTTCATAGCTCATAGGTTCATTGTTGTCCAACAACATGACTTATAAGACAGGAATGTCGTACCACTCAGGAGTAGTACGCGTCCTTGTCGACCTACGAGATTCATTAGTAACTTGATCCGAAGCTTCATGATCACCATCATTAACTTCTTTTTCAACCGTTGTAGGCTCCACAGAAACATCTTTCTGTGCTGCGCTACTCTCTGGTAGAAGCAAACGTTCAACAACCTCATCAAGCTCTATTTTCCTCCCACTCAATTCTTTCTAGAGAAACTCTTTCTCAAGAAATGTTCCGTTCTTAGTATACCCGACTGAGATAGAAGGTATACCTGACTTTCTCTTTCGAGTATCCTATGAAGACGCATTTCTCCGCTTTGGGTTCTAGCTTTTCAGGCTAAAGCTTTTTGACATAAGCATGACATCCCCAAACTTTAAGAAACGACAACTTTGGCCTCTTGCCAAACCACAGTTCATATAGCGTCGTCTCAACAGATTTTGATGGTGCCCTATTTAAAGTGAATGTAGATGCGTCTAATGCAAAACCCCAAAACGATAGTGGCAAATCAGCAAGAGACATCATAGAACGCACCATATCTAATAAGGTCCGATTACGACGTTCAGACACACCATTATGCTGTGGTGTTCCAGGCGGTGTTAACTGTGAAACAATTCCACACTGTCTTAAGTGATTACCAAACTCGTAACTCAGATATTCACCTCCTTGATCGGATTGCAGGAATTAAATCTTCTTGTTACGATGATTTTCAACTTCACTCTGAAATTGCTTGAACTTTTCAAACATTTAAGACTTGTGTTTCATTAAGTAAATATACCCATCTCTACTTAAGTCATCAGTGAAGGTGAGAAAATAACGATATCTACCACGCGCTACAACATTCATTGGACCGCACACATCGGTATGTATGATTTCCAATAAGTCGCTTGCCCGTTCCATTGTTCCTAAGAATGGCGTTTTAGTCATCTTGCCCATGAGGCATGGTTCACATGTGTCAAGTGATTCAAAATCAAGTGACTCCAAAAGTCCATCAGCATGGAGCTTCCTCATGCATTTTACACAAATATGACCTAAACGGCACTGCCACAAGAAAGTGGTACTATCATTATCAACTCTACAGCTTTTGGCATGAATGTTATGAACATGTGTATCATCACTATCAAGATTTAAGATGAATAAACCCCTCACATTGGGTGCATGAGCATAAAAGATATTACTCATATACATAGAACAACCTTTATTCTCTGATTTAAATGAGTAACCATCTCGCAATAAACAAGATCCAGATATAATGTTCATGCTTAACGCAGGAACTAAATAACAATTATTCAGGTTGATCACTAATCCCGATGGTAATCGAAGAGAGAGTGTGCGATCACATCAACCTTGGAACCATTTCCCACGCGCATCGTCACTTCGTCTTTCGCCAGCCTCCATTTATTCCGTAGTTCCTGCTTTGAGTTGCAAATGTGAGCAACCGAACCGGTATCAAATACCCAGGCACTACTACGAGAGCTAGTAAGGTACACATCAATAACATGTATATCATATATACCTTGTTTGTCTTTGGCCGCGTTCTTGTCAGCCAGGTACTTGGGGCAGTTCCGCTTCCAGTGACCAGTTCCCTTGCAATGGAAGCACTCAGTCTCCGGCTTAGGTCCATGCTTAGGCTTCTTTACATGAGTAGCAACTGCTTTGCCATCCTTCTTGGTTTTACCCTTCTTGCCTTTGCCTTTGTTGTTTTTCTTGAAACTAGTGGTTTTATTGACCATCAACACTTGATGTTCTTTTTGGATTTCAGACTCAGCGACTTTCAGCATCGCAAACAGCTCGGGGACTGACTTGTTCATCCCGTGCATGTTATAATTCATCACAAAGCTCTTGTAACTAGGTGGCAGTGATTGAAGAACTCTGTCAGTGATTGCCTCTAGCGAAAGGGCAATTCCTAACTCCGCCAGAAGAGTCGAGTATCCAGATATTCTGAGTACATGTTCACTAATAGACCCGTTCTCCTCCATCTTGCAAGCATATAACTTACCGGAGGTCTCATACCTCTCGATCCGGGCGTTCTTCTCAAAGATAAACTTCAACTCCTGAAACATCTCATATGCTCCGTGACGTTCAAAACGTCTTTGAAGTCCTGGTTCTAAGCCATACAATATTGCACACTGAAATATTGAGTAATCCCCAGCACGTGCCTCCCGAATGTTCTCAACGTCTTCGGATGACACGGGAGCGGGTGGGTCACCAAGCGGTGCATCAAGGACATATCATTTCTGAGAAGCCGTGAGGATAATCCTCAGATTATGGGCCCAGACAACAAAGTTACTTCCATCATGTTTCAGCTTAGCTTTCTCTAGGAACGCATTAAAATTCAGGGGTGCTACTGCGCGAGCCATTAATCTACAACATAAATATGCAAAGGTTACTTAGACTATTGTTCAAGATAATGAATTTATTTAATCAAATTACTAAATCTCCCACTCAAATTGACATCCCTCAGGTCATCTGAGTTTCACATGATCCAAATTCACAAACTCAAGTCCGATCATCACGTGAGTTAAGGTGGTTTCATTGGTGAACATCATTATGTTGATCATATCTACTATATGACTCATGCTCATGTTGGAAATATGCCCTAGAGGCAATAAATAAAGTGTTTATTATTATATTTCCTTTTTCATGATAATCGTTTATTATCCATGCTATAATTGTAGTGATTGGAAACACATTGCATGTGTGGGTAAATAGACAACACTGTGTCCCTAGTATGCCTCTAGTGAACTAGCTCGTTGATCAAAGATGGTCAGGGTTTCCTAGTCATTGACATGTGATGTCATTTGATAAATGGGATCCAATCATTGGGAGAATGATGTGATGGACAAGACCCGAACTACAAACGTAGCATATGATCGGGTCAGTTTATTGCTACTGTTTTCTGCATGTCAATGTATATGTTCATATGACCATGAGATCACGCAACTCACGGATATCGGAGGAGTGCCTTGTGTGTATCAAACGTCGCAACGTAACTGGGTGACTAGAAAGGTGCTCTACAGGTATCTCTGATGGTGTCTGTTGAGTTGGCATGGATCGAGACTGGGATTTGTTACTCCGGGTGACGGAGAAGTATCTCGGGGCCCACTCGGTGATGCAACATCACAATAAGCCTTGCAAGCAATGTGACTAATTGTTAGTTGCGGGATCTTGTATTACGGAACGAGTAAAGAGACTTGCCGGTAACGAGGTTGAACTAGGTATGGAGATACCGATGATCGAATCTCGGGCAAGTAACATACCGAAGAACAAAGGGAACGTTATACGGGATTAACTGAATCCTTGACATAGAGGTTTGACCGATAAAGATCTTCGTAGAATATGTAGGAATCAATGTGGAAGTCCAGGTCCCGCCATTGGTTATTGATCGGAGAGGTGTCTCGGTCATGTCTACATAGTTCTCGAACCCGCAGGGTCTGCACACTTAAGGTTCGGTGACGTTTCGGTAGTGTAGAGTTATGTATGGTGGTGACCGAAGGTTGTTCGGAGTCCCGGATGAGATCCCGGACGTCACGAGGAGCTCCGGAATGGTCCGGAGGTAAAGATTCATATACAGGAAGTCCCAGTTTGGTCGCCGGAAAAGTTTCTGGCTCATCGGTAGTGTACCGGGAGTGCCGGTAGTGTACCGGGAGTCCCGGTAGTGTATCGGGAGGCCTCCGGGAGGGGTATTTCGACCCCAAGAGGTCCATTGGCTGTGGGATAATAATAACCAGCCCTTAGTGGGCTGGGAAAACAGCCACAAAGGCCCATGGCGCAGGAGCGAAAGTCCTAAAGCAAAACGTGGAAAATTAGTCAATAGGAGGCAATCCTACTCCAACTAGGATTGGAGGTGAAGTAGGATTGCTTCCCACCTCCTATTTCGTCCGACCCAAAGGCCTTGGCTGCCTCTCCTCTCCTATCCTCCTATATATACTAGTGGATTGGGTGGTTTTTTGACAGAATTTCCGGCCACGTGCTACCCGTTACACCGGTGCATAGTTTCTCCTCTAGATCGGTTTTCTGCAGCGCTTAGGCGAAGCCCTGCCGGAATTGCTCCACCACCATCACCGGAGCGCCGTCACGCTGCCGGTGAACTCTCTCTCCTCTCCACCTCCTCTTGCTGGATCGAGACAGTGAAGATCATCATCAAGCTGCACGTGTGCTGAACGCGGAGGTGCCGTCCGTTCGGCGCTAGATCGGTGGGACCCTGATCGAGATCGCGAGACGGTTCGTGATGTGATCACGGAACGGGTCGTGATGAGTTCGCGGGACAGATCGTCATCAAGATCGTGAGACGGATCGTGATGAGTTCACGGGAAGGATCATGATGTGTTCGTGGGACGGTTCGTGATTGGATCGCGGGACGCTCGGCGATTTGGATCGCGAAGAAGTTCGACTACACCAACCGCGTTTCTTAACGCTTCCCGCTTAGCGATCTACAAGGGTACGTAGATCCACTCTCCCTCTCGTAGATGCTCATCACCATGGATAGGTTTGCGTGTGCATAGGAAAATTTTTGTTTCCTATGCGATGTTCCCCATCAGTGGCATCATGAGCTAGGTTGATGGTTCGATGAGATCTCGAGTAGAACACAAAAGGTTTGTGGGCGTTGATGCTTAGATTGCTTTCTCCCTTGGTCGGATTTTGGTTCAGCGGGATTGTGAGATGAAGCAGCCCGGACCAACATTACTCATACGCTTACGAGAGACCGGTTCCCTCGACGCAACTTGTTGCTTAGATGGCTTGCGGGTGACAGTTTCTCTCACTTTAGTTGGATCGGATCCGACAAAGGCAGTCCTTGAGAAGGTTGAAAAGCAATCTATTTATCACCGTTGTGGTTTATGCGTAGGTGAGAATCGTTCTTGCTAGATACCCGTAGCAGCCACGTAAAACATGCAACAACAATTAGAGGACGTCTAACTTGTTTTTGCAGGGTATGATGTGATGTGATATGGCCAATTACATGATGAGATATATGTGATGTATGAGATGATCATGTGATGTATAGAATTTCACGACTTGCATGTCGTTGAGTATGGCAACCGGCAGGAGCCATAGGGTTGTCTTTAATTATTGTATGACCTGCATGTCAATCATTAAGCGCTATGTAATGCTTTACTTTATCGCTAAGCGGTAGCAATAGAAGTAGAAGCAGGGCTGGCGCCACAACCCCAATGGCAACACATTGATGGAGATCAAGATGATGGAGACCATGGTGTTGTGCCGGTGACGATGGAGATCATGCCGGTGTTTCGAAGATGGAGATCTTAAACACAAGTTCATGGCCATATCATGTCACTTATGAATTGCATGAGATGTTAATCCTTTTATGCACCTTGTTTTGCTTAGTACGGCAGTAGCATTATAAGGTGATCCCTCACTTGAATTTCAAGATGAACTGTGTTCTCCCCGAGTGTGCACCGTTGCGAAAGTTTGTCGTGTTGAGACACCATGTGATGATCGGGTGTGATAGACTCTACGTTCACATACAACGGGTGCAAGCCAGATTTGCACGCGCAGAACACTCGGGTTAAACTTGACGAGCCTAGCATGTATAGACATGGCCTCGGAACACAAGAGACCGAAAGGTCGAGCATGAGTCATATAGTGGATATGATCAACATAATTATGTTCACCATTGAAGCCACCTTAACTCACGTGATGATCGGACTTGAGTTGGTCAATTTGGATCATGCATCACTCGAATGACCCGAGGGATGTCAATTTGAGTGGGAGTTCTTAAGTAATATGATTAATTGAACTCATTATCATGAACATAGTCAAAGTGTCTTTGCAAATTATGTTGTAGATTACCAGCTCGCGTTGTAGCTCCCTTGTATTTTTATATGTTCCTAGAGAAATAGAATTGAAAGATGTTGGTAGCAAAATTGCGGACTGGGTCTGTGATCTGAGGATTGTCCTCATTGCTGCACAGAAGGCTTATGTCCTTAATGCACCTCTCGGTGCGCCACCCCATCTAGCGTCGTCTGTAGATGTTGTGAACATTTGACAGGCACGTTTCGATGACTACTTGATAGTTTAGTGCGTCATGCATTACAGATTAGAATTGAGGCTCCGAAACGTTTTGAACATCACGGAACATATGAGATGTTCTAAGAGCCCGAGTTGCGAGATATAGGATCTCCAACGAGATTCTTTGCCTGCAAGATGAAAGAGAATAGCTCAATCGTTGAGCACGTGCTCAGATTGTCCAGGTACTACAATCGCTTGAATCGAGTGGGAGTTGATCTTCCAGATAAGATAGTGATTGATGTAGTTCTCCAAGTCACTGTCACTAAGCTACTAGAACTTGGTGATGAACTATGAAATGCTAGGGAAGGAAATGTTCATCCCTGAGCTGTTCGCGATGTTTGACCCCGCGAAGGTAGAAATCAAGAAGGAGCGTCAAGTGTTGATCGTTAATCAAACCACTAGTTTCGAGAAGGGCAAGAGCAAGGAGGGAAACTTCATGGATAGCAAGTCAGTTGCTGCTCCAGTGAAGCAACCGAAAGTTGAACTCAAACCCGAGACTAAGTGCTTCTGTTATGAGGTGAGCGGTCGCTGAAGTGGAACAACCCTAGATACTTGGTAGATAAGAAGGCTGGCAACATTGATAGAAGTATATTTGATATACGAGTTACTAATGTGTACCTTGCTAGTACTCTTAGTAGCACATGGGTATTAGATACCGGTTCGGTTGCTAAATGTTAGTAACTCTAAATAAAAGCTACGGAATAAACGGAGAACTAGCTTAGGATGAGGTGACGATATGTGTTGGAAGTGTTTCCAAGGTTGATGTGATCAACATCGCACGCTCTCTCTACCTTCAGGATTAGTGACGAACCTAAATAAATGTTATTTGGTGTTTTGCGTTGAGCATGAACATGATTAGATCATGTTTATTGCAATACGGTTATTCATTTAAGTTAGAGAATAATGGTTATTCTGTTTACATGAATAATACCTTCAATGGTCATGCACCCAGTGAGAATGGTTTGTTGAAATCTTGATCGTAGTATTACACATGTTCATAACATTGATGTCAAAAGATACAAAGTTAATAATGATAGTACCACATACTTGTGGCACTGCCGCTAAATGTCATATTGGTATAAAGCGCATGTAGAAACTCCATGCTGATGGATATTTGGACTCATTCGATTTCGAATCGGTTGATACATGCGAACCATGCCTCTTGGGCAAGATGACTAAAGGACCCTGTTGGATGGAGCGGGCAAGTCATTCATTGGAAATGATACATGTTGATGTATGCAATCTAGTGAGTCTTGTAGCGTGCAGTGGATATCGTTATTTTCTTACCTTCACTGATGATTTGAGTAGATATAGTGTATATTTACTTAATGAAACACAAGTCTGAATCATTTGAAAGGTTCAAGCAAATTCAGAGTGAAGTTTAAAGATCATCGTGACAAGAAGATAAAAATGACAGCGATATGATCGTGGAGGTGAATATCTGAGTCACGAGTTTGGCATACAACTTAAGACAATGTGAAAGTTGTTTCACAACTAAATGCCACCTGGAACACCATAGTGTGATGGTGTGTCCGAACATCATAGTTATGCTCTATTGGACATGGTGCGTGCTATGATGTCTCTTGTCGTTTTACTACTATAATTTTGGGGTTATGCATTAGAGACAACTACATTCACTTTAAATAGGGCACCATCTAAATCCGTTGAGATGACACCATGTGAATTATGGTTTGATAGAAACCTAAGCTGTCATTTCTTAATATTTGGGGATGTGACACTTGTGTGGAAAATGTTTTCACCTAATGAGGTCAAACCCAAGGCGGACAAATTGCATCTTCATAGAATACCCTAAGATCAGTTGGGTGACCTTCAATCTCAGATTCTAGTGCAAAGTGTTTGTTGCTTAAACGGATCCTTTCTCGAGGAAATGTTTCTCTCGAAAGAATTGAGTGGGAGGAAGATAGAACTTGATGAGGTTGTTAAACCTTTGTTCAACCAAAGAGTAGCGCAGCCCAGAAAGATGTTTCTGTGAAGCCTACGTTAGTTGAAGAGGAAGTTAATGATGATGATCATGAAGCTTCAGGATCAAGTTACTATCGAACTTCGTAGGTCGACAAGGATGTGTACTGCTCCTAAGTGGTACGACAACTCTGTCTCCGAGGTCATGTTGTTGGACAGCGATGAACCTACGAGCTGTGGCGAAGCGATGATGGGCCCGGATTCCGACAAATGGTTAGATGCCATGAAATCCGAGATAGGATCCATGTATGAAAACCAAGTGTAGACTTTGGTAGACTTGCTCGTTGGACGACAGGTCGTTGAGTACAAATGGATCTTTAAAATGAAGACAGACACTGATGGTGAATGTCACTATTTGTAAAGCTCGACTTGTTGCAAAGATGTTTGTGACAAGTTCAAGGAGTTGACTACGATGAGACTTTCTCACTCGTAGTGGTGCTAAAGTTTGTTGGAATTATGTTAGCAGTTGCTGTGTTTTCAATTATGAAATCTGGCAGATGGATGTCAAAACATCGTTTCCTTAACGGTTTACTTGAGGAAAGGTTGTATGTGATACAACCAGAAGGTTTTGTCAGGCCTAAGGATGCTAAAAGGTGTGCAAGCTTCGGTGATCCTTCCATGGACTGAAGCAAGCATCTCGGAGTTGGAATATACGCTTTGATGAGGTGATCAAAGTTTTGAGGTTTATACAAAGTTTATGAGAAACTTGTATTTGCAATAAAGTGAGTGGGAGCACTATAGAATTTCTGATAAGTATATGTGGATGACATATTGTTGATCAGAAATAATGTAGAGTTTCTGGAAAGCATAAAACAGTCATTTGGAAAGTGATTTTCAAAGGAAGACCTGGATGAAGCTACATAATTGTTGAGCATCAAAATCTATGGAGATAGATCAAGATGCTCGATGAGACTTTTAATGAGTGCATACCTTGACAAGATTTTGAAAGAGTTCAAAATGGATCAGTCAGAGAAAGAGTTCTCGCCTGATTTGTAAGGTGTGAAAGTTGAGTGAGACTCAAAGCTCGACAACGGCAGAAGAAAGAGAAAGGACGAACGTCGTCCCCTATGCCTTAGCCATAGGCTCTATATTATGCCATGTTATGTACCGCACCTGTGCGTGCCTTGCCATGAGTCCGTCAGGGGGTACAAGAGTGAACCAGGAGTGGATCACTGGACAGCGGTCAAGATTATCCTCAGTAACTAAGAGACTGAGGAGATGTTTCTCGATTATGGAGGTGATAAAGAGTTCGTCGTAAGAGTTACGTCGATACAAGCTTTAACACTAATCCGGATGACTCGTAGTAGCAATCTGGATACATATAGTGGAGAAACCATTTGGAAATAGTACCAAGTGGAGTGTGGTAGCAGTGTTTACGGTTTGACATAGAGATTTGCAAAGTACACATGGATCTGAATATCGCAGACCCGTTGACTATAAGACCTCTCTCACATGCAAAGCATGATCGAGCCCCAGAACTCATTGGGTGTTAGATTCATAACAATGCGAATCACATGGTGATGTGAACTAGATTATTGACTCTAGTGCAAGTGGGAGACTGTTGGAAATATGCCCTAGAGGCAATAATAAATTAAGTTATTATCATATTTCCTTGTTCGTGATAATCGTTTATTATCCATGCTATAATTGTATTGATCGGAGACTTAAATGCATGTGTGGATACATAGACAAAACCATGTCCCTAGTATGCCTCTAATGGACTAGCTCGTTGATCAAAGGATGGTTAAGGTTTCCTAGCCATTGACATGATATGTCATTTGATAACGGGATCACATCATTGGGAGAATGATGTGATGGACAAGACCCAACTACAAACGTAGCATATGATCGTGTCAGTTTATTGCTACTGTTTTCTGCATGTCAAGTATATGTTCCTATGACCATGAGATCATGCAACTCATGGATATCGGGGGAGTGCCTTGTGTGTATCAAACGTCGCAACGTAACTGGGTGACTATAAAGGTGCTCTACAGGTATCTCCGATGGTCTCTGTTGAGTTGGCATGGATCGAGACTGGGATTTGTTACTCCGTGTGACGGAGAGGTATCTCGGGGCCCACTCGGTAATACAACATCACAACAAGCCTTGCAAGAAATGTGGCTAAGTGTTAGTCACGGGATCTTGTATTACGGAACGAGTAAAGAGACTTGCCAGTAACGAGGTTGAACTAGATATGGAGATACCGACGATCGAATCTCGGGCAAGTAACATACCGAAGAACAAAGGGAACGTTATACGGGATTAACTGAATCCTCGACATAGAGGTTCGACCGATAAAGATCTTCGTAGAATATGTAGGAACCAATGTGGACGTCCAGGTCCCGCCATTGGTTATTGACCATAGAGGTGTCTCGGTCATGTCTACATAGTTCTCGAACCCGCAGGGTCTACACACTTAAGGTTCGGTGACGTTTCGGTAGTGTAGAGTTATGTATGGTGGTGACCGAAGTTTGTTCGGAGTCCCGGATGAGATCCCGGACGTCACGAGGAGATCCAGAATGGTCCAGAGGTAAAGATTCATATATAGGAAGTCCCAGTTTGGTTTCCAGAAAAGTTTCGGGCTCATCGGTAGTGTACCGGGAGTGCCGATAGTGTACCGGGAGTGCCGGTAGTGTACCGGGAGGCCTCCGGGAGGGGTATTTCTACCCCAAGAGGTCCATTGGCTGTGGGATAATAATAACCAGCCCTTAGTGGTCTGGGAAAACAGCCACAAAGGCCCATGGCGCAGGAGAGAAAGTCCTAAAGCAAAACGTGGAAAATCAGCCAATAGGAGGCAATCCTACTCCAACTAGGATTGGAGGTGAAGTAGGATTGCTTCCCACCTCCTATTTCGGCCGACCCAAAGGCCTTGGCTGCCTCTCCTCTCCTATCCTCCTATATATACTAGTGGATTGGGTGGTTTTTGGACAGAATTTCCGGCCACGTGCTACCCGTTACACGGTGCATAGTTTCTCCTCTAGATCGGTTTTCTGCAGCGCTTAGGCGAAGCCCTGCCGGAATTGCTCCACCACCATCACCGGAGCGCCGTCACGCTGCCGGTGAACTCTCTCTCCTCTCCACCTCCTCTTGCTGGATCGAGACGGTGGAGATCGTCATCAAGCTGCACGTGTGCTGAACGCGGAGGTGTCGTTCGTTCGGCGCTAGATCGGTGGGACCGTGATCGAGATCGCGAGACGGTTCGTGATGTGATCACGGAACGGATCGTGATGAGTTCGCGGGACAGATCGTGATCAAGATCGTGAGACGGATCGTGATGAGTTCACGGGACGGATCATGATGTGTTCGTGGGACGGTTCGTGATTGGATCGCGGGACGCTCGGCGATTTGGATCGTGAAGAAGTTCGACTACACCAAACGTGTTTCTTAACGCTTCCCGCTTAGCGATCTACAAGGGTACGTAGATCCACTCTCCCTCTCGTAGATGCTCATCACCATGGATAGGTTTGCGTGTGCGTAGGAAAATTTTTGTTTCCCATGCGATGTTCCTCAACAGTCCGCACTCGGAGTAGTTTTTGACTTTGGCGATACGGAATCGCAGCTAAGCCCTCGAGTGTGGAGCATGTCCACACTCGGAGCAGTTTTTGACTTAGGAGATACGGAATCGCAGCTAAGCCCCTGAGTGTGGAGCATGTCCGCACTCGGAGTAGTTTTTGACTTAGGCGATATGGAATCACAGCTAAGTCGTGCGATGGCGTGCGAGGCGGCTTAATAATGAAGACGTGCCACTTGGAGTGGCCACGCGCGGGGTTGTCGAGTGATGAGGACGCTTCCATCGTAATGGCGACGTGTGGGGCAGCGGAGTGATGAAGACGCATCCATCATAGTGGTGACGCGCGAGGCGGCCGAGTGATGAAGATGCATCCGTCGGAATTGCGACGCGCGGGGCGGCGGAGTGATGAAGACGCATCCATCAGAGTGGCGACGCGCGAGGCAGCCGAGTGATGAAGATGCATCCGTCAAAATGGCGACGCGCGGGGCGCCGGAGTGATGAATACGGATCCATCGGAGTGGAGACGCGCGAGGCGGCTGAGTGATGAAGATGCATCCTTCGGAGTGGTGACTTGCGGGGCAGTCGAGAGCTGAAGACGCATCCGTCGGAGTGATGACGTGTGGGGCGGCCGGGTGATGAAGACGCATCCATCGGAATGGCGACGCGTGGGGTGGCGGAGTGATGAAGGCGCATCCTTCGGAGTGGCGACGCGCAGGGCGGCCGAGTGATGAAGACGCATCCGTCGGAATGGCGATGCGTGGGGCGGCCGAGTGATGAAGACGCATCCATCGGAGTCGCGACGCGCGGGGCGGCCGAGTGATGAAGACGCATCCGTCGGAATGGCGACACGCGGGGCGGCCGGGTGATGAAGATGCATCTGTCAGAATAGCGACGCACGGAGAGGCTGGGTGATGAAGATGCATCCGTCGGAGTGACGACGCGCGGGGCGGCCGAGTGATGAAGATGCATCCATCGGAGTGGCGACGCGTGGGGCGGCCGGGTGATGAAGATGCATCCGTCGGACTGGCGACACGCGGGGCGGCGGAGTGATCAAGACGCATCCATCGGAATGGCGACGGGCGAGGCGGCCGAGTGATGAAGATGCATCCATCGGAGTGGTGACACGCGGGGCGGTCGAGTGCTGAAGACGCATCCGTCGGAGTGGCGACGCGCGGGGCGGTCGGGTGATGAAGACGCATCCATCGGAATGGCGACCCGCGGGGCGGCAGAGTGATGAAGGCGCATCCTTCGGAATGGCGACCCGCGGGGCGGCAGAGTGATGAAGGCGCATCCTTCGGAGTGGCGTCGCGCGGGGCGGCCGAGTGATGAAGACGCATCCGTCGGAATGGCGACTCGTGGGGCGGCCGAGTGATGAAGATGCATCCATCGGAGTGGTGACACGCGGGGCGGCCGAGTGATGAAGACGCATCCATCGGAGTGGCGATGCGCGGGGCGGTCGGGTGATGAAGATGCATCCGTCAAAATGGCGACGCGCGGGGAGGCCGTGTGATGAAGGTGCATCCGTCAGAGCGGCGACGCGCGGGGCGGCCGAGTGATGAAGATGCATCCGTCGGAGTGGCGACGCGTGGGGCGGTCGAGTGCTGAAGACGCATCCGTCGGAGTGGAGTCGACCAAGTGACGGCGCACGGGGAGGCCGAGTCGAGCTTGTCGTTGAAGAGGAATCTACTAAGTGACGGCGCACAGGGCGGCCGAGTCGAGCTTGTTGTCGAGCAGATAGCCAATCAAGAGACGGCACAAGGGGCAGCCAAGTCCATCATGCCATTGAGGAGGCGTCTGAACAAGTGGAAACACAGGAATGATCATCGCGGGGACTGAGCCTGAGTAGTGACGAAGATGGTGCACAGATGTGTCGAGTAAACGCGTAACCTGTGTATGAAAAATAGCACAAGACAACATAAAAAGTTCTTGAAGTAACCAGATATTTTCTGAAATAATTTGTGTAAATAACACCTATAGACACCCGCTGGGTGTGCCAGGTGCTTGTTGGTTCGGGACGGTCAAGGGTCTAATAGAGTGCAAGATCCAACTAAACTCGTTTGAGTACTGGACCCAAAAGAAGCGGAAGTGAAGTGTTCCCACATAAAAATAAACAACTGAGTGCAGAGGTACACTAGGTGGCGTGCCTTCCAAGTGAACGTCATTTGTGACTTCCTCGACACTCGGTGATGCGGAAACAACTATTTAATTGAATGAACCATATGACGAATGACTTAGCTGTCTGATGGTGTAGGAGCGGTCGGGCGAAGTAGACACGTCCGGCTGAGTGGCGATGCACGAAGCTACCGAGTGAGAAGACGTGTCTCATCGAGTAGTGATGCGCAGAGCTGCCGAGTGATGAAGACGTGTCCAGTAGAGTGACGGCGCGTGGAGCAGCCAAGTGGCGTTGGAGTGTCTGGCTGAATGGCGATGCGCGGAGCCGCCGAGTGATGATGACGTGTCCAGTAGAGTAACAGCACGCGGAGCTACCGAGTGGCGATCGAGTGTCTGGCTGAATGGCGATGCGCGGAGCTGCCGAGTGATGACGACGTGTCCAGTAGAGTGATGGCGCACGGAGCTGCCGAGTGACAATGGAGCGTCCGACTGAATGGCGATGCGCGGAGCTGCCGAGTGATGACGACGCGTCTAGTAGAGTGACGGCGCGCGAAGCTACCGAGTGACGATGGAGCGTCTGGCTGAATGGTGATGCACGGAGCTGCCGAGTGATGACGACGCTTCCAGTAGAGTGACGGCACGCCGAGTTGCCGAGTGATGACGACGCGTCCCGTAGAGTGATGGGCGCGGAGCCGCCGAGTGATGATGGAGCGTCTAGCTGAATGGCGATGCGCGGAGCTGCCTAGTGATGACGACGCGTCCAGTAGAGTGATGGCGTGCGGAGCTACCGGCCGACGATGGAGCGTCTGGCTGAATGGCGATGCGCGGAGCTGCCGAGTGATGACGACGCGTCTAGTAGAGTGACGGCGCGCGGAGGTGTCGAGTGGCGATGGAGCGTCTGGCTGAATGGCGATGTGCGGAGCTGCCGAGTGATGACGACGCATCCAGTAGAGTGACAGCGCGCGGAGCTGCCGAGTGACGATGGAACGTCCGACTGAATGGCGATGCACGGAGCTGCCGAGTGATGATGACGCGTCCAGTAGAATGACAGCACACAGAGCTGCCGAGTGGCGATGGAGCGTCTGGCTTAATGGCGATGCGTGGAGCTGCCGAGTGATGACGACGCGTCTAGTAGAGTGACGGCGCACAGAGCTGCCGAGTGGCGATGGAGCGTCTGGCTGAATGGCGATGTGCGGAGCTGCCGAGTGATGACGACGCGTCCAGTAGAGTGACGGCGCGCGGAGCTGCCGAGTGACGATGGAACGTCCGACTGAATGGCGATGCACGGAGCTGCCGAGTGATGACGACGCGTCTAGTAGAGTGACGGCGCACAGAGCTGTCGAATGGCGATGGAGCGTCTGGCTTAATGGCGATGCGCGAAGCTGTTGAGTGATGACGACGCCTCCAGTAGAGTGACGGCGCGTGAGGCGGCCGAGTGACGATGGAGCGTCCGGCTGAGTGGCGATGCGCGAAGCAGCCAGGTGATGAAGACGTGTCCCGCCGAGTGGCGATGCGTGGAGCTGCCGAGTAATGACGACGCGTCTAGTAGAGTGACGACGCGCGAGCCGGACGAAAGTGCCTACGCATTAGTTATCTGGATGGAAATACCACCAAAATAAACATAAACATTTCAGTTGTCATCGTGGACGTTTTAGTTGTCCGAGCGACGGGTTGTTTCAGCTGTTGGAATAAGTCTTTTAGGTGCGAGTATTCTGGTGTGCCAACCAACCGATTCACCCTAATGAGTTAGCAAGTATAGCCAATATAGTTTGTGCTGAAAATAAACGCCCCTGCATTGATGTTAATTGGCAAGGCCCTGGGCAGTTATGCGTGCATGCATGCACGGTTTAGTGGCGTGAAAACGCTCACCTGATGAGGCTCTTAATAAAGCAATTATACCTTGACTGAGCGTTGTCAGCGGAGTTGCATACTGATGGGAGCCGTCCTTCTAATATTTCTTGCATGTAGTTCCGTTTAAGGAAGAGGCCCATGCAGTTAATAATTGAGGAAAGTGCCCACGTCTGAAACGTGAAACCTGTATGCCCATGCAAAGGGCGTTAGTGCTAATTAAGGAAGAATTAACCACATGGAAGTTTCCTTCTTCCTCGGCTCGTTCATTGCTTGCCGTGGGTGACGGCCTGAACCGATCTCACGGCCATGCAATGAACTCGTCGGGAACAAGGTTGGAGAAGTCGATGGGATGGACGGTTCCGGTGCCCATGAGTGTGAGCGCGGCATCGGTGACGCGGACGAGGCCGAAGACGGCATTGACCGCCGGTGTCTTTGTGCCGGAACGCGACGCTAGACGACGACGAAGACGAGTGACGGCGTCGGAGACGGGATGAAGACGGGCGACGACGAAGCGAGAGGCGCCGGAGGCCGCGCGTGGTGACGACGAAGCGGCCGGCACGGGAGGCCGCGCGCAGCGACGATGAAGCGGCCGGCGCCGGAGACCGTGCATGGCAGGGATGAAGCGGCCGGCGCCAGAGGCTGCGCGTGGCGGCGACGAAGTGGGCGGCTCCGAAGGCCGTGCGTGGCTGCGTGTGGAGGTGCACTTGCCTTCCCGCTCTGAGGCCGGTGTTGCTGTCACTGGCAACGATTTAGGTGACCAGCTCACGCATATGGAAGGTCCACCAACGTAAAGGCTGATAATTTTCTTTGTATGTCATCGGATGGATGTCTGTTTCCTTTCTGTTTGCGACCCTTTTTTTCGTGGTGAGGATGAACAGTACAAACAAATGTGTTAAATCATGAAAATGAAACTGAATAGAGGGCACCAGCGGGAATCGATCCGCCGCCGGTGGTTGAAGAAATAACCATATGCATCATGGCTCGATAGACGCCATGCCCCACGGTGGGCGCCAACTGTCATGGGAACGAGCCTGACAGTAGAAGGTAGGGGTACGAAGGGAGAGGGCAGAGTCCTAGCTACGGCGAGGGTGTACACACGTATGTATGAGTTCAGGCCCCTCTCGTAGAGGTAACAGCCCTACGTCTCAATGCTCGGGAGCTTATGTCGTGTGGAATAGTGAGATTACAATGGTTGCGAACCCTTGTGCTGGAGGGGAGGGGCGGCTTATATAGAGTTCGTTGCCCCTCATAATTATCCCGCATATAAGAGTCTGATCGTGGGGTTTAAAGTCTGCCGTTACTGGTAACATACATAATAAAAGCTACTAATGACCATTGAACCAGCGCCTGCCCGTTGGGCTCTTGATGATGGCTTCCGGTCTTCTGGCGTCAAGTGGAGTGAGGTCTTCCGAGTGACACGCGACTGCCGAGTGAAAGGAGGAGCTCCGAGTGGATAACTGTCGAGTGGTCTTGGGCGTTTCCAGGGATCCATTCGGAAGTTCATGCTTGATCTTCAAGTCCTCCCATGTAGTGTCCTTAGGTAAGGTATGTGGGCCTTGCCTAGGACCTTACCCTAGGTACATATCCTCGTCACCCTGCTACGTAGCGGCGCCGCACGTATGTGTTGTCGTGCGACGGTTTCTAAAATAGCTACGTAGCATGCATGTGGTGCAGCGGCTGGCCTGACGGACTATTCTGTGAGAGCCTAGCAACTCAGGGTGGAGACGGCCCGGGCCGGTCCGGTCCCTGTCCGAGCCGTCATTTGGACTGGCCGGCGGCGGTTTGGGTCAGACCGGACCGAGCAGTGCCGCGGTCTTGTTTTTCGGGACCGGACTGGAAGACGTAAAGCTCGGTGCGGACCAGCGGTCCTCACAGTCCCGGCGACCACCAATGACTGTCATGTGGGCCCAGGGTGTCGGAGCGGTGGTCGGAACAGCAGCACGATGGCCAGAGACGGAGAAGCGGCGGTGCGGCGGCTAGCGGCGCGACGACGCAAGGAAGAGGCACGGGAGAGAGAGAGAGAGAGAGAGAGAGAGAGAGGGAGTGGCACGGCCGCTTGGGTGAGAGGGCGAGCAGCCGCACGAGGGAGCGGCACGAGGGAGCGACGTCATGAGGCAGTGGCACGGCGGTGCCGGGAAGAGGGACGGAGAGCATTGGAGAGGTAGCGAAAGGGGAGAGGAAGCAGCGGGGCGTCATGGACATGGACATGGATGAGGACAAGGTTAGGTCACGCAGGCACACACTAATTTTATGTGTTGGATCTTTCTATTGGGTTGGGCCTCCGGTCCTCCGAGCTGAACCGAGCTTTAACCGGACCGGACCGACCGAATTTCGAGCCGAAATTCCCAGCTCGGATCGGCTAATTTCTCTAGCGGGCCGGGACCTATCGGTCCGGTCTTGATCAGTCCACGAGCGGGCTTTTGGGCCCGCTCGGTACGTCCAGGCTGACTCGCAACGCATGCCTCCTGTCCCATGCATAGTTAACTACACTGAAGCAGGTTGTCACAGTTTGAGAAAACGGCTAGTAGCTAGTACTCCAAGCTTGCTTGCTTGCTTGCTACTGTATTCACGTAAAAGGAGGCGAGCTGCCACAGTAATACTATTGACTTTTGCTTACAAGGATTACACGTGCAAACCCAAAATTGTTCTCGATGATTTGTTTGAAAGCTTGCCAGTTATTATAGCACCTGGTTCTAGCAAAAAAAAATATTGTGCTTATCAGTTTAATTATATCAAGTTGTCCGATTGGCAATACCTATTTCTCAGATTATACAGTTAAATCACGCTTAGTCACCGATTAATCTGATTTTTTGAGCTTAGTTGGCAGATTCTAAGTACTTGGCTATCAAATTAGTTTGCTTAGTTTCCAGATTACGTAGTACTTAGTTGTCAGGTTACTGAGTAGTTGCCAGATTGCAAGTACTTGGCTACGAGATTATAAAAAAAATCAGATTATGTACTACGTCCTTTGTTTCTAAACACGGAGTACATACGTTTCAGAGTGTAAATTTATTCATTTTGCTTCGTATGTAGTTCATAATAAAATTTTTAAAAAGACTTATATTTAGAAACGAATGAAGTACTTAGTTGTGAGTACTACCTCGTATCAAAAATGTATAGCATTTTTCTTAGCTAACATATTCTAAAAAACATCTAATATTGTGATATCGAGGGAGTAGTTGCCAGACTTCAATTACTTAGCTATCCGATTAAAAAGTTTTTGTTTCCAGACTACATATACTTAGTTGTCAGGTTATTAAACAGTTGCCAGATTGGAAGTACTTCGCTACCAGATTATAAAATTCTTAGTTTCCAGATTATGCTACTGTACTTAGTTGTCAGGTTACAGAATAATTAGTCACCAGGTTAGTCGGATCCTTTTTAGCTTTTTTAGCTTAATTGTCTGGATGCAAAAACTTAGTTACCGGGTTATAAAATGGTTACTTGTCAGATTACGAACCAGTTAGCATTCAACACTTAACTGCGACTCCTAAAAAGCAGGCACGAGTAGTGAGGAAAAAAAGGTTCAATCATGCACTCAATACTCTCTTCCGTAGAAAGAAAAGAGAAGCATTTAAATTTTTAACATTAACACGAGTTGCAGAATATAGTAATCATCAGTTTGTTAAACTGTTGTGCACTCAGAATAGCATTGTGCCAGAGTTTTGGAGATTAAATCACCAAGAATCCGTGCCATGTAACATCTGACACGCACGGGACGTGGTCGACAGAAAAAACTAGGAGGCAGAGTCCACCCAGCTCCTCTCGGTCAAGCTCCTAGGCATAGCTAGCTACGGATAGGGAAAGGAAAAAAGGTAAAGGTATTTGTGGTGGGGTCGACGCTATCATCCCAAACGGCTACATATGACACGATCGCCTCCCAAACGGCTCACACCCCGCGCAACATCGGTCGGACGCGAAGCCGCCGCACGCGAAGACAATGCTGCGCACGGTGTAACTTACATTTTCCCTTAAAAGAGTACTACCTAAAATAGGGGAGCCCACATACAAGTTTTGTTAGCTTGACTTTTCTCTCCGAGATGTGAAAGGAGAGAGGATTGTACGTGTTAGTTTGGGACATCGTTTGGTTAGTTTCTTTGGCCCTTACGGCTGATGAGAGTAGGATATAAAAAGGTAGCGCCGTGAGTCTTGTAGGGGAGGAGATTTGTATCTAGTTTGGAGTTGAATAAAACCAGAAAAGGCCTCGAGTCGGGAGGCACTCCTTGGGGATCGTTCTGTTGCTACGCTTCTATTGGTTTCGTATAAATTGTTGGCGCAGGTTCTTTACGTCGGCTTCTTGCCTCTAACGAGATCCGACGCTCCTTCTACATTTACAGCTTCTTTTATCGAGTACCGTGAAAGGTTAGGCGGACGAAAGGCTCGTCATCCAGTCGAGTCTATATCAATAGGTAATGTTGTAAATTTATACATATTTTATTATTGCATTATAACTATTGTATTTCAATTTTATCATGATTTATACCCTCAATAGAAGTCATAAATTCATCAAAATAAGCACACAATACAACGAAAACAGAATATGTTGTCGACAAGACAGTCTGTAGTAATCTGTACTCTATCCATACTTATAAAACTCTAAAAATTCTGAACAATTAGGATATCGTACAGAATTTGTATAGCAATACTTTGTTAAAAATTTAGCTCAATATCACGTTCCAGTATAAGATGAAAATTCGTGTACTGAAAACAAAGTTTCTGTTTCAAATTCAGCATTGTTTTTACTCATCTTATGGATGATCCTAAAGATATTACTTAAAACAAACACTAAATAAATCATAATAACACAATCATAACAGAAGCATAATTGTGCAAAACACTCAAAAACAGAAAGAAAAATATAAAAATAATTTATTCATTGGATTGCCTCCCAACAAGCGTTATCGTTTTATGTCCCTAGCTAGGCATAATGATTTCAGTGATGCTCACATAAAAAGCAGTAATTGAAATATGCAAAAAAGCATCATGAATAGAATAAAAACACATTTAAGTCTAAACCACTTCCTATGCATAGGCATTTTATGAGCAAACAATTTATTGAAACAAGAATCAACTAGTATAGGAAGACAAAACGAACATAACTTTAAAACTTTGAACACATAGAAAGAAAACTTGATATTATTGCAATTCCGACAAGCATATGTTCCTCCATCATAATAATTTTTTAGTAGCATCATGAAGGAATATCACAATATAACTATCACATAAAGCTTTTTTTTCATGATTTACAAGCATAGAAAATTTACCACTCTTCAGATAAGCAAACTCCTTTTCATTCATGGTAATAGGAGCAAACTCAACAAAATAACTATCATGTGACACTTGATTGTCATAAACAAATTGAATATTAGAATACTAATGTCAAGTTTCATGGTTATCATTATCAATTATAGCATACGTCTCATCACCAAAACTTGGGAACAAAAAATATCATCTTCGTCAAGCAAAGCATCCTCAAACTTGTGATTTTGCATATCATTGGAATAATTGGCATTAATAGAGTTTATAGTAACATCATTGCAATCATGCTTTTCAATCAAGGAGCTATCATGAATCACCTTATAAATTTCTTCTTTCAACACTTCATCAGAATTTCCAGATTCATGATTTAAAACAAAACTTCATAGAGATAATCAAGTGCACTCAACTCACTAGCAATTGGTTCATCATAATTTGGTCTGTTGAAAAGATTAGCAAGTGGATAAAGATCCATATCAATAGATTTTTAGCAAGCAAAGATGCAAGCAAATAGAAGGCACATGGCAACACAAGCAAACATAGCAAACAAGAGATCTGACGAGAAAAAGGCAAACGAAGAAAGAGAAGGCGAATAAAACGGCAAATTTGTGAAGTGGGGGAGAGGAAAACGAGAGGCAAATGTAAAATAATGTAAATTGTA
This sequence comes from Hordeum marinum, assembly GCA_022496015.1. Lineage (NCBI taxonomy): Eukaryota > Viridiplantae > Streptophyta > Magnoliopsida > Poales > Poaceae > Hordeum > Hordeum marinum. The sequence goes on along the minus strand of CM039676.1, from coordinate 391,148,627 downwards.
AAGAGATGAGATTTCTGATTAGGAACCAGGTAGACGAGATCACTTCCTCCCCGGCAACGGCGTCAGAAATTCCTCTGACGTGGCTTAAGAGTGCGTCGGTAGTTCCTCAAAGAAGAAGGTATGATGGGACACAATGACGATAAGTATTTCTCTCAGTTATAAAACCAAGGTATCAATCCGTAGAGGAATATCATGCACCCACGTAAACAACACCTGCACACAAACAACAAATACTTGCAACCCAACGCGAAAGAGAGATTGTCACGCTCTCTATGGTAATAAGATAGATTAGGTAATGATAGTTTTGACAAATAGATCTCGCAGGAACACAAAATAAAATAAGGAAACAAAAAGTGCAGCAAAGTATTTTTGGTTTTTTTAGATTAATAGATCTGAAAACAAAAGATGCAAATAGTATATCGAAAAGCAATATGTTTGAAAAGTAGACCCGGGGCCATAGATTTCTCCACACATCTACTTTCTATTACTCCACACATCGACCGCTATCCAGCATGCATCTATTGTATTAAATTCATGAGAAAACGGAGTAATGCAATAAGAATGGTGACATGATGTAGACAAGATCTATTCATGTAGGAATAGACCCATTTTGTTATCCTTAATGGCAATGATACATGCGTGTCTTGTTGCCCCTTCTGTCACTGGGAAAGAACACCGCAAGATCAAACCCATCACAAAGCACCTCTTCCCATGGCAAGAAAAATCGATCTAGTTGGCCTAAATAAACCAAAGATCCAAAGAAGAAATACGAGGCTATAAGTAATTATGCAAATAAGAGATCAAAGAAGACTCAAATCATATTCATGGATAGAAACTGATCATGAACTCAAAATTCATCGGATCCCAAGAAACACACCGCAAAGTCATTACATCAAATAGATCCCCAAGAGACCATTGTATTGAGAAACATAGAGAGAGAGAGAGAGAGAGGAAGCCGTGTAACTACTGCCTACGGACCCGTAGGTCTACGGTGGACTACTCATGCATCATCGGAGAGGCACCTATGAAGAAGATGAACCCCTCCGTGATGGTGTTAGATTGGATCTCGAAGTTTTGGAACTTGCGGCAGCCGAAATTGTGTTTCGTCGACTCCGCTAGGGTTTTTGGATTTTCTAGGAATTTATAGGCTTGATAGTCAGTTGAGGGGTGCCCAAGGTGCCCACCCTCTACCAAGCCGTGCTAGGGGCCTCCGGCGTGTCCTGGTGGAGGGTGGCCACCCTGGCCCCCCTCTTCTAGTAATCTTTGGCCCATCTTCCTTCTTCTGGTCCATAAAAAATCCACAAAAATCCCGGCAGCGTTTGGGATCCATTTGGTACGGATTTTCTGTGAAGTAAAAAACCAAGCAAAAAACAGCAACTGACACTATGTCAATAGGTTAGTCCAAAAAATGATATAAAGTTGCTATAAATTGATTGTAAAACATCTAAGATTGATAATATAATAGCATGGAATAAGCAAAAATTATAGATAGCTTAGAGACGTATCGGATGGCGGAGGATGATGTCGAGTCAAGGTGTCTAGTGGGCGCCATGGCGAGGTGGCGGCAGTTCTATTGGCTCTTGACAGTTTCTCCGGATGAGCTTCCCCTGCTACAACACAAACTCATGGTGGCACCATCAGGCATGGGCGTCATCACATAGTTTCCAGTGGCTCGCTAGGTTGGATCTATGATCGAGATCCTTGCCACAACCCTTGAGAAGGTGCGGACCTTCGTTGGCGCCTCACCATCGAGGTCGAGATCAATGTCGTTATTGCACGACGTCAAAGGAGTGCGGCAGGAAGTGGCGACTATCGAGAAACACGTGGTTGAGGAGGAGGCGAGGTCGACGAGTAGCATTAAGCGGTGGTGGTGAGGGGCGATGGAAGCAGATATAAGGAAGGAGAGAGAGAGAGGCAGGAGGAATGGAGAGAGAGGGAGAGAGAGGCGGGGAGGAATGGGGGAGGCAACATAGTCATTGGATCTTAGAGAATCAGATCGTGGAGAGGTGTGACCTATCAGATAGTTTGCTTGACCAATCCGAAAGGAGGGGCTTTTGACGTGTCTTCTAAAATGCACCGTCGCAAACATGTTTTTCTTCTTCTCTTCTTGGATAATACCTAAACATAAACTCATTAACACAATTCGGATGTTTCAACCCATTTTAGTATTCTTTTTATGCACTTGCATTTTGCATTTTGAATACATTCACTAAATGTCTAGAAATGCACTGAATGACTTAAATATAGCGAACAAACCCCAGAAAATGTCAAATTTTAACATGTATCATATAATGGTGTATACTGATTATGAAATAAGTCCAAAGACAACGGATAAAATAGCGGTTGCTTGGCCTTCAAACATGAGGCCTACACTCTGGAAACCTAGATACTTCCTTGAAGATGGTTCAGTTTCTAAGCAGTGTACATCATAATTTTTGCAAAAACATTCTCAAACTTTTATCACAACGTCTAGGAATCATATAAATACACCCATGCCAGGTTTCATATTTTTCCTTCATTTGCGCTTTTATAATTACAATACCAATACCGACTCTCATGTTTGGAATTACTTCACTTTTCTTGGATAAGGCCTAAGCATGGAATCAAGTAGACATATAGTAGTAATTTTAAACCTAATTTTTCCAACTTTTTCACGCACTTGCAATTTCAATTTGCTAAATTATACGAAATTTTTTGCCTAGAAAGTGCACTAAATGACATAAATATAGCAAACGAACTCCAAAAAATGACAGAATTTGACATGGAATATTTTTTGGGTGTATCTTGAGTGTAAAAAATTCGAGGGAAATTGATGAAGCAACCGTAACTTTCATTTAAATCTGACTTATCTCTTTAGAGACTTAGACTTTTACTTGAAGATGGTCCAATTTCTAAACAGAGTATGTCGCAAAATTTTGTGATACCTCCTCCATTTTTGACCACAACATGTCGATTAGATATGATGGCATATCACTAAGTTCCATGTGTTTCACACTTTATTTTAGTTTTCGGAATTCAGAAAACAATAACCTTCATGTTTGGGTTTCAGTCTTGGCATGCTGAGATTTGAAATTCTTCTAATTTTCTTGGACAAGACCTAAAAATAGACTCAAGAACATAGTTGGATTTTTTGATAACTTTTCAATGGAATTATTGTTTAAATGACAATTATATTCACTAAATGCCTAGAAATGCAGTAAGTGATTTAAATATAGCAAGCAAACCGCAAAAATGCCAAATTCTAATATGGAACGTGTAATGCTATATCTCTAGTGTAGACAAAAAATCAAGGTCACCTGATGAAGAAACCTTTACTTTGCCTTCAAACATGACATGTTCCCTCTCGAAACATAGATTCTTAGTCAGAGATGGTCTAGTGGATGTCCGAAATTGTGCTAAACCGTCCCAAATTTCCACAAAATGACAAGTACATATGAGGGCATAAGGTAAAGTTTTTTTTTCTGACTTCATTTGCATTTTTCAGAATTAAAAATACATAACGAACATGTTTGGGGTTGAGTCTTGGTAGCCTAAGGTTTGGATTCCTTTCCTTCTCTTGCATAAGGCCTAAACTTAGTCTCAACAACATAAATATAATTTTCAACCCAATCTTGCCTAATTTTTCATGCACTTGCCGTTCAAATTTTCATTGTATTCATTCAATGCCTACAAATGCAGTGAATGATTTGGATATAGTAAACAAACCCCAAAAATGCCAAATGTTGGCATGCAAAGTAATGATGTACTTTGAGTGTAGCAAAATAATTCAAGGTCAATTGATGCAGGAACCTTCAATTTGACTTCAAACCTCACTCTTGTCCTTCTCGAAACCTACATTTTTACTTGGAGATGGTCCGGTTACTGAGTAGTGTACGTCATAATTTTTGTGAAACCATGTATTTTTTTACCATATCTTGTTGATGCCATATGAGGTTACCATGCTATGTTTCTTGTTTTGACTTCCTTTGCATATTTTGAGATCAAAAAAAATAACTGTAGGAGATATTCCCTAGAGGCAGTAATAACAGTTATTTTGTATCTCCAAGTTTGTAATGAAAGTTTTGTTGGGGAACGTCGCATGGGAAACAAAAAAAATTCCTACGCGCACGCAAACCTATTCATGGTGATGAGCATCTATGAGAGGGGGAGTTGATCTACGTACCCTTGTAGATCGCTAAGCGGGAAGCATTAAGAAACGTGGTTGGTGTAGTCGAACTTCTTCGCGATCCAAATCGCCGAGCGTCCCGCGATCCAATCACGAACCGTCCCGCGATCCAATCACGAACCATCCCGCGATCTCGTCATGATCCGTCCCGCGATCCAATCACGATCGTCTCGTGGCCTTGATCACGATCCTTCCGATCTAGTACCGAACGGACGACACCTGCACGTTCAGCACACGTGCAGCTTGATGACGATCTCCACCGTCTTGATCCAGCAAGAGGAGATGGAGAGGAGGAAGAGTTCTTCGGAAGCGTGACGGCGCTTCGGCGATGGTGGTGGAGCAATTCCGGCAGGGCTTCGCCTAAGCACTGCGGAACTACGATCTAGAGGAGCACCGGTGGAACGGGTAGCACGTGGCCGTAAATTCTATCCAAAAAGCACCCAATCCACCAGTATATAAAGGAGGGAGGGAGAGGCAGCCTTGGCGCAAGGCCAAGGCCTCCTAGGAGTCGGCCGGCCAAGGGGGAGGAGTCGGTCGGCCGGCCAAGGCCTCCTAGTTGGACAAGGATTGCTCCCTATTGGCCCTTTTCCCACCTTTTTCTTTAGCCTTTTTGTCTCCTGCACCATGGGCCTTTTTGTGGCTGTTCCTACAGCCCACTAAGGGCTGGTTATTACTCTCCACAGCCCATGGACCCTCTGGGATCGAAATACCCCTCCCGGAGGTCTCCCGGTACACTACCGGCACTCCCGGTACCCTACCGATGAGCCCGAAACTTTTCCGGCGACCAAACTGGGACTTCCTATATATGAATCTTTACCTCCAGACCATTCTGGAGCTCCTAGTGACGTCCGGGATCTCATCTGGGAATCCGAACAACCTTCGGTCACCACCATACATAACTCTATACTACCGAAACGTCACCAAACCTTAAGTGTGCAGACCCCGCGGGTTCGAGAACTATGTAGACATGACCGAGGCACCTCTATGGTCAATAAACAATAGCAGGACCTGGACGTCCACAAATGTTCCCACATATTCTACGATGATCTTTATCGGTCGAACCTCTATGTCAAGGATACAGTTAATCCCGTATAACGTTCCCTTTGTTCTTCGGTATGTTACTTGCCCGAGATTCGATCGTCGGTATCCCAATACCTAGTTCAACCTCGTTACCAGCAAGTCTCTTTACTCGTTCCGTAATGCAAGATCACGTGGCTAACATATTAGTCACATTGCTTGCAAGGCTTGTTGTGATGTTGCATTACCGAGTGGGCCCTGAGATACCTCTCCGTCACACGGAGTAACAAATCCCAGTCTTGATCCATGCCAACCCAACAGACACCCTCGGAGATACCTGTAGTGCACCTTTATAGTCACCCAGTTACATTGCGACGTTTGATACACACAAAGTATTCCTCCGGTGTCAGTGAGTTGCATAATCTCATGGTCATAGGAACATATACTTTGACCTGCGGAAAATAGCAGCAATAATCTAACACGATCATATGCTACGTTTGTATTTTGGGTCTTGTCCATCACATCATTCTCCTAATGATGTGATCCCGTTATCAAATGACATCTCATGTCCATGGCTAGGAAACCTTAACCATCCTTTGATCAACGAGCTAGTTCACTAGAGGTATACTAGGGACATAGTGTTTTGTCTATGTATCCACACATGTATCCATGTTTCCAATTAATACAATTCTAGCATGGATAATAAAAAATTATCATGAACAAGGAAATGCAATAATAAACACTTTATTTATTGCCTCTAGGGCATATTTCTAACAGTCTCCCACTTGCACTAGAGTCGATAATCTAGTTCACATCACTATGTGATTTACATTGTTATGAATCGAACACCCATGCAGTTCTGGTGTTGATCATGTTTAGCTCTTGGAAGAGGTTTAGTTAATGGGTCTGCAACATTCAGATCCATGTGTACTTTGCAAATATTTATGTCCTCCTCCTCGATGTAATACCAGATGGAGTTGAAGCGTCGCTTTATATGTCTAGTCCTCTTGTGAAACCTTGGTTCCTTGTCTAGAGCAATGGCACCGGTGTTGTCACAGAACAGGCTCATTGGATTCAATGCACTAGGCACTACTCCGAGATCTGTCATGAACTGCTTCATCCAGACACCTTCCTTCGCTGCCTCCGAGGCTGCGATGTACTCCGCTTCGCACGTAGAATCAGCTACCACGCTTTGCTTGGAACTGCACCAGCTTACCGCTCCCCCGTTAAGAATAAATACGTATCCGGTTTGCGACTTAGAGTCATCCGGATCAGTGTTAAAGCTTGCATCGACGTAACCCTTTCCGACGAGATCTTCATCACCTCCATAGACAAGAAACATGTCCTTAGTCCTGTTAAGGTACTTAAGGATATTCTTGACCGCTTGCCAGTGCTCCATTCCAGGATCACTTTGAAACCTTCCAGCCATACTTATGGCAAGGCTGACATCGGGTCTTGTGCACAGCATTGCATACATGATAGAGCCTATGGCTGAAGCATAGGGGATGACACTCATCTTTTCTCTATCTTCTGCAGTCACTGGGCATTGAGTCTTACTGAACTTCACACCTTGTAACACAGGCAAGAACCCCTTCTTGGACTGTTCCATTTTGAACTTCTTCAAAACTTTATCAAGGTATGTGCTCTGTGAAAGTGCTATTAAGCGTCTCGATCTATCTCTATAGATCTTAATGCCTAACATGAAAGCAGCTTCTCCTAGGTCCTTCATTGAAAAACTCTTGTTCAAATATTCCTTCATGCTTTCCAGCATTTCTATACTGTTTCCAATCAGCAATATGTCATCCACATATAATATTAGAAACGCTATAGAGCTCCCACTCACTTTCTTGTAAATACAAGCTTCTCCATAAACTTGTATAAACCCAAACGCTTTGATTACCTCATCGAAGCGCTTATTCAAACTCCGAGATGCTTGCACCAGTACATAAATGGATCGCTGGAGTTTGCAAACTTTGTCAGCATTCTCTGGATCGACAAAACCTTTTGGTTGCATCAAGGAAATCGTTGACGAACACTGTTTTGACATCCATCTGCCAAATTTCATAGTCGAAATAAGCAGCTATTGCCAACATGATTCTAACAGACTTAAGCATCGCTACGGGTGAGAAGGTATCATCATAGTCAACTCCTTGAACTTGTGAAAAAACCTTTGCCACAAGTCGAGCTTTATAGACGGTGACATTACCGTCCGCGTCCGTCTTCTTCTTAAAGATCCATTTATTCTGAATGGCCTTCGCCCTTCAGGTAATACTTCCAAAGTACATACTTTGTTTTCATACATGGATCCTGTTAGGGATATAACCCCGTGCTATGACCCGGCTGGAGGGTTCCGGTTGATAGCATTGGTTTGTGAGCCGGCCCACGAAGACAGGTGTCAACTGAAGGCCAAAAGAACTTTGGCGGCTCTTGGCGTGGGCCGGACGGCGGAGACCCGGATGTGCAAGACGTCTCAAAGATGACTTGGATAAGAAGATAGAGATAGACTCGGAGATGTAAACGTGATCCGATTGTGTAATTGTAAGACCCGACGGTTCTGACCTCTTATATAAAGGCAGAGTCGGGGCAACTTAGGGGTAGGTTATCGAAAACTAGGTCAAGCTTTTAGTCCCTTGTAATCGATACAACAAGCAATAGCAACACAAGCAGGACGTAGGCTTTTACCTCGACTTGAGGGGCCGAACCTGGGTAAACTCGTGTCCTTTGTCTCGACCAACCCCTTTGAGTCCACTACCATGGCGACAGCTCCGAACTCAAGTTCAGTAACCCGGACATCTGCCGTGATAAAACCACGACAGTTGGCGCCCACCGTGGGGCAGACGCTCGGTGGTGTTGAGTTCTCAAAATCTCCCTTCCAGGGCTCGAGGGATACGTAGTTGGGAAGATGAGCAAGATTCGCCACGGCCGGCTCTACATCGACGACGCCGGGTGGGGGCTTGACGCCGCTTCCATGGAGTATGGTTTCCGGGTTCCGTTCGGCGGGATCCAGGTGTTCATTGGAAATATCGGCGGATCTACACCCGGGCCGGATGTCTACACCGACATCGTCGAGCCGGCCCGGCGTCTCCAGCCCGCACGTAAGGTAGGCCCTGTCCGTGTCAACCCGGTTCAGGAGCATGTCTTCGTGGGCTTCACTCAAGGTATGGATCTGGAAGTTTCCGGATCTCAAGGGACTCTTGTACACTCCGACGATGAGTCGTCGAGTGGGGAAACAGAATCTGTGTACCGGCTCAGCAACGGTGGCCTTGAGGGCTACGGTGGCACTTGCCCCGAGTCAGACCATGGCGAGTCAGATGGGCCGGAGCGGCCGTCTCACGCGGCGGTATTCATGGAAGGGCCAGGGGCGGCCGGGTCAGGAGCTAACCCTCCCCCCCAGCCGCCGGCTCAGGGCCTTGTAGAATTGATGGATGAGCTTGATGCTTTGTTGGCTATGGAGGTTACACCAGATAACCAAGCGGCTCGTAATGCGGAGATTGCAAGGATCAAGGGTCGGATGGCCGAGGAGCGTCAGAGGATAGCTGAGTTAAAAACCTAGATGGAGGCGGAGGCCACACGGCTTAAAGCCGACGCTTTCCGTTTGGGGCTAGAACAGGTCTCAGCGGCGGCAGTACATCGCAGGAGGCATCAATCTCGCCTGCCGGGTTAGATGCCTGGGCGACTCAGACCTTGTGGCTCAGCAAGTTTCAGGTACTTGGGATTCTAAAGACCCACGGATGGAAGCTTATCGACAGGCGGTTGATATTGTTGCAGGTCATTTCAAGGGATATCAAGTGGATCATACTAATCATCGACGGAACGAGGCGGCTGATGCATTGTCAAGGCTCGGATCTCAGCGTAAGCCGGTGCCGCCTAATGTTTTTCTTGATGTGTTGTATCATCCGACTGTCAAGATGCCTTCTGAGGAGGATCTAGCAATTCCTGACCTGGAGGCGGCTTTGGTGGCGGTTCTACATGTTATTCCGGATTGGACTACTCCTTATTTAGCATACTTGACGCGCGGCATGGTTTTTATGGACATCATGCCGGGTCAAGATCATTAGTGGCCAAGGCTTTTCGGCATGGTTTTTCTGGTTGACGGCTCACAAGGATGCAGAGGACCTGGTCCGCAAATGTGACGTCTGTTAGAAGTTTGGCCGACATGCTCATGTTCCGGCTCAAGAGTTGAGGATGATATCAATAACTTGGCCGTTTGCGGTCTGGGGGCTCGATATGGTAGGACCCTTCAAGTGGTCCAAGGATAAGAAAACGCATCTCTCGGTGGCAGTTGACAAGTTTACTAAGTGGGTTGAGGCCGAGCTAGTTAGCAAGTGTGATGCGGCTACAGCGGTTGAGTTTGTTAAAAAGTTGATCTACTGTTTTGGTTATCCACACAACATTATCACTGATAATGGCACAAATTTGTCCAAGGGGGCTATGAAGGTATTCTGTGAGAAGGAGCATATCCGGCTTGATGTTTCAGCCGTGGCACATCCGCAGTCCAATGGTCAAGCTGAGCGGGCTAACCAGGAAATCTTGCGAGGGGTTAAACCTCGGCTCATGGTCCCTTTGAAACGAACACCCGGATGTTGGGTTGATGAGTTACCTTCCGTCTTATGGAGCATCCGGACGACACCTAATAGGTCTATGGGTTTTACACCTTTCTTCATGGTGTACGGGGCCGAGGCGGTTCTACCCAGTGACATCTGGCACGATTCACCAAGGGTGGCGGCTTACGTTGAGACAGATAATGAGATGGCATGCCAGGATGCGTTGGATGCCTTGGATGAAGCACGAGAGTTAGCAGCGGCCAGATCAGCAATTTACCAGCAAGACCTGCGACACTATCATAGCCGCAGGGTGAAGACCCGGACATTCCAGGAAGGTGACCTGGTGCTCCGGCTCATTCAAGACCAATCTGGGATGCATAAGCTTTCTCCGCCGTGGGAATGGCCCTTTGTGGTTAGCAGAAACCTCAACAACGGGTCATACTATCTCATTGATATTCGTGATGAGTCGGACACGGCGGGTCAGGAGACTTTGCGGCCATGGAACGTCGCGCACCTGCGGCCATATTATACTTAATAGGTGATGGAGATTCGTTATCATTGTACATATCATATTTATATAGAGTAGTACTTGTACCAAAGACTGGAGCCCTGGCTCTTATGTGTATCTTTATGCTCTAAGGATGAAATTTTTCGGTCCAACAAGTTTGCAGTTGATGTGGTTCTTTGACCCGCCAAAGCCTTGCCGGTTAATCTCGTTTTAGAGACCCTGAACCGGTTAAGTTTACAGTGGCCTGCTGAGTTTATTCTAGTCAATCTCGCTTTAGAGACCCTGAGCCGGTTCACACAGTTGACGGCCAATCTTGCTTTAGAGACCCTGAACTGATGTCAATATAATAAGCTCTTATCAGTCAATCTCGCTTTAGAGACCCTGAGCCGGTTCACACAGTGGACGGCCAATCTCGCTTTAGAGACCCTGAACTGATATGATGCAAAGATTGGCTTTATGCCTAGTTTGAGTACATTAAGCGTTGTTGTTGATGGAGGCTTCTTACCTTTGGTATAGCTTAACATGACCCTAAGGCAACAGCGTGTACATCAAATTCCAGTTGCTTATCAACTGCGTCCATCGAAGGGGGCTTCTTACCGACGGGTTCGCTTATCTCACCCTAATGGCCGGCTTTATGCCACTTTCCGGTTAACATGTTAGCCACGGTTGTCGAAGGGGGCTTCTTACCGACGGGTTCGCTTATCTCACCCTAACAACCGGCGTTCACGCCAAAACTAGCTGTGGAAGGAGGCTTCTTGCCCTTGGGTATAGCTTACATCACCCTTCACACAGCCGGCTGGTACAATTACCAGTCGCGGCTGTCGAATGGAGGCTTCTTACCATAAGGTATAGCTTACATAAACCCATCGGCAGCCGGCTTTATATGATATTTTGATGATTGAAGGAGGCTTCTTGCCTTCGGGTGCAGATTATATCAACCCTTATGCATCTGGCTATAAGCCTCTTTAAGTTCTCAACAGTCGTTGTTGTCGCATAGAGGCTTCCTACCGTCAGGTATAGCTTACTTTATCCTATGACAACCGGCTCTTCCATGGCATCGTATTATAAGAGAAGAAGTCGTGACACTCCGGCTGATGGAATAAGCTTCCCGGGTCTAATGGGTCCGGGCGAAGGAAGACATATCAGAAAGGTTACGTATTGGCTTATCAACAACCGCAGTTTTGTCTGTGGAGGCTTTTTGCAATAGAGGTTTTATCCGGTTCTAAAGAACTATGAAGACTTACAAGCACCTCTCATGAATAATTGGCAAGTTTATAAAGCTGGAAGTACAGAGCTGAAAAAGATTGTTGAAAGCAATATAAAACAGCCGGCAAGTGTACTTATATGTTATAAGGCTGTTACAAAAGATGTTCTCAAAAGGAACAACAGCGTTCCTAACAAGTTTCAAGCCGCCACTGGCAGATAGTTACAAGAGCCGCTCTTGCTCTGGATATTACAAAGTTACGTCACTCGGCCGTTTCACCCTGCTCCAGCTCTCCTGTGGTTTGGATCTGAAGGTTGCCGAGTTCCCAATTGCAGTTAGAGATGGCAGCAAAGGTCCCTTCAAAGAAAGGTGAGACGTTGAGCTCACCAGGGAAAAGATCCTTGCTACGGGCGGGTGTTAGGTCTTTGCATTCATAAAGAGGCCCGCGGATCCGTTTGTCTTCCTGGTCATATGCTGCTTGGTAACTCTTCAGGTCCGCTTCATCAGCCATGACAGACGCCAGGAAGCGAGAGTCCTTGACGACTTTGAAATAGTCCGCCTCAGAAAATTCTGAGCCGTCGACTTTCTTCGAGGGATACCCGCCCATCATTTCAGCCAGTGTGAGATCCGGCGCGAAGGCCATAGCCCGGCTCAAACCTGCAACGGCTCCAGAACGGAAAGCTGACTTCTTCAGTTCATGTATCTGCTTGGGCACCATCGAGAACAGTTCTAACACCCCTTTCAGGGCATTGGAAATGTTTTCCTTGTATTGTATGCTCTTAATGGTGAACATCGCCCCACAGTACAGCTGCTCTGTGAATGTATAGATTGCCTTCAGTGAGAGGATGCTGTCTGTCGCAAGCTGCCGGCTCAAGAGGCCTGCATGACCCGGACGAGATATGTAAGTCGCCAGTTGTTCATGAAAGATGATAGTATGAGGAGTATGATAAGGGTGACTTACCAAACAAGGCGGCAGACATCTTGGCAATATGCCGTTTTAAGCCTTGAAGCTCTTCAGCAATGGCGATGAGCCGTTGATCGGCGTCATCCGCCCGTTTTGTTAGAGCGGCTTTCTCTAACTCTGTTGCCTCTTTTAGAGACGTTAACTCGGTAGTGGCCTTCGATAATTCTTCGGCTAGGAGCCGGCATCTCTCATCGGCCATGCTTCGCGCTTCCTGTTGAGCTGCCAGGTTAACTTTAAGATCCGCCAGTTGAGAGCCGGCGGCGTTCAGAGCATCCTACACATGTCAAAGCAAAACGTGAGCTGTTATAGCAACAAGGGTGTTAATATAAACAAGGGTTCATAGTTCAAGTTATACAAGTTTCAAACAGATTGCAAGCAATATATTTGACACTTGGGGGCTAATGTACATTTTATCTGTTCAAGTATACAGTTCCGGTTCATCTTCCTTGAAATTGACCCGGAACTTGGGGGCTACACTATGGCTCTTTTCAGATCAAAAAGTCCCGGTTCAAATAAAATTTGAGCCGGCCCTTGGGGGCTACACTACGCCTTTGTTCAGCTACGAAAGTCCCGACTCAAATACGTTTTGAGTCGGCCCTTGGGGGCTACACTTGGCAGTATGCAAGTATTTACAGTGTGCAGTGTGTGTATACAACATCTAAGCAAAAGTGGTTTCTATATAACCTTCAAAGAAGATCCGGTTTAACTATACATTAGATTAAATCCGGTTCTTGGGGGTTGGGGAAGGTTATGGCTGGAGAAAAGTAACATACCTCATATTTGGTTTTCATCATGCGACCAGCCGGAGTTCTATGTCTCGGCTGGTGTTGACCTGATTCAGATAGCCGGAGTGGAGTTCTTCGGTTGTCATCTTGTCATATGCCGAGTCGAATTGAAGCTTTCGTGAGGCTTCAGACGGCTCAGGATGCCGGGTTAGCACATGTGCTGGAGAAGGGGGCTTCTAAGCAGACTCGGTGATGATGACATCTGGAGTCGCAGGAGTCTTGGCGGGTGTAACCGGCCTTGAAGGAGCAGCTGGGGAGTTCTCCATTATAACGTCGTCCGTTGTCGGCTCTGTGGAAGCCGCTGGTGGAGCTTCTTCTGCTGGAGTTCCCTCCGGCTGTCCAAGATCCGGTTGAGCCGGGGCCGGCTCTTCAGGCTCTTGATTCTCAAGGACTGGGCCGGAAGAAGGATGGTTGGTCTTGCGGCGTTTTGCTTGAGCACTGCAAGGTGAAGGGTCGGCGTTTGAAGGAGACTGGTATTTCATCAAAACATCCGGATATTTGAATACTTACAGAGGATTGATTTTTGGAGGAGGTATGACTGATGCTGAAGAATCGCCCGAAGAGGGTGTCTTCTGAAAGAGTAAGACACGGAAATGAGAAGACATTTAGACACGAAGAGAAACCAAAGGAAAATAAGAGTACTAACCTTTGCAGGCCGCTTCTTGGGAGCCGGCGAGTTTGGAAGTCCAGATACAAGCTCCGTAGAGCCGGTGCTCCGGGTCTGGCGACGTTCAGTCTGCTATTGCTTTTTGAAGAAGAAATCGGGAGCCAGATGAGCGAGAGGGTGAGAAAGAGGGAATTTCCTAACGACCCGCCACGGCTTTCAGATGAAATATTCTGAGTCGGTGTATATGTAAGTTACCTCAGGAGCATTGGCGTGACTGGTTTCTACTTTGTCCTGCGAACACAGTAAACATTAATAAAGATCCGGCAAGACAAAGAGTGAGGTAAGTAAGTTAAAGATTTTACTTCCAAGTCTGAAGAGGCCAGGTGTTCAAACCAGTTCTCTTGGGGAGCTGCCTTTCTTTGCTTCTTGGTGGCAGCTTTCTTCTTAGTTGCCTTCGGAGGAGGTACATATTCCTTCTTCCAGAAGTCCGAGTCAGCCTGTGCAAATTGACCCGGAGGAAAAGATATAAAACCGAGTAAGAAGAATAGGTAAAGATGCAACAGACGGAAGAAAGACAAATATACTTACAAGGGGCGCCGGGTTGGTCGCACAGAAGGGTGTCAGTCCGATGGTGCTACAAGAGCCGGAGGTTTCATGCACAAGGCTTCGGACGGTCATGCAGATGTCGTCCTCAGTCAAAGTAACATTGTTGAAGCACAGTTCGCTGTCATACTGCCCTGGATATTCATACATGAGCTGGTTCCTACGGCTCAGAGGCATGATCCGCCATTCTACCCAACAACGGATCAGATTAGTTCCAATAAGACCATTGGCCAGGAGAGCTTTCACTCTGGCATGAGGTTTCTCGTATCTAGCGCGATCAGCAGCTGAGAGCCGGTCGGGCAGCGCTGTATCAGTCGAGAGCCAGGAAGGGCGATAACCCGGCAGGCGATGTTCTGTTTCAGGAGACGTGTCTCTATAGTAAAACCACGTCTTGTTCCAATCTTTGGGGTGGCTGGGCATCTGAATAGCCGGAAAGGTGATGCCCCTTCGGCGCTGGATGGTGATCCCTCTGAGTTCCAGACTTGGCCCGCTCTTATACTCTGTTTGGCGGTTGGCGTAGAAAAACTCACGGAAGAAGCCGACTGACGGCCTGGACTGATGGTACGCCTCACAAAGGACTTGGAAGTGGCAAATATTGGATACTGAATTCGGTGCCAGGTCTTGGGGATGCAGTTTGTATAGATGGAGAATGTCGCGGAAAAACTTAGAGCCGGGTGGCACGAACCCCCGCTCGATATGATCCGTGAAAACTATGACCTCCCCTTTCTTTGGTGCGGGGCGGGTCTCATCACTCGGAACCCGCCAGTTGATGACTTACTTTGGGGGAAGGGTGCCAGCAGCTACAAGGTCTGACAAGTACTCTTCGGTTACGCAAGAGCCAACCCAATTGCATGAGTTGGTGGCGTGTGTCATGTTGGCGGCTTAAAAGTACTGTGCAAAAGAAAATGGTGACTAGTCAAACGAAAGCAGATGACTACAACGGCTTACAGTTTACAGGGTTCTAAAAGATTAAGCTTTGAAAGACTCGGTTGATAAGAGCCGGAGGGAGTATAGCGGCTCACTATGGAAGGAAGAGCCGGAAGTTAGTTAAGACCCGGACAAACAGATTTCACAAACTGTTGCTAAAATTTTGGATCTACCAAGGTGGTGAAATAAGGTCCTTCTCCGACCTAAACGACGAACAACAAGAAATGAAAGGGCAAGTTACAGCCTGAACGGCCCGCGCATTACACACGGCCGGTCCGCAAACAGCGGTGGTGGTGACGGCGCGGTCTAAAGACGCGCAACGGGCCCCGAGACATGCCCGTGCGGCCGCGCCAGAGGCCGAAGCGCGCGACGGAGGAACCGCCGGAGAAAACCCTATTCCTAAGGACCTAAACCTACGGGAAGAGGGGCATACCGGAGTTGGAGACGACGGCGGACGAGGCTCTGATCCGAACAGGTTGATGCAGCGGCCAATGTTGACGACGGAGAGCGACGGCGCCGGAGCGGAGCGGAGCGGAGCGGAGCTCGAGTCGACGGGCGGTGGCAGGAGGAAGAAGACAAGCGCACGGGCGGGAGAGAATGAAACGTTTGAATCGTGCGGGTCCTATTTAACAGTAGATATGAGGACGGTGCGGAATCCCAGGCGGCGACACCGGTCTTGCCGAGGCAGACGCCTCGATTCTCGGTAAGTGGTTAAATGCGAAAGATTTGGTGATACATCAGCGGATCATGTGACATCACGCCGGGTCATTCTGTGGAGACTCTCAGACGATTGTAAGAGAAGGATGAAATGAGCTGGCTCACTTCAACCTGGGGCCTAATGTTGGGGATATAACCCCGTGATATGACCCGGCTGAAGGGTTCCGGTTGATAGCATTGGTTTGTGAGCCGGCCCACGAAGACAGGTGTCAACTGAAGGCCCAAAGAAGTTTGGCGGCTCTTGGCGTGGGCCGGACGGCGGAGACCCGGATGTGCAAGACGTCTCAAAGATGACTTGGATGAGAAGATAGAGATAGACTCGGAGATGTAAACATGATCCGATTGTGTGATTGTAAGACCCGACGGTTCTGACCTCTTATATAAAGGCAGATTCGGGGCGACTTAGGGGTAGGTTATCGAAAACTAGGTCAATATTTTAGCCCCTTGTAATCGATACAACAAGCAATGACAACACAAGCAGGACGTAGGCTTTTACCTCGACTTGAGGGGCCGAACCTGGGTAAACTCGTGTCCTTTGTCTCGACCAACCCCTTTGAGTCCACTACCATGGCGACAGCTCCGAACTCAAGTTCGTTAACCTGGACATCTGCCGTGATAAAACCACGACAGATCCCATCTCGGATTTCATGGCCTCTAACCATTTCTCGGAATCCGGGCCCATCACCGCTCGTTCATAGCTCGTAGGTTCATTGTTGTCTAACAACATGACCTCCAAGACAGGATTGTCGTACCACTCAGGAGTAGTACGCGTCCTCACGAGGTTCATTAGTAGCTTGATCCGAAGCTTCATGATCATCATCATTAACTTCTTCTTCAACCGTCGTAGGCTCCACAGAAACATCTTTCTGCGCTGCGCTACTTTCTGGTAGAAGCAAAGGTTCAACAACCTCATCAAGCTCTATTTTCCTCCCACTCAATTCTTTCGAGAGGAACTCTTTCTCAAGAAATGTTCCGTTCTTAGTATACCCGACTGAGATAGAAGGTATACCCGACTGTCTCTTTCGGGTATCCTATGAAGACGCATTTCTCCGCTTTGGGTTCCAGCTTTTTAGGCTAAAGCTTTTTGACATAAGCATCACATCCCCAAACTTTAAGAAACGACAACTTTGGCCTCTTGCCAAACCACAGTTCATATGGCGTCGTCTCAACGGATTTCAATGGTGCCCTATTTAAAGTGAATGCAGCTGTCTCTAATGCAAAACCCCAAAACGATAGTGGCAAATCAGCAAGAGACATCATAGAACGCACCATATCTAATAAGGTACGATTACGACATTTAGACACACCATTACGTTGTGGTGTTCCGGGCGGTGTTAACTGTGAAACAATTCCACACTGTCTTAAGTGACTACCAAACTCGTAACTCAGATATTCACCTCCTTGATCGGATCGCAGGAATTTAATCTTCTTGTTATGATGATTTTCAACTTCACTCTGAAATTGCTTGAACTTTTCAAACGTTTCAGACTTGTGTTTCATTAAGTAAATATACCCATATCTACTTAAGTCATCAGTGAAGGTGAGAAAATAACGATATCCACCACGTGCTACAACATTTATTGGACCGCACACATCGGTATGTATGATTTCCAATAAGTCGCTTGCCCGTTCTATTGTTCCAGAGAACGGCATTTTAGTCATCTTGCCCATGAGGCATGGTTCACATGTGTCAAGTGATTCAAAATCATGTGACTCCAAAAGTCCATCAGCATGGAGCTTCCTCATGCGTTTTACACCAATATGACCTAAACGGCAGTGCCACAAGAAAGTGGTACTATTATTATCAACTCTATATCTTTTGGCATCAATGTTATGAACATGTGTATCATCACTATCAAGATTTAATATGAACAATCCCCTCACATTGGGTGCATGACCATAAAATATATTACTCATATAAATAGAACAACCTTTATTCTCTGATTTAAATGAGTAACCGTCTCGCAATAAACAAGATCTAGATATAATGTTCATGCTTAACGCAGGCACTAAATAAAAATTATTCAGGTTGATCACTAATCCCGATGGTAATTGAAGAGAGAGCGTGCCGACGGCGATCACATCAACCTTGGAACCATTTCCCACGCGCATCGTCACTTCGTCCTTTGCCAGCCTCCGTTTAATCCGTAGTGCCTGCTGTGAGTTGCAAATGTGAGCAGCCGAACCGGTATCAAATATGTTGGAAATATGCCCTAGAGGCAATAATAAATTAGTTATTATCATATTTCCTTGTTCATGATAATCGTTTTTTATCCATGCTATAATTGTATTGATTGGAGACTTAAATGCATGTGTGGATACATAGACAAAACCATGTCCCTAGTATGCCTCTAATAGACTAGCTCATTGATCAAAGGATGGTTAAGGTTTCCTAGCCATGGACATGAGATGTCATTTGATAAGGGGATCACATCATTGGGAGAATGATGGGATGGACAAGACCCAAATTACAAACGTAGCATATGATCGTGTCAGTTTATTGCTGCTAGTTTCCACATGTCAAGTATATGTTCCTATGACCATAAGATCATGCAACTCATTGACACCGGAGGGATGCTTTGTGTGTTTCAAACGTCGCAACGTCACTGGGTGACTATAAAGGTGCACTACAGGTATCTCCGAAGGTGTCTGTTGAGTTGGCATGGATCAAGACTGGGATTTGTTACTCCGTGTGACGGAGAGGTATCTCAGGGCCCACTCGGTAATGCAACATCACAACAAGCCTTGCAAGCAATGTGACTAATATGTTAGCACGGGATCTTGCATTATAGAACGAGTAAAGAGACTTGCCGGTAACGAGGTTCAACTAGGTATGGAGATACCGACGGTCAAATCTCGGGTAAGTAACATACCGAAGAACAAAGGGAACGTTATACGGGATTGATTGAATCCTTGACATAGAGGTTCGACCGATGAACATCTTCGTAGAATATGTAGGAACCAATGTGGACGTCTAGGTCCCACCATTGGTTATTGTTTGTAGAGGTGTCTCGGTCATGTCTACATAGTTCTCGAACCCGCAGGGTCTGCACACTTAAGGTTCGGTGACGTTTTGGTAGTGTAGAGTTATGTATGGTGGTGACCGAAGGTTGTTCGGAGTCCCGGATGAGATCCCGGACGTCACGAGGAGCTCCGGAATGGTCCGGAGGTAAAGATTCATATATAGGAAGTCCCAGTTTGGTCGCCGGAAAAGTTCCGGGCTCATCGGTAGTGTACCGGGAGTGCCGGTAGTGTACCGGGAGACCATCGGGAGGGGTATTTAGACCCAAGAGGCTTTATGGGCTATAGGAGGATGAATACCAGCCCTTAGTGGGCTGGTGGAAGTCCTACACAAATCCCATGAGTCTGGAAAGAAAATACTAAAAGGAAAAAAGGTGGAAAAAGTCAAAAAAGGGCCAAGTAAGGAAGGAGTCCTAATCCTACTAGGAGTGGAGGAAGAGGACTCCTCCCTCCTTGGTTTGGCCGAACCAAGGGCTGCCTTTTTGGCAACCAAGCCTCCTCCTCCTCTCCTGCTATATATACTAGAGGATTTTAGGGTTTTGGCACAAGATTTTCAGCCACGTGCCACCCGTTCCTCTAGTGCATAGTTTCTCCTCTAGATCGGTTTTCTGCGGTGCTTAGGCGAATCCCTGCTGGAATAACTCCACCACCATCACCGGAGCGTCATCACGCTGCCGGTGAACTCTTCCTCCTCTCTGCCTCCTCTTGCTGGATCAAGACGGTGGAGATCGTCATCAAGCTGCACGTGTGCTGAACGCGGAGATGCCGTCTGTTCGGTACTAGATCAGAAGGATCGTGATCAAGGCCACGGGACGTTCGTGATCGGATCGCGGGACGGATCGTGACGAGATCGTGGGACGGTTCGTGATTGCTTCGCGGGATGGTTCGTGATTGGATCGCGGGAGGCTTGGCGATTTGGATCGCGAAGAAGTACGACTACACCAACCGCGTTTCTCAACGCT
Organism: Hordeum marinum; assembly: GCA_022496015.1. NCBI lineage: Eukaryota > Viridiplantae > Streptophyta > Magnoliopsida > Poales > Poaceae > Hordeum > Hordeum marinum. Next base: position 391,128,603 of record CM039676.1, on the reverse strand, counting down.
TCCCGCTTAGCGATCTACAAGGGTACGTAGATCCACTCTCCCTCTCGTACATTCTCATCACCATCGATAGGTTTGCGTGTGCATAGGAAAATTCTTGTTTCCCATGCGACGTTCCCCAACAGTGGTATCAGAGCTAGGTTGATGGTTCGATGAGATCTCGAGTAGAACACAAAAGGTTTGTGGGTGTTGATGCTTAGATTGCTTCCTCCGTTGGTCGTGTTTTGGTTCAGCGGTATTGTGGGATGAAGCGGCCCGGACCTACCTTACTCGTACGCTTACGAGAGACCGGTTCCCTCAATTGCACTTGTTGCAAAAGATGGCTAGCGGGTGTCAGTTTCTCCTACTTTAGTTGGATCGGATTCGACAAACGCGGTCCTTGAGAAGGTTGAAAACCAAACTATGTATCACCGTTGTGGTTTATGAGTAGGTGAGAATTTTTCTTGCTAGATACCCATAGCAGCCACGTAAAACTTGCAACAACAATTAGAGGATGTCTAACTTGTTTTTGCTGGGTATGTTGTGATGTGATATGGACAATTACATGATGAGATATATGTGATGTATGAGATGATAATGTGATGTATAGAATTTCACGACTTGCATATTGATCAATACGGCAACCGGCAGGAGCCAAAGGGTTGTCTTTAATTATTGTATGACCTGCATGTCAATCATTAAGCACTATGTAATGCTTTACTTTATCGCTACGGTAGCAATAGTAGTAGAAGCATGCAGGGCATGACAACCCCGATGGCGACACGTTGATGGAGATCAAGATGATGGAGATCATGGTGTCGTGTCGATGATGATGGAGATCATGCCGGTGTTTTGAAGATGGAGATCTTAAACACAAGTTCATGGCCATATCATGTCACTTATGAATTGCATGAGATGTTAATCCTTTTTATGCACCTTGTTTTGCTTAGTACGACAGTAGAATTATAAGGTGATCCCTCACTTAAATTTCAAGATAAATTGTGTTCTCCCCGAGTGTGCACCGTTGCGAAAGTTCGTCGTGTCGAGACACCATGTGATGATCGGGTGTGATAGACTCTACATTCACATACAACGGGTGCAAGCCAGATTTGCACGTGCAGAAGACTCGGGTTAAACTTGACGAGCCTAGCATGTACAGACATGGCCTTGGAACACAAGAGACCGAAAGGTCGAACATGAGTCATATAGTAGATATCATCAAGCTAATGATGTTCACCATTGCAGCCACCTCAACTCACATAATGATCGGACTTGAGTTGGTGAATTTGGATCATGTATCACTCGAATGATCAGAGGGATGTCAATTTGAGTGGGAGTTCTTAAGTAATATGATTAATTGAACTCATTATCATGAACATAGTCAATAATGTCTTTGCAAATTATGTTGTAGATTACTAGCTCGCGCTGTAGCTCCCTTAAATTTTTATATGTTCCTAGATAAATAGAGTTGAAAGATGTTGGTAGCAATATTGCGGACTGGGTCCGTGATCTGAGGATTGTCGTCATTGCTGCACAGAAGGCTTATGTCCTTAATGCACTGCTCGGTGCGCTACCCCCTCTAGCATCGTCTATAGATGTTGTGAACATCTGACAGGGACGTTTCGATGACTACTTGATAGTTTGTGTGTCATGCATTACGGCTTAGAATTGAGGCTCCAAAACGTTTTGAGCGTCACAAAACATATGAGATGTTCTAGGAGCAGAGATTGTGATCTCAGGCTCGTGCCTGTGTTGCGAGATATGAGATCTCCAACAAGATTCTTTGCGTGTAAGATGAAGGAGAATAGCTCAATCGTTGAGCATGTACTCAGATTGTCTGGGTACTACAATCGCTTGAATCAAGTGGGAGTTGATCTTCCAAATAAGATAGTGATTGATATAGTTCTCCAAGTCACTGTCACTAAAGCTACTAGAACTTAGTGATGAACTATAAAACACCAGGGATAGAAGTATTGATCACTGAGCTGTTCGCGATGTTTGACACCGCGAAGGTAGAAATCAAGAAGGAGCGTCAAGTGTTGATGGTTAATCAAACCACTAGTTTCGAAAAGGGCAAGAGCAAGGAGGGAAACTTCATGGATAGCAAGTCAGTTGCTGCTCCAGTGAAGCAACCCAAAGTTGAACTCAAACCCGAGACTAAGTGCTTCTATTATGAGGTGAGAGGTCGCTAAAGCGGAACAACCCTAGATACTTGGTAGATAAGAAGGCTGGCAACATCGACAGAAGTATATTTGATATACGAGTTATTGATGTGTACCTTGCTAGTACTCCTAGTAGCACCTGGGTATTGGATACCGGTTCGGTTGCTAAATGTTAGTAACTCGAAATAAAAGCTACGGAATAAACGGAGAACTAGCTAAGGGTGAGGTGATGATGTGTGTTGGAAATGTTTCCAAGGTTGATGTGATCAACATCGCACGCTCTCTCTACCTTTAGGATTAGTGACGAACCTAAATAAATGTTATTTGGTGTTTTGCGTTGAGCATGAAGATGATTAGATCATGTTTGTTGCAATACGGTTATTCATTTAAGTCAGAGAATAATGGTTATTCTGTTTACATGAATAATACCTTCAATGGTCATGCACCCAGTGAGAATGGTTTGTTGAAATCTTGATCGTAGTAATACACATGTTCATAACATTGATGTCAAAAGATACAAAGTTAAATAATGATAGTATCACATACTTGTGGCACTGCCGCAAAATGTCATATTGGTATAAAGCGCATGAAGAAACTCCAAGCTGATGGATATTTGGACTCATTCGATTTCGAATTGGTTGAGACATGCGAACCATGCCTCTTGGGCAAGATGACTAAAGGACCCCGTTGGATGGAGCGGGCAAGTGATTCATTGGAAATGATACATGTTAATGTATGCAATCTAGTGAGTCTTATAGCGTGCAGTGGATATCGTTATTTCCTTACCTTCACTGATGATTTGAGTAGATATAGTGTATATTTACTTAATGAAACACAAGTCTGAATCGTTTGAAAGGTTCAAGCAAATTCAGAGTGAAGTTTAAGATCATCCTGACAAGAAGATAAAAATGACCGCGATATGATCGTGGAGGTGAATATCTGAGTCATGAGTTTGGCATACAACTTAAGACAGTGTGAAAGTTGTTTCACAACTAAACGCCACCTGGAACACCATAGTGTGATGGTGTGTCCGAACATCATAGTTATGCTCTATTGGACATGGTGCATGCTATGATGTCTCTTATCGTTTTACTACTATAATTTTGGGGTTATGCATTAGAGACAACTACATTCACTTTAAATAGGGCACCATCTAAATCCGTTGAGATGACACCGTGTGAATTATGGTTTGATAGAAACCTAAGCTGTCATTTCTTAATATTTGGGGCTGCGACACTTGTGTTGAAAATATTTTCATCTAATGAGGTCGAACCCAAGGCGGACGAATGCATCTTCATAGAATACCCTAAGATCAGTTGGGTGAACCTTCTATCTCAGATCCAAGTGCAAAGTGTTTGTTACTAAAATGGATCCTTTCTCGAGGAAAAGTTTCTCTCGAAAGAATTGAGTGGGAGGAAGATAGAACTTGATGAGGTTGTTAAACCTTTGTTCAACCAGAGAGTAGCGCAGCGCAGAATGTTGTTTCTGTGAAGCCTACGTTAGTTGAAGAGGAAGTTAATGATGATGATCATGAAGCTTTAGGATCAAGTTACTATCGAACTTAGTAGGTCGACAAGGATGTGTACTGCTCCTAAGCGATACGACAACCCTGTCTTGGAGGTCATGTTGTTGGACAACGATGAACCTACGAGCTATGGAGAAGCGATGATGGGCCCGGATTCCGACAAATGGTTGGAGGCCATGAAATCCAAGATAGAATCCATGTATGAAAACCATGTATAGACTTTGGTAGACTTGCTCGTTGCACGACAGGTCGTTGAGTACAAATGGATCTTTAAAATGAAGACAGACGCTGATGGTAATTATCACCATTTGTAAAGCTCGACTTGTTGCAAAGTTGTTTATGACAAGTTCAAGGAGTTGACTGCGATGAGACGTTCTCACTCGTAGTGATGCTAAAGTCTGTTGGAAATATGTTAGCAGTTGCTGCATTTTTCAATTATGAAATCTGGCAGATGGATGTCAAAAACATCGTTTCCTTAACGGTTTTACTTGAGGAAAGGTTGTATGTGATACAACCAGAAGGTTTTGTTAGTCCTAAGGATGCTAAAAGGTGTACAAGCTTTAGTGATCCTTCTATGGACTGAAGCAAGCATCTCGGAGTTGGAATATGCACTTTTATGAGGTGATCAAAGTTTTGAGTCTATGCAAAGTTTATGAGAAACTTGTATTTACAATAAAGTGAGTGGGAGCACTATAGAATTTCTGATAAGTATATGTGGATGACATATTGTTGATCGGAAATAATGTAGGATTTCTGGAAAGCATAAATGGTTGTTTGAAAAGTGATTTTCAAAGGAAGACCTGGATAAAGCTACCTAATTGTTGAGCATCAAAATCTATAGAGATAGATCAAGATGCTTGATGAGACTTTCAATAAATACATACCTTGACAAGATTTTGAAAAAGTTCAAAATGGATCAGTCAGAGAAAGAGTTCTCGCTTGATTTATAAAGGTGTGGAGTACGCTCGACAATGGTAGAAGAAAGAGAAAAGACGAACGTCGTCCCCTATGCCTTAACCATAGGCTCTGTGTAGTACGCCATGCTGTGTACCGCACATGTGTGTGCCTTGCCATGAGTCTGTCAAGGGGTACTAGAGTGGTCCAGGAGTGGATCACTGGACAGCGGTCGAAATTATTTTTAGTAACCAGAGGACTAAGGAGATGTTTCTCGATTATGGAGGTAATAGAGAGTTTGTCGTAAAGAGTTATGTCGATGCAAGCTTTGAACACCAATCCGGATGGCTCGTAGTAGCAATCTGGATACGTATAGTGGAGCAGCCATTTGGTAAAGTACCAAGTTGAGTGTGGTTGCAGTTTTCATGGTTTGACATAGATTTGCAAAGTACACACGGATCTGAATGTTATAGACCCGTTGACTATAAGACCTCTCTCACATGCAAAGCATGATCGAACCCCAGAACTCATTGGGTGTTAGATTCATAACAGTGCAAATCACATGGTGATGTGAACTAGATTATTGACTCTAGTGCAAGTGGGAGACTGTTGGAAATATGCCCTAGAGGCAATAATAAATTAGTTATTATCATATTTCCTTGTTCATGATAATCGTTTATTATCCATGCTATAATTGTATTGATTGGAGACTTAAATGCATGTGTGGATACATAGACAAAACCATGTCCCTAGTATGCCTCTAATAGACTAGCTCGTTGATCAAAGGATGGTTAAGGTTTCGTAGCCAAGGAACTGAGATGTCATTTGATAATGGGATCACATCATTGGGAGAATGATGTGATGGAAAAGACCCAAATTACAAACATAGCATACGATCGTGTCAGTTTATTGCTGCTATTTTCCGCATGTCAAGTATATGTTCCTATGACCATGAGATCATGCAAGTCACTGACACCGAAGGGATGCTTTGTGTGTATCAAACTTCGCAATGTAACTGGGTGACTATAAAGGTGCACTACAGGTATCTCCGAAGGTGTCTGTTGAGTTGGCATGGATCAAGACTGGGATTTGTTACTCCGTGTGACGGAGAGGTATCTCAGGGCCCACTCGGTAATGCAACATCACAACAAGCCTTGCAAGCAATGTGACTAATATGTTAGCCACGGGATCTTGCATTACGGAATGAGTAAAGATACTTGCCGGTAACGAGGTTGAACTAGGTATGGAGATACCGACGATCGATTCTCGGGCAAGTAACATATCGAAGAACAAAGGGAACGTTATACGGGATTGATTGAATCCTTGACATAGAGGTTCGACCGATGAAGATCTTCGTAGAATATTTAGGAACCAATGTGGACGTCCAGGTCCCACCATTGGTTATTGACTGTAGAGGTGTCTCGGTCATGTCTACAGAGTTCTCGAACCCGTAGGGTCTGCACACTTAAGGTTCGGTGACGTTTCGGTAGTGTAGAGTTATGTATGGTGGTGACCGAAGGTTGTTCGTAGTCCCGGATGAGATCTCGGACGTCACGAGGAGCTCCGGAATGGTCTGGAGTTAAAGACTCATATATAGGAAGTCCCAGTTTGGTCGCCGAAAAAGTTCCGGGCTCATCGGTAGTGTACCGGGAGTGCCGGTAGTGTACCGGGAGACCACCGGGAGTGGTATTTTGACCCAAGAGGCTTTATGGGCTGTAGGAGGATGAATACCAGCCCTTAGTGGGCTGGTGGAAGTCCTACACAAAGCCCATGAGTCTGAAAATAAAATACCAAAAGGAAAAAGGTGGAAAAAGGCAAAAAAAGGGCCAAATAAGGAAGGAGTCCTAATCCTACTAGGAGTGGAGGAAGAGGACTCCTCCCTCCTTGGTTTGGCCGACCCAAGGGCTGCCTTTTTGGCAGCCAAGCCTCCTCCTCCTCTCCTCCTATATATACTAGAGGATTTTAGGGTTTTGGCACAAGATTTTCAGCCACGTGCCACCCGTTCCTCTAGTGCATAGTTTCTCCTCTAGATCGGTTTTCTGCGGTGCTTAGGCGAAGCCCTGCTGGAATAACTCCACCACCATCATTGGAGCGTCGTCATGCTTCCGATGAACTCTTCCTCCTCTCCGCCTCCTCTTGCTGGATCAAGATGGTGGAGATCGTCAACAAGATGCACGTGTGCTGAACGTGGAGGTGTCGTCTGTTCGGTACTAGATCGGAAGGATCGTGATCAAGGTCACGGGAGGTTCGTGATCGGATTGCGGGACGGATCGTGACGAGATCGTGGGACAGTTCATGATTGCTTTGCGGGACGGTTCGTGATTAGATCGCGGGACGCTCGGCGATTTGGATCGCGAAGAAGTACGACTACACCAACCGCGTTTCTCAACGCTTCCCTCTTAGCGATCTACAAGGGGACGTAGATCCACTCTCCCTCTCGTAGATTCTCATCACCATGGATAGGTTTGCGTGTGTGTAGGAAATTTTTTGTTTCCCATGCGACGTTCCCCAACAAAATACCCAGGCACTACTACGAGAGCTAGTAAGGTACACATCAATAACATGTATATCATATATACCTTGTTTGGTTTTGGCCGCCTTCTTGTCAGCCAGGTACTTGGGGCAGTTCCGCTTCCAGTAACCAGTTTCCTTGCAATGAAAGCACTCAGTCTCCAGCTTAGGTCCATGCTTAGGCTTCTTTACAGGAGTAGCAATTGCTTTGCCATCCTTCTTGATTTTACCCTTCTTGCCTTTTCCTTTGCCGTTTTTCTTGAAACTAGTGGTTTTATTGACCATCAACACTTGATGTTCTTTCTGGATTTCAGACAGCGACTTTTAGCATCGCAAACAGCTCGGGAACTGACTTGTTCATCCCGTGCATGTTATAGTTCATCACAAAGCTTTTGTAACTAGGTGGCAGTGATTGAAGAACTCTGTCAGTGATCGCCTCTGGCAGAAGGATAATTCCTAACTCCGCCAAACGAGTCGAGTACCCAGACATTCTGAGTACATGTTCACTGATAGATCCGTTCTCGTCCATTTTGCAAGCATAGAACTTATTGGAGGTTTCATACCTCTCGATCCGGGCGTTCGTCTCAAAGATAAACCTCAACTCCTGGAACATCTCATATGCTCCATGACGTTCAAAATGTCTTTGAAGTTCCGGTTCTAAGCCATACAATATTGCACACCGAACTATTGAGTAATGTCCAGCATGTGTCTCCCAAACGTTCTTAACGTCTTCGGATGACACGGGAGCGGGTGGGTCACCAAGCGGTGCATGAAGGGCATATAATTTCTGGGAAGCCGTGAGGATAATCCTCAGATTACGGGCCCAGTCAACAAAGTTACTTCCATCATCTTTCGGCTTAGCTTTCTCTAGGAACGCATTAAAATTCAGGGGTGCTACCGTGCCAGCCATTGATCTACAACATAAATATACAAAGGTTACTTAGACTATTGTTCAAGATAATGAGTTTAGTTAATCAAATTACTAAAGCTCCCACTCAAATTGACATCCCTCGGGTCATCTGAGTGTCACATGATCCAAATTCACCAACTCAAGTCCGATCATCACGTGAGTTAAGGTGGCTTCATTGGTGAACATCATTATGTTGATCATATCTACTATATGACTCATGCTCGACCTTTCGGTCTCTTGTGTTCCGAGGCCATGTCTGTACATGCTAGGCTCGTCAAGTTTAACCCGAGTGCTCCGCGTGTGCAAAACTGTCTTGCACCCGTTGTATGTGAACGTAGAGTCTATCACACCCGATCATCATGTGGTGTCTCAACACGACAAACTTTCGCAACGGTGCACACTCGGGGAGAACACAATTTTATCTTGAAATTTAAGTAAGGGATCACCTTGTAATGCTACCGTCGTACTAAGCAAAACAAGGTGCATAAAAGGATTAACATCACATGCAATTCATAAGTGACATGACATGGCCATGACCTTGTTCTTAAGATCTCCATCTTCACAGCACCGGCATGATCTCCATCGTCACCGGCATGACACCATGATCTCCATCATCTTGATCTCCATCAACGTGCTGCCATAGGGGTTGTGGCGCCAGCTGCTTCTACTTCTATTGCTACCGTTTAGCGATAAAGTAAAGCATTACATAGCGCTTAATGATTGACGCGCAGGTCATACAATAATTAAAGACAACCCTATGGCTCCTGCCGGTTGCTGTACTCATCGACGTGCAAGTCGTGAAATTCTATACATCACATGATCATCTCATACATCACATATATCACATCATGCAATTGGCCATATCACATCACAACATACCCTGCAAAAACAAGTTAGACGTCCTCTAATTGTTGTTGCATGTTTTACGTGTCTGCTACGGGTATCTAGCAAGAACGATTCTCACTAGCGCATAAACCACAACGGTGATACATAGTTTGCTTTTCAACCTTCTCAAGGACCGCCTTTGTCGGATCCGATCCAACTAAAGTGAGAGAAACTGTCACCCGCAAGCCATCGAAGCAACAAGTTGCATCGAGGGAACCGGTCTCTCGTAAGCGTACGAGTAATGTGGTCCGGGCCGCTTCATATCACAATACCGCTAAACCAAAATACGACCAAGGGAGGAAGCAATCTAAGCATGAATGCCCACAAACCTTTTGTGTTCTACTCGAGATCTCATCGAACCATCAACCTAGATCATGATGCCACTGTTGGGGAATGTCGCATGGGAAACAAAAAGTTTCCTACGCGCATGCAAACCTATCCATGGTGATGAGCATCTACGAGAGGGGGAGTCTATCTACGTACCCTTGTAGATCGCTAAGAGGGAAGCGTTAAGAAACACGGTTGGTGTAGTCGAACTTCCTCGCGATCCTAATCGCCGAGCGTCCCGCGATCCAATCACGAACCGTCCCGCGATCCAATCACGAACCGTCTCGCGATCTTGTCACGATCCGTCCCGCGATCCAATCACGATCGTCTCGTGGCCTTGATCACGATCCTTCCGATCTAGTACCGAACGGACGGCACCTCCGCGTTCAGCACACGTGCAGCTTGATGACGATATCCACCATCTTGATCCAGCAAGAGGAGGTGGATAGGAGGAAGAGTTTGCCGGCAGCATGACGGTGCTCCGGCGATGGTGGTGGAGCAATTCCGGCAGGGCTTCGCCTAAGCACTGCGAAACTACGATCTAGAGGAGCACCGGTGGAACGGGTAGCACATGGTCGTAAATTCTGTCCAAAAAGCACCCAATCCACCATTATATAGAGTCAGCCTTGGCGCAAGGCCAAGGCCTCCTAGGAGTTGGCCGGCCAAGGGGGAGGAGTCCCACTCCTCCTCCAATCCTAGTTGGACTAGGATTGCTCCCTATTGGCCCTTTTTTCACCTTTTTCTTTAGCCTCTTTGTCTCCTACGCCATGGGCATTTTTGTGGCTGTTCCTCCAGCCCACTAAGGGCTGGTTATTACTCTCCACAGCCCATGGACCCTCTGGGGTCGAAATACCCCTCCCGGAGGTCTCCTGGTACACTACCAGCACTCCCGATACACTACCGCTGAGCCCAAAACTTTTCCGGCGACCAAACTGGGACTTCCTATATATGAATCTTTACCTCCGAACCATTCCGGAGCTCCTCATGGCATCCAGGATCTCATTCGGGACTCCGAACAACCTTCGGTCACCACCATACATAACTCTATACTACTGAAACGTCACCAAACCATAAGTGTGCAGACCCTGCGGGTTTGAGAACTATGTAGACATGACCGAGACACCTCTACGGTCAATAACCAATGGAGGGACCTGGACATCCACATTGTTTCCCACATATTCTACGAAGATCTTTATCGGTCGAACCTCTATGTCAAGGATTCAGTTAATACCGTATAACGTTCCCTTTGTTCTTCGGTATGTTACTTGCCCGAGATTCGATCGTCGGTATCCCAAGACCTAGTTCAATCTCATTACCGGCAAGTCTCTTTACTCATTCCGTAATGCAAGATCCCGTGGCTAACATATTAGTCACATTGCTTGCAAGGCTTGTTGTGATGTTCCATTACCGAGTGGGCCCTGACATACCTCTCCGTCACACGGAGTAACAAATCCCAGTCTTGATCCATGCCAACCCAACAATCACCCTCGGAGATACCTGTAGTCCACCTTTATAGTCACCCAGTAACGTTGTGACGTTTGATACACACAAAGTATTCCTCCGGTGTCAGTGAGTTGCATAATCTCATGGTCATAGGAACATATACTTTGACCTGCGGAAAACAGCAGCAATAAACTGACACGATAATATGCTACGTTTGTACTTTGGGTCTAATCCATCACATCATTCTCCTAATGATGTGATCCCGTTATCAAATGACATCTCATGCCCATGGCTACCAAACCTTAACCATCCTTTGATCAACGAGCTAGTTCACTAGAGGTATACTAGGGACATAGTGTTTTGTCTATGTATCCACACATGTATCCATGTTTCCAATTAATACAATTCTAGCATGGATAATAAACAATTATCATGAACAAGGAAATGCAATAATAAACACTTTATTTATTGCCTCTAGGGCATATTTCCAACAAGTTTATGTTCCATGCTATAACTGCAATGATTCTCGAGTATACAATAACCACAAGGCTTGGAGGGAAACTCATGTGCACGTGTGGTATAATAAACGGTAAATTGAATTCCTAGTCTAGCCTCTAAGACTGGCTCAAGTATTGCATGATGATCCTGTTTTCCTGATCATGGCCATGGCTATGCCGGCAATTTTGAGGACGCGATGTTGGTAGAACACTCGTGTTGAATCGATCCGAATTGATGTTATGCTATAAGATACATTCGTCGCAAGTTAATGGTAAATAACATAGAGATGGTTAACGTATGCATAATTCCTTAGACCATGAGAGTATCGAGTTTCTTCATGATTGCTTAATGAACTTTGGGGTTTGTTAAACGTCATCCGTAAATGGGTGGCTATTACGGCGGCTTACAGGTTCATGGAAAAGTATGTCCAGTAACATGATGGCTCAAGATTGGTATTTGCTCCTCCGACGATGGAGAGATATCTATGGGCCCTCTCGGTGTTACGGTATCCATCATCGTCTGGCCAGACACTTTGTGCTTTGATCACGGGGATGCCGGAACACGGGAACGAGAAAAGAGAACAATACCGGCAACGAGGTAACTGGCATAGTGGACAAGTTGTTGATCCACGAGGATACCTACATGTCTCACCTCGGGTAATTGCAACATATCTCGAAGCAACAGCAATAGCTCACGGCAACTGGAGGTTCACCCGAATATTCATTCGTGTGGGTATAGGGGTCAATATGGGTGTCCACGGCTCCGATGTTGATCATTGATCGGAAGGGGTGCCGGGTCATGCCTATGCTTCACCGAACCTATAGGGTCACACGCTTAAGGGTCATCTATCTGTTGAATACTAGACAGGGAGTCTGAGAGAAAATCACCGAAAAGTTTCAGACACCAGAAAAGTTTCGGACAGCAGAAAAGTTCCGCAGACAGAACACCGAAACAGTTTCGGTAAAACTAAAAAGTAGTTTTAGGGGATACCATTAAGTCAAATTGGTTTCGGCACATGCATGATAATTCTTGGAGGGTGCTAGAATCATTCTGGAAACTTCTGGGAATTTTCTGGAAGAAAAACCGGAAATGTTCCGGAGCTGCCGGAACCGCTTTAGCTGCTTCTCGCAGATGAAAATCACTATTTTGGAATTGTTCCAGATTGCATTAAAAATAATTTTAGTGGGGTACTAGAATTTTTCTAAGCCCACATAAATATTTTCAGTTCGATCGGACGCTAAAAAATGTCGTCGTGAATAGTGAAAGTGCTTTTTGGATATTTATGGAAAAGCACCTTTTTGGATATTTCCAAAAAGGCTTCTAGAAGGGATTGGGGAGCAAGGTAGCTCCTCATGGTCCACCCCCAAGGGTTGGCCGGCCAAGGGTGGAGCTCCTCCATAGAGCTCCACATGGCACCCCTTTTCCTTCTTATGTTTTTTTATGTGTGACATAAAGTGGGGGTAGTTTGGTATTTTCAAGTCCCAACCCTACCCCTTGGTTTTCCTATAAATAGAGGAGTTGTGGGCTGCCATCTCTTCATCCTTTTGCTCTCATACACATGCTTTGCTTTGCAAGCTCTCTCTCTCCCTCCCACGAAAAGAGTCTTTCGTAGAGCCAAAAGGTTGTCTGGGTTCCGGCAGGAACTAGTTCTGGATGGCGAAGCCCTGCTGGATAGATGGCACCGTATGTGTGAAACCCCATAGAGAGGTCGTAGTTTCGATCTTTTTCCCGAGGGGTTGTTCGTGTGTCCTCCCGTAGGGCTATCCGAGTCTCCGTTCGAGTTTCGAGGGTCCTCCCGAAGGGCTGTCCGCGACATCGTCCGGGGGGCTGTCCGACAAGGGACTACATCCTTGTGGTTGGGAGGTTGTAAAATCCTAGCTGCAGGGAACTGCACCAACGATCTCCATCGACTCTTCTTCCGCTGCGCTTCGAGTCGGTACGGATCAGATCAAACCTTGTATACAGTCTCCATAGTAGTCCTGGGCGTGCTTGCTATACCGAAATTTTTTGTTTTCTGTCGCGTTCCCCAACAGTGGCATCAAGAGCCAGGCTATGAGTAGATGCATTTTATGATCTAGAATACATGATACGTATGGGTATTGCATATTATAATTTTGTAGTAGATGAGATCTATTGCTGAAAATTATCTGTGCGGGTAGCAGAAGAAATCTGTTACTAGATGTTCCTGTTGCTTCCCGTGAATTTGCGTAGTCCTGATCTTGATGGAATGGTGGAATCTTACAAAGTTCTGGCAATACGCGATCCTTTCATGCTGCTCGTGAGTATGCTGATTGACAGATCAACGAAGTGCTAACAGTTCTTTGGGTTCCACCATAGTTAAAGAAAGATGGATGTTTCGCAGACGAAAGGGCAATGCAGATATGATCTGCACGAGGGTCACGCGTATGACGAAGTTTAGTATGGGGGTCGAGATTTTATTATCTCTTGTTTCATACACCTTGGAAAGTTAATCTAGCAACTTGAATTATCATACTTGATGATAAACGTTGGTAGCTGCGGTTTGAGTCAAAACCTTAGAAGCCACGTAAAATAAATTTTTGTATAAACCGATTAGAAGCATCTAACTTTGTTTTGCAGGATGGTTTGCATGTGATGTGGTATAGCAATGCTCATATTAATTTGATTATGTATGATATGACTATATAATGTAATTAACATGACTCGCGTGTCATAATTCGGCATGATGGTTGGAGCCATATGATTGCACTTTAATGACCTATGTGTCAACCTTATGTAATGCACTTATTTTATTATCTATAGAGATAGCAATATTATCTGGTGCATCTACAAGGTGGTGGCAATCTTCGCAAAGGTGAACACCGACGCGAATGCCGAAGACGAAGAAATACTTGACTTCTCCGTCAGAAAGGGCTATACCATATCATGCTATTATGAATTGCCTGAGATGTTTATCCCTCTTAATGCACCCTTCTTAATAGCGTGGTAGTCGCTTTTTATTAGGGTGATCTCTCACTAAGAATATCAAGTAGTTAGTGTTCTCCCAAGTGTAGCACTGTCACGACACCTATCTCTTCGGGGTATCACATGGTTACATGGGTACGAACGATTAGAGAACTGTGAGGCGGGTGAGTTGAGACCTCGCAGCGAGATCACTTGGTTGTCTTGACATTCAGGCATGAAAGTAATGAGCTCGGAACACACGCATCGAAAGATGAACAAGAGTCACATAGAGATGTGATTGGCAAGTTGGCCTACCAATTGAAATTCTCGTCACTTGAGATGGTTACATCCTTGACGTTGAATTGAAAGTTGGGTCTTGCATCACTCACAATCAATTATGAGAGATATTGATTTGAGTGGGAGTGCACCTTAGTATAAAAATTGTTTATTCACTAGTGCCAAAAATTATTATGAACAAAGTCTAAGTGAACTTGTGTTTTCTATTGTAGATCAAATGTCTCGCAACACTACGTTCAACTTAGGCCCTATGTTAGAGAAAGAGAAGTTAGCTGTGAATGGAAACAACTATGCGGACTGGGTCCGTACCCTAAGGATTGTCCTCCGGGGTGCTAAGAAAGTTTACGTGGTTGACGACCCCTTCCTCCTAAACCAGTGGCAACAGCCGCGGCAGACATACAAAATGTCTGGGCCACTAAGGATGATGATTACAACTTACTGCAGTGCCTCATGCTTTCTTGCATGAGTTTAGAGCTTCAAAAACATTTTGAATTCCATAACTCCTTTGATATGATAAAGGATCTGGATGCTCTTTACAATTTTAATGCACGGTCTGAACGTTTTGACATCATGAAAATGATGGCGGAGACCAAGATGGCTGAGGGCAGTTTAGTTGGCGAGCACGTATTCAATATGATTGGCTATGCTAAAAGGCTTAAAATCCTGGAATTCCCACTTCCAGAAGAGCATGTTATGGACTTGTTGCTAGGTTCACTCCCCCTATCTTATGGTGGTTTTATCATGAACTACAACATGAATGGGATGGACAAAACATCAAATGAGGTGCTTGCCATGCTGAAAACTGCTGAAGGAGGACTGCAGAAAAATCGCAAGCAAGTGTTGCTTGTGAATAAAACTACCAGTTTAAAAAAGAAAGGCAAGCCAAAGAAGGGCAAGGGCACCGGTAAGACCGGCTTCTAAAGAAAATCTAAGGGCAGAGCCAAGAATGAAACTGAGTGCTTCTACTACAAGGGCACATGACACTGGAAGAGAAACCGCAAGAAGTATCTGGAAGATAAGAAGTCCGGGAAAACATGAAAATGTATAATTGTTATACAAGTCAATGTCATTGACGCTTTGCTTGCTAGCGAAAATTCTAAGTCTTGGGTATTTGATACCGGATCGGTTGCTCACATTTGCAACTCGATACAGGGGCTTCAGAAGGTGCGCAAACTAGCAAATAATGAAGTCGTGATGCGTGTCAGGAACGGCGCTGGGATCACTGCTCAAGCTGTCGGCATTATGCCTCTACGTCTCCCTTTAGGATTTATTTTAGAACTTAGTAACTGTTATTTTCTTCTGTTGTTTTGTAGAAACATTATCTCTGGATCATCTTTAGTACACGATGGGTACTCCTACAAGTCTGAGAACAATGGTTGTTCACTTTATTGTAAGGATATGTTTTATGGATTTGCGCCATTGTTGGGGGCCTTTTCATACTAAATCTTGATTGTGGAAATGATGTCTTTAACGTGAATGCTAAACGCCTTAAGAAGGCTGATACCACCACCACTTACTTGTGGCACTGTCGGCTTGGCCACATCAGAAAGAAACGCATGCAAAGACTCCATGAAGATGGAGTTTTACTGTCCCTTGATTTTGAATCATTTGACACATGTAAAGCTTGCTTGATGGGAAAAATGACCAAGACGTCATTCATGGGTCATCCTGAATGGGCAGGTGAATATTGGAAATAATACATAGTGATGTATGTGGTCCAATGAACACGGCCGCACGGGGTGGGTATTTTTACTTCGTGACTTTTACTGATGATTTAAGTCGGTATGGCTATATCTACATGATGAAGCATAAGTCGGAACCCTTTGAAAAGTTCAAAGATTTTCAGAATGAGGTATAAAATCATCGTGACAAAAAGATTAAGTTTCTACGGTCTGATTGCGGAGGCGAATATCTTAGTCATGAGCTTGGCCAACATCTGAGTGACCGTGGAATCGTTTCACAGCTTACGCCTCCCTGAACTCCACAGCGAAACGGAGTGTCGGAACAACGTAACCGAACCCTGTCAGACATGGTAAGGTCGATGATGTCTCTTACAGATCTATCGATATCTTTTTGGGGTCACGCACTACTCACTGCCGCTTATACATTAAACAGAGCGCCGTCTAAGTCTGTTGAGACGACACCACAT
This sequence comes from Hordeum marinum, assembly GCA_022496015.1. Lineage (NCBI taxonomy): Eukaryota > Viridiplantae > Streptophyta > Magnoliopsida > Poales > Poaceae > Hordeum > Hordeum marinum. The sequence goes on along the minus strand of CM039676.1, from coordinate 391,112,104 downwards.
GAGATGTGGTATGGGAAGATACCTAGTGTGTCGCATCTCAAAGTTTGGGGTTGTGAGGCATACGTAAAACGTTACAACCAACCAAAATAGAACCTAGATCAAACAAATGTTACTTTGTAGGTTATCCAAATAACACCAGTGGATATTCCTTGTACCACCAGTCCGAAGGCAAAATGTTTGTCGCAAAGGTTGCACACTTTCTCGAGAAAGAATTTCTCGCTGAAGAATTGAGTGGGAGGACAGTACAACTTAATGAGATTGGTGAATCTTCAGCAACCGTTGACATGGCTAAAGAACCGGAAGAAATTCTGCTAATTATCCCTACAACCGAGCTGGAAGTTGTCACATGTGATGCGGAGACTTCAAACAATGTTGTTACCTAACTACGCAGATCAGGTAGGGCTATCCAGCCACCTGAGTGGTTTCATAATGAAATCTTCATTCTTGAAGATGATGAACCTACGCACTACAAGGAAGCGATGGCGGGGCCTAGCTCAAGGGAATGGCACAAAGCCATGAGATCCGAAATGGAATCCATGTATGAAAACTAAGTTTGGAACTTGGAAGAACTTCCAGATGGCGTAAAACCCATTGGTAGTAAATGGATTTTCAAAATAAAGACGGACACAGATGGTAACATTACTATCCATAAAGCTAGAATTGTCAGGAAAGGGTTGATGCAAGTTCCAGGAGTGGACTACGACAAGACTTTATCGCCTGTAGCTATGCTTAGGTCTGTTCGGATATTACTAGCAATTGCTGCTTATTTCGATTATGAAATATGGTAGATGGATGTCAAAATGGCTTTCCTAAATGGAAACATTGAACAGGATGTATACATGATACAGCCAGAAGGATTTGTCGATCCTAAGAATGCTGGAAAGGTATGTAAGCTTCAGAAAGCCATTTATGGTATGAAGAAAGCATCAAGGAGCTGGAACATTCGTTTTGATGAAGTAGTCAAAGAGTTTGGATTCATCAGGAATGATGAAGAATCTTGTGTTTACAAGAAGTTCAGTGGGATCTCAAAAGCTTTTCTAATCTTGTATGTGGATGACATATTGTTGATTGGAAATGATGTGAATTTTCTTAGCGAAATAAAAGACTCATTCAAGAAGAGTTTTTCAATGCAAGAATTGGGTGAAGCGGCATATGTATTGGGCATCAGGATCTATAGAGATAGATCAAGACGCCTAATAGAGCTTAGCCAAAGCACGTACATTGACAAGGTGTTGAAAAGGTTCAACATGGAGAACTCCAAGAAAGGCCTACTCCCCATGTCACTTGGCACAGTGCTTTGCAAGAATCAGAGTCCTCGGACCCTCGATGAGCGAGTACAAATGAATGATATTCCATATGCTTCGGTAGTTGGTTCTATTATGTATGCCATGCTATGTACAAGACCGGATCTTTCCTATGCGCTAAGTGTTAGCAGCCGGTACCAAGTGTTGGAAATATGCCCTAGAGGCAATAATAAATTAGTTATTATCATATTTCTTTGTTCATGATAATCGTTTATTATCCATGCTATAATTGTGTTGATCGGAAACTCAGATACATGTGTGGATACATAGACAACACCATGTCCCTAGTATGCCTCTAGTAGACTAGCTCGTTGATAAAAAGATGGTTAAGGTTTCCTAGCCATGGACATGAGATGTCATTTGATAACGGGATCACATCATTAGGAGAATGATGTGATGGACAAGACCCAAACTACAAACGTAGCATATGATCGTGTTAGTTTATTGCTATTGTTTTCTACATGTCAAGTATATGTTCCTATGACCATGAAATCATGCAAATCACGGACATCTGAGGAGGGCCTTGTGTGTATCAAATGTCGAAAAGTAACTGGGTGACTATAAAGGTGCTCTATAGGTGTCTCCGATAGTGTATGTTGAGTTGGCATGGATCGAGACTGGGATTTGTTACTCCGTGTGACGGAGAGGTATCTCAGGGCCCACTCGGCAATACAACATCACAACAACCCTAGCAAGCAATGTGGCTAAGTGTTATTCACGGGATCTTGTATTATGGAACAAGTAAAGAGACTTGCCACTAACGAGGTTGAACTAGGTATGGAGATACCGACGATCGAATCTCTTGCAAGTAAAATACCGAAGAACAAAGGGAACATCATACGGGATTAACTGAATCCTTGACCTAGAGGTTCGACCGATAAAGATCTTCGTAGAATATGTAGGAACCAATGTGGACATCCAGGTCCCGCCATTGTTTATTGACCTTAGAGGTGTCTCGGTCATGTCTACATAGTTCTCGAACCCGCAGGGTCTACACACTTAAGGTTTGGTGACGTTTCGGTAGTATAGAGTTAAGTACGATGGTGACCGAAGTTTGCTTGGAGTCTCGGATGAGGTCCTGGACATTACGAGGAGCTCCGGAATGGTCCGGAGGTAAAGATTCATATATAGGAAGTCCTGTTTTGGTCGTCAGAAAAGTTCCGGGCTTATCGGTAGTGTACCGGGAGTGCCGGTAGTGTACCGGGAGACCTCCGGGAGGGGTATTTCGACCCAAGAGGCTTCATGGGCTGTGAAAGAGTGAATATCAGCCCTTAGTGGGCTGGTGGAAACTCCCACACAAGGCCCATGTGGCTGGAGAAGAAAACCGAAATGGAAAAAGGTGGAAAAAGGAAAAAAGGAAAAAAGGAAAAAAAGGAAGAAATCCTAATCCTACTAGGAGTGGAGGAGGTGGACTCCTCCTCTCCTAGTTCGGCCGAAGCCTATATGGCTTGGAGGCCAAGCGGCCTCCTCTCCTCCCATATATACTAGTGGATTTCTAGGGTTTTGCACTTGTTTTTCAGCCACGTGCAACCCTAATCTCTAGTGGATAGTTTCTCCTCTAGATCGGATTTCTGCAGTGCTTAGGCGAAGCCCTGTGGAATTGCTCCACCACCATCGCGGGAGCGCTGTCACACTGCCGGCGAACTCTTCTACCTGTCCGCTCTCCCTTGCTGGATCAAGACGGCGGAGATCGTCATCAAGCTGTACGTGTGCTGAACGCGGAGGTGTCGTCCGTTCGGCTCTAGATCGGAAGGACCGTGATCAAGATCGCGAGACGGATCGTGATGAGATCGCAGAACGGATCGTGATGAGTTCGCGGGATGGATCATGATGAGTTCATGGGACGTATCGTGATTGGATCGCGGGACAGATCGTGATGAGATCGCGGGACGCTCGGCGATTTGGATCGCGAAGACGTTCGACTACGCCAACCGTGTTTCTTAACACTTCCCGCTTAGCGATCTACAAGGGTACGTAGATCCACTCTCCCTCTCGTATATGCTCATCACCATGGATAGATCTTCGTGTGCGTAGGAAAAAATTTGTTTCCCATGCAACATTCCCCAACAGTGGTATCAGAGCTAGGTCTATGTGTAGATGAGATCTCCAGTAGAACACAAAAGGTTTGTGGGCGTTGATGCTTAGATTGCTTCCTCCCATGGTCAGATTTTGGTTTAGTGGTATTGTGAGATGAAGCAGCCCGGACCAACATTACTCGTACGCTTATGAGAGACCGGTTCCCTCAACCGCAACTTGTTGCATAGATGGCTTGCGGGTGACAGTTTCTCTCACTTTAGTTGGATCAGATTCGACAAAGGCGGTCCTTGAGAAGGTTGAAAAGCAACTAGTGTATCACCATTGTGGTTTTTGCGTAGATGAGAATTGTTCTTGCTAGATAGCCGTAGCAGACACGTAAAACATGCAACAACAATTAGAGGACGTCTAACTTGTTTTTGCAGGGTATGTTGTGATATGATATGGCCAATTACATGATGTGATATATGTGATGTATGAGATGATCATGTGATGTATAGATTATCGTGACTTGCATGTCGATGAGTACGGCAACCGGCAGGAGCCATAGGGTTATCTTTAATTATTGTATGACCTGCGTGTCAATCATTAAGCGCTATGTAATGCTTTAGTTTATCGCTATGGTAGCAATAGTAGTAGAAGCATGTTGGGCGCGACAACCCCGATGGCGACACGTTGATGGGGATCAAGATGATGGAGATCATGGTGTCGTGCCAGTGACGATGGAGATCATGCCGGTGCTTTCATGATGGAGATCAAAAGCACAAGATCATGGCCATATCATGTCACTTATGATTTGCATGTGATGTTAATCCTTTTATGCACCTTGTTTTGCTTAGGTCGACGGTAGCATTATAAGGTGATCCCTCACTTAATTTCAAGATAAATTGTGTTCTCCCCGAGTGTGCACCGTTGTGAAAGTTCGTCGTGTTGAGACACCACGTGATGATCGGGTGTGATAGACTCTACGTTCACATACAACGGGTGCAAGCCAGTGTTGCACATGCAGAATACTCGGGTTAAACTTGACGAGCCTAGCATGTACAGACATGGCCTCGGAACACAAGAGACCGAAAGGTCGAACATGAGTCATATAGGAGATATGATCAACATGATGATGTTCACCATTGCAGCCACCTCAACTCACGTGATGATCGGACTCGAGTTGGTGAATTTGGATCATGTATCACTCGAATGACCGGAGGGATGTCAATTTGAGTGGGAGTTCTTCAGTAATATGATTAATTGAACTCATTATCATGAACATAGTCAGTAGTGTCTTTGCAAATTATGTTGTAGATTACTAGATCGCGTTGTAGCTCCCTTAAATTTTTATATGTTCCTAGAGAAATAGAGTTGAAAGATGATGGTAGCAATATTGCGGACTGGGTCCGTGATCTGAGGATTGTCCTCATTGCTGCACAGAAGGCTTATGTCCTTAATGCACCGCTCGGTGCGCCAACCCCTCTAGCGTTGTTTGTAGATGTTGTGAACATCTGATAGACACGTTCTGATGACTACTTGATAGTTTAGTGTGTCATGCATTACGGCTTAGAATTGAGGCTCCAAACCATTTTGAACGTCACGGAACATATGAGATGTTTCTAAGAGCTGAAATTAGGATCTCAGGCTCGTGCCCGTGTTGCGAGATATGAGATCTCTAACAAGATTCTTTGCCTGCAAGATGAAGGAGAATAGCTCAATTGTTGAGCATGTACTCAGATTGTCGGGGTACTACAATCGCTTGAATCGAGTGGGAGTTGATCTTCCAGATAAGATAGTGATTGACATAATTCTTCAAGTCACTATCACTAAGCTACTAGAACTTGGTGATTAACTATAAATTGCCAGGGATAGAAATAATGATTCCTGAGCTATTCGCGATGTTTGACACCGCGAAGGTAGAAATCAAGAAGGAGCATCAAGTGTTGATGGTTAGTAAAACCACTAGTTTCGAGAAAGGGCAAGGGCCAGGAGGGAAACTTCATGGATGGCAAGTGAGTTGCTGCTCCAGTGAAGCAACCCAGAGTGGAACCCAAACCCGAGACTAAGTGCTTCGATTATGAGGAGAGCGGTCGCTGAAGCGGAACAACCCTAGATACTTGGTATATAAGATGGCTGGCAACGTCGATAGAAGTATATTTGATATACGTCTTATTGATGTGTACCTTACTAGTACTTCTAGTAGCACCTCGGTATTAGATACCGGTTCAGTTCCTAAATGTTAGTAACTCCAAGTAAAAGCTATGGAATAAACGGAGAACTAACCAAGGGTGAGGTGACGATGTGTGTTGGAAATGTTTCCAAGGTTGATGTGATGAACATCGCACGCTCTCTCTACGTTCGGGATTAGTGACGAACCTAAATAAATGTTATTTGGTGTTTTGCGTTGAGCATGAACGTGATTAGATCGTGTTTATTGCAACATGATTATTCATTTAAGTTAGAGAATAATGGTTATTCTGTTTACATGAATAATACCTTCAATGGTCATGCACCTAGTGAGAATGGTTTGTTGAATCTTGATCGTAGTAATACACATGTTTTTGATGCCAAAAGATACAATGTTAATTATGATAGTACCACATACTTGTGGCACTGCCGCTAAATGTCATATTGGTATAAAGCGCATGAAGAAACTCCATGATGATTGATCTTTGGACTCATTCGATTTCGAATCGGTTGAGACATGCGAACCATGCCTTTTGGGCAAGATGACTAAGGACCCCATTTTCCGGATTGATGGAGCGGGCAAGTGGTTTATTGGAAATGATACATGTTGATGTATGCAATCCAATGAGTCTTGTAACGTGCGGTGGATGTCGTTATTTTCTTACCTTCACTAATGGTTTGAGTAGATATAGTGGATATTTACTTAATGAAACACAAGTCTGAATCGTTTGAAAGGTTCAAGCAGATTCAGAGTGAAGTTTAAGATCATCGTGACAAGAAGATAAAGATGTCTACGATATGATCGTGGAGGTTAATATCTGAGTTACGAGTTTCGCATAAAACTTTGGACAATGTGAAAGTCGTTTCACAACTCACGCGACCTGGAACACCATACTGTGATGGTGTGTCCAAACGTCATAGTCGTGCTCTATTGGATATGGTGCTTGCTATGATGTCTCTTATCGATTTGCTACTATAATTTTGGGGTTATGCATTAGAGACAACTACATTCACTTTAAATAGGGCACCATCTAAATCCATTGAGATGACACCGTGTGAATTATGGTTTGATAGAAACCTAAGCTGTCATTTCTTAATGTTTGGGGCTGCGACGCTTGTGTGGAAAATGTTTTCACCTAATAAGCTCGAACCCAAAGCGGACAAATGCATCTTTATAAAATACCCTAAGAACAATTGGGTATACCTTCTATCTCAGATCCAAGTGCAAAGTGTTTATTGCTAAAAAAATGGGTCTTTTCTTGAGAAAGAGTTTCTCTCGAAAAGAATTGAGTGGGAGGAAGATAGAACTTGATGAGGTTGTTAAAACTTTGTTCAACCAGAGAGTAGCGCAGGACAGGAAGATGTTTCTGTGAAGACTACGTTAGTTGAAGAGGAAGTTAATGATGATGATCATGAAGCTTCAGGATCAAGTCGCTATCGAACTTTGTAGCTCGACAAGGATGTATACTGCTCCTGAGCGGTACGACAACCCTATCTTGGAGGTCATGTTGTTGGACAACGATGAACCTACGGGCTATGGATAAGCGATGATGGGCCCGGATTCCGACAAATGGTTGGAGACCATGAAATCCGAGATAGGATCCATGTATCAAAACCAAGTATAGACTTTGGTAGACTTGCTCGTTGGATGGTAGGTCGTTGAGTACAAATGGGTCTTTAAAATGAAGACAGACGCTGATGGTGAATGTCACCATTTATAAAGCTCGACTTGTCGCAAATAAGTTTTTGGCAAGTTCAATGAGATGACTGCGATGAGACTTTCTCACTCGTAGCGATTCTAAAGTCTGTTGGAATTATGTTAGCAGTTGCAGCATTTTTCAATTATGAAATCTGGCAGATGGATGTCAAAACATTGTTTCCTTAACGGTTTACTTGAGGAAAGGTTGTATGTGATACAACCAGGAGGTTTCGTCAGTCCTAAGGATGCTAAAAGGTGTGCAAACTTCAATGATCCTTCTATAAACTAAAGCAAGCATCTTGGAGTTGGAATATACACTTTGATGAGGTGATCAACGTTTTATGGTTTATACAAAGTTTATGAGAAACTTGTATTTGCAATAAAGTGAGTGGGAGCACTATACAGTTTCTGGTAAGCATATGTGGTTGACATATTGTTGATCGGAAATGATGTAGAATTTCTGGAAAGCATAAACGGTTGTTTGAAAAGAGGTTTTTCAAAGGAAGACCTGGATGAAGCTACCTAATTGTTGAGCATCAAGATCTATAGAGATAAATCAAGATGCTTGATGAGACTTTCAATGAGTACATACCTTGACAAGATTTTGAAAGAGTTCAAAATGGATTAGTCAGAGAAAGAGTTTTCACCTGATTTGTAAGGTGTGAAGTTGAGTGGGACTCAAAGCTCGACAACGGCAGAAGAAAGAGAAAGGACGAACGTCGTCCCCTATGCCTTAGCCATAGGCTCTGTATAGTATGCCATGCTGTGTACCGCACTTGTATGTGCCTTTCCATGAGTCCGTCAAGGGGTACAAGAGTGATCCAGGAGTGGATCACTAGATAGCGGTCAACATTATCCTTAGTGACTGAAAGACTAAAGGAATTGTTTCTCGATTATGGAGGTGATAAAGGGTTCGTCATAAGGAGTTACGTCGATGCAAGCTTTAACACTAATCCGGATGACTCGTAGTAGCAATCTGGATACGTATAGTGGAGCAGCCATTTGAAATAGTACCAAGTGGAGCGTGGTAGCAGTGTTTTACAGTTTGACGTAGAGATTTGCAAAGTACACACAGATCTAAATGTCACAGACCCGTTGACTATAAGACCTCTTTCACGTGCAAAGCATGATCGAGCCCAAGAACTCATTGGGTGTTAGATTCATAACAATGCGAATCACATAGTGATTTGAACTAGAATATTGACTCTAGTGCAAGTGGGAGACTGTTGGAAATATGCCCTAGAGGCAATAATAAATTAGTTATTATCGTATTTCTTTGTTCATGATAATCATTTATTATCCATGATATAATTGTGTTGATCGGAAACTCAGATACATGTGTGGATACATAGCCAACACCATGTCCCTAGTATGCCTCTAGTAGACTAGCTCGTTGATCAAAAGATGGCTAAGGTTTCCTAGCCATGGAAATGAAATGTCATTTGATAACGGGATCACATCATTAGGAGAATGATGTGATGGACAAGACCCAAACTACAAACGTAGCATATGATCGTGTTAGTTTATTGCTACTGTTTTCTGCATGTCAAGTATATGTTCCTATGACCATGAGATCATGCAACTCACGGACATCGGAGGAGTGCCTTGTGTGTATCAAACGTCGCAACGTAACTGGGTGACTATAAAGCTGCTCTACAGGTGTCTCCGATGGTGTCTGTTGAGTTCGCATGGATCGAGACTAGGATTTGTTACTCCGTGTGACGGAGAGGTATCTCAGGGCCCACTCGGTAATACAACATAACAACAAGCCTGCAAGCAATGTGGCTAAGTGTTAGTCATGGGATCTTGTATTACGGAATGAGTAAAGAGACTTGCCGGTAACGAGGTTGAACTAGGTACGGAGATACCGACGATCGAATCTCGGGCAAGTAACATACCGAAGAACAAAGGGAACATCATACGGGATTAACTGAATCCTTGACATAGAGGTTCGACCGATAAAGATCTTCGTAGAATATGTAGGAACCAATGTGGACATCCAGGTCCTGCCATTGGTTATTGACCATAGAGGTGTCTCGGTCATGTCTACATAGTTCTCGAATTCGCAAGGTCTGCACACTTAAGGTTTGGTGACGTTTCGGTAGTATAGAGTTAAGTATGGTGGTGACCAAAGTTTCTTCGGAGTCCCGGATGAGATCCTGGATGTCACGAGGAGCTCCGGAATGGTCCGAAGGTAAAGATTCATATATAGTAAGTCCTGTTTTGTTCGCCGGAAAAGTTCCGGGCTTATCGGTAGTGTACCGGGAGTGCCGGTAGTGTACCGGGAGACCTCCGGGAGGGGTATTTCGACCCAAGAGGCTTCATGGGCTGTGAGAGAGTGAATATAAGCCCTTATTGGGCTGGTGGAAACTCCCACACAAGGCCCATGTGGCTGGAGAAGAAAACCCAAAAGGAAAAAGGTGGAAAAAGACAAAAAGGAAAAAGGAGAGGAAGGAATCCTAAGCCTACTAGGAGTGGAGGAGGTGGACTCCTCCTCCCCTAGTTCGGCCGAAGCCTACATGGCTTGGAGGCCAAGCTGCCTCCTCTCCTCCTCTCCTCCTATATATACTAGTGGATTTCTAGGGTTTTGCACTTGTTTTTCAGCCACGTGCAACCCTAATCTCTAGTGCATAGTTTCTCCTCTAGATCGAATTTCTGAAGTGCTTAGGCGAAGCCCTGCAGGAATTGCTCCACCATCATCGCCGGAGCGACGTCACGCTGCCGGCGCACTCTTCTACCTCTACGCTCTCTCTTGCTGGATCAAGACGGCGGAGATCGTCATCAAGCTGTACGTGTGCTCAACGCGGAGGTGCCGTCCGTTCGGCGCTAGATCGGAAGGACCTTCATCAAGATCGTGAGACGGATCATGATGAGATCGCGGAACGGATCGTGATGAGTTCGCGGGACGGATCATGATGAGCTCACGGGACGGATCCTGATTGGATCGCAGGACGGATCATGATGAGATCGCAGGACGCTCGGCGATTTGGATCGCGAAGACGTTCGACTACACCAACTGCGTTTCTTAACGCTTCCCGCTTAGCGATCTACAAGGGTACGTAGATCCACTCTCCCTCTCGTAGATGCTCATCACCATGGATAGGTCTGCGTGTGCGTAGGAAAATTTATGTTTCCCATGCAACGTTCCCCAACACCAAGGTGATCCAGGATTGGAAAACTTGGCCGCAGTCAAGGGTATTCTTAAGTACCTCAGAAGGACCAAGGATTTACTCCTTGTGTACGGAGGTGATGAAGAGCTCATTGTAAGTTGTTACACTGATGCAAGCTTCATGACTGACCCAAATGACTTCAAATCTCAATCTGGCTATGTTTTCATATTGAACGGCGGCGCAGTTGATTGGAAAAGTTCCAAACAAATGACTATGGAAGATTCTACGACGGAGGCGGAATATGTTGCTGCTTCTGAAGCCTCCAAGCAAGCTCTCGGTATCAAGAAATTTCTTGAAGACCTTGGTGTCATTCCAAGTGCTCTGGACCCGGTGGAGATCTATTGTGATAATAGTGGCGTCGTGGCTCAGGCAAGGGAGCCATGTTCGCACCATAAGACAATGCATATTCAACGCAAATATAAACTCATTCGACATCATGTCGAAGAAGGTTTAGTGAAAATACGCAAAGTTCACACGGATCTAAATGTGTCAGACCCAATGACAAAGCCTCTACGACGAGCAAAGCATGAGCAACACCGGATAGCCATTGGTGTTACGGAAGCCATGTAACTGGATTATGACTCTAGTGCAGGTGGGAGTCTATAGGAGATATGCCCTAGAGGCAGTAATAACAGTTATTTTGTATCTCCAAGTTTGTAATCAAAGTTTATGTTCCATGCTATAATTGCAATGATTCTCGAGTCTATAATAACCATGAGTCTTGGAGGGAACTCATGTGTCCGTGTGGTATAATAAACGGTAAATTGAATTCCTAGTCTAGCCTCTAAGACTGGCTCAAGTATTGCATGATGATCCTGTTTTCCTGATCATGGGCATGGCTATGCCGGCAATTTTGAGGACGCGATGTTGATAGAACATTCATGTTGAATCGATCCGAATTGATGTTATGCTATGAGATACATTCGTCACAAGTTAATGGTAAATAACAGAGAGATGGTTAACGTATGCATAATTCCTTAGACCATGAGAGTATCGAGTTTCTTCATGATTGCTTCATGAACTTTGGGGTTTGTTAAACATCATCCGTAAATGGGTGGCTATTACGGCGGCTTACGGGTTCATGGAAAAGTATGTCAAGTAACTTGATAGCTCAAGATTGGGGTTTGCTCCTCCGACGATGGAGAGATATCTCTGGGCCCTCTCGGTGTTACGGTATCCATCACCGTCTGGCCAGACACTTTGTGCTTTGATCACGGGGATGCCGGAACACGGGAACGAGAAAAGAGAACAATACCGGCAACGAGGTAACTGGCAGTGGACAAGTTGTTGATCCACGAGGATACCTACATGTCTCACCTCGGGTAATTGTAACATATCGCGAAGCAACAGGAATAGCTGACGGCAACTGGAGGTTCACTCGAATATTCATTCGTGTGGGTATAGGGGTCAATATGGGTGTCCACAGCTCCGATGTTGATCATTGATCGGAAGGGGTTCCGGGTCATGTCTATGCTTCACCGAACCTATAGGGACACATGCTTAAGGGTCATCTATCTATTGAATACTAGACAGGGAGTCTGAGAGAAAATCACCGAAAAGTTTCGGACACCGGAAAAGTTTCGGACAACGGAAAAGTTCTGCACACAGAACACCGGAACAGTTTCGGTAAAACTAAAAAGTAGTTTCAGGAGATACCATTAAGTCAAATTGGTTTCGGCACATGCGTGATAATTCTTGGAGGGTGTCAGAATCATTCTGGAAACTTCTGGGAATTTTCTGGAAGAAAAACCGGAAATGTTCCGGAGCTGCCGGAACTGCTTCAGCTGCTTCTCGCAGATGAAAATCACTATTCCAGAATTGTTCCAGATTGCATTAAAAATTATTTTAGTGGGGTACAAGAATTTTTCTAAGCCCACATAAATATTTTCAGTTCGATTGGACGCTGAAAAATGTCGTCGTGAATAGTGAAAGTGCTTTTTGGATATTTATGGAAAAGCACTTTTTTGGATATTTCCAAAAAGGCTTATAGAAGGGATTGGGGAGCAAGGTAGCTCCTCATGCCCCCCCCCAAGGATCTGCCGGCCAAGGGTGGAGCTCCTCCATGGAGCTCCACATGGCACCCCTTTTCCTTCTTACGTTTTTTATGTGTGACATAACGTGGGGGTAGTTTGGTATTTTCAAGTCCCAACCCTACCCCTTGGTTTTCCTATAAATAGAGGAGATGTGGGCTGCCATATCTTCATCCTTGTTCTCTCATACACATGCTTTGCTTTGCAAGCTCTCTCTCTCCCTCCCACGAAAAGAGTCTTTCGTAGAGCCGAAAGGTTGTCTGGGTTCCGGCAGGAACTAGTTCTGGATGGCAAAGCCCTGCCGGATAGATGACACCGTATGTGTGAAACCCCATAGAGAGGTCATAGTTTCGATCTTTTGCCCGAGGGGTTGTTCGTGTGTCCTCCCGTAGGGCTGTCCGAGTCTCCGTTCGAGTTTCGAGGGTCCTCCCGAAGGGCTGTCCGTGACATCGTTCGGGGGACTGTCCGACCGCCTCCCGGAGGGCTGTCCAATGAGGGAGTACATCCTCGCGGTTGGGAGGTTGTAAAATCCTAGCTGCGGGTATCTACACCAACGATCTCCACCGACTCTTCTTCCGCTGCGCTTCGAGTCGGTACGGATCAGATCAAACCTTGTATACAGTCTCCATAGTGGTCCTAGGCGTGCTCGCTATACCGAAATTTTTTGTTTTCTGTCGCGTTCCCCAACAGTGGCATCAAGAGCCAGGCTATGAGTAGATGCATGTTATGATCTAGAATACATGAGATGTATGGGTATTGCATATTATAATTTTGTAGTAGATGAGATCTATTGCTGAAAATTATCTGTGCGGGTAGCAGAAGAAATCTGTTACCAGATGTTCCTGTTGCTTCCCGTGAATTTGCGTAGTCCTGATCTTGATGGAATGGTGGAATCTTACAAAGTTCTGGCAATACGCGATCCTTTCATGCTGCTCGTGAGTATGCTGATTGACAGATCAACGAAGTGCTAACAGTTCTTTGGGTTCCACCATAGTTAAAGAAAGATGGATGTTTCGCAGACGAAAGGGCAATGCAGATATGATCTGCACGAGGGTCACGCGTATGACGAAGTTTAGTATGGGGGTCGAGATTTTATTATCTCTTGTTTCATACACCTTGGAAAGTTAATCTAGCAACTTGAATTATCATACTTGATGATAAACGTTGGTAGCTGCGGTTTGAGTCAAAACCTTAGAAGCCACGTAAAATAAATTTTTGTATAAACCGATTAGAAGCGTCTAACTTGGTTTTGCAGGATGGTTTGCATGTGATGTGGTATAGCAATGCTCATATTAATTTGATTATGTATGAGATGACTATATATTGTAATTAACATGACTCGCGTGTCATAATTCGGCATGATGGTTGGAGCCATATGATTGCACTTTAATGACCTATGTGTCAACCTTATGTAATGCACTTATTTTATTATCTATAGAGATAGCAATATTATCTGGTGCATCTGCAAGGTGGTGGCAATCTTCGCAAAGGTGAACACCGACGCGAATGCCGAAGACGAAGAAATACTTGACTTCTCCGTCAGAAAGGGCTATACCATATCATGCTATTATGAATTGCCTGAGATGTTTATCCCTCTTGATGCACCCTTCTTAATAGTGCGGTAGTCGCTTTTTATTAGGGTGATCTCTCACTAAGAATATCAAGTAGTTAGTGTTCTACCAAGTGTAGCACCGTCACGACACCTATCTCTTCGGGGTATCACATGGTTACATGGGTACGAACGATTAGAGAAGTGTGAGGCGGGTGAGTTGAGACCTCGTAGCGAGATCACTTGGTTGTCTTGACGTTCAGGCATGAAAGTCATGAGCTCGGAACACACGCATCGAAAGATGAACAAGAGTCACATAGAGATGTGATTGGCAAGTTGGCCTGCCAATTGAAATTCTCGTCACTTGAGATGGTTACATCCTTGACGCTGAATTAAAAGTTGGGTCTTGCATCACTCACAATCAATTATGAGAGATATTGATTTGAGTGGGAGTGCACCTTAGAATAAAAATTGTTTATTCACTAGTGCCAAAAATCATTATGAACAAAGTCTAAGTGAACTTGTGTTTTCCGTTGTAGATCAAATGTCTCGCAACACTGCGTTCAACTTAGGCCCTATGTTAGAGAAAGAGAAGTTAGCTGCGAATGGAAACAACTATGCGGACTGGGTCCGTACCCTAAGAATTGTCCTCCGGGGTGCTAAGAAAGTGTACGTGGTTGACGGACCCCTTCCTCCTAAACCGGCGGCAATAGCCGTGGCAGACATACAAAATGTCTGGGCCACTAAGGATGATGATTACAACTTAGTGCAGTGCCTCATGCTGTCTTGCATGAGTTTAGAGCTTCAAAAACATTTTGAATTCCATAACTCCTTTGATATGATCAAGGATCTGGGTGCTCTTTACAATTTTAATGCACAGTCTAAACATTTTGACATCATGAAAATGATGGCGGAGACCAAGATGGCTGAGGGCAGTTTAGTTGGCGAGCACGTATTCAATATGATTGGCTATGCTAAAAGGCTTAAAATTCTAGAATTCCCACTTCCATAAGAGCATGTTATGGACTTGTTGCTAGGGTCACTCCCCCTGTCTTATGGTGGTTTTATCATGAACTACAACATGAATGGGATGGACAAAACAGCAAATGAGGTGCTTCCCATGCTGAAAACTGCTGAAGGAGGACTGCAGAAAAATTGCAAGCAAGTGTTGCTTGTGAATAAAACTACCAGTTTCAAAAAGAAAGGCAAGTCAAAGAAGGGAAAGGGCGCCGGTAAGACTGGCTTCCAAAGCAAATCTAAGGGCGGAACCAAGAATGAAACTTAGTGCTTCTACTGCAAGGGCACAGGACACTGGAAGAGAAACTGCAAGAAGTATCTCGAAGATAAGAAGTCCGGGAAAACAGGAAAAGGTTTAATTGTTATACAAGTTAATGTCATTGACACTTTGCTTGCTAGCGAAAATTCTAAGTCTTGGGTATTTGATACCATATCGGTTGGTCACATTTGCAACTCGATACAGGGGCTTCAAAAGGTGCGCAAACTAGCAAAGAATGAAATCGGGAACGGCGTTGGGATCACTGCTCAAGCCGTCGGCATTATGCCTCTACGTCTCCCTTTAGGATTTATTTTAGAACTTAGTAACTGTTATTTTGTTCTGTTGTTTTGTAGAAACATTATCTCTGGATCATGTTTAGTACACGATGGGTACTCCTACAAGTCTGAGAACAATGGTTGTTCACTTTATTGTAAGGATATGTTTTATGGATTTGCACCCATTGTTGGGGGCCTTTTCATACTAAATCTTGATTGTGGAAATGATGTCTTTAACGTGAATGCTAAACGCCTTAAGAAGGCTGATACCACCACCACTTACTTGTGGCACTGTTGGCTTGTCCAAATTGGAAAGAAACGCATGCAAAGACTCCATAAAGATGTAGTTTTACCGTCCCTTGATTTTGAATCATTTGACACATGTGAAGCTCGCTTGATGGGAAAAATGACCAAGACGTCGTTCACGGGTCATCCTGAATGGGCAGGTGAATTATTGGAAATAATACATAGTGATGTATGTGGTCCAATGAACACGGCCGCACGGGGTGGGTATTTTTACTTCATGACTTTTACTGATGATTTAAGTCGGTATGGCTATATCTACTTGATGAAGCATAAGTCGGAAACCTTTGAAAAGTTCAAAGATTTTCATAATGAGGTAGAAAATCATCGTGACAAAAAGATTAAGTTTCTACGGTCTGATCGCGGAGGCGAATATCTTAGTCATGAGCTTGCCCAACATCTGAGTGACCGTGCAATCGTTTCACAGCTTACGCCTCCCGGAACTCCACAGCAAAACAGAGTGTCGGAACGACGTAACCGAACCCTGTCAGACATGGTAAGGTCGATGATGTCTCTTACATATCTACCGATATCTTTTTGGGGTCACGCACTACTCACTGCCGCTTATACATTAAACAGAGCGTCGTCTAAGTCTGTTGAGACGGCACCACATGAGATGTGGTATGGGAAGATACCTAGTGTGTTGCATCTCAAGGTTTGGGGTTGTGAGGCATAAGTAAAACGTTTACAGCCAACCAAACTAGAACCTAGATCAAAAAAATGTTTCTTTGTAGGTTATCCAAATAACACCATTGGATATTCCTTCTACCACCAGTCCGAAGGCAAAATGTTTGTCGCAAAGGTTGCACACTTTCTCAAGAAAGAATTTCTCGCTAAAGAATTGAGTGGGAGGACAGTACAACTTAATGAGATTAGTGAATCTTCGGCAACCGTTGACATGGCTAAAGAACCGGAAGAAATTTCGCTAATTATCCCTACAACCGAGCTGGAATTTGTCGCATGTGATGCAGAGACTTCAAACAATGTTGTTGCTGAACTACGCAGATCAGGTAGGGCTATCTAGCCAACTGAGTGGTTTCATAACGAAATCTTCATTCTTGAAGACAATGAACCTACGCACTACAAGGAAGCGATGGCGGGGCCTAGCTCAAGGGAATGGCACAAAGCCATGAGATCCGAAATGAAATCCATGTACGAAAACTAAGTTTGGAACTTGGAAGAACTTCCAGATGGCGTAAAACCCATTGGTTATAAATGGATTTTCAAAATAAAGAAGGACACGGATGGTAACATTACTATCCATAAAGCTAGACTTGTCGGGAAAGGGTTCACGCAAGTTCCAGGAGTGGACTACGACGAGACTTTCTCGCCCGTAGCTATGCTTAGGTCTGTTCGGATATTACTAGCAATTGCTGCTTATTTCGATTATGAAATATGGCAGATGGATGTCAAAACGGCTTTCCTAAATGGAAACCTTGAACAGGATGTATACATGATACAGCCAGAAGGTTTTGTCGATCCTAATAATGCTGGTAAGGTATGTAAGCTTTAGAAAAGCCATTTATGGTATTAAGAAAGCATCAAGGAGTTGGAACATTCGTTTTGATGAAGTAGTCAAAGAGTTTGGATTCATCAGGAACGATGAAGAATCTTGTGTTTACAAGAAGTTCAGTGGGAGCTCAAAAGCTTTTCTAATCTTGTATGTGGATGACATATTGTTGATTGGAAATGATGTGAATTTTCTTAGCGAAATAAAAGACTCATTGAAGAAGAGTTTTTCAATGCAAGACTTGGGTGAAGCGGCATATGTATTGGGCATCAGGATCTATAGAGATAGATCAAGACGCCTAATAGAGCTTAGCCAAAGCACGTACATTGACAAGGTGTTGAAAAGGTTCAACATGGAGAACTCCAAGAAAGGCCTACTCCCCATGTCACTTGGCATAGTGTTTTGCACGAATCAGAGTCCTCGGACCCTCGATGAGCGACTACAAATGATTTATATTCCATATGCTTCGGTAGTTGGTTCTATTATGTATGCCATGCTATGTACAAGACCGGATCTTTCCTATGCGCTAAGTGTTAGCAGCCGGTACCAAGTGTTGGAAATATGCCCTAGAGGCAATAATAAATTAGTTATTATCATATTTCTTTGTTCATGATAATCATTTATTATCCATGCTATAATTGTGTTGATCGGAAACTCAGATACATGTGTGGATACATAGACAACACCATGTCCCTAGTATGCCTCTAGTAGACTAGCTCGTTGATCAAAAGATGGCTAAGGTTTCCTAGGCATGGACATGAGATGTCATTTGATAACAGGATCACATCATTAGGAGAATGATGTGATGGACAAGACCCAAACTACAAACGTAGCATATGATCGTGTCAGTTTATTGCTACTGTTTTCTGCATGTCAAGTATATGTTCCTATGACCATGAGATCATGCAACTCACGGACATCGGAGGAGTGCCTTGTGTGTATCAAACGTCGCAACGTAACTGGGTGACTATAAAGCTATTCTATAGGTGTCTCCGATGGTGTCTGTTGAGTTGGCATGGATCGAGACTGGGATTTGTTACTCCGTGTGACGGAGAGGTATCTCAGGGCCCACTCGGTAATACAACATCACAACAAGCCGTGCAAGCAATGTGGCTAAGTGTTAGTCACGGGATCTTGTATTACGGAACGAGTAAAGAGACTTGCCGGTAACGAGGTTGAACTAGGTATGGAGATACCGACGATCGAATCTCGGGCAAGTAACATACCGAAGAACAAAGGGAACATCATACGGGATTAACTGAATCCTTGACATAGAGGTTCGACCGATAAAGATCTTCGTAGAATATGTAGGAACCAATGTGGACATCCAGGTCCTGCCATTGGTTATTGACCGTAGAGGTGTCTCGGTCATGTCTACATAGTTCTCGAATCCGTAAGGTCTGCACACTTAAGGTTTGGTGACGTTTCGGTAGTATAGAGTTAAGTATGGTGGTGACCGAAGTTTCTTCGGAGTCCCGGATGTGATCCTGGATGTCATGAGGAGCTCCGGAATGGTCCGAAGGTAAAGATTCATATATAGGAAGTCCTGTTTTGGTCGCCGGAAAAGTTCCGGGCTTATCGGTAGTGTACCGGGAGTGCCGGTAGTGTACCGGGAGACCTCCGGGAGGGGTATTTCAACCCAAGAGGCTTCATGGGCTGTGAGAGAGTGAATATCAGCCCTTATTGGGCTGGTGGAAAGTCCCACGCAAGGACCATGTGGCTGGAGAAGAAAACCCAAAAGGATAAAGGTGGAAAAAGGCAAAAAGGGAAAAAAAAGAGGAAGGAATCCTAAGCCTACTAGGAGTGGAGGAGGTGGACTCCTCCTCTCCTAGTTCGGCCGAAGCCTACATGGCTTGAAGGCCAAGCTGCCTCCTATCCTTCTCTCCTCCTATATATTCTAGTGGATTTCTAGGGTTTTGCACTTGCTTTTCAGCCACGTGCAACCCTAATCTCTAGTGCATAGTTTCTCCTCTAGATCGAATTTCTAAAGTGCTTAGGCGAAGCCCTGTCGGAATTGCTCCACCACCATCGCCGGAGCGACGTCACGCTGCCGGTGAACTCTTCTACCTCTACGCTCTCTCTTGCTGGATCAAGACGGCGGAGATCGTCATCAAGCTGTACGTGTGCTGAACGCGAAGGTGTCGTCCGTTCGGCGCTAGATCGGAAGGACCTTCATCAAGATCGTGAGACAGATCGTGATGAGATCGCGAAACGGATCGTGATGAGTTCGCGGGACGGATCATGATGAGCTCACGGGACGGATCGTGATTGGATCGCAGGACGGATCATGATGAGATCGCAGGACGCTCGGCGATTTGGATCGCGAAGACGTTCGACTACACCAACCACGTTTCTTACCGCTTCCCGCTTACCGATCTACAAGGGTACGTAGATCCACTCTCCCTCTCGTAGATGCTCATCACCATGGATAGATCTGCGTGTGCGTAGGAAAATTTATGTTTCCCATGCAATGTTCCCCAACACCAAGGTGATCCAGGATTGGAAAACTTGGCCGCAGTCAAGGTATTCTTAAGTACCTCAGAAGGACCAAGGATTTACTCCTTGTGTACGGAGGTGATGAAGAGCTCATTGTAAGTTGTTACACTGATGCAAGCTTCATGACTGACCCAGATGACTTCAAATCTCAATCTGGCTATGTTTTCATATTGAACGGCGGCGCAGTTGATTGGAAAAGTTCCAAACAAATGACTATGGAAGATTCTACAACGGAGGCGGAATATGTTGCTGCTTCTGAAGCCTCCAAGCAAGCTCTCGGTATCAAGAAATTTCTTGAAGACCTTGGTGTCATTCCAAGTGCTCTGGACCCGGTGGAGATCTATTGTGATAATAGTGGCGCCGTGGCTCAGGCAAGGGAGCCATGTTCGCACCATAAGACAATGCATATTCAACGCAAATATAAACTCATTCGACATCATGTCGAAGAAGGTTTAGTGAAAGTACGCAAAGTTCACACGGATCTGAATGTGTCAGACCCAATGACAAAGCCTCTACGACGAGCAAAGCATGAGCAACACCGGATAGCCATTGGTGTTAGGGAAGCCATGTAACTGGATTATGACTCTAGTGCAGGTGGGAGTCTGTAGGAGATATGCCCTAGAGGCAGTAATAACAGTTATTTTGTATCTCCAAGTTTGTAATGAAAGTTTATGTTCCATGCTATAACTGCAATGATTCTCGAGTCTACAATAACCACGAGTCTTGGAGGGAAACTCATGTGCCCGTGTGGTATAATAAACGGTAAATTGAATTCCTAGTCTAGCCTCTAAGACTGGCTCAAGTATTGCATGATGATCTTGTTTTCCTGATCATGGGCATGGCTATGCCGGCAATTTTGAGGACGCGATGTTGGTAGAACACTCATGTTGAATCGATCCGAATTGATGTTATGCTATGAGATACATTCGTCACAAGTTAATGGTAAATAACACAGAGATGGTTAACGTATGCATAATTCCTTAGACCATGAGAGTATCGAGTTTCTTCATGATTGCTTCATGAACTTTGGGGTTTGTTAAACGTCATCCGTAAATGGGTGGCTATTACGGAGGCTTACGGGTTCATGGAAAAGTATGTCAAGTAACTTGATAGCTCAAGATTGGGGTTTGCTCCTCCGACGATGGAGAGATATCTCTGGGCCCTCTCGGTGTTACGGTATCCATCACCGTCTGGCCAGACACTTTGTGCTTTGATCACGAGGATGGCGGAACACGGGAACGAGAAAAAAGAACAATACCGGCAACGAGGTAACTAGCAGTGGACAAGTTGTTGATCCACGAGGATACCTACATGTCTCACCTCGGGTAATTGTAACATATCGCGAAGCAACAGGAATAGCTCACGGCAACTGGAGGTTCACTCGAATATTCATTCGTGTGGGTATAGGGGTCAATATGGGTGTCCACGGCTCCGATGTTGATCATTGATCGGAAGGGGTTCCGGGTCATGTCTATGCTTCACCGAACCTATAGGGTCACATGCTTAAGGGTCATCTATCTGTTGAATACTAGACAGGGAGTCTGAGAGAAAATCACCGAAAAGTTTCGGACACCGGAAAAGTTTCGGACAGCGGAAAAGTTCCGCAGACAGAACACCGGAACAGTATCGGTAAAACTAAAAAGTAGTTTTAGGGGATACCATTAAGTCAAATTGGTTTCGACACATGCCTGATAATTCTTGGAGGGTGCCTGAATCATTCTGGAAACTTCTGGGAATTTTCCGGAAGAAAAACCGAAAATGTTCCGGAGCTGCCGGAACCGCTTCAGATGCTTTTCCCAGATGAAAATCACTATTCTGGAATTGTTCCGGATCGCATTAAAAATTATTTTAGTGGGGTACTAGAATTGTTCTAAGCCCACATAAATATTTTCAGTTCGATCGGACGCTGAAAAATGATGTCGTGAATAGTGAAAGTGCTTTTTGGATATTTATGAAAAAGCACCTTTTTGGATATTTCCAAAAAGGCTTCTAGAAGGGATTGGGGAGAAAGGTAGCTCCTCATGCCCCCCCCCAAGGGTTGGCCGGCCAAGGGTGGAGCTCCTCCATGGAGCTCCACATGGCACCCCTTTTCCTTCTCATGTTTTTTTATGTGTGACATAAAGTGGGAGTAGTTTGGTATTTTCAAGTCCAAACCCTACCACTTGGTTTTCCTATAAATAGAGAAGATGTGGGCTGCCATCTCTTCATCCTTGTGCTCTCATACACATGCTTTGCTTTGCAAGCTCTCTCTCTCTCCCTCCCACGAAAAGAGTCTTTCGTAGAGCCGAAAGGATGTCTGGGTTCCGGCAGGAACTAGTTCTGGACGGCGAAGCCCTGCCGGATAGATGACACCATATGTGTGAAACCCCGTAGAGAGGTCATAGTTTTGATCTTTTGTCTGAGAGGTTGTTCGTGTGTCCTCCCGTAGGGTTGTCCGAGTCTCCGTTCGAGTTTCGAGGGTCCTCCCAAAGGGCTGTCCGCGACATCGTCCGGGGGACTGTCCGACCTACTCCCGGAGGGCTGTCCGACGAGGGAGTACATCCTCACGGTTGGGAGGTTGTAAAATCTTAGCTGCGGGGATCTGCACCAACGATCTCCACCGACTCTTCTTCCGCTGCGCTTCGAGTCGGTATGGATCAGATCAAACCTTGTATGCAGTCTTCATAGTAGTCCTGGGCGTGCTCGCTATACCGAAAGTTTTTGTTTTCTGTCGAGTTCCCCAACAATAACCTCCATGTTCAGGGTCGAGTGTTTGCAACCTTAAGTTTGGAATTCCTTTATTTTCATGGATAAGTCCTAAACATGTACTCAATAACACAAAAGGATTTTTAAGTCAAGTTTGCCAACTTTATAATGCACATACATTTAAAATTTCAATTATACGCACTAAATGTTTGGAAATGCACTAAATGACTTAAAACATAGCAAAAAAAACTAATTTTGAAATTTTAAGATGGAACACTTAGTGGTGTATCTTGAGTGTAGAAAAATTAGTCAAGGTCAATCGATGAAGCACCTATCACATTGGCTTCAAACCTAACCCATCACCTCTCGAAACTTCGATTCTTAGTCGGAGATGGTTCGGTTTCTGAGCACTATAATTCACAACTTTTGCGAATCCACCTAATTTTTGACCACAACATGTTGATGTCATTTGAGGGCTCCATGCCAAGTTTCATATTTTTCAGACCTAGTTTGCATTTTTATGAATTAAAACCAATAACCAACATGTTCGAGATCGAGTATTGGCACCACGAGGTTTGGAATTCCTTGTTTTTCTTGGATAAGACCTAAACATATAACCAAAAACACAAATAAGGTTTCTCAACTCAATTCCCCCTTTTTCATGCACTTGCAGTTCAAATTTAAAATATATGCACTTAATGCTTGTAAAATGAAATAGATGGGGGAGAAAAAAGATACTAACAAAGAAAATAGATAATTTTGAAAAATAGAGTGTAAAATAATAATATAAAAGAAGACAAATAATGTACAAAATAAGTGGAACCAAAAAAAAAAGAAAAAGTGAAAAATAAAAGAATAAAGTGTTTGCCGAGTGTCCCTCGATAGAAACTCGCCAAAGGCATGCAATGTTGAGTGCCACTTGGCAGGAACTCGACAATCTTCCGATTTTTCGAGTTTATTCTCCATGGCACTCGACAAATGTCATTTTTTGCCGATTGGCAAATGAAATGCACTTAGCAAGCAACGTGGCACGGGACTAAATAGGAGATTCTGATCATGATCTCACAGAGGCTATTGCCAATACTTCAGAAAAAAAATGTTTTAGGTATAATTATAACACACTCTTATTAAGCATGATCTACAGAATATGTTATTTTATTAAAGATGAATGTAAAAAAACTAGGCGGGGGGAGGGGGGGTAGTTTCCTCACTTAACTTTTGTTGTTAGGTACGTGGGGAGATTCAAACTCAGGTGACTTGGGTGGAAACGGAACACACTCCCATTGGTTAAATGTTAAAAATTAAGTGGACCTGAAATGGAATGGTCGATTCGAAATTAGGCCGATTCGCTCACATAGCACGGTGGATACATGAGGCAGAAGACGCATTACACCTTTTCTCGTTTATCTTGGGGCACTGATCTGGCCGGCGAGCCGGCCGAAACTTTCGGTCGGTCGCGTGCAAGCCGTCAAATCAAACCCTGTTGACCGTCAGATCGACGGCAAAAATCGTTGATGGTAGCAAAAACAAGCAGCGATGTAGCAAATTTTGGTCACGGATGCAACAAAAAAAAGGTTGCAGCAAAATCATCGTCGTTGTCGGGCGAGGTCGCAACACCGCCTTGATGGATATATCAAAAAAATTAGCCGGTAGTAGCAAAATGCAACTACGGTTGTAGCTTTCCTTGCTGGGCAGAGCCGATTGAAGCTTTCTCTGTCCATGGTTGAAGCTTTTTTCAACAACGTTTGAAACTTTTTTAGATGACGGTTGTGGCACTTGTATACGCGCGAGGCGACGAGGATGGCAGGCGCGACTAGAACCGACGGAGCGGACGGCCTACGGGAGCGGGCACCGGCGATGCGGGCGGCGGCGCGTAGGGCGGCAGCAGTAGCAGGCGCGCAGGGCCGCCAGATCCAGATGGATCATACAAATCGCACGCGCGGTCAGAGCGTTTCGTCGGCGCACCGACTATAAACGTTTCCCTTTATCTTGTTATTACATGCAAACAAGATCAGCTAAACCTGCCGATCTTTACGCCATGATCCAAACCACTCGTGCTATCCCACGCTAGCGCGTCGTGAAAACGTGGCTCAACAAACTCACGGACGTAGCCGCTCCTTGAGGGCCAGCAGCGGCAACGACTCCAGCGGTCCAGCCCACTCGGCGACCGCTTCACCGTCGCTCATCGCATCGCCTCCCACGGGAGTTCTTCCGCCTCTACGTACCTCTCAAGGCCGGGGCGCGGCCAAAGGCACCAAGGAACGCTCACAGTGCAATCTGGCGGCGCACGGCATCATCCTCCTGCTCACCCTGGACGCCGACTCCGGCCGTGGCCAAAAATGGACGGCCGAGCTCTGCGTGCTCCGCTCCAACGTCAACAATGCTCATCGTCAAGTCGACAAAACAAAAAGCTACCGATCGTGTACAAACCGCGCCGCACGAGCTAACCGGTTTCACAAACCTAGGAAGTGCCTCAGAAACCCATTCGAGAGAGGACAAAGAAGCCACCAAGTTCTGATTTGAAATTTGAAATGACAGACGAAATTTATTTTTCGATCAACATGGATAAAGTTTATCATGCATATGGCAGGAGTCTGTTTAAGCATCCTAATTGCGAATTCTTTAGTAGTAATATGATTTCTATTAATTTTGAATATATATATTGACAACCCTGTCGATCGATACCATGGTTATGTATCACAAATTCACAATATCGGTCACTACGTTAGTTTTAAGCATGTCTTCATACTCACTACTTAAATCATGCGAAGGTCGATGAAGAATCTGGCCAACATACAATCAGATCAGGACGAAACAAAACGGAACTCACATCCAGAATCTTTATTGATCAATTCCAAAACAGATCTGCTGAATCCGAGGCGTACTAGCTAGCTAGTGACATGCTTGCATGCATGCATGTCATCGACGACATGCATACTACTAGTGTTATTCTCGCTACATATGGATTTATTGGTGGTACGCCTCCCTAGCTAACTAGGCCAGACTAGAGTAGTCTACTCCTTGGTGCACATCTCGCAGTTGCAGTAGCGCATGACGACGTGCTTGGTGGTGCAATGGGCGTCCTTGAGCAACAGGTCCGGGCTCTGGTTGACGCACTCCATCGCGCAGTGCCACTTCATGCATATCATGGAGTAGAAGCGCTCCTTGTAGCACTTGCGTTCTGCATGCATAGAATTATAAACACGTCGATATACATACAGATGCAGTTAGCCAACAAACATACAAACATTATCGCAAGACATCTTCTCTATGAACTAAAGTTGTGAAGAGGAAAGAGATCTGTCTTGTACTAAAAGAGAGATGTAAAATGGACGGGGAGGACGTAGGTACCTGCTACAGTGGGGCTTGCTAGAAGCGCGAGCACGACGAGGAAACAGAGAGCGGTTCTTCCCTCCATGGGCGCTGCACGGGGATGCAAACCCACTCCGATCTGATCTGATCTGCTCTTCCTTTTGCGAGTCGAGTACGTAGAGCTTGGAATGAGGTAGATTGATGATTCACTCTGCCGGGCGGTGCGTGTATATATAGGAGGGGCAGAGGTGGAGAAAGGATAGGTCAGATCCATGGAATCACTAACAACCCCTCCCGCTTCCCGTGGAGGCGAGCGCCTCCAGCGCGCTTGAAGGAATCAAGGCTGTTACGCCTGTCGCCCGAAGCGATCGGGATTCGTTGCATATACCATCTCGGCTGCTTGTCCGCCGCCTCGCTCGGGTCAGGTGAGATTCCACCGCCTCGCTCGGGTCAGGGGAAAACGAACTGTGATGTTTCGCTTGTTATGAAGATCAGCATATTAAATACTACTCTAGAGCTGAAACTTATTGATTGAACCCATTTCTGCTCAAAATGGAAGATGATCACCAAATCAGTAATAATCGTCGAGCTCACAACCGACGATGAAGAAGGGAAAATGCTTCCACGCAACTGTTGGCACAGACGCGATCATGGCGTACAAGATAAGTACTTTTGTACTTTCTTCGTTTCTAAATATAAGACATTTTAGAGATTATACTATGAACTATATATGGATGTATGTAAACCTATTTTAGAGTATAGATTCACTCATTTTGCTTCATATGTAGTCTTATAGTAAAGTCTTTAAAAGATCTTATATTTAGGAACGGAAGGAGTATGATGCACGCGCAGAGAAATCTAACAAGCTGTTGGATCGATTCCTCCGGCTACGCCACCTACTAGTACGCAAATAGATCCAGCCCTTGCCTTGATCGATTCTCCACAACTAGTCACGAGAGACACACACTGCGACACTAACGATTTATTGCAACAGCGCCGTGTCGTCTCTGATCATTTTTATTTCACCTTTTTCTGGTATCGTTTGCAACGTATATGCCACATATATATGGGACCAAACTGGCCTGAAGATAACTAACCTAGCAACCTAAAACTGATTCAAACTAGAACTCCCGTGGCATCCAAGCCATGACTCAATGGAAACCTTGTTTCCAACTCTAATACAAAGTTTACACTAAAAAAACTCCAATACAAAGTTTGGATTAATCTCCAACAATCTATCTCTAATCCGAACTTACCACATCAACAACTCAACTAAGCATGTCTTGTCTCTACATTAAGTATGACCCGTCTCAAAAGATGCAGTGCACCTTCATGCTCTGCTATGTTGTGCTATTGCCATTGTTTGTCCATCGCCTCACAATCAGTTCGCACCATACTACTTCTACTTGCTTGCGGTAGATTGACCTTCTACAAGTCGCACACCTCCTCGCTCTATGATGGCTTCGCCTACCACTGCTAGCCTTCGGCATTCCACCGAATTCGCACTAGCCACAACCAGGACGCTCCACGAGGACATGGACATGTCTCACATAACACCATGCGCATCGCTTCAACTTGCAACTCCTTCGATTAGACGACAGAAACATGACATCACTATTTTTTTCTCTTTTTTTTTCTTTATCATTAGCACAATCTCACATCATCCTCATCATCCTGGATGAGATTGCAATCCGTCAGATTTTTCTTCTTCTGACCCCTCTTCTTTTTGGGACACTCATAAGCATGATGTCCTAGGTCTTGTCAATTGAAGCACTTATCATTGGATTTATCACGACGGCGCTCTCTTGCTCTCCGCTTTGGTCTTATCAATGAAAGTTGTTCATCGTCTTGGTCATCATGGACATAGTCGCGCAGTCGTTCCTCATGAACCTTCAACCTCCCCGTGACTTCCTCCATAGCCATCGTTTTGAAATCGCAAAACTACTATATGGCAGATGCAATCTAGAGAAACTTTGATGGAACAGATCGATGGATTTTCTTGATAGCAGTTGGCTCATCAAACTTTTCTACAAGCCCATATATCCCATTGGCGATGGTTGTCATACCGAGAGCAAAGTCGTGATTGATTTTGTGTCCTTCATCTTGAGCCTTTCGAACTCGGACTTGTGGGTTTGGAACCTCACCTCCCTGACGTAATTGTCTCCAACAAGATTCGTCTTTACCACCTCCCAAGCTTCATGTGACGTCTTTTTCTCAATAATGAAGGAAAACACATCATGTGGGATACTTTGGTAGATAACCTTCAATGCCTTCTGATCCATCGTGCCGTCCACCTTGCTAGAGATGAACGGCTACACTATATCCCAAGCTCCTTGTGCGTGCATAAAACACCTTCATCTTGATCGCCCAATTCGAGTAGTTTCTCTTCATTAACATCGGGTATTGGACAAATATGCTTCCTCCTTTTTCAGCCATGATCCTGATCGCCACTCCATGCAGTCACAATGCTCACCCAACGATCTTGAACTTTGCTCTGATATCAACTGTTGGCACAAAAGCAATCACGAGGACGAAGCTCAAGTACTTTTGTATGATGCACACGTAGGAAAAGCTAGCAAGTTGTTGTTTCTATTTATCCGGCTACGCCATGTACTAGTACACAAGTATGTCTAGCCCCTTTCCTTGGTCGATTCTTCACAGTTAATCATGAGAGAGACATGCGACACCAGTGATTTATTGCAACAAGGCTGTGTTATCCCTGGTCGTTTTTATTTCACTTTTACTGGTATTGTTTACAACGTATATGACCACACATATATATGGGACCAAACCGGCCTAAAGCTAGCTAACCTATCAATATAAAACAGATTCAAACTAGAACTCCTAGTACTTGATACTCATGTAAACATATATGGCATGAAAGCCACGACTCGATGGAAACCTTGTTTCCAACTTGAATACAAAGTTTGGATTAATCTCCAATAGCACATACCAGAATGCTCACAACTGACTCCACATTCTGCCCATGTTGTATGATCCCTGTGAAGACGCAACTCACCTTGCATCGTGGTACTCATGTACCTCTCAGTTGTGGTTTCACTTGGGCCCCCTCCTCCTTGGAAGACATTTGGTAAGCTCCTTCTCCACCTTGGCTTGACCCAAATATCTGGCCTTTCGTTGCTCTCTCTATACCATGAAAGATTTGGGACTTACCACAACGCACTAAGGATCACCATTAGGGACATAGTATTTGACTTATCTCTATGAAACTTTCGATTTAAATACGTTGCTCTAAGAGATGCAGCTAGATCTTGGGTATTGTACCTCCTGTAAGCTTCATGCCTTGATGTGATGTAAACACTTTGTGCTTTGAGTGGTAATATATTCGGGTGGGGACGCTCCTTCCTCCTGTGTTGAATGTTCAAACAAAGGATGAACTCTAATTGGAGATGTAGTATGTAAGTACAATATCTGTAGCGGGGATCTAAGCATGTACCTGCCATCGACACAACAAATACATGATTGGATTGATAGCCTCAAGTAATTTTTTCTTGAACACATAATTTACAGTGAAGCATCAGACTGACAATTCCGACGGATCCTGGCAGCAGGGTGCTGCGGAGTTTCGCCGACGGCCGTATGTGGATGAATACGTGCAGGATGGTGGAGCTGTCTGGCATCATGGTGGCGTGAACGGCAGGCCTGGCAAGGTCACTGCATCAGTATCAGCTCTGGAGATGGGTCGATGGAAGATGGTGGCAACGGCATGTGCGCCGGACCGTTTTGGACCCAGTCCCAATATGTGGCTCGGCTGGGGCATCCGGCTTTAGATGTTAGGGTTTGCTGCAATGTCTATTTGGTATTAGGCTCGGACATTCGACACCACTTCATCACGGGAATAGGAGTAGAGGCATGTGTTGCCAAGATGGTGGCTTCATACTTACTGATGTATTGCTTTGTAAGGTCTCTGAGAATAATTAATAAAATGGCTGCATGCATCGTCCAGATGCATAGGCCGGTGGTATATCCTCCTTTTCTAAAAAAATCAGACTGACAATTCTTTTTCTCTAGGATTATGGGTTGTTGCAAAGGAGTTTAAGGCCAGCTACCAGGCCAGATAAAGCTATGAAGATGCTTGATGATGTTCTGCCCAAGGCATTGTTTGCCCCGTGCCCAGATGCGAGAATTTGACAAATCAATGCAAAACTAAGTGCACAAATAATAAAACTCGGCAAAGACACGAAAGACAGTAAAGAGTTATCTTTGACGATTGCAGAGACAAAATAAGTTGGTAAAAAGATAGAAGTTGGCAAAGTTTTCTCTTTATCGTGTGTAGGAGTAGCACAACTCCGCAAATTTTGACAAACGGGCCCTACCCAGTACAAGTGACGACTTCCTGAAGATGGGGCATGCTTTGTTGAGTTCCGCTCATAGGAGCTTGGCGAATGCTTACTCTGGTAGTCACCAACAAGGTCACGTGGCCCTTTTTGTCGAGTGCTAGGCTCAAACACTTGGCATAGTTCTCCACATGATGTCAACGGCTGACAAATGGCGATGTTGCTGATTATTGCACTTGGTTGTTTGCTCGTTGAAACGACCATGCAATTCAAAATATGTATATATTTATGTACTCCGATATTTAAATATACCTCTTAAATAAACACATTATACCTCTTTACAATTCCCAACATACCTTATTAATCATTCTAATATACCTCAGTATATGATTCATGAAAAAACATCATCCTAGCTCTTAGTTTATGCCGCATTTTTACACACAAAAATGCAGTTTACGTGTTAATCTATACCTACTAATAAAGAAAGATGATATTCTTGGTTTCGTTCCGCAAGTAGATTTCTTTTTCCGTAGTTTCGGTCGCGGACGTCAGTCCTATTTTCCTCACGTCCGAGGTTGTACTAAATCAAAATTTTAAATCCGTCGCTGGGTGCCTGGGCCAAAAGTATTAATATGGCCTTTAGTATGCTTTCTCTATCTAATAATAAACACTTGTGTTGCAAAACAAGATTGTCACCGTTGTATAGTCCCACCTTGCCGCCTTGCACCCAATTTTATCAACTTTTATATGTCAGCGGACTTGCTGCATCAGAAGTCAACAAGCAGAGGATGGCAACAGAACAAAGGGATTACAGTTCCCTACATCGGATACTTCCACGAAGAAATCGGATTGCGATTGACCTAGATGGTAAACTTTGGGAATACAAAAATGCGTGCTCCCTGCATGACCAAGGGTAAAAAGCTGAGAGGCAGGAGGAAGAAGGAGAAAGGAGGGAGAATAAGGATGTTACAAATCAACACAATCTTGTTATCCAGCACAGCTCGGATGCTTCCACGGAAATCCTGGTCGCCATCGCAGCATCAGTTTACGTGTAAATAACATAAAATATGTAGTCTAAAATGGACGCAAACTTTGACAAATGTTATAAGTGCTCGTAAATTTTTAACATGAAATAAAAAAAAATTAAGTCGTGGTAAAAAAACAAAACCAAAACTCTGAAAATGCTACTTTTGAAAGCATTTTGGAACCTAATTTTGTTTTTTTTGCCACGACTTCCAAAAATGTGATTTCGTACTGAAATTTTGCAAGCCATTAAAACATTTGTCAAAGTTTGCCTCCAAAAAAATTCAGATTTTCTAAAACATTTTTACATTTTTTTTCAAATTTACTGTTCACCCGAGCTCATTTCAGCTTGGGTGTAGAATAGCACTTTGCGTCTTAAATGTATCTTATAACGAAACTAACATTGCGGTACCTAGTAATTATATGTAGGTTTTACCAAGTTGGAAATACTACACCATGTTTATTAACATTTGAGGGTTACTTTTTATTTGCGGGGTAAACATTTGAGGGTTACTGATGGCACCATGTTTGACTGAAAAGAGATGGACCATGTCATATAGTTTGTTCATAGTCTTTACTTCTTTGATGTGCGTTTCAATACTGGAAAGGCACTTGGGAGATGTGTTCAACTTGCGCACAAGTTGAACAGGTCCAGTTGTGTCACGAAACTAGTAGTAAAGTGCATTTTCTTTTTTATATGATCTTCATAAACTCTTGCTAAAGAAAGTGTTAAATGTTTATGATTTGTATTTAAAAATGTTAACCAAGCATTTGAAAAATGTAAAATGTGCATAGAAGAAATGTTGATCATGTATTTGAAAATATTAATCTTGTATTTGAAGAATGTTAATCAAGCATTTTAAAATTTTAAAATTATGTGCAGTAAAAATACAGAGCATGTATTAAAAAATGTTAATCCTGTATATGAAAAATATTCATCAAACATTTAAAAAAATGATAAAACATATATAGAAACAATATTGAGAATGTATGAGAAAATGTTAAAGGTGTATTAAAAATGCTTTCGACATATACAAAAAATATATAACGGAAATCAAAATAAAAACTTAAAACCAAAAAAGAAACAAAATAAACCAAAGAAAAATTCAAAACAATATTAATCTGGTATTCGTAAAATGTTAATCAGACGTTTTCAAAAAATGTGAAACATGTATTTAAATATTAGATGTGTACCCAAAGTGTCAGTGTTCAAAAAGTCGGTCGATTTAGTGATTTATCTCTAATAGGTGGCTGACCAATAAGATTATGCCATACCATCACTATTTATCGTTTGGACCAATTTATCGCTCTGACAAGCGATTTATAGGGAATATACCGATAAAACGGGCCAATTTTTAGCACTATGTGTGCAAGAACTATGTTTAATTATGTTTTCATACCTTGTTATGTAATATGTACAACTGTCATATTTTGTATGTCATTGTACAAGGATTCAAAGGCAAGGAATCAACGTAACACTGCTGTTCAATATTGTTTTTGTTGTTGTTGAATATAGCATATTTTAGTGCTACAAACATGGAATTTGTAAAAAAAGCCCAATGAATAGTCAACGATAAAATAGATTACACGTATGATTTCCAATTAATCTCTAATCCCCAGTCAACCGAGACGTGAACGATAAGCGATATCCTCAATATTGCAAACGTTTACAGTAACCACTAGGGAGATCCTTCCATATGGCTTAATGTGACATATAGTAGCCGTGTTTAACGCCATGGCGACTGTATGTCCCTCGTAGCAAGTACAACAGTTCCCTCGCCTAAAGATTTTTTTTCATGCCTTGTGTAATGTGCCGGACCATTTCATCTCCTCCATCACACGCTCGGGATCAAAGAGATTGTTTGCTCCCGTTTTTCTTACCGAAGATCTTTGTTTTGTTGGTTGCAGTGCTTTCTGTCATGTTTTTACGTTGTTACTTGCTATCCCTTCGATTTTCTTTGTTCTACACACGTTCATTTGGTTTTGGATTTTTCTGTCTTTCTTTACATTTCATCAGTTTTCTTTGTTTTTTTTCTTTGGCTTTCATTATTATTTTATGATTTATTTCCAGTTCCTTTCTTTCTTTTCTCTGTTTTCACTGGTTCTATTCTTTTCTTTGTTTTTTTTAGTTTTCCTCGTTTTCCTTTCTTACTTTCTCATTTTCCACTGGCTTCTTTTTATTTTCTTTCTTTCTTTCTTCATATTTACTTATTTTCTTTGTTTCTTCCTTTTCTTTTTAGTTGGAACTTTTTATTGGTTTACTTCATTTTCCTTTCGACATTTTCCATATGCATGAGGAACATTTTTCATATACATATTTAACAATTTTCCTAATACATGATTACCATTTTTTTAAACTTAAATTTATTAATGTCTATTTTTTGCATACACGTTGTAATATTTTTATATAGCAGAAATTTTCTACATACATGCTTAGCATGTTGGATATACATGTTTAACATTTATTGGACATGAAAAAAATTTATGTAAATGTGTAATTTTTACAAAATTGGTGATAAAAATTCTAAAACATATATATTTCTTATCTACTTTCTCATACGCTATGTTCTTTTTGTATAAATCAGCAACATTTTATTGTATACATGTTTAACATATTATTTTTTATATTTATTTTTCAGTACACATTGTAGTTTTTCCTGATACATTGGAAACATTTTTATACACACTTTACATTTTCCAAATAATTTATTAAAAGTTCTGAAACTTAGATTTTTTTACGTCTATATTTCTTACATAAATATTGGAAACAGTTTCTGTATATTTTCTTAAACATTGGAAATATTTTTGTCTAAACACATTTAACATTTTTCTATGTAAAGTATCTTTTCTAATATAAGTACACATATAATTAGAATATTGTAAAATGTAAAAATATTGGACAAAAACGAATGAAAGACAAACAAAAAGAAACGAGGATGCGGCATGTAGCCTATCGCGCAGTCGGATGGTCTAATCTCGCACAGTAAGCATCCCTCAAAAAACTAATTCTCGCAGTAAGAGAGAAATAGGTGCACCCATTCTCGCCTGCTGCAGGTTATACGTAGCACTTGCCTACATCATCATCATAGTCACAGGAGGGCTGGCCCAGCAGATGGACTTTTTCTGTCGCCTCTCAGAACTTTTTGGAAATACGTTAAAAAAATTTAAATGTCCACGTGTTAGAAAAATATGTTAAAGATGTATTTGAAAACAATGTTTTAATATGTATTTGAAAAGTTTCCAACACACATTGGAAAAAAGTTCAAAACTTATATTCAGAAAAAAATTAAGCATGTGTTGTAAAAATATTGAACATGTATAACATGTATTTTATGTATACCCAAAAATTACAAGCTGCATGAAAAAAACAAAAAAAACTGTAGCGTAATAAGGTTAGATATGTATTTAAAAAATGTTACTGATGTATACAAAAAATATACAATATGTGTCGAACATGTAGAGATGTGTTAAAAACATCAGGTGAAAAGCAAGAAAGGAAACTAAAGTAAAAATAAAATAAACCAAAACAAACAAAAGAAGACGAAAAAACAAGTAAGAAATCACATAGAAAAACTTGCGCGCCAAAGCTGTAGTAATAGTCTGGCCTAGTAGCATGCTTGTCATAAGCGAGACTAACCTCCTTCTGACAACGGGCAAGAAATAGCAACCGCAGAGTAGCTGCATCCCGCTTATACAGAGACACAAGTTTATCTCACCTCAAGCGTCGATAGTAATGGGCATGCCGAACTAGCTTCTTGCAGATTGGTTTATTTTTCTTCTCTTATTTTCACTCGTTCCTTTTTTTGTTCACATTTGTTAAACCATTTCAAATACATATATTCCGAAACTTAATTTTTCTTTAAAAATTAAAACCGTGAATTTTAAAAATGTTAAAACGATGTAATAAACTTGCTAAAATAATTCATAAATATGTGGACAACATTGTTATATTTTCACATTTGGAAAATGTTCAGTTGCTTTAAAATAACGTATGCAATATTTTAATAAAATGCTTGTGTAATCCAAAAAAAATCCATGCTATTTGGAAAATTTATATTTCACTAAAAAAAATATGTTCGTCATATTATTAAAAATTGTTCATACAATGTAAAAATATATTCATATAGTTTATATAAATGTTAGGTGTCATTCAAACCAAATATTTCACTATGTATTCGATTTTTTAGAACATATTCAAAACGATATTCATGTATTTGAAAAATATTAATCATGTATTTAGAAAATGTAGAATTTGTATATAAAATGAAGACATGTGTTGAAAAAGTGAAGAAACAAATTAAACTGAAGAAATCGATGAAAACCGAAGAACCCCATGGAAAATTGAACAAAGAAAAAAAACAGAAAAAACCTCAAAGAAACCTAAACAAAACTGACGCAAATGGTTAAAAACTTACTTCTCTTCCTAGCTTCGTATTTTTCACCGAATAAATGAGACGACGCAAATTTAAAGGTTAGGTCGAAGGTTATATATAATAGCAGATTATTGTAGAGACATTAGCTTGCAGCGGCACGCACGCACTTACTACCTGGGAGAACCAACGACAACCGTTGTCGAATCCTCATTTCTAGGTTGGTTACAATGAAAGTATAACACGCTATTAGGAAAACCCTAATAATAACGTGGGGTTATGAGCTAGTAGTATCATGAGAACCACGCTATTGTTAGGACATTACAGCTCTAGTTGTACCGTTGGAATTATCTTGCACTACTACTACTTGTGTTAGCAGTAGGCTTCAGATTGAACCCGTGATACTGCGAAATAGCAGCCGCGCCAGTTGTTTCCTCGTGCTAGTACTATTTATGCATATTACATTTTTTTATTTGTACTGTATTTATACACTTTTTGTGGCATCGCATGCTTTATGGATTTGACATGCTTTTTTTTTTGAAATGACGGGTTCTCACAACGACATCAACGTGTTTCAACGATCTCCGGTGTTCAGAAGGCTTTGCAATGGGGAACCACTGTCGTGCACTACACCGTCAACGGTTGAGACTACAATATGGGATACTATCTTGTCGATGGCATGTACCCCTGGTGGGTGGCGTTTGTTAAGACCATATCTGAACTGTGTGGTAACAAACAGCAGCACTTTTGCAACAATATAAGAAGCAGATAGGAAGGATGTGAAGAGGGCATTTGGCGTGTTTCAAACTGAATTTTTCATGGGGCCGCAATAATGTGAGAATTAAAGACTTTATGGCAATTCATGACATGTTGTATTATTTTGTCAATATGATTGTCGAGGATGAGTGTGATGGTGTAGCCCAAGACAATGATTTTGAAGCACCTTGAGAGTAAGTTGAAATCTTGGGAGATCAAGATGCAGCCAGCTTATGAACTTTTTGGAGATGCATCAAAATCTTCGAGATTATCAGGTACAGATGGTTGGTTGTGAACTTACAATAAATTTTGTATAAACACTATTAATGTTTCGTACCAACATTTGTTATTTACGTGCGATAATGGTTTGTATGATCTAAGTGCACAGTTTTACATGGATTTGAGAGTTTGAATTTAAGGTATATGAATGCATAAAGTGAAATATGATAGGCCGTTCGAATGTGTCCGTTCACGTGTCCCGACGCATTCGCGGACGTATAGAAAGCTTGATTTGCCCAGTCTCAGTGTAGATGTTTTCAGAATTTGGACCAAGAGGTTCTTTGTCTCTTTCTTAATAATTCTATGGAAACCAGGTTGCAACGTCAATGGTAGCCAAAAAAACGCCATCATCTCCGAGTATATACTATATATATATTCTCCCTCTAAGCACGAACTCCCATGGTAGCAGCCACATGAACTCCACTTTATAGGACGCCTCTTGACCAAGTACATTGTAAATTTTTAGATCCCTCCCAATGCTCCACCTTGTATAGGTGTTAAGGCTATCACATAGGCAAAAAATCTGATGTGACATGGTATTTAAGAGAAAAGAGGTGGGTGTGATGACCCAGGAAGAAACGGTGTCAAGCGCGTGAACCTAGGTAAAATATTTAAATGAAAGGAAGCCTATCAATACATGAAGAACTTTAGTACCTAAATCATTAAATAAAGTGTACTTAGCTACAACAAGTTAAGCACTTATGCATTAAAAAATTTGATTTAAACTTTTAAATATGTTTAGTACTTCATCTTAGCACCAACACATTAAAAGTAGCCTTAAAACTGGCCGCCGTACAAACAGCTGAAGACGCAAGCATGGCAGGTGAGGTCAGGACAACTGCGCATGTTTCCTTCGCTGTTCCAGGTACGTTCCCGAACCCTTTTTATATCTGAAAAACTGCGTTGCAACATGGAAACTGCTTTTGTTGTAGCATCTTCGTAAAGATTAAAACGTATGGCTGCGACGGAACAAAGTGGAAATACAATTTGCGCCGGCCGCCGGCGTCACCAGCTCCCACTCACCGGGTTTTGAATTGCCCAAGCCTAGTTGATCGGCCAGACTGGGTCCTTTCTCCGCCCTGGACCGCCATCGCTGAAATCAAAGTCCCTCTCTTTCCGACCAACATGGGAAAAAGTAGGATTAAATCGGTAACAAAATCTTTAGGAACGCCGGGTAAATTTTGTAAATGCACACGCATGTACATCATCACTTATGTTGCGTCTACTAATCACCGAGTACATTGGAGTCGTCGAGGTTAAAGATCAGCGAAATCATCACACACACATCATTATTCGTCACAATATTTCGGCAATCGCATGACTGTGACGATCATGCTTGCCCAATTTGAGTATACATAATATGTTTCTAGGCGGTTGTGGTGGCCGAGAGAGTGCTTTACTTTAGTGTCCTGATGAATATGAAATATCAAGAAACAATGAGTATGAAATATAGAGAAAACAAGTATACGTATGTTTGTGCGTAATTCAATGGTAAAGCAAATAGGGCGAGTGAACCATCCATGGCTTATGTCCGCAATGGTTTAAGTTAGTCATGAAACAATAGTTTGGCGAGAAATGTCAAGCTTAAAACTCGAGGTAGACCTAGCCCGGCCAAAAACAACTTTGGTCAGGTTTGAAGCCCCAAATTTGTAAAATGTTAAATTTTATGAAGAATAGACACTATAGTTCATTTATTTTGCAAAGTGGTTTAAATTTTATTATAAAATTAGTGTTCTTTAGACCTTTCCTAAGGGTTGCTCAAGTCCAGGCTTGGTATTTTTAAGTTAAGCTCTACAAGCCCAGTCAGAGCCAAAATTGAAGCTGACTACATAATTGGCTTAGATTAAAAACGTTGAACAAACATTTAACTTCGACAATGCTTAAATTTTTGATAATGTTCTTCAACTCAGTGTTTCAAAAAATATTCAAAAAACATGGATGCAGCTAGGGATTATTGCTTGGAAAGCATAGAAATGGCGAGATATTAATATATTCCGCTTTGTCATCTTTGTGCCGGAAGTATCACATTTTTGTTGAATATTTGCACGTTCACAATTGATCCCTAATACCATGCACTCAGTGGTGAGTCTACTATGTAGGCTCTTCATCAGGCTTAAGCCTACCCTTCACAAACATATTTCAACTAACCATACCACTTAAAAATTATATTTAAGTGTTTTACATGCAAGAATCACACTGCAATTGCTAATTTGGCTTAGAAACTTGATGTTTTGAGCCTACCTTCGTTGTGATGCTATATTCGCCACTGCATCCACTTACCATTGTTTTACTCTTTTCTAAAAACATTCAAGTTAAGGTTTCAAGAGTGGTTTCACATTCTTTTCTTTTTTCTAAAACAATAGCCCCCCCCCCCCCTCTAGAATTCAATAACAAAAACTGCTAGAATTTTTACATTCTGATCTATCCAAAAGAATATGAAACAATTTACAAATTTGAAGGCTGCTATAAAGTAATAGGGTGAATAAATCATAACCAATATAGCCATCTATGTTCCATATAGAAGACAAATAAAAGACAACTAAAATTTTCTTGTTATTTTCACCCTTAACTTAATAGTCAAAATTCTCGATGGTTATTTTGTCGCTTCTCATCCGTGCATCTATATATTTTTGTAAGTCTCATACAATTCCTTTTTGCTAACTCTGTTCAATTTAATTGATTCTAGAAAATCTAGTTGTAATTCATATGGTTTCATGGTTTAGTGTACAAGTCGGGTGGAACACAATACTTCAGTCTAAAAAAAGAAAAGTAAAACGAAAATGTGCTTTGCACGTAATCAACATTCGTTTCTCTGCTGATCCTCAGTTATCAATCTACTGATTCTCAGTTTGTGTGCACCTACTCCATGGAGTGGCAGCATTCTTTGAACGCCTGGAGATTGTGCTCGAAGACGGGGACGAAGGCATCGACGATGCCGTCGCCGAGGTATGACGGCGCGAGGAAGAGCATCCCCTCCGTGGGGAAATAGGCCGGCATGAAGTAGCTCGGGCTCCCCGTGCCGAAGTCCAGCTCGTAGAACGGGAACGTCAGCCAGCTGTCCACCTCCACGTCCGGGCAATGCGCCTCCTTGCACACGGCGCTACGAGCCAGCCCATCCTTCTCGGCTGCGCCGGA
This sequence comes from Hordeum marinum, assembly GCA_022496015.1. Taxonomy (NCBI): domain Eukaryota; kingdom Viridiplantae; phylum Streptophyta; class Magnoliopsida; order Poales; family Poaceae; genus Hordeum; species Hordeum marinum. The sequence goes on along the minus strand of CM039676.1, from coordinate 391,072,428 downwards.
GCTCGCGAAGTCGACGAAGGACTGGAAGTAGGCGCCGTCCACCCTCGCCACCTCGTCGTGGATCACCTGTGCCGCGTGCTTCAGCGGCCGGTTGAGGAGGTCACCCACCGTGGCGCGCGGGAACGCCCAGAGCACCATGTTGCCGAAGTATTCGGCCGGCTGGCCGAGCCGGTGCCGGCCGTCCACCGACAGCCGGATCTTGGAGGTCTCTTCGGGGTTCAGGTCGCGCGCGCGCGTCATGGTGCGCCACAGGTGGGCGAGGATGGTTTCGAACCGGCTGAACGGCCGGCCGCGCCCCTCGGACGCCTTGGCGCGGAGACCGGCGATGAAGTCCTTGGTGAAGTGCGCCTTGTGGATGACGATGTTGTCGGCTGAGTCTCCGTGGTGACCGACGATGTCAGTGGGCGACGGCAGGTAGTATTCCCGGTTGCGGTGGTCGTGCTCCACGCGAGGCGAGGAGCGCGGCTTGAAGAGCTCCTTGTGGTGGTGCACTGGCGGGAGGCCCATGGGGAGCCCTCTCGTGGCGCGCCCCCAGGCGACGAGGAAGTTGCTGGTGGCATGGCCGTCGGCGACGACATGATTTGACGTGAATCCTACCGCGAGCGAGCCGCACCGGAACCGTGTCAGCTGCAGCAGCACCACCTCCTGGTGGTGGGCCTCAAGGTCAGGATGCAACTTGAGCAGCTCCGGCGTGGGCTTCGAGGGCGCCATGTCGACGAGGTCGGCATCCACGGACGCCTCGATTAGGCGCGCGCCACGATCGTTGAGGATGACAGACGGCGTACCGTCGGGGGACTGGCCGAGCTGCCCGGCGAAGGCGCGGTACTGGGCGAGGACCGTGGCAAGGCCCTTCTCGATTGCAGCCGTGGAGGGCGCGGGCGGCGCAAAAGCATAGATGATGGCCATCTGCATCTCGAACGTCACCTTGTCGAAGATGGACAGAGGGATGTACTCCGTGGCTGGCGCTGGCGTGGCGCCAGCATTGTAGGCGGGCTTGACGAGCCTGGAGCTCAGCACCTTCACCTCCATTGCTGTGTAGTGAGATTGCAACAAGAGAGCCTGTACAGTGTCACAGGCTGCTTGTAATCCCAGGGTTGTAATCAAAGATTTGTGTGCTAAGTGCTATGTATGATCCGGTGGTTCTCCTGCTGTGCTGCTCGCTGTATATATGGGACAGGACAGTTCGCGCGCTCGCAGGAAACGGCAGCCGGTAGGTGAAATCAAACTGCTTTTGCGTCTAGACTATCAGTGTAGTTGAGACTTGAGATTTTGACCTGGCCCGCCTCTAAACCATGCATGTGTTTGACTAGTGAACGCCTGTTACCTAGAACGTGCAAATGCACAAAGCTCAAAAGCTAATGTAGTTGCCTTGTTGCATCCGAGATTAATTTTGATCAAATGTTAGAGTAATAATATATGACATGGAAGTTTTTTTTTTTGCGAGGGAATATATGACATGCAAGTTACACAAACATACCATCAAATTCGTACGTGAAAGGAGCCTCCAATGATATAATTCTCACATTATACATCTCATATATTATTAGTCTTCTCAATAGTCAAAGGCAGACTACAAATAGATATTAGGCCCTATATAGATGAATGGAGGGAATACTAAAAATTTGACATCAGATTTTTATTCATGATAAAAAATGATGACAATTTATATTGATACGAGGATGACAAATTTGGTGTATAAGCATGATATTCTAAAGAAAAAAAACCGAAAAAGGATTTGTCATGCTCGCCAACGAAATTTGCCATCCTTAGCGAACATAATCTGCCATGAAAATGTTTGATTTGTCATGCTTAGAAATCTGACATTCGATGGACACCAGGTCCTTTGATATTATAAGTTGACGCGTGGATTCTCTCTTAGTCAACTATTGATAATAGTCCGATTCAATATTTTCCATCCATTTTTTCACTTGCATGGTTGTCACTAGAAATAATCTTTTCGCAATAGTCTGCGAAGTAATAAAACTGTTATATAATAGAAAATATTACTTTCAATGTGCATATTTTCATCACCCTCACGTATACTATATGACTAATCTTTTTAGGATTGGAGGCCTCACAATCAATTGAGGTCTTCAATTGGAATTTGATCATTCGATTTTGACCGAGTCAATAATTTCTCAAACCGTCTCATTTAAATTTTTACACAATACACTATGATTCCTAATTTTTAAATATTTACAATTAATTGAGGCTTCAATTTAGACTTTGGTCATCTGATTTTGACCGGGTGAATAATTTCTCAAGGAGCTCTCCTACTTAATTATTTTAATTCCATATGCTCCGTAACTTTCAAGTTTTTCATTCGATTGAGGTATTCAATTTTGCATTGGTTTATGATTTTGATCGAGCCAACGATTTTTCAAGTCAATCAACAACAACAACTGGCCTATAAAAATATATCAACCCCTCGCAGACTCCTATCATCCATAAAAAAGTGTCATCATGTTATAATATAGCACGAATATAGTATATGCAACCAACGATGATAAAATATCCCCACATAAATATGGGTTGATTAGTCGAGAACACAATATCACACTGCCAAAGACCTACCAAATAAGCACATTATTATAAATAAACGTAAAACACACACTCCATTGTCTCCCCCGCCGGTCAAACTAAATACTCCATCGGTTTCAAAATATAAGGGTTATTAGTTTTTTGAAAAGTCAAATTTCTTTAATTTTGATCAAGTTCATAGCCAAATATATCAACATCCACATTATTAAACAAAAAAAATATGAAAATTCATTTCATGATGAATCTAATAACACCGATTTGATAATGTGAATTTTGATATATTTCCCTATAATTTGATCAAACTTAAAAATGTTCGACTTTTCAGAAAAGTAATACACCGTATATTTTAAAATAGAGTGGGTAAAGAGATTTAAGAATACCAAATTCAACGGCGCAGCAAAGCGCGTACAACCCTTGTAGTATTTGATGAATCTGTATTGAGCTCCAATTAATTATGGCATCGCACCACCGGCTGGCATCATTGGACGTCTTGGAAAACTTCAATTGAAAACCACACAAATAATTTGGCTCCCTCTCTAGGAGCATCTTTTATTTCACTCATTTGTCTGCAAAACAGACCAAGGCGAAGTCCAGTAGAGAAGAATACATATCATATTATTTATTGATCTGCTTAGTGTTGCCCACGAGAAATACTGGTAAGCGGCCACTACGGATGCATGTTTGAGTTAGCGGTTTTGCTAATTAAGTCGAGGAGTACTTTTGCAAGAAGCAGTGGGCACTCACGTTGGCATTGATCACTATAGAATTTTGGCATTAGATAAGCATGGTTTTGCTAGAGCCGGCGAAACCTCGGTTTAGCAAAACAAATGGACGCTTTAAACTATGGCCGTAAAAAGATGTCCACGTACACATTAGATAAGCATTGCTTTACTAGAGGCGGCGAACCTACTATCCACCAAAAGTGATAGAAAATATATATTCGATGGTGCTTGTAAAGACATGTCCGCATACAAACCACACTACGGTGCATTAATCTGTGGGCGTCATCTGCCCGTCAGTCAGTGCGTCAAAATCGTCAACCGCTACGCAGACGAACCTGCCCATAAGCAAAAGTTAGATTGTGCTACCACGAGCAACTTATGGTAGTCTAATATACGCCTTTCTCCTTGTTGTCTCTTGCATTCATCCATGCTTGTATTTGACTGGACAATGACATGCTGTCTCTGTCACGCATGTTGGGCTACTAGGAATAAATGAATTTGACTCGTTCCTGGAAAACTCTGTTTCACATGCAGCATGGCAGCTTGTCCATTCCCCGGAATCCGCTACGAAATTCCAGTTTGACTGACACCGATACGGTGCCATGTGATAACAGCAACGGCTTCCTTTTTTACAAAAGATGTTAGTTGTATTGTAAAAGTTCACCAGCTCAAATATAACAAAAATTACAACAAAGTTTTGAAACCATCAAAAAAAAAGTTCACCAGCTCAAATATAACATAAGTTACATCGAAATTTTGAAACCATCTAACAACCACAACTATCGTCAGAATGAGTCGCTGACACAACATTGTCCTCTACCGAAGCCGGCTCGACCTTATCGAGAACAGCCTGAAAGTCCCAGTTATGGAAGGAAAACACGGATGGTGCCTCTCCTTAGAGCATCAAAAGCCGGACACATCAAATGTGACTCCTCAAACATGCCGGACGCGTCCGACCGTTTTCAAAGACAATGACCGATCATCCTCACTTCGTCGCATCTGCAGCCATCCCTCCAATATCTATCCCCCTAAATACACAGCAGCATTGCAACGTGATGCAAACTACGTTGATTAACATAGCAACTTTCAGGCATCACAAACATAGCACAAACCATACATATTGGACATTAAGTTTTCTACATTCTGACACAAAAGTTCATCACAACATGATAGCTAAACATGGGAAATAGACAAAAGATAGCTAAACCGAAGGGGAGCCATTTCCGCATCGAGTCCTTCCCCTTGTGATCACCGGAGTGACAATAGTAATCCTACGCGTAGGCAACCATGACTACAGGGTGTCGTCGCTGTCGTTGGTGCTCGTCGTCCGTTGTTGGAGGAGGATGAGATGAAGCTCATGATACAATGGGAGGTGCAGGCCTGCTACTTTGTGAGTCGTGTCGCCTTCGCCTTAACGACCGCCATCTCTGCTGCAAGGTGCTCGGACTCCTCAATGCCGAGATGAACCTCCTTTGCGTTCTTGCGATGGAGGTGCCCCGTGTTCATCTGCCATGTTCAACGTTCGGTGGAGGACCTCACATAGGAGCCTCAATTCCGGATCCACCAACGCACTCGACCTACGGGAAGCACTTGCATCCGCCACCGCCACCCTTTCCCTCGCCCGATGCCTCTCGCAGCGTGCAGCGTGCCCCTTCGATTCGGGTGTCCTCCAATCGTGGGATTTATGCCAGTGCGGGTACCAGCACCCATCGCTACCCAGGAGGAACAGTGGGCAGAGGGTGGGAGAGGGGCGCAGATTTGCAAAGGTGCAGAGCGCGTGGCGAAGCGCGAGGAGCCGACACCATTTTCCACATTGTGTCGTTGAACGACAAGGTGTGGCGTGGAAGCTCGAGCTCCCGACCCTGTCCACCCACTACTGTGCTAATGTGACGTGGAGGGCGAGGCTCTCGTTCTCCTCAGGCAGCAGGGTGTCCCAGTCAATTGGGTCCACCTTGCTTCCAGATTTGTCGCCGACCTGCTATCGAAGATTGACATGGGAAGATGAGAGGACAGAGAGAGTAAGGGACGAGACATAGAGAGGAGGGGAGGAGACGGGTAGTGTAGTGTGGATGGTTCAAGAGTGTTGGCCCGAACTAGAGTTTATACGGGGTGAGGTATATGTGGGAGGAGATGGGCTAGTCCGACATGCGAGGCGTGTCCATGCCACCCATATCCGATCCATATATGGATATGGATATAACATGTGCCAATCAGTCCGGATATATGGAGCGGAGTTTGATCTTGTGTTTTCTTGGCTGGTCATTGGCTGGGCAGTCCAATCGAACATTTAAGGCGGTTGGAGGCATGTATGTGTTGTAGATGCTCTTAGTAGATTTTTTTTGTCACAATTGAATATAAGTGTTGCTCCGTCAGTAATCTATTGCTTTTCTTAACATATTACAAACGTACACATTCATACTAACACATTTACACTTACCATATGAATGCAGACACTCATACCACATCCTTATAAGCACTTCGAGGTATCGAGCCGGTATCACATTTTGTAATTAGCAAGTCATCACAGATGCTATTGTAGTCATGGGAACGTTTCCTCTCACTAAAGAAACATCATCAAAATGCCTAAAATGAATCCAAACAATACGAGCATTAGTGTCAATTCAGATTTAAACCCGCACCTGTTTCACTATAAACAACCTAACCAGTAACCAGTTCGCGATGCGGATCTCTATCTTGAAGATGGGTCAGCAGTCCGAGGATGATGACGGCTTCTGGATTCTACAACGTGTGTATGTGGTGCGCGTTTTAGGTTTGCTACGCCGGATGTTGGTCCCGATACGTTATGTGGATGGATCGGCGACAACACCGGCTTTAGATATGGGAGTGGGAGCACTCCACATTATCGAGTTTATATGTGTGACTGGTGGCTTCGGATGGCTTGATGTATTTTTTTTATCAGTCCCTCGTGAAATAATTAATAAAGATGGTTGTATACATCGAACTGATGCAGAGGCCGGGGTTTAACCTCCATTTAAAAAAAAAAAAGTAACCAGTTCGCTCATTCATCGGTTTGGGCCGGCCGGGGTTCACCTGCCGCGCTGACTTTTCCTCGCTGGTCTCCAGCAAATGTCAGAACAGAATATTCCAGAGAAGGCGACCTCCTATGTAGCGGTACTCCTCTTCCGGGAAGGAAGACCACGGTCAGTCGTTGTCGGAGCCTCAGTGTTGAGCGTCACCCAGGTTGACAAATGCAATGTGATCACGGGCCGGCCGGAATAAATAAACATTGCAAAAATACGGTCTGGTCGTGAGTTTGAACTTAGAAAAGAGATTCTATTTTTGTCGCCACCAGGAGAAACGTCACCCAGTATATACCATCTACTCCCTAGGAGTAAGGAGTATCCTTTTCTCCACCTAATCATCGAACAGCCTCGTCAAAATCGAAGAAGAGATCTCATCGAAGAATGCCCCATGATAGCGCGGAAATTAAATTGACCAAGTAGTTTCGTCAACTCGTAATATCTTTCTTTTTTTTACCTTCCACGCGGTATTTTCTTACGCTTCTTGACGATATCAACTCGCGAACAAGTTAACGAGGACTAATGGTCGCAGTCCGGGGAAATTCGAGTGCACAACTGCAGCCAAGCGGTGACCAATTGACTCGTGGTATTAGGTGTGGGTGGTGCATCCATTTGGCACGGGTATATTGAACATGGTTTTGTTCATTCCCGGTCGTCTTAGAAATTCGTAGTTCTCGGTAGATATCGCGGACTGTCGATCGGACCTTAAGATCCATGCAAAAATTTCTATTTATCAGAAGAATAAGTCACACTTCCTCCATTCTTATTTACTCTGTATATTAGAGTTGGCTGAAATCAAATTTCGTAAACTATGACCAAGTTTATAGTAAATAATACAAAAAATTGCCGTAAAATATCTATATGTGAAAGTAAATTCAATAATGAATCTAATGATATTTATTTGTTATTGTATATGTTAATATTTTTGTTATAAACTTTGTCAAAGTTTACAAAGCTTGACTTTGACCAAAATTAAAATGCGAAGTAAATAAAAACAGAGGGAATACATTATTATTTTCCTTGGCAGTAGATGAAAGGATTATTACAACAGAGTGATCTTTTTTATATTGCGTTTGTTCTCATTCGACTGTGGCAAATTGCATTTTTTATTAGATGAAGAAAACTTTAGAACATGTACTTTACAGTTTGACTAAGACACCATTCCTGCCTAAACAGGATGTCCTTGTCCGGTTCCAGTTAGGACTGCAAAAAAGGATCGAGACTCGTGACGCGTCCAAGACCGACTCATCTTTTGGCTTGACTCGAAATTGCCTCGAAATAAAATGAGCTGAGTATGATCATCTTATGTAGATAGTTCAAGAAACGACTTGATCTTGAGTCAATAGTAGCTCGCTCGATTTTAGCTCCATAACTTGATGCAATATAATTATATTAAATAATAATGTATATATTATAGTGAAATAGGATATTTTGTTACCACATATGTTGCTAGGACTTCTTTCCATTCAGTTTTCTTAAACATGGAAGCTTAATTAAAGTGCATAGTAAATCTATGCCTTAATATAGTACATGATCAGTCGTGTGATACATATTCGGTTATTATTGGCCAAAGTTTAAGAGTAGACGCACCTTTGTTTTATTCTCTTGCTAGCGAAACAACACTAAGGAAATATATACAATATAGATGTTTTGATTGAATTAATATTTTATACTGGTTTCTTATGTTGTGTTGTGGCCTATCTTGTTAGAAAAATCACCTTAGATTATATAAAAAAGGTTGTCTTATTTAGCTCGAAATTGACTCGAATCGTTACAAGCTGAGAACGAGCAATTTATGCAACTTGACCTTGAGCCTCACTCACCTTGAGCTTGTTCGAATTTTAATATAAATTGAGCCGAACCGTTTGCAGCCCTAGGCCCAGCCTTCCAGAACAGCTGCACATGGATGCACTGTGTTTGGTTTCACCCAACTTTTGTACTTCATTTTGAACTAAAACCATGACAATTATTTTAAAATGGAAGAAGTATATCTAAAAAATGATTAGTCGTGCACCCATACAAGTGTTGCAACATGGGACGTGCCTATCCCATCTTCATTACCAAAACGGTTGGCTGCGAACTTTTAATGGGACAAAGCGAAATGCAGTCTCGCGCTGGCCAGTGTCACCAACCACTAATAGAAAACAGGGCATTGGTTTTGGCCTTCTAATCTCATTAATCCCGGTTCGTACCAAAGGTGACAAACCCTCCCGGTTCGTGAGCCCAGGGGGCCGGCTAGGCCACGTGGGTCATTGGTCCCGGTTCGTCTAGCCCCTTTGGTCCCGGTTCCAAGCACGAACAGGGAACAATGCGCCTTGCTCCTAGCCCACAACCATTGGTCCCAGTTCATGGATGGAATCAGAACTAAAGGGAGACCTATTGTCCCGGTTCCAGCCACGAACCGGGACCAATGATCTGCCTAAATAAACCCTTGCGCGCCGCTAGCAGAGCCGTGGAGTCCTTTGTTTTTCCAGGACAGCAGTTTTAGAGCTTGTGGTGCTCTAGCTCACCTCCTATGCACATGAGGTGTTCGATGAAATGCCCGAGCCACACTTAAGCTTTCTCCTCTCGAAGCTCCTTGTCCAAACTCCATTTTTGTCAAGATTTGTCTAGGTTTGGCGGTCCGTCCTGAAACCGTCATCGATCGCCCGCGCATGGTGATCCTCTTGATCTTATCTTCTTTCTAAAAGAAAATACACTTACTCGTATGATTTTCTAGTTTTATTATTGTTTGTTATTATATAGTTCCATGGTTATGGTATCCGCCCACGTCGGTCCTCATCCAGTCTATGATTCAGATGTGGTATATTATCTTTTATAACTATTTCACACATCTAATGTCTATGACAATTAATTATGCCACCAACTTGACGTAGATGTTTTTATCTATAGGAAGTAGTTGAACCAAAAATGGATACCGACTATGCAATTCTGCTCGACAAGCTAACTAAAGCTAAAAAACAAATCGATCATTTGAAAGAAAAATTGACAAGAACTGAAGATGAGAAGATGGGATTGGAGTTGCATGTTGCCGATATCGTCGATGATCACAGGACCAAGATGACTGCAATGCGCTTGAAGCTTAGAAAGATTAGAAAATATGCCATTGATAAAGAGGCTTGGTTCATTATGCCGTTGGACCAATTGGTATCTTAGTTCTGATTATGATCACATTTGTTGTTGCATTGAAATGTTTTAAATAGTTTCAATGTATGGTTTAATTAGATGCTCTGGAGAGCTATATGTTGGTCAACGAGAACTATGTATCTACTTTGGTTTTAATGTGATGGTGAACTTCTATTAATTTGGTCACTTCTGTATTCCTGATGTTCTGTAATGGTTTTTGACACACTTAATTATATATAATGCACGCAGATGAACCGGTAATGGATGTACGGTAACAGACACACCGATGAGTACATTAAGGGGTGCATCATTTTCTCGAAGTGGCCGAGGCAAACAAGCAGAATGGTTTTATGTGTTGTCCATGCACTACATATGGGAATTTGAAGTCTTACTTTGACCAGAAAATCCTTCATAGCCACCTGTTTGTGAAGGGTTTCATGCCACACTATAACGTTTGGACCAAGCACGGAGAAATAGGGGTTATGATGGAAGACGGTGAAGAAGAAGAGGATGATGACAACTATGTGCCCCCTGAATACGGTGATGCTACAACCGGGGAAGCTGAAGATCAAGAGGAACCAGACGATGTGCCCGATGATGATCTTCGCTGGGTCATTGTTGATGCAAAGATACAGTGCAAAAGTGAAAAGAAGAAGATGAAGTTTGATCGCATGTTAGAGGATCACAAAAAAGGGTTGTACCCCAATTGCGAAGATGGCAACACAAAGCTCGGTACCACACTGAAATTGCTGCAGTGGAAGGCAGAGAATGGTGTACCTGAGAAAGGATTTGAGAAGCTACTGAAAATACTGAAGAAGAAGCTTCCAAAGGATAACGAATTGCCCGACAGTACGTACGCAGCAAAGAAGGTTGTATGCCCTCTAGGATTGGAGGTGCAGAAGATACATGCATGCCCTAATGACTGCATCCTCTACCGCGGTGAGTATGAGGAACAGAACGCATGCCCGGTATGCGGTGCATTGCGCTATAAGATCAGACACGATGACCCTGGTGATGTTGATGGCAAGCGCCCCAGGAACAGGGTTGCTGCCAAGGTGATGTGGTATGCTCCTATAATACAACGATTGAAACGTCTGTTCAGAAACAAAGAGCATGCCAAGAATATGCGATGGCATAGAGAGGACAATAGGAAAGACGGGAAGTTGAGAGCACCCGCTGACGGGTCGCAGTGGAGAAAAATCGAGAGAAAGTACTGGAAGGAGTTTGCAGGTGACGCAAGGAACATATGGTTTGGTTTAAGCGCGGATGGCATTAATCCTTTTGGGGAGCAGAGCAGCAATCACAACACCTGGCCCGTGACTCTATGTATCTATAACCTTCCTCCTTGGTTGTACATGTAGCGGAAGTTCATTATGATGCCAGTTCTCATCCAAGGACCTAAGCAACCCGGCAACGACATTGATGTGTACCTAAGGCCTTTAGTTGAAGAACTTTTACAGATGTGGAATGGAAACCGTGTATGCGTGTGGGATCAGCACAAACAAGAGGACTTTGACCTCCATGCATTGCCGTTTGTAACCATCAATGATTGGCCTGCTCTCAGTAACCTTTCAGGACAGACAAACAAGGGATACCACACATGCACGCACTGTTTAGATGACACAGAAAGTATATAGATGGACAATTGCAGGAAGAATGTGTACCTGGGGTATCGTCGATTTCTTCTGACCAACCATCAATGTCGAAAGAAAGACAAGCATTCCAAAGGCGAGGTAGATCACCGAAAGAAGACCGCCATACGTACCGGTGATCACATACTTGCTATGGTCAATGATTTACAAGTAATCTTTGGAAAGGGTCCCGACGGACTATCTGTTCCGAATGACGCTGAGGGATGCGTACCCATGTGGAAGAAGAAATCTATATTTTTGGGACCTACCCTACTGGAAAGACCTAGAGGTCCTCTCTGCAATCGTCGTGATGCACGTGACGAAGAATCTTTGCATGAACCTGCTAGGATTCTTGGGAGTGTATGGGAAGACAAAATATACACCGGAGGCACGAGAGGACCAGCAACGTGTTCACGAAAAAGACAACATGCCTCCAAAGCAGTATGAAGGTCCTGCCAGCTACGCTCTTACCAAAGAAGAGAAGGAAATCTTCTTTGAATGCCTGCTCAATATGAAGGTCCCATCTGTCTTCTCTTCGAATATAAAGGGAATAATAAATCTGACAGAGAAAAAGTTCCAGAACCTAAAGTCTCATGACTGCCACGTGATTATGACGCAACTGCTTCCGGTTGCATTGAGGGGGCTTCTACCGGAAAACGTCTGATTATCCATTGTGAAGCTATGTGCATTCCTCAATGCAATCTCTCAGAAGGTGATCGATCTAGAAATCCTACCAAGGTTAAGGAGTGATGTGGCGCAATGTCTTGTTAGTTTCGAGCTGGTGTTCCCACCATCCTTCTTCAATATCATGACACACGTCCTAATTCATCTAGTCGACGAGATTGTCATTCTCGGCCTTGTATTTCTACACAATATGTTCCCCTTTGAGAGGTTCATGGGAGTCGTAAAGAAATATGTCTGTAACCGCGCTAGGCCAGAAGGAAGCATCTCCATGGGCCATCAAATAGAGGATGTCATTGGGTTTTGTGTTAACTTCATTCCTGACCTTAAGAAGATTGGTCTCCCTCAATCGCGATATGAGGGGAGACTGACTGGAAAAGGCACGCTAGGAGAGAAGTCAATAATATGTGGGGACAGGCATTCTTGGTCTCAAGCACACTACACAGTTCTACAGAATTCTACCTCGGTGACCCCGTATGTCGATGAACATAAGAACATTCTGCGCTCCAAACACCCAGAGCAGTGTGATGACTGGATTACATGTGAACACATCAAGACTTTCGACAGTTGGTTGCAAACACGTCTCTGGTGTGACAACACTGTTTCTGATGAGCTGTACTCGTTGGTCAGGAGACCATCTTTGACTGTATTGACTTACAAAGGGTACGAGATAAACGGGAATACATTTTACACGATCGCCCAAGAACAAAAGGAGCACCAACCAAAATAGCAATGTCCGCTTTGATGCAGCAATGACCAATGGGAAGGTCGACACATATTATGGTTACATAGAGGACATATGGGAACTTGACTATGGACATGATTTGAAGGTCCCTTTGTTTCGATGCAAATGGGTCAATCTTACAAGAGGCGGGGTACAGGTAGACTCGCATTACGGAATGACAATAGTGAATCTCAACAATCTTGGGTACACAGACGAACCATTCGTCCTAGCCAATGATGTGGCGCAGGTTTTCTATGTTAAGGACATGTCTACCAAACCGAGAAAATGAAAAGATAAGGAAGCGAATACATCATACGATGAGCCAAAGCATCACATAGTTCTTTCAGGCAAAAGAGACATCATGGGATTGGAGGGCAAGACAAACATGTTTGAAGATTATGAAAAGTTTCAGGAAATTCATCCCTTCAAAGTCAAGGCAGACCCAAGCACCCTGTTAAACAATAAAGATTATCCATGGTTACGGCGCAATAAGCAAAGGACACAAGCGAAGAAAAAGTGAAGACTTTCTTTCCACAACTATATCATTGCAGTGACATGTGAAGAAATGAAATGCCTTTTGTAACAGATGATTTTCCGTTCGAAACCCTGATACTTCGAAAGAGATTGTTTGTTTTATACACGAAGTGCATCCAGCTTTTGCCGTAATCCTCTCAACTTTCTAGCACATGCTATGTGGGTTAAATGATGATACCATGCCAACTTTCAACCTTTTCAGAGTTCATGTGCAGTGCTTTTCAATTTCAGTGTCATTTAGCTCAAAAAAATCAATAACTACATGAAAAATAACAAATGAAGTCAGAAAGGGTTGAAAATTGATGATGTGGCTTTGAATGGTGCATTTTGAACACACAAAAAGTCTTGAGTTCAAATAAGTTCAAGAAAATGAAATCCGTTTGTAACAGATGAGTTTTCGTCTGAAACCCTGATACTTCGAAACAGATTGTCCATTTTGTTCACGAAGTGCATCCAACTTTTGTTGTAACCCTCACAACTTTTTAGCACTGCTATTTGGGTGAAATGAGGACACCATGCCAACTTTCAACCTTTTCAGAGTTCATTTGTAGTGCTTTCCAATTTCAGGGTCATTTAACTAAAAGAATGAACTAATAGCAAAAAGAATCAACTATTTTTTTATGAAACCCTAATAGCAAAAATAATGAACTACAAATAATCAATTTAAATATTATTTTATGAACTATAATATTTTTCAATAGCAAAAAGAATCAACTAAAAAGCTTTTATAAAACTCTAATAGCAAAAAGAAACTCTAAAAGCTTTTATAAACCTCTAGTATTTTTGAAACTAAAATTATATAAAATTTATGCAACTAAAATTATCAAAGTATTTTTTTCAAAACATTAATAGAAAAAATAATTTTTATAAAGAATTTTTTTTAGAAACTTTAATAGCAAACTAAAATAACAAAATGTGTTTTTGATTTAAACAACCATTTAAAATAAACTAAAAATTACCAAATTGAGTATAATGTTAAAACAAAGTAATATTAAATAGCAGGAGAAAAGAATCACTCAAAAATCTATTTTTATAGTAAAGTTATTCACAAACTAGTGATTCACACAAATTTCAAAGAATTCAAATTTAAACTATTCAAATTTGAAAACTAACGACGCTAAGAGAAAGTTTATAATTTTTGTGACCTAAAAGCAAAAAGAATCACTGAAAAACTATAAGTAGAAAAAAAAGAAAATAAATAAAGCAAAAAACAAAACAAAAAACAGGAAAAACATTTTAAAAAATGCCGCCTATTGGGCCTCCACGGCCTAAGTACGACTAGAAACCCAACCAGCTAGTTGGGCCAGGATTTAGACCCGCAGCAGGCCTAGTAGGCCCACAGGCAGAGGAGTGTGCGATTAGGCCCGTAAGCCTGCACTTGAGAGGAGCTCGAGAGGGTTGGCGCAACAGCACTTATAAACCACTCTCGAGCTCTCTCGGCTAGCGAGGTGGGACTAAACATTTGTCCCCGGGCAGCAAACCCTTTCATCCCGGTTGGTGGCATCAACCGGGACCAGTGCTCCCCTTTGGTCCCGGTCCGTGCCACCAACCGGGACGAAAGGTGGGTGCTTTCCCGCCCTTTGGGCTGCTGAAAACAGGGCTTTGGTCCCGGTTGATGGCACGAACCGGGACCAGAGGGGGGCATTGGTCCCGATTGGTACCACCAACCGGGACAAGAGGATTTGCTGCCCGTCGTGGGTCAGGGACGAAAGGGCTTTGGTCCCGGTTGGTGGCAAGAACCGGGACCAAAGGGGGGCATTGGTACCGGTCCATGCCACCAACCGGGACCAATGCTCCCTGTGTAAAACCCCACACTTAGCAGTTTTCGACCCATTTGCTCCCCCGAAGGCCAGATCCCCACCCATGCCGTCAGGCTGCCCAAATCTCGCATGCTAGGTCTCCGTCGCCGTCGCCGCCACCGGCCACCGTCCCCGACCTCTTCGACCTTGCTCCGGCCACCTCGCCCCGCGCCACCCCGCTCCGGGCCACGTCGCTCCGGCCGGCCCGCCCCGAGCCGACCGCCCCGCGTCGGTCACCCCATGCCGGTCGCCCCGCCCCGTTCCGGCCACTGCTCTGCCCCGCTCCGGCCACATCCCCCCTCCCCTATACGTGAGCAGTTCATGCAAGTGTTCATATATATGTGTGTGTTCATATATGTGTATGTATGTCTTCATATATGTGTATGTGTATGTATGTGTTCATGTATGTATGTGTTCATATATGTGTATGTGTATGTACGTTTTATTATATTAGCTCTCATTAGATGTCATTTAATTATTATTTATATATGCTTGTCGTATCGCCGTATTGTTGTTTTTTAGAAATTGTCGTATCCCGTATCATGGTACCCGTATCGCCATATCTATGTTGCCGTATCGGTGCTTCGTAGGTTATCGCCGCCGCGTGATGATATGTCCGGTCGGATTTTTTTTGTTCATATAGAAAACTCCGGTAATTTCGACATGAGGGGGGATTTCGATCAACCCCCTCTCACCCGACCAACTCTCGAGTCTGCCTAAACCGGGACTAAAAAAGCATTGTCGATCTCCTACCCGACAAACTCTCGAGGCCACCCAAACCACTTGAAGAAAACTCCGGTAACTTCGATCAATCCCCTCTCGCCTGACCAAACCCTAGAAGCGTTGCCATGGCCACCCAATCCCTAAAAGCGTTGCCGAGGCCACCCAAACCCTAGAAGCGTCGAGGCCACCCAATCCCTAGAAGCGTTGTCAAGGCCACCCCAAACCGTAAAAGCGTCGAGGCCACTAATATGATCCCTTGTCGATGTTTTACACTAATTAATATATCCATCTCTCATGTTTGTATATTAATTGCCATGTTGTAATATTTGCAGAAACCATGGACCCAACCATGAACAAAGACTTTGAAGGAGAAGCCTTGTAGGGGGACATAATCCGCGGCGGCGATTCCATCTTCTCGTTAATCAATTTTGAACAGAAGAGCTAGGAGATGATGATGATGGCTCCGGTCACCAAATTCTAGAGGAAGAAGGAGACCATGATGACGGCTCCGGTGACCGAGAGCTGGAGGAAGAAGGAGACCATGATGATGGCTCTGTTGACCGAATGGAGGGAGCTGTTGCAAAGTCGTCCGACGAGGTATATATATTAATTAAGCATGTGCCAACTAATTGATGCATTAATTGTTTTGGTATGTACATATATTAACTCTTATTTCTTCTTTTATATAGCCCACCGGATTGAGCCAAACTTCGGTAATGAGACGAGGCCCGAAGAAAAGGTTGGGCAAGGAAGAAAGTTTCACGATCACCTTAATCGCGAACGATGGCCAACCGATTGAACCGAAGAAGACCAAGGATGCATTTTCTGCTCAGTGTGGAGATATTGTCAGGGACAACACCCCGATCAGCATCCAGAAATGGAATGAGCCGGCTAAGAACTCTAAGAACTATGACCCTCAAGTTTCTTATGTCACCGATAGACAGAAAGAAGATCTTTGGAAGGCCCTGAAGGAAAATTTGACCCTACCGCCAGAGGAGGATGAGGGTAATCCAGTTATAGAGCCACTGGTCAGGTCGTGTGCTCTTAAGAAGATGGCAGATCTTTCCAGGAGGTGGAAGAATGAGTTGAAAGCTAAGTTTGTTGACCAAGAGAAGACTCCAGTATTCGTCGGCCGATATGCGGGGATAAGAGATCAATGGGACGCATTTGTGGCCTACAAGACTTCTGAAAGAGTAAGAAAATCTCAGCGATAAACAAGAAAAATGCTGAGAAGAAGCAGTATCACCATCACACGGGGTCAGGTGGCTACCTCAGAGCACAGCCGTTGTGGGCCAAATGGGAGGATGACCTGCGAGCTAAAGGGGTCGAACCAGAGACAGGGAACTGGCCAGACCGTTCAAAGTCTTGTTTCTTTGAGGTTGGGGGAACTTTGGACCCTGAAATAGGGAAGTGCGTTTGGACGGACGAGCAACTTGCAATACCCGTCAGGAAGCTTAAGCAAGTTATCAAGAAGGACGAGCTGACTGAGGCCCTCGGGAATCCTGAGCACCCTGGATGAACATAAGGCACACCAGGCTCCGTTTCGTGGAAGCTTGGGTTTCCTGGCGCAGGCGGTTACAAAAGCCGGGAGAGGAAGAGGAAACAGGATCTGAGCGTTGTGCAGGAGCTCAATGCAAGAGTACGAAGGCTAGAGGAAGAAGTTATGAGCCAGCGAGCTCCCAACCAGCAGCTTGTTCAGGGGCACGAAGCTACCCCAGAAGCTACCCCGCCATCTCAGCGGAGAACCAGCATGGCTTCCACGGAGCTCCTTCAGCAGCCTGACTTCACGGCTCCTAGCTACCCTGTGGATGCTATCACAGATGGCCAACATTGTGAGCTTATGATGAAATGCGTTAACTCACCTTGAAGGCAGCTTACGGCTTTGTTGCACCTCCTCGAACCGACAGAACTTTTCACCACGGTCAGATTCCACATGGCTATGCTGTTGTGCAAGTGGATGAAATAATGGGGGGATTTGAGGAGCTCGAGCTTGACCACCCTACAGGTGAAGGGGAGACTCAGCTGAGATTTGCTTTGAGGAGTACATATCTATGGCGGAAGGAGCACATCAAGGTTCCGAACTGGACGCCTCCGCCTCCTCCTCCTCCTCCTCCGGCGAGTGATGAAGGCACTCATCCTACTTTTCCTCCTCCGGCGAGGGATAAGGGCACTCCGCTTCCTCCTTCGCCTGGTCTGGTGCGTGACATCGACGATCAAGGCACTTCGCCTCTTCCTCCGCCTCCTCCCGCGCGTTCGAGCAGTCCGCCTCCTTCTCCACCTCCTCAGCAACGGCGGAAGACAGCCGCCGCCGCTCCTCCTCCTCCGGCGCGTCGGAGCACTCCGTCTCCTCGTCCACCTCGTAAGCAACGACAGAAGATAGACACCGTCGGTCCGGCTGCTAGTAGTACAACCAGTGGCGAGAGGCCATACGAATACGGTCCTAAGTCTCTCAAGCCATTGGAAAAGTTGCCATACGAGAGAACCGCGGAGGAAACCGCGAAGATCTCTCAAGACCAAGTGAGGGCCCATTTTGCAAAGAAAGCTCCACCTCTGAAGCAGATGATAGATCCGGTGGCATCGAAGTGCACTGTCGAGGCCCTGAAGCGACCACCACTGCCTTCGCTGGATACCAACTATGTCCGCGCTACTAAAAAGGCATATCAAAATGTAGTGCGGACGGGAATCACTTCTAGTGATGAGAGGTTAGCAAAACAAAGAAGTGAGAAAACAATTCCCTGGCTCGGCGAACAGGCTAACCAATCGTGCGCCCCGCTGAAGGTGTCTACCGATATCGCCGTTGATCATCTAGGGATGGTGCCCAGTACCAATCCTGCTGATTACATGAGGGATGATGTACTTTTTGAGCCGTTGGAGGTGGACGATTTTAGATACCGGTACGGGAAGCCTCTCGTCAAAGATGGAAGTCCTCCTCTAGGAGCGATGATGAGACAATTGCATAATTGGTACATGAAAACCTGCAGCGAGTCTGGGAAGGATTGCTTGGTGATGAGTATTAAAGAGAAGCACGACTTCTTTGGCCAGGAGCTAATTCATGTTGAATTTGACGAGCTTTTCCCGTTTTACAATCAAAAGGACATCAACATACAAATCATGACTTGCTATTGTCTGTAAGTACTTTTGTAATTAAGTCTCTATATATAGCTCACCTCTTTCATTGCATATATATATATATAATTATCCTCATCACTATATTATGCAGATTGAAGATCGTCAAATGCACAAAAGCAGAAATTTATGACATTGGGTTCATTAACCCAAATATCATACATGAAGTGATGGTTCAAATGTATCCCAAACAAACCGAGGAGAACTTTCTACAATCGATGCTTAAAAATCAAAACAAAGACAAAATACTCCTTCCTTACAACTTCAAGTGAGTGTTACTGTCTTGTGCATATTCAGTTTCTCCCTTATTACTCGAGGGTATAGTAATGTAATTGATGAGCTATGCATGTGTGCGCAGACACTACTTTATTCTACTAGAGATTAAGCTTGAGCGGGGAGTAGTAACCGTCTTAGACTTGAGACGGAATAAACCCGAGTTGTATGCGAACCTGACTGAAATGCTCCAGAGGTAAGTTCAATCAATCATTATCGCACTGTATCGGCAACTTTGTTCATTTCCTGATATATATCAAGTAATTATTTTCTTTGTATGGCAGGGTTTGGAAAGATTTCACCAAAATTGCTCTGGGACTGCCTACTGAGCTGCAGTTTAGACACCCGAAAGTAAGTAATATATATTACCTAGTTCCGCCCATCTCCCATTGATTCTAGCTAGTTTAATCAATATATACCATTTAGCATGCTTGCTTATCAGTTTGATTGACCTATATTTCTCTTATAGTGCTTGTTTCAGGAACAAGGGACTAATTTTTGTGGATACTACGTTTGTGAGTTCATCTACAACTCGACGAATCCTAATAAGCGGGGCTACACTAAAAAAGAATATCAAGTGCGTAAGTAAAAATATTCATAATTTTATTTTATTACCATCATTTGTGTTGAGTTTCATTCATATACATGTATTGACCCTCTTCTTCAATTTAGATGTGGCAGATGCAGGATGAACTCCTACCACAAGATCGCATACGAGCAATTCAAGAGGAATTGGCGGGATTCTTTATTGACCACATCATCGATACAGCCGGAGAATACCATATGGAACTTGATATTAGATGTTAGGGATTGTAACATAGGATAGATATACAAAAACTTGTTGTTTGACCAATCTCTCAAAGAAGGAGGAGGTCAATCACTTCTCTTTGTATATGTTCATGATGATCTTGTGTACTTAATGGTTTCCTTCATTTTCTTACTAACTAGCGCGCCGCGAGTTCTCTCTATACGTATAGTATGTAGCGTCGCGACCAAGCACGGAGATAAGAGAGGTCACTTCTCTATATTAGCTAGCTAACAAAATATATGAAACCCCTAAATTAACCCTCCAAAACCCTCAACCCCCCCTCTTTAAAAAAACAGCTCCTGAGCTATTGACGCGTGGATGCTCTTTGGTCCCGATTGGTGTTACCAACCGAGACCAAAGGCCCTCCTGCCTGGGCTGGGCGGAGCGGCCACGTGTAGCCCCATCTGTCCCGGTTCGTAAGCGAACCGGGACTAAAGGTCATGGGCTTTAGTCCCGACCCTTTAGTCCCGAGTCCAGAACCGGGACAGATGGGCCTTTGGAACCAGGACAAATGGGCCTTTTCCCACTAGTGAACCCCACTCACTGCCACCGTCTTTTGAATTGCCCCAAGCCAGGCCGGCCAAACCGGACTCTTCACCCCTTTGGATAGCCATCAGTGAAATTAAGGTCATGTTTCAAACTAGGAGGTGACTAGGTAAAAAGGTTAAGTGAACATCAAATACATGATGTAAAGTCTCCACACTTGTACATCATCGCTTCTCTTGCGTCAGCAAAGTTAAAAAGTAGTATCACTGAGCCTAATTAAAAATTAACAAAATCATCAAAAATAGATTATTATCAGTATGGTAATTTGACTACCATGTGCCTGCAATGATCTCAACCGATTTAGATGGATGTAATTGGGTTTCAAACAGTTGTGCTCGCATGGATATGCTCTCCTTTAGCGTCAGGATGAATATGTAATATAAATAAAATAAGGTATACATATCTTACCCAAAATATGTAATATGTAATAGACAAATGGGCATGTGTGAACGTCACATGGTTTGTATTCTTAAAGAATAATTTAATTAGAGTCTTTCATTTAATAAAATAGTTATTATTATATTTCCTTGTTCATGATAATCGTTTATTATCCATGCTATAATTGTATTGATTGGAACCACATTGCATGTGTGAATACATAGACGACACTATGTCCCTAGTATGCCTCTAGTAAACTAGCTCGTTGATCAAAGATGGTTAAAGTTTCCTAGCCATGGAAATAAGATGTCATTTGATAACGGGATCAGTTCATTGGGAGAATGATGTGATGGAAAAGACCCAATATATAAACATAGCATATGACCGAGTCAGTTTATTGCTATAGTTTTATGCATGTCAAGTATCTGTTCCTATGACCATGAGATCATGCAACTCACTGACACCAGAGGAATACATTGTGTGTATCAAATGTCGCAACGTAACTGGGTGACTATAAAGATGCTCTACAGGTATCTCCAAGGGTTTTTGTTGAGTGGTCATGGATCAAGACTGGGATTTGTTACTCTATGTGACGCAGAGGTATCTTAGGGCCCACTCGGTAATACAACATCACAACAAGCATTGCAAGCAATGTGACTAAGGTGTTAGCCACGGGATCTTGTATTACGAAACGAGTAAAGAGACTTGCCGGTAACGGGATTGAACTAGGTATAGAGATGCCGACGATCAAATCTGGGGTAAGTAACATACCAAAGAACAAAGGGAACAACATACGGGATTAACTGAATCCTTGACATAGAAGTTCAACCGATAAAGATCTTCGCAGAATATGTAGAAACTGATACATCCATTTTTCATCATGCTTTTATATTGATATTTATTGCATTATGGGATGTTATTACACATTATGGTACAATACTTATGCCTTTTCTCTCTTATTTTACAAGGTTTACATGAAGCGGGAGAATGCCGGCAGCTGGAATTCTGACTCGAAAAGGAGCAAATATGAGAGACCTATTCTGCACAATTCCCAAAGTCCTGAAATGTTATGGAGAATTATTTTGTAATATATAAAAAATATTGGGCGAAACAAATACCAGAGGGGACCCACGAGGAGGTCACTAGCCTGCTGGGCGTGACCTACCCCCTGGTCGCGCCCTTGTGGTTTGTGGGCCCCCTGGCAGCCCTCTGGTGCCCATCTTCTGCTATATGAAGAGTTTTGACCAGGAAAAAAATCATAAGAGAGCTTTCGGGACGAAGTGGCACCGTCTCAAGGCGGAATATGGGCAGAATAAATCTAGAGCTCTGGCGAACCTGTTCTGCTGGGGAAACTTCCCTCCCGGAGGGGGAATCAAATTCATCGCCGTCACCAACGATCCTCTCATCGAGAGGGGGTCAATCTTCATCAACATCTTCACCATCACCATCTCCTCTCCAAACCCTAGTTCATCTCTTGTATCTGATCTTTGTCTCAAACCTCAGATTGGTACCTGTGGGTTGCTAGAGTGACAGAAGCTTAAACCCTAGTTTATGCATTGCTTCGTAAGGGGCTGATTTGCATCCATATGTCTCCTGCTATGGTTGAATTTATCTTAATTCTTCTTTCATAGTTGCGAATGCTTGCGAGAGAGGTTAATCATAAGTGGAAGGTTTGTCCAAGTAAGGCCAGCAACCAAGCACCGGTCCACCCACATATCAAATTATCAAAGTAACAAATGTGAATCAAATGAGCATGATGAAAACCAGCTTGACAGAAATTCCCATGTGTCCTCGGGAGCGCTTCACTTTATATAAGGGTTTGTCCAGGTTTGTCCTTTGCTACAAAAAGGATTGGGACACCTTTCTGCACCTTTGCTACATTTATTACTTGCTAACAGTTACGAATTACCTTATCACAAAACTATCTGTTATCGATAATTTCAGTGATTGCAGAGAATACCTTAGTGAAAACCGCTTGTCATTTCCTTCTGCCCCTCGTTGGGTTCGACACTCTCACTTATCAAAAGGACTACGATAGATACCATATACTTGTGGGTCATCAAGACTCTTTTCCGATGCCGTTGCCGGGGAGTGAAGCGCCTTTGGTAAGCAGAATCTGGTAAGGAAAAAATTTATATAGTGTGCTGAAATTTACTGTCACTTGTTACTATGGAAAATAATCCTTTGAGCGGCTTGTTCGGGGTATCTTCACCTCGATCGGAAGCACAAAGAGTTGCTCCTCAACCTACTGAACCTACTGAAAATATTTATTATGAAATTCCTTCAGGTATGATAGAGAAACTGCTAGCTAATCCTTATGCAGGAGATGGAACAATACATCCTTATTTGCATCTAATCTATGTGGATGGACTTTGTGGAATATTTAAGCTTGCAGGTTTGCTCGAGGATGATGTCAAGAAGAAGGTCTTTCCTGCATATTTGAAGGAGAAGGCATTGACATGGTATAGGCTATGTGATGATATTGGATCATGGAACTACAACCGATTGAAATTGGAATTTCATCAGAAGTTTTATCCTATGCATCTGGTTCATCATGATCGGAACTATATACATAATTTTTTGCCTCGTGAAGGAGAAAGAATCGCTCAAGGTTGGGGGAGACTTAAGTTAGTGTTATATTCATGCCCCAATCATGAGCTCTCAAGATAAATTATTATTCAGAATTTTTATGCTCGGCTTTCTCGTACTGATCAATCCATGCTCGATATTTCTTGTACTGGTTCCTATATGAAGAAATATATTGAATTCAAATGGGATTTATGGGAAAGAATTAAACACAACTCTGAAGATTGGAACTCGAAAAAGGTAAGGAGTCAGGTATACCTTAAGTTTTATTGTGTTAAGTCCTTTGTAGACACCGATACTTTTCGTGAATTTAGCACTAAATGTGGACTTGACTCTGAGATAGTAGCTTCTTTTGTGATTTTTTTGCAACTCATGTTGATCTCCCTAAGGAGAAATGGTTTAAATATAATCCTCCCATTGAAGTGAAAGTAGTTGAACCTATTAAAGTTGAATAAGAAACTATTGCTTATAACGTCCTGTTATTCATGCTGCTTATATTGAGAAACCACCTTTTCCTGTTAGAATAAAGGAACATGCTAAAGCTTCAACTATGATTCGTATGAGCTATGCTAGAACACCTACACCCCCTGAGCAAATTAAAGTTGAACCTAGTATTGCTATGGTTAAAGATCTCTTGGTTGATAATATCAATGGGCATGTTATTCATTTCTGTGATGAAGCTGCTAGAATTACTAGACCTGATGCTAAAGATAAACATAAACCTATTGTTGGCATGCCTGTTGTTTATGTTAAAATAGGACGTCATTGTTATCATGGCCTATGTGATGTGGGTGCTAGCGTGAGTGCAATTCCCTTTACCTTATATCAAGAAATTATGAATGATATTGCACCAACTGAATTGGAAGAAATTGATGTTACCATTAAGCTTGCTAATAGAGACACTATAGTACCAGTTGGGATTATTAGAGATGCTAAAGTCTTGTGTGGGAAAATAAAATATCCTACTGATTTTCTTGTTCTTGGTTCCCCAAAAGATGATTTTTGTCCCATTATATTTGGTAGGCCTTTCTCGAATACTGTTAATGCCAAGATAGACTGTGAGAAAGAAACTATTACTGTAAGGTTTGGGGATGTGTCTCATGAGTTTAATTTCTCTAAATTTCATAGAAAACCCCATGATAAAGAATTGCCTAGTAAGGATGAAATTTTTGGTCTTGCTTCTATTGCTGTGCCTCCTACTGATCCTTTAGAATAATATTTGCTAGACCATGAAAACGATATGCATATGAATGAAAGGAATGCAATAGATAGGATTTTCTTTGATCAACACCCTATTTTGAAACACAACTTGCTAGTTGAAATACTTGGGGATCCTCCTCCAACCAAGGGTGATACCGTGATTGAGCTTAAACAATTACTTGATGATGCATTATGGTCTTATAGAACTGCTTATAAAAACCCTATGGGTATGTCTCCGTATAAAATGGTTTATGGTAAAGCATGTCACTTACCTCTTGAACTAGAACATAAAGCTTATTGGACAATTAAAGAGCTCAACTATGATTTCAAACTTGCTGGTGAGAAGAGGTTATTTGACATTATCTCACTTGATAAATGGAAAGCCTAGGCATATGAGAATGCCAAGTTGTTTAAAGAAAAGGTTAAGAGATGGCATGATAAAAGGATACAAAAGAGTGAATTCAATGTAGGTGACCATGTCTTGCTATACAATTCTCGTTTAAGATTTTTTGCAAGAAAACTTCTCTCTAAATGGGAAATGCCTTACATTCTCAAGGAAGGATATTGTTCCGGTGCCATCAATATCAACAACGCTGAAGGCACTAACCCGAAGGTGGTAAACGGGCAAATAATCCAACATTATATCTCAGGTACTCACATAAATATTGAAACCAATATTATCAATACCATAACTCCGGAGAAGTACATTAGGGAGACCTACCAGAACATTTCAGACTCCGAAAAGGAATATGTATGTGGTACGGTAAGCAAACCGACTCCACAACTTTTCCAATTGCAAATTTTCTCCGTTTTGGAATATTTAATAAATTAGGAAAATTTAGAGTAATCCGAAAAGTGCACGAGGAGGCGATGAGCCTATAGGGTGCGCCTACCCCTACTCGTGCCCCTATGGCTTGTGGCCACCCCGTACATCCTCTAGACTCCGTTTTCTTGTGGTACACTCCTTTAGGTCGGTAAAAATTCATTATATAATCTCCCGAAGGTTTTGACCACCGTACCATGGAAAAAATCCTCTGTTCTCATTTGTTGTTGTTTCCCAGGTAGATTTGGATCGCCATGACGTCCCCAAGTGCTTCGAAGGACAAGTTCTTCGAGAAGGTCATCAACCTCTATCTTGTGGAGGTGCTACGACACCCTCAAACCATTGAGATGCGTGAGGGGATGCTGCACATCTGTGATGTTGTGGGGCCAAAGAAGACCGGAAGCATGGAGACAAGGCTCGAAGCAATGGAGCAGCAAGTCTTCAAGTGCCAAGGGATGGTGGAACGTTTACTCAATGCCAATCATATGACGATCGCGGAGTTTACCCATAAGCACAAGCTGGACGCCAAGGACATCGGACAGGACATCTTAAAGCTTTACGCAAAAATCGAGCATCTCCAAGCCCAGATCTATGACCTGTGAAACCAGAACTGTGAGTATGAATACCGAATTGAGAGAATGAGTTTGGCTGCAGATTTGAGGATCCCGGAGACACGTTCATCTTTTTACGATGGTGAGCCTATGCCTTGGAAGACGGAGGACAAGCCTCCAACCTCATCAACAACTCCAATGTCACCACCTCCGTAGAAGGACTTCTAAACACATGGGTATGGGAACTACCCTTGGCTTGTGACAAGCTTGGCGGAGGTGCCCCGTTATCATATCACCATCACATCGTTTACTTTTCTCGTTTTTCCTAGCTTGATCCTTTTGGTTTTACCTTGATCTACTAGAATAATTTTTTAGTATGTGATGAGGACATGACTATCTTGGATATGACCAAAAATGTTGCATACATGCATATTTGTGAGGTGATTTATTATAAGAATTATGCAATAATTTATTTATGTTATTCGGAACAAAAATACTTCACCTATTTTTATTTTATGCCTAAATGTAGAATGGTCGAACACTTGTATGAACCACGTGTGATGACAAAGAAAGAGGAAATGGTTTGGTGCTATTCAAGAGGTCCTCTAATGTCAAACAAAACAATTAGGTGCTGTTCAAGAAGTTCTCTCACGTCACTTTTAGCCCAAGATAAGATAGAGTCCAAGTCTGTCACGTTCTGAACTCAGATTCGGACTACACGGACACACCTGTCTCAAAACACCAACAATCTTTTCATACCTACTCGGAATTGGATGATTCATTTTTTGCTGGAAACTAGATTTCATATGCATTTCATCCCAGTTGGAATCACCTTAAAATTCGTCTGGATCGCGGAGATATCGACGAAACAATCTGACGATGCAGCAGAATCCGAGTCAAACTACAAGTCCAAAGATGTTGCATCACCTTCACTTGGGCCCATGGGCCTTGTACGACCTAGGGTTGGTTTTAGTGTGTCTTGGGACGTCCTCCCACCTCCTTGGCCACCACACCTTGCTCCTATATAAGTAGATCAATCTAGTAGCTTTTCCTTTGGGTTTTGTTTAGTTAAAAGTTAGCCATTGCAACTTCGTGTACTCCGTTTGTGTCCAACGACTAGACCAAGACCGCTTTTGGAACCCCACCTTTATCAATATTTTATATATATTCGCAATATTCATATTGCATTATCATATTCTTGCTTGTTCTTCGATTGCTTATAGGAATAGACCTTCGTGGTCAGGTTGATCGTGCTCCGGCGTGGTTAATAACCTTTTGGAGATTGGTTTAGCGATTGCTAAGGCGCAACATCGTGCACGTTCATAGTCGGATCGTCAAGGTCGTCTCCATCAAACCGATAGTTATCATCTCATCGATAGATTGGGACCCTCGCCTCTAACAAGTGGTATCAGTTTTCAAGTTGCTCGGTGAGAATTTCCAGTTATTCGTAGATTAGATTTATTTTCCTTACCTTTTGCCCAAGAAAAAGCCACAAAAAACTTAGATCTATTCATCTTTTCTCCAAGCCAGTCTGAGCCTTTGCAATTTTCTTTTCAGTGCTTGCATAGTTGAATTATTGGTTGCATCGTCGTGTCGAGTTGCTGGTCTTAGTGTCTAGTCCTTTAGAGTTTTGAGTTCTGTTCACAACTTGTCACACCGGCGTCGCACCATCTTCATCGCTGCTGTCATATACCACCACCACACCACCGTCATCCCTTTCGTTGTCACCCACCACCATCCATCAATTTTCACCACATGCTACCATTGTTCATTGTCATTATCATACTTGAGGTCGTTCACATCTACGCTTGATCCAATCTGCTTCTTATTTGGTTGAGAGAGAAAAAAGTGAGATAAAAAAGGAAAAAAGTGAGAGAAAAAAAAGAGAAGAAGAAGAAAGTTAGTGAAAAATAATAGAGAGAAAAGAAAAAAACAAATTTCGGATCTACCTAGACTCAATCTCGTATGTGAATTCGGATTGAAATCTGTTTTGCGCAGTGTTCAGTAA
Organism: Hordeum marinum; assembly: GCA_022496015.1. Taxonomy (NCBI): domain Eukaryota; kingdom Viridiplantae; phylum Streptophyta; class Magnoliopsida; order Poales; family Poaceae; genus Hordeum; species Hordeum marinum. The sequence goes on along the minus strand of CM039676.1, from coordinate 391,044,607 downwards.
AACAAGAGTATCTTTCTCATACTAACTCAAAAGTGAGTGATTCTTTTTGCATACGAAATCCTGAGTCAATAGTATTCATGAGAAAAAATATCAGAAATTTCACATAATATGTTCTAGATAAAAGCTGCAGAGAGAGTTTTGTATATCTTGCTTGTCGGTCATTTATCATCATTGTCTTTACTGCCATTGTGATCTTTACTTATATCTTGCTATCGAGAGCTAATTCATATCATCCCTTGCTGCTATTTGTCCTACGCCGTGACTCCATTAGTGTTCTAGGCTCGCGTCTCTAGTACGGTTTAGCCTAGGACCAGCACAATATCATCGTTGAGCGTTTATTCAACATTGCATCTCCAAATTGATTATTGCTAATCTTTTTCTACCATATATTATGCCTTCCAAGCTCCACATATTTCTACATTGTGTATACATACGTTCACTTGGTAATCGCTTTACCCAATCTTCGGAGATATTTACACCGTCGGTTGCCGGTCACCACCTGCTGCATGATAAGAATTTGTAAGACATTGATATTTGCTTTACTGTGAGCGTTTTACCACCACATCCCAGTAGTTCATAGGAACAATATACTTGGATCTTTGTTTCTTGTTTCTACTAGTCATGTCATGATCCAGAGTTATCAGTTCATGGGCTTCATCGATCGTGGGAGACGTGCCACCACAAAAACCGACACGAGAGCTGCAAAGAGATCCAAATGCACATGATCAGGTTAATGTTTCTATACCTCCATTTACTGGCCGATTTAGACCTAATTTATATATTGAATGGGAGTTTGAAATAAATGAAATATTTGCTTCTCATAATTTTGCTGCACATTAGAAAGTTAAGGTCGCATTTGGTTCTTTCACCGGTTATGCTTCAGTTTGGTGGAGCGAATATTGTCGGTTACACAAAGATATTATACCTACTACTTGGGATGATTTGAAACTTGCCATGAGACACACATTCGTTCCTGCTTATTATACTTGTGACAAACTTAAAAAGCTACAATATTTAAAACAAGGTAGTGACACCATAATGAAATATTATGATGATTTACAAATGACATTGTTGCATTCCTCATTAGAAGAAAGTGAAGAAGATTTTATGGATAGATTTTGGGGAGGATTAAACCATGATATTCAGGAGATACTAATTCATGAAAAGTGTTATTCTATGGATCGTTTGTTTCGTCTTGCTTGCAAAGCTGAACAGGAAATAAATCAACGTGTTTCCCAAAAGGAGATAGAGCGCAAGGTGCACATTCCAAGAGTTGATACAGTTGTTCCTTTAACTACTAGGCATACTATGACAACCACATCAATTCTTGTGAGGGCTACATCACCTTCACCATGTAACACGTCACCATCGAGAGTGCCTACATCATCTGAGTTGACCATAAGAGGTAATGGCGAAGGTATTGATCTTCCACCTCCACATGAGTATGATGAATGCCTTGTCAATTCCAATGTACCCTATGATGAGCTACCCATTACTTTGATCACATCACCTATTTTAGAGGACTATGTTCATGATTTTACTTCCTCATGTGATCAAATAACTACAATATCAACAATTGTGAGTGCACCCATTGAATTAACTATTGATGAGCAAGAACCGTGCGAATCAATAAATAAATGTAATTCGGGTCAAATATGTTTGAAAATAATTCTGCCGGTGTTTAATCATTTTGATATGACCTCCAATCTTGGTGATAATTCTATGTCAAATGACATGTTGCATGTTTGCTTATTTAAGCATGTTGTAGCATCTAAATTTGAAACGGTTCACGTTTATTTACCAATATTGGGATGGTTTAATGATGAACATTATGAATGTTTTGATATGAATAAGGACTTCACTTATATGTGGAAACTGAGTTGTAATATTGTGATGGCTTCTACTTCTTGTCATAATCTTTTGGCTTTATATTTCATGACATTTGATGAGTGCCCTTGTATATATGTATCACAACTGAGAACAATAAAAATGGATGACATATACATATACAATGTGTATGCCTTTTCTCTTTTGGTAGCCACATTTCAGATTAAGCAACGCCGAGGATGGCTTTGTTTCAAAAAGGGGAGGATGATGAGGACATGACTACCTTGCATACGACCAAAAATGTTGCATACATGCATATTTGTGAGGTGATTTCTTATAAGAATTATGCAATAATTTATTTATGTTATCTGGAACAAAAATACTTCACCTATTTTTATTTTATGCCTAAATGCAGAATGGTCGAACACTTGTATGAACCACGTGTGATGACAAAGAAAAAGAAAATGCTTGGGTGATATTCAAGAGGTCCTCTAATGTCAAACAAAACAATTAGGTGTTGTTCAATAAGTTCTCTCACGTCACTTTTAGCCCAAGAGAAGATAGAGTCCAAGTCTCTCACTTTCTGGACTCAGATTCGGACTGCACAGACACACCTGTCTCAAAATGCAAACAACCTTTTCATACAAACTCGGAATTGGATGATTCTTCTTTTTATGGAAACTAGATTTCATATGCGTTTCAGCCCAGTTGGAATCACCTTCAAATTCGTCCGGATCGCGGAGATATCAATGAAACAATCTGACGTTGCAGCAGAATCCGAGTCAAACTACAAGTCCAAAGGTGTTGCATCACCTCCACTTGGGCTCATGGGCCTTGTATGACCTAGGGTTGGTTTTAGGGTGTATTGGGACGTCCTCCCACCTCCTTGTCTGCCACCCCTTGCTCCTGTATAAGTAGATCAATCTAGTAGCTTTTCCTTTGGGTTTTTGTTTAGTTAAAAGTTAGCCATTGCAACTTCGTGTACTCCGTTTGTGTCCAATGACCAGACCAAGTCCACTTTTGGAACCCCACCTTTATCAATACTTGATATATATTCGCAATATTCAGATTGCATTATCATATTCTTTCTTGTTCTTCGATTGCTTGCAGGAATAGACCTTCGTGGTCAGGTTGATCGTGCTCCGGCGTGGTCAATAACCTTTTGGAGATTGGTTTAGCGATTGCTAAGGCGCAACGTCGTGCACGTTCGTAGTTGGATCATCAAGGTCGTCTCCATCAAATCGATAGTTATCATGTCATCGAAAGATCGGGACCCTCGCCTCTATTAGTATGATCTAGCTTTGAATTTTGCTTTATGTTCCCCTTATGTAAGTGAGTCTGAGAGTTGTATAATAAAAAGTAGTTTTGATGTGAGGGCTTTTCTTGCTTGCTATGATCTTGAGAATAAGAAATAAAAGAAGAATTGAATAAAAGAAAATGGTATATATGATGATCTTATGGGGAGTGATGACTTCACATATAAGAAGTATGTCGATTGAAATTTGTTGGGAGTTGACAAACATAGCGATTGGTCATTGGTGCAATTAAAAGGAAGTAACAAAGAAAGAGAGGTTCACATATAAGTATATTATCTTAGACATATTTTATGATTGTGAGCACTCATTAAAATATTATGTGCTAAGAAGTTGATGTTGGACAAGGAAGGCAACATAATGGGTTATGTTTGCTTATTTCTGAATAGAAGTTACATGGTTATAGATCCTCCAACATGTAGTGCTTGCTTTCACCTCATACTAGCCAAAACTTCCGCACCAAGTAGAGATACTACTTGTGCATCCAAACACCCTCAACCCAGGTTTGCCATGAGGGTCCATCATACCTACCTATGGATTGGGTAAGATCCTTCAAGTAAGTTGTCATCGGGGCAAAAAGCAATAAGAATTTCTCCTAAATATGTGTGATATTTTATTGTAAGGGAAAATAAGCGTTATACGAACTTGTGATGGTAAAGAAATAAAAGCGACGGGCTGCATAATGAAGGTTGCTATCATAAAGGGAAATACAACGCGACATTCCTTTGTATTAAGGGTTTGCACATCCAAAAACAAAAAGCACATGACAAACTCTGCTTCCCTCTACGAAGGGCCAATATGTTACATTTACTTTCTAGTACTTACCTTTATGCAAGAGTCATGGTGATCTTCACCACTTCCTATATTTTGTCTTTTTTTCTCTTGGCAAGCGTCATGTGTTGGGGAATGATCTAGACACATATATCCACTCGGATGTGGGTGATCATGAGTTATTTCTGTTGACATTACCCTTGAGGTAAATAGTTGGGAGGCAAAACTCTAAGCCCCTATCTTTCTCTATGTCCAATTGAATCTTTGACCTCATGAGTACTGCGTGAGTGTTAGCAATTATGAAAGACTAAAAGATGATTGAGAATGTGGATTTTCTTTACAAGCTCTTATATTGACTCTTTCTGATGTTGTGATAAATTGCAATTGCTTCGATGACTGAGAGCATAGTTTGTTGGTTCTCAATAGAGTTCTTGGTTCATACTTTACCTTGTGGATGAATTGTTACTCTAGTATAAGAAATCATATATCAATAAGTATTGTTGTTCTAAAGATGATCATGACACCCTCATGTTCGTATTTTATTTTATTGACACATCTATCTCTAAACATGTGGACACAATTATCGATCTCAGCTTTCGCTTGAGGACAAGCGAGGTCTAAGCTTGAGAGAGTTGATACGTCCATTTTGCATCATGCTTTTATATTGAAATTATTGCATTATGGGTTGTTATTACACATTATAGTACAATACTTATGCCTTTTTTCTCTTATTTTACAAGGTTTACATGAAGAGAGAGAATGTCGGCAGCTGGAATTCTGAACTGGAAAAGGAGCAAATATGATAGACCTATTCTGCACAACTCCAAAAGTCTTGAAAAGTTACGGAGAATTATTTTGGAATATATAAAAAATATTGGGAGAAACAATTACTAGAGGGGACCCACCATAAGGTCACAAGCCTGCTGGGTGCGACCTACCCCCTCGCCGTGCCCTTGTGGCTTGTGGGCCCCATGGCAACCTTCCAGTGCCCATCTTCAGCTATATGAAGGTTTTTGACCTGGAAAAAAATCATAAGAGATCTTTCGGGACGAAGCGCTGCCGTCTCTAGGCGGAACTTGGGCAGAACCAATCTAGAGCTCCGATGGAGCTGTTCTGTCGAGGGAACTTCCCTTCAGAAGGGGGAAATTGAAGTCATCGTCATAACCAACGATCCTCTCATCGAGAGGGGGTCAATCTCCATCAACATCTTCACCAGCACCATCTCCTCTCCAAACCCTAGTTCATCTCTTGTATCCGATCTTTGTCTCAAACCTCAGATTGGTACATGTGGGTTGCTAGAGTGACCGAAGCATAAACCCTACTTTATGCGTTGCTTCGTAAGGGGCTGATTTGGATCCATATGTCTCATGGTATGGTTAGATTTATCTTAATTCTTCTTTCGTAGTTGCGGATGCTTGCGAGAGAGGTTATTTATAAGTGGGAGGTTTGTCCAAGTAAGGGCAGCACCCAAGCACCGGTCCACCCACATATCAAATTATCAAAGTAACGAACGCGAATCCATGATGAAAACTAGCTTGACAGAAATTCTCATGTGTCCTCGGGAGCGCTTCACTTTATATAAGAGTTTGTCCAGGCTTGTTCTTTGCTACAAAAAGGAATGGGCCACCTTGCTGCACCTTTGATACATTTATTACTTGCTACCTGTTATGAATCACCTTATCACAAAACTATCTGTTCCCGATAATTTCACTGCTTGCAGAGAATACCTTACTGAAAACTGCTTGTAAATTTCCTTCTGCTCCTCGTTTGGTTCGACACTCTTACTTATCGACAGGACCACAATAGACCCCATATACTTGTGGGCCATCAGGAACCAACATGGGCATCCAGGTCCCGCTATTGGTTATTGACCGTAGAGGTGTCTTGGTCATGTCTACATAGTTCTCGAACCCATAGATGCACACTTAACGTTCGTTGATGTTTCGATGGTATTGCGTTATGTATGTTGGTGACCGAAGGTTTTTCGGAGTCCCGGATGAGATCCAGGATGTCACAGGGAGCTACGAAATGGTCCGGGGGTAAAGATTGATATATAGGAAAGTGGTGCTTGAACTCCGGAAAAGTTTCGGGCATTTCCGGCAGTGTACCTGGAGTGACGAATGGGTTTCAGGGGTCCACCAAGTGGAGCCACTACACCCCAAGAGGGCTACATGATCCTTAGGGTAGCGCACCAGCCCCTGGTGGGCTGGGCGGCCAGCCCCCTATGCGGCTGGACTTGTGGGGAAAGGAAAGTCCAAGTGAGGGAAGGGAAGGAATCCTGCTAGGAGTAGGATTGGAGGTAGACTCCTCCACCTCCACCTCCTTAGGACGACTCTTAAGAGGAACCATAGGTCGGCCAGCCCCTCCCCTCCCTCCTATATATACTATAGGGGAGAGAGGGCAGCCGCACAACAAACCCTAGCCACAGTGCAACCCTCTCTCCCCGATAGATAAAATCCTCTAGTTTCGGTGGTGCTTATGCGAAGCCCTGCCGGAATAGTTCCACCACCGCTGCCATCGCGGTGCCGGAGAACTCATCTACCTCTCCGCTCCCTCTTGCTGGATCAAGAGGATGGAGATCGTCACCGAGCCGTACGTGTGCTGAACGCGGAGGTTCCATCCGTTCGGCGCTAGATCCGGATGTTTCGTGATTGGAACACGGGACGCTCGGCGATTTGGATCGTGAAGACGTTCAAGTACATCAATCGCGTTTCTTAATGCTTTCCTCTTAGCAATCTACAAAGGTATCTAGATCCACTCCCCCTCTCGTAGATGCCCATCACCATGGATAGATCTTGCGTGTGCGTAGGATTTTTTTTGTTTCGCATGCAACATTCTCCAACAAAGACTAATGGCTTGGATTGAAACCCAACATGAAAGCATGAAATACAAATAATAATAATTTTAGAACACTACAATAAGAAACAAGACAATGGCTAATATAAATTATTAATTTTAATACTAAAGTGTGACTTTAGGTCCTTATTCGTGTTGTCTTGGACTTTTTTTATAAAGGACTCATTTGTTAACTCATAAAGTAGCATCAAGCAATTACAAAAAAGGATTAACAATACCCCGGCTATGCATAGCTAAGATGCACATAACCAAGATGTACAGTCTGACAAAGTAAAATAAAAAAAAATATTACGTACAGTAAAGTCATATGGTCCGAAATAATGCATGTGTAGAGGGAGGTGATGTGCCGGTCTGGAGATTATGTTGTCACCCCTGCTAGGTAAAAAATTCCTTGAGCGCCCGCTCGAACCGGATACACGCCGTTTTGAATAGTGGTTGGCAACCCGTTTGTAATATAAACTACATACAAACTCAATGCGTACATCAAAAAATAATCAGCATAGGTGAAGAATTTTTGCCATTGAAAACAATATCATTTATACATAGCCATAGCAATCATAATAATTCAACACGCTCACCCTTATTAGCGTACTAAACTTATTTGATATCCCATCAAACCAGTAACCATATATATTGAAAACACTTCATCGGCTTCAAAATTTAAGGTCGGGCTTTGCAAACCATGTCCCTGTTTACAATCAACTATTGTCAAATTGCAACACATCTTACATAACTAACAGCAAACAACAACAGTCCCAAACAAGTAGGGGTAGGCAAGAGGTGAAACCCATAAGATCTCGCGACCAACTCATGGTTCTGGCACATGGATAGCGAGCTTCCACGCACCCCTGTCCATGGCTAGTTCTTTGGTGATGCTCCAATCCTTCAGATCTCTCTTTACGGACTTTTCCCATGTCAAGTTCGGTCTACCCTGGACTCTTTTGACATTATCAACATGCTTTAGCCGACGCTATGCATCGGGGCTTCTTGAAGCCTGCGTTGAATATGCCCAAACCATCTCAGACGATGTTGGGCAAGCTTCTCTTCAATTGGTTCTGCCCCAACTCTATCTCGTATTTCATCATTCTAGATTCGGCACTATGTTGTGTGGACACACATCCATCTCAACATGTGCATCTCCACCACACCTAACTGTTGCACATGTCGCCTTTTAGTCGGCCAACATTTAGCGTCATAGAACATTGCGGGTCAAACCGCCATCCTTAGAACTTGCCTTATAGTTTTTTTGGCACCCTCTTGTCATAGAGAATGCCAAAAGCTTTGAGCCACTTCACCCATCTGACTTTTATTCAATGGTTCACATCTTCATCGATATCCCCATCCTTCCTTAACATCGACCCCACATATCGAAAGGTGTCTTTCTATGGCACCACCTTCCCATCAAGTCTAACATCCTCCTTCTCCTCGTGCTTGGTAGTACTGTAAGCGCACCTCATGCACTAGGTTTTAGTCCTACTAAGTCTAAAACCTTTCGATTCCAAGGTTTGCCTCCATAACTCCAACTTCCATAACTATTTGGATAAAATCTTGCAAAAACATTCTAACATCAACTGTGTCCAAATTTTAGATAGTGGTTGTGTGAATTTTTTTTAAAGAACCATAGATGTAGGAAATATTGCTATAATATATATAGAGGCAACATATCTGGTGAAACCGCTCCATACGTGTATCCCTGCATCCCTTTGTTTTCTATGGCTCCATACATAGATAGATCGATAGATAGATGTACTACTGCAATGACATGTCGGTGACCTCTTCCTGAGGTTCCTGACACCTATGTGTCCAATGGTAGAGTCCCAACTAATATTTCTAATAGTTAAAGTTGAGGAGTGATTCTTATGACGAAATACCTTGTTGTCTCCCGAGTCCGAAAATAATTAAAATGGATGTTGTATGTTTACACGAAGTAAAGGCCCCACACATGCACTCCTCCATTTTAAAATAATTGAAGTTATATGTTTGTCATGAGTCGTGTTTTCTAAGTTTGGTCACTTTTTTCAAAAAATGTGGTAAAACCTACAATATTAAATATAAATAGTATAAAAGTATATTTTCGACAGATTCTAATGGCTAATTTGGTGTTCTACATATTAATATATTTTTTAGAAACTTAGTTAAACTTTTCAAACTTGACTTAGGCCAGATAAAGAATTTCAATTACTTTGAAAACGGAGGGGGTGTAAATCATCACATATGTTACGACTGGTAATGAAAAGGTAAAACCATTGAGCTTAAAGATTAACAGAATCACCAAAATCACCAGAAATTATTGTTAATGTTATCGGTTCGATAATTTTCCTAGCGCACCACTGCAATGATCTCAGCCACTCAATTTCGATGATCGTAATAAGGTTTCCAATAGTTGTGGTCACATGGATGATGGTCTACTTTGGAATCATGAATATGTAATATAAATAAAATCAAATATAGATGTGTGAATGTAGTCAGTGATAGAACAAATGTGTGTTGTAACATCACATGGCTTGTATCTGCTAAGATACAAACCATTACTAGTAAAGACAAGTTTAATTTTTTTATTTAGAAAAGGAGGTTGAACCCCTAGCCTCTGCATCAATTGATGCATGCAGCCATCTTTATTAATTATTCCACTAAGGTCTGACAAGTGTTGGAAATATGCCCTAGAGGCAATAATAAATTAGTTATTATCATATTTCCTTGTTCATGATAATCGTTTATTATCCATGCTATAATTGTATTGATCGGAAACTCAAATACATGTGTGGATACATAGACAACACCATGTCCCTAGTATGCCTCTAGTAGACTAGCTCGTTGATCAAAAGATGGTTAAGGTTTCCTGGCCATAGACATGAGATGTCATTTGATAACGGGATCACATCATTAGGAGAATGATGTGATGGACAAGACCCAAACTACAAACGTAGAATATGATCGTGTCAGTTTATTGATACTGTTTTCTGCATGCCAATTATGTGTTCCTATGACCATGAGATCATGCAACTCACGGACATTGGAGGAGTGCCTTGTGTGTATCAAACGTCGCAACGTAACTGGGTGACTATAAAGGTGCTCTACAGGTATCTCCGAGGGTGTCTGTTGAGTTGGCATGGATCGAGATTGGGATTTGTTACTCCGTATGACGGAGAGGTATCTCGGGGCTCACTCGGTAATACAACATCACAATGAGCCTTGCAATCAATGTGACTAATTGTTAGTTGCGGGATCTTGTATTACGGAATGAGTAAAGAGACTTGCAAGTAACGAGGTTGAACTAGGTATGGAGATACCGACAATAGAATCTTGGGCAAGTAACATACCGAAGAACAAAGGGAACATCATACGAGATTAGCTGAATCCTTGACATAGAGGTTCGACCGATAAAGATCTTCGTAGAATATGTAGGAGCTAATGTGGACATCCAGGTCCCGCCATTGGTTATTGACCGTAGAGGTGTCTCGGTCATGTCTACATAGTTCTCGAACCCGCAGGGTCTAAACACTTAAGGTTTGGTGACGTTTTGGTAGTATAGAGTTATGTATGGTGGTGACCGAAGGTTGTTCGGAGTCCCGGATGAGATCCCGGACGTCACGAGGAGTTCCGGAATGGTCCAGAGACAAAGATGGATATATATAGGAAGGTGGTATTTGGACTCCGGAAAGATTTCGGGCACTTTCGGTAGTGTACCGGGAGTGACGAATGGGTCCCGGGGATCCACCTGTGGGGCCAACCCACCCCATGGGCCAAAGTGGCGACCCACCAGCCCCTAGTGGGCTGGTGGGGTCGGCCAAGGTGGCCTAGGCGCAGGGGAGAGAGTCCCAAACCGAATTGAGGTGGAGTCCTCCCCAAGTTCCACCTCTCGTGTGAGAGGTGGACTCTGAGGTGGAGGAGGACTCTCCCTCCACTAGGTTCGACCGACCCAAAAGGAGAGCCCTCCTTTGGGCGCAGCCTCCTCTCCCCTCCTCCTATATATATGAGTGGTTTTAGGGTTTTTTGGACAAAGATTTTCAGTCACGTCTAAACCCTACCTCTAGATCAAGTTCCTCTAAACTAGACTAGTTCGGCAGTGCTTAGGCAAAGCCCTACCGGAACAGCTCCACCACCATCGCCGTAGTGCCGTCACGCTGCCGGCAAACTCTTCTACCTCTCCGCTCTCTCTTGCTAGATCAAGACGGCAGAGATTGTCATCAAGTTGTACGTGTGTTGAACGCGGAGGTGCCGTCCGTTCGGCGCTAGATCGGAAGGACCGTGATCGAGATCGCGAGACGGTTCATAATGAGATCGCGGAACGGATTATGATGAGTCCGCAGGACAGATCATGATGAGATCGCGGGACAGATTGTGATGTGTTCACGAGACGGATCGTGATTGGATTGCGGGACGGATCATGATGAGATCGCGGGACGCTCGGCGATTTTGATCGCGAAGATGTTTGACTACACCAACCACGTTTCTTAACGCTTCCCGCTTAGCGATCTACAACGGTATGTAGATCCACTCTCTCTCTCATAGATGCTCATCACCATGGATAGATCTACGTGTGCGTAGGAAAAAAATTTGTTTCCCATGCGACGTTCCCCAACAGTGGCGTCATGAGCTAGGTCTATGTGTCGATGAGATCTCGAGTAGAACACAAAAGGTTTGTTGGCGTTGATGCTTAGATTGCTTCCTCCCTTGGTCGGATTTTTATTTAGCGGTATTGTGAGATGAAGCGGCCCAGACCAATATTAATCGTACGCTTACGAGAGACCGGTTCCCTCAACCGCAACTTGTTGCATAGATGGCTTGCGGGTGACAGTTTCTCTCACTTTAGTTCGATCGGATCCGACAAAGGCGGTCCTTGAGAAGGTTGAAAAGCAACTAGTGTATCACCGTTGTGGTTTTTGCGTAGATGAGAATTGTTCTTGCTAGATACCCGTAGCAGCCACGTAAAACATGCAACAACAATTAGAGGACGTCTAACTTGTTTTTGCAGGGTATGTTGTGATATGATATGGCCAACTACATGATGAGATATATGTGATGTATGAGATGATCATGTGATGTATAGATTATCACGACTTGCATGTCGATGAGTACGGCAACCGACAGGAGCCATAGGGTTGTCTTTAATTATTGTATGACCCGCGTGTTAATCATTAAGCGCTATGTAATGCTTTACTTTATCGCTACGGTAGCAATAGTAGTAGAAGCATGTTGGGCGCGACAACCCCGATGGCGACACGGTTATGGAGATCGTGGTGTCATGCCGGTGACGATGGAGATCATGCCGATGTTTTCATGATGGAGATCAAAAGCACAAGATCATGGCCATATCATGTCACTTATGATTTGCATGTGATGTTAATATTTTTATGCACCTTGTTTTGCTTAGAACGACGATAGCATTATAAGGTGATCCCTCACTTAATTTCAAGATAAATTGTGTTCTCCCCGAGTGTGCACCGTTGCGAAAGTTCGTCGTGTCGAGACACCACGTGATGATCGGGTGTGATAGATTCTACGTTCACATACAACGGGTGCAAGCCAGATTTGCACGTGCAGAACACTTGGGTTAAACTTGACGAGCCTAGCATGTACAGACATGGCGTCGGAACACAAGAGACCGAAAGGTCGAACATGAGTCATATAGTAGATATGATCAACATAATGATGTTCACCATTGAAACCACCTCAACTCACGTGATGATCGGACTTGAGTTGGTGAATTTGGATCATGTGACACTCATATGTCCTGAGGGATGTCAATTTGAGTGGGAGTTCTTAAGTAATTTGATTAATTGAACTCATTATCATGAACATAGTCAGTAGTGTCTTTGAAAATTATGTTGTAGATTACTAGCTCACGCTGCAGCTCCCTAGAATTTTTATATGTTCCTAGAGAAATAGAGTTGAAAGATGATGGTAGCAATATTGCGGACTGGGTCTGTGATCTGAGGATTGTCCTCATTGCTGCACAGAAGGCTTATGTCCTTAATGCATCGCTCGGTGCACCACCCTCTCTAGCGTCGTCTATAGATGTTGTGAACATCTGACAGGCACGTTTCGATGACTACTTGATAGTTTAGTGTGTCATGCATTACGGCTTAGAATTGAGGCTCCTAAACATTTTGAACGTCCGGAACATATGAGATGTTCTAAGAGCTAAGATTGTGATCTCAGGCTCGTGCCCGTGTTGCGAGATATGAGATCTCCAACCAGATTCTTTGCCTGCAAGATGAAAGAGAATAGCTCAATCGTTGAGCATGTGCTCAGATTGTCTGGGTGCTACAATCGCTTGAATCGAGTGGGAGTTGATCTTCCAGATAAGATAGTGATTGATATAGTTCTCCAAGTCACTGTCACTAAGCTACTAGAACTTGGTGATGAACTATAAAACGCCAGGGATAGAATTATTGATCCCTGAGCTGTTCGCGATGTTTGACATCGCGAAGGTAGAAATCAAGAAGGAGCATCAAGTGTTAATGGTTAGTAAAACCACTAGTTTCGAGAAGGGCAAGGACAAAGAGGGAAACTTCATGGATGGAAAGTCAGTTGCTCCTCCAGTGAAGCAACCCAAAGTTGAATCCAAACCCGAGACTAAGTGCTTCGATTATGAGGAGAGCGGTCACTGAAGCGAAACAACCCTAGATACTTGGTAGATAAGAAGTATGGCAACATCGACAAAAGTATATTTGATATACGAGTTATTGATGTGTACCTTGCTAGTACTCCTAGTAGCACCTGGGTATTGGATACCGGTTCGGTTGCTAAATGTTAGTAACTCGAAATAAAAGCTATGGAATAAACGGAGAACTAGCTAAGGGGGAGGTGACGATGTCTGTTGGAAATGTTTCCAAGGTTGATGTGATCAACAAAGAACACTCTCTCTACCTTCAAGATTAGTGACGAACCTAAATAAATGTTATTTGGTGTTTTGCGTTGAGCATGAACCTGATTACATCATCTTTATTGCAATACGGTTATTCATTTAAGTTAGAGAATAATGGTTATTCTGTTTACATGAATAATTGTTGGAAATATGCCCTAGAGGGAATAATAAATTAGTTATTATCATATTTCCTTGTTCATGATAATCGTTTATTATCCAGGCTATAATTGTATTGATTGGAGACTTAAATGCATGTGTGGATACATAGACAAAACCATGTCCCTAGTATGCCTCTAATGGACTAGCTCGTTTATCAAAGGATGGTTAAGGTTTCCTAGCCATGGACATGATATGTCATTTGATAACGGGATCACATCATTAGGAGAATGATGTGATGGATAAGACCCAAACTACAAACATAGCATATGATCGTGTCAGTTTATTGCTACTGTTTTCTGCATGTCAAGTATATGTTCCTATGACCATGAGATCATGCAACTCACGGATATCGGAGGAGTGCCTTGTGTGTATCAAACGCCGCAACGTAACTGGGTGACTATAAAGGTGCTCTACAGGTATCTCCGATGGTGTCTGTTGAGTTGGCATGGATCGAGACTGGGATTTATTACTCCGTGTGACGGAGAGGTATCTCAGGGCCCACTCGGTAATACAACATCACAACAAGTCTTGCAAGCAATGTGGCTAAGTGTTAGTCACGGGATATTGTATTACGGAACGAGTAAAGAGACTTGCTAGTAACGAGGTTGAACTAGGTATGGAGATACCGACGATCGAATCTCGGGCAAGTAACATACCGAAGAACAAAGGGAACGTTATACGGGATTAACTAAATCCTTGACATAGAGGTTCGACCGATAAAGATCTTCGTAGAATATGTAGGAACCAATGTGGACGTCCAGGTCCCGCCATTGGTTATTGACCGTAGAGGTGTCTCGGTCATGTCTACATAGTTCTCGAACCCGCAGGGTCTGCACACTTAAGGTTTGGTGACGTTTCGGTAGTGTAGAGTTATGTATGGTGGTGACCGAAGTTTGTTCGGAGTCCCGGATGAGATCCTGGAAGTCACGAGGAGCTCCGGAATGGTCCGGAGGTAAAGATTCATATATAGGAAGTCCCAGTTTGGTTTCCGGAAAAAGTTTCGGGCTCATCGGTAGTGTACCGGGAGTGCCGGTAGTGTACCGGGAGGCCTCCGGGAGGGGTATTTCGACCCCAAGAGGTCCATGGGCTGTGGGAGAATAATAACCAGCCCTTAGTGGGCTGGGAAAACAGCCACAAAGGCCCATGGCGCAGGAGAGAAAGTCCTAAAGCAAAAAGTGGAAAATCAGCCAATAGGAGCCAATCCTACTCCAACTAGGATTGGAGGTGAAGTAGGATTGCTTCCCACCTCCTATTTCGGCCGACCCAAAGGCCTTGGATGCCTCTCCTCTCCTCTCCTCCTATATATACTAGTGGATTGGGTGGTTTTTGGACAGAATTACCGGCCACGTGCTACCCGTTACACCGGTGCATAGTTTCTCCTCTAGATCGGTTTTCTGCAGCGCTTAGGCAAAGCCCTGCCGGAATTGCTCCACCACCATCACCAGAGCGCCGTCATGCTGCCGGTGAACTCTCTTTCCTCTCCACCTCCTCTCGCTGGATCGAGATGGTGGAGATCGTCATCAAGCTGCACGTGTGCTGAACGCGGAGGTGCCGTCCGTTCGGCGCTAGATCGGAAGGACCGTGATCGTGATCGCGAGACGGTTCGTGATGTGATCACGGAACGAATCATGATGAGTTCGCGGGACAGATCAGGATCAAGATCGTGAGACGGATCGTGATGAGTTTGCGGGACGGATCATGATGTGTTCGCGGGACGGTTCGTGATTGGATCGCGGGACGCTCGGCGATTTGGATTGCGAAGAAGTTCGACTACACCAACCGCGTTTCTTAACGCTTCCCGCTTAGTGATCTACAAGGGTACGTAGATCCACTCTCCCTCTCGTAGATGCTCATCACCATGGATAGGTTTGCGTGTGCGTAGGAAATTTTTTGTTTCCCATGCGACGTTCCCCAACAGTGGCATCATGAGCTAGGTTGATGGTTCGATGAGATCTCGAGTAGAACACAAAAGGTTTGTGGGCGTTGATGCTTAGATTGCTTCCTCCCTTGGTCGGATTTTGGTTCAGCGGGATTGTGAGATGAAGCGGCCCGGACCAACATTACTCGTACGCTTACGAGAGACCGGTTCCCTCGACGCAACTTGTTGCTTAGATGGCTTGCGGGTGTCAGTTTCTCTCACTTTAGTTGGATCAGATCCGACAAAGGCGGTCCTTGAAAAGGTTGAAAAGCAATCTATGTATCACCGTTGTGGTTTATGCGTAGGTGAGAATCGTTCTTGCTAGATACCCGTAGCAGCCACGTAAACCATGCAACGACAATTAGAGGACGTCTAACTTGTTTTTGCAGGGTATGTTGTGATGTGATATGGCCAATGACATGATGATATATATGTGATGTATGAGATGATCATGTGATGTATAGAATTTCACGACTTGCATGCCGTTGAGTACGGCAACCGGCAGGAGCCATAGGGTTGTCTTTAATTATTGTATGACCTGCGTGTCAATCATTAAGCGCTATGTAATGCTTTACTTTATCGCTAAGCGGTAGCAATAGAAGTAGAAGTAGGGCTGGCGCCACAACCCCAATGACGATCATGGTGTCATGCCCGTGACGATGGAGATCATGCCGGTGTTTCGAAGTTGGAGATCTTAAACACAAGTTCATGGCCATATCATGTCACTTATGAATTGCATGAGATGTTAATCCTTTTATGCACCTTGTTTTGCTTAGTACGGCGGTAGCATTATAAGGTGATCCCTCACTTGAATTTCAAGATGAACTGTGTTCTCCCCGAGTGTGCACCGTTGCGAAAGTTCGTCGTGTTGAGACACCACGTGATGATCGGGTGTGATAGACTCTACGTTCACATACAATGGGTGCAAGCCAGATTTGCACACGCAGAACACTTGGGTTAAACTTGACGAGCCTAGCATGTACAGACATGGCCTCGGAACACGAGAGACCGAAAGGTCGAACATGAGTCATATAGTAGATATGATCAACATAATGATGTTCACCATTGCAGCCACCTCAACTCACGTGATGATCGGACTTGAGTTGGTGAATTTGGATCATGTATCACTCGAATGATCGGAGGGATGTCAATTTGAGTGGGAGTTCGTAAGTAATATGATTAATTGAACTCATTATCATGAACATAGTCAAAGTGTCTTTGCAAATTATGTTGTAGATTACTAGCTCGCGCTGTAGCTCCCTTGTATTTTTATATGTTCCTAGAGAAATAGAATTGAATGATGTTGGTAGCAAAATTGCGGACTGGGTCCGTGACCTGAGGATTGTCCTCATTGCTGCACAGAAGGCTTATGTCCTTAATGCACCGCTCGGTGCGCCACCCCATCTAGCGTCGTCTATACATGTTGTGAACATCTGACAGGCACGTTTTGATGACTACTTGATAGTTTAGTGCGTCATGCATTACGGCTTAGAATTGAGGCTCCGAAATGTTTTGAACGTCACGGAACATATGAGATGTTCTAAGAGCTGAGATTGTGATCTCAGGCTCGTGCCCGAGTTGCGAGATATAGGATCTCCAACGAGATTCTTTGCCTGCAAGATGAAAGAGAATAGCTCAATCGTTGAGCATGTGCTCAGACTGTCTGGGTACTACAATCGCTTCAATCGAGTGGGAGTTGATCTTCCGGATAAGATAGTGATTGATGTAGTTCTCCAAGTCACTGTCACTGAGCTACTAGAACTTGGTGATGAACTATAAAATGCCAAGGAAAGAAATGTTGATCCCTGAGCTGTTTGCGATGTTTGACACCGCGAAGGTAGAAATCAAGAAGGAGCGTCAAGTGTTGATGGTTAATCAAACCACTAGTTTCGAGAAGGGCAAGAGCAAGGAGGGAAACTTCATGGATAGCAAGTCAGTTGCTGCTCCAGTGAAGCAACCCAAAGTTGAACTCAAACCCGAGACTAAGTGCTTCTATTATGAGGTGAGAGGTCGCTGAAGCAGAACAACCCTAGATACTTGGTAGATAAGAAGGCTGGCAACATCGATAGAAGTTTATTTGATATACGAGTTATTGATGTGTACCTTGCTAGTACTCCTAGTAGCACCTGGGTATTGGATACCGGTTCGGTTGCTAAATGTTAGTAACTCGAAATAAAAGCTACGGAATAAACGAAGAACTAGCTAAGGGTGAGGTGACGATGTGTGTTGGAAATGTTTCCAAGGTTGATGTGATCAACATCGCACGCTCTCTCTACCTTCAGGATTAGTGATGAACCTAAATAAATGTTATTTGGTGTTTTACGTTGAGCATGAACATGATTAGATCATGTTTGTTGCAATACGGTTATTCATTTAAGTTAGAGAATAATAGTTATTCTGTTTACATGAATAATACCTTCAATGGTCATGCACCCAGTGAGAATGGTTTGTTGAAATCTTGATCGTAGTATTACACATGTTCATAACATTGATGTCAAAAGATACAAAGTTAATAATGATAGTACCACATACTTGTGGCATTGCCGCTGAATGTCATATTGGTATAAAGCGCATGTAGAAACTCCATGCTGATGGATATTTGGACTCATTCGATTTCGAATCGGTTGAGACATGCGAACCATGCCTCTTGGGCAAGATGACTAAAGGACCCCGTTGGATGGAGCGGGCAAGTGATTCATTGGAAATGATACATGTTGATGTATGCAATCTAGTGAGTCTTGTAGCGTGCAGTGGATATCGTTATTTTCTTACCTTCACTGATGATTTGAGTAGATATAGTGTATATTTACTTAATGAAACACAAGTCTGAATTGTTTGAAAGGTTCAAGCAAATTCAGAGTGAAGTTTAAAGATCATCTTGACAAGAAGATAAAAATGACTGCGATATGATCGTGGAGGTGAATATCTGAGTCACGAGTTTGGCATACAACTTAAGACAATGTGAAAGTTGTTTCACAACTAAACGCCACCTGGAACACCATAGTGTGATGGTGTGTCTGAACATCATAGTTATGCTCTATTGGACATGGTGCGTGCTATGATGTCTCTTGTCGTTTTACTACTATAATTTTGGTGTTATGCATTAGAGACAACTACATTCACTTTAAATTGGGCACCATCTAAATCCGTTGAGATGACATCATGTGAATTATGGTTTGATAGAAACCTAAGCTGTCATTTCATAATATTTGGGGATGTGACACTTTTGTGGAAAATGTTTTCACCTAATGAGGTCGAACCCAAGGCGGACAAATTGCATCTTCATAGAATACCCTAAGATCAGTTGGGTGAACCTTCAATCTCAGATCCTAGTGCAAAGTGTTTGTTGCTTAAACGGATCCTTTCTCGAGGAAATGTTTCTCTCGAAAGAATTGAGTGGGAGGAAGATAGAACTTGATGAGGTTGTTAAACCTTTGTTCAACCAGAGAGTAGCGCAGCGCAGAAAGATGTTTCTGTGAAGCCTACGTTAGTTGAAGAGGAAGTTAATGATGATGATCATGAAGCTTCAGGATCAAGTTACTATCGAACTTCGTAGGTCGACAAGGATGTGTACTGCTCCTAAGTGGTACGACAACTTTGTCTTGGAGATCATATTGTTGGACAACGATGAACCTATGAGCTATGGAGAAGCGATGATGGGCCCGGATGCCAACAAATGGTTGGAGGCCATGAAATCCGAGATAGGATCCATGTATGAAAACCAAGTATAGACTTTCGTAGACTTGCTCGTTGGACGGCAAGTCGTTGAGTACAAATGGATCTTTAAAATGAAGACAGACACTGATGGTAAATGTCACTATTTGTAAAGCTCGACTTGTTGCAAAGTTGTTTGTGACAAGTTCAAAGAGTTGACTGCAATGAGACTTTCTCACTCGTAGCGATGCTAAAGTATGTTGGAATTATGTTAGCAGTTGTTGCATTTTCAATTATGAAATCTGACAGATGGATGTCAAAACATCATTTCCTTAACGGTTTACTTGAGGGAAGGTTGTATGTGATACAACCAGAAGGTTTTGTCAGTCCTAAGGATGCTAAAAGGTGTGCAAGCTTCGGTGATCCTTCCATGGACTGAAGCAAGCATCTCGGAGTTGGAATATACGCTTTGATGAGGTGATCAAAGTTTTGATGTTTATACAAAGTTTACGAGAAACTTGTATTTGCTATAAAGTGAGTGGGAGCACTATCGAATTTCTGATAAGTATATGTGGATGACATATTGTTGATTAGAAACAATGTAGAGTTTCTGGAAAGCATAAAACGGTCATTTGGAAAGTGATTTTCAAAGGAAGACCTGGATGAAGCTACCTAATTGTTGAGCATCAAAATCTATGGAGATAGATCAAGATGCTCGATGAGACTTTCAATGAGTGCATACCTTGACAAGATTTTGAAAGAGTTCAAAATGGATCAGTCAGAGAAAGAGTTCTCGCCTGATTTGTAAGGTGTGAAAGTTGAGTGAGACTCAAAGCTCGACAACGGCAGAAGAAAGAGAAAGGACGAACGTCGTCCCCTATGCCTTAGCCATAGGCTCTATATTATGCCATGCTGTGTACCGCACCTGTGTGTGCCTTGCCATGAGTCCGTCAGGGGGTACAAGAGTGAACCAGGAGTGGATCACTGGGCAGTGGTCAAGATTATCCTTAGTAACTAAGAGACTGAGGAGATGTTTCTCGATTATGGAGGTGATAAAGAGTTCGTCGTAAGGAGTTACGTCGATACAAGCTTTAACACTAATCCGGATGACTAGTAGTAGCAATCTGGATACATATAGTGGAGCAGCCATTTGGAAGCAGTACCAAGTGGACTGTGGTAGGAGTGTTTACAGTTTGACATAGATATTTGCAAAGTACACACGGATCTGAATATCGCAGACTCGTTGACTATAAAAGACCTCTCTCACATGCAAAGCATGATCGAGCCCCAGAACTCATTGGGTCTTAGATTCATAACAATGCGAATCACATAGTGATGTGAACTAGATTATTGACTCTAGTGCAAGTGGGAGACTGTTGGAAATATGCCCTAGAGGCAATAATAAATTAGTTATTATCATATTTCCTTGTTCATGATAATCGTTTATTATCCATGCTACAATTGTATTGATTGGAGACTTAAATGCATGTGTGGATACATAGACAAAACCATGTCCCTAGTATGCCTCTAATAGACTAGCTCGCTGATCAAAAGATGGTTAAGGTTTCCTAGCCATGGACATGAGATGTCATTTGATAACGGGGTCACATCATTAGGAGAATGATGTGATGGACAAGACCCAGACTGCAAACGTAGCATATGATCGTGTCAGTTTCTTGCTACTGTTTTCCGCATGTCAAGTATGTGTTCCTATGACCATGAGATCATGCAACTCACAGATATCGGAGGAGTGCCTTGTGTGTATCAAACGTCGCAACGTAACTGGGTGACTATAAAGGTGCTCTACAGGTATATCCGATGGTGTCTGTTGAGTTGGCATGTATCGAGACTGGGATTTGTTACTCCGCGTGACGGAGAGGTATCTCGGGGCCCACTCGGTAATGCAACATCACAAAAAGCCTTGCAAGCAATGTGACTAATTGTTAGTTTCGGGATCTTGTATTACGGAACGAGTAAAGAGACTTGCCAGTAACGAGGTTGAACTAGGTATGGAGATACCGACGATCGAATCTCGGGCAAGTAACATACCGAAGAACAAAGGGAACGTTATACGGGATTAACTGAATCCTTGACATAGAGGTTCGACCGATAAAGATCTTCGTAGAATATGTAGGAACCAATGTGGACGTCCAGGTCCCGCCATTGGTTATTGACCGTAGAGGTGTCTCGGTCATGTCTACATAGTTCTCGAACCCGCAGGGTCTGCACACTTAAGGTTCGGTGACGTTTCGGTAGTGTAGCGTTATGTATGGTGGTGACCGAAGTTTGTTCGGAGTCCCGGATGAGATCCTGGACATCACGAGGAGCTCCGGAATGGTCCGGAGGTAAATATTCATATATAGGAAGTCCCAGTTTGGTTTTCGGAAAAAGTTTCGGGCTCATCGGTAGTGTACCGGGAGTGCCGGTAGTGTACCGGGAGGCCTCCGGGAGGGGTATTTTCGACCACAAGAGGTCCATGGGCTGTGGGAGAATAATAACCAGCCCTCAGTGGGCTGGGAAAACATCCACAAAGGCCCATGGCGCAGGAGAGAAAGTCCTAAAGCAAAAAGTGGAAAATCAACCAATAGGAGGCAATCCTACTCCAACTAGGATTGGAGGTGAAGTAGGATTGCTTCCCACCTCCTATTTCGGCCGACCCAAAAGCCTTGGCTGCCTCTCCTCTCCTCCTATATATACTAGTGGATTGGGTGGTTTTTGGACAGAATTTCCGGCCACGTGCTACCCGTTACACTGGTGCACAGTTTCTCCTCTAGATCGGTTTTCTGCAGCGCTTAGGCGAAGCCCTGCCGGAATTGCTCCACCACCATCATCGGAGCGCTGTCATGCTGCCGGTGAACTCTCTCTTCTCTTCACCTCCTCTCGCTGGATCGAGACGGTGGAGATCGTCATCAAGCTGCACGTGTGCTGAACGCGGAGGTGCCGTCCGTTCGGCGCTAGATCGGAAGGACCGTGATCGAGATCGCGAGACGGTTCGTGATGTGATCACGGAACGAATCGTGATGAGTTCGCGGGACAGATCGTGATCAAGATCGTGAGACGGATCGTGACGAGTTCGCAGGACGGATCATGACGTGTTCGCAGGACGGTTCGTGATTGGATCGCGGGACGCTCGGCGATTTGGATCGCGAAGAAGTTCGACTACACCAACCGCGTTTCTTAACGCTTCCCGCTTAGCGATCTACAAGGGTATGTACATCCACTCTCCCTCTCGTAGATTCTCATCACCATGGATAGGTTTGCGTGTGCGTAGGAAATTTTTTGTTTCCCATGCGACGTTCCCCAACAATAACACCTTCAATGGTCATGCACCCAGTGAGAATGGTTTGCTGAAATCTTGATCGTAGTAATACACATGTTCATAACATTGATGTCAAAAGATACAAAGTTAATAATGATAGTACCACATACTTGTGGCACTGCTGCTAAATGTCATATTGGTATAAAGCGCATGAAGAAACTCCATGCAGATGGATCTTTGGACTCATTCGATTTCGAATCGGTTGAGACATGCGAACCATGCCTCTTGGGCAAGATGACTAAAGGACCCCGTTGGATGGAGCGGGCAAGTGATTCATTGGAAATGATACATGTTGATGTATGCAATCAAGTGAGTCTTGTAGCGTGCAGTGGATATCGTTATTTTCTTACCTTCACTGATGATTTGAGTAGATATAGTGTATATTTACTTAATGAAACACAAGTCTGAATCATTTGAAAGGTTCGAGCAAATTCAGAGTGAAGTTTAAGATCATCGTGACAACAAGATAAAAATAACTACGATATGATCGTGGAGGTGAATATCTGAGTTACGAGTTTGGCATACAACTTAAGACAATGTGAAATTTGTTTCACAACTAACGCCACCTGGAACACCATAGTGTGATGGTGTGTCCGAACATCATAGTCATGCTCTATTGGATATGGTGCGTGCTATGATGTCTCTTATCGTTTTACTACTATGATTTTGGGGTTATGCATTAGAGACAACTACATTCATTTTAAATAGGGCACCATCTAAATCCGTTGAGATGACACCGTGTGAATTATGGTTTGATAGAAACCTAAGCTGTCATTTCTTAAATATTTGGGGCTCCGACGCTTGTGTGGAAAATGTTTTCACCTAATGAGGTCGAACCCAAAGCGAACAAATGCATCTTCATAGAATACCCTAAGAACAGTTGGGTGAACCTTCTATCTCAGATCCAAGTGCAGAGTGTTTGTTGCTAAAACGGATCCTTTCTCGAGGAAAAGTTTCTCTCGAAAGAATTGAGTGGGAGGAAGATAGAACTTGATGAGGTTGTTAAACCTTTTGTTCAACCAGAGAGTAGCGCAGCGCAGGAAGATGTTTCTGTGAAGCCTACGTTAGTTGAAGAGGAAGTTAATGATGATGATCATGAAGCTTCAGGATCAAGTTACTATCGAACTTTGTAGGTCGACAAGGATGTGTACTACTCCTGAGCGGTACGACAACCCTGTCTTGGAGGTCATGTTTTTGGACAACGATGAACCTACGAACTATGAAGAAGCGATCATGGGCCCGGATTCCGACAAATGGTTAGAGGCCATGAAATCTGAGAAAGGATCCATGTATGAAAACCAAGTATAGACTTTGGTAGACTTGCTCGTTGGACGGCAGGTTGTTGAGTACAAATGGACCTTTAAGATGAAGACAGGCGCTGATGGTAAATGTCACCATTTGTAAAGCTCGACTTGTTGCAAAGATGTTTGTGACAAGTTCAAGGAGTTTACTGCGATGAGACTTTCTCACTCGTAGCGATGCTAAAGTCTGTTGGAATTATGTTAGCAATTGCTGCATTTTTCATTTATGAAATCTGGCAGATGGATGTCAAAACATCGTTTCCTTAACGGTATACTTGAGGAAAGGTTGTATGTGATACGACCAGAAAGTTTTGTCAATCCTAAGGATGCTAAAAGGTGTGCAAGCTTCAGTGATCCTTCTATGGACTGAAGCAAGCATCTCGGAGTTGGAATATGCACTTTGATGAGGTGATCAAATTTTTTAGTCTATACAAAGTTTATGAGAAACTTGTATTTGCAATAAAGTGAGTGGGAGCACTATAGAGTTTCTGGTAAGCATATGTGGTTGACATATTGTTGATCGGAAATTATGTAGAATTTCTGGAAAGCATAAACGGTTGTTTGGAAAGTGATTTTCAAAGGAAGAACTGGATAAAGCTACCTGGTTGTTGAGCATCAAGATCTATAGAGATAGATCAAGATGCTTGATGAGACTTTCAATGATTACATACCTTGACAAGATTTTGAAAGAGTTCAAAATGGACCAGTCAGAGAAAGAGTTCTTGCCTGATTTGTAAGGTGTGAAGTTGAGTGAGACTCAAAGCTCAACCACGGCAGAAGAAAGAGAAAGGACGAACGTCGTCCCCTATGCCTTAGCCATAGGCTCTGTACAGTATGCCATGCTGTGTACCGCACCTGTGTGTGCCTTGCCATGAGTCTGTCAAGGGGTACAAAAGTGATCCAGGAGTGGATTAGTGGACAGTGGTCAAGATTGTCCTTAGTCACTAAAAGACTAAGGAGATGTTTCTCGATTATGGAGGTGATAAAGAGTTCGTCGTAAAGAGTTACGTCGACGCAAGCTTTAACACCAATCCGGATGACTCGTAGTAGCAATCTGGATACGTATAGTGGAGCAACCATTTGGAATAGTACCAAGTGGAGTGTGGTAGCAGTGTTTAAAGTTTTGCATAGAGAGTTGCAAAGTACACATGGATCTGAATGTCGCAGACCCGTTGAATATAAGACCTCTCTCACATGAAAAGCATGATCGAGTCCCAGAACTCATTGGGTGTTAGATTCATAACAATGTGAATCACATGGTGATGTGAACTAGATTATTGACTCTAGTGCAAGTGGGAGACTGTTGGAAATATGCCCTAGAGTCAATAATAAATTAGTTATTATCATATTTCCTTGTTCATGATAATTGTTTATTATCCATGCTATAATTGTATTGATCGGAAACTCAGATACATGTGTGGATACATAGACAACACCATGTCCCTAGTATGCCTCTAGTAGACTAGCTCGTTGATCAAAAGATGGTTAAGGTTTCCTGGCCATAGACATGAGATGTCATTTGATAACGAGATCACATCATTAGGAGAATGATGTGATGGACAAGACCCAAACTACAAAAGTAGCATATGATCGTGTCAGTTTATTGCTACTGTTTTCTGCATGTCAAGTATGTGTTCCTGTGACCATGAGATCATGCAACTCACGGACATCAGAGGAGTGCCTTGTGTGTATCAAACGTCACAACTTAACTGGGTGACTATAAAGGTGCTCTACAGGTATCTCCGAGGGTTTCTGTTGAGTTGGCATGGATCGAGACTGGGATTTGGTACTCCGTATGCCGGAGAGGTATCTCGGGGCCCACTCGATAATACAACATCACAATGAGCCTTGCAAGCAATGTGACTAATTGTTAGTTGTGGGATCTTGTATTACGGAACGAGTAAAGAGACTTTCCGGTAACGAGGTTGAACTAGGTATGGAGATACCGACGATCGAATCTTGGGCAAGTAACATACCGAAGAACAAAGGGAACATCATACGAGATTAACTGAATCCTTGACATAGAGGTTCGACAGATAAAGATCTTTGTAGAATATGTAGGAGCCAATGTAGACATCCAGGTCCCGCCATTGGTTATTGACCGTAGAGGTGTCTCGGTCATGTCTACATAGTTCTCGAACCCGTAGGGTCTACACACTTAAGGTTTGGTGACGTTTCGGTAGTATAGAGTTATGTATGGTGGTGACCGAAGGTTGTTCGGAGACCCGGATGAGATCCCGGATGTCACGAAGAGTTCCGGAATGGTCCGGAGACAAAGATTGATATATAGGAAGGTGGTATTTGGACTCCGGAAAGATTTCGGGCACTTTCGGTAGTGTACCGAGAGTGACGAATGGGTCCCGAGGATCCACCAGTGGGGCCAACCCACCCCATGGGACAAAGTGGCGACCCACCAGCCCCTAGTGGGCTGGTGGGGTCGGCCAAGGTGGCCTAGGCGCAGGGGAGAGAGGCCCAAACCGAATTGAGGTGGAGTCCACCCCAAGTTCCACCTCTCGTGTGAGAGGTGGACTCTCTGGTGGAGGAGGACTCTCCCTCCACTAGGTTCGGCCGAACCAAAAGGAGAGCCTTCCTTTGGGCACAGCCTCCTCTCCCCTCCTCCTATATATATGAGTGGTTTTAGGGTTTTTTGGACAAGGATTTTCAGCCACGTCTAAACCCTACCTCTAGATCAACTTCCTTTAAACTAGACTAGTTCGGCAGTGCTTAGGCGAAGCCCTGCCGGAACAGATCCACCACCATCGCCGGAGCGCCATCACGCTACCAGCAAACTCTTCTACCTCTCCGCTCTCTCTTGCTGGATCAAGACGACGGAGATCTTCATCAAGCTGTAGGGTGCTGAACGCGAAGGTGCCGTCCGTTCGGCGCTAGATCGGAAGGACCTTGATCGAGATCGCGAGACGGTTGATGATGATATCGCGGAACGGATCGTGATGAGTTCGCAGGACAGATCATGATGAGATCGCGGGACGGATCGTGATGTGTTCACGAGACGGATCGTGATTGGATCACGGGACGGATTGTGATGAGATCGCGGGACGCTCGGCGATTTGGATCGCGAAGATGTTCGACTACACCAACCGCGTTTCTTAACGCTTCCCGCTTAGCGATCTACAAGGGTATGTAGATCCACTCTGTCTCTCGTAGATGCTCATCACCATGGATAGATCTGCGTGTGCGTAGGAATTTTTTTTGTTTCCCATGCGACGTTCCCCAACAACAAGAACATACATCAAGCCACCCGAAGCCTCCACTCACACCTACAAACTTGATAATGTGGAGTGCTCTCACTCCCCATATCTATAACCGATGTCGTTGCCGATCCATCCATATAACGTATCGGAGCGTACAACCGGTGCAGCAGACCTAAAGCGTACACCACATGCACACGTTTTAGAAGCCGCCATCATCATCGAACCGTTGTCCCATCTTCAAGAGATAAATCCGCATCATCCTTGCCAGTCCGGCCATCCGTCGACGCCGCCACGGTGCCCAATGACTCCACCACGCTGCGCTCATCCATCCCGACGCGGAGACTCTGGAAGATTTGTCATGCGTAGCACCTGCCGACCAGGCATGACACAGCGTAGCACCTGTCGGCCAGGCATGACTTGACATCTCCACCGAAGCTCCGTTCAAGGTGAAGCCGCTCCGCCTCTTGCCTCTGTCTTCTAGGGCTGCTCCACAAACGATTTTCCCAAGAGAGAAACGACACCGTAGTGCCGTCATCGTCCGATCTGGAACACCAGATCCTAGGGTTTCCTCCGGAGCAGCACGAGTGGGTCAACAAAAGTTACACGACGATGCCTTCATCAAGGTAACGGTGCAGAACGCCGCCATCGCCTGCTGTCGGCTCGGTTTTCACTGGCAACTCTATCTTCCCAACTCGCAGCCGGGACTAGATGATGTATCTCGAGATCTGACCACCCAGCCTCTGGCCGGCCACCTCCGACGAAGAAGATGACCGCCGCCGCCTAACCGGTCGTAGCACCACCACGATGCCTAGGCCGGCGCCGCCAGGCCCACCATACTCGCCTGAAGCCGACCTCCAGATCTTCCAGCCCGCCGAAACCCATCTGGGCATGGCAAGGGCCGCAATCTAAGCCGCCGCCACACGTGCTCCTCAGCCACGGATAGGGTGCCTGCGCAGTCGCCGTCGACGCACTCGCCGCCGGTCACCTGCTGCGCCTTGCCGCTGGTGAACCGCCGACCCATGAGCCGCCGCCGCCAGGAGGACACCACCACCGCGCGAGAGGGAGAGCGCTGCCGCCACCATCACTGGCCAGGCTACGCCGGCTCGGCCTCGGGCGGCGGCAGGAGGGAGGGGAGGAGCGAGGGCGCCTAGGGCCGACGATGGAGAATCGCCCCCTGTGTCGCCTAGGGTTGGCGACGCGGGGGCGGGGCCGGGGGGATGGGAGATGAGAGATGGATCCAAAGAGAAGTTTAATGGGAAAAGTTTATTTTAAACCTTGAATTAGGTCTGCACAGGGTATGCTAATCCAAAATTCCGATCGCTCAGATTGAAGCCCAACATGAAAGCATGAAATACGTAAAATAATAATTTGAAAATAGTATAATAAAAACCCAGAAAATGACTAAATCATTATTTTTATTACTAAGGTATTTTTTAGGTCCTTATTCGGCCCATGTTGGGCATAGGCTTCAAATTTTAAGATCAGACTTTGTGAAGCTCGTCCCAGGTCTACAATGAAATATGGTATCAAATCTTAACATGAACTGCACAATTATTCATATTAAATATTGAACAAACGTTTTAACACCAATTTGGTCAAATTAGATATTGGCTCAACAATTCAGTGTTCTAAAAAACATGAAAAGAAACATATATGTAGGAAATATTGCTAGGACAATTTATAAATGATAAAAGATAAATTGATTCATGTTGCGGGAAGGAAAGAACAGAGGTATTGTTGCAATGACATGGCAGAGACCTCTTGCCAAGATTCCCCGAACCTATATGTCCAAGCATAAATTCCGAGACAATGTTTCTAATCAGTAAATTGAGGAGTGATTCTTGAATACCTTGTTGTTCTTCGAATCCAAATTTTACATAGAACCGACAGGGCCACTGAGAGCTAGATATCGTTGTCAAGGTTCGAGGAAGTGGATATATCCCAGATTAAGTGTGCCGAAAGGGGCACCGGGAGTCCAAGGTCGGTCCAAACCTTGGGCGCATAAGAGCAATCATTTGCATGTTCACAATCCGTAATACCACCTGTTCACTTTTTTCACCTTTTTATATAAAATAACCGAATTTAGGTTTGAAGGCTGATTTCATATTTCGATGTACTCTAGATTGTGAAACAGCTTCCATGTTTGCCTGTTTGGAGAACTCTATCAAGTAATGGGATGAAATATGTCATAACCAATACTTTGTATTGCACAAAATACTCTTCCATTTTTTAAAGCCAGTCCATCTTTAACAGTTTTTTGGAAAATTATGTAATTAATTCAGCGGTTTTATAGTAGCACTATACAATTCTCAAAGAGAAGCAAAACATTTTTTTTCTGCCACACTCAATAAATGAACTAATGTATGCCTCATGGAGTATGGCCACCTACTCCATGGAGTAGCAGCATTCTTTGAACGCCTGGAGGTTCTCTTGGAATAGGGGCACGAAGGCATCGACGCTGCCGTCGCCGAAGTTGGACGGCGCGAGGAAGAGCATCCCCTCCGTGGGGAAATAGGCCGGCATGAAGTAGCTCGGGCTCCCCGTGCCGAAGTCCAGCTCGTAGAACGGGAACGTCAGCCAGCTGTCCACCTCCACGTCCGGGCAATGCGCCTCCTTGCACACGGCGCTACGAGCCAGCCCATCCTTCTCGGCTGCGCCGGAGCTCGCGAAGTCGACGAAGGACTGGAAGTAGGCGCCGTCCACCCTCGCCACCTCGTCGTGGATCACCTGTGCCGCGTGCTTCAGCGGCCGGTTGAGGAGGTCACCCACCGTGGCGCGCGGGAACGCCCAGAGCACCATGTTGCCGAAGTATTCGGCCGGCTGGCCGAGCCGGTGCCGGCCGTCCACCGACAGTCGGATCTTGGAGGTCTCTTCGGGGCTGAGGTCTCTCGCTCGCGTCATGGTGCGCCAGAGGTGGGCGAGGATGGTTTCGAACCGG
Organism: Hordeum marinum; assembly: GCA_022496015.1. Taxonomy (NCBI): domain Eukaryota; kingdom Viridiplantae; phylum Streptophyta; class Magnoliopsida; order Poales; family Poaceae; genus Hordeum; species Hordeum marinum. The sequence continues at coordinate 391,014,468 of CM039676.1, read as the reverse complement.
CTGAACGGCCGGCCGCGCCCCTCGGACGCCTTGGCGCGCAGAACGGCGATGAAGTCCTTGGTGAACTGTGCCTTGTGGATGACGATGTTGTCGGCGGCGTCGCCGTGGTGACTGACGACGTCGGTGGGTGACGGCAGGTAGTATTCCCGGTTGCGGTGGTCGTGCTCCACGCGAGGAGAGGAGCGCGGCTTGAAGAGCTCCTTGTGGTGGTGCACGGGCGGGAGACCCATGGGGAGCCCTCTCGTGGCGCGCCCCCAGGCGACGAGGAAGTTGCTGGTGGCATGGCCGTCGGCGATCACGTGGTTTGACGTGAATCCTACCGCGAGCGAGCCGCACCGGAACCGTGTCAGCTGCAGCAGCACCACCTCCTGGTGCTGCGCCTCAAGGTCAGGATGCAGCTTGAGCAGCTCCGGCGTCGGCTTCGAGGGCGCCATGTCGACGAGGTCGGCGTCCACGGTCGCCTCAACCAGGCGCGCGCCACGGTCGTTGAGGATGACGGACGGCGTGCCGTCGGGGGACTCGCCGAGCTGGCCAGCGAAGGCGCGGTACTGGGCGAGGACCGTGGCAAGGCCCTTCTCGATGGCAGCCGTGGAGGGCGCGGGCGGCGCGAAGGCATAGATGATGGCCATCTGCATCTCGAACGTCACCTTGTCGAAGATGGACAGTGGAATGTACTCGGTGGCCGGCATCGGCGCTTCGCCAGCACTGTAGGAAGGCTTGACGAGCTTGGAGCTCAACACCTTGACCTCCATTGCTGTGTATCGGGACGGTAATTTCTCTGTCGCTAATCAAGTTTGATCGGCGAGAAAGATCAAAAGTTTGCAACCAGAGAGATTGTACTTGTGTTCTTGTGTTCTGTTCTGTGTACGATTTGGTGATTGTCCTGATGCTGGTTGTAAGATTTATAGGAACTCTGGAACACGCTTGTGGGAAATGGTAGCCGGTAGGTGAAATCAAAACCCCCGTAAGTGTAGTTGAGACTTGGACCTGGCCCGCCTGTAATCCATGTTTGTGTTTTGACTAATGAACGCCTGTTACCCAGAACGTGCAAATGTCACAATTACAGTTCCCCTGAAGGCGTTATCATGAAGCTTAGTTGTCTTAGGACATATCGTTGCTTTGTAGTAGGCTTACTTGTATTATTTCTCGGCAAAATCGTGGCGTGTGTCTATGTTGCCCGGTTATTCTGAATCTACTTTGCAAGAGGACCTTCTCATTACCTTGTATCGTCTAATCATGTATCTTATTTATAAAATTGTACGAAAGCCTGTCTCAAGAGTTCGCCTCCGAAAAAGCATGTTGAAAAGTGAACAACGAGTTCCACAATGATGTCACTCAATTTACACACAATAATGAATGAAAGCAAAATCCCTTGGTACGTGCTTATATGTCTCGGTTTGGGGGCTTTTTTCTTGTAAATTCAAAGTTAAATAGAATAGTTATTTCTCAGTCAAGTATTAATAGCAGTCCGACTCAATATTTCACTTGCAGTTATCGCTAGAAATAATCATTTTGCAATAGTCCGAGAAATAACAAAACTGTTATTATAAAACAGAAAATATATGGTTCAGTGTGCAATTTCTTACCACTCACATAAATTTGATGAACCAGCAATGACCTCTTATTAATTATGTTTTCTGACGACAGGCATGGCCCCATATTTTATCTGTCCGAAACCATGAGTTCACCACGAAAGGACGAAAAATGCAGAAAAGCAGGGAAAAGAACAATGGGTGTTTTAGTTAGTTGTTTTGCTAACCAAGAATAAATTAGTTGAGGCGTACTTTTGCAATTAGCGGTGGGCACTGACGTTGGCGTTGATCACTAGAGTTTTGGCATTAGATAAGCATGGTTTTCCTAGAGGCGGACAACCTCGGTTTATCAAAACAGATGGAAGCTTCAAATCATGGTGGTAAAGAGATGTCTGCATACACACTAGATAAGCGTGACTTTGCTAGAGGCGGCGAACGTCTATCCGCCAAAAGTGTTGGGAAATATATATTCGATGGTGGTCGTAAAGGCATGTCCGCGTACACATGATGCTGCATTAATCTGTGGTCAGTGCGTCAAAATCATCAAACGCAGCGGAGACGAACCTGCATAAGACTGAGGATATTCATATCAGTTGGTCAAGAGTTTGGGAGCAAATTGAAATTGTGCTAACCGTGAGGAACTTGGGTTGGTCTAATTTATCTGCCTCCTTTTGCATTATCTTTCACATTGATCCATGTTTGTATTTAACTAGATAATGACATATTTTGTTCATGCATCGTGCTGCATGTTTAAGCACAAGTATACTAGCAAGGTGCAAGGAGAGGGTAGCCATAAGTGAATACTTTGAACTCCGCCTCCCTCCTCGGTCGCTCCCGCGGATGGCCATGAGCGAACCCCAGCCGCCGCCGCCGCCGGCACCACAACATATCGACCCTCTCCCCTCGTTGACGCCAGCGGGTGTCGCCGGGCAAAGCCTGTGCGACTTGGAGGTGGCAAGGCCCTCTTCTCCTCCTGCTGGAGTGGCGCGGCCTGGGTCGGCCGCTTTGGAGGAGCTTCGACGCCTTGGCATCCGGAGCAGCGGTGGTGAGCACGCGCTGCGAGACAACGCATGCGGTTGGGCAACGCGACAATGTGTTGGGATGGCGAGGGTGTTGCGCGTGCGCGGGAGGGGGGGGAGGTGTGGATCTGCCTCGAGGGGGCTCGCCCGATGGCGGATGTGCAGCGAGGCGGCGCGGGCAAGGGGTCCCAGCGGCTGCAGGGGCGACGAAGCGTGGGCACGTGCAGGCATGGCACGGGCATAGCAGCTGCCTATGCAGCCCGGATCAGTCATCTCGAAGGTGCAAGGGTGGTCATGTTTGTGGATCTGATGTGGTGCTCGTCACGGACGCGCGGAGGGCCTGGACGACGTAGTCGGTGCGGCTCACGAGCATGTGGCGGCACAGAGGAGTTGCTTCAAGGCGCCGGTGGGGCCGATCTGGTCTCCGACGACCGAGATGGCGTGCGTGGTGCGTGTGGCATGCGCCTGTTGCTTGGCTGCGGCCGGCACCCATGGTGATTGGCGGTATCGGGAAGTGTACCTCCATCCCTTGCCGACATGCTGCTCGGCAAAGCACCGCGGTCAGTTGCATCTGGTGGCTTGGCTCTCAATGGTCGTTCTTGGATCTACTAGCTAGCTTTTTGCGTTTGGTCGTCGGTGGCCTTCACGAGGTGCGATTGGCTACGGTGGCGACCTCTTTGTCGACGGGCTGGTGTGGTGGTTGTGATTGGTGTGTTTGGTGGCGCCGGTGCAGGATGATGTGTGACCATGGTTGTGTGTGACCTGGGTGAAGACCCTGTCTCAGCGTTGTGCCGTGACCAACAATGGCGGTGGTTGTGGCCGTCGCGACCTTCCTGGAGACATAGTTGTTTTGCTACCACACCCCTTTCGCACGAATTCGACCACCTCGTCCTCTTTAGGGGAAACCCTTGATCTTATGATTAGATGATGACGACGCCTTGGTGTCATTTTCCTCTTCCGGGCCTCATCTTGGAGCTCGGCATCAGCAAGCGGCACTAGTGGTTGGCGGCGGTGGTGGCACCCAGACTTCTACGGCAACGATGATGGTGGGAGCAATGTCGGCGACGCGGCAATGGTTGCGGTAGTCGGCTCTTCCTCGACGTGTCCAAGATATTGCCTCGATTTATTTATTGCTATGGAATCAAAGCTGCGGGGCGGGGCCCTGTGGTATACCATGACTGGCTACTGGTAGTCCGTTCGGCGATCTCTCCTGGTGCCAGCCGTACCTCGTTTTGTCTTACAGAGTTCTCCGCCAGAGTTGGAGCTACGCCATTCGATCGCAGGTGGCTGAGATTTTGGCTTAGATGTTCATGCAACTTCACGTGTCCGCTACACCGTGGGTTGTGTCGATGATCGCCTATGCTGGAGTCGGAGTCATTTGCTCAGAGTGTAGGGATGGCGATAACGCCTCTAGGGGAGGAGTGATGATGATGACGCCTGCATGCTGTCTCATCGAGACCCTCTTTGAAGTGGCGCTCACCGGTTGTGATGGTTTTCGCCCGGTTCTCCATAATTAACTGGCCAATCTGGTTTTTGCTCGGTTTTCCCTAATTAACTGGACAAATCTTTTCTTCTTAATTAACGAATGCTAGATAACTGCCATTTCGGAAAAAAAATGAATGCTTTTGGATGCCCATCTAAATAACATATCAAGGAATTTACAAGAAACTGCCAATGAAGTACAAAAGAATTTCCGGACATCCAAATATGATTGCTACGTATACATAGTTTCAAACAACCATGAACCTGCATCCTTCAGTAAACAGACAAATGACAGAATTCGCAATAATCAATAAAACCATCTCGCTCAATCTGTGTTCAGTTTATACTAGAGATAAAACAAAGCATATTCATCTAAACCATCTCACACCGTTGTGTCTCAAAAAGAGTAAAAACACAACTCAAACAATAAAGGAGCAAGTAGCAACATACTATTTCAGTAAAGGTAGAACAAGATGTCGACTTTCTTTCAATGCACGTTGTACATTTTTTATATACATATAGAACTTTTTTTTGATATACGTCGAATAATTTTCAAATATATGTTGTATATTTTTTGAACATTTTTCATATAGAAATGAAACTTTTTTTGATACACATTGAACACTTTTCAAATATATGTTGTATATTTTGTAATATATTGAAAAAACCACATTCATGTCAAGCATTTTTTAATGACACCGAAACATGTTGTATATTGTATAAATATTTCTTTGAAGCATGTAAATATTGTTTTACATGACATGAACATTTATTTTGAATGGTACGAACAGTCTTTTTTAATTACATGAATATTTTGTTTTACATTGTGTACACATTTGTTTTAGCGGTCACAAATGTTTTTTGAAACATGTGAACACTAGTAGCATATCATGAACAATTACTTCGAATAGTAAGAACATTTTTTTTACATTGCACAAATTAAACTTTATACTACGTTAACATTTTAAAGAATTCACAGGGGATGTTTAAGTAAATTGTTTTTCCAAAAATATAATGTATATTTATAATATTCGAAATGTAAAAAATAAAAAGGAAAAAGAAATTGCTCTCGGTTGGTCGCTGGCCACTGGTGAAGGCTTGTCCACTTATTATTAGTTGGGCCAGGAGACCAACGGCTTCTCCCACCGCCTCCACGAGGTTCATCTCTAACCTGATGGTTTTATTCTGTTGATATAGCCTAACACCTTCTAAAAAAACATATAGAGCCTAACATTGTTCAGTTTAACAACAATAGTAAAATCACATAACACTTAAGTTTGACATTAGTAAATAGATTCAAATGACATCAATAAGGTTCAACGAAGTACTAATTAACATAGAATGACTAGTAGCTATCATATGACACATGTCGAACAAAATATATACTAACATATTATGACTAGATACGTGCCTGCTAACTATATTATTCGGAGGCAACTCAGGGCCGTAGTATGGAGAATCAAAACAAGAGGTGCCAGTGTTGATTGTAGTACACCATGATCTCTTCATGGTCATGCCCGAGGTAGAACATGACCCTCTCTCAAGATTCCATCATGTAGTTTTGCACAACGGTTGTCCAACCAGGGCAACTTAGATACATTCGGTATGCCTCATTTGGCCGCAGACATCTTCATGAGGATGACCTAAAATCTGACCTTTGCATCAATCCTAACGTTTAGCTTCTCTACGAAGTCATGCTTTGTCCCACAAGGGATGGCCTGAGAAAAATAAAAAGAAAATAACAATTAGACATATTTGAGCGCAACTACAAAACTCAATCACAACATGGTGAATTAGAACATACCGTCCTAGTTAAGAACTCATCTGAAAGACCTAGGAAGAACCTCTTGTCTTTTTTTTGAAAAGGAGGATAAGCCCCGGTGTCTGCATCAGAGTGATGCATGCAACCATATTATTAAACAAAATATTCGAAAATATATGTGGTCTAGTACACGCTCTGTCAGAGTGAAAAAAGGAAAAAAAAGGCTAAAATGCCACAACCTCTTGTCCTTCTGGCATATGACTTGACCACCAGTGGCGCACACTGATACGCTCCAAATGTATTTAATATTTCCATTACTTTTGCTATGTTTTTATCTTTTATTTTGCATGATTTTGGTAAATCAAACTCGGACTAACGTTGTTTTTAGCAGAATTATCCACTAGTCTTATTTTCATACAGAAATAATGTTTTTCAGATGGACCCTAATTTTCCACCAAATTGTTTTTTGGGAGAAAAGAGACAAAAAGCTATAAGGGTACCCGGAGGGGGGCCACCAAGTGGCCACACGGCATGGGGGCATGAGCGTGCTGCGTGGGGCCCATGGGCACCACCTTATGCCCTCCTTTGTCTATAAATTCTCTCCAGGCCTAAAAATGGCATGTATTTTTTGGGGATGTTTTCGCGATACAAAGTCGCCATCAACTCTATTCTTCATACGGGGAGCTAATTTGTACGCTGGTTTTGGCCTTCAAAGAGGAGAATTCGTACTCATCGTCATCACCAACCTCTTCTTCATCACCACCATCATAATCTCATATGTTATGTGAGTAATCTCGATGTATGAACATGGCGTGGATGAAATTGGATGAGACCTTCTATGCGAAAGATGATGGATTGGGTAGAGTTTGATCCCTAGTTTGACGTATATTCTACGATTGATGTTGCTTTGACTTTGCCACTCTTAGTTCTTGACACCAAGGCCAGAGTACTATAATTTTAGATATGACACATGCACGCACACACAATGAAATTAATAATCAATGTATAATCAGCTGAGACATAAGCGTTACATATTAATCGAACAGGATGTGTGTTTAGTGGGAAGAGACGCTCCAGTCTACGAAAGGGTCTGTGATGACTTCGTCAATCCCAACAATAATGTGTCGGCTTAGTCTCTTGAAAGTGCTCGTAGATAATTTGCTATGAACGGTTGCAGAATCAGCTGTAAGTAACAATTTGTTGCTAAAACTCTGTTTTGCACTAGTTTGGCCCTCCCCAACCTATTCGAATATCTTATAAAAAATGATAGTGCATCCGTACGCGTGTGACATACTTATTGCATCTTTTCGTTATCAAATGGTTGCATGTGACCTTTTCATTTAATGAGACAAAGCAAAATGCAATCTATGCTAGCCGCCGGTGTCACCAACCCCCACTCATCGGGTTTTGAATTCCTGCAAGCCTGATCAGGCCCGGCCCAGTGTATGCCTAGATTTAGTACCGGGGCGGACAGGGGAAAATGTGAAACAGTCCCGTGTGGAGAGAACACTATGAAGCAACATGCTGAAATAAGCCATATTATTAATACTTTTGTAAGACGGAAAAAAGAGTTCCATATTTTAAAACATGTCATTTTAAATGGTTTTAGAAAATTATGCAATTAACTCGATGTTTTATAGTTTGGTCTTCAAATCGGATCAAGCAAAATAGCAAGGTTAATGGTTTACCATTGTAATTTGTCAAATTTATCATGCTTAATAAACTCCCATAAGATAAGGTATATCGGTATATAATGAAATTTTCTGGTCCAAAAAACGTGTTACTTGTACACCATAACATCTGCGTACACACAGTAGCATTATTCAGTTCTCAAAGAGAAAATAAAATTTCCCGCAAAAAAGGAGAAAAAGAGAAGACATTTTTTTTTCAGCCACCCTCTCAATTAAATGAACTAATACCTGCCTCACTGCTTGTTCTACCGATTCACCGTTAGGCCACCTACTCCATGGAGTAGCAGCATTCTTTGAACGCCTGGAGGTTCTCTTGGAACAGGGGTACGAAGGCATCAACGCTGCCGTCGCCGAAGTTGGACGGCGCGAGGAAGAGCATCCCCTCCGTGGGGAAGTAGGCCGGCATGAAGTAGCTCGGGCTCCCCGTGCCGAAGTCCAGCTCGTAGAACGGGAACGTCAGCCAGCTGTCCACCTCCACGTCGGGGCAATGCGCGTCCTTGCACACGGCGCTCCGAGCGAGCCCCTCCTTCTCTGCAGCGCCGGAGCTGGCGAAGTCGACGAAAGATTGGAAGTAGGCGCCGTCCACCCTCGCCACCTCGTCGTGGATAACCTGGGCGGCGTGCTTCAGCGGCCGGTTGAGGAGGTCGCCCACCGTGGCGCGCGGGAACGCCCAGAGCACCATGTTGCCGAAGTACTCCGCCGGCTGGCCGAGCCGGTGCCGGCCGTCCACGGACAGACGGATCTTGGAGGTCTCTTCGGGGCTCAGGTCGCGCGCGCGTGTCATGGTGCGCCAGAGGTGGGCAAGGATGGTTTCGAACCGGCTGAACGGCCGACCACGCCCTCCGGACGCCTTGGCGCGGAGACCGGCGATGAAGTCCTTGGTGAAGTGCGCCTTGTGGATGACGATGCTGTCGGCAGCATCGCCGTGGTGACCGGCGACGTCGGTCGGCGACGGCAGGTAGTACTCCCGGTTGCGGTGGTCGTGCTCCACGCGAGGCGACGACCGTGGCTTGAAGAGGTCCTTGTGGTGGTGCACGGGAGGGAGGCCGATGGGGAGCCCTCTCGTGGCGCGCCCCCAGGCGACGAGGAAGTTGCTGGTGGCGTGGCCATCGGCGACGACATGGTTGGACGTGAACCCGACTGCGAGCGAGCCGCAACGGAACCGTGTGAGCTGCAGGAGCACAACCTCCTGGTGCTCCGCCTCGAGGTCAGGATGGAGCTTGAGCAGCTCCGGCGTTGGCTTGGCGGGCGCCATGTCAACGAGGTTGGCGTCCACGGTCGCCTCAACCAGGCGCGCGCCACGGTCGTTGAGGATGACGGACGGCGTGCCGTCGGGCGCCTCGCCGAGCTGGCCCGCAAAGGCTCGGTACTGGGAGAGGACGGCGGCGAGGCCGTTCTCGATGGCAGCGGGGGAGGGCGCGGGCGCGGCGAAGGCGTAGATGATGGCCATCTGCATGTTGAACGTCACCTTGTCGAAGATTGACAGAGGGATGTACTCGGTGGAAGGTGCCGGCATGGCGCCGGCATTGTAGGCGGGCTTGACGAGCTTGGAGCCCAATACCTTAACCTCCATTGCTAACTCTCGAGCTAGATTGCTTGCACCTCGCAGCTGGGTGTGTAGTTGCTCGGTAGACGTTGATCTAGTTTGATCGGCGAGAGAGAAAGAAAGAGAGAGATTACTGCAAGTTGCGAAGGTTAGCTCGAGCTTCGATATCGATCGAGTCCTTGTTGCGTGCCTTTCTTGCCGTTTTTGTGCTGTACGATTTGTTCGGACAGTGGCGCCAGCTATATATAGGCAGCATGCAGGGCCGTTGGAACTTGGAAGGAGCCGGGGGCAAGGGTTGGTGAGACTATAAATCATTAAACTGCTTTTGTATTGGTCAATAATCAGCATTTTTTTTAAGTTTACGTCCCCATCTTTATTATACTAAAACAGAAAGTTCGTCCGAAACAATATTAAGAATACAATCCGAGGGAGCTAAATCCCAAGAAGTCGAGGTTCCAGCATATAAACCTAAACGAGCTAATTCATGGGCCGCTTTATTCGCCATTCTACGGACCCAAGTAGCCTGAAACCCCTCCAGATTCCTTGCCATGGTCTTGATCTTCTCAACCAAAATTCCCATCGATGACAGGTTGTGTTCTTGGTCATTCAACATTCTAGCAGCCGCTAGACAATCAGTTTCAAGATGGAGCTTCTGGACACCTCGCTGCAGTGCAAAAATTACCGCCCTCCTGCAAGCCAACATTGGTAATTACGAGTGCAACGTAAAGATGTGTATATTGACACAATATTTCAGTCCATTCCACTTAACATCCAGTTTTGACGAACCCTGATAGGACATCGTTGGGCAGAGTGGTTGCATTTAATCAGACGCCTTATGGAGGTACAATTATCGGCCGAGCCCGGTAGGATTACATGGAAGCTCACATCTTCAGGCATATTTACAGTCAAATCTATGTACGTCGACTTTATTGACACGACGGAGGTATCCAAGTCGATTCATATTTGGAAGGTCAAGGTTTCTTTGAGAATCAAAGTCTTCATGTGGTTTGTTCACAAGAAGGTGATACTCACTAAGGACAATTTAGCTAAGCGCAATTGGCCAGGAAATACGAGATGTTGTTTCTATACTCACCAGGAAACCATCAAACATCTTTTTCTTCACTGCCCGCTAGCAAAACTATTATGTCAAACTGTTCGGGTAACTTTTAATATTGTCCCTCCCGATAGCATTGACACATTATTTGGCACGTGGCTGAATGGAGTTGACACAAACATTGCTAGACACATACGCTTAGGAGCATGTGCACTTATTTGGGCTATATGGAACTACATGAATGACTTGGTTTTTAACAAGAAAACACATATACATTTCTTGCAGGTACTACACAGGGCGTCAGCGTTGATCCGTACGTGGTCGTTACTCACTCCTACGGAAAACCAGGGAGCCTTTGGTTACTGGGTGTGTACGGTGGGAGACTGTAGCGCGGGATATATTCAACCGATTTGGATGGCGGTCTACTAATAAGATAGATGGTTAGGCATCTAGGTCTATTGTCGCCAGTTGTGGCTTCTTTTGATTTATTTTATATTTTTGTAATTTCGCTCCTTCAGAGTGTGCTTGGATCCACAGACTATTTGTTTTCGCACTTTTAATAAAGTGGTCATATGCATCACGCTGATGCAGAGGCCGGAGGTCACACTCCTTTTCTAAAAAGCGAGCATATATGGATGTGAGTTGAGACTTTGACCATGCCACCGTCTCTCAGCCCATACGGGAATTTCTGTTGTATGGGAACCTGAACTGCAGCAGCTGCGACGAGTCACAATGGCATCTGCGTGGACGGAAAGCTGTTCGGAAAGGTCCAGCTGGCCGTCAAATCATCCTCTATCACAATGATGGCGGACAATGTAAACCGTGTCGGCATCGGTGCTCGAATGGATGAGGTGCGGGTCTCTAGGCGTGGTAGGGGAGACAACCCCTCAAGCATGTCCGCACCTTCCTACGCCGCCGCCACCTCCCTCTCTTGCTGTCGACGGTGCCACAATTTCCGGGCGATGTTCTCCGCCTTGCAAGACGGAGCAGAGAAAGGGATGTCGACGGACGAGACGGACCGCGTCTCTGTCGCGGCAGTCGTGGGCGGGCTAGAAGACATCTACAATGGTGGATCGGGACCGGGTGATGATGGGGAGCAAGGGTAGAGGACGGCGAGGGCTCGGGCGCGGGAAAGGTTGGAGTGCGGCGGGAGGAGGAGGAAGAGTTTGGAGGATTTGGTGCAATTTTGTGCTGGGGTCAGGTGTTGGGTCCAACGTGGCGGGCGTGCCTCATATTTGGGCTGGATATGAGGGGTGTCGGTTAGCCCGGGCATTTGAGGCCCATTTAAGAAGCCCGTCTGAGTTGAAATTTTGTGACCAATCAGTGACCGGACAGCCAGCCAGGGCGTTTGAGACAGGTATGAGGGGTCCGCTTATAGATACTCTAAGTAGCACAACGTACGTACTCTCTTCGTCTCAAAATAAGTGTCATAAGAGCATCTACAGCCGGAACTTGCCAAAATGACTCCTCAAACGTTCGTGGACGTGCCCGTGTGCGTCCGCGGGGAGTGACCGGGCACGCCTCAAATGAACATTGCTGCAACTGGACATCGCATACTAGATTCCTCAAATCCATACAAAAGCATGCAAACATAAAAACCTATGTACTACGTACAAACTAACTACTTCTCATTGAAGATTTCGACGATCTCCATGCCCTCCGGCGGATAAATGTGCTGCAGTTGCAGCTTCGCCCCCTCTGGCGCCTCCGCCTCCGCCCCCTCCAGCGCCTCCGGCTGCTCCGCTGCGGCTTCCTACGTCGCTATCTCCGCGTCGAGCTCGTCGAAGAGGGTGTTCGCCTCTGCCTGCCTCTATCGGATGAGCTGGTGCTTGGCCTCCACCTCGGCCTCATCCCGGATGGAATCGAGGATGGCCTGCTGCTCCGTCATCTTCTTGGCTTGGGCGATGGGGAACTCCGCCTCCGCCTCTTCCATGTTCAAGCCCGGAGCATGGACATCCGCCCTGTCCTCCTCCGGCTCGTCCTCCTCCATCGCCTCCGGCAGCTCGTCGTCCAGCTCCTCCTCCTCCTCCTCCTCCTCCTCCCCCTCCTCCTTCGTCTCCGACGAGTCCGGAGGAAGACTTGCAGCGATGCGGGCGGCACGCCGAGCATGAATCTCGTCCTCAATCTGCATCCGGCGCTCCGACGTGAGCATAGCGTCGATAATGATCCTACAACGGACCATACTAACGCCGGAGTGCGGGGGATATATAGGAGGCGGATGGACCCGGGTGATGGCAAAGGGAAGGAGGAGATGGATGTGCTAAGGTTGGGGGATACTGGCCGAAATATAATATAGATGATATTATCTACTTACGTTACTTTAATTTTTGAAATTGTTTGCAACATCAGCGTGTCTGTTAGCCCGAGCGCACGATATATACCGGGTATAGCCAGCGTGACTAGGTACACGGGGATAGGAGCGCACACATGCATCTCTGCATGCGAAGCGAGAGCGACCGAGAACGACTTTGCATTTGCATTTGCATTTGCATTTGAGATTAGTCGCCGAGCAACGTACTTAATCTACTCTACTTAAACTAGACGTGTCTGTCATGCATGTGGAGACGCGTGCGTTGCGTTGCGACGTGAAAACAGCGTTCCCAAGATGAGAATATGAGATGCCAACAACCCAAACGTTGAGACATCATATCGGTGTTCAATATCGACCGGAATTTCTCACCCGGACCATGCATGCATGGTTCTTATCTTCAGAGGAGTTTAATCGAAGTTTCGAGAATTTAGGACCCTTTCGGTTTCATTCTGCTCCACGGCTCCGTTTCAGGAGCGGACGAAGCTGTAGTGCAAAACATTGGAGCGAGCAAACAGCCGCTCCGCAGATCCTAGGAGCGATGGATTACCGAACGGCCCCTTAAGTTTATACTTGCACCAAAATATTTGCTTCTCGGGTTACATGTTTCAGTCCATGATTTTTTTTGAGTGTAGTCCATGATTTGTTGAAGAGTCGGGATCAGGTGCCCGCGGGGTGCGGCGCCTCACTATTCTTGACCAATGGATGGAAATCGTGTGGTGAGGGGCTCTGTGAGCCTTCCCGTGGGCAAGCACGTGGGGATTACGATAAGCACGTGGGGATCAGGTACATAAACAGATGGGGCTTCTCCTTATGGTCCTCCATCTTGCTTATCATTTGGGCTGTCTGGAATGCGATGGCATTCTCAGGTACATAGAAGATTTATCGCTATGGACGGACCGGCTAAAGGAGCCGGCTCAATAGCCGCTTTCCCATGGGGGTCATTATACCTACCTGCACGTAGCTTTCTCCTACCTGTGCATGTTGTACACAAGGTTGTAAGCATGCAACCCCATGCGGCTGGTTTGGACGCAGCACAACACCCTTCATTGTGTGACAAACCAGGTCCGCGTGTTTGGATTGAAATCTTTTTGACAAAATTAGTTATTAGGGACTGTTTTATATCACAATGGATGGTTTTTTCAATATAAATATAAAATCCTTTTCTTCCAAAAATAGAACAAATAAAAGCATCATTTTTTAATTAGTATCCGTGCCTTTGACAAAAAGGAAAATAATATGTAGAAACAATAAGATTTTTTTTATCAGAGTACAATCGAAGTCGCTCACATACACGAGCATACAATTCATCCCTATGAACGCACGCACGCACACCCTACCCCTATGAGCACCTTCGAGAGACTAAGCCGGCACATCATCTTGAGATTGACGAAGTCGTCACACACGCATTCGTTGTCGACGGGAACGTCTCCTCCCACTGAAAGCACATCGCCGGAAGACCTGTAATAAATTCAGGAAAATGCAAGCGCCAATGTCAAGTCTGGGATTTAAACTTTGGTGGGCAGGGGTTACCACAGTCCTCCTAACCATCCAGCCACAGGTTGGTTTGCTATAGAAACAATAAGATTGATATGTGAAAAATGACACAAATAGTGTAAGGAACATTCGTGAGCGATAAATACATGTGGTATTTTTTTTGCGAATGATAAATACATGTGGTATATCTACATGATGATGATAACTTATTTGTGAGTTTATTTTACTGCCCTGATTATTATTTTCAAATACTCCGGTTTGTTTCCTTTTTGCACTGACTCTTTTTTATACTCTTTCTATTCCACACTGGAGTGGCTATAAATATTTTGGAAAATTAAACTTCATGAACTTGAACCAAATGTGTAGCAAAACATATCAACATATATAATATGAAATCAAATATCATCAGATATGTTGTTATAAATATTTTCATATTTATTTATTTAGAATTATCTTTAAATATTTTTTCAAAAAATCTATATGCACCACATTGTGGAACGAAGGGAGTATTTTCCATATTTTTGTGTAAGTAATACATTTTTTTATTTTTCTATTTTCTTCTACTTGGGTCATAAACATATCAAATTTTCAAATATTTATTGTATCTCAAGGTTATATTGGAAGCTGATTTTCTACATCCATTTTATTTCATTTTTTTCATTTTTACTTGTCCGCCTTACCCCACGTGTGCGAAAAAGTTGACATGGGTAGACAGTAGACGCAAAATATTTCGGATTTTAAGATGAAAATGAATGTTGTTTCTTTTCTGTTTAAGATTGGTTTTGAGGATTAAGGGTATCTCCAACGGTAACCCATAAATTTTCTCACGCATCCGTCCACGGACAGGGGTGGACTAGTCCGTGGACATGGATGCGGGAGGGCGACATCCAACCATAGCTGCATACATCCGTCCAACAACTCAAATCAACCGGACAAAATTCGTGCAAACACGGCCGAATTTCATGCAAACATGACGGATTTCATAGAAACACGGTGGATTTCATCACAGCTCGAACATTTAGCACAAAAAAGGACCCGCCCCCAAAACTATCCTACGGCGGCGGCGCTCGACATCCAAGCCTGTGTCATCCTCCCATCCATCGTCTGTTGGGAAACGTTGCATGGGAAACAAAAAAAATTCCTATGCACATGCAAGATCTATGGTGATGAGCATCTACGAGAGGGAGAGTGAATCTGCATACCCTTGTAGATCGCTAAGCGGAAGCATTGAGAAAAGCAGTTGATGTAGTCGAACGTCTTCACGATCCAATCACGGTCCGTCCCGCGATCTCATCACAAGCAGCCCCGCGATCCCATCATGGTCCTTCCGATCTAGTGCCGAACGGACGGCACCTCCGCGTTCAGCACACGTACAGCTCGATGCCGATCTCCGCCTTCTTGATCCAGCACGAGCGAGCAGAGAGGTAGACGAGTTCTCTGGCAGCGCGACAGCGTTGCGGCGATGGTGGTGGAGCAATTCCAGCAGGGCTTCGCCTAAGCACCGGTGAAAATCTATGTCTAGAGGAGAAAACGATCTAGAGGAGGAAGAGGGCAGCACGTGGCAATTAGGGTTAGGGCTGCCCTAAAAAATCCTCTAGTATATATAGGAGGGAGGGAGAGGAGGCAGCCTTAGCCTGTCCTCCAAGGAGAGCTTCGGCCGAAGCAAGAGGGGAGAGTCCACCTCCCACAAGGGAGGTGGATTCCAAGTGGGACTCTTCCCTAACTTGGCCCCTACTCTTCCTCCTTCTTCCCTTGCGCATAGGCCCTTATGGGCACGCTTGACGAGCCCACTAGGGGTTGGTGCGCCACCTATAAGACCCATGTGTCCCCTTAGGGTATGTGGGCCCCACTTGGTGGTCCCCGGAACTCATTCGTCACTCCCGGTACACTGCTGGAAATGCCCGAAACTTTTCTGGAGTTCAAACACCACTTTCCTATATATCAATCTTTACCTCCAGACTACTTCGGAGCTCCTCGTGACGTCCAGGATCTCATCCGGGACTCCGAACAACCTTCGGTCACCACCATACATAACTCTATACTACCGAAACGTCACCGAACCTTAAGTGTGCAGACCCTGCGGGTTCGAGAACTATGTAGACATGACCAAGACACCTCTACGGTCAATAACCAATAGCGGGACCTGGATGCCCATATTGGTTCCTACATATTCTACGAAGATCATTCTCGGTCAAACCTCTATGTCAAGGATTCAGTTAATCCCGTATGCTGTTCCCTTTGTTCTTCGGTATGTTACTTGCCCGAGATTCGATCGTCGGTGTCTCCATACCTAGTTCAACCTCGTTACCGGCAAGTCTCTTTAATCATTTCCGTAATACAAGATCATGTGGCTAATACTTAGTCACAATGCTTGCAAGGCTTATTGCGATGTTGTATTACCGAGTGGGCCCTGAGATACCTCCCCGTCACATGGAGCAACAAATCCCAGTCTTGATCCATGCCAACCCAACAGACACCCTCGAAGATACCTGTAGAGCACCTTTATAGTCACTCAGTTACATTGCGACATTTGATACACACAAGGTACTCCTCCGGTGTCAGTGAGTGGCATGGTCTCATGGTCATAGGAACAGATACTTGACATGCAGAAAACAATAGCAATAAACTGACACGATCATATGCTACGTTTGTAGTTTGGGTCTTGTCCATCACATCATTCTCCTAATGATGTGATCCCGTTATGAAATGACATCTCATGTCCATGACTAGGAAACCATAGCCATCTTTGATCAACGAGCTAGTCTATTAGAGGCATACTAGTGACATGGTGTTGTCTATGTATCCACACATGTATTTGAGTTTCCGGTCAATACAATTCTAGCATGGATACTAAACGATTATCATGAACAAGGAAATATGATAATAAATAATTTATTATTGCCTCTACGGCATATTTCCAACAGTCTCCCACTTGCACTAGAGTCAATAATGTAGTTCACATCACCAAGTGATTCGCATTGTTATGAATCTAACACCTAATGAGTTCTAGGGCTTGATCATGCTTTTGCATGTGAGAGAGGTCTTTTAGTTAATGGGTCTGCGACATTCAGATCCGTGTGTACTTTGCAAATCTCTATGTCATACTGTAAATATTGCTACCACACTCCAATTGGAGCTATTCCAAATGGCTACTCCACTATACGTATCCGGATTGCAACTAAGAGTCATCCGGTTTGGTGTTAAAGCTTGCATCGTCGTAACTCTTTACAACGAACTTTTTATCACCTCCATAATCGAGAAGCATCTCCTTAGTCCTCTGGTTACTAAGGATAATTTTGACCGCTGTTCAGTGATCCACTCCTCGATAACTCTTGTACCCCTTGACAGACTCATGGCAAGTCACACACCAGGTGCGGTACACAACATGTCATAATATAGAGCCTATGGCTAAGGTATAGGGGATGACCTTCGTCCTTTCTCTTTCTTCTGCCGTGGTCGAGCTTTGAGTCTCACTCAACTTCACACCTTACAAATCAGGCAAGAACTCTTTCATTGACTGATCCATTTTGAACTCTCTCAAAATCTTTTCAAGGTATGTACTCATTGAAAGTCTTATCAAACATCTTGATCTATCTCTATAGATCTCGATACCCAACAATTAAGTAGCTTTATCTAGGTCTTCCTTTGAAAAACTCTTTTGAAATAACCCTATATGCTTTCCAAAAATTCTACATCATTTTTGATCAACAATATGTCAACCACATATGCTTATTAGAAATTCTGTAGTGCTCCCACTCACTTTATTGTAAATACAAGTTTCTCATAAACTTTGTATAGACTCAAAAACTTTGATAACCTCATCAAAGCATATATTCCAACTCCGAGATGCTTGCTTCTGTCCATAGAAGGATCACTGAAGCTTGCATGCCTTTTAGCATCCTTAGGACTGACAAAAACCTTCTGGTTGTATCTCATACAACCTTTTCGTAAGGAAGGAAACAATGTTTTGACATCCATCTGCCAGATTTCATAATTGAAAAATGCAACAACTGCTAACATAATTCCAACAGAGTTTAGCATCGCTACGAGTGAGAAAGTCTCATCGCAGTCAACTCCTTGAACTTGTCGGAATCTTATTTGTGACAAGTCGAGCTTTATAAATGGTGACATTTACCATCAGCGTCTGTCTTCATCTCAAAGGTCCATTTGTACTCGACGACCTGCCTTCCAACGAGCAAGTCTATCAAAGTTTATACTTGGTTTTCATACATGGATCCTTGCTCGGATTTCATGGCCTCAAACCATTTGTCGGAATCCGGGCCCATCATCGCTTCTCCATAGCTCGTAGGTTCATCGTTGTCCAACAACATGACCTCCAAGACAGGGTTGTCATACTACTCAGGAGCAGTACATGTCCTTGTAGACCTACGAGGTTCGATAGTAAATTAATCCGAAGCTTCATGGTCATCGTCATTTACTTCCTATTCAACTAACATCGGCTTCACAGAAACATCTTCCTACGCTCTGCTACTCTCTAGTTGAAACAAAGGTTCAACAACCTCATCAAGTTCTATATGTCGGGGAACATCGCATGGGAAAGGAAAAAATTCCTATGCACATGCAAGATCTATCCATGGTGATGAGCATCTACGAGAGGGAGAGTGGATCTACATACCCTTGTAGATTGCTAAGCGAGAAGCGTTAAGAAACGCGGTTGGTGTAGTCAAACGTCTTCGCGATCCAAATCGCCGAGCGTCCCGCGATCTCATCACGATCCGTCTCGCAATCCAATCACGATCCGTCCCGTGATCCAATAACGATCCGTCCTGCGAACTCATCCCGATCCGTCTCACGATCTTGATCACGGTCCTTCCGATCTAGCGCCGAACGGACGACACCTCGGCGTTCAGCACACGTATAGCTCAATGACGATCTCTGCCTTCTTGATCCAACAAGAGGGAGCGGAGAGGTAGACGAGTTCACCGGCAGCGTGACGGCGCCGTGGTGATGGTGGTGGAGCAATTCCGGCAGGGCTTCGCCTAAGCACTACAGAAATCCGATCTAGAGGAGAAACTATGCACTGGAGGAACGGGCAGCACGTGGCTAAAAATTCTGTGCAAAAAACCCTAAAACCTCTAGTATATATCAGAGGGAGGGAGGAGATGACTTGGCGCAAGGGCCAAGCCTCCTTGGGTCGGCCGAAGTGGGGAGGAGAGGACTCCTCCTCCAATCCTAGTAGGACTAGGATTCCTCCCCTTTTTGGCCTTTTTCCACCTTTTTGCCTTTGGGCTTTTCTTCCCAGCCGCATGGGCCTTGTGTGGGACTTCCACCAGCCCACAAAGGGCTGATATTTACTCTCCCACAGCCCATGTAGCCTCTTGGGTCGAAATACCCCTTCCGATGGTCCCTCGGTACACTACTGGCACTCCCGATACACTACCGATGAGTCCGAAACTTTTCCAGCGACCAAAATAGGACTTCCTATATATGAATCTTTACCTCCAGACCATTCCGGAGCTCCTCATGACGTACGGGATCTCATCCGGGACTCCGAACAACCTTCGGTCACCACCATACATAACTCTATACTACCGAAACATCACCAAACCTTAAGTGTGCAGACCCTGCGGGTTCGAGAACTATGCAGACATGACCGAGACACCTCTATGGTTAATAACCAATAGCGGGACCTAGATGCCCATATTGGTTCCTACATATTCTACGAAGATCTTTATCGGTCGAACCTCTATGTCAAGCATTCACTTAATCCCGTAAGATGTTCCCTTTGTTCTTCGGTATGTTACTTGCCCGAGATTCGATCGTCCGTATCTCCATACCTAGTTCAACCTCGTTACCGGCAAGTCTATTTACTCATTCCGTAATACAAGATCCCGTGACAAACACTTAGTCACATTTCTTGCAAGGCTTGTTGTGATGTTGTATTACCAAGTGGGCCCTGAGATACCTCTCCGTCACACGGAGTAACAAATCCCAGTCTTGACCCATGCCAACTCAACAGACACCCTCGAAGATACCTGTAGAGTACCTTTATAGTCACCCAGTTACGTTGCGACATTTGATACACACAAGGCACTCCTCCGGTGTCAGTGAGTTGCATGATCTCATGGTCATAGGAACATATACTTGACATGCATAAAACAGTAGCAATAAACTGACACGATCATATGCTACGTTTGTAGTTTGGGTCTTGTCCATCACACCATTCTCCTAATGATTTGATCCCGTTATCAAATGACATCTCATGTCCATGGCTAGGAAACCATAACCATCTTTGATCAACGAGCTAGTCTATTAGAGGCATACTAGGGACATGGTTTTTGTCTATGTATCCACACATGCATCTAAGTCTCCGATCAATACAATTATAGCATGAATAATAAACGGTTATCATGAACATGGAAATATGATAATAACTAATTTATTATTGCCTCTAGGGCATATTTCCAACAGTCTCCCACTTGCACTAGAGTCAATAATCTAGTTCACATCACCATGTGGTACACATTGTTATGAATCTAACACCCAATGAGTTCTAGGGCTCAATCATGCTTTGCATGTGAGAGAGGTCTTATAGTCAACGGGTCTGCGACATTCAGATCCGAGTGTACTTTGCAAATCTCTATGTCAAACCGTAAACACTGCTACCACACTCCACTTGGTACTATTCCAAATGGCTGTTCCACTATACATATCCAGATTGCTACTATGAGTCATCCGGATTGGTGTTAATGCTTGCATCGACATAACTCTTTATGACGAACTCTTTATCACCTACATAATCGAGAAACAACTCCTTAGTCTTTTAGTCACTAAGGATAATCTTGACCGCTGTCCAATGATCCACTCCTCGATCACTTTTGTACCCCTTGACTGACTCATGGCAAGGCACACACCAGGTGCGGTACACAACATGGCATAATATAGAGCCTATGGCTAAGGCATAGGGGATGACGTTCATCCTTTCTGTTTCTTCTGCCGTTGTCGAGCTTTGAGTCTCACTCAACTTCACACCATACAAATCAGGCGAGAACTCTTTCTCTGACTAATAGATTTTGAACTCTATCAAAATCTTGTCAAGGTATGTACTCATTGAAAGTCTCATCTAGAATCTTGATCTATCTCTATAGATCTTGATGTTCAACAATTAGGTAGCTTTATCCAGGTATTCCTTTGAAAAACTCTTTTCAAACAACCGTTTATGCTTTCCAGAAATTCTACATCATTTCCAAACAGCAATATGTCATCCACATATACTTATCAAAAACCCTATAGTCCTCCCACTCACTTTATTGCAAATACAAGTTTCTCATAAACTTTGTATAGATTTAAAAACTTAGATCACCTCATAAAAGTGTATATTCCAACTCCGAGATGCTTGCTTCAGTCCATAGAAGGATCACTGAAGCTTGCTCACCTTTTAGCATCCTTAGGACTGACAAAACCTTTTGGTCGTATCTCATACAACCTTTCCTTAAGGAAGGAAAAGATGTTTTGGCATCCATCTGCCAGATTTCATAATTGAAAAATCTAGCAACTTCTAACATAATTCCAACAGACTTTAGCATCGCTACGAGTGAGAAAGTCTCATCGTAGTCAACTCCTTGAACTTGCCGGAAACTTCTTTGTGACAAGTCGAGCTTTATAAATGGTGACATTAACCATCAGCGTCTGTCTTAATTTTAAAGATCCATTTGTACTCAACGACCTATCGTCCAACGAGCAAGTCTACCAAAGTCTATACGTGGTTTTCATATATGGATCCTTTCTCGGATTTCATGGCCTCTAACCATTTTTCGGAATCTGGGCCCATCATCGCTTCTCCATAGCTCGTAGGTTCATCGTTGTCCAACAACATGACCTCCAAGATAGAGTTGTCGTACCTCTCAAGAGCAGTACACGTCCTTGTCGACCTACGAGTTTTGATAGTAACTTGATCCGAAGCTTCATGATCATCATCATTAACTTCCTCTTCAACTAACGTAGGCTTCATAGAAACATCCTCCTGCGCTGAGCTACTCTCTGGTTGAACAAAGGTTCAACAACCTCATCAAGGTCTATCTTCCTCCCACTCAATTCTTTCGAGAGAAAGTCTTTCTCGAGAAAGGACCCAATTTTAGCAACAAACATTTCCTGCTTGGATCTGAGATAGAAGGTTTACTCAATTGTCTTTAGGGTATTCTATGAAGATGCATTTGTCCGCTTTGGGTTCGAGCTCATTAGGTGAAACCCTTTTCACATAAGTGTTGCAGCCCCAAACATTAAGAAATGACAGCTTAGGTTTCTATCAATCCATAATTCACACGGTGTCATCTCAACGGATTTAGATGGTGCCCTATCTAAAGTGAATGTAGTTGTCTCTAATGCATAACCCCAAAACGATAGTGGTAAAAGGATAAGTGACATCATAATTCGCACCATATCCAATAGAGCACGACTATGACGTTCGGACACACCATCACACTATGGTGTTCCAGGTGGCGTGAGTTGTGATTTTTTTCCACATTTTCTAAAGTTGTATGCCAAACTCGTAACTCAGATATTCACCTCCACGATCATACCGCAAACATTTCTATCTTCTTGTCACGATGATCTTAAACTTCACTCTGAATTTGCTTGAACTATTCAAACGATTCATACTTGTGTTTCATTAAGTAAATATATACTATATCTACTCAAATCATCAGTGAAGGTAAGAAAATAATGATATGCATCGCATGCTACAAGGCTCATTGGATTGCATACATCAACATGTATCATTTCCAATAAATCACTTGCCCGCTCCATCAAACCAGAAAACGGGGTCCTTAGTCATCTTGCCCAAGAGGCATTGTTCGCATGTCTCAACCGATTCAAAATTGAATGAGTCCAAAGATCCATCAGCATGGAGTTTCTTCATGCGCTTTATACCAATATGACATTTAGCGGCAGTGCCACAAGTATGTGGTATTATCATTATTAACTTTGTATATCTTGGCATCAATGTTATGAACATGTGTATTACTACGATCAAGATTCAACAAACCATTCTCACTGGGTCCATGACCATTGAAGGTATTATTCATGTAAACAGAATAACCATTATTCTTTAACTTAAATGAATAACCGTGTTGCAATAAACACGATCTAATCACGTTCATGCTCAACGCAAAACACCAAATAACATTTATTTAGGTCCGCCACTAATCTCGAAGGTAGAGAGAGAGTGCGATGTTGATCACATCAACCTTGGAAACATTTCCAACACACATCGTCACCTCACCCTTAGCTAGTGCTCCGTTTATTCCGTAGCTTTTATTTCGAGTTACTAACATTTAGCAACCGAACCGGTATCCAATACCCAGGTGCTACTAGGAGTACTAGCAAGGTACACATAAATAACACATATATCAAATATACTTCTATCGATGTTGCCAGCCTTCTTATCTACCAAGTATCTAGGGTTGTTCCACTTCAGCGACCGCTCTCCTCATAATATAAGCACTTATTCACGGGTTTGGGTTCAACTTTGGGTTGCTTCACTGGAGCAGCAATTGACTTGCCATCCATGAAGATTCCCTCCTTGCCCATGCCCTTCCCGAAACTAGTGGTTTGACTAACCATCAACACTTGACACTCCTTCTTGATTTCTACCTTCGCGGTGTCAAACATCACGAACAGCTCAGGGATCATTATTTCTATCCCTGGCATTTTATAGTTCATCACCAAGTTCTAGTAGCTTTAGTGACAGTGACTTGGAGAACTATATCAATCACTATCTTATCTGGAAGATCAACTCCCACTCGATTCAAGCGATTGTAGCACCCAAACAATCTGAGCACATACTCAAGGATTAAGCTATTCTCTTTCATCTTGCAGGCAAAGAATAGTGTTGGAGATCTCATATCTCGCAACACGAGCACGAGCCTGAGATCCTAATTTCAGCTCTTAGAACATCTCATATGTTCTGTGACGTTCACAACGTTCCGGAGCCTCAATTCTAAGCCATAATGCATGACGCACTAAACTATCAAGTAGTCATCACACATGCCTGTCAGATGTTCACAACATCTATAGACAACGCTAGAGGAGTTGGCGCACCGAGCGGTGCATTAAGGACATAAGCCTTCTATGCAACAACGAGGACAATCCTCAGATCATGGAGCCAGTCCGCAATATTTCTACCATCACGTTTCAACTCTATTTCTCTAGGAACATATAAAAATTCAAGGGAGCTACAGCGTGAGCTAGTAATCTACAACACAGTTTGCAAAGACACTACTGACTATGTTCATGATAATGAGTTCAATTAATCATATTACTTAAGAACTCCCACTCAAATTGACATCCCTCAGGTCATTCGAGTGATACATGATCCAAATTCACCAACTCAAGTCCGATCATCACGTGAGTTGACGTGGTTTCAATGGTGAACATCATCATGTTGATCATATCTGCTATATGACTCATGTTCGACCTTTCGGTCTCTTGTGTTCCGAGGCCATGTCTGTACATGCTAGGCTCGTCAAGTTTAACCCGAGTGTTCTACATGTGCAACACTGGCTTCCACCCGTTGTATGTGAACGTAGAGTCTATCACACCGAATCATCACGTGGTGTCTCAACACGACGAACTTTCGCAACGGTGCACACTCAGGGAGAACACAATTAATCTTGAAATTTAAGTGAGGGATCACCTTATAATGCTACCGTCGTCCTAAGCAAAACAAGGTGCATAAAAGGATTAACATCACATGCAAATCATAAGTGACATGATATGGCCATGAACTTGTGCTTTTGATCTCCATCTTGAAAGCACCGGCATGATCTCCATTGTCGCCGGCACGACACCATGATCTCCATCATCTTGATCTCCATCAACGTGTCGCCATCGGGGTTGTCGCGCCCATCATGCTTGTACTACTATTGCTACTGTTTCGCGATAAAGTAAAGCATTACATAGCACTTAATGATTGACACGCATGTCATACAATAATTAAAGACAACCCTATGGCTCCTGCCGGTTGCCATACTCATCGACATGCAAGTCGTGATATTCTATATAACATATGATCATCTCATACATCACATATATCACATCATGTAATTGGCCATATCACATCACACCATACCCTGCAAAAACAAGTTAGACGTCCTCTAATTGTTGTTGCATGTTTTACGTGGCTGCTACGGGTATCTAGCAAAAATAATTCTCATCTACACAAAAACCACAACGGTGATACACTAGTTGCTTTTCAACCTTCTCAAGGACCGCCTTTTTTGAATCCGATCCAACTAAAGTGAGAGAAACTGGCACCCGCAAGCCATCTATGCAACAAGTTGCGGTTGAGGGAACCGGTCTCTCGTAAGCATACGAGTAATGTTGGTCCGGGACGCTTCATCTCACAATACCGCTGACCCAAAACACGACCAAGGGAGGAAGCAATCTAAGCATCAAGACCCACAAACTCTTAGTGTTCTACTCGAGATCTCATCTACACATAGACCTAGCTCATGATGCCACTGTTGGGGAACGTTGCATGGGAAACAAAAAATTTCCTACGCACACGCAGATCTATCCATGGTGATGAGCATCTATGAGAGGGAGAGTGGATCTACGTACCCTTGTAGATCGCTAAGCGGGAAGCGGGAAGAAACGCGGTTGGTGTAGTCGAACGTCTTCGCGATCCAAATCGCCGAGCGTCCTGCGATCTCATCACGATCCGTCCTGCAATCCAATCATGATCCGTCCCACGAACTCATCACGATCCGTCCTGTGATCCAATCATGATCCGTTGCGTGAACTCATCACGATCCGTCCCGCGAACTCATCATGATCCGTCATGCGATCTTGATCACGGTCCTTCCGATCTAGCGCCGAACTGACGGAACCTCGGCGTTCAACACACATACAGCTCGATGACGATCTCCGCCTTCTTCATCCAGCAAGAGGGAGAGGAGTGGTAGAAGAGTTCTCTGGCAGCGTGACGGTGCTCCGGCGATGGTGGTGGAGCTATTCCGGTAGGGCTTCGCCTAAGCATTGCAAAAAGCCGATCTGGAGGAGAAACTATGCACTAGAGGAACGGGTAGCACATGGCTGAAAATCTAGTGTCAAAAACCCTAAAACCTCCAGTATATATAAGAGAAAGAGAGGAGAAGGCCTGGATCCCAAGGAGCCAGCCCTTGGGTCGGACGAACCAAGGAGGAGAGGAGGATTCCTCCTCCAATCCTAGTAGGACTAGGATTCCTCCTTATTTTTTTGCCTTTTTTGCCTTTTTCCACCTTTTTCTCTTTAGGCTTTTCTTCCCAGACACATGGGCCTTGTGTGGGACTTCCACCAGCCCACTAAGGTCTGGTATTTACTCTCCCACAGCCCATTAGCCTCTTGGGTCTAAATACCCCTCCCGATGGTCTCCCGGTACACTACCGGCACTCCCTGTACACTACCGATGAGCCCGAAACTTTTCCGGCGACCAAAACAGGACTTCCTATATATCAATCTTTACCTCCAGACCATTTCGGAGCTCATCGTGACGTCTGGGGTCTCATCCGGGACTCCGAACAACGTTCGGTCACCACCATACATAAATCTATACTACCGAAACGTCACCGAACCTTAAGTGTGCAGACCCTGCGGGTTCGAGAACTACGTAGACATGACCGAGACACATCTACGGTCAATAACCAATAGAGGACCTGTATGCCCATATTGGTTCCTACATATTGTACGAAGATCTTTATCGCTCAAAGATCTATGTCAAGGATTCAGCTAATCCCGTATGATGTTCCCTTTGTTCTTCGGTATGTTACTTGCCCGAAATTCGATCGTCGGTATCTCCATACCTAGTTCAACGTCGTTACCGGCAAGTCTCTTTACTCGTTCCGTAATACAAGATCCCGTGACTAACACTTAGTCACATTGCTTGCAAGGCTTATTGTGATGTTGTATTACCGGCCCTGAGATACCTCTCCGTCACACGGAGTAACAAATCCTAGTCTTGATCCATGCCAACCCAACAGACACCCTCGAAGATACCTGTAGAGCACCTTTATAGACACCCAGTTACGTTGCGACGTTTGATACACACAAGGTACTCCTCCGGTGTCAGTGAGTTGCATGATCTCATGGTCATAGGAACAAATACTTGACATGAAGAAAATAGTAGCAATAAACTGACACGATCATATGCTATGTTTGTAGTTTGGGTCTTGTCCATCACATCATTCTCCTAATGACGTGATCCCGTTATCAAATGACATCTCATGTCCATGACTAGGAAACCATTGCCATCTTTGATCAACAAGCTAGTCTATTAGAGGCATACTAGGGACATGGTGTTGTCTTTGTATCCACACATGTATATGAGTTTCCGATCAACACAATTATAGCATGGATAATAAATGATTATCATGAACAAGGAAATATGATAATAACTAATTTATTGTTGCCTCTAGGGCATATTTCCAACGGTCTCCCACTTGCACTAGAGTCAATAATCTAGTTCACATCACCATATGATCTGCATTGTTATGAATCTAACACCCAATGAGTTCTGGGGCTCGATCATGCTTTGCATGGGAGAGAGGTCTTATAGTCAACGGGTGTGCGACATTTAGATCCGTGTGTACTTTGCAAATCTCTGTGTCAAACTGTAAACACTGCTACCACACTCCACTTGGTACTATTCCAAATGGCTGCTCCACTATACGTATCCAGATTGCTACTAAGAGTCATTCGGATTAGTGTTAAAGCTTGTATCGACGTAACTCTTTATGACAAACCCTTTATCACCTTCATAATAGAGAAACGTTTCCTTAGTATTTTAGTCACTAAGGATAATATTGACCGTTGTCCAGTGATCCACATCTGGATCACTCTTGTACCCCTTGACGGACTCATGGCAAGGCACACACAGGTGCGGTACACAGCATGGCATACTATATAGAGCCTATGGCTAAGGCATAGGGGACTACATTCGTCCTTTCTCTTTCTTCTGCCGTTGTCGAGCTTTGAGTCTCACTCAACTTCACACCTGGCAAATCAGGCGAGAACTCTTTCTCTGACAGATCCATTTTGAACTGTTTCAAAATCTTGTCAAGGTATGTACTCATTGAAAGTCTCATCAAGCATCTTGACCTATCTCTATAGATCTTGATGCTCAACAATTAGGTAGCTTTATCCAGGCCTTCCTTTGAAAAACTCTTTTCAAGCAACCGTCTATGCTTTCCAGAAATTCTACATCATTTCCAATCAACAATATGTCATCCACATATACTTATCAGAAATTCTATAGTGCTCCCACTCACTTTATTGTAAATACAAGTTTCTCGTAAACTTTGTATAGACTCAAAAACTTTGATCACCTCATCAAAGTGTATATTCCAACTCCGAGATGCTTGCTTCAGTTCATAGAAGAATCACTGAAGCTTGCACACCTTTTAGCATCCTTAGGACTGACAAAACCTTCTGGTTCTATCACATACAACCATTCCTCAAGTAAACCGTTAAGGAAACGATGTTTTGATATCCATCTGCTAGATTTCATAATTGAAAAATGCAGCAACTGCAAACATAATTCCAACAGACTTTAGCATCGCTACGAGTGAGAAAGTCTCATCGTAGTCAACTCCTAGAACTTGTCGTCAACTTCTTGGGAACAAGTCGAGCTTTACAAACGCTGACATTTACCATGAGTGTATGTCTTCATTTTAAACATCCATTTGTACTCAACGACCTGCCATCCAACGAGCAAGTCTACCTAAGTCTACACTTGGTTTTCATACATGGATCCTTTCTCGGATTTCATGGCCTCTAACCATTTGCCGGAATCCGGGCCCATCATCGCTTCTCCACAGCTCGTAGGTTCATCGTTGTCCAACAACATGACCTCCAAGTCAGGGTTGTCGTACCGCTCAGGAGCAGTACACATCCTTGTCGACCTATGAGGTTTGATAGTAACTTGATTCGAAGCTTCATGATCATCATCGATAACTTCCTCTTCAACTAACGTAGGCTTCACAGAAACAAATTCCTGCGCTGCGCTACTCTCTGGTTGAACAAAGGTTCAACAACCTCATCAAGTTCTATCTTCCTCCCACTCAATTCTTTCGAGAGAAACTCTTTCTTTAGAAATGACCCAGATTTAGCAACAAATACTTTATGCTTGGATCTGAGATAGAAGGTTTATCCAATTGTCTGTAGGGTATTCTATGAAGATGCATTTGTCCGCTTTGGGTTCGAGCTCATTAGGTGAAAAGATTTTCCACACAAGCGTCGCAGCCCCAAACATTAAGAAATGACAGCTTAGGGCTCTATCAAACCATAATTCACATGGTGTCATCTCAACGGATTTAGATGGTGCCCTATCTAAAGTGAATGTAGTTGTCTCCAATGCATAACCCCAAAATTATAGTAGAAAAATGATAAGAAACATCATAGCAAGCACCATTTCCAATAGAGCACGACTATGACATTCGAACACGCCATCACACAATGGTGTTCTAGGTGGCGTGAGGTTTGAAACAACTTTCACATTGTCTAAAGTTGTATTCCAAACTCGTAACTCAGATATTCACCTCCATGATCATATCGCAGACATTTTTATCTTCTTGTCACGATGATCTTAAACTTCACTCTGAATTTGCTTGAACCTTTCAAACGATTCGGACTTGTGTTTCATTAAGTAAATATACACTATCTCTAATCAAATCATCAGTGAAGGTAAGAAAATAATGATATCCACCACATGCTACAAGACTCATTGGATTGCATACATCAACATGTATCATTTCATATAAATCACTTGCCCACTCCATCAATCCGGAAAACAGGGTCCTTAGTTATCTTGCCCAAGAGGCATGGTTCGCATGTCTCAACCGATTAGAAATCGAATGAGTCCAAAGATCCATCAACATGGAGTTTCTTCATGCGCTTTATACCAATATGACTTTTAGCGGTAGGGCCACAAGTATGTGGTACTATCATTATTAACTTTGTATCTTTTTTGCATCAATGTTATGAACATGTGTATTACTACGATCAAGGTTCAACAAACCTTTCTCACTGGGTGCATGACCATTGAAGGTACTATTCACGTAAACAGAATAACCAGTATTCTCTAACTTAAATGAACAACCATGTTGCAATAAACTTGATCTAATCACGTTAATGATCAATGCAAAACACCAAATAACATTTATGTAGGTTCGTCACTAATCCCGAAGGTAGAGAGAGCGTGCGATGTTGATCACATCAACCTTGGAAACATTTCCAACACACATCGTCACCTCACCCCTAGATAGTTCTCCGTTTATTCCGTAGCTTTTATTTCGAGTGACTAACATTTAGCAACCGAACCGGTATCCAATACCCAGGTGCTACTAGGAGTACATGCAAGGTACACATCATTAACACGTATATCAAATATACTTCTGTCGACGTTGCCAGTCTTCTTATCTACCAAGTATCTACGGTTGTTACGCTTCAGCGACCGCTCTCCTCATAATCGAAGCACTTAGTCTCGGATTTGCGTTCAACTTTGGGTTGCTTCACCGGAGCAGCAACTGACTTGCTATCCATCAAGTTTCCCTCCTTGCTCCTGCCCTTCTCGAAACTAGTGGTTTGACTAACCATCAACACTTGACGCTCCTTCTTGATTTCTACCTTCGCGGTGTCAAACATCACGAACAACTCAGGGATCATTATTTCTATCCCTGGCATTTTATAGTTCATCACCAAGTTCTAGTAGCTTTAGTGACAGTGACTTGGAGAACTATATCAATTACTATCTTATCTATAAGATCAACTCCCACTTGATTCAAGTGATTGTAGCACCCAGACAATCTGAGCACATGCTCAACGATTGAGCTATTATCTTTCATCTTGCAGGCAAAGAATCTTGTTGAAGATCTCATATCTCGCAACACGGGCACGAGCCTGAGATCCTAATTTCAGCTCTTAGAACATCTCATATGTTCCGTGACGTTCAAAAGGTTTCGGAGCCTCAATTCTAAGCCATAATGCAAGACGCACTAAAATATCAAGTAGTCACACACGTGCTTGTTAGATGTTCACAACATGTATAGACGACGCTAGAGGGGTTGGCGCACCGAGCGGTGCATTAAGGACATAAGCCTTCTGTGCAGCAACGAGGACAATCGTCAGATCACGGAGCCAGTCCACAATATTGCTACCATCATGTTTCAACTCTATTTCTCTAGGAACATATAAAAATTAAAGGGACCTACAACGTGAGCTAGTAATCTACAACACAGTTTGCAAAGACACTACTGACTATGCTCATGATAATGAGTTCAATTAATCATATTACTTAAGAACTCCCACTCAAATTGACATCCCTCCAGTCATTCGAGTGATACATGATCCAAATTCACCAACTCAAGTCCGATCATCACATGAGTTGACGTGGTTTCAATGGTGAACATCATCATGTTGATCATATCTGCTATATGACTCATGTTCGACCTTTTGGTCTCTTGTGTTCCGAGGCCATGTCTGTACATGCTAGGCTCGTCAAGTTTAACCCGAGGGTTCTACATGTACAACACTGGCTTGCACCTGTTGTATGTGAACGTAGAGTTTATCTCACCCAATCATCACGGGGTGTCTCAACACGACGAACTTTCGCAACGGTGCACACTCGGGGAGAACACAATTAATCTTGAAATTTAAGTGAGGGATCACCTTATAATGCTACCGTCGTCCTAAGCAAAACAAGGTGCATAAAAGGATTAACATCACATGCAAATCATAAGTGACATGATATGGTCATGAACTTGTGCTTTTGATCTCCATCTTGAAAGCACCGGCATGATCTCCATCGTCACCGGCATGACACCATGATCTCCATCATCTTGATATCCATCAACGTGTCGCCATCAGGGTTGTCGCGCCCATCATGCTTGTACTACTATTGCTACCGTTTAGCGATAAAGTAAAGCATTACATAGTGCTTGATGATTGACACACAAGTCATACAATAATTAAAGACAACCCTATGGCTCCTGCCGGTTGTCGTACTCATCGACATGCAAGTCGTGATATTCTATACAACACATGATCATCTCATACATCACATATATCACATCATGTAATTGGCCATATCACATCACAATATACCCTGCAAAAACAAGTTAGACGTCCTCTAATTGTTGTTGTATGTTTTACGTGGATGCTACTGGTATCTAGCAAGAAGAATTATAATCTACGCAAAAACCACAACGGTGATACACTAGTTGCTTTTCAACCTTCTCAAGGACCACCTTTGTCGAATCCGATCCAACTAAAGTGAGAGAAACTGGCACCCGCAAGCCATCTATGCAACAAGTTGCGGTTGAGGTAACTGGTCTCTCGTAAGCGTACGAGTAATGTTGGTCCGGGCTGCGTCATCTCACAATACCGCTGAACCAAAACACGACCAAGGGAGGAAGCAATCTAAGCATCAACGCCCACAAACTCTTTGTGTTCTACTCAAGATCTCATCTATACATAGACCTTGCTCGTGATGCCACTGTTGGGGAACGTTGCATGGGAAACAAAAAAATTCCTACGCACACGCAGATCTATCCATGGTGATGAGCATCTACAAGAGGGAGAGTGGATCTACGTACCCTTGTAGATCGCTAAGCGGGAAGCGTTAAGAAACACGGTTGGTATAGTCGAACGTCTTCGCGATCCAAATCGCCGAGCGTCCCGCGATCTCATCAGGATCCGTCCCGCGATCCAATCACGATCCGTCCCGCGAACTCATTATGATCCGTCCCGCGATACAATCACGATCCGTCCCGCGAACTCATCACGATCCGTCCCGTGAGCTCATCACGATCCGTCCCGCGATCTTGATCACGGTCCTTCCGATCTAGCGTCGAACGGACGGCACCTCCGCGGTCACCACACGTACAGCTCGATGACGATCTCCGCCTTCTTGATCCAGCAAGAGGGAGCGGAGAGGTAGAAGAGTTCTCCGGCAGCGTGACGGCGCTCCGGTGATGGTGGTGGAGTTATTCCTGCAGGGCTTTGCCTAAGCACTACAGGAATCCGATCTAGAGGAGAAACTATGCACTAGAGGAACGGGTAGCACGTGGCTGAAAATGTAGTGCCAAAAACCCTAAAACCTCTAGTATATATAAGAGGAAGAGAGGAGAAGGCTTGGCTCCCAAGGAGCCAGCCCTTGGGTCGGCCGAACCAAGGAGGAGAGGAGGATTCCTCCTCCAATCCTAGTAGGACTAGGATTCCTCCTTATTTTTTTGCCTTTTTTGCCTTTTTCCACCTTTTTCTATCTGGGCTTTTCTTCCCAGCCGCATGGGCCTTGTGTAGGACTTCCAACAGACCACTAAGGGATGGTACTTACTCTCCCACAGCCCATGTAGCCTCTTGGGTCGAAATATCCCTCCCGATGGTCTCTCGGTACACTACCGGCACTCCCGGTACACTACCGATGAGCCTGAAACTTTTCCGGCGACCAAAACAGGACTTTCTATATATGAATCTTTACCTCCGGACCATTCCGGAGCTCCTCATGACATCCAAGATCTCATCTGGTACTCCGAACAACCTACGGTTACCATCATACATAACTCTATACTACCGAAACATCACCAAACCTTAAGTGTGCAGACCTCGCGGGTTCGAGAACTATGTAGAAATGATCAAGACACATCTACGGTCAATAACCAATAGCGGGACCTGGATTCCCATATTGGTTCCTACATATTCTATGAAGATCTTAATTGGTCGAACCTCTATGTCAAGGATTCAGTTAATCCCGTGAGATGTTCCCGTTGTTCTTCGGTATGTTACTTGCCCAAGAGTCGATCGTCGGTATCTCCATACCTAGTTCAACTTCGTTACCGAAAAGTCTATTTACTCGTACCGTAATACAAGATCCCGTGACTAACACTTAGTCACATTGCTTGCAAGGCTTGTTGTGATGTTGTATTACCGAGTGGGCCCTGAGATACCTCTCCGTCACACGGAGTAACAAATCCCAGTCTTGATCCATGACAACTCAATAGACACCCTCGGAGATACCTGTAGAGTACCTTTAAAGTCACCCAGTTACGTTGCAACGTTTGATACACACAAGGCACTCCTCCGGTGTCAGTGAGTTGCATGATCTCATGGTCATAGGAACATATACTTGACATGCATAAAATAGTAGCAATAAACTGACACGATCATATGCTACGTTTGTAGTTTGGGTCTTGTCCATCACACCATTCTCCTAATGATTTGATCCCGTTATCAAATGACATCTCATGTCCATGGCTAGGAAAACATAACCATCTTTGATCAACGAGCTAGTCTATTAGAGGCATACTAGGGACATGGTTTTTGTCTATGTATCCACACATGCATCTAAGTCTCCGATCAATACAATTATAGCATGGATAATAAACGATTATCATGAAAAATGAAATATGATAATAACTAATTTATTATTGCCTGTAGGGCATATTTCCAAAACTATATTCCTCCCACTCAATTCTTTCGAGAGTGGATCTGAGATAGAAGGTTCACCCAACTGTTCTTAGGGTATTCTATGAAGATGCATTTGTCCACTTTGGGTTCGAGATCATTAGGTGAAAACATTTTTTCACACAAGAGTCGCAGCCCCAAACATTAACAAATGACAGCTTAGGTTTCTATCAAACCATAATTCACACGGTGTCACCTCAACGGACTTAGATGGTGCCCTATTTAAAGTGAATGTAGTTGTCTCTAATTCATAACCCCAAAACGATAGTGGCAAAACGATAAGACACATGATAGTACGCACTATATCCAATAGAGCACGACTATGATGTCCCAACACACCATCACACTATGGTGTTCCAGGTGGCGTGAGTTGTGAAACAATTTTTCACAATGTCTAAAGTTGTATGCCAAACTCGTAACTCAGATATTCACTGTTGGAAATATGCCCTAGAGGCAATAATAAATTAGTTATTATCATATTTCCTTGTTCATGATAATCGTTTATTATCCATGCTATAATTGTATTGATCGGAGACTTAGATGCATGTGTGGATACATAGACAAAACCATGTCCCTAGTATGCCTCTAATAGACTAGCTCGCTGATCAAAAGATGGTTAAGGTTTCCTAGCCATGGACATGAGATGTCATTTGATAACGGGGTCACATCATTAGGAGAATGATGTGATGGACAAGACCCAAATTGCAAACGTAGCATATGATTGTGTCAGTTTATTGCTACTCTTTTCCGCATGTCAAGTATGTGTTCCTATGACCATGAGATCATGAAACTCACAGATATCGGAGGAGTGCCTTGTGTGTATCAAACATCGCAACGTAACTAGGTGACTATAAAGGTGCTCTACAGGTATCTCCGATGGTGTCTGTTGAGTTGGCATGGATCGAGACTGGGATTTGTTACTCCGCGTGACGGAGAGGTATCTCGGCGCCCACTCGGTAATGCAACATCACAATAAGCCTTGCAAGCAATGTGACTAATTGTTAGTTGCGGGATCTTGTATTATGGAACGAGTAAAGAGACCTTCCGGTAACGAGGTTGAACTAGGTATGGAGATACCGACGATCGAATCTCGGGCAAGTAACATACCGAAGAACAAAGGGAACGTTATACGGGATTAACTGAATCCTTGACATAGAGGTTCGACCGATAAAGATCTTTGTAGAATATGTAGGCACCAATGTGGACGTCCAGGTCCCGCCATTGGTTATTGACCGTAGAGGTGTCTCGGTCATGTCTACATAGTTCTCGAACCCGCAGGGTCTGCACACTTAAGGTTCGGTGATGTTTCGGTAGTGTAGAATTATGTATGGTGGTGACTGAAGTTTGTTCAGAGTCCCGGATGAGATCCCGGATGTCACGAGGAGCTCTGGAATGGTCCGGAGGTAAAGATGCATATATAGGAAGTCCCAGTTTGGTTTCCGGAAAAGTTTCGGGCTCATCGGTAGTGTACCGGGAGTGCCGGTAGTGTACCGGGAGGCCTCCGGGAGGGGTATTTCGACCCCAAGAGGTCCATGGCTGTGGGAGAATAATAACCAGCCCTTAGTGGGCTGGGAAAACAGCCACAAAGTCCCATGGCGCAGGAGAGAAAGTCCTAAAGCAAAAAGTGGAAAATCAGCCAATAGGAGGCAATCCTACTCCAACTAGGATTGGAGGTGAAGTAGGATTGCTTCCCACCTCCTATTTCGGCCGACCCAAAGGCCTTGGCTGCCTCTCCTCTCCTCTCCTCCTATATATACTAGTGGATTGGGTGGTTTTTGGACAGAATTTCCAGCCACGTGCTACCCGTTCCACCGGTGCATAGTTTCTTTTCTAGATCGGTTTTCTGCAGCGCTTAGGCGAAGCCCTGCCGGAATCGCTCCACCGCCATCACCGGAGCACCGTCACGCTGCCGGTGAACTCTCTCTCCTCTCCACCTCCTCTTGCTGGATCGAGACGGTGGACATCGTCATCAAGCTGCACGTGTGCTGAACGCGGAGGTGCCGTCCGTTCGGCGCTAGATCGGAAGGACCGTGATCGAGATCGTGAGAGGGTTCGTGATGTGATCACGGAACAGATCATGATGAGTTCGCAGGACAAATCATGATCAAGATCGTGAGACGGATCGTGATGAGTTTGCGGGACGGATCATGATGTGTTCGCGGGACGGTTCGTGATTGGATCGCAGGACGCTCGGCGATTTGGATCGCGAATAAGTTCGACTACACCAACCGCGTTTCTTAACGCTTCCCGCTTAGCGATCTACAAGGGTACGTAGATCCACTCTCCCTCTTGTAGATGCTCATCACCATGGATAGGTTTGCGTGTGCGTAGGAAATTTTTTGTTTCCCATGCGACCTTCCCCAACAGTGGCATCATGAGCTAGGTTGATGGTTCGATGAGATCTCGAGTAGAACACAAAAGGTTTGTGGGCGTTGATGCTTAGATTGCTTCCTCCCTTGGTCGGATTTTGGTTCAGCGGGATTGTGAGATGAAGCAGCCCAGACCAACATTACTCGTACGCTTACGAGAGACCGGTTCCCTCGATGCAACTTGTTGCTTAGATGGCTTGCGGGTGACAGTTTCTCTCACTTTAGTTGGATCAGATCCGACAAAGGCGGTCCTTGAGAAGGTTGAAAAGCAATCTATGTATCACCGTGGTGGTTTATGCGTAGGTGAGAATCGTTCTTGCTAGATACCCGTAGCAGCCACGTAAAACATGCAACAACAATTAGAGGACGTCTAACTTGTTTTTGCAGGGTATGTTGTGATGTGATATGGCCAATTACATGATGAGATATATGTGATGTATGAGATGATCATGTGATGTATAGAATTTCATGACTTGCATGTCGTTGAGTACGGCAACCGGCAGGAGCCATAAGGGTGTCTTTAATTATTGTATGACCTGCGTGTCAATCATTAAGCGCTATGTAATGCTTTACTTTATCGCTAAGCGGTAGCAATAGAAGTAGAAGCAGGGCTGGCGCCACAACCCCAATGGCAACACATTGATGGAGATCAAGATGATGGAGATCATGGTGTTGTGCCGGTGACGATGGAGATCATGCCGGTGTTTCGAAGATGGAGATCTTAAACACAAGTTCATGGCCATATCATGTCACTTATGAATTGCATGAGATGCTAATCCTTTTATGCACCTTGTTTTGCTTAGTACGGCGGTAGCATTATAAGGTGATCCCTCACTTGAATTTCAAGATGAACTATGTTCTCCCCGAGTGTGCACCGTTGCGAAAGTTCGTCGTGTTGAGACACCACGTGATGATCGGGTGTGATAGACTCTACATTCACATACAACGGGTGCAAGCCAGATTTGCACGCGCAGAACACTCGGGTTAAACTTGACGAGCCTAGCATGTACAGACATGGCCTCGGAACACAAGAGACCGAAAGGTCGAGCATGCGTCATATAGTGGATATGATCAACATAATGATGTTCACCATTGAAGCCACCTTAACTCACGTGATGATCGGACTTGAGTTGGTGAATTTGGATCATGTATCACTTGAATGACTCGAGGGATGTCAATTTGAGTGGGACTTCTTAAGTAATATGATTAATTGAACTCATTATCATGAACATAGTCAATAGGGTCTTTGCAAATTATGTTGTAGATTACTAGCTCACGCTGTAGCTCCCTTGTATTTTTATATGTTCCTAGAGAAATAGAATTGAAAGATGTTGGTAGCAAAATTGCGGACTGGGTCCGTGATCTGAGGATTGTCCTCATTGCTGCACAGAAGGCTTATGTCCTTAATGCACCGCTCGGTGCGCCACCCCATCTAGCATCGTCTGTAGATGTTGTGAACATCTGACAGGCACGTTTTGATGACTACTTGATAGTTTAGTGCGTCATGCATTACGGCGTAGAATTGAGGCTCCGAAACGTTTTGAACGTCACGGAACATATGAGATGTTCTAAGAGCTGAGATTGTGATCTCAGGCTCGTGCCCGAGTTGCGAGATATAAGATCTCCAACGAGATTCTTTGCCTGCAAGATGAAAGAGAATAGCTCAATCGTTGAGCATGTGCTCAGATTGTCTGGGTGCTACAATCGCTTGAATCGAGTGGGAGTTGATCTTCCACATAAGATAGTGATTGATGTTGTTCTCCAAGTCACTATCACTAAGCTACTAGAACTTGGTGATGAACTATAAGTTGCCAGGGATAGAAATAATGATTCCTGAGCTGTTCGCGATGTTTGACACCGCGGAGGTAGAAATCAAGAAGGAGCGTCAAGTGTTGATGGTTAATCAAACCACTAGTTTTGAGAAGGGCAAGAGCAAGGAGGGAAACTTCATGGATAGCAAGTCGGTTGCTGCTCCAGTGAAGCAACCCAAAGTTGAACTCAAACCCGAGACTCAGTGCTTCTGTTATGAGGTGAGCGGTCGCTAAAGCGGAACAACCCTAGATACTTGGTAGATAAGAAGGCTGTCAACATTGATAGAAGTATATTTGATATGCGAGTTATTAATGTGTATCTTGCTAGTACTCTTAGTAGCACCTGGGTATTGGATACCGGTTCGGTTGCTAAATGTTAGTAACTCGAAATAAAAGCTATGGAATAAACAGAGAACTAGCTAAGGGTGAGGTGACGATATGTGTTGGAAGTGTGTCCAAGGTTGATGTGATCAACATCGCGCTCTCTCTCTACCTTCAGGATTAGTGACGAACCTAAATAAATGTTATTTGGTGATTTGCGTTGATCATGAACATGATTAGATCATGCTTATTGCAATGCGGTTATTCATTTAAGTTAGAGAATAATGGTTATTCTGTTTACAAGAATAATACCTTCAATGGTCATGCACCCAGTGAGAATGGTTTGTTGAAATCTTGATAATAGTAGTACACATGTTCATAACATTGATGTCAAAAGATACAAAGTTAATAATGATAGTACCACATACTTGTGGCACTGCCGCTAAATGTCATATTGGTATAAAGTGCATGAAGAAACTCCATGCTGATGGATATTTGGAGTCATTCGATTTCGAATCGGTTGAGACGTGCGAACCATGCCTCTTGGGCAAGATTACTAAAGGACCCCGTTGGATGGAACGGGCAAGTGATTTGATACATGTTGATGTATGCAATCTAGTGAGTCTTGTAGCGTGCAGTGGATATCATTATTTTCTTACCTTCACTGATGATTTGAGTAGATATAGTGTATATTTACTTAATGAAACACAAGTCTGAATTGTTTGAAAGGTTCAAGCAAATTCAGAGTGAAGTTTAAAGATCATCATGACAAGAAGATAAAAGTGACCGCGATATGATCGTGGAGGTGAATATCTGAGTTACAAGTTTTGGCATACAACTTAAGACAATGTGAAATTTGTTTCACAACTAACGCCACCTGGAACACCATAGTGTGATGGTGTGTCCGAACATCATAGTCATGCTCTATTGATGTAGTGCATACTGTGATGTCTCTTATCGTTTTACTACTATTAATTTTTGGGGTTATGCATTAGAGACTACATTCACTTTAAATAGGGCATCATCTAAATCCGTTGAGATGACACCGTGTGAATTATGGTTTGATAGAAACCTAAGCTGTCATTTCTTAATATTTGGGGTTGTGACACTTGTGTGGAAAATGTTTTCACCTAATGAGGTCGAACCCAAGGCGGACAAATGCATCTTCATAGAATACCCTGAGATCAGTTGGGTGAACCTTCAATCTCAGATCCTAGTGCAAAATGTTTGTTGCTTAAATGGATCCTTCTCGAGGAAATATTTCTCGTGAAAGAATTGAGTGGGAGGAAGATAGAACTTGATGAGGTTGTTAAACCTTTGTTCAACCAGACAGTAGCGCAACGCAGAAAGATGTTTTTGTGAAGCCTACGTTAGTTGAAGAGGAAGTTAATGATGATGATCATGAAGCTTCAGGATCAAGTTACTATCAAACTTCGTAGGTCGACAAGGATGTGTACTGCTCCTAAGTGGTACGACAACTCTGTCTTGGAGATCATGTTGTTGGACAACGATGAACCTACGAGCTATGGAGAAGCGATGATGGGCCCGGATTCCGACAAATGGTTGGAGGCCAGGAAATCCGAGATAGGATCCATGTATGAAAACCAAGTGTAGACTTTCGTAGACTTGCTCATTGGACGGCAGGTCGTTGAGTACAAATGGATCTTTAAAATGAAGACAAACACTGATGGTGAATGTCACTATTTGTAAAGCTCGACTTGATGCAAAGATGTTTGTGACAAGTTCAAGGAGTTGACTACGATGAGACTTTCTCACTCGTAGTGGTGCTAAAGTCTGTTGGAATTATGTTAGCAATTGCTGTGTTTTCAATTATGAAATCTGGCAGATGGATGTCAAAACATCGTTTCCTTAACGGTTTACTTGAGGAAAGGTTGTATGTGATATAACCAGAAGGTTTTGTCAGGACTAAGGATGCTAAAAGGTGTGTAAGCTTCGGTGATCCTTCCATGGACTGAAGCAAGCATCTCGGAGTTGGAATATACGCTTTGATGAGGTGATGAAAGTTTTGATGTTTATACAAAGTTTACGAGAAACTTGTATTTGCAATAAAGTGAGTGGGAACACTATAGAATTTCTGATAAGTATATGTGGATGAC
Organism: Hordeum marinum; assembly: GCA_022496015.1. Taxonomy (NCBI): domain Eukaryota; kingdom Viridiplantae; phylum Streptophyta; class Magnoliopsida; order Poales; family Poaceae; genus Hordeum; species Hordeum marinum. The sequence continues at coordinate 390,973,505 of CM039676.1, read as the reverse complement.
ATATTGTTGATCAGAAATAATGTAGAGTTTCTGGAAAGCATGAAACGTTTATTTGGAAAGTGATTTTCAAAGGAAAACCTGGATGAAGCTACCTAATTGTTGAGCATCAAAATCTATGGAGATAGATCAAGATGCTCGATGAGATTTTCAATGAGTGCATACCTTGACAAGATTTTGAAAGAGTTCAAAATGGATCAGTCAGAGAAAGAGTTCTCGCCTGATTTGTAAGGTGTGAAAGTTGAGTGAGACTCAAAGCTCGACAACGGCAGAAGAAAGAGAAAGGACGAACGTCGTCCCCTATGCCTTAGCCATAGGCTCTATATTATGCCATGCTGTGTACCGCACCTGTGTGTGCCTTGCCATGAGTCCGTCAGGGGGTACAAGAGTGAACCAGGAGTGGATCACTGGACAGCGGTCAAGATTATCCTCACTAACTAAGAGACTGAGGAGATGTTTCTCGATTATGGAGGTGATAAAGAGTTTGCCGTAAGGAGATATGTCGATACAAGCTTTAACACTAATCCTGATGACTCGTAGTAGCAATCTGGATAGGTATAGTGGAGCAGCCATTTGGAATAGTACCGAGCGGAGTGTGGTAGCAGTGTTTACAGTTTGACATAGGTATTTGCAATGTGCACACGGATCTGAATGTTACAGACCCGTTGACTATAAGACCTCTCTCGCATGCAAAGCATGATCGAGCCCTAGAACTCGTTGGGTGTTAGATTCATAACAATGCGAATCACATGGTGATGTGAACTAGATTATTGGCTCTAGTGCAAGTGGGAGACTGTTGGAAATATGCCCTAGAGGCAATAATAAATTAGTAATTATCATATTTCCTTGTTCATGATAATCGTTTATTATCCATGCTATAATTGTATTGATCGGAGACTTAGATGCATGTGTGGATACATAGACAAAACCATGTCCCTAGTATGCCTCTAATAGACTAGTTCGCTGATCAAAAGATGGTTAAGGTTTCCTAGCCATGGACATGAGATGTCATTTGATAACGGGGTCACATCATTAGGAGAATGATGTGATGGACAAGACCCAAACTGCAAACGTAGCATATGATCGTGTCAGTTTCTTGCTACTGTTTTCCGCATGTCAAGTATGTGTTCCTATGACCATGAGATCATGCAACTCACAGATATCGGAGGAGTGCCTTGTGTGTATCAAACGTCGCAACGTAACTGGGTGACTATAAAGGTGCTCTACAGGTATCTCCGATGGTGTCTGTTGAGTTGGCATGTATCGAGACTGGGATTTGTTACTCCGCGTGACGGAGAGGTATCTCGGGGCCCACTCGGTAATGCAACATCACAATAAGCCTTGCAAGCAATGTGACTAATTGTTAGTTGCGGGATCTTGTATTACGGAACGAGTAAAGAGACTTTCCGGTAACGAGGTTGAACTAGGTATGGAGATACCGACGATCGAATCTTGGGCAAGTAACATACCGAAGAACAAAGGGAACGTTATACGGGATTAACAGAATCCTTGACATAGAGGTTCGACCGATAAAGATCTTTGTAGAATATGTAGGAACCAATGTGGATGTCCAGGTCCCGCCATTGGTTATTGACCATAGAGGTGTCTCAGTCATGTCTACATAGTTGTCGAAGCCGCAGGGTCTGCACACTTAAGGTTCGGTGATGTTTCGGTAGTGTAGAGTTATGTATGGTGGTGACCGAAGTTTGTTTGGAGTCCCGGATGAGATCCCGGACGTCACGAGGAGCTCTGGAATGGTCCGGAGGTAAATATTCATATATAGGAAGTCCCAGTTTGGTTTCCGGAAAAGTTTCGGGCTCATCGGTAGTGTACCGGGAGTGCCGGTAGTGTACCGGGAGGCCTCCGGGAGGGGTATTTCGACCCCAAGAGGTCCATAGGCTGTGGCAGAATAATAACCAGCCCTTAGTGGTCTGAGAAAATAGCCACAAAGGCCCATGGCGCAGGAGAGAAAGTCCTAAAGCAAAAAGTGGAAAATCAGCCAATAGGAGGCAATCCTACTCCAACTAGGATTGGAGGTGAAGTAGGATTGCTTCCCACCTCCTATTTTGGCCGACCCAAAGGCCTTGGCTGCCTCTCCTCTCCTCTCCTCCTATATATACTAGTGGATTGGGTGGTTTTTGGATAGAATTTCCGGCCACGTGCTACCCGTTCCACCGGTGCATAGTTTCTCCTCTAGATCGGTTTTCTGCAGCGCTTAGGCGAAGCCCTGCCGGAATTGCTCCACCACCATCACCGGAGCACCGTCACGCTGCCGGGGAACTCTCTCTCCTCTCCACCTCCTCTTGCTGGATGAAGACGGTAGAGATCGTCATCAAGCTGCACATGTGCTGAATGCGGAGGTGCCGTCCGTTCGGCGCTAGATTGGAAGGACCGTGATCGAGATCGCGAGACGGTTCGTGATGTGATCACAGAACAGATCATGATGAGTTCACAGGACAGATCGTGATCAAGATCGTGAGACGGATCGTGATGAGTTTGTGGGACGGATCATGATGTGTTCGCGGGACGGTTCTTGATTGGATCGCGGGACGCTCGGCGATTAGGATCGCGAAGAAGTTCGACTACACCAATCGCGTTTCTTAACGCTTCCCGCTTAGCGATCTACAAGGGTACATAGATCCACTCTCCCTCTCGTATATTCTCATCACCATGGATAGGTTTGCGTGTGCGTAGGAAATTTTTTGTTTCCCATGCGACGTTCCCCAACATTCACCTCCACGATTATATGCAGACATTTCTATCTTCTTGTCACGATGATCTTAAACTTCACTCTGAATTTGCTTGAACTTTTCAAACGATTCAGACTTGTGCTTCATTAAGTAAATGTATACTATATCTACTCAAATCATCAGTGAAGGTAAGAAAATAACGATATCCACCGCACGCTACAAGACTCATTAGATTGCATACATCAACATGTATTATTTCCAATAAATCACTAATCCGCTCCATCAAACCGAAAAACGGGGTCCTTAGTCATCTTGCCCAAGAGGCATGGTTCGCATGTCTCAACCGATTCGAAATCGAATGAGTCCAAAGATCCATCAGCATGGGGTTTCTTCATGCGATTTATACCAATATGACATTTAGCGACAGTGCCACAAGTATATGGTACTATCATTATTAGCATTGTATCTTTTGGCATCAATGTTATGAACATGTGTATTACTACGATCAAGATTCAACAAACCATTCTCACTGGGTGCATGACCATTGAAGGTATTATTCATGTAAACAGAATAACCATTATTCTCTAACTTAAATGAATAACCGTGTTGCAATGAACACGATCCAATCATGTTCATGCTTAACGCAAACACCAAATAACATTTATTTAGGTTTATCACTAATCCCGGAGGTAGAGAGAGCATGTGATGTTGATCACATAAACCTTGGAAACATTTCAAACACACATCGTCACCTCACATTTAGCTAGTCTCCATTTATTCTGTAGATTTTATGTCGAGTTACTAACATTTAGCAACCGAACCAGTATCCAATACCCAGGTGCTACTAGGATTACTAGCAAGGTACACATCAATAACACGTACATCAAATATACTTATGTCGACGTTGCCAGCCTTCTTATCTACCAAGTATCTAGGGTTGTTCCACTTCAGTGATCGTTCTCCTCATAATAGAAGCATTTAGTCTCGGGTTTGGGTTCAACGTTGGGTTTCTTCATTGGAGCAGCAATTGTCTAGCCATCCATGAAGTTTCCCTCTTAGCCCTTGCCCTTCTCAAAACTAGTGGTTTCATTAACCATCAACACTTGATGCTCCTTCTTGATTTCTATCTTCGCGGTGTCAAACATCACGAATAGCTTAGGGATCATCATTTCCATCCCTGGCATAATTATAGTTCATCACGAAATTCTAGTACCTTAGTGATAGTGACTCGGAGAACTACATCAATCACTATCTTATCTGGAAGATCAACTCCCACTCGATTCAAGCGATTGTAGTACCTAGACAATCTGAGCACATGCTCAACGATTGAGCTATTCTCCTTCATCTTGCAGGCAAATAATCTTGTTGGAGATCTCATATCTCATAGCACGAGCACAAGCCTGAGATCCCAATTTCATCTCTTAGAATATCTCATATATTCCGTGACGTTCAAAATGTTTTGAAGCTTCAATTCTAAGCCATAATGCATGACGCAGTGAACTATCAAGTAGTCATCGGAACGTGCTTGTCATATGTTCACAACATCTACAGACGATGCTAGAGGAGGCGGCGCTCCGAGCGGTGCATGAAGGACATAAGCCTTCTGTGCAGCAATGAGGACAATCCTCATATCATGGACCCAGTCCGCAATATTGCTACCATCATCTTTCAACTATATTTCTCTTGGAACATAAAAAAATACAAGGGAGCTACAGCGTGAGCTAGTAATCTACAACATAATTTGCAAAGACACTACTCACTATGTTCATGATAATGAGTTCAATTAATCATATTACTTAAGAACTCCCACTCAAATTGACATCCCTCCGGTCATTTGAGTGATACATGATCCAAATTCACTAACTCAAGTCCGATCATCACGTGAGTTGAGGTGGTTTCAATGGTGAACATCGTCATGTTGATCATATCTACTATATGACTCATGTTTGACCTTTCGGTCTCTTGTGTTCCGAGGCCATGACTGTACATGCTAGGCTCGTCAAGTTTAACCCGAGTGTTCTGCATGTGTAACACTGGCTTGCACCCGCTGTATCTGAACGTAGAGTCTATCACACCCGATCATCACGTGGTGTCTCGACACGACGAACTTTCGCAATGGTGCACACTCGGGGAGAACACAATTTATCTTGAAATTAAGTGAGGTATCACCTTATAATGCTACCGTCGTCCTAAGCCAAACAAGTTGCATAAAAAGATTAACATCACATGCAAATCATAAGTGACATGATATGTCCATGAACTTATGCTTTTGATCTTCATCTTGAAAGCACCGGAATGATCTCCATCGTCACTGGCATGACACCATGATCTCCATCATCTTGATCTCCATCAACGTGTCGCCATCAGGGTTGTCGCTCCCACCATGCTTCTACTACTATTAATATTGTTTAGTGATAAAGTAAAGCATTACACAGCGCTTAATGATTGTCACGCAGGTCATACAATAATTAAAGACAACCCTATGGCTCCTGCCGATTGCCGTACTCATCGACATGCAACTCGTGATATTCTATACAAAACATGATCATCCCATACATCACATATATCTCATCATGTAATTGGCCATATCACATCACAACATACCCTGCAAAAACAAGTTAGACGTCCTCTAATTGTTGTTGCATGTTTTACATGGCTGCTATGGGTATCTAGCAAGAACAATTCTCACCTACGCAATGACCACAACGGTGATACATAATTTGCTTTTCAACCTTCTCAAGGACCGCCTTTGTCGAATCTGATCCAACTAAAGTAGGAGAAACAGACACCTGCCAACCATCTTTGTGCAACGAAGTTACACGTCAGTTGATGGAACCGGTCTCTCGTAAGCATACGAGTAAGGTTGGTCCGGGCTGCTTCATCCCACAATACCGCTGAACCAAAACGCGACCAAGGGAGGAAGCAATCTAAGCATCAACGCCCACAAACTCTTTGTGTTCTACTCAAGATCTCATCTACACATAGACCTAGCTCATGATGCCACTATTGGGGAACGTTGCATGGGAAAGAAAAAAAATTCCTACGCACACGCAAGATCTATCCATGGTGATGAGCATCTACGGGAGGGAGAGTGAATCTACATACCCTTGTAGATCGCTAAGCAGAAGCGTTGGGAAACGTGGTTGATGTAGTTGAACGTCTTCACGAACCAATCACGACCCGTCCCACGATTTCATCATGAGCCGTCCCACAATCCCATCGTGGTCCTTCTGATCTAGGGACGAACGGACGGCACCTCCGCGTTCAGCACATGTACAACTCGATGACGATCTCCGCCTTCTTGATCCAGCAAGAGGGAGCGGAGAGGTAGACGACTTCTCCGGCAGCACGACGGCGTTGTGGCGATGGTGGTGGAGCAATTCCACTAGGGCTTCGCCTAAGCACCGCTGAAAATCTATGTCTAGAGGAGAAAACGATCAAGAGGAAGAAGAGGGCAGCACGTGGCAATTAGGGTGAGGGCTGCCCTCAAAAATCCTCTAGTATATATAGGATGGAGGGAGAGGAGGCAGCCTTAGCCTCTCCTCCAAGGAGAGCTTCGGCCGAAGCAAGAGGGGAGAGTTCACCTCCCACAAGGGAGGTGGATTCCAAGTGGGACTCTTCCCTAACTTGGCCCCTACTCTTCCTCCTTCTTCCCTAGCACATAGGCCCTTATGGGCTGGCTTTCCCAACCAACTAGGGGCTGGTGCGCCACCTCTAAGTCCCATGTGGCCCCTTGGGGTATGTGGGCCCCACTTGGTGGTCCTCAGAACTCATTCGTCACTCCCGGTACACTTTCGGAAATGCCTGAAACTTTTCCAGAGTTCAAATAGCAGTTTCCTATATATCAATCTTTACCCCCGGACTATTCCGAATCTCCTATTGACGTCCAGGATCTCATCCGGGACTCCTAACAACCTTCACCATCATACATAACTCTATACTACCGAAACGTCACCGAACCTTAAGTGTGCAGACCCTCCGGGTTCGAGAACTATGTAGACATGACCGATACACCTCTACAGTCAATAACCAATAGCGGGACCAGGATGCCCATATTGGTTCCTACATATTCTACGAAGATCTTTATCGGTCGAACCTCTACGTCAAGGATTCAGTTAATCCCGTATGCTATCCCCTTCGTTCTTCGGTATGTTACTTGCTTGAGATTCGATCGTCGGTATCTCCATACCTAGTTCAACCTCGTTACCGGCAAGTCTCTTTACTCGTCTCAGTAATACAAGATCCCGTGGCTAACACTTAGTCAAATTGCTTGCAAGGCTTATTGTGATGTTGTATTACTGAGTAGGCCCTGAGATACCTCTCCATCACACAGAGTAACAAATCCCAGTCTTGATCCATGCGAGCCCAACAGACACCCTCGGAGATACCTGTAGAGCACATTTATAGTCACCCAGTTACATTGCGATGTTTGATACACACAAGGTACTCCTCCGGTGTCAGTGAGTTGCATGATCTCATGGTCATAGGAACAAATACTTGACATGCAGAAAACAGTAGCAATAAACTGACACGGTCATATGCTACGTTTGTAGTTTGGGTCTTGTCCATCACATCATTCTACTAATGATGCGATCCCGTTACCAAATGACATCTCATGTCCATGACTAGGAAACCATAGCCATCTTTGATCAATGAGCTAGTCTACTGGAGGCATACTAGGGACATGGTGTTGTCTATGTATCCACACATGTATCTGAGTTTCCGATCAATACAATTCTAGCATGTCTAATAAACGATTATCATGAACAAGGAAATATGATAATAACTAATTTATTATTGCCTCTAGGGCATATTTCCAACATCGTCTTCATGAGCACCGACAATAAGATCGGTGAAGTGAAGGTGTGGTCTCCAGCAAGAAAGAGTAGAACACGGGGCACGGACTGTCTCACATGGGACACAAGGCTCCGCCGCATCCCGTGGCATACTCATCCTCGAAGCAGTCTGTGACCTGTCCATCGCTGGTGTACGTTAGTTCGAAAATGGAAATGGTGTCGCCGCCGCTATCTTCGTCCCACCGGGCCGGCTGATGGTTCGCTGGCGACATGTAGGAGGTGCAGCTGGCGTTGTTCTCCTACGGGTCCGCCTGCAGCTGCGGCTCCGCGGCATCCGCTTACTAGCGAGCGACGGATTGAGCGCAAATGGCATCATAGATGGCACATTGCCATGTGATGAAGTTTGGGTTCATCGCGACCATGGCCGCCAGGGCCTCTTGGCTCGCACGCTCGCCGTCGATCTGACCCAACGCGAGCCGATATTGTTGCAGCGCCCACTCTAACGCCGACATACGTGCCGGCGCAGGCTGCCACTCCGTCATGGCAACGCTGTAGTGCGCCTGTGCCTGCACCATGGTGTAGCCGGAGTGCACAAAAGGCAGCCGGGGTGGTGTCATCGGAGTTGGTCTCCGTAGTGGTGTCGGCCTCCTCGCCGTCAGAGGCCTTAGGCGAGCTGCCCGGCAAGCCGGCCTCGATCCGCCTCGCACGGCGGCTCTTCCAGGCGGCGGCAAGGGCGGCCACCTCATGCTCCATCTCCAGGGAAAGGTTGTCCCATAGAGCTTTGCCGCCTGCAATCATGGCGAATGTGGTTCAAGGGAGGAGGATGTGAAGCGGTTGCATTGTGATGTGGAGATAGTCAGGTGTGGCCACCATTAAATAGGGGATTCCGGTGAGCCCAAGCGTCAATGCGGGATGTTGGAGTGGGTTTCTTGGCCGGCGAGCCTGCTTAATGGCAACATATGGACGGACGAGGCATTGAATGGTCGTGGTAGATATTTGTCCCGTCCAGTCATGTGTCTTCGGAATTGAAAAGTCACGGACACCGGAGACGCCTCGCGGATGACGCCCTCGACCGGCGATCCGCTGCTATGTCGGCGCGAGTGGGAGGTCACGTTCGTTCTTCATTGGGAGCGGCCACTCTACAACAACATGAATGCGGGCAACTGACGCCGGGCGGGAAGCATGCGCGGGAGGGGGGGGGGTGGACCAGGACGGTCAGAATCGAAAGAAGTAGCGGTCCGGACTACCACAAACCTCCCTCACGTAGCGGTCCAACGATTGCGGGAGGTTGGCGGGTCTGCCTTAGAGATGTCCTAAGAGTTAGGCTTTTCTAGTTGGACGTGAATTAAGGGTCAAACGTTTCTAGTTGAGTTCCAAAAATGGAGTTTTTTTCTCCAAGAAATATCAAAGGTAATGTTAACCCTCATTCCTCTGGATTTCTTCTCGTATCATTCATTCATTATGAGCTGTCGCTACGTCAACGTCAAATGCTAGCTAGCTCCACTATTAGTTGATGTTGGAGCTAATGGTCTGGCTGCTCCGGAACAATATAGTAGCTACTTAATGGGCACTTTACGACGTCCCCAAATAAACTATTAAGGGGCTTTTTGTTTCGCAGGAGCGACTAAATGATAAGATAGTTCGGTAGTACTACGTAATTTTGGCATCACATAAGCATGATTAATCAGAGGCGGCGAACCTCGATCCGCCAAAAAGTGCTGGAAAAACGAAGATTGATGCTAAAGAACATGTCATCCGCATATGCTGATGCATGCATGCCAAGTTAGACAAGGAAACTAAAGATGATCATGCATGCATATGCATCTGTCCACTATTATGTAAAGAATGTCCACTGCCAACGAAGCCACCTCTGGTGATGCTATCATAAGAGTACTAGTATATGTCAGTCGTTGGAAATTTTGGACCTATGTCTCGTGCAAAGGAAAAAAGAAGTCGAGTGCATGCAAATTCGGCTAGATATATGTCGATCTAGTCACCAGCAACTTGTGTTAACATATCTAGCTTAGCTTTGGGCTTCCCTTTGGCATCGATCTATGCTAGTATTTAACTGCCAACGAAGCCATCTCTGAGGATGCGTGCAATGTACAGTATAGTTTATGAGTTGGTGAATGGTTTGGACCCATGTCTCGTGCAAAGTGGCAAAGGACGGGCAAGTGGAAATTAGCTATCGAGCTAGTGAGTAGCAAGTTGTGTTAGTTCTAACATGTCTAGCTTATCTTTTGCATCGATCCAAGCTAATTAAGCTAGCTAGCTACGTAGTACGTAGTGTCATGTTGTGGTTATAGTGACCGGTGTCAGTGAGCCAAGTAGGAATGTACATGCACTTTCCCTCTATCCCGGAAAGTTCATATCAAACGGTCGAGCCGTCCTATCGTGGAATGGTCCTGAACGTAGCTAAACTACACATAGACCGTTTCATGCTTGACTGTGCCTTAATATCGTGCAGGTTCAATGTATGATCTTGTTTAGAAAGAACTTACACTGTTAATTATATTGTTATCACATGTTGTACCGCAACCACCACCGATTGCAATAGTTTGGCTTGGTACGTTCGCGGCGGTACCTATGGCTAGGTTAGCTGCCGATGAACTATTATTCTAAATAAATTGTGCTAACTGTTGGGCAACATGATGGATTGTGATGATCTCGCGGGCTGGATTGGTTCTTTTTATTTGCTTGACTACTTTCTCAATGACAACTTATGAAATAACTTCAGTCAACACAATTATAATTAGGGATGCAAGCAGACATCCCGCATAAGCCCGCAAAAGCATGAGGTTAATTCAAACTTAGCTAAACCTGGATGGAAGAATTATAACTAACTTGATTTTTTCGACTTAGAAGCGGGACGGATCGAACGTCTCTCTGCATCCTAATTATAATGACGGACAAATGAGCTAGGTGAAGCACTCCTTTTTTTAGGGAGTTAGCGATAGTACTCTAATGATCACAGGATGTTGCAGACCTACATGTAGCATCACTATCAGCAATAACCATAATTAATCTCCACTTGATATAATCCATATATATATACACTGCTAACTGGTAGGCTCTAGCTAATCATGATCTAGAAGCCGGTGCTAAAGAAAAAAAAAATTCAAGACAAAAGTTTTTTTTAACACAATATAGATGTAAACGCTTGTATATACGCGTAAACACTCATCCCTATGAACGCATACACATATCCTATTTTTATAAGCACCTTCAAAAGACTGAGCCGACGTATCATCTTGAGATTTACGAAGTAACCGTACGTGTCTCGTCGTCGACGGAAACGTCTCCTTCTACTGAATACGCATCGCCGAAAATCATAAAATAAATCCAAAAAATAATGCGAACACCAGGACTTGAATTTCGATGAATTAAAATACCATTATCTGTCTAACCATCCAACCATAAATTCGCATTTCGAGACAAACGTTAGCATGTATTCCTGTATATATTTCTAGTGGGTCGGTTCCTGCCAATAGGCCGCGCTGTCGAACTCCTTAATGAATCATATTGTATTATTCGCTCTAGTGTTGTCTATGTTGGCCATTCCACCTGCTACATGCACGTACGGTATGTACCTAAAGCCAAGCTAGTAATTTTTTCTCGGTCAATCAGAGCGTCTATAAACGGACCGTCATGCAATCGGATGGCCGCCCGGTAACCATCAGGTCAATTTTTTTAAACCCAAACGAGCGCCCATAACAGGCTTCAAATGCCCGGTCAAACCGACACCTCTCATATCTAGCCTAAACATGAGGCGGATATGAGGCTGCCTGGACGCGTCCAGACACGCCCGTCACGTTAGCCCGGCCCACCACCGATTCCACAAATACCTTCATCCGAAAAATTCTAGACATCGGTCACTTCACTTTCTCCGTCTAGTTCACTTTTGATCCAGTCCCCATCGATCCGTTAGCTGGCGATGGAAGCAGCTCCGGTGCAGAATCCGACGGATCCAACATCGATGTGGAAGAGGTGGCCCTCTGCATCGCCTTCAGGATGTCACTGTAGGAGCAAGATGGCGCCCACATCGATGGATCTTCTTCCTCAGTGCCCGTCGCCCGTCAATGCAATGCCGGCGATGTCGCCAACCCTTCCCGCCCGGCGCGCAGCTCAGGCCGCTCTACTATGCTCCTTCAAGTACACTGCCCACCTCCACCACCCTCTGCTCCAGAAGTGGTGCCTGACCACCGCTGGGTCCTCGTCCCTACACCGGTGCCGGGGCACACAAGGATGCCCGAGTGCGAGGCACGTGCATCCCTATATGAGTGGCAACAGGCGAGGGAGAGGGGGGAGACGCTGGTCGCGCGCCGATCACGCACGAGCACGTTGGTGGACCCCAAGGGCGCGCTCCTCGTGTCGGTCCTCCGTCGCTCTCTCACGACGACAAAGAAGGATGCATGCTGCCTCTGCTACAAGACTGCCGAGGCGCCCGACTCGACATCAAGTGGTCGGAGCACGAGGCAAATAAGGAGGTTGCGGCAAAGGCGGCCCGCCATGACAAGGAACAAGCCCGCCTGCTCTGCGGGCTGTCGGGCATGAGCCACAACTCCGACAACTCATACATGACGGACGGCTCCACCTCCAGCTCCGACGACGATGCACCTCCGCATGCCGACACCTACACGGAGGACGGGCACAACCGCGTCGACGACCGGAAGGGGAAGGGGCCGGCAAGGAATGGTGATTTCCTCCACCCTTCCCCTGTTATGTTTATATTTTTAGTATGTTTTATGTAGTTTGTTCTATGGATTTGCCGATGAACTATGCCCCCTTTTGTCCGGCAATGCAATGCGATCCGAGAAACCGCGTGTTGATCTAGTTTTACGTAGCGTTGCATGTGTTTGTATAGTGTTGAGGGTTCGGATATGAGGGACACAGGTGTGGAAGGCAACAAAAGAGGCACGCTCAATCAATGCCAGCCGACGCACCAGGGCGCGTCCGCGAGTGTTTGAGGGCCCAAATTTGCAAGCTCCGGATGAAGATGCTCTAAAGGAATATCCAACGGCAATCCGCAATTTTTCTTTCGCATCCGTCCACGAACAGGGGACCAGTCAGCAGACATGAATGCAGGAGGACGCCATCTAGCGCTATATTATATATGCCCATCAGTAAATTCAAATTCAAATGTACTCTGATCCGATCCACACACCACATGGAATCGCATGCCCAAACAAAACAAAAGGAGTCAATTATGATAAGTTTTTTACATGCCAGAATCCAAAAGAATATCAGTCCAACAGTCCGTGCATTTCTACCCTGCAGGACTGACAATCCCAGCTAGCTCCTCTGATAGAGGCGAAGTTGTCCCTGTCTTTCGATGAGATGGTGACTATCCTTTTGGTGGAGTAGACTTTGACGATCCGACTACGAACGTGTGATGACGCCGCGCCTTAGCAATCGCTAAACCAACTCCGAGAGGTTATTGACCACGCCGGAGCACGATCAACCTGACCACGAGGGTCTGTTTCCTGCACACAAACGAAGAACAAGCAAGAAACTAAGATTGCAATCTGGATATTGCGAATATAAGAGGAAAACTTTATTGATGAAGTGGGGTTCTGTGACGCCTTTGTCTGGTCGTGGAATACAAACGAAGAACGCGAAGTTGCAGCTATGGTGAACTTATAATCTAAACAAAACCCAAACCTAAAACGACGTCCTAAGGGTTGTCTATATGGGGGAATAGAGGGGAATTTCGTGTCCCCTTGGAGGAGGGGTCCGAAACCGACCCTAACTCAGTTTTCCCATACATACGGACTCTAAAAATAGCCTATAATATGGTATTTCGAAATTACATGGGCCTGGCCCAAAAATAAGGTGGCGCAACACCTATATTAGCCTAGGGACGAATTTTATAAAGTGGCATCATGCATATTTCGTCCAAGGCTTCTTGCTCCCATTATGGTGGCTTCAAAGTGCGAAAATCATCACTGGAAGCTCCATTGTTCTTTCCCGCGCGCGCACCTTCTTCTCCATGCTTGATCCCGCTCCAATGGTCATCCTTCTTGTCCATGCCAGGTCCTTCATTCACAAGTAAAACAAAAGTATCTAATTTAGGCAGCATCATATGTTCATGAACATTAGAAGGATTTGCAAGAAACGAAAGTACCTGGTAATTCAATTGATGTGCGCGAGCTCTAGTAATTGGTCCTGTATGTATAGCAGTCGGAGTTGTGGGTGTAGAATTAGTAGGGATGCCCTCATCATCCTCCCCTTCTTGAACTGAAGTCGTCCTCGACGGAAGCTCATCGTCCTCACCCAAATAAGGCTTCAAATCTGCAATGTTAAAAGTGGGGCTAACCCCAAACTCTGCAGGCAGCTCAAGTTTATATGCATTATCATTTATTTTCTCTAACACCTTAAAAGGACCATCAGCACGTGCCATTAGCTTTGACTTGCGCAAATCAGGAAATCTATCCTTACGCAAATGTAACCAAACAAGATATCCAGGTACAAAGACAACATGTTTTCTACCCTTATCTCCAACAATTTTGTATTTAGCATTCATACGCTCAATGTTTTCCTTCGTTAACTCATGCAACTTTAATATCAATTCAGCACGTTCTTTAGCATCAAAATTAACCTTCTCCGAAGATGGAAGAGGCAACAAATCAATAGGTGCACGAGATAAGAAACCATACACAACATCAAAAGGGCACATCTTAGTGGTAGAATGTAGCGAACGATTATAAGCAAATTCAATATGAGGCAAGCATTCTTCCCACATTTTCAGGTTATTCTTCAAAACAGCCCTAAGCATAGTAGACAATGATCTATTGACTACTTCAGTTTGGCCATCAATTTGGGGATGACATGTAGTACTAAAAAGTAGTTTAGTCCCCAACTTAGCCCATAAATATCTCCAAAAATGGCTAAGAAATTTAGCATCACGATCTGAAACAATTGTATTTGGTACACCATGCAATCGAATAATTTCACGAAAGAACAAATCAGCAACATGAGCAGCATCATCACTTTTATTACATGGTATAAAGTGTGCCATTTTGGAAAATCTATCCACTACAACAAATATGCTATCCCTTCCCTTCTTTGTTCGAGGTAAACCTAAAACAAAGTCCATAGATATATCCTCCCAAGGAACACTAGGTACAGGCAAAGGCATATATAAACCATGAGGATTGAGTCGTGACTTAGCTTTTTGACATGTAGTGCAGCGAGCAACAAAACGCTCAACATCCCGTCTCATCTTTGGCCAAAAGAAATGTGTAGAAAGTACGTTCTCCGTCTTCTTCACGCCAAAGTGTCCCATTAATCCTCCTCCGTGCGCCTCCTGTAACAACAAAAGACGAACGGAGCTAGCTGGAATGCATAGCTTGTTAGCACGAAACACAAATCTATCATTAATAACGAACTTGTTCCATGTTCTCCCTTCTTTACAATTCTGCAACACGTCTCTAAATTCAGCATCATGCACATATTGATCTTTGATGGTCTCCAAACCAAATATTTTAAAGTCAAGTTGTGAAAGCATAGTATAACGACGAGACAAAGCATCAGCAATAACATTTTCTTTACCCTTCTTGTGTTTAATGGCATAAGGGAAAGTCTCAATGAATTCAACCCATTTAGCATGTCTACGGTGATTCATGATCAGAATGTATAACAAATTCTTTGGGCCATAAATAATGTTGCCATGTTTCCAAAGTCCGAACAAGAGCATATAATTCCTTATCATAAGTAGAATAATTCAGACTAGGCCCACTTAATTTTTCAGAAAAGTACGCAACATGTTTACCATCTTGTAATAACACACCTCCTAACCCAATTCCATTAGCATCACATTCAAGCTCGAAAGTCTTATTAAAATCATGAAGTTGGAGTCAAGGAGCATGTGTTAACTTATCTTTCAAGACCATGAAGGCTTCTTCCTGTGCGGTACCCCAAGAAAAAGGCACGTCCTTCTTTGTAAGCTCATTGAGAGGCGCAACAATGGTGCTGAAATCTCTCACAAAACGCCTATAGAAACCAGCGAGGCCAAGAAAACTCCTTACTTGTGTGATCGTTTTGGGCTGCGGCCAACTCTCAATAGCTTCAATCTTGGCTTTATCAACTTCAATTCCCTGTGGAGTAACAACATAGCCAAGAAAAGATACTCGATCGGTGCAAAAGGTGCACTTCCCAAGGTTACCAAACAAACGTGCATCACGTAGCGCAGTAAAATCATCACGTAAATGTTCCAAATGTTCCTCCAAAGATCTACTAAAAATCAATATATCATCAAAATAGACTACCACAAATTGTCCAATGAAAGCACGTAAAACCTCGTTCATTAATCTCATGAAAGTGCTAGGTGCATTAGTTAACCCAAAAGGTATGACTAACCACTCATATAAAATTCAAACTTAGTTTTAAATGTTGTTTTCCATTCATCTCCCAATTTCATACGGATTTGATGGTATCCACTACGCAAATCAACTTTGGAGAAAATTGTAGAGCCACTTAATTCATCAAGCATATCATCTAGTCTTGGAATAGGATGACGATAACGAATAGTAATATTATTAATGCCTCTATAATCCACACACATGCGCGATGTACCATCCTTTTTAGGCACTAGAATAATAGGAACAACACAAGGACTAAAGGATTCACGTATATAACCTTTGTCAAGTAGCTCCTGTACTTGACGCATAGTCTCCTTTGTCTCCTCTGGATTGGTACGATAGGGCGCACGGTTGGGTAGGGATGCACCGGGAATTAAGTCAATCTGATGCTCAATCCCGTGAATAGGCGGTAATCCCGGTGGCACGTCTTGTGGAAAGACGTCAGCGAACTCCTGCAAAATGTTAATGACAGCAGGAGGCAAAGAGGGAGGCATGTCCTCGAATGAAAATAATACCTCTCTGCATACAAAAGCATAGCAAACAGATGTAGCAACATCCAAATCATTAATATCAGATTTAGTAGCAAGTAAACATCCACTCTTCAATTTTATTTTGGATGCAAGAGTAGATGATGGTTTATTATGCTTATGGTGTTTCTCAAATTCCTGTGCTACAATCTGATTTTCACTCTTATTTTTCTCCTGTTTTGTTTTACTAGCTCTAGCAATGTCATCTTTCATAATATGTTCGGGAGACATAGGAAGTAAAGTGATATTCTGATCCTTATGAACAAGAGTATATTGATTTGTCCTACCATGGTGTACAGAATTTTTATCAAATTGCCATGGTCTACCAAGTAAAACAGAACATGCTTGCATGGGTACCACATCACAATCCACATAATCAGAATATGTAGAAATGCTAAAATGCACACAAACAGTACGTGTTACCTTAACCTTGCCACTATTGTTGAACCATTGGATGTAATAAGGATGAGGATGTGTTCTGGTGGTTAGAGACAGCTTCTCCACCATCTCCATGCTAGCCAAGTTATTGCAACTCCCTCCATCGATGATGATGCGAATAGAATGCTCCTTCACAACTCCCTTTGTGTGGAACAAGTTGTGCCTCTGATTTTGTTCAGCCTGTGTAACCTGCACACTGAGAACACGTTGAGCAACTAAACTTTCATACCTGTCAGCGTAATCAGCAGCCATGTAGTGTGTTTCTGGTTCTGCATCGTCGCCATCGTGTTCTTCACTTGCAATGAGAGCCAAAGTCTCCTCATCATAATCACTAGCAGACGCATATCCACCATCCTCAGTAACAATCATGACACGCTTGGAAGGGCATTCTCTCGCAAAGTGACCTCCACCCTTGCAACGACGACATATAACCTCATGTGTTTGCCCTGTGGATGCAATAGATGAAGAAGAGCTCTGTGCAGGCCCAGAAGGTGTGCTCTTCGTAGAGTGTGGAGTAGGAGCCTGTTTCCTGGTATCGCGGTTGGAGTTGGAGGTTGAAGTAGGTGGTGTTGCAGCAGGACGTGTGGAAGTAGATGAGGTACGCGGTGTCCATGATGAAGGACGACCTGCAGAAAAAGTAGTTCTCGCCATTGCCTGTCGATCCTGCACTTCACGTTCAGCTTTGCAAGCAAGATGAAATAAACGAGTGATAGTGTTATACTCCTTATACTTCAGAATAGTCTGAATCTCTCTATTTAATCCACCCATAAAACGTGCAAGCATAGCTTCATTCTCCTCAACAATACCACATCTAATCATACCAGTTTGTAATTCCTGATAATATTCTTCTACATAATTTTTTCCTTCTCTTAAACGCTGCAAATTTTGAAGTAATTCACGTTGATAATAAGGTGGCACCCAACAATTACGCATAGCAGTTTTCAAAGCAGCCCAAGTAGTTGGAATATTAGCATGGTGTATTCTATAATGTTCTGACCACCAAACACAAGCAAAACTAATGAATGAACAAACAGCAGCAGCAACACGTCTATCCTCAGGAAATTGTAAGCATGTAAATCGTTGTTCTGTTTCTAACTCCCATGTAAGATATATATAAGGAAACATACCTACCCTCAAACGTCGGAATATTCAATTTAAGTTTAGAGAGATGGTCATGATCCCGTACGTGAGGGGGTGGGGCAGCCCTACCGTTACGGTTGTAGCCATGTGGTCGACCTGGTGCGTATGGTGGTGGTTGCCCCTGAGGCTGATCGGGAGCAACCTCTCCTTCATCATCGTAATCACCATCATAATCGTCAACTTGCTCAACGACAGTAGCAGCACGAGCCACAGAAATAGCAGCAGTATCAACAGCACCAGTATGTTGGGCTTGGCCGAGAGGCACACGTCGTGCTCGTCGTTCGAAAGGAATAGGAGCTGCAGCTAGTGGTGGTAGACGGGCAAGCACCTCATTGAACTTGGCGTCCATCTTGGTGTCAAAAGTCTTCTCCAAACCATCTAGCTTCTCCATGGCCTCTCCAAAGTTGGTCACAAAATCTTGTACCTGGTCAGCCATCATTTGCTGAAATGTATCATATAGCGCTTTGTTGGTCATGCTCTCCTAGTCGATCTCATTGTCGTGTGATCCTGGCATGGTTAGCAAATAGGAAACACACAAGAATATGAAACCTACGGACTACTGGGAAGTGGTGGTGGTGGTGGTGGTGGTGTGTCACAAATCCGTTAAGCGAATCTCAAATTGTTACCAATTCTTACCCAGCAGCAGGCGGTGATCGGCAACCGTTGTAGTCAAAACTTTCAAAGCTTGGATAGAGCGATTGCCAGGTGGTGTCAAACACACGACGTAGATGTATGTGGAGCTGGGATGGCTTATAATATGGTAGCAAAAAGGGTTAGCAATAATCAATTCAGAGATGCAAGGTTGAATAAACGCTCAACGACGGTACTGTGATGGTCCTAGGCTAGACCCGTACTAGAGACGCGAGCCTAAAGCACCAACAAAATCACGATGCTACACGTAATCAAGGGAAGAACACCCTTTGAATTTTTTTTTGTCGGCGCCTCTTTTTTTTTTGCTCAAAAAATCACTACAATGGCGAGTGTCTCAAAACTCTTGACACGTCGGACAAGCAAGATGGGCACGAAATTTTTTGGACTATTTTTTTTCTGGAGCAATCCGGGGGCTACGACGACCAAAAATTTCGACAAAAATCACTATGATAGCAAGTGTCTCAAAACGTTCCGGAGAACCTAAAATCAAGATAGGGAAAAAATATTTTCGGCCGAATTTTTTTTGGGCCAAAACATGCTTTGCAAAGCGTGCCAGACTCTGTTTTTTTTCCGACACCTACGCAGGTAGCAAAACGCGAATCCGAAATAAAAAAGATCTCAAAACTAAATCTAAAACGAGCTGGACTTGGATTGGTGGTGGTATGTATGGACACCAATGGATAGTGGGTGGTGATATCTACAGCAGTGATGATGGTGGTGGTATATGGCGACTATGAAGACGATGCATTGGCGGCATGACAACCTGTGAATAGAACTCGAAATTCTAAAGGACTAGATACTAAGACCAGCAACTCGACACGACGATGTAACCGCCAATTCAACAAAGCAAAATCCTGAAAAGACTATGCAAAGGCTCAGATTGGTTTGGATAGGATGATCTAACCCTAATTTTTTTTGGCTTTTTCGTGGACTAAAGGTATGAAGAAACAGATGCGATCTAAACTACGAAAACTGATAAAATCTCACCGAGCAACCTGGAAATCTAATACCACTTGATAGAGGCGAAGTTGTCCCTGTCTTTCGATGAGATTGTGACTATCGTTTTGGTGGAATAGACTTTGACGATCCGACTACGAACGTGTGATGACGCCGCGCCTTAGCAATCGCTAAACTAACTCCGAGAGGTTATTGACCACGCTGGAGCACGATCAACCTGACCACGAGGGTCTGTTTCCTGCACGCAAACGAAGAACAAGCAAGAAACTAAGATTGCAATCTGGATATTGCGAATATAAGAGGAAAACTTTATTGATGAAGTGGGGTTCTGTGACGCCTTTGTCTGGTCGTGGAACACAAACGAAGAACGCGAAGTTGCAGCTATGGCGAACTTATAATCTAAACAAAACCCAAACCTAAAACGACGCCCTAAGGGCTGTATATATGGGGGAATAGAGGGGAATTTCGTGGCCCCTTGGAGGAGGGGTCCGAAACCGACCCTAACTCAGTTTCTCCATACATACGGACTCTAAAAATAGCCTATAATATGGTATTTCAAAATTACATGGGCCTGGCCGAAAAATAAGGTGGCGCAACACCTATATTATCCTAGGGACGAATTTTATAAAGCGGCATCATGCATATTTCGTCCAAGGCTTCTTGCTCCCATTATGGTGGCTTCAAAGTGCGAAAATCATCACTGGAAGCTCCATTGTTCTTTCCCGCGCGCGCACCTTCTTCTCCATGCTTGATCCCGCTCCAATGATCATCCTTCTTGTCCATGCCAGGTCCTTCATTCACAAGTAAAACAAAAGTATCTAATTTAGGTAGCATCATATGTTCATGAACATTAGAAGGATTTGCAAGAAACGAAAGTACCTGGTAATTCAATTGATGTGCGCGAGCTCTAGTAATTGGTCCTGTATGTATAGCAGTCGGAGTTGTGGGTGTAGCATTAGTAGGGATGTCCTCATCATCCTCCCTAATCAGGGAGGTGACGTCCCCGCCTTGCAGGTAGCCTCTGCGTCCGCCCTCGCCTCCGCCTCCGCGTCTGCGTTCACCTCCGCCGCATACTCATACTCAGCCTCCGCGGCGTAGTAGTACGGAGGCTTGTAAGATTCCAGCCACGGCGCCGTCTCTACTTTCCACGTGCCCTTTTGGTCGCGTCCGTCACGGTTGTGCCGGCCACCACGACCTCCACGCGCATCGCCACTGACAGGCCCACCGACAGCCAACCACTTCTTGAACTTCTCCTCCTTTGCGGGTTTCGCTTTGATGCGGTGAGCTTGCCGTGTGGCAGAGTTGATCTTCTGAGCGAGCGTGATGCGAGGATCCTCCATCACCTCCACCGGCTCCATCTTTGATAGGTTCTCCGACGGCTTCGTGCGTCTACCGCGGAAGGAACGAGAGGGTGGGAGAAAAGAGAGGGTAGTGGGCGGAGAGCCGTGGGGAATGGAAGAAGAGATGTTGGGGATTTTGGCACGAAAACAATACGTGATGCTACAAAAGCACGGGCTCCGCATTCCTTTAGGGTGGGCTAGCGCGGTAGATAGCGATGTTTTTCGTGTCCGGACTTCTACAAAGCCCTCATATTTGTTTCCAATTTACGAGAAAAAAAGCGTTCAAACTGCGCCGCGAACTCATACATAATCGCATTGGATAACTTTTATGATTCGAACAACGTAATCCAAATAGTTACGAAAGATTTACGGGTGCACGTTGGAGATGGCTTGATTCTCGATCGGCCTCAAACCGGTGCTGGTTACGTCCCCAATCTAGCTAGAGTGCTGCTCAGTGCTAGCAAAAATCTTGCGTTAGGCAATGGGCAGTCGTCCTATAACTAATTAATCAATTAATAATTTAGCATGCATGTCCTTTCGCCAAAAAAAAAATTACATGCATGTGCCCCGACGGCTTCCTGTCGTCGTTTTGCTACGAGTTGGCCGCATGTTGGAGATGGCTTGATTCTGGATCGGCCTCAAACCGGTGCTGGTTACGTCTCCAATCTAGCTAGAGTGCTGCTCAGTGCTAGCAAAAATCTTGCGTTAGACAATGGACAGTCGTCGTGTAACTAATTAATCAATTAATAATTTAGCATGCATGTCCTTTCGCCCAAAAAAAATTACATGCATGTGCCCCGGAGGCTTCGTGTCGTCGTTTTGCTACGAGTTGGCCGCACGTTGGAGATGGCTTGATTCTCGATCGGCCTCAAACCGGTGCTGATTACGTCCTCAATGTAGCTAGAGTGCTGCTCAGTGCTAGCAAAAATCTTGCGTTAGACAATGGACAGTCGTCCTGTAACTAATTAATCAATTAATAATTTAGCATGCATGTCCTTTCGCCAAAAAATAATTACATACATGTGCCCCGGCGGCTTTGTGTCGTCGTTTTGCTACGAGTTGGACGCTCCTCCCCTCGATCGGGTCGACGCACGTGCTTGCTCCGTCTGTCACTTTCGCCAACTTTTGTTCGTATCGACGGTCAGGAATCGACACTTGTCAAGTGACTCAAGTCCATTCCGCCCAGGACAGGGGATCTGGACTGGAATCTCAACTGGCTTTGGCTACCGGGCGCGCGCATGTGCAGTGCATGTTGGCGATCGAGGTAGACGCACCATGCATGCATGAGCGACTTTTCCTGCCTGCTTTCCTCATCCTCATCCGCGGCCTTTCAACTAATCACAGAGGCTGTGGAATATTCTATGGAGGTTCAGCTGCCGTACGTAGTGGAGCGTAGTGCGTACGTAGTAATGTAGACCACGGTCGGGTCGTCGTTGTTTTCTTGTGTAGTGTCTTACATCACATCAACCTGTGTCAAAGTGTGAACCCATGTTGCCCTGATTAATTGACCGACTGAATGCACGCACGCACACAGCTATCCAGTCCAGAGTTTAGACAGTCTTTTTCCTCAGCCCAACCGGCAACCGCGCCCTATTCGATCGAAACGCAAGAAAGACTCGATCAAGCTGAGCGTGCGCGTGTGCGTGTGGGAGAAGAGAGAGCAGCGTGTTTACGTCGTGCTGCATGTATATGAACGCGCGTGCTCCCTTGATTTACCTGCCGCGACGCCCGGCCGGTTCGTCTCTCGCCAACTCGGTCGCCGAATTCGATTTCATCCGCGCGCGCCGTGCGTCGGGCATGCGGATACGTCATCCGGAGTACCATTTCTACAAGCATATGCTCCGCCGTCGCTAGCTGCTGATCGTGTACCCGACTGCTACGCTACAGTTTAATTAGACAAGTGACGTCGTTCTCTTATTTCTTTTCATTGCAATCGCTATTCGAGCGTGGAACAAGAGAAGCAGCGTCGAATAACTTGGGGGAATCCGTCTATATTCTCGTTCGTAAGTTTCTCGCAGAAAAAGAAAATTCTCGCTCGTAAGTAGGTGTGTCCGTGTTTACGTACTGCTGCATACGAACGCGTCCCGTTTGGTCGAGCAATTCACCCCAGCCCATTTGTTCCTAGTCAATTAAGGATTTGGTCGCAGTCAGTCAAAAAACGCGTTACATTTTGATACGGAAAAGGCGCGGTAATTAAGGATCTAGAAAAAAATATATCCACACAAGTACAAGCAGACCACGACTACTCATCTGATGTCGATGTTCATTGGCTTCAACTGGCATCAGGCCGGCCGGCCAAGCCGTGGGCATTCTCCACGCGTGACTGCTGTATTTGCTCCGCCATCGCTGTTGATCACCTTTTTTTTTTTTGAGAAACATCGCTGTTGATCACCTACCATGGCGGAGCAAATACCACTCTGCCTTCGATCGGCCTAGCGTGCTCTTTTCCTTTGAGGGGCGGCCTAGCATGGTATCCGGTAATAATAGCACAAGCATGCCGAGACATAATCGAGGAACTAGTGCCACTAGGCACTAGCTGGATCGAGAACTAGACACGACTTTTTTTTCTTCCTTTTTTGCGAAGAGAGCTGACTATCTTTTTTGTCAATTCTGAGTTACTTATCACGTGTGCCATGTGGTAGAGAGCTGACTATGTCAACGATGATTACGTTTTGTTTTGTTGCTGAAAGTGAATACAGCTTAGATGATACTGTTTTTTCAGGAGGGGCCTCGGCGACTTGGCAAGGTGTGGAACATGGACTGCAGCTCTTGAAAACAGGGCTTGTTTGGCGCGTGGGGAACGGCACCTCGATCAGGATTTGACACAATCGTTGGATCCCGAGAAATGGCAGCGGCAAACCGGTGACACCGCAAGGCCGTTGCCGTCTTCGTCGGGTGAGCGAACTGCTGGATAACCACGGCGCTTGGCGGATGGATGTGGTTCGTGGTGCTTTCTTCCGAGTGGACGCCGAGGAGATAGCAAAGATTCGTACATCACCTCGGATGGGCCATGATCTCCTCGCGTGGGGTCCGGAGCGGAGCGAACGCTTCTCGATGCGGAGTGCTTATCGACTAGCTCTGGAAGATCATCTTCGATCCTCATCAATCGTGGCGAGCAGGGCACCGGATGGGCGACGGGCCGTCTGGGCTTTTATTTGAAGGTACCCTGCTCCTTCAAAGGTTCGCACTTTTACTTGGCGTTTGATCACAGACTTCTTGCCCACTTGGGTTAACAAAAAACGGCAAGGATTGGAAATCTCTGACCAATGCCCTCTTTGTGCGATGGAGCCGAAGGACACGTTTCATGCTTTCTGCAGATGCCCGAAGGCGGTGGTGCTTTGACAAGCGATGGCGGAGCAATGACTAAGTCCTGCTGCCACGATATTCCAATGGACGGGTACAGAGTGGCTCGCCCAAACTCTCTGTGACCTGCCTGACACGGAGAGGATGGAGCTCTTGATGACCCTTTGGTGCTGCTAGTGTGTACGCAATGAAATGACGCATCATAAGCAACTGCCCCCGGTCGAAACGTCAAAGAGGTTCCTGCTCAGCTATGTTGATTCACTCGTGGGCATCCGAAACAACCCGAGTGCGAACCCGGCAAAAGGCAAACAGGTGGTTGATGCGGTGGCGCGGAGCAAGCCTGTACCACATGCTCAGGTGATGGACGAGTCACGATCACGCTGGACTCCCCCGGCGGATGTGTGGACCAAACTTAATGTTGACGGGTCGTTCTGCTCCTCCACCGGAACAGCCGGCGCCAAAATGATCCTGCGAGACAGTTGATGACCCACAAGTATAGGGGATCGCAACAGTTTTTTAAGGTAGAGTATTCAATAATACCCAAATTTATTGATTCGACACAAGGAGAGTCAAAGAATATTCTCAAGTATTCACAGCTGAGTTTTCAATTCAACCACACCTGAAAGACTTAATATCAGCAACAAAGTATTCAGTAGCAAAGTAGTATGAAAGTGATGGTAACGATAGCAAAAGTAACAGTAGCAGTTTTAGTGATTGTAACAGTAGCAACGGAGAAGTAACTTAGCAAAGCTCAATATATGGAAAGCTCGTAGGCAATGGATCGGTGATGGATAATTATGTCAGATGGCATTCATCATGCAACAGTTATAACATAGAGTGCTACCTCCAATTCGTCAATGTAATGTAGGCATGTATTCCATATATAGTCATACGTGCTTATGGAAAAGAACTTGCATGACATCTTTTGTCCTACCCTCCCGTGGCAGCAGGGTCCTAATGGAAACTAAGAGATAGTAAGGCTTCCTTTTAATAGAGAACCGGAGCAAAACATTAGCACTTAGTGAATACATGAACTCCTCAAACTACGATAATCACCGGAAAGAATCCCAGTTATTGTCACCCTAGGGGATGCGGATCATAACTCGCAATAGGTGTCTACAACTTGCAAGATAGGATCAAGAACACATATATATTCATGAAAACATAATAGGTTCAGATCTGAAATCATGGCACTCGGACCCTAGTGACAAGCATTAAGCATCGCAAAGTTATAGAAACATCAATCTCAGAACATAGTGGATATTAGGGATCAAATCCTAACAAAACTAACTCGATTACATGATAATCCAATCCATCACCGTCTAGCAAGCCTACGATGGGATTACTCACGAATGGCGGAGGGCATCATGGAATTGGTAATGAAGGATGGTTGGTCACTACTAGGAGAAAGCCTAGTAGTAGTGCTGGAAATACCCTTACTAGTAGCGCTGAGTCCAGCGCTACTGCTAAGGCGCTACATCTAAGTTGTAGCGGTAGCGCTGGTCAGTGCAGCGCTACGGCTAACAGACTTAGCAGTAGCGATGCACCAACCAACACTACTGCTACCACTTAGCTGTAGCGCTGCAGAGAGGCAAGCGCTGCTGATAATCCAGCGCTGCTGCTAGTACTACTGCTTTCACAGATTCATACCCCCTCTACGTATTTGTGATGTATTTATACAGGCTCTATATAGTAGTTTCATCAGTTTATCATAATGCATCATTGCCATATAAGAACTCCTTCTCATCATCATTTTCGTCCATGAGACATCATATAACAACTTGGTCACTAGTTGTAATAACAACAACTCATCATCATCATCATATAACAACTCATCGTCATCATCATCAACTTGGGCATCGACTTGGTCACTAGGTCACTAGTCATATATAATCAACACTAACTAATTGTTTTTAATACCTAGGACCTACTCCTGCTGCTCTATCTCTCTCTCAAGTAAAATAGCATAAAACATGTGTACCATTCCTTGTTCATCATATTGGAGAATGCATATGAACCTGTCTCCTAATTTTGGGCTGCGCTTCTGATTGCTACCCCCTAGTACTTCTCTGTGATCCTTCACAATTTTGCTCCACTCTTTGACTATTAAGACTTGCTCGCTTCGAGAAATGATGAATGCACTCATGTGTAATACAGGATATCTTGGCCATAAGCTAACAATTGCCATGCGACCTTTAGACTCGATCCAACGAGGCACAACACTCATCGGGAGTCCCTGTTGAAGAACATCATAGTAATATACTTAGCAATGAAGTTTAGCTTAAAAATAATGTATGCAAAAGATGCACTAAGGACAAATAGTAAAAATCTTACCATCTTTCCTAGATAGATGTGACCGTAGTTCAATACGCACACTAGTGGTCGCACGTTTTGAGTACTAATACCTCGAAGTCCAGGAAAATAACCTGTCTTGACAGCATCAAGATCCTCAAGCCATGAAACATAATGACCTATCTCCTCGTAGTTTAGGTCAGCCCCGAGACACTAGTAGATGCTGTCTACCAAACGCTGGACATGTTTGCTTGAATGAAAATAAGCTGTCAATAGAAATTAGTTGTCAACTATTTTTAAATAAACAATATAAATTACTTAATAAATATGGTTGAGAAACTCACATAATGGTAGAACTGAAGGCGTCTGCACATCAACCCGAATGTCGATATTACCTTCAATTTCATATTCCGGACGAATATCAAAGGTGATAGACATATTAGGCTCAAATGCATAAGCCTTGCATAGTGCTCTCCAACTTTTGCATTCAAAATAGGAGTAGGTGTCTGCATTGTGCACTTTTACGACAAAAGTATAACCATGCTCGGTCCTCAGTGAACTCTCTTTACCTCCATACTTTTTTTAGTATCGAAACCAATCTTATCCAAGACATAAATTCTTGCATGGCAGGGGATACACTAGTAGAATACTAAAAAATTAAAATTAAAATTTGAAGCAAAAGAAGAAGAAGTCATGCTTAATTACGAAAAAAGACTTGTCGTTGTGACTTACTGTATCAACTTCGAAGGTCTCATCCCACATGATGCTGAAGCGCCTACCATCAACTAGGTAAGGTTTGTCGCACATGCCGTGCTCGTCTTCGCAGTATTCACACAACAAATTCCCTTTCATTGTCAGACATTTCCTATGTTCATATTTCAAACATTTAAAATCGATCGAAGGAAACTACCAGGAAACTAATCAACACACAGATCACTATTCACTACAGGAATCAGCTACTTTGCCACCAACCATCCCTGACGGCAAAGGCATGCATGGCAGATGGCAAAGGCTTTGCCGTCGGCCAGCAGACGGCCAACAGTCCGTCTGAATAAGCTACGGTAAAGGGCGCTTTGCCGTCCGCTGGCAGACACAAAGATCCTTAGGTCTTTGTCGTCCGCTAGCTGATGGCAAATACCATGGACGACACACGTGGAAACTTAGGGCTGTTAAGGGGTTAACGACGTGCTTTTCCGTCCGCTGGCAGACGACAAGGGCCTAAGGTTCTTTGCCGTCTGCCAGCGGACGGCAAAGCACCTGTTTCTTTGCCGGCCTACATGGTTTCTTTGCCGTCCGCTTGCAGACGGCAAAGAACAATAGGGAGGCACTGACAAAATTCTGCATCGGATCCGGAGCAGAGCATACGGGAAAACGAACCCAATCTACACATACTCGGGCTGTCCATCGATAACGTTGGACAATTGAAAAGAATCACGATTATAAATATGCTAATGAATTCATATTTATAGATGTAACCCTCTCGAACGGGAGACGCATAGTGGTCACGCATAGGGATGATTGAAGACACCTATAGCAAGCAAGTTTCATCGCACAAAGACCGGAACATAGCAAATTTTTTTAAGGGTGCCCGGGGAGAAGATGTGTCATTTGTGCTAACCAACGAACGCAGCAGGGGAGCTCGTCAAATGCATGGGGAGGTCATCGACCAACTGCACATTGAAATTCACCTGATCAACACAAAATATGATGTTTTTATAACAAAATAGGAAAATATGTGACCTAGCTCACAATTTACAAAACTATGACCTCCTCGGCCTCACGAAGGCCTAAGAGCACCTTTTTGGTCAACATGAGGCAGAATAGGTGTCGGGGGTCGGGGGTTAGTGGCATCGGGAGATAGTGGCATCAGGGGTCAGTGGAGTTGGGGGTCGGTGGCGTTTGTGGTCGGGTGTCGATGGCATCGGTGGTCAGGGGTCGATGGCGTCAGGGGTCGAGGGGCGATGGCATCGGTGGTCAGGTGTCGGTGGTCGGTAGGCGATGCGTCGGTGGTCGGGGGGCGGTGGTGTCTGTTGTTGGTGTTGGGGAACGTTGCATGGGAAACAAAAAATTTCCTACGCACACGCAAGATCTATCCATGGTGATGAGCATCTACGAGAGGGAGAGTGGATCTATGTACCCTTGTAGATCGCTAAGCGGGAAGCGTTAAGAAACACGGTTGATGTAGTCGAACGTTTTCGCGATCCAAATCGTCGAGCGTCCTGCGATCCAATCACGACCGTCCTGATCTAGCACCGAACGGACGGCACATCCACGTTCAGCACACGTACGGCTTGATGATGATGTCCGCCTTCTTGATCTAGCAAGAGGGAGCGGAGAGGTAGAAGAGTTCTCCGGCAGTGTGACAACGTTGCGGCGATGGTGGTGGAGCTATTCCGGCAGGGCTTCGCCTAAGCACTGCTGAAAACCGATCTATAGGAGAAACTATGCACCAGAGGAGAGGGTAGCACGTGGCTGAAAATCTAGTGCAAAACCCCTAAAACCTCTAGGATATATAAGAGGAAGAGAGGAGGAGGCTTGGCCAAAGGGCCATCCCTAGGAGGCTTCGGCCGAAGTGGATAGGAGAGGAGGAATCCTCCTCCAATCCTAGTAGGACTAGGACTCCTTCCTTTATTTTTTGCCTTTTTTGCCTTTTTCCACCTTTTCTCTTTGGACTTTTCTTTCCCAGCCGCATGGGCCTTGTGTAGGACTTCCACCAGCCCACTAAGGGCTGGTATTCACTCTCCCACAGCCCATGTAGCCTCTTGGGTTGAAATACCCCTCCCAATAGTCCCCCGGTACACTACCGGCACTCCCGGTACACTACCGATGAGCCCGAAACTTTTCCGGCGACCAAAACAGGACTTCCTATATATCAATCTTTACCTCCAGACCATTCCGGAGCTCCTCGTTATGTCCGGATCTCATCCGGGAGTCCGAACAACCTTCGGTCACCACCATGCAAAACTCTATACTACTGAAACTTCACCAAACCTTAAGTGTGCAGACCTTGCGGGTTCGAGATCTATGTAGACATGACCGAGACACCTCTACGGTCAATAACCAATATCAGGACCTGGATGCCCATATTGGTTCATACATATTTTACGAAAATCTTTATCGGTCGAACCTCCATGTCAAGGATTCAGTTAATCCCGTATGATGGTCCCTTTGTTCTTCGGTATGTTACCTTCCCAAGATTCGATCGTCAGTATCTCCATACCTAGTTCAACCTCATTATTGGCAAGTCTCTTTACTCGTTCCGTAATACAACATCCCATGACTAACACTTAGTCACATTGCTTGCAAGGCTTATTGTGATGTTGTATTACCGAGTGGGCCCTGAGATACCTCTCCGTCACACAGAGTAACAAATCCCAGTCTTGATCCATGCCAACCCAATAGACACCCTCGGAGATACCTGTAGAGCACCTTTATAGTCACCGAGTTACGTTGCGACGTTTGATACACACAAGGCATTCCTACGGTGTCCGTGAATTGCATGATCTCATGGTCATAGGAACACAAACTTGACATGCAGAAAACTGTAGCAATAAACTGACACGATCAAATGCTACGTTTATAGTTTGGGTCTTGTCCATCACATCATTCTCCTAATGATGTGATCCCGTTATCAAATGACATCACATGTCAATGGCTAGGAAACCTTGACCATCTTTGATCAACGAGCTAGTTCACTAGAGGCATACTAGGGACAAAGTGTTGTCTATTTATCCACACATGTAATGTGTTTCCAATCAATACAATTATGGCATGGACAATAAACAATTATCATGAACAAGGAAATATAATAATAAACACTTTATTTATTGCCTCTAGGGCATATTTCCAACAGTCTCCCACTTGCACTAGAGTCAATAATCTAGCTCACATCACTATGTGATTTACATTGTAATGAATCGAACACCCATGCAGTTCTGGTGTTGATCATGTTTAGCCCTTGGAAGAGGTTTAGTCAACGGGTCTACAACATTCAGATCCGTGTGCACTTTGCAAATATGTATGTCCTTCTCCTCGATGTAATCACGGATGGAATTGAAGCGTCGCTTTATGTGTCTGGTCCTCTTGTGAAACCTTGGTTCCTTGGCCAGAGCAATGGCACCAGTGTTGTCACAGAACAGAGTCATTGGATTCAGTGCACTGTGCACTACTCCAAGATCTGTCATGAACTGCTTCATCTAGACACCTTCCTTCGCTGCCTCCGAGGCTGCGATGTATTCCGCTTTGCATGTAGAATCGGCTACCACGCTTTGCTTGGAACTGCACCATCTTACCGCTCCCCCGTTGAGAATAAATACGTATCCGGTATGTGACTTAGAGTCATCCGGATCAGTGTCAAAGCTTGCATCGACGTAACCCATTATGACGAGCTCTTCATCACCTCCATAAACGAGAAACATTTCCTTAGTCCTTTTCAGCTACTTAAGGTTATTCTTGACCGCCGCCCAGTGCTCCATTCCAGGATCACTTTGAAACCTTCCGGCCATACTTATGGCAAGGCTGACATTGGGTCTTGTGCACATCATTACATACATGATAGAGCCTATGGCTGAAGCATAGGGGATGACACTCATCTTTTCTCTATCTTCTACAGTCACTAGGCATTGAGTCTTACTCAACTTCACACCTTGTAACACAGGCAAGAACCCCTTCTTGGACTGATCCATTTTGAACTTCTTCAAAACTTTATCAAAGTATGTGCTCTGTGAAAGTGCTATTAAGCGTCTCGATCTACTCTATAGATCTTAATGCTTAATATGAAAGCAACTTCTCCTAGGTCCTTCATTGAAAAACTCTTGTTGAAATATTCCTTCACGCTTTCCAGCATTTCTATATTGTTTCCAATCAGCAATATGTCATCCACATATAATATTAGAAATGCTATAGAGCTCCCACTCAATTTCTTGTAAATACAAGCTTCTCCATAAACTTGTATAAACCCAAACGCTTTGATCACCTCATCAAAGCGCTTAATCCAACTCCGAGATGCTTGCACCAGCCCATAAATGGATCGCTAGAGTTTGCAAACTTTGTCAGCATTCTCTGAATTGAGAAAACCTTCTGGTTGTATCATATACAACTCTTCCTCAAGGAAACTGTTGAGGAACGCTGTTTTGACATCCATCTGCCAACTTAAGCATCACTACGAGTGAGAAGGTCTCATCGTAGTCAACTCCTGGAACTTGTGAAAAACCCTTTTCCACAAATCTAGCTTTATAGACGGTGACATTACCGTCCGCGTCCGCCTTCTTCTTAAAGATCCATTTGTTCTGAATGGCCTTTCGCCCTTTAGGTAATACTTCCAAAGTCCATACTTTGTTTTCATACATGGATCCCATCTCGGATTTCATGGCCTCTAACCATTTCTCGGAATCCGGGCCAATCATCGCTCCTTCATAGCTCATAGGTTCATTGTTGTCCAACAACATGACCTCCAAGACAGGGTTGTCGTACCACACGCCCTTGTCGACCTATGAGGTTCAATAGTAACTTGATCTGGAGCTTCATGATCATCATCATTAACTTCCTCTTCATCTGTCGTAGGTTCCACAGAAACATCTTTCTACGCTGCGCTACTCTCTGGTTGAAGTAAAGATTCAATAACCTCATCAAGCTCTATCTTCCTCCCAGTCAATTCTTTCGAGAGAAACTCTTTCTCAATAAATGTTCCATTCTTAGTGACAAACGCTTTGCCTCCGGATCTGGGATAGAAGGTATACCCGACTGTCTCTTTCGGATATACTATGAAGATGCATTTCTCCGCTTTGGGTTCTAGCTTTTCAGGCTGAAGCTTTTTGACATAAGCATCACATCCCCAAACTTTAACAAAACGACAACTTTGGCCTCTTGCCAAACCATAGTTCATATGGCGTCGTCTCAATGGATTTCGATGGTGCCCTATTTAAAGTGAATGCAGCTGTCTCTAATGCATAACCCCTAAACAATAGTGGCAAATCAGCAAGAGACATCATAAAACACACCATATCTAATAAGGTCCAATTACGACGTTCGGACACACCATTACGCTGTGGTGTTCCAGGGAGTGTCAATTGTGAAACAATTCCAAACTGTCTTAAGTGACTACCAAACTCATAACTCAAATATTCACCTCCTCGATCATATCGCAGGAATTTAATCTTTTTGTTATGATGATTCTCAACTTCACTCTGAAATTGCTTGAACTTTTCAAACATTTCAGACTTGTATTTCATTAAGTAAATATACCCATATCTACTTAAGTCATGAGTGAAGGTGAGAAAATAACGATATCCACCACGCGCTGTAACATTCATGGGACCGCAGACATCAGTATGTATGATTTCCGATAAGTCACTTGCCCGTTCCATTGTTCCAGAGAACGGCGTTTTAGTCATCTTGCCCATGAGGCATGGTTCACATGTGTCGAGTGATTCAAAATCAAGTGACTCCAAAAGTCCATCAGCATGGAGCTTCCTCATGCGTTTTACACCAATATGACCTAAATGGCAGTGCCACAAGAAAGTGGTACTATCATTTTCAACTCTACATCTTTTGGCATCAATGTTATGAACATGTGTATCATCACTATCAAGATAAAATATGAATAAACCCCTCACATTGCGTGCATGACCATAAAATATATTACTCATATAAATAGAACAACCTTTATTCTCTGATTTAAATGAGTATCCGTCTCGCAATAAAGAAGATCCAGATATAATGTTAATGCTTAACGCAGGCACTAAATAACAATTATTCAGGTTCATCACTAATCCTGATGGTAATCGAAGAGAGAGTGTGCCGACGGCGATCACATCAACCTTGGAACCATTTCCCACGCGCATCGTCACTTCATCCTTCGCCAGCCTTCGTCTATTCCGTAGTTCCTGTTTTGAGTTGCAAATGTGAGCAACCGAACCAGTATCAAATACCCAGGCACTACAACGAGAGCTAGTAAGGTACACATCAATAACATGTAGATCATATATACCTTGTTTGTCGTTGGCCGCCTTCTTGTCAGCCAAGTACTTGGGGCAGTTCCGCTTCCAGTGACCAGTTCCCTTGCAATGAAAGCACTCAGTTTCTGGCTTGGGTCCAGTCTTGGGTTCTTTACAGGAGTAGCAACTCCTTTGCCATCCTTCTTGGTTTTACCCTTCTTGCCCTTGTCCTTGCCATTCTTCTTGAAACTAGTGGTTTTATTGACCATCAACACTTGATGTTCTTTCTGGATTTCAGACTCAGCAACTTTTAGCATCGCAAACAGCTCGGCGACTGACTTGTTCATCCCGGCATGTTATAGTTCATCACAAAGCTCTTGTAACTAGGTGGCAGTGATTGAAGAACTCTGTCAGTGATCACCTCTGGCGGAAGGGCAATTCCCAACTCCGCTAGATGAGTCGAATACCCAGACATTCTGAGTATATGTTCACTGATAGACCCGTTCTCCTCCATTTTGCAAGCATGGAACTTATCGGAGGTCTCATACCTCTCGATCCGGGCATTCTTCTGAAAGATAAACTTCAACTCCTGTAACATCTCATATGCTCCATGACGTTCAAAACGTCTTTTAAGTCCCGGTTCTAAGCCATAAGATATTGCACACTGAACTATTGAGTAATGTCAAGAACGTGCCTCCCAAGCGTTCTTAGCGTCTTCGGATGACATGTCTTCTGGTTGGTCACCAAGCGGTGCATCAAGGACATATGATTTCTGGGAAGCCGTGAGGATAATCCTCAGATTACGGGCCCACTCAACAAAGTTACTTCCATCATCTTTCAACTTAGCTTTCTCTAGGAACACATTAAAATTCAGGGGTGCTACTGTGCGAGCCATTGATCTACAACATAAATATGCAAAGGTTACTTAGACTATTGTTCAAGATAATGAGTTTAGTATCAAATTACTAAAGCTCCTACTCAAATTGACATCCCTCAGGTCATCTAAGTGTGACATGATCCAAATTCACCAACTCAAGTCCGATCATCACGTGAGTTGAGGTGGTTTCAA
The DNA here is from genome assembly GCA_022496015.1 of Hordeum marinum. NCBI lineage: Eukaryota > Viridiplantae > Streptophyta > Magnoliopsida > Poales > Poaceae > Hordeum > Hordeum marinum. The sequence goes on along the minus strand of CM039676.1, from coordinate 390,939,010 downwards.
TGGTGAACATCATCATGTTGATCATATCTACTATATGACTCAGGTTCGACCTTTCGGTCTTTTGTGTTCTGAGTCCATGTATGTACATGCTAGGCTCGTCAAGTTTAAGCCGAGTGTTCTGCATGTGCAACACTGTCTTGCACCCATTGCATGTGCACGTAGAGTCTATCACACCCGATCATCACGTGGTGTCTCGACACGACGAACTTTCGCAACGGTGCACACTCGGGGAGAACACAATTCATCTTAAAATTTAAGTGAGGGATCACCTTATAATGCTACCGTCGTCCTAAGCAAAACAAGGTGCATAAAAGGATTAACATCACATGCAAATCATAAGTGACATTATATGGCCACACTAGTAGAATGTCGATCACTAGTCCCGGTCGGGATTTGCCTTTAGTACCGGTTCCCCAACCGGTATTAAAGGGTCGGGACTAAAGGTCCTGAACTTTAGTACCGGTTGGACCACGGACCGGTACTAAAGGCCCACCACGTGGCTGCCTGTGTGGGCTGATTGTGGAGGACCTTTTTTACCGGTTGGTGATACCAACTGGTACTAAGTCTTCTATTTTTTGTTTTCGCTTTTAATTAGGTTTTAGTTTTCCTCTCTATTTATTGTGTTTCCATTCATTTCAAATTTATTTTACGGTGCTACATACCGTAAACATTAATTACACAAGTTGATGCATATATATATATGTATAGATATGTATATATAATATATACATATATATACATATATATATAATATAATATACAATATCTCATACATAGTGTATATACAAATGGAATTACACATCTCTCTCTCTCTCTATATATATATATATATATATATATATATATATATTCTGGACTTATAACTTAAGGCCCAAAACCCGGCCGAGACTAAATGAAATCTCAGTTTTCTACTACTGATTTGCCAGCATTATTGAGGCGGCGGTAAGTAATAGTGCTCTCCGTTTACATCAATGACATGTTGAAAAAGAAATGCCGCAAATTCCTCTTGAAGTGCTACAAAGCGTTTCTCGGGTGAGAGCTTCTACATCATCCGCCAAACCTGGAGCTGTCTTTCACGTGCTCCTCTGCGACGTATATGGCCTTCGGTCTGGATGCGAATGTTCTCGCAGAGGAAGCATCCACATAAATTTGTCCCCTGTGGCTGCCTCGCGCACTTTGCAAAAGAATAGAATTCAATAAGATAATTAATTATCAAGCATGATAATGGTATTGAAACTAGAATTAAAGAGATGCGCGGACCTAGTAGTACTACTTAATTACCTGCATTTTTTTCCACTTCAGCTTCGGTTTCCATTGACGACCGTGATGGTTTTTTCTATCATCTTTTTCCAAACACTACGCGGCAAAGAAAAAGAACGAAAGAGTTATTATAATTACTTTTGATATCAAGAAATAATGAAAGAAAGCGAGGTCGATAAAGATTGAAATTACCGTTCTATCATAAAATACAAGTCCACGTATGATTTTTCTAGTGTATCTAGTGAGTCGTACACTTGAACAAGTCCATCCGTGAGGATAATATTTAGGAGGATATAGTGGTGTCTACGCAGAAGTTTATATAATTAAGCAGGCATGCATATAACTCATCAACTACACTTGACAGCGAGTTAGTAAGCAAAAATAGAATGAGTAGTATACAAGAGAGTAAACACTCACCCCATGTTGTAAGGAAATATTATAGTAGATTTGGTATTCATTAGTGCCTCTAGAAAATTTTCCAAGAGATCTTCGGTGTCCTTGGCATAATGTTTTACCACATGACCATTAACGGTACTTGGGTCGATGAAATCAGTGTCATTGATTCCCTCTTGTATCAATTCCCACATCTTCAATCTGCATAATAGCGTAAAAAGAACATATATAGTGAGGATAAGCCAATGAAGGATATCTTAGATAGAGACTTAAATTATTAAAGATATAAATCACTTACAGACAATAACAACTGGCGAGAGTTTTGTCGATAGAGTCCATGTGGTATAGCTGGAAAAGTTTTGAGAATTCAAGACATATGTCACATGCATTGACGTAATGCTCTTTTCTTACTTTGACCATGACCGCCGTCGTCCCTCGCTTTGCTTCACGCAGGTACCAATCATGCAACCGTCGCATCGTAGTTGGTGGTTCCTTGTACTGCTTAGGTGTGACAAGTGGTTTTCTGATGGCATATTGCATTGCGTACTCAGTTCCACCGTACCCACGGATTTCCTCGGTGCCAAGTATTTGGCCAAGAGTGAGACCTGCAGTCTCTGCTTCTTTGAGGTCGATTGGGTTGCCTTGCACGTCGACTGGTTGGATCGATTTCTTGCTTCGATTGGTACTCACCTTGAGCGGAGAGATCGATTGCTTGGATTGTTCTCCGAGCTGGGGAACTGTTTTCCCGCTAGTAGTACCACGTGTCGTTGATGTCATACTTCCCGACTTCTTCCTTGGGCTGGGCCGACTTCTCTTCTCACTTGCCTTCTGAATCTGTCGCTCATAGTCTGTCGGCATACGCTCAACATATGCCGGGGGTCGATCAATAAAGTGTTCCATAAAGTGCTCTTGGACTTCCTTGGGTATTACCTCCTTTGGCGGCACAACCTTCTTTGCAAAAAAGGCTTTCACTTGGCGATCGCTTTCAATTTTTTTCCCTCTGGTGTCATGTTGTAAGGCAGCTCCCTTTTGGCCGGAGGCTTGGGTTTCTTCTTTGCTTTATTCCGAAGAGGACTGCTGCTGGCCTTCCTCTTTTGGGAGCCTTGCTGGCGGGACCACTGGCGGGGTGGAGTCGGCTCACGTGGCGGAGATCGATATCGACGATATGGACTCGCGTCGTGCTCCGTCCCGAGGTTGGGAGGACTGCTGGCGAGGTGGGGAGGACTGCTGGCGAGGTGGGATGCCTCTCGATGTGGGGAGGACTGCTGGGGAGGTAGGGAGGACTGCTGGCGAGGTGGGGAGGACTGCTGGCGAGGTGGGGAGGACTGCTGGCGCTGCGATGCCTCTGGCTGGGATCCCTCACGTTGGATATCGATACTCGGAGGAGCCGGTGGCCTTAGCACTGACTGTGGGAAGACGATGCAGTCCTTACTTCATAGAATGAGACCACGGCCGGCTTCTGCCAATGTGGACTCCCCCTCACCTCCAGGGATGTCAAGCAATAGTTCATCATATCCTGGCTATTTTGCGTCCACCGCGACGTGAGCATACCCAGATGGAACCGGATTGCAATGCCAGAGAACATCAGATGTATTTGGTAAAGCATAGCCCGTCGTGACCCGCACAGGTATGTTCTTCATTTTCTGGATTAGTTCACAAGATGTCTTCTCGGTGATATTATTCATGGGTGTGTGACCCAGTGGTGCCCCCATGGAACCCACGCTGTTTTTCGGCAGTGTAGATGGGATGGGTTCCCCAGCCTCCTGCTGTGGAGTTTCCCTTTGCTGGGTCTGTATCTGTAGCTGCTGTTGCTCATACTTCTGTTCCAACTTTGAAAGTCGGTCTGCTTCCTCCTTCTTTTTTCTCAAACGACTTTTATAACTGTCCTTCCACCCCGCAAACCCTCGTACCAGGGAAAAAAGCCCATGCCTCGTGTTCGTCCTCCGTGTTCGGGATTCACGAGAGCACGTGTAAGCTCGTCGTTCTCTCTATCGGGGTGAAACCGTCCTTCTTGGGCAGCTTTTATTGCATCAATCAATTCATTTGATGCATGCTTCAGACTGGCCAGTGCAATAATTTTCCCTGTTGATGGGTCCAACTTTCCCCCATGCGCAAAAAACCAATTCCTGCACCTCCGGGGCCACTGGAAGGTTACTGGAGTGATCCCTTCAGCGTGCATCTTATTCTCTAATGCATCCCACTTAGGAATGGCTGACTTGTATCCACCTGTCCCTAGTTTATGGTGATACTTTTTTTCTCCGCATTTATCTTATTCTTTGCCAACTTCTCGATAGCAGCTTCCGATGTCTTGTACTCCATAAATGCATCCCAGTGATTCCTTATTTTCTTGTATATTCCTATGAATTCGGGTGCCTTCTGGCCTCTAGCATTGTACTCAATCCATAATCTTTTCTTCCAAGTCTGGAACGCGCCGGCCATCTTATAGAGAGCAAACTCCTTGACTTTGCCCCTTTGGCACTCCGAGAGAGAATCTGGTAGGATGAAATGCTCCTTGAGATCTCGCCAAAGGGTATCTTTAATTCTTGTATCGACATAATTCACTCCTGGTTTTGGGTTGTTTGGTTGAATCCATTCTTGCATTGTGATCGGGACTCCATCCCTAACAACCACTCCGCATTGACGCACAAATGTCTTGGCATTGGCTTCAGGGTGAGTCGGTGCGCCATCATGTTTGAAAGCATCAAGATTGAGCTTTACGTTGCAGTGCAATATTTTGGCACCACCTCGTACCTTTCTACTAGATTGGCTCGATCCGGAGGGCTGATAATTAAAATAAAAATATTTTTAATATATATATATATATAAATCAATTAATACACATGTAATGATCACCAGAGGCTAATATGTGTATATACCTTCCCGGGCATTGTTAGTTGTTCCGGATTTTGGAACATAAGTTGTTCTTCCTTGGCCTCGCATTCATCACTGTAGTCGTTCAGATATTGTGAGCCGTCATCATCATGTGATTCACCCAGAAGGTCCGCTGGGTTTTCGGAGGAGCGTATCATGTCGAAGATGTCCTCTTCATGAGCTTTATCGGTATTGTCCATAGCTTAATAACTTATCCATAATAATATAGATAAAACAAATTAGTATTCAAATTAGCATGCATTCAAGAAGCAAAATAACTGATAGTTAATTAATAATGCATCATCGAATACATATATAGTAGTTCTTAGAAAAGATCTCATCTCATAATCTCGGATAACTGTTAATACATCGACTAATCCATCGATCTAGCTAATACATCATAATAATACATATATAGTAGCTAATATATCGATCTAGCTATGACCCTAGCGCCCGGCGGATATTGGGGCGGGTGGTGGACACCCAAAGAGAAGGAACCATCACAGGAACATAGCTGCAGTGAGATCCCTAAAGAATCTGCCAGGTATTGTCGGACCTGGCCTCCAAAGCTGCCATGTAGCGACAGACGTGCTCGTTCTCTTTGCTAACATGGTACTGTACCACCTCTGCGGGGGACTGTAGCCTCCGAAAACTCCATGGCCCATGCGGCCACCACCATAGAACCTCCGAGGCGACGACGGGCTGGCTCCTCACCAAGCTGCGCCGCCCGGAAGGCAGCACCTCCCAGTACCAGCCCGGCGAATCCCAATCCCTGATAGGGCCCCTCGGCTCAAGCAAGTGACCTCCTTCAGTGACTCGATGACGAGGATGTGGGATTGGCATCGTCGACGTTGAGAAGAAACACTTAATTATGAAAACAAATTAAATAAAACTTAACAAAATTAAAACTTAGCATCTAACAAATTAAACTAACCTAACTAACTAAACTAACTAAACTAACCTGATAACCTAACTAACTAACTAACTAACTAAATAGGGGTGATGTGTCGGGGTCAGGGTGTCGGGGGGTGTCATGTCGGGGTCGGGGGGGGGGGGGGGGGCTAAGCTAAACCTAAAACTAAACTAAACCTAAACTAAATTAACCCTAAACTAAATTAAACCTAAACTAAACCTAAACTAAAAAAATCTAAACTAAATTAGACCTAAACTAAACAAAATCTAAATCTAAACTAAACTAAACCTAAACTAAATCTAAACTAAACCTAAACTAAAACTAAACTAAACAAAATCTAAACTAAATTAAACCTAAACTAAACCTAAACTAAACAAAATCTAAAAAAATTAAACCTAAACTAAACCTAAACTAAAACCTAAACTAAACAAAAAAAGAGGGCAGAATCACGGCGGCCGCGGCCGGCGGCAGGGGCGGGGGCGGCCGACGGGGCTGTGGGCGGTATCCGGGTGGCGCGCGGCGTCCCGGTGGGGCTACGGGCGGTGTCGAGGCAGCGGGCGGCGGCGACGGCAATTTCCGGCAGCCTGGCGGCGCGCGAATGACCGGGATGAGGGTGATAGTATTCATACCTAGCAAGCCTTTAGTACCGGTGCGTGGCTCGGACCGGTACTAAAGACCCTTTATACCTAGGAAGCCCTAGGTTTTTTTAATTCATTATTAGTTATTATTTTTAGAAAAACCCCTAAACTTTAAAAAATCATAGAAAAAAACTATGACTCCAATGGAAATAAATAATATATGAAAAAATATCAGAAAAAAAAGAATCTGTTTATGGCGTTTCCATGCATGATTGAACAACTTAAACTAATGTATAAGACAATTTGGTTAAATGGCATTTGAAATGTCATATCTCAAGTTTGAAAAGCAGTACATATGAACTCTGAAAAGGTTGTAACTTGGAATGACATCATAATTTCACCCACATAGCAACTTCTAAAGAGTTGAGAGGGTTACGGCAAAAACTGGATGCACTTGGTGTACAAATTGGACAATCTCTTTCGAAGTATGAGGGTTTCGGACGAAAACTCTTCTATTACAAAGGGATTTCAGTTTTAATAACTTATTTTAACTCCATACTTTTTGTGTGTTCAATATGCACCATTCAAAGCGCATCATCAATTTTCAACCGTTTCTGACTGTATTTGATATTTTTCATGCATTTAATGATTTATTTTGAGCTAAATGACCCTAAATTTTAAAAGCAGTACAACTGAACTCTGAAAAGGTTGTAACTTCGCATGACATCATAATTTCACCCACATAGCAACTTCTAAAGGGTTGTGAGGGTTATGGCAAAAACTGGATGCACTTGGTGTACAAATTGGACAATCTATTTCGAAGTGTGAGGGTTTCAGACGAAAACTCATCTATTACAAAGGGATTTCATTTTTAATAACTTATTTTAACTCCATACTTTTTGTGTGTTCAATATGCACCATTCAAAGGCACATCATCAATTGTAAACCCTTTCTGACTTCATTTGATATTTTTCATGTATTTAATAATTTATTTTAAGCTAAACGACCCTGAATTTGAAAAGCAGTACAAATTAACTCTGAAAAGGTTGTAACTTGGCATGACATCATAATTTCACCCACATAGAAACTTCTAAAGAGTTGAGAGGGTTACGGCAAGAACTGTTACAAAGATACCATGCTAGAAAATGCATGCATGTCCTTCACATAGAAAGTGATGACGGTGAAGCCGGTCACATCCAAGAGTGGGATCTCGCGGTGTAAGACTTTTTCTGCGTGTTTGTCCCTTTCTTATGATTGCGCGGTAACCATGGAGAATCTTCATCATTTAACATGATGCTTGGGTCAGTCTTCACTCTGAAGGGAGGGATTTCATGAAACTTTTCATAATCTTCTAACATGTCTGTCTTGTCCTCCACTCCCACAATGTTTCTTTTCCCTGAAAGAACTATGTGGCGCTTTGGCTCATCATATGATGTATTCGCTTCCTTATCTTTTTTTCTCCTCGGTTTGGTAGACATGTCCTTCACATAGAAAACCTGTGCCACATCATTGGCTAAGACGAATGAGTCGTCTGTGTATCCAAGATTGTTGAGATCCACTGTTGTCATTCCGTACTGCGGGTCTATGTGTACCCCGCCTCCAGTATATTTGATCCATTTGCACCGAAACAAAGGGATCTTAAGATCAGGTCCATAGCCAAGTTCCCATATCTCCTCTATGTAACCATAATATGTGTCTTGAAAGTTAGTTGCATCATAGCGGACACCACTATTTTGGTTGGTGCTCCTTTTATCTTGGGCGATCGTGTAAAATGTATTCCCATTTATCTCGTACCCTTTGAAAGTCGTTACAATCGAACTTGGTGTCTTGGCCAACCAATACAGTTCATCTAGAACATCATTGTCATTGATGAGCTTTGTTTGCAACCAACCGGCAAAAGTCTCCATATGTTTATGTTCAATCCAGGGGTCAGAGTGCTCCGGGTTCTTGGACTGTACAATATCCTTGTGTTCCTCTATATATGGAGTCACCAAGGTAGAATTTGTAGAACCGTGTAGTGTGCTTGAGTGAAAGAATGCCCATCCATATTTATTGCTTCTTTCTTTCCTAATGTGCCTTTTCCACCTAGTCTCCCCTCATGCCGCGATTCAGGAAGACCAATAGGCTTAATGTTAGGAACAAAGTTAACACAAAACTCAATAACCTCCTCTGTTCCATATCCCTTGGCGATGCTTCCTTCTAGTCTAGCACGGTTATGAACATATTTCTTTAAGACTCCCATGAACCTCTTGAAGGGGAACATATTGTGTAGAAATACAGGACCCAGAATGTTAATCTCTTCGACTAGGTGAACTAGAATGTGCGTCATAATATTGAAGAAGGATGGAGGGAACACCAACTCGAAACTGACAAGACATTGGACCAGGTCATTCTGTAACCTTGGTAGGATTTCTGGATCGATTACCTTCTCATAAATTTCATTGAGGAATGCGCATAGCTTCACAATGGCTAATCGAACATTTTCCGGTAGAAGTCCCCTAAGTGCAACCAGAAGTAATTGCGTCATAATCACATGGCAGTCATGAGACTTTAGATTTTGAAATTTTTTCTCTGCCATATTGATTATTCCCTTTATATTCGACGAGAAGCCAGACGGGACCTTGATACTGAGCAGGCATTCAAAAAAGATTTCCTTCTCTTCTTTCGTAAGAGTGTAGTTGGCAGGACCTTGATACTGCTTTGGAGGCATGCCGTCATTTTTGTTAATTCTTTGCTTGTCCTCCCGTGCCTCCGGTGTATCTTTTGTCTTTCCATACATGCCCAAGAAGCCTAGCAGCTTCACACAAATATTCTTCGTCACGTGCATCACGTCGATTGCATTGCGGACCTCTAGGGCTTTCCAATATTCAAGTTCCCAAAATAGAGATTCCTTCTTCCACATGGGTGCGTGTCCGTTGGCATCATTCGGAACAGATTGTCTGCTAGGACCCTTTCCAATGATTACCTGTAAATCCTTGACCATTTCAAATATATATTCACCAGTACAGCGGCCAGGCTTCTTCCGGTTATCTGGATCACCTTTGAAATGGTTGCCTGCCTTTCTTAAGATATGCTTGATCGGTAGAAATCGACGATGTACCACGTACACATTCTTCTTACATTTATCCAAATATATACTTTCAGTATCATCTAAACAGTGCGTGCATGCATTGTATCCCTTGTTTGTATGTCCTGAAAGGTTACGAAGAGCAGGCCAATCATTGATGATTACAAACAACAACGCTCGTAGGTCAATTTCCTTCTGTGTGTGTGCATCCCATGCACGTACACATAGTTTTTTCCACAACTGTAGAGGTTCATCAACTAGTGGCCTTAGGTAGACATCAATGTCGTTGCCGGGTTGCTTAGGGCCTTGGATGAGCACTGACATCATAATGAACTTCCGCTTCATGCATAACCAAGGAGGAAGGTTGTAGATACATAGAGTCACGGGCCAGGTGTTGTGATTGGAGCTCTGCTCCCCAAAAGGACTCATGCCGTCTGTACTAAGACCAAACCATAAGTTTGTTGCGTCAGCTGCAAAGTCCTCGAACTCCCTCTCAATTTTTCTCCACTGCGACCCATCAGCGGGTGCTCTCAACATCCCGTGTTTCTTACGTTCTTCTTTGTGCCATCGCAACAACTTGGCATGCTCTTTGTTTTGGAACAAACGTTTCAACCGCGGTATTATAGGAGCATACCACATCACCTTGGTAGGAACCCTCTTCCTGTGGCGTTCACCCTCCACATCACCAGGGTCATCGTGGGGGATCTTATAGCGCAGTACACCGCATACCGGGCATGCATCCAAATTCTCGTACTCCTCACCGCGGTAGAGGATGCAGTCATTAGGGCATGCATGTATCTTCTGCACCTCTAATCCTAGAGGGTAGACAACCTTCTTTGCTTTTTACGTACTTTCAGGCAATTTGTTATCCTTTGGAAGCATCTTCTTTATCATTATCAGCAATTCTTGAAATCCCTTGTCAGTTACAGCATTCTTCGCCTTCCATTGGAGCAGTTCCAGCGTGGTACCCAGCTTTTTCTGGTCATCTTCACAATTTGGATACAATAATTTCTTGTGATCCTCTAACATGCGTTTCAACTTCAACCTCCCCTTATCATTTTCGCAGTTTCTCTTTGCATCAGCAATGACCCGACCCAAATCATCACGGGCTCATCTGATGCCTCTTCTTCAGCTTCCCCCATTGATGCCTCTTCTTTAGCTTCCCCCATTGTTTTATCAGCAAAAGGATAGTTGTCATCATCCTCTTCTTCTTCATTGCTTCCATTATAACCCCTCTTTATCCGTGCTTGGTCCAACAGCTATAGCCGGACATGAAACCGGACTTCAGCAGGTGGTAGTGAAGGGTTTTTGAGGTAGAGTAATTCCTATCATTCTTACAGTCACAACATGGACAACACATGAAACCATTCTGCTTGTTTGCCTCGGCCACACGAATAAAATCATGCAGGCCATTAAGAAACCCTGGACTTAGTCGGTCATTGTACATCCATTACCGGCTCATGTTCACTACACAACATCGAAGTGACCAAATTAATACAACTTCAGCATCACATTACAACCAAAAGTAGAGCTAGTAGTGACCAAATGTTATTACTGCATATAATAGATACTTATAGCATACATACATCTCATAAAATAACATACAAACTATCTAAAACATGTAAATGCAACGACAAATACGATCATAATCGCAACTAAAGTAACAATTGAGCCAACAACATAGTGATACCAAGCCTCTTTATCAATGGCATATTTTCTAATCTTTCTAAGCTTCATGCGCATTCCAGCCATCTTGTTCTTGTGATCATGGACGATATCGACAACATGTAACTCCAATCCCATCTTCTCATCTTCAGTTCTTTTCAATTTTTCTTTCAAATGATCAATTTCTTTTTCAGCTTGTTTTTATTTCTCGAGGAGAATTGCATAGTCGGTTGGAATTTCTGGTTCAACTACTTCCTATAGATAAAAACATCTACGTCAATTTGGTGGCATAATTAATTGTCATAGACATTAGATGATGTGTGAAATAGTTATAAAAGATAACGACATACCACATCTGAATCATAGACTGGACGAGGGCCGACGTGGGCGGATACCATAACCATGACACTATAGAATAACTAACAACAATACAGGTAAGTAAATCGTACACGCAGCTATCAAAATCATACAAATAATTTTTTTTAAAGGTTTTAAGAAGAACAAGAGGCTCACCGAGGTGGCCGGTGCCGCAACGAGACGGTGCAGACGATCAACGGTGGTTAGGACGGCCGGGGATGGGAAGGCACCAAATAAACCACACCTACACAGATGCAACCTAACAAGTTAATTTGAGCTCAAATTGCATATAAATCAAATAAACTCCCACATAATGATATCACTCCTCCAAAACCTAGCTAAAACCCAAAAATCACATATCTTTGAGCATACCACAAGCTAATTAGCAATGAGAGATGAAGGAGCAAAGTTTCTAACCTTTATGAACACTTGGATATATGGGGTGCCTTTAAATCTTGAAAAATCCTTGGCAAAATGGAGGATGAACTTTGAGCATGAAGAAGAACAGGGGAGAAAACAGAGAAATGAGAGCCCCTTCGATCGGCTGCGGACGAAGCATATTTGTAGGACGTCTTTAGTACCGGCTGGTGACACCAGCCGGTACTAAAGGTTGCCCTTTAGTACCGGTTGGTGTAACCAGCCGGTACTAAAGGTGCATGCGGGGCCCAAGTCTGATGAAAAGCCTGCCACGCCCCCTTTAGTACCGGCTTGTGACATGAACCAGTACTAAAGATCGCTCACGAGACGGTACTAAAGGTTGCCCTACTCCTAGCCGTTGGAGCCGGCATGAACTGGGACTAATACCGTCTTTAGTACCGGCTCGTAACCAGACCGAGACTAATGCTTGGGACGAAAGGTCTGTTTTCTACTAGTGCCATGAACTTGTGCTTTTGATCTCCATCTTGAAAGCACCGGCATGATCTCCATCATCACCGGCGCGACACCATGATCTCCATCAACATGTCACCATCGGGATTGTCGTGCCCATCATGCTTCTACTACTATTGCTATCATTTAGCGACAAAGTAAAGCATTACATAGAGCTTAATGATTGACACGTAGGTGATACAATAATTAAAGACAACCCTATGGTTCCTGCCGGTTACCATACTCATCGACATGCAAGTCTTGATATTCTATACAACACATGATCATCTCATACATCACATATATCACATCATGTAATTGGCCATATCACATCACAACATACCCTGCAAAAACAAGTTAGACATCCTCTAATTGTTGTTGCATGTTTTACGTGGCTGCTACGGGTATCTAGCAAGAACAATTCTCACCTACGCATAAACCACAACAATGATACATAAGTTGCTTTTCAACCTTCCCAACGACCGCCTTTGTCGAATCCGATCCAACTAAAGTAGGAGAAATAGGCACCCGCCAGCCATCTTTGTGCAACGACGTTACATGTCAGTTGATGGAACCGATCTCTCGTAAGCATACGAGTATGGTTGGTCCGGGCCGCTTCATCCCACAATACCGCTGAACCAAAACACAGTCAAGGGAGGAAGAAATTTAAGCATCAATGCCCACAAACTCTTTGTGTTCTACTCGAGATCTCATCTACACATAGACCTAGCTCTGATACCACTATTGGGGAACGTTGTATGGGAAACAAAAATTTTCCTATGCACACGCAAGGTCTATCCATGGTGATGAGCATCTATGAGAGGGAGAGTGGATCTACGTACCATTGTAGATCACTAAGCGGGAAGCATTAAGAAACGTGGTTGATGTAGTCGAACGTCTTTGCGATCCAAATCGCCGAGCGTCCCGCGATCCAATCACGACCTGTCCTGATCTAGCACCGAACGGATGTCACCTCCGCATTCAGCACACGTACGGCTTGATGATGATCTCCGCCTTCTTGATCTAGCAAGAGGGAGCGGAGATGTAGAAGAGTTTTCCAGAAACACGACGGCGTTGCGGTGATGGTGGTGGAGCTATTTCGGCTGGGGTTCGCCTAAGCACTGCAGAAAACCAATCTAGAGGAGAAACTATGCACTAGAGGAGAGGGTAGCACGTGGCTGAAAATCTAGTGCAAAAACCCTAAAACCTCTAGTATATATAAGATCAAGAGAGGAGGAGGCTTGGCCAAAGGGCCAGCCCTAGGTGGCTTCGGCTGAAGAGGATAGGAGAGGAGGAATCCTCCTCCAATCCTAGTAGGACAAGGACTCCTTCCTTTTTTGCCGTTTTTGCCTTTTTCCACCTTTTCTCTTTGGGATTTTCTTTCCCAGCCGCATGGGCCTTGTGTGGGACTTCCACCATCCCACTAAGGGCTAGTATTCACTCTCCCACAGCCCATGTAGCCTCTTGGGTCGAAATACCCCTCCCGATGGTCCCTCGGTACACTACCGGCACTCCCGGTACACTACCGATGAGCCCGAAACTTTTCCGGCGACCAAAACAGGACTTCCTATATATCAATCTTTACCTCCGGACCATTGCGGAGCTCCTCGTGATGTCTGGGATCTCATCCAGGACTCCGAACAACCTTCGGTCACCACCCTGCATAACTCTATACTACCGGAACGTCACCAAACCTTAAGTGTGCAGACCCTGCGGGTTCGAGAACTATGTAGACATGAACGAGACACCTCTGCGGTCAATAACCAATAGCTAGACCCGGATGCCCATATTGGTTCCTACATATTCGATGAAGATCATTATCGGTCGAACCACTATGTCAAGGATTCAGGTAATCCCGTATGATGTTCCCTTTGTTCTTCGGTATGTTACTTACCCGAGATTCGATCGTCGATATCTCCATACCTAGTTCAAACTCATTACCGGAAAGTCTCTTTACTCATTCCATAATACAAGATCCCGTGACTAACACTTAGTCACATTGCTTGCAAGGCTTATTGTGATGTTGTATTACCGAGTGGGCCCTGAGATACCTCTCCGTTACACGGAGTAACAAATCCCAGTCTTGATCCATGCCAACCCAACAGACACCCTCGGAGATACCTGTAGAGCACCTTTATAGTCACCCAGTTATGTTGCAACGTTTGATACACACAAGGCATTCCTCCGGTGTCCGTGATTTGCTTGATCTCATGGTCATAGGAACACATAGTTGACATGCAAAAAACTATAGCAATAAACTGACACAATCAAATGCTACATTTATAGTTTGCGTCTTGTCCGTCACATCGTTCTCCTAATGATGTGATCCCGTTATCAAATGACATCACATGTAAATGGCTAGGAAACCTTGACCATCTTTGGTCAACGAGCTAGTTCACTAGAGGCATACTAGGGACAATGTGTTGTCTATTTATCCACAAATGTAATGTGTTTCCAATCAATAAAATTATAGCATGGACAATAAACAATTATCATGAAGAAGGAAATATAATAATAAACACTTTATTTATTGCCTCTAGGGCATATTTCCAAAAGTTGGGGGTCGGGGGTCGGGTGTCTGGGGCGTCGGGGGTCGGTGGCGTCAGGGATCGAGGGTCGGTGGTCAGGGGTCAGTGGAGTCGGAGGTCGGTGGCGTTGGTGGTCGGGGGTCGATGGCGTTGGTGGTCGGGGGTCGGTGATGTTGGTGGTCAAGGGGGGGCGTTGGCGTCGGTGGTTGGGGGTCAGGGGTCGGGGGTCCCGTGCTCCGGGTCCTTTTTCCTCTTCTTCCTTCTTTTCCTTTTCCTCTTCTTCTTCTCCTCTTCTCCTCCTTTCCTTCTTCTTGTTCTTCTTGTTCTTCTTGTTCTTCTTGTTCTTCTTGTTCTTCTTGTTCTTCTTCTTCTTCTTCTTTTTCTTCTTCTTCTCCTCCTCTTCGTCTTCTTGTTCTTCTTCTTCTTAACCTAAACTAAACCCAAAACTAAACTAAACCTAAACTAAACCTAAACCTAAACCTAATTAAACTAAATCTAAAGTAAACCTAATTAAACCTAAAAAAGAGGAGGGCAGAGAAGAGAAGCTCACCTTGGGCGGCGGCAAAGGCGGGCGCAGCCGGCGACAGGGGCGGGGGCGGCCAGTTGAAGGGGCGGCGGCGACCGACGGCAAGGGCAGGGGAGGTCCGAGGCCGGCTGCAGGGGCGGGGACGGGGTCGGCCGGTGGCACGAGGGGCGGCGGCCGGTGGCATAGGGGGGTGGCTTGGGCACGAGGGAGGCTGGGGTGCGGGAAGGGGAGAGAGAGAGGGGGGTGGGGCACGCTGACATGTATACTAAGGCTCTTTGCCGTTTGCTAGCGGACGACAAAGAGCCTTAGTTAGTGGGGTGGGGCCGGGGGGGGGGGAACGCCCGTTAGATGGCCGAAGGTTTGCCGTCTGGTAGCTGACGACAACGAGAGTGGCCCTTAGCTGGTTCTCGTTGTGGGCCACCCTTCCTCTTTGCCGTCTGCTAGCAGACGACAAAGAGCTGGTTGACGGCAATGATATCTTTGCTGTCAGCTTTTTATTTGCCGTCAGTTTAATTTAAGCTAATGGCAAAGACCTGCTTTGTCGTCAGTTAGCAGACAGCAAAGATCCTGATTCCAGTAGTGATTACTCAATATGCAACGGGTTGACTTTAGGTTTGTCGAGTCTTTCCTTCCTAAACTCTCATATCATGTATATGGTGGGCACTCCCTCTGATATTGCGACTGTCAGTGATGGTGGCTCCTCCATTCATCCCCGAGTGCATTACACCAAAATGTCTAGCACATGGGAACGAAGGAGAAGCGACCCCCACGACAACCGTCGGGATTCTTCCTCTCTCATATTTCGACCGTCGGTGATGGCCGCTACCCCTCCTTTCCCTAGTGCATTACAAATGTCTAGCACAAGGAAAAGAAGGAGAAGTGATCCCCACGACAACAGTCGGGATTCTTCCTCTCATATATATATATATGTATATATATAATCTCCCTCACTAAAAGACACACAGGGAGCCGAAACAGACCTAAAGTCAACCCGTTCCATATATCGAGCAATCACATCGAAAAAATGCCCTATGTTTTGCCGGAATGACTAGCAAATCACAAGCACTTGATATGCCCTACATTGTAGCACAAGTCATGCTAAAATTCATGAAACAAATTTGGCATGACCTTTACTAAAAACTGGACATATCGAGCGACTGGAATTTGCCGGAACGGAAACGAATCAACATTCTGGCAAAACATAGGCCACTTGGAGGTACATTGTAAACAAGAACACCAAGGAATCCTCTATATTCAAAATATGACATGTTCATTCTAGCAAATGAGTAAAGCTGTGTTTCTGATAATATGCGCCCCACGCATTATACCGATAAAATATCACTAATACATTTATAATGAACTCGAATATAATATCACTAATACATCATCCCAAATAATCCAGTTAATGCATCATCAAATATTAAATAATATATCTCTAATATTATCATATAACATCACTAATACAGATCAAATATCCTAGAATCCAAAGTGGAGGACGGTGAACTCGGTTAACTAGCAGTCTCTGAGTCGCTGGCGGTGGACACCCAAAGATAAGGAACCATCACGAGATCATAACTCGGGTGAGATCCCTGAAGAATCTTCCAGGTATTGTTGAACCTAGCGTCCAACGCCGCCATGTAGCAACAGACGTGCTCGTCCTCCTCCCTAACACGGCAACGTACCACCTCCACGGGGGCCCACTCCCTCCGCAGCAAAAGTGCCCCACGTGACCGCCACCACAGAAGATCCGGGTCGATGACGAGACCTGGATTCCTCACCAAGCTCCGAGCCTGGGAAGGTAGCACCTCCTAGTGCCAGCCCGGCGGAGCCTAGTCCCAGACATGGCACCTATCAAGCAGGATCTCGCGGACCACTCTACAACGAGAATGCGGGCCGGGCATCGTCGACGTCGAGACAAATTCCTATGAGAAAAATATATAACTTGAAAAAAATGCAATAAGGTTTTTCATATGTGGAACATTCATATTTGGCTCTAAACTAACTTAGTTAACAAACCTAACCATAGAATCAACCTAACCGTAGAATCATACTAACCCCCTAATCAACCTAATCCTAGAATCAACCTACCAACCTATCCCTAGAATTAACCTAACCCCCTATCAACCTATGCCCCCTAATCAATGAAACCCTAGAATCAACCTAACAAACCTAACCTGAGGAGGGAGGGGAGAGGGAAGAGGGAGGAAGGAGAGAGTAAGGGCTACCTGTGGAGGGAGGGGCGCGACGTTGAGGGAGGGGGCGACGACGAGGGAGGCCGCGACGGTGAGGAAGCGGGCAACAGTGAGGGAGGTTGCGATGGTTGAGGGAGAGGAGTGACGGCGAGGGAGGCCACAACGGCGAGGGAGGGCGGGCGACGTCGAGTGAGGACCGAGGCGCTACGGTGGTGGCATTGAGGTGATGGCGATGACAATGGCAGTGGTCGGGGTAGAAGAGTGATGAGAGGGAGAGGAGATCGAATGGGAAGAGGGAGACGTGGGATTGAATGGGGAGTGGGAGTCAACGGTGGGGGTCGAGTAGCAGTAGCGCTGGAACAGAAAAGCGCTACTGCTAAAGTATTAGTAGTAGCGTTGTATTCTCGACAGCGTTGCTACTACCAATACTGTCGGTTGGCTCGTCGGGTCCCGATTAGCAGTAGTGATTTTTTTATGTTTACAACGCTACTACTAACTACTTACTTGTAGCACTTCCTAAATACAAGGCTAGTTGTAATTAGCAGCAGCGCTTGTTACTTTCCAGCGCTACTGATATTGTCCTGTCTATAGGCTTTATCCTAGTAGTGGGTGATGACGATGGCGTTGATTTCCCCTCTCCAGAGCCCAAAACGGACTCTAGATCTAGCTCCTCAGGAAGAACAGGAGGCGGCGGCGGCACCATACCGTGAAACCCGATGAACTCTTCTCTCTGATTTTTCCCCATGAATAGGGTTATGTGGAGCTAGAGAGTGCTGGAAATATGCCCTAGAGGCAATAATAAATTGGTTATTATCCTATTTCCTTGTTCATGATAATCGTTTATTATCCATGCTATAATTGTGTTGATCGGAAACTCAGATACATGTGTGGATACATAGATAACACGATGTCCCTAGTATGCCTCTAATAGACTAGCTTGTTGATCAAAGATGGCTATGGTTTCCTAGTCGTGGACATGAGATGTCATTTGATAACGGGATCACTTAATTAGGAGAACGATGTGATGGACAAGACCCAAACTACAAACGTAGCATATGATCATGTTAGTTTATTGCTACTATTTTCTACATGTCAAGTATTTGTTCCTATGACCATGAGATCATTCAACTCACTGACACCGAGGAGTACCTTGTGTGTATCAAATGTCGCAACGTAACTGGGTGACTATAAAGGTGATCTACAGGTATCTCCGAGGGTATCTGTTGGGTTGGCATGGATCAAGACTGGGATTTGTTACTCCGTGTGACGAAGAGGTATCTCATGGCCCACTCGGTAATACAAGACACAATAAGCCTTGCAAGCAATGTGACTAAGTGTAAGTCACGGGATCTTGTATTACGGAACGAGTAAAGAGACTTGCCGGTAACAAGGTTGAACTAGGTATGGAGATACCAATGATCAAATCTCGGGCAAGTAACACACTGAAGAACAAAGGGAACATCATACGGGATTAACTGAATCCTTGACATAGAGGTTCGGCCGATAAAGATCTTCATAGAATATGTAGGAACCAATATGGGCATCCAGGTCCCGCTATTGGTTATTGACCGTAGAGGTGTCTCAGTCATGTCTACATAGTTCTCGAACCCGTAGGGTCTGCACACTTAAGGTTCGGTGACGTTTTGGTAGTATAGAGTTATGTATGGTGGTGACCGAAGGTTTTTTGGAGTCCTGTATGAGATCCCAGACGTCATGAGGAGCTCAGGAATGGTCCGAAGGTAAATATTGATATATAGGAAGGCCTGTTTTGGTCGCCGAAAAAGTTTCGGGCTCATCGGTAGTGTACCGGGAGTGCCGGTAGTGTACCGGGGGACCATCGGGAGAGGTATTTCGACCCAAGAGGCTACATGGGCTGTGGGAGGAGGTAAACCATCCCCTAGTGGGCTGTCCGAAGCCTCCTCTAAGGGCCCATGTGGCTGGAGTGGTTTGAGAAGGAAAAAAAATCCAAAGGTGGAGAGGTGGAAAGAGTTTCCAGGTGGAAAGGAGGAATCCTACTCCTAATAGGATTGGAGTAGGACTCGTCCACCTCGAATTTCGACCAAACCTTGAGGGTTTGAGGCTGCCTCCTCCCCTCCCTCCCTCCAATATATACTAGAGGATTTAGAGGAAAAAGCTAACCCTAATAGCCACGTGCTACCTCTCCTCTAGATCGCAGTTTCTCCTCTAGATCGGTTTTCAACGGTGCTTAGGCGAAGCCGTGCTGGAATAGCTCCACCACCATCACGGCAACACCGTCGTTCTGCCAGAGAACTCATCTACCTCTCCCCTCCATCTTGCTGTATTAAGAAGGCGGAGATCGTCATCGAGCTATACATGTGCTGAACGCGGAGGTGCTGTCCATTCGGTGCTAGATCGGAAGGACCGTGATCAAGATCGCGAGACGGATCATGATGAGATCACGGGACGGATCATGATGAGTTCGCGAGACGGATCGTGATTGGATCACGGGACGGATCATGATGAGATCACGGGATGCTTGGCGATTTGGATCGCGAAGACGTTCAACTACACCAACCGCATTTGTTAACGCTTCCTGCCTAGCAAATCACGAAGGGTATGTAGATCCACTCTCTCTCTCGTAGATGCTCATCACCATGGATCGATCTTGTGTGTGCGTAGGAAATTTTTTGTTTCCCATGTAACGTTCCCCAACAGTGGCATCATGAGCTACATCTATGTGTAGATGATATCTCGAGTAGAACACAAAGAGTTTGTGGACGTTGATGCTTAGATTGCTTCCTCCCTTGGTAATGTATTGGTTCAGCGGTATTTTGGGATGAAGCGGCCTGGACCAACTTTACTCGTACGCTTACGAGAGACCGGTTCCATCGACTGACGTGTAACTTCGTGGAAAAAACATGGTGGCGTGTTTCTGTTTCTCCTACTTTAGTTGGATCGGATTCGACAAAGGTGGTCTTTGAGAAGGTTGAAAAGAAACTTAAGTATCACCATTGTGGTTTTGCGTAGGTGAGAATTGTTCTTGCTACATATCCGTAGCAGCCACGTAAAACAAGCAACAACAATTATAGGACATCTAACTTGTTTTTGCCGGGTATGTTGTGATGTGATATGGCCAATTACATGATGAGATATATGTGATGTATGAGATGATCATGTGTTATATAGAATATCACGACTTGCATGTCGATGAGTAAGGCAACCGGCAGGAGCCATAGGGTTGTCTTAATTATTGTATAACCTGCGTGTCAATCATTAAGTGCTATGTAATGCTTTACTTTATCGCTAAACGGTAGCAATAGTAGTAGAAGCATGATGGGCGTAACAACCCCGACGGCGACACGTTGATGGAGATGAAGATGATGGAGATCATGGTGTCATGCCGGTGACGATGGAGATCATGCCAGTGCTTTCAAGATGGAGATCAAAAGCTCAACTTCATTGCCATATAATGACACTTATGATTTGCAAGTGATGTTAATCCTTTTATGCACCTTGTTTTGCTTAGGACGACGGTAGCATTCTAAGGTGATCCCTCACTTAAATTTCAAGATAAATTGTGTTCTCCCCGAGTGTGCACCGTTGCGAAAGTTCGTCGTGTCGAGACACCACGTGATGATCGGGTGTGATAGGCTCTACGTTCACATACAACAGGTGCAAGCCAGTGTTGCACATGCGGAACACTCGGGTTAAACTTGATGAGCCTAGCATGTATAGACATGGCCTCGGAACACAAGAGACCGAAAGGTCGAAAATGAGTCATATAGTAGATATGATCAACATGATGATGTTCACCATTGAAACCACCTCAACTCACGTGATGATCGGACTTGAGTTTGTGAATTTGGATCATGTATCACTCGAATGACTGGAGGGATGTCAATTTGAGTGGTAGTTCTTAAGTAATATGATTAATTGAACTCATTATCATGAACATATTCAATAGTGTCTTTGCAAATTATGTTGTAGATTACTATCTCACGCTGTAGCTCCCTTGAATTTTTATATGTTCCTAGATAAATAGAGTTGAAAGATGATGGTAGCAATATTGCGGACTGGGTCCGTTATCTGAGGATTGTCCTCATTGCTGCACAGAAGGCTTATGTCCTTAATGCACCGCTCGGTGCACCACCCCCTCTAGCGTCGTCTGTAGATGTTGTGAAGATCTGACATGCACGTTCCGATGACTACTTGATAGTTTAGTGCGTCATGCTTTACGACTTAGAATTGAGGCTCCAAAAGATTTTGAACGTCATGGAACATATGAGATGTTCTAAGAGCTGAAATTGGGATCTCAGGCTCATGCTCGTGTTGTGAGATATGAGATGTCCAACAAGATTCTTTGCCTGCAAGATGAAGGAGAATGTCTCAATCATTGAGCATGTGCTCAGATTGTCTGGGTGCTACAATCGCTTGAATTGAGTGGGAGTTGATCTTATAGATAAGAAAGTGATTGATATAATTTTACAAGTCACTGTCACTAAGCTACTAGAGCTTCATGGTGAACTATAAAATGCGAGGGATGGAAATGATGATCCCTGAGCTGTTCGTGATGTTTGACACCGCGAAGGTAGAAATCAAGAAGGAGCATCAAGTGTTGATGGTTAGTAAAACCACTAGTTTCGAGAAGGGCAAGGGCAAGAAGGGAAACTTCATGGATGGCAAGTCAGTTGCTGCTCCAGTGAAGCAACCCAAAGTTGAACCCAAAACAAAAACTAAGTGCTTCTATTATGAGGAGAATGGTCGCTGAAGTGGAACAACCCTGGATACTTGGTAGATAAGAAGGCTGGTAACGTCGACATAATTATATTTGATATACGTGTTATTGATGTGTACCTTGCTACTACTCCTAGTAGCACGTGGGTATTGGATGCCGGCTCAGTTGCTAAATGTTAGTAACTCGAAATAAAAGCTACGAAATAAACGGAGACTAGCTAAGTGTGAGGTGATGATGTGTTGGAAATATTTCGAAGGTTGATGTGATCAACGTCTCACGTTCTCTCTAGCTTCGGAGTAGTGACGAACCGAAATAAATGTTATTTGGTGTTTGCGTTGAGCATGAACGTGATTAGATCTCGTTTATTCCAATACGGTTATTCATTTAAGTCAGAGAATAATGGTTATTCTGTTTACATGAATAATACCTTCAATGGTCGTGCACCCAGTGAGAATGGTTTGTTGAATCTTGATCGTATTAATACACATGTTCAAAACATTGATGCCAAAAGATACAAAGTTAATAATGATAGTACCACATACTTGTGGCACTTCCGCTAAATGTCATATTGGTATAAAGCGCATGAAGAAACTCCATGTTGATGGATCTTTGGACTCATTCGATTTCGAATCGGTAGAGACATGCGAACCATGCCTCTTGGGCAAGATGACTAAGGACCCCGTTTTCCAGATTGATGGAGCGGGCAAGTGATCTATTGGAAATGGTACATGTTGATGTATGCAATCCAATGAGTCTTGTAGAGTGCGGTGGATATTGTTATTTTCTTACCGTCACTAATGATTTGAGTAGATATAATGTATGTTTACTTAACGAAACACAAGGCTGAATCATTTGAAAAGTTCAAGCAAATTCAAAGTGAAGTTTAAGATCATCATGAGAAGAAGATAAAAAAGTCTGCGATATGATCGTGGAGGTGAATATCTGAGTTACGAGTTTGGCATACAACCTTAGACAATGTGAAAGTCATTTCACAACTCACGCCACCTGGAACACCATAGTGTGATGGTGTGTCCGAACGTCATAGTCGTGCTCTATTGGATATGGTGTGGGCTATGATGTCTCTTATCGTTTTGCTAATATAGTTTTGGGGTTATGCATTAGAGACAAATACATTCACTTTAAATAGGGCAACATCTAAATCCGTTGAGATGACGCCATGTGAATTATGGTTTGATAGAAACCTAAGCTGTCATTTCTTAATGTTTGGGGCTGCGACGTTTGTGTGGAAAAATGTTTTCACCTAATGAGCTTGAACCCAAAGCGAACAAATGCATCTTCATAGATTACCCTAAGAGCAGGTGGGTGAACCTTCTATCTAAAATCCAAGCATAAAGTGTTTGTTGCTAAAACTGGTCCTTTCCTGAGAAAAAGTTTCTCTTGAAAGAATTGAGTGGGAGGAAGATAGAACTTGATGAGGTTGTTGAACCTTTGTTTCAACCAGAGAGTAGCGCAGCACAGAAATATGTTTCTATGGAACCTACATCAGTTGAAGAGGAAGTAAATGATGATGATCATGAAGGTTCGGATCAAGTTACTATCAAACCTCGTAGGTCGACAAGGATGCGTACTGCTCCTGAGTGGTACGACAACCCTGTCTTGGAGGTCATGTTTTTGGACAACGATGAACCTATGAGATATGCAGAAGCGATGACGGGCCCGGATTCCAACAAATGGTTAGAGGCCATGAAATCCGAGAAAGGATCCATGTATGAAAACCAAGTATAGACTTTGGTAGACTTGCTCATTGGACGGCAAGTCATTGAGTACAAATGGACCTTTGAGATGAAGACAGACGCTGATGGTAAATGTCACCATTTACAAAGCTCGACTTGTCACAAAGAAGTTTCCAACTAGTTCAAAGAGTTGACTGTGATGAGACTTTCTCACTCGTAGCGATGCTAAAGTCTGTTGGAATTATGTTAGTAGTTGCTGCATTTTTCAATTATGAAATCTGGCAGATGGATGACAAAACATCTTTTCCTTAACAGTTTACTTGAGGAAAAGTTGTATGTGATACAACCAGAAGGTTTTGTCAGTCCTAAGGATGCTAAAAGTTAAGCAAGCTTCATTGACCCTTCTATGGACTGAAGCAAGCATCTCAGAGTTGGAATATACACTTTGATGAGGTGATCAAAGTTTTTGAGTCTATACAAAGTTTATGAGAAACTTGTATTTACAATAAAGTGAGTGGGAGCACTATAGAGTATCTGATAAGCATATGTGGTTGACATATTGTTGATAGAAAATGATGTAGAATTTCTAGAAAGCATAAAGGGTTGCTTGAAAGGAGTTTTTCAAAGGAAGACCTGGATAAAGCTACCTAATTGTTGAGCATGAAGATCTATAGAGATAGATCAAGATGCTTGATGAGACTTTGAATGAGTACATACCTTGACAAGATTTTGAAAGAGTTCAAAATGGATTAGTCAGAGAGAAGTGTTCTCGCCTGCTTTGGAAGGTGTGAAGTTGAGTGAGACTCAAAGCTGGACCAGGGTAGAAGAAAGAGAAAGGACGAATGTCGTCCCCTATGCCTTAGCCATAGGCTATGTATAGTATGCCATGCTGTGTACCGCACCTGTGTATGCCTTGCCATGAGTCTGTCAAGGGGTACAAGAGTGATCCAGGAGTGGATCACTGAACAGCGGTCATGATCATCCTTAGTAATTAAAGACTAAGGAAACGTTTCTCGATTATGGAGGTAAGAAAGAGTTCATTGTAAAGAGTTACATCGATGCAAGCTTTGACACCAATCCGGATGACTCTTAGTAGCAATCCGGATACGTATAGTAGAGCGGCCATTTGGAATAGCTCCAAGTGGAGTGTGGTAGCAGTGTTTACAATTTGACATAGAGATTTGCAAAGTACACACGGATCTAAATGTCACAGACCCGTTGACTATAAGACCTCTCTCACATGCAAAGCATGATCGAGCCCCAAAATTCATTGGGTGTTAGATTCATAACAATGCAAGTCACATGGTGATGTGAACTTGATAATTGACTCTAGTGCACGTAGGAGACTGATGGAAATATGCCCTAGAGGCAATAATAAATTGGTTATTATCATATTTCTTGCTCATGATAATCGTTTATTATCCATTCTATAATTGTGTTGATCGGAAACTCAGATACATGTGTGGATACATAGACAACACCATGTCCCTATTATGCCTCTAAAAGACTAGCTCGTTGATCAAAGATGGCTATGGTTTCCTAGTCATGGACGTGATATGTCATTTGATAACGGGATCACGTCAGAATGATGTGATGGACAAGACCCAAACTACAAACGTAGCATATGATCATGCAACTCACTAACACCGGAGGAGTACCTTGTGTGTCGCAACGTAACTGGGTGACAAAAAAGGAGCTCTACAGGTATCTCCGAGGGTGTCTGTTCGGTTGGCATGGATCAAGACTGGGATTTGTTACTCCGTGTGATGGAGAGGTATCTCAGGGTCCACTCGGTAATACAACGTCACAATAAGCCTTGCAAGCAGTGTGACTAAGTGTTAGTCATAGGATCTTGTATTACGGTACGAGTAAAGAGACTTGCCGGTAACGAGGTGGAACTAGTTATAGAGATACCGACGATCGAATCTCGGGAAGTAGCATACAGAGGAACAAAGGGAACATCATACGGGATTAACTGAATCCTTGACATAGAGGTTCGACCGATAAAGATCTTCGTAGAATATGTAGGAACCAATATGGGCATCTAGGTCCCGCTATTGGATATTGACCATAAAGTTGTCTCAATCATGTTTACATAGTTCTCGAACCCGCAGGGTCTGCAAACTTAAGGTTCAGTGACGTTTCAGTAGTATAGAGTTATGTATGGTGGTGACCAAAGGTTGTTTAGAGTCCCGGATGAGATCCCGGACATCACGGGGAGATCCGGAATGGTCCGAAGGTAAAGATTTATATATAGGAAGTCCTGTTTTTGTCGCCGGAAAAGTTTCGGGCTCATCGGTAGTGTACCGGGAGTGCCGGTAGTGTACCGGGGGACCATCGAGAGATGTATTTCGACCCAAGAGGCGACATGGGCTGTGGGAGGAGGTAAAGCAGCCCCTGGTGGGCTGGCCGAAGCCTCCTCTAAGGGTCCATGTGGCTGGAGTGGTTTGAGAAGGAAAAAAAACCCAAAGGTGGAGAGGTAGAAAGAGTTTCCAAGTGGAAAGGAGGAATGCTACTCCTAATAGGATTGGAGTAGGACTCCTCCACCTCCAATTTCGACAAAACCTTGAGGGTTTGAGGCTGCCTCCTCCCCTCCCTCCCTCCTATATATACTCGAGGATTTAGAGGAAAAAGCTAACCCTAATAGCCACGTGCTACCTCTCCTCTAGATCGCAGTTTCTCCTCTAGATCGGTTTTCAGCGGTGCTTAGGCGAAGCCCTGCTGGAATGGCTCCACCACCATCGCCGCAACGCCATCGTGCTGCTGGAGAGCTCATCTACCTCTCCACTCCCTCTTGCTGGATCAAGAAGGCGGAGATCGTCATCGAGCTGTACATGTGCTGAACGCGGAGGTGCCGTCCGTTCGGCGCTAGATCGGAAAGACCGTGATCAAGATCGCAAGACATATCGTGATGCGATCGCGGGACGGATCCTTATGAGTTCGCGAGACGGATCATGATTGGATCGCGGGACGGATCATGATGAGATCGCAGGATGCTCGACGATTTGGATCGCGAAGATGTTCGACTACACCAACCACGTTTCTTAATGCTTCCCACTTAGCGATCTACAAGGGTATGTAGATCCACTCTCCTTCTCGTAGATGCTCATCACCATGGATAGATTTGGCGTGTGCGTAGGAATGTTTTTGTTTCCAATGCAACGTTCCCCAACACAAAGGACGTCGGAGAAGCCACAAGGGCCTCACAAGCCTGCTAGGCGCGACTGGGGGTGGCCACGCCTAGCAGGCCCGTGGCCTGCAAGTGGCCCCCTCTAGTTGATTCTTGCGCCAGTATTCTCCATAAGTTTTCAGGACAATCCAAGAACTTTTATTTCTGGACAAGAATAACACCAAGGCAATTCTGCTGAAAACAATGTCAGTCCGGGTGAGGTCCATTCAAATTATGCAAATTAGAGTCCAAAACAAGGGCAAAAGAGTTTGGTAAAGTGGATACGATGGAGACGTATCAACTCCCCCAATCTTAACCCATTGCTTGTCCTCAAGTAATTTAGTTGATAAACTGAAAGTGATAAAGAAAAACTTTTACAAACTTTGTTTGATCTTGTTGTTATAAATACGTCTAACTGATGTTCAGGTTTTCAGCGAAGATCATGGACTAACCACATTCACAATAACATTTAGGCCTCACATTTACTCCTATCAATGACATAATCAACTAGCGAGAAATAATAATAACTCTCGGATGACAACACTTTTTCAAAACAATCATGATACAATATGAAAAAATGGTATCTCGCCAGCCCTTTATGAGATCACAAAACATAAATGCAGAGCACCTCTAAAGAATAGGGACCGACTAGACATTGTAATTCATAGTGAAAGAGATCCAGTCATGATCATACTCAATATCAATTAACAGCAAAACATACAAATGACGGTGGTGCTCTCTAACCGGTGCGTTTTTATAAGAAGATGATGACTCAACAATAAAGTAAATGGAAAGGCCCTTCACAGAGGGAAGCATCCATTGCTCACATAACGACCAAGAGGTTATAAACATCTTCCATGCTAGATACCTTATAGGCGGTTCCCAAAAAAATGATAAAGTTTTTACCCCCCCTCTACCAATCAATCACACTCCATGGAGAGCCGAATCCACGGGTACCGTCCATACAAACACAGTCCTGGGGAGTTTTGTTTAATTATATTTTGCTTTTTATTTCGATCATGGAACTGGGCATCCCGATTACCATCCACTTTCTCGTTAATGATAGTGAATCAACACATATCGTGAGAATAACCCACCTAGCATGGAAGATACTGATAGCCTCCAGTAGCCACATGAGGTATTTGGGCATACAAAACATAATGTTTATTTGAAGGTTTAGAGTTTGGCACATGCAAATTTACTTGGAACGGCAGGTAAATACCGCATATAGGTAGGTATGGTGGACTCATATGGAACAACTTTGGGTTTGAGGAATTGGGTGCACAAGAAGTATTCCCGCTTAGTACAAGTGAAGGCTAGCAAAAGATTGGGGTGCGACCGACTAGAGAGAGACACAGTCATCAACATGCTTTGAGATTAACCAAAATTGAATGCAAGCATAAGTAGGATATAAATCACTATGAACATAAATATCGTAGAGGCTATGTTGATTTTGTTTTAGCTACATGGATGAACATGTGCCAAGTCGAGCCACTTGAATCGTTCAGAGGAGGATACCATTCCATCATACTACATCACAACCATTTTAATATGCATGTTGGAACCCAAAACAAACCATTATCCACTCTTAGTGTGATAGCCCAAGTGCTGCCCCTACCTTTTATGGCATGTATTCTTATGTGAACCTTGTTGTCATGAGTTTAGTGAAATGAGTTTGCTCCTTGTCATGCCTTGTCTCATGCATTCATGCATCATGCATCATATCATTCATGTAATGCCATGCCTTTGTTTTGTGATGTGACCTTGTTGTGATTGGGAGTGATATTGTGATGTGTCATGTGGTTAGAGTGTGGGTGGTGCCACACTCCTTCCCCCCTTTGTTATTCCATTGGCATTTTATCAACAGAATTAACTTGCTAATAAAATTGTTTAAAAATGTTCAGGAGGTAGTTAACAATGTTTGATAATTGTGTGTGTGGTTCTTTTGGTGTTTTGAGCTATATGTATTTGGGGTTTTAAATAACAAGGGGGCTGTTGTTTTTAAAACTATTTAAATTAGTTGCTCCAAAAATCAACATGATATTTTTGTTAAAAAGGTCTTAATTTCTTGTTTGTAAAAGTGTTTTTGTTTTGACAAAAAACCCTTTTATATAATTCTGTGGGGTTTTGTAAGTGTGCTGTTTTTTTAAATAAAAAGGCTCTGTTTGTTTTTCGGTGAGAGAGAGAGCTCAGGATTGGGCCTCTCCTTCTCCCGCGTGGCCCAGCCCAAGGTGGCCTAGCGGCTAACTGCCCCGTCGGCGCTTTCCATCAGCTTCAGCAGAGCAGAGTGAGAGAGAGCGCGTCATCGCCGTCCCTTTTCGCCATCCGTCGCCATCAGCTCCGGGGTATTTAAACCTCTCGACGTGCGTGCTCGTTCGCCCTAGGTTTCTGCTCCTCCTTCCAGCCGCCGCCACTCCCATCTCCCTCTCTAGCCTTCTCCTCCTCCCCTTCTTCTTCCCCCCTCGGTGAGGTTCAGAGAGAGCAGGTATGTTTAGAGAGAGGACGCGCTGGTCGTCTTCGCCGCCGTCGCCGCGTCTCCGGTGGCCCTCGTCGCTGGTGGACATGGCATGGAGCATGGGGTCGTCTCCCGTGTTCCTTTACCGCCGCTAGGCAGGTGAGGAGTACCTCCACGCAGCGCCACTTCGCATCGCCGTCGACCGCAAGGAGAAAGGTCGTCGCTGGCGTCTTCTTCCCCTCCTTCTCGCCGTCGTCCGCATCCCCTACGTCTCTAAGACCCCCTCGGTGAGCAGCCAGTCCTTGCTGCCCTCTCTTCCTGCCGTGGCCCGTGGTATCATCGCCGTCGTGTTCATCACCGCCGGTCGGAAATGTGAGCGCTTGTGCTCGCCTTCGTTCTCCTCGTCGCAAGATGAGCAGAGGAATGGGTTCCCCGTAGATCCCGCGTGCCTCGCGTAGAACCAGTGGCTCCGCTAGTGCTGTAGGCCACCGGAATTTGCCCGTTGTCGTTCCTCTCTCATCGGTGTTTGTTTCGTCAGTTACAAGCTCGAGCTGTTAGTACTAGTGGGCTCGATGCCCTCCTTTGTTAATACCCGAAGCAGTAGCGTAGTGGTAGCGCTCGGGGGTGCCGACCCGTAGGTCGTGGGTTCGATCCCCAACCCCCCTTTTTTTCTTTCCTTTGTTTTATTTTTTATTTCTTGTATGATGTGGTAGTGTATGTGTGTGTATGTGTATACATACATGTATAGATAGTTGTTTTTTCTTTTCCCTTTTCTGTTTAGACATATATGTGTTGGAGTGTATGTGTGTGAGTGAGGTGCTACATGCAGGTGTATGTGCATATATGCACTTGTGCATATATGTGTGCATATGTGTGTGTGTGTGTGATGAGCACGCACACACATAGGTGTGTGTGTGTTCATGCGTCTGGGTGTGACCATATGCACTTGTGCCTATGTAGCTATGTGTGTGTATGTGTGGTAGTGTGTGTGTAGGGTTGTGTGTATGTGTGTGACAAGTGGGCCATGCCCCACTTGTCATACACTATTTATTATTTTAGCATGTGCCATGTTTTGTAGTGATATTTAGTTCTTTTCATTTTATAGCAATATTGCCAAATCTGGACAAGCTCGAATATGCTCATGTGCATTTAGGTTATGTTTTCACTTATAAGAGAGGATGATGATTTTGCGATGTAGTTTTTGTCATGATGCTCCATGTGACTATATGGGTATGATACATGAATTTGGGGTAGAAAAATCCCAGGATTTCATTGGTGCTATTGGTTTGGTCTTTTGAGGATGTTTGACAAAATGTCATTTTATCTCATAGTGCCATTTTGTCATTTTTGCCATGTTTAATCCATACATACTGTGATGTTTATGCCAACATGAATATGGTAGTCTTTGATGTGTAGAATGACATGGTATTTATCTTTGTCATGATCAACTTGCAAATAAGTGGGAACCATGCTCTAAAGTAGCCACTAAAATGTTGTTGTTTTCAACCATGCCAAATATTTCCAAGTCTGAGAATCTGCTGTTATTTTTATGCCATGAAGAGTGGTTGCTATCTTGTGATATGTTGTGAATTAGCTCAAGCTCAATGCTAGTGATTTGAAGTATATGTTGTATTCTAGCATCCTGCTAATTTTCATGTCATAAGGTGGTCTCTAACACCATTAGTTTCTGCTGTCAACTTGCTATCAGACTAACTCAGATTCTAGAAAACTGTTATTTTCACTAAGTCCCAGATTTCTGTTTCATCATGCCAACTTGTGAGCTTCATGATTATTGACGTGTGCCTCCTTTACAGATTGTGTAGTTGGATAAGTTGATAAGCATGTTATGTAGTTTCTGTCAATACCTTGTTTCAGGTTGTAGGCTTCCTGTAGCTCAAGTTGTTTGCTGTGTAAGTTGCTATGTTGCTGTTTTGTGGCAGATTGTTGTTTTATTGTTTTGTGACTTGTGGGAGCTATACTCCATGGAATTGCTTGATATTTGGATCTATTGTGGTTGGTTTTTCGTTGCCTAACCAATGGCTACCTTGGAATGCCAAGGAATAGCCCAGGTCGTTCTTGTCTTGTGTTTTGCCTTCGTATCTTGTCATGAGCGTATCGTGAGAACCGTAACTTCGTTTCTTACGTTCTACATATGCATTTTTATCGTCTTTGCATGATGCATCCATATTTTCCATGTTCATGCATGTCTAAGTGAATTAACATGAGGTTCTGTCCAGATTCATTAATAACCAATCCTTTGCATGTGAAACATGACTAGTTAGGATTGCCATGCTAAAACTTGTCAAATAAGCTTGCATCATTCTTGCTTGTGCATTGCACCTTGGTTGCTTGTTTATTCTTGCTGTTTATTTTGGGTAGACGCGAACGTTGAACCTGAGTACGAAGAGCCAGGTGAGTACAACTACGAGGATCCCGCTACTTGTTCCACTGAAGAACCAACAGGCAAGATGATCGTACCCGGATCCCGATACTATTTTTGCTTGCTAATTGTCTCGCTCTTAACGTTACAATTGCGCTACCTACCACTTGAATGTCAGCCTCCTATTTGCCATGATACCTTCTAACCCTCCACGTCCTAGAAAACCTTTGATTGGCTAAGTTACCGCTGCTCAGCCCCTCTTATAGCATTCTAGATGCAGGTACAGGTTGTTCCATGTGATAACATGGATTTGGCATATCACAATATTATCTGTTATTTAATTTAATGCACATATATATCTTGGTGTTGGTGGAAGGCTTGACATTTTGCTAGGTGATTTGTTCCGCTGTCTCTGCCATAGTTTCTGGTTACCGGTGTTATGTTTCCATACTTTGCGCTCCTAACATGCTCGGGGTTGTTATGGGGACCCCCTTGTTATTCGGTTAAGATTAAAACTTGTCTGGCAAGGCCCAACTTTGGTACTACATTTTCTTAATAACCTAATAAAATTTGCATAGGGCTTTGCAATCCCATGAATAATTAATCAACCCCCGGGCCAGTGCTGCTCATGAGTGTTGCTCCAAACTAGAGCACTGTGCGGGGACAACCCGGGGCAACTTGGGAGATTCTATCAGGCCACCGTACGTGTCACTTATCCGTCGTGTCCCGACAACGAGGTAAGTGGATCTTATCGGGTTCGTCGACACGTCGGGTGGTCTTGTTGGATTTGTTTACCTCTATCGAGTGCCTTGCGTGAGGAGCTCTGACTTTCTTTGGGCTATCTCGAGGTGTTGGAATTCCTTTGGAGTTGCCTAGGATGATCACAAGATCCGTGGTCGAGGCTATTCCCGCGGAGTGTGGTTAATTTGTGATGGACTAGTTGGAGCACCCCTGCATGGTCAAATCATTCGGAAAGTCGTGCCCGAGGTTATGTGGCAACTTGGATATGTGTTTAATGCCTGGTTATAGTTAACTTGAAGTAAACTCTATTAAAATGCACCAACTGTGTGAGTAACCGTGATCGTCTCTGCTCGTGAACATGATCCGAGAGAGAACACAGTGGGGTTATGATTAACGTATGTAAGTGTTTAGGATCTCATAGAGGTCATTCTAGATTCGATCATTTATCATAGGCCACATATTTACTTCATGTTACGTAAGTTTAGCCACCATAAATGCTTAGTGCTGCTGCAAACTAAACACATACCCCATCCCAACCTTTAAGCTTGAATTGTCTCGGTACCAGGGCGCATGATTGCTGAGTCCTTGTGGCTCACAAATTACTACCACCATCCAGGTACATGTACGTATGAGTTCATGCAGGATGATCTGACGCAGCTCTAGTGGGAGTATGACGAGGAAAGAGGCAGGATGTATGTGACTTATCTGGATGAGTAGAGGACCATGGTCGTGATCTTCGGGACTAGCGAGATAGTATCATTGCATCTGCTTTTATCGTTTGTTTTCGTCCGTAGTTGGACCCTGTCTTCATACTGATGTTTGATTCTTGTGTCGAATTGTAATTTAGTATGTGGCGAGTGTAAGCCAACTCATATACGCATCTCTTCTTTAATGTATGCTGTAATGATGCTATACTTGCGAAAGACGAGATGCGCCTCTATCCCTTGCCGAGGCCCCATGCCTTAATTAGGATAGGCGCACATCTTGGGTGTGACACTTAGCTAATTCAGAATGGGATGAGTAACTATAATCTCCAATTGTCATTGGAAATATGTTTCACCCATGATGAACTGAATCGAAATGATGAGCTAAACATATTTACAAAAGCAAGATAGGTCGAGTTCATACCAGCTTTTCTCCATCTCATTCTTTTCATCGAATATCATCATTATTGCCTTTCACTTGCACGATAGAACGGTGTGGATAATAATAAGAGTACACCTGCATTGGACTAAGCAGGGATCTACAAACAATAACTCAAAGGAGAAGACAATGTAACATGGGCTCTTTAATAGGTAAAATATAATGCATATGAGAGCCACTCGACATTTTCATTGTGGTCTTCTCCTTATGACCCAAGGAAACAAAAATCAAAACAAGAACGAGAAAACTATTTACACGGGAAAGTTCCCAACAAGAAAAAGAACAACAATTTTTTGGGGGGTTTTATTTTTAATGCTACAACAAAGCAATTGGAAATAAAGCTAGAACTATGTTTTTTGTATTTTTCTCAAAGTTAATTAAAGACACAAGAAGAAAGCGAAACAAGAAAATAAACTACCATGGATGATACAATGAAAGAGTATGAACACCGACTACTTAGAGGAGTGTGTGAACATGAATGTAAAGTCGGTGAGAAATACGTACTCCCCCAAGCTTTAGTTTTTGGCCTAAGTTGGTCTATGGCCATGGCTGGAAAGATCTCTCCCCCGGATACTCAGGAGCATCCTCATTGTTCAATTGGTTAGCAAACTCCTGCGGCTCCCACTGAAAAACTGGCTCCAGGTACGGATGAAGGGCTGGTGTCGGTTCTGGAGCTGGGGGTTGCGTCAGACCCCATTATCTGTAAATGTCTCCGGGCATAATTGTGTACCTGCCTAAGTGAATATCGAACAAAGAAGAAGCAGGCAGAGTAATAATTTCACAAGTACCCTGTCTAAAAACCAAGTTGTAAAGTAGCCTCCTATCATCATTTTTCTTAATAACATCGTGAGCTACCATACGGTAATAATCTGAAAATTTTGCGGGTAGCAACCTCTCATCTTTCTCATGAAGCCTAATGGGTATCTCAAAATGTTTGGCTAAATGAGATGCATAGATACCTCCGAATATGGGCCCCTTTTAACAGTTGGTGTTCATCCGTTGGGCCACCATAGCGCCCAGACTAAACGTTCTATCAGCAAATAAAGCATGGCACAAAATGGCGAGGTCAGGGGTACTAAGACTTCCACTCTCCCAGCGACCAACTAAACATCTTCCCGCAAATAATGAATAATATAATAGCACAGGAAAATGTAAACTAACTGCTCTTGCCTTTGACATGCATCTCTTTTCCCATACAGTGACCGCGTCAATAAAATCTTCCATGTATCGAGGACGTGGTTCCCTGATGCTGCCCTCATAGGGTATTTTGCAAACTTTGCAAAAATCATAAAGGTTCATTTTCTTAGGCACATAATATAAGTGAAATTCTACTTTAGGAGGGTCTTCCCTAGAATGAAAGTGAAAATTTTGCACAAAGGTATTCGTGATCAAGAGGCACTGGTCAAACTTATCATTTTGGAAGTTGGTGATGCCTATATTCTTGGCCAAATAATAGAAATCTTCATAAATTCCGGCCGCCCTCAAGAATGTGTCACATGACCATTCACATGGTCGAACTTCTATGACGCGAGGAAGATTATGCTTGAGTTTCTCCCTCACCTCATTTTCATCTTCCTTAGAACTCCGGCCCACTCTTGCAGCCCCCTGCAACGTGCTGAGTGCCAGAAATTTTTAAATATTCCAGAAAAATCATACTCCATTTTTAGGGCATTTGAAGAACTTTTATTTTCAGGCCACTTTTTCTATTGCGCGGAAAACGCAGAAAGCCAAAAAATAATATCATTTTACTTAATTCAATCTTACTAACAGAAAGTAAAAGTTGGGTACAGAAAGTTGTGCTTTCTAAATTCAACCATCTCATACTCATCAAGAGGAATCCATCAATAAGATTGGTCAAGTCTTATTAACAAACTTCTTTTGAATAACATGAAACCGGGGGATCTTCGAATAACACTAAGTTACCTCAATGGGGATATGCATTTCCCCAACAATAAGTATATCATATTTCTTCTTGACAATAGGAAGAGGGAATTCAAAGTCTCCAATAACAATCATTGGAATTTTTTCAATGGAGGTGATGTTGTGAACTTGAGGTTGTTTCTTTGGAAAGTGTACCGTATGCTCATTACCATTTATATGAAAAGTGACATTTCCCTTGTTGCAATCAATAATAGCCCCTGCACTATTCAAAAAGGGTCTACCAAGGATGATCGACATACTGTTGTCCTCAGGAATATCAAGAATAACAAAGTCCGTTAAGATAGTAGCATTTGCAACTACGACAGGTACATCCTCACAAATACCGATAGGTAGAGCAGTTGATTTATCAGCCATTTGCAAAGAGATTCCAGTAGGTGTCAACTTATTCAAATCAAGTCTATGATATAAAGAGAAAGGCATAACACTAACACTGGCTCTCAAATCACATAAAGCAGTTTTAACATAATTCCCTTTAATAGAGCATGGTATAGTTGGTATTCCTGGATCTCTTAATTTCTTTGGTATCCACCCTTAAAAGTATAATTTGCAAGGGTGGAAATTTCAGCTTCTGGTATCTTCCTTTTATTAGTCACAATATCTTTCATACACTTAGCATAAGGATACATTTTTAGAATATCGGTCAAGCGCATACGCAAAAAGAAAAGTCTAAGCATTTCAACAAAGCGCTCAAAATCCTCATCATCCTTTTTCTTGGATGGTTTAGAAGGAAAGGGCATGAGTTTCTGAACCCATGGTTCTCTTTCTTTACCATGTTTCCTAGCAATAAAATCCCTTTTGTCATATATTTTGTTCTTAGGTTGTGGGTTATCAAGATCAATAGCAAGTTCAATCTCCACATCATTATCATTACTAGTTGAGCACCAGCATGAACATCATCATTAATATTATCACTAGGCTCATGTTCATCACTAGATTGTGTCTCAGCATCAAAAACAGAAATATCATTTGGGTTTTCAGGTGTATCTATAACAGGTTCACTAGCAGCATGTAAGGTTCTATCATCATCCTTGTTCCTCTTGTTATTGGAATGACTAGGTGCATCAATATTACCCCTTTGAGAATCTTGTTCAATTCTCTTAGGATGGCCCTCAGGATACAAAGATTCCTGAGTCATTCTTCCACATCTAGTCACAACTTTAACAGAATGATCATTGCTCCTACTATTCATCTCATTAAGGAAATCTTTATGTGCTTTAAGTACTTGTTCTACTTGAGTAGTTACCATGGAAGCATGT
This sequence comes from Hordeum marinum, assembly GCA_022496015.1. Classification (NCBI taxonomy): domain Eukaryota; kingdom Viridiplantae; phylum Streptophyta; class Magnoliopsida; order Poales; family Poaceae; genus Hordeum; species Hordeum marinum. The sequence continues at coordinate 390,902,318 of CM039676.1, read as the reverse complement.
TTACTAATCAGTTTAAGATAATTGATAGTTCTACTCATATAATCACCTAAGCGATCAAGCATTAAAGCATTATGTTTCAATTGTCTACTAACATAAGCATTAAAATGTTCTTGCTTCACAACAAAATTATCAAACTCATCCAAGCATTGGCTAGCAGATTTATTATAAGGAATATCTCTTTCATCAAATCTACGAAGAGAATTTACCTCTACTACATGTGTCGGGTTATCAAGACCATGTATTTCTTCAATAGGTGGTAGATTCTTAACATCTTCTGCTTTAATACCTTTCTCTTTCATAGATTTCTTTGCCTCTTGCATATCTTCAGGACTGAGAAATAGAATGCCTCTTTTCTTCGGAGTTGGCTTCAGAGTTGGTTCGGTAATAGTCTAATCATTATCATTGATCAATATATTATTCAATAGTATTTTAGCTTGTTCACCAGCTCGTTCCGTGAAAATAGAACCAACACAACTATCTAGGTGGTCCCTACAAGCATCGGTTAGTCCATTATAAAAGATATCAAGTATTTCATTTTTCTTGAGAGGATGATCAGGCAAAGCGTTTAGTAATTGGAGAAGCCTCCCCCAAGCTTCTGGAAGACTCTCTTCTTCAATTTGCACAAAGTTAAATATTTCCTGCAAGGAGGCTTGTTTCTTATGGGCAGGAAAATATTTTTTAGAGAAATAATATATCATATCCTGGGGGCTATACACACAACCAGGAGCAAGAGAATTAAACCATATCTTAGCATCACCCTTTAACGACAAAGGAAACAACTTAAGGATATAATAGTAACGAATTTTTTCCTCATGAGTAAATAGGGTGGCTATATCATTCAGTTTAGTAAGATGAGCCACAACAGTTTTAGATTCATAACCATGGAAAGGATCAGATTCAACGAAAGAAATTAACTCAGGATCAATAGAGAATTCCTAATCCTTATTAGTAAAAAAGATAGGTGAAGTACCAAACTTAGGATCATATTTCATTCTAGCATTCAAAGATTTTTCTTTCTAGTTGCATAGTAGTTTCTTAAGATCATCTCTATCATTACAAGCAAGAAAGTACCTAGCTACCTCTCTTTCCATAATATAACCCTCAAGAATGCCAGGCAATTCATATCTAGGAGAGCTAGGTCTAGTAGGTGTCTCAAAGTGTTTAGTTTCAATAATTTCATCAGTTTCAGAAGTATCGTAATTTTCAGCATTGACTCTAGCAATTTGTTCATCAAGAAATTCACCCAGTGGCATAGTATTATCAAGCAAAGTATCATCTTAAGCATCATGCATCGCAGAAGTGGCATCATCAATTACTTGCGACATATGAGAATTACTAGCAGGTGGTGGTGTCGCAAACTTACTCATAACATAAGGTGAATCAAGTGTAGAGGTAGACGACAGTTCCTTACCCCCCTCGTAGTAGAGGGATAGATCTTGGTTTTTTGGATCTTTTAGATTCTTCATAGTGATCAACAAATATAAATCCCAAGAGACTCAGAGAATAAAGCTATGCTCCCTGGCAACGGCGGCAAAAAAGGTCTTGATAACCCACAAGTATAGGGGATCGCAAGAGTTTTCGAGGGTAGAGTATTCAACCCAAATTTATTGATTCGACACAAGGGGAGCCAAAGAATATTCTCGAGTATTCACAGCTAAGTTGTCAATTCAACCACACCTAAAAGACTTAATATTTGCATGTAAGCCGGCGCTAGGCGGCTCACAGGAGAAGGCCCAAAGAGAGAAAGACTCCCTCCCGAAGGAAACAAGACACGGAATAGGATTCTAGAGAGACTAGTCTTAATCCTACTCCTAGTAGGACTCTATTTGTAAACCTACCCTCTCCACTTATATAAGGAGGGGTAGAGCACCCCTAGAAGGACATGTGGACAAGTCCATAAGTTTAGGCAGAGACAAGCTATTAGAGATAGATAGATTGGCGGCTCTCGAGATTAGAGGTGGCGATTAGAACCCTTGTAACCGAGAGATCTCCTTCATCATCAATACCAGACAAGCAGGACGTAGACTTTTACCTCCATTGTAGGGGCCGAACCTGGGTAAACTCCGCGTCTCTCGATTCTGACCAACCCCTTCAAGCCGCCTCATAGTTGCGCTTCGCCCCGAACCTAAGTCCGTTCACCCGGACATCTTCCGTGACAAATCCACGACGGTTGGCTCCCACCGTGGGGCCTGTGCATGGTGGTATTGGGATCTTGAAGGGAGATCTTCAGGGATGGAGAAGCTCGTAAGTTGATCAGATGAAGATGACCCGGCACATGATAGTTGGGGATGCATCGACACAATTCATCGTTCGTTGTACTGATTGAGATCGACATGGATTTTATTCGGACGCATATGAATCACCTAGCTGTAGGCAGGCAACATCCCCGAGCAGGTTGTTGGGTCAGATCCAATCAAAATATGCGCAATGTATGTCCGAGAAGAACACAAGGTCCATTCGTGCAATCGTCCATAAAAGTTGTGTTCATCGGTCAAATCGGCATGTGAATCGAAGGAAAGAATCGATTTACCGCATGAAGGCAGCAAGTCACCAGGAGAGTAGATAGATAGCTGCTGTTGTTAACCACAAATCTAATGGATCAAGAAAACAACAAAGAGAAAAATAGGAAGTCCACGATGTGGAAGAAGTACAAGCATGAACTCGCCGGTGCGCGCTCGTTTCCGCCTCTGCCTTTGCAGCGCATCCGAGCCAGCCTTGCCCCGTCGACTCGGCCCTATCCAAATACCATGGCCTCGAGCCGCCGCATCCACGACCGGGAGACTCAGACTCTCCATTGCTACCTCTGCAGCCCCGTGGAGCCAGCTCCACTTCACCTCGCCCCCGCGCGTCCGCTCGCAGCGTCCGAGCCGCTTGGCTGCCATAACTCCGCTGCCGTGCCGCCCTGACCCGAATTTGGTCATGGTCTGGCCCTGCGCTACTGAGCTGCCCTCCTGCACCAAGCCACCAAGCCCTTGCTCCAACTCTCTGCGCCTCGAGCCAAGTATCCATTGCAGCCGCACCTCGCTTGCTGCTCCACTGCACCCTGCTTCACCATGATCCAATCCCCTTTCGACCCGGCCTCCTCCAGCCACTGCAGTCATGTGCCTCTCGGGCTCAACCACGTCGTGCCGCTGCGTCGTAGCTGCCCTTTTTGCATCAGCCACGACCCGCCGGTGCACGATGGCCGTTACCTTCGCCACAGTTATGCAGTAGCCTGGGTGCATGCCTCCACCTCTCCTGTCATGGTGGCCTCTGCCTTTACCACGGGTAGGCACCTCTGAGCCGTCCTGGCTGAGACGCCGTCGGCCTACGCCTCCAGCCGGGATTCCAAGCCTACCTGTGTCTCGCCACTCGCCGCCGCGCCAGCCACCACGCGTCTGCCCGCACCGCCAGCAAGCCCCGCTCCGCGCCTCCGGCCGGCGGTTTCCCCATCGTTGCCCGCCCTCCGCTTCACCTCACTATTGCCGCTCCTCGCATGCCGCCTGCCACGCCCACCGGCTCGCCGCTGCCTCTCCTAGCACGCCAGCTTGCCGTTGCTGCCAGTCGGGCGGCTCAGCAGGCCGGCTGAAGCTGTGAGAGAGAGGAGCAGCTGGGGAGATAAAGGAAAAGAGAGGTGGGAGGCGAGTAGTTTAATTCAATACCAGTGTCCGCATTTATCCGACCAAAAACCTAGGTGATATTCGTCCAATCTATTTTTTTAATACATGTCTGAGGACAATTACTTTGACTTTTTTTACGCAGGACAGTTATTCAAGTGGAGAGATACTACGGAGATGGAAGCACGCTAACACCATTCTGGACCAGTGTGCACTCATGTCGTGCTGCACCGGCTTATCGCGGTCGTCTCTCGCCATCAGCGCCGGCTTACAACGCCTTGGCCGTCTCTCGCCATCCGTGTTGGCTTACAATGCTGTGGCCGCCTCTCATGGGTGCACCGGATTATATCGTCGTGGCCGTCTCTCACCATCCGCGCCGGCTAACAACATCGTGGTGTCTTTCACAACAGCACCGTCTTCCAAATGCCGTGGATGGTTTCTATGTCTACATCAACACGCTAGTGGCTGCATACACAAGTACGAGCCGCCCAACGGACGCGCGCAAGACACCGCCCAAAGTTTGATCTACATCAACATATCGGTGCAGTGTTCGTTGATACAAGCCGCCCAACGAACAAGTGCACAAGTCGCCGCCATTACAGTTTGGTTCACTGCAAAAACCAGACGACATGAATCATCGACCGGATTATTGAAACAAATCATACGGAATCATCTATAACCCGCCATGGTCAAACTCGACCTTCAATGGAGATTCTCAAGCCGCCTCTTCGATTCAACTTAAAACTCGGGGGCTACAGACATGCCGAGACACATTTGGTCGTTTTCAACGAGAACCCCAGGTCTTTGCAAAGTTAACCTAATCCTTGGGGCTATTATATTATAGGCGGAAGAATTAAAAATTTGCCTAAGAGGACGAACCACCGAGATATACCGTTCAAACACGGGTGTCGGGATTGATTGGATCATCATAAAGTCACTTGGATCTTCTGCCATTTCCTCATACAAGATGGCAGTTTACAAGATGGCGACTTACAAGACGGTGCACAAAGTTGACTCAGTCAACATAGCTGTCAAAGGGGGCTTCTTACCTTTGGGTATCACTTATCTCAACCTAACAACCGGTTTTAAGCCATTCCTGTTAACATGTTAGCCGCGGTTGTCGAAGGGGGCTTCTTACCTTCGGGTATCGCTTATCTCACCCTAACAACCGGCTTTATGCCATTCGAGTTGACATGTCAGCTGCGGCTGTCGAAGGGGGCTTCTTACATTCGGGTATCGCTTATCTCACCTTAACAGCCGGGATTATGCCATTTCTAGTTAACATGTTAAATGTGTTTGTTGAAGGGGGCTTCTTACCTTCGGGTCTCGCTTATCTCACCCTAACAATCGGCGTTCGCGCCAAATTATTTGAAAAGTCAACATTGGTTGTGTAAGGGGGCTTCTTACCTTCGAGTATTGCTTATCTCAGCCTAATAGCCGGCTTTATGCCAATCCTGTTGACATGTCTGCTGCGGTTGTCGAAGGGGGCTTCCCACCTCCGGGTGTAGCTTATCTATCCCTAACAACCGGCGTTCGCGCCAAAAATGTGGAAAAGTCCACATCGCATCGCATTATACATCGCATCATATATTGCATCATCATTGCATCATACATTGCATCAACATTGCATCATACATCGCATCATATTCACATGACATGTTGGCTTATCAAGCCGGGTTAGAACAAGATTATGAAAGAAGGAGCAATGTTATAACATCTCCGGGTTGTGCTTTTTCAAGCCGCCCTTCCAACAACGCAAAATATATTCTATCTTGTTTATTTTTGTAGGTCTTGTATCTTAAGATGATCCGCCGTTAAGTATGATGAAAAACTTCGGCAAAGAGTAAATGGATCTTTAATAGCCAACATGGCTGGATCTTCATGATTTATCATAACCAGTACTAAATGATTTGGGTTTTCAAGCCAACTCACAGAATTCATTATTTTTTGAAGAGCCGCCCTATCAGATAATGTCGTGTCATCTAATTGACCGGTTCTCGGATTTCTTCAATTGCGCTCTGTAGTAATCTACAACACTCATGGATTTCTCCAATATATATTTGCCGGGTTACATCGCAACCACGAGCAGGGATTTCATGTCAAAGACAAAGGAATTATTCCAGGATATTCATTCCGAATTATATTACAACCACGGTCATAGATTCATTCAACAAATCGTCATGAGTCATATTATTCTCACATAGTCCCGAGTCGCCGCAGGCAGACAACCCGACACTTGGGGGCTAAACTATTCAAATACAGTTTATATCAAGTATGCAAGTCCCTTGTCCCTGCAAGCATGCACCACGACACTTGGGGGCTAATGCAAGCCGGTTTTCAAATCATTACATTGTCAACAAGACCATATTATCTGAAGTAGATGAGTCGGCCCTTCTATATTTTTCTAAGTCCCAACCCAGTAATTCTTACTGACTCGGCACTTGGGGGCTACACCGCTCAGATCAAAAAAAATTAAAAGTCCCAAGTCCCTGTAGGCATGTGACCCGCCACTTGGGGGCTACAGTATTCAGGTGTTTAAACAGATTGTGAGGTTCAAATTGAAGACCCGGCGCATTACATACTAATGAGCCGACCCTTGGGGGCTACACCTGCTGAAGTTTCATAAGGTATAAGACAGTTATAAGTTCCAGGTTGCTGTAAGCAGGACAACCCGACACTTGGGGGCTACACAGTCCAAAATATTATTGCAAAGCACCAAGTTATCATGGATAATCTCGGAGCTTGGGGGCTACACGTAATATGGACATATCAAAAACTTGGAGGAGAATTGTCAAGATATTAATTATGGAGTTCAGTTCTTAGACCTGGCGTCCCCAAAATTCATAACCCGGTATCATCAAAAGATCATAACCCAGCAGATTTTATAAGACGCCATGCTTCATAGCAATGGAAGTCCGGATTTACATCAGATGGATTTTTATCCCAATATGTTTATCAAATTGGATGGATTCTAGTTATTTGACCCGGCGTCACCAATGATAATGACCCGGCATCATCAATGATTATGACCCGGCAGAGATGACCCACCAAGAGTATTGGACGCCGACTCAATGGCATATGGGTGTTCTATTTTCAATATTTTTCAGAGGACATTGATAAGCAAGATGATTATCAAGACGACTCATTCATATCCAGAAAAGACCCGGATTTGGGAGGAGCCACTTCATAGGCCGGCCAAAGGAGCAAGCCGGCCACTTAACATATTTATTATTCCTATTTCAGGAGGTTACCATGAATAAATTCAAGCTAACCTGGGGGCTAATGTCGGGGATATACCTCGCGGTATGACCCGGCCTGGCAACTCACAGGAGACCCGATAAAGGCATGATATTTTATTAATGACCCGGCAGGTGGGTCGCAGGACGACCAGGCTCAAGACCCGGCGTGTAAGCCGGCGCCAGGCGGCTCATAGGAGAAGGCACAAAGAGAGAAAGACTCCCTCCCGAAGGAAACAAGACCCGGAATAGGATTCTAGAGAGACTAGTTCTAATCCTACTCCAAGTAGGACTCTATTTGTAAACCTACCCTCTCCACTTATATAAGGAGGGGTAGAGCACCCCTAGAAGGACAGGTGGACAAGTCCATAAGTTTAGGCAGAGACAAGTCATTAGAGATAGATAGATTGTCGGCTCTCGAGATTAGAGGTAGCGATTAGCACCCTTGTAACCGAGAGATCTCCTTCATCTTCAATACCAAACAAGCAGGACTTAGGCTTTTACCTCCATCGGAGGGGCCGAACCTGGGTAAACTCCACGTCTCTCGATTCTGACCAACCCCTTCAAGCCGCCACATAGTTGCGCTTCACCCTGAACTTAAGTCCGTTCAACCGGACATCTGCCATGACAAATCCACGATAGTAACAGTAACCGTTTTATAGTGATTGTAACAGTAGCAATGGAGAAGTAACTTAGCAAAGCTCAATATATGGAAAGCTCGTAGGAAATGGATCGGTGATGGATAAGTATGTCGGATGGCATTCATCATGCAACAGTTATAACATAGGGTGACACGAAACTAGCGCCAATTCATCAATGTAATATAGGCATGTATTCCACATATAGTCATACATGCTTATGGAAAAGAACTTGCATGACATCTTTTGTCCTACGCTCCCGTGACTAAGGTTATATGGAGATGGAGAGGAGTTCGGAGGAGGCACGAGGGCCCCACAAGCCTGCTAGGCGTGGCCAGGGGGTGGCCGCGCCTAGCAGGCTTGTGGCCTGCAGGTGGCCCTCCTCTTATTTCTCACAAAAAATAATAGCAAGGCAATTCTTCTTAGAACAACGTCAGTCCAGTTTAGTTCCATTCAAATCATGCAAATTAGAGTCCAAAGCAAGGGCAAAAGAGTTTGGAAAAGTGGATATGAGGGCGACGTATCAACAGTTTGGGTAAGATCATCTTCTCATCATGCAGAGAACTAAGGGCATGTGCAGAACCTTTAGAAGCTGAACTTCTAGCTTGCATGGAGGGTATAAACCTTGCCATGCAGTGGATGCATCTACCTGTTGAAGTGGAGACAGACTGCCTTGTTGCTCTTAAGATGATCACTTATGCGGACATAGATCGTTCCCATTATGCCATGCTAGTTGATCAGATCAGGAGGCTTATGTCGGAAGGGAGACAGATTAAGCTAGCTCATGTTTGCAGGGAGCACGATATCATCAGTCACTATCTAGCTAATTTTGGTAGAACTGAATGTCGCACAGTTGTATGGCTGGGGTCGGGGCCACGCATTGTCCCTGATCTATGTAAGACCGAACATGCTCTTGAGTGATGAATAAAACTCCCTTTCATTGGCAAAAAGAAGAAAGTGAATATATCTTATTCTCAAAAAAAGTAAATACAGCTGACCAGAGTGAGTAAATTGCACAAAACCATCACAATGAAAACTAGGTTTGGAGAAAACGCTACGTTACATTTTTTGGATAGAAGGCACCACCTCTTCTTGTGAAAAAAACCTGATCGACGGATTTGGCTCGGTTAAACATATTTATAAATTTGGGTCACGCTTTTTGCTGAAGTGGCATAACGTTTTGCCAAAGACTGAAAAAAAACTGAAAACACCCCTAACATTCTTCCCCGTGCAGCCCAGGCCCGTGTGTCCTTGACTTTTTCTAGCCAACAGTCAGCCTTCCGGCCATAGTCGCCCAAGGAGAGGAGCTCGTCGGATAACTTATGATGCCTATCTTAGGACTCATATTACCAGATATGCTGGATTGGACACCGACATTGGTGCTTTCATTGAGAGTTCCGCTGTGTGATCGTTAGAAGGATCGATGGCTCGACTGTAGATTGGCAGCAGTTTTGTTTGGACAACAAATTTGTGTTTGTCGCCATTGTTTCCTCGAGCGTCGCTTTGACAATTGCTTCTGTGGAATAGGGCGGAATTGTATCTACAACAATCCTGCAAAATTTTGTCGTTTTCCTATGGAGGAATCTCCGGCAATCTCCAATAGACTGGAGCCTTGTCGAATCTGGACGAGAATCTGGATGAGTTCAGGGGGAGGTGTCCAGTATGTAGCTCTCACATCTGTTGGAGAATCTCACCGATCACCAGCTGCGGAATTCCTATACCAACCATCCCTTAAAATTTCAGCTCGATCCGACCGTCCAAAGTCCAAGAATCTCCCGATTAGTACAAAAAGTTTTGGATTTATTTTCTATGCGAAAATGAATCCGACCCAAGTTCATCTTTTTCATGAACCGGTTGTCAGGCGTCCTTTTTGGAGGAAATTTTCTCATCACCTTGGCGAGCCAACCAAGAGTTCGGCATCGCGAGGGCTGAACTATCATTAAAGAGAACCTCGTCACCCCATGAGTTGCACGGGTCGAGCGTGTCGTTGCTTCATCAAGCCAGCATTGACGACATCGTTGCGTCCTCACTTCTTCAAGCCGAAGTCAATCACGCCGACCTACTTCGACACGTCGGCTGTCATGGGGGCTCTAGCTTCACCTTACCGACCTAGTCCATCACCAAAGCTATATTAGGGTCTTCACCATTTGTTCATCAACCTAGTCCTGGGACCTTGGATGGACCAGGGGCTTTGACTCGCCAAATTGGTCGTGCAACGTCGCCACTTCTTCAAGTCGAGCTCTTCGCTCGGGCATTTCGGGACCAGATTGGGGTTTGGGACCTTGACTCGCTACAAGCCCGGCCCACGTCACAGCGAGCACATTAACCAGCTAAGTCACTTTCATGCTCAACCTTTTTCTTCAATTTTTCATTTTGTGCGGTTCAACCTAACATTATATCCGTGTTATCCAAAAAAGTTGTTTGTTAAAGACTTAGCTTGTTATAAGCATTGTTTGTTAAAAATTACTTCATTTTCTCATGTTAACTGGGGGCTCTTAAATATATACGAGTCATTTTATAATAAATGTTGTTTTCTTCTTGGTCATTGCAAAGTCTTTTTTTATCACTCCTTTCTCGACCTGGGTGTTTGGTCAATAGCTGGATAGCCTGGTTTCTTTCTAATGCCGCTCGAGTTTAGTTTGCTGAACTGGCCTTGGATAAACACTTCGCCTTCGGGATATGGAGGTTCAAGCCAAAGGCTGACCCGTTCGAAGTCTTAAGATTGGATGTGTCATGTTGAAGCACGACGAAAGCCCATACTAATTTGGAGACAAATTTTCGGATTGACACCAAGAAACTTGATTTAGTTTGGACGTAAAGGTTTTGTTAAAGTTTATTGGTTTTCCCGACTTATCTTTCAGGAGGCAGGACATCCTCTTGTTCGAGGTGTTCTACGTGATGGTTATGCTCAGAAAATATTTTCCGACCATAGTTCAACATCTTCACTGCTGAGCTACACCTCGGCATTGTCAAAACAAACTCAATGGATGAACTAGTTCCCAAGGAGATAGGATCCTTATTGGAAATATGCTCTAGAGGCAATAATAAAATGGTTGTTATTATATTTCCTTGTACATGATAATCGTTTATTATCCATGCTATAGTTTTATTAATTGGAAACTCAAATGCATGTGTGGATACATAGACAACATTGTGTCCCTAGTATGCCTCTAGTAGACTAGCTCGTTGATCAAATATTGTCGAGGTTTCCTAGCGATAGACATGAGATGTCATTTGATAATGGGATCACATCATTGGGAGAATGATGTGATGGAAAAGACCCAAACTATGAAAATAGCATTTGATCGTGCCAGTTTATTGCTATAGTTTTCTACATGTCAAGTATCTGATCCTATGACCATGAGATCATGCAATTCACTGACACCGGAGGAATACCATGTGTGTATCAAATGTCGCAACGTAATTGGGTGACTACAAAAATGCTCTATATGTATCCTCGAGGGTGTCTATTGAGTGGGCATGGCTTAAGACTGGGATTTGTTAGTCCGTGTGAGGGAGAGGTATCTCTGGGCCACTCGATAATACAACATCACAACAAGCCTTGCAAGCAAAGTGACTAAAGTGTTATCCACGGGATATTGTACTACGGAACGAGTAAAGAGACTTTTCGGTAATGAGATTGAACAAGGTATAGAGATACCGACGATCGAATCTCGGGCAAGTAACATACCGAAGAACAAAGGGAACAACATACGAGATTAACTGAATCCTTGACATAGAGGTTCAACCAATAAATATCTTCATAGAATATGTAGGAATGGATATGGGCATCCAGGTTCCACTAATGGTTATTGACCATAGAGGAGTCTCGGTCATGTCTACATAGTTCTCGAACCCGCAGGGTCTGCACACTTAACATTCGGTGACGTTTCGATAGTATTGAGTTATGTATGGTGGTGACCGAAGGTTGTTCGGACTCCCGGATGAGATCCCGGACTTCACGAGGAGCTCCAGAATGGTCCGGAGGTAAAGATCGATATATAAGAAGTCCCGTTTTGGCCAGCGGGAAAGTTTTGGGTATTTCCGGTAGTGTACCGGGAGTGCGGGCGAGTAAAGATTGACGGTCCACTGATAAACCACAAGTGTAGGAGATCAATTGTATCCTTTCTCAATAATCAAGAGTGTCAAACCCAACGAGGAGCTAAAGGTAGAACAAATACTCCCTCAAGTTCTATCGACCACCGATACAACTCTACGCACGCTTAACGTTCGCTTTACCTAGAACAAGTATGAAACTTTAAGTACTTTGTAGGTCTGATGGGATAGGTTTGCAAGATAATAGAGAGAACGTAAATAAAATCTAGGGGATGCTAAGATAAAGTAACAATTAAGTTAGTTTAACGATTGTGGAAAAGTGGTGGTACGAGTTTCGGAATTGTCCCTAGGCAATCAATAACTAGATCAGTAATCATTATTGCAATTTTATATGAGGGAGAGGCATAAGCCGACATAATTTCTCTACTTGTATCATATGCACTTATGACTGGAACACTAGCAAGAATTCGCAACTACTAAAGATCATTAAGGTAAAACCCAACCATAGCATTATAAGGTATCAAGTCCTCTTTACTCCCATATGCAACAACCCACCTAACCGGGTTTATGCTTCTGTCACTCAAGCAACCCATCATAGGCGAATCATGAACACATTACAACACCCTACAGTGAGGATCCCTCACGCTTGCGCGACATGGAGAGCACCATAGGACAACACCAATAATAAAATACGCAACTCAAACCAATCATTATAATCAATCAACCCATAGGACAACAAAAATCTACTCAAACATCAAAGATGGCAACACATCATTGGATAATAATATGAAGCATAAAGCACCATGTTCAAGTAGAGGGTATAGCGGGTTGCAGGAGAGTGGACCGCTTTAGATAGATGGGGGAAGGTGATGGAGGTGTTGGTGAAGTGACCGAGTTGTTGGAGTAGATCGCCATCAAGATGATGGCACCGGCGGCGTTTCGGTGCCACTAGGAGAGAGGGGGAAAGAGCCCCCCTTATTCTTCTTCCTTGGCCTCCCCCCAAGATGGGAGGAGGGTTTCTCCTTTGGTCTATGGCGTCCATGGCGGATTGGACCTGTCTCTCTCTCTGTTTCCTTCTGTATCTGCGTTCCTAGATTCTGACCTTTCACCGTATCTTAAATATCCGGAGATCCGTTACTCTGATCAGACTGAAATTTTGAGGGGCTTTTTACTACAAAATATCTTCCTTTTGGCAAAAGGATAGCTCCAACCGCATTAAGGGTTGACCAAAAGGGCCCAGGGCGCGGCCAGGGGGGTAGGCCGCGCCCCTGGCTTGTGGCCACCTCGGGCATCGTCTCGCATTGATTCTATTTCCCAAAAATCACATATATTCCAAAAAAAATCTTCGTAAGTTTCTATCGCTTTTGGACTTCGTTTGGTATGGATATTCTGCAAAACGAAAAACATGCACAAACAGGAACTTGCACTGGGCACTGGATCAATATGTTAGTCCCAAAAATAGTATAAAAAGTTGCCAAAAGTATATGAAAGTTGCAGAATATTGGCATGAAACAATCAAAAATTAATGCTCGTATCAGCATTCCCAAGGTTAATTCCTGCTTGTCCTCGAGTAGGTAAATGATAAAAAAGGTAATTTTGGATATGGAATGCCACCTAGCATAATCTTGTTCATATAATCTAATCATGGCATGAATATTGAGATCCATAAGACTCAAAAAAGCTTAATGTTGACATAAAACCAATAATATTTCAAGCATACTAACAAAGCAATTGTATCTCTTCAAAATATAATGGCAAAATAAAGTTATCCCTACAAAATCATATTGTCTAGCTAGGCTCCATCTTCCCCACACAAAGTATTTATATCTTGCACAACCCCGATGACAAGTCAAGCAATTGTTTCACACCTTTTATGTTCTCGAACTTTTTCAACTCTAAAGCAATACATGAGCGTGAGCCATGAATATAACACTATAGGTGGAATATAATATGGTGGAGGTTGTGAGGAAAAGGAGAAGATAGTCTCACATCAACAAGGCATATTAACGGGCTATGGAGATGCCCGTTAACAGATATCAATGTGAGTGAGTAGGAATTGCCATGCACCAGATGCACTAGAGCTACCAGAGTCTGAAAGCTCAAAAAGAAACTAAGTGGGTGTGCGTCCAACTTGCTTGCTCCTGAAGACCTAGGGAAATTTGGGGAAGCCCATCATTGGAATATACAAGCCAATTTATATAATGAAAAATTCCCACTAGTATATCAAAGTGACAAAATAGGAGACTCTCTATCACAAAGATCATGGTGCTTCTTTGAAGCACAAGTGTGGAAAAAATATAGTAGCATTGTCCCTTATCTCTTTCTCTCATTTTCTAATTATTTTTTATTTTTTATTTCAGCCGGAACCTATGGCCTCTTTGTTTTTATTTGGTCTTCATTGGCCTCTTTTATTTTTCATAAAGTCCGGAGTCTCATCTCAACTTGTGAGGGAATCATAGCTTCCATCATCCTTTCCTCACATGGGACAATCTTGTAATAATGATAATCATGACACTTTTATTTACTTACAACTCAAGAATTACAACTCTATACTAGAACAAAATATGAGTCTATATGAATGCCTCTGGCGGTGTACCGGCATGTGCAATGATCTAGCATAGCAAATGACATAAAAACGGACAATCCATGAAAACGTCATGCTAGCCATCTTATGATCATGCAAAGAAATATGAAAATGATGGTGCGTGTCATAATAAACGGAACGGTGGAAGTTGCATGGCAATATATCTTGGAATGGCTATGGAAATGCCATAATATGTAGGTATGGTGGCTTTTTTGAGGAAGGATATATGGTTGGTTTAATTCACCAGCGAAAGTTGCGAGGTACTCGAGAGGCTATCAAAAGTTGAAGGGTGAGAGTGCGTATAGTCCATGGACTGACATTACTCATAAAGAACTCACATACATTTTGCAAAAGTCTATGAGTCATCGAAGCAAAGCATTAGACACATGCTCCTAGGGGAGATGTTGGTGGGAGTTAACCATCGTGCGCTCCCAACCTCCATACAAAGGATGACAATCAATAAATAAATCATGCTCCGACTTTTTCACATAATTGTTCACCATACGTGCATGCTACGGGAATCACAAACCTTTACACAAGTATTTTTACCAATTGACAATTACTTCCTAACATGAATCCTAATATGAAGATCTTTATATCTCAAAACTTTTGACAAGAATCAAACACATCATATCCAGTGATCTACAAGTTTTATGTAGGATTTTATGACTAACCATGTGAATGACCAACTCATGTTAACTCTCTAAATAGATATAAGTGAAGCATGATAGTTTAATTCTTTCTACAAAAGATATACCCATGCTCTAACAAATATAAGTGAAGCAAAAGAGCATTTTACAAATGGTGGTTTTCTGTGTGTATATGAAACAGGCAATCCAAACTTCAAATGATATAAGTGAAGCACATAAAGAATTCTATAAAGCCATACTCAAAGATATAAGTGAGGTGCAAACAACCTTCTATAAATCAACCAAGTACTTTCTCAAACCAGAATGCTTCATTATTAAAATAAAAATAAAAAGCACATGATGCTCCAAGATTTACGCATATCATGTGATGAATAAAAATATAGCTCCAAGTAAAATTACCGATGGTTGTTAGAAGAAAGAGGGGATGCCTTCCGAGGAATCCTAGGTTTAGTTTCTTGGGAGTATTACAATGTTACCTAGAGGTGCCTCGGGCATCCCTATGCTTAGTCTCTTTCCACTCCTTATTCCTTCATCCATCGTGATCTCACCCAAAACTTGAAAACTTCGATCACACAAAACTTAACAAACCCCTCGTGAGATCTATTAGTATAATAAAGCAAATTAAAACTTTAAATACTATTGAAAACCAATTAATATTTAGTTTTTGCATTTTAGATACTGTAATATAACTTTTCCATGGCTTATACCATTGATACAATCGATAGTTTCATCGAAATGAGCAAAACAATGCATCAAAAAACAAAATCTGTCAAAAACAGGACAGTCTGTAGTAATCTGAACATTCACCATACTTATGTAACTATAAAAATTATGAAAAAATAATACATAATAAAATAGTTTCATAGAAGTACTGTGTAGAAATTTCAGAAACTTTTGACATTCTAGTAAACAATGTAAATTCATGCACTAGAGCCGAAGTTTCTGTTTTTGCACTACACACACCAAACAAGCAATCTAATCATCCTAAAGGTAAATCTTGGCACATTATTTTTATAATACAATGGATTTGTACAAGGGGATAATTATTTTTGTTGAAAAGTTTCTGTAATCAAGATTCACAAAGTTTCCATGGGCAGGAACAAAGTTCAAAGCTATCCCCCACTTCAACGTTGCTCGTCTTTCTCACTTTCACTTTTCTTTTTGAAAAAGTTTTAAGTTCTCCACTTTATTTTTTATTTTTGAACTAGATAAAATAACACAACAGAATAAAATGACTCTATAAAACATCTGGGTTGTCTCCTTGGCAGTGCTTTCTTTAAAGTCATTAAGGTAGGCATAAAGTGCTCAAGTAATGGATCCACCGAGATCCCAAGGTATATCAAAACCAATTTTAATTAACAATGATTTTTAATTTAGTATTGAGCACAACGTAACATATATCATGCAACAACAAAGTCTAAATCTCTTCCTATGCATCGGCATGTCATAAAATAACAATTCATGTACACAAAGTAAAGGCCAATACATAGCATAAGCAGTTTCTTGTAATTTTATCATATTGGAAACATAGAGAGGTGGAGAGGTAGTTCCTCTCTCATAATAATTGCAAGTAGGAGCAGCAAGCACATGCATATTATATTCATTAAAATCATCATGTGCAATAGGAAAACGTAACCTGTCAATATAATCCTTAATAACTGAAAATTACTCCGATATAGTGTAGTTTGGAGAAATCAAAAAGATAATATGACTATCATGTGTGGGTGGAATAGAAACGATTTAATTATTGACATAATGAACAATAGCAAGTTCATATTCATAAGCATAATTCATATTGGCATCATGTCCACAAGAATAGCAAGCATCAAGTTCATCAAAAAGGAATATTTCAAAAGAATCCAAGGGATCTTAGCAATCATCATAGCATTCATCTTCCAGTAAGCATGAAGGGGAAATTAACGAATGTATGATTTGAAGAGTTACTCTCGTTAGAAGGTGGGAACGGGTAGCTAATCCGCTCTTCCTCCTTTTGTTCTTCACTCTCCTCGTCATCTTTTTTCCATTAATGAGCTCACTGTGTCAGGAATTTCATCTTCCATAGATTCCTGGAAAACATCAGTCTCTTCTTGGATAGCAGAGACTTTCTCAATAAATTGATCAATATGGGCATTATATTCATAATTGGCATAACAATAACGAAGCATATCCAAATTTTGGGATCGGTAAACATCATCATCATAATCTTTATACTTTTCAAACAAAGCTTCAATTTCATAAGCACCCTTAAAAGCAAACAAACTCTTCTATTTGTTCCACATCATAGTAATCACATATACCATTAGCATAAGAAGACATGGTTGCATTCTCATTAAATTTGCATGAAAAAGGAAGGTGTTTAGCCGTCATCCTAGACCAACAAGTAATATCATATCTCAAGCATAGATTCCAAGAATACCATTTCAACATATGAATTTGATCAGATAATAGTTTGCCTTTTTGAGTCAAGCGGTAATCCCTAAAGTATTCACGTTGATCCAATGTGTGTCCCATTATATAATTGAATGGGGTTTTCTCAGGATTATTAAAGTACTGCATAACATCTTTCACATAACGAGCATCGAGGGTTTTGGGAGGTTCCCCATCTCAATGAGTAGCAAGTACACCTAATTGTTTTCGTATTTAGTGTTCCATATCAATAACTAAAGATAGATAAAAACTTAGAACAGAAAATAAAATCTACTTAGTGATAAAGCAAACAAGCACACACGAGAATAATCACCCTACGCTATTGCTCCCCGGCAACGGCGCGAGAAAAAGGTCTTGATAACCCACAAGTGTAGGGGATCAATTGTAGCGTTTCTCGATAAGTGGGACTATCGAACCCAAAAAGGAGCTAAAGGCAGAAAAAATATCCCCTCAAGTTCTATCGACCACCGATAGAACTCTACGCACGCTTGACATTCACTTTACCTAGAACAAGTATGATACTAGAAGTACTTTGTAGGTGTGATAGGATAGGTTTGCAAGATAATAAAGAGCAAGTAAATAAAATCTAGGGGCTGCTAATATATAGTAACAATTAAGTTACTTTATTGAGTGGGGAAAAGTGGTGGTAGGAGTTGCAGAATTGTCCCTAGGCAATCGATATCTAGATGGGTAATCATTATTGCAATTTTATATGAGGGAGAGGCATAAGCTAACATACTTTCTCTCCTTGGATCATATGCACTTATGATTGGAACTCTAGCAAGCATCCGCAACTACTAAGGATCATTAAGGTAAAACCCAACCATAGCATTATTAGTTATCATGTCCTATTTACTCCCATATGCAACAACCCACCTACTTGGGTTTCTGCTTCTGTCACTCAAGCAACCCACCATAGGCGAATCATGAACACATTGCAACACCCTACAGCGAGGATCCCTCATGCTTGCGCGACAAAGAGAGCACCATAGTACAACACGAATAATAAAACATGCAACTCAAACCAATCATGATCATCAATCAATCCATAGGACAACAAAAATCTACTCAGACATCATAGGATGGCAACACATCATTGGATAATAATATGAAGCATAAAGAACCATCATCAAGTAGAGCGTACAACGGATTGTAGGTGAGTGGACCGTTGTAGATAGATGGGGGGGAGGTGATGGATGTGTTGGTGAAGATGACAGAGTTGTTGGAGTAGATCGCCGTCACGATGATGGCCCCATACTTCTTCTTATTCCTTGGCCTCCCCCTAGATGGGAGGAGGGTTTCCATTATGGTCCATGGACTCCACAGCGGCGGAGGGGCGAGAGCCCCTCCGAGATTGAATCCCTTTCTCTGTTTCCTTCTGTTTGTGCGTTCCCAGATTCTGGGCCTTCACCGTTTCTTAAATATCCGGAGATCCGTAACTCCGATCGGGCTGAAATTTGAGGGGATTTGTATTATAGAAATATCTTCCTTGAGGAAGAAGGAGAGCTCCAACTGCCTTAAGGGGTGACCACAAGGGCTCAGGGCATGACCAGGGGGTAGGCCGCGCCCCCTAGCTTGTGGTCACCTCGGGCATCGTGTTGCATTGATTCCTCTTCCCAAAAATCACATATGTTCCAAAAAATATATTTGTAAATTTTTATTGAGTTTCAACTTCGTCTGGTATGGATATTCTGTGAAATAAAAAACATGCAACAAACAAGAACTCGCACTGGGCACTGGATCAATATGTTAGTCCCAAAAATAGTATAAAAAGTTGCAAAAAGTATATGAAATTTGTAGAATATTGGCATGAAACAATAAATAATTATAGATATGACAGAGAGGTATCATCCATCGAAAAAACGTCACATTACTTGAAATTAAGATGATTCCCTGATGTTTTTTCATTGAATTGTCATAGAATGTGTGTCACAGATTCTCACATTCATTGTCGTGGGGCCATCGGAAGGGGCCACCCATGTCGATAGGCCACATGGGCCTAAGGGGTTGTGCACCAGCCCTTAGTGGGATGGGCAAGCCAGCCCCAAGAGCCCCATGTGGCTAGGATGCGGTAAAAGCAAAAAAACAAGGTAGGGAAGAATTCCAAGTAGGATTGTAATCCTACTTGGAGTAGGATTGGAGGTGGACTCTTCGACCTCCTCCACTTCGTCCCAACCAAAGGGGAAACCCTAGGGAGGATGCCTCCTCCCTCCTTCCTCCTATATGTACTAGAGGAATAGAGCCCCAAAAATCAAGTCCACGTGCTAGTCCTCTATTCCCTAGTTCCTCCACCAAATAGATTCCGACAACGCTTAGGCGAAGCCCTACCGGAATAGTTCCACCACCACTATCGCCACGTTGTCGCGCTGTCGGAGAGCTCATCTACCTCTTAGCACCCTCTTCCTAGATCAAGAAGGCGGAGATCAGCATCAAGTTGTACGTGTGCTGAACACGGAGGTGTCGTCCGTTCGGTGCTAGATCGGGACGGATCGTGATCGGATTGCGGGATGGCTAGCGATTTGGATTGCGAAGACATTTGACTACATCAACCGTGTTTCTTAATGTTTCCTGCTTAGCGATCTACAAGGGTATGTAGATCCACTCTCCCTCTCGTAGATGCTCATCACCATTGATAGATCTTGCGTGTGCGTAGAATTTTTTTTGTTTCCCATGCAACGTTCCCCAAAAATCCTAGGGCCGGCCATGTTGCCCAACCCAAGTCTCGGAGGCTAATGCATTGATTGATTCAATGCAGTAAATTTCAAAGTGCAATACAGTTTCCGAGGAGATTACGATCCCTAGGTTGGTAGGCCACACCCAACCTGAGTCTCGGGGGCTACTGCACACCACATTTTAATTACTAATGTATGCTGGCGAGCAAGGAATTGATCCTCAGGCCAATTTTGCGAATCGACCCGAGTCTCAGAGGCTACTGGCATTAGTGGTTTTATTTTATACTTTAGGTGCATCGTGGGTTTTAGACCGACACACGCATTGAGGGGTACTAGTTATATATCTCAACAGAGAATAAATTGCACCAACCGAAAATATCCATAAAAACCAGCCCACGGTCGAGGTTGTCATCGTTTTCTCATGACAGATGCCATGGGGTGGCTTATCGTAGGTGGTTGGGGCCGGAGGACGTCGATGGGCTCCTGGTGCGAGATTAGGCACAAGCGGCGATGACACACGATGTACCCAGGTTCAGGGCCCTTCGGGGGAGGTAATACCCCTAGTCCTGCTTGGTTTTGTTGGCTGGTTAGGTATGAGTACAAGGATGCTCCTGGAGCTGTGCCTAGAGGAGGAAGAAGGGGCAACTGGCTCCTCTTCCTCCACTCCTAGAAGGGGATACATGGGGAAGATCGTTCGTGCATGGATGTGTCTGTCCGCGATCATCTGTCCCCCTTGCATGGGGGGCTCGGGGAGTTTCACAGGCCAAGCCCCCGGCTCTTACAATATGCTTTAAGTACGAAGGTGGGGGGACCCGGCTGGCAGTCTCTCCGGCTGGCGAGAGGGTCCCACCGCTCGCACCGTCTCGTCGTAGGCGGGGCCTGCCTACCGAGCGGTCCCATATCCCATTGGGGGCCGCCGGCCGGCCCTACTATTGGCCCTAGCCCACCCTCCGCGGCACAGGCCGCCCGGGGAGCGTCGTCTAGCGCCAGCCGACCGAAGTCTCCGGTACGGCCGGCGGCACTATAGCCACGCCGGGGCAGGTAATCGAGTGGCGAATGCATGCCGGCACTGTTCCCCTGCCCGGTCATGCTCACCGAGTTCAGCGACCGGGACGATTGGACTGTTGCCACGTGCTGTAGTGCGTAAGCAGCTACTGTAGCCATAGGTCCACCCATCGTGCCGGTCACGTCGCGTCATCGTACTCGCGTGTAGAGGGACTGGACGGGGCATGTCCTGTTGGGGAACGTCGCATGGGATTTTTTCCTATGCGCACGCAAGATCTATCCATGGTGATCAACATCTACGAGAGGGAGAGTGGATCTACATACCCTTGTAGATCGCTAAGCGGGAAGCGTTAAGAAACACGGTTGGTGTAGTCGAACATCTTCGCGATCCAAATCGCCGAGCGTCCCGCGATCACATCACGATCCATCCCGCGATCCAATCACGATCTGTCCCACGAACTCATCACGATCCGTCCCGCGATCTCATCACGATCCGTGTCGCAATCTCATCACGATCCGTCCCGTGAACTCATCACGGTCCTTCCGATCTAGCGCCGAACGGACGGCACCTCTGCGTTCAGCACACGTGCAGCTTGATGACGATCTCCACCGTCTTAATCCAGCAAGAGGAAGTGGAGAGGAAGAAGAGTTCACCGGCAGCGTTACGGCGCTGCGGAGATGGTGGTGGAGGTATTCCGTCAGGGCTTCGCCTAAGCACTGCAGAAATCCGATCTAGAGGAGCACCGGTGGAATGGGTAGCACGTGGCCGTAAAATCTAGTGCAAAACACCCAATACCGCCAGCATATATAGGAGGGAGGGAGGAGGAGGGCTGGCACACAAGGCAGCCCTTGCGCAAGGAGGAGAGGAGGAATCCTCCTGCAATCCTATTAGGACTAGGATTCCTCCTTTCCTACTTGGCATCTCTTTCCACCTTGGCCTTTTTTCTCTCTTTCTCAAGTCCATCTACAATGGCCTCTTAGAGGACTTCCACCAGCCCACTAAGGGATGGTTTCCACCCTCCCACAGCCCATGTAGCCTCTTGGGTCGAAATACCTCTCCCGATGGTCCCCCGGTACCCTACCGGCACACCCGGTACACTACCGACGAGCCCAAAACTTTTCCGGCGACCAAAATAGGACTTCCTATATATTAATCTTTACCTCTGGACCATTCTGGAGCTCCTCATGACGTCCGGGATCTCATCCGGGACTCTGAACAACCTTCGGTCACCACCATACTTAACTCTATACTACCGAAACGTTACCAAACCATAAGTGTGCAGACCCCGCGGGTTCGAGAACTATGTAGACATCACTGAGACACCTCTACGGTCAATAACCAATGGTGGGACCTGCATGTCCACATTGGTTCCTACATATTCTACGAAGATCTTTATTGGTCGAACCTCTATGTCAAGGATTCAGTTAATCTCGTATGATGTTCCCTTTGTTATTCGGTATGTTACTTGCTCGAGATTCGATCGTCGGTATCTCCATACCTAGTTTAACCTCATTATTGGTAAGTCCATTTACTCATTCCGTAATACAAGATCCCGTGACTAACACTTAGTCACATTGCTTGCAAGGCTTACTCATTCCGTAATACAAGATACCTCTCCGTCACACGGAGTAACAAATCCCAGTCTTGATCCATGCCAACTCAACAGACACCCTCGGAGATACCTGTAGAGCACCTCTATAGTCACCCAGTTACGTTGCGACGTTTGATACACACAAGGTACTCCTCTGATGTTAGTGAGTTGCATGATCTCATGGTCATAGGAACACATACTTTGACATGCAGAAAACAGTAGCAATAAACTGACACGATCATATGCTATGTTTGTAGTTTGGGTCTTGTCCATCACATCATTGTCCTAATGATGTGATCCCGTTATCAAATGACAACACATGTCAATGGCTAGGAAACCTTGATCGTCGTTGATCAACGAGCTAGTTCACTAGAGGCATACTAGGGACAGAGTGTTGTCTATTTACCCACACATGTAATGTGTTTCCATTCAATACAATTATACCATGGATAATAAACGATTATCATGAACAAGGAAATATGATAATAACTAATTTATTATTGCCTCTAGGGCATATTTCCAACATGTCCGTCCCAAAGTCAACGGAAGAGCCGGCCAGTGGGCAGCCGGCCGCGCCCTGCTGACCGAGGGCCCAACCGGCTCCTTGACAAGCCGGCCGAGGTGCCAGCCGGCACTGGCTCACGTCGGACGTCCTCCAGCCGGCCATGGCCAGCCGGCCACGTAGTTTTTCTTCGAAGGGAAAGGGGGAAGACCCCGTTGCTTTGGCCTACGTAGGGGTAATGACCCCGTCAGTAGCCCCCGAAGCCGGCGGGAGCCCATGTCCGGCGGATCATGGGGAGCCGGCAGCTTCCCCACAGTGCCACCTACCTACGGCTTGAAGGCAAAGGGGCAGCCGGGTCGGCCGTTGGATCCGACGCCTCGGGTTCCGGCGTGCCGCCCCGGGATCTGTGCCGGCACACAGCACACCACACGGCAAGTAATGATGCAGCAGGGCCCGTGCACGTGGGAAGACGGGACATCGCCCAGGCCTAGCCTGGTAGGACCTAGGCATAGCCTTAGTAGGCCTCGAGGCGCAGGACAGGATGTTCTATGCCTCGGAGCAGCCGTT
This sequence comes from Hordeum marinum, assembly GCA_022496015.1. Taxonomy (NCBI): domain Eukaryota; kingdom Viridiplantae; phylum Streptophyta; class Magnoliopsida; order Poales; family Poaceae; genus Hordeum; species Hordeum marinum. The sequence goes on along the minus strand of CM039676.1, from coordinate 390,878,793 downwards.
ATGGCCCGGGGCCACCCCCGCGTGCGGAGTTTTCGAGGGGAGTGGGCGCAATCGATCCCATGTCCCCCAGTCGTGGGCGGCTGGCTGCGCCCAGCGGACCGAGGGCCCAACTGGCTCCTTGACCAGACGGTCGAGGAGCCATCCGTCACTGGCTCGTGCGGGACGTCCTCCAGCCGGCCACGTAGTTTTTCTTCGAAGCGAAAGGGGGAAGACCCCATTGCTTTGGCCTACCTAGGGGTAATGACCCCGTTAGTACCCCCAAAGCCAGTAGGAGCCCACGTCCGGCGGACCGTGAGGAGCCGGCGGCTTTCCCTCAGCGCCACCTGCCTATGGCTTGAAGGCAAAGGGGCAGCCGGGTCGGCCGTTGGATCCGACGCCTCCGGTTCCGGTGCGCCGCCCCGGGACCCGCGCCGGCACACAGCACGCCACGCGGCGAGTAATGATGCAGCAGGTCATGCGCATGCAGAGAGACGGGACGTCGCCTAGGCCTAGCCCGGTAGGACCCAGGCATAGCGTTATTAGGCCTCGAGGTGCAGGACAGGATCCTCTGTGCCCCGGAGCAGCCATTATGGCCCGAGGCCACCCACGCGCGCGGAGTTTCCGGGGGGAGTGGGCACAATCGATCCCACATCCCTCGGTCATGGCCTCCCTATAAAAGGAGAGGAAGGGCAGGGGCGGAGGTACCCCCGCCCCACTTGCCTCCTTGCTGCCCTTCTTTGTTGGCTCTCTGCCTTCCTCGCACGCCGTCACACCCGAGCCCTCACCCGCGCCCGCACGCCGCACCGCCGCCTCGATGGCTGATGGACGTGGGGGCAGTTGGGTGGCTCCTTCGTGGTTGAGGTGGACATCGCCGAGCTGCGCCATGCGCGCATGTTGTTGTCGGCAGAGCGGGTGGCCACACACGCGTCGGGCGATGAGATAGCACCGACGCCACAGCCAGGGGAACACGTCATGTTCCTCTGGCACTTCATCCGGGGCTTCGGGCTCCCGGTGAGTATATTCTTCCATCTTCTCTTCGATACCTTTGATATCCAGCCGCACAACCTTGGCCGAATTCGATTTTGTACCTCTCCTCCTTCGTAACGTTGTGTGAGGGGTACCTCGGTGTCCTTCCTTTCATTGACCTTTTCAATGCCCTCTTCTACCTCAAACCTCTGAAAAGCGACGTCTACGGGGGCACGGTGGTGTGCAGTCATAGCGTTGCTCGCTTTCCTCCTCTTTCCCTTATCGACTCTGTCAAGGGGTGGCACCGGATGTTCTTCTACGTAAAGAACATCGACCCAAGGATGGACTACATCCGGCTGCCACCGTTTGCGGACAGGCAGTCCTCTCAGCAGAACTGGCTGGGGCCTACTCCACGTGGCGTGGCCTTGGACGAGCTTGCCCGGCTCACGCAATTGAAGAGCTCCGAGGGGCTGGTCGCCGCCGACCTGGTGGCGGCCTTTTTCTCGCGCCCGGTCTCGCCCCTCCAGATGAGACCAGACCAGATCTGCCACATATCCGACTGGCATGACCCTTGCCGACAGTCCACCATCGAGTTGACGCCAGCTCAGGTGGCGAAGCGGGTGAATGCCCTCACGATGTTCAAGCTGAAGCACGCCTCGTGGTCCTTCGGAATGGAGCCGTACGACCGCATTAACCGGCCTCCCTTGATGAGTTTCGTCGTCGAGGCGGTTCTTTCTTGTTTAGCATTCCCCAGCCGACAGCTGGCTGGAGAACTTACATTGAAGTGCTGACCGTAGCTGCTGGTGCGACAGAACACGCCGGACGGCCCGCACCCGCAGATCTTCGAGGCGGAGCCTGAGGACTCCGACTCTGAAGACTTCCAGACGGGAGGCCCCCCGGAGCAAGGAGTGGACTCCTCGGGAGGAGCCAACGAGCCGGCGGATCCGCGAGGCGGCCCTCCTGGTGGAGCCGGAGGGTCCGGCGCATCCGGGGATCCTAGCGGAGTGGGTGAGTTCCCTCTTGCCCCCTTCATCAGGGACTGGACAGATGACGACGATGATGACAAATTGATGATTCTAGACGGGCCTCCTCCCGCAACACGCCAGGACCGGAGGAGCGAGGAGCAACCAGCTCGAGGCTCGGCAGCTAAAGCGGCTAGCCGGGGGAAGAGGCTCGATCAGGAGGGACCGGTGGCCCCGCCGCTCGGTCTGAAGCGGGTGAAGGTGGCCACCCAGAAGTCGCCGCCACGCGCCAAGCAGGTCTTGCCCTTCGTTATCGCGTAAGTTCTTTGTTTTTTAGTATGTTTTGCTTCCGCCTTGTGAGCCGGTTAACGACCGGTTCTTGGATGCTACAGTGACCCCATCGAGCCGGCGAGGGAGACAACGGATGCCGCCAGCCGCCTGGCTCGCGAGCATGCGGCCACCCAGCGGGAGGAAAAGAGGAGGCTCACGGAGCTGTGAGCCTCCAGGTCCGGTACGCGAGGAGGGGCGGCGCACTCCGGGACCTCGTGCGGTCGGAGGAGGAGGGGGGCGGCAGACCCCCCATGGGCGTCGGACTCGGCTGCGGAGTCAACCCGCATGTCGAGGGCTCCGTCAAGGGAGCCGCGGGGGGCGGCCATGGACCTGCCAACGCCTCCGCCCATGCAAGAGACGGCCCAAGCAAGGGAGGCAACTACGGAGCCGGCTCCCGAGGCGAACCGGCCTGAGGTGCCGGAGGCGACCCCGCCTGCGGCCGAGCCGGCCCGGGTCAAGGTGCCGGAGGTCTCGGCGGCCCCAGAGGCGGCGCCGGAGATGGGGACCATGGAGGTGGAGGAGCCCTCCGTCTTGACCGACGCGTCGGAACGGCAGGAGGAGGAGGAGGCAAGGGCGACAGGAGGGGGGCCGGGGTGGAGCAACTCCCGCACCCTTTCCCTTGTCAATCCACCCCCGGCGGCTGGCGACATGGGGAGCCCGGGCGGCAGCGGTGGCAAGGCCAAGATGCCCCTGTGATCGATCCAGGAGGTGCTCCGGGACTGGGAGGCACCATCGAGCGCACCGGTCCTGCCGGCTCCCAAGGCGGGCAGCCCGGTCCCCTCTTTCATGAACTTGGGGAGCATCTTGGGCCGGTGCTGGCAAGAGCTGGCCCGGTTCGCGGAGGCGGCCGATGCCGCCCTACAACGTGCGGAGGTAAGCCGACACATTGTCTTAGACTTTTTAGTGGGGGCACGCGAGCGCATCCACTGGGTGTAGCTCCCGAGATGCGGGCCAGTTAACCGGCTGACGGGTAGCCAGGCCGGATCTCCTTTGAGCATTCTTGACCTTTGCCTTTTTTGCGAAAGGAGGGAACCTCCCTACGGCAGAAGCTATTCATGGAAGCAGTCGCCATCCGCGACCACGACAAATACGACTTATACCGCCTCGAGGAGGAGCTGGCGTGCATGCAAGGTGGGTTGCACTTTGTAGGAGAGGCATATTGCCCCCGAGAGTCGGCTAACGTTGGTTGTGTCTTGCAGGTGAGCTGGCCACCCTTATGGGGGAGAACACCGGGCTTGTCGCCGAACGAGACCGGCTGACGTGGGACGTCCACGTGGCCGCGCAGGAGACGGACTGGCTGGCTGCGCTACTAGTCGACGGGGAGGCGGCCCGGGACTGGCTCAAGGCCGAGGCGGCAAAGGAGGTGGCGTCCCGGGAGGCGACAATCAAGGAGGCGGCTGACGCCACCCTTGAAGGCAAGGTGACTCACCTCGAGGGGACGCTCGAGGAGGTCAAGGGTTCCCTTGCCACCTCGGAGGCGGCTCGGAAGTCGGAGCGCAAGGTGGCGCCACACTTCGCCATTGGGGTGGATGACGCGATCGAAGGTAGGTGCCAATCTCTCTCCTTCCCTAGCCGGTTGCTCTTCCCTTTGCTATTTCTTGTGTTTCATCTTGCTTTTTCTTTCCTTCTCTTCTTCTTCCTTCCAGTGCGTTTCCCGGTGGATGACGAGAGCAAAGACTCGAGTGGCGAGGCAAACGAGACCGAGGAGCCCGCCTCGAAGGCCAAGGAGGCCGACCCGATGGCCGCAACCACCTCCGAGGAAAGGACCGAGCCACCCCGCGACGCGCCGGCTGGGGGCACGCCGGCTGGCGACGCGCCGGTGGCCTGAGTCCCCGAGCGTCTTTTTTATCTTTCTCTTTTTTCTCCCTGCATGTAAAACTTGAATCCACCCATTGGGGGTGTATGTGTAATGAACTGAATGCTGGTCGTGGTCCAATTTTGCCTTTATATTTTATGCCATGAATATTCTATCGTGTTTGCCTTGTGACTCATGCCTCCTCGTCCTTATCCTTTTTTGCCTACCATGACTCTTTCTGTTTCTATTCCTTTTCCCCTTTGGTTTCGGCCCCGCCAGCCCGACAACTGGGAGCTGGGTCGGGGCGTCCGCCTCAAGGGAGTCGGTTCAAAACTTAGGAATAGCGAGGGTTTTTCGGGATAAGTAGAGTCGTAGAGATGCGGCGATGGTCTGGCTGGGCCCCGAAGGTGTCTGCCTTCGTTTCGACCTTTCGTATGAGCCCAACCTTGCCGCCCCGAGGCCCCGTCAGTCGGACAGCCGGGGGCCGGTTCCGTAGCTGGTAAGGGTGGGGATGTTTGGCCGGCTCACATTACTTAGCCATTTTCCAAAGAGGCGCTTCTAGGCCCAGCCGGCTAGCCACCAGACTCGGGAGCCGGTGAGTGAGGAACACTTTGGAAAGAAATGAAACGGGGCGCGCCCCAATAGCCGGCTTGGGGCTCCCATCACATTCATAATCCCAAAAGGATGGGGATACGTACATACATTTATTTTCCTCAACAGTAAAACAGGCGCAGGAGTGCTGCATTCCATGGGCGCTCCATCTCTTCACCCGAAGCATCTCTTTTGCGCTTCTGTGGCTTCTAGGCGTCTATCAGGTAGTACGCCTTCTTGTGTAGCGCCTTGCTGATGATGAATGGGCCCTCCCATGGGGAGAACAGCTTGTGCTGTCCGGCGGTTCGCTGGATCTGTCTGAGGACCAGGTCCCTCTCGCAGAACGAGAGTGGCCGGATCCGCTTGTTGTGGTAGTGCTGGAGCTTCTGGTGGTAGATCCCTGTCCGGCTTAAGGCCAGTTCGCAAGCTTCTTCGAGTAGATCGACGCCGTCTTCTCTTGCCTCCTTAGCGTCCTTCTCCGTGTATAGGGCGACCTGAGCCGAATCGAACTCGATGTCGGTGGGGATGATCGCCTCGGACCCATACACAAGGAAGAAGGGATTGCAACTGGTTGACCGGTTCGGGGTGGTCCTGAGACTCCAAAGGACGACCGGCAGCTCGTCGATCCAGCAGCCGGCCGACCTTACCAGCGGCGTCACGAGTCGGGGCTTGATGCCGGATATGATGAGGCAGTTCGCCCTCTCGACCTGGCCGTTTGACTGTGGATGAGCGACGGAGGCCAGGTCGAGTCGGATTCCTTGTTTGGAGCAGAAACGCATGAGTGTGCCCTTGGCGAAGTTGGTGTCGTGTTCAGTGATGATGCTGTGAGGGACGCTGTAGCATACCGTGATGTCGTCGATGAACCGGACGGCCATGGTGCCGTCCAGCTTCTTGATTGGTCGCACCTCGATCCACTTGGTGCATTTGTTGATGGCCACCAGCAAGTGCGTCATGCCGCCTCGAGCGGTCTTGAATGGGCCCACCATGTCCAGCCCCCAGATGGCGAAAGGCCACGAGAGGGGGATGGTTTGGAAGGCCGTTGCCGGCAGGTGGCTTTGCGTGCTGAAGCGTTGGCAGCCCTCATACTCATCGACCAACTTCTTGGCTGCCTCAAGAGCCATCAGCCAGTAGAAGCCGTCCGGGAGGTGGCATGATGCCCGCACTCGCCCTGGTGAATGTCAAGGAGGATCTCTAGACCCTTTTCTGGCTCGATGCATCGCTAGAAAACGCCGGTGGTCCTGCGGTGGACGAGCTCGTTGTTGATGATGCCATAGGCCATGGCCCGGTGCCGGATTTGCCTAGCTAGAGCCTTGTCCGGAGGTAGTTGAGACGGCGGCCGGATCAGGAGTCCTTGGGACTGGTTGATCAGTCCTTGGGACCGGCTCGAGATCCCCCGAGGCTGGTTGGTCAGCCCCCGTGTTTGGCTCACCGGCCCCCGGGGCCGGCTGGTCGGTGATCACCATGATGGCGGCGCCACTAGGGCTGGCCGCCTCGGGTGTCGCCGGCTCGACGGGAGCCGGCTGGGTGGCCAACGGTTCGGGAGTCGATGGTGAAGTTGTTGGAGGGGCGGCCGGGGCTGTGGATGAGCCGGCGACTCCTGCCGGCACAAAGATTGACTCCGATTCTGGGGAAGGCTCGATCGACGGCTTGAGCAGTCGTTCGTGGGAGACGCCGGTTGGGATGGCCTCTCGGGTGGAGCCGATCTTCCCCAACGCATCCCCCGCATCGTTGTCCGCCCGTGGGACATGATGGAACTCACAACCCTCGAGGGAGGCGGTGAGCTGTTGTACGAGGAAGTGGTAGCTGGCCTTGTTGGCGTCCCTGGCATCCCATTCACCAGAGACTTGCTGCACCACGAGGTCGGAGTCGCCGAAGAAGAGAATGCGCCTGATGCCGATCTCCTTGGCTATCCAGAGGCCATGGACGATGGCCTCGTACTCAGCCATGTTGTTGGAGGCGGCGAAGTGGATCTGGAGGGTGTATTTGAGCTGATCACCTTTCGGGGAGGAGAGGACTATGCCGGTACCCAGGCCGGTCCTCATTTTCGATCCGTTGAAGTGCATGCGCCAATGCGTCGAGTCTGGGGGAGGCGGAACGAACTCCGTCTCCGCCTAGTCGACGAGGAAATCCGCCAATGCCCGTGGCTTGATGGCGGTTCTTGGCTCGTACCGGATCTCATGATCGGCGAGGGCGATGACCCACTTGGCGATCCGGCCGGTGGATTCCCGGGCACTCATGATCTCACCGAGCGGGGTCGTGCTCACAATGGTAATGGTATGCTCTTGGAAGTATTGCTTGACCTTCTTGGCAGCAAAGTATATGACATAGCACATCTTTTGGTAGTGGGGGTAGTTCTGCTTGGACGTGGAGAAGACCTCGCTGAGGTATTAGACGGGTCATTGGACCGGGAGGGACTTGCCCTCCTCCGGCCGCTCGACCGCGAGGACGATGCTGATGACGCGGGTGGTCGCCATGATGTAGGCGAGCAATGGTTCCTTCTCAACCCGCATGGCCAGAATGAGCACGTGGGTGAGAGCCTTCTTGAGGATGCGGAAGGCCTCGTCCGCCTCGTCAGGCCAGTTGAAGACACCCAGCCTCTTGGTTTGACCCGGCTCGATTAGAGCCGTCTTGCGAAGGAGCCAGTAGAGGGGCAGGGCCTTCTCTCCCAGCCGGCTGATGAACCGGATGAGCGAGGCGAGGCAGCTGGTGAACTTCTGGACATTGCAGAGCCGGGTCGGCTTCGGCCTGCGTTCGATCGTGCTGATCTTCTTGGGGTTAGCTTCGATGCCGCGAGCAGACACGAAGAAACCCAGGGGTTGACCGGCGGGGACGCGGAAGACACACTTCTCCGGGTTGAGCTTGATCTTGTACTCACGTAAGTTCGCGAAGGTCTCCTGGAGGTCATCGGGGAGGCTGAAGTGCTTCTTGGTTTCGACAACGACGTTGTCGACGTAGACATTGACGTTCCTTCCTATCTAAGGCGGGAGGCACTTCTGCTTGCATCATTGGAAGGTGGCACCCCCGTTCTTCTGGCCGAAGAACATGGTGATGTAGCAGTAGGCCCCGAAGGGTGTGATGAAGGAGGTCTTGAGCCGGTCTTCCGGATCTAGCTTGATCTGGTGGTATCCTGAGTAGGCGTCCAGGAAGGACAACAAGTCCCAGCCAGCCGTGGAGTCGATGACTTGATCGATTCGTGGCAGGGCGAATGGGTCCTTAGGACACACCTTGTTTATGCTAGTGTAGTCGATGCACATGTGCCAGGTCTTGTTCTTCTTCAGTACCAGGACTGGGTTGGCCAGCCAGTCCGGGTGGAATACTTCATGATGAACCCGGCTGCGAGCAGCCAGGCGATCTCTTCGCCTACAGTACGCCACTTCTACAAGGAGAAGCGGCGCAGGGGTTGCTTGACCGGCTTGATGTCCGACCGGACATTGTGTTTGTGCTCGGCGAAGTTCCTCGGATGTAGCAACCCGACTCAAAACAAGTCAAGCCTCTGTGTTTTCTGTGCCATCCCTGGATTAGTATGCTAGCACACACAATACATCAATTTATATATCAAAGTGCAATCACATGTAATGAACGTAAAACTGATATATACCTTAAAATCTCAGCGGAAACAGTCAATGGGAGTGGAGTCCCAATAACACCAACGGCAGGTTGAGTGTAGACCGTAACCCTAACTCGTACTCTTACCCGTCGTAGAGATTATCTGCAACATAAGACGTTGCAGCCGTGTAGGTCAGCATTTTTAATATGCCGGCAAGTCACAAAAGAGGGGGTGTAAATTAATCATCTATTCTACATGCATATATGGAAAGTGGGGTAGTAGGTTTTGCATTAAGCCAAAAATTTCCTACAACAAGAGAGGGCAAAAGCATAATTACTACAAATGTTGGTTGATTAATGAGATGGTTCCACCAACCAATTCTCATACCCAAGTTGACATTAATAAACCCACATTAATACAATTAATTGTGTTGAGATTTCCAGATAGTTTCAGTTCGTTTGGCTCAAGTTGTCCATGACCGTGGACACAACTAATCGATTAGGTTTGAGTACTCTGTAGAGTTTTGCACACGTTCCCCACAAGCTTTGATCGCCTCCATTGGATTTCTCGCACTTCAGGGTGTTTGAGAAACAGATGACCAAAACATGGTCTTCTAAAGGGTTTCCTCGAGACTTTGTCGGTGCCCATCCTTTTCTGTCGTTCTTCTACATCTCGTAGCACCGCCTGTCCAGGGTCACCACGATATCCAACCAAGCTAGAGCCCATAATGACTTGTGACTGTGCAGGTAAGCCTTGGGCCTTGAAGCATCCATCCATCTCTTTATACCTAGGTGGACCTTTCCGCGTGAATACTGGCACTCCCCAGCAACACCTAGGCTAACCACTGGTTTCTCCAAGGCGCCGTTCGACCATCATCCACCCAGAGGTATGTTGAAAACTCGGAGTCTTGAAGACTTGATCATCTTGTAGGTCTTGAAATTATTAACTCACAACTCTCATGAATCACACAACCAAACCCGTCTACTAATAGCATAGCAAAATTAAATCAACGTTTTCCGAGGCCAATGTGTCAAAGGGTTGAGGGATACCTACCACATGATACTAAAACAAGTTACCAAGTTTCCAATTTACCCACTTTGCATGCAATTGGGGAGATGGAAGAACTAATGCAATAAAACATAGGTATACATGGTCAAAGTGACTTGCCTGTACTGTTGATGAAGAAATATCGCTCTCAGAGATAACTGATAGACTATTCGTCACTCTCCGATGAAAATCTATATATTCAAACATTGCATTCTTATAAGCAATCATACTAGCAATCAATTCTAACAATCAAAAGTAACACCAAACCAAAAGCAACAAATTTGTGATGAAGCAAATACTTAAGACAAAAATTAACAAAATTTCATCAACACAACCAAAGTTGGTCTTCTCTACAAGTACATAAAAGTAAAAAGTCAAAACAAAGTAAAATATAACAAAAGTATTTTTGTAAATATTTTTCTAGCAACAAGAATTATTTTTGAAAAACAACTAAGAATTATGAAGAACAACACTCTAAACAACATAGGTTTTAGCCTAATAAACTTAACAACAAGAAACAATTAAAACAATTAAAATATTAAAATAACAGAAAAACAAAAATATTTTGAAATAAGAAATCAACTAGTATTACTAGAGCAATACAACAAAGAAAAGAAAACAAAGTATACTCAAAAATAGTTTATTAAATAATTTACTTAGCAAAAGAATTACTTTTGAAGAACAACTAGGAACTAAAGAAAACAATACTCTAGCAACTTAAGTTTTTATCTACTAGAACATATCATCAAGAAAAACACTAAGTTAATAAAATAAAAACAAATTTTTAAAAACAAATAATTAATAGAAAGTATTTTCTCATAAATCTTATTTTGCAAAAAGAACTAATTGAAAAGCTTTTATAAAGGTTCTTATTTTGATATAAAAAAAGGTCATCCTTGGCTTAAATCACAAACAATCTGAACTATAATACAAATTGTTTCTGGTCTAAACTTAGATTAACAGAAAATCAAACTTATTAAACAATTGGTGGAACTATTTTCAAATAGAAGATCAACATAGCAATGAAAATCCAATTGCAAGTTATAGTTGAACTAGAATTGATTTTCATGCAACCAACTAATAAAATATTATTTGTTTTGAAGGGCTACTATTATATGACAGAAAACTTTATAAAGGTCTATCACTAATATAAAAGAAAATAATTTAAAATAATTTAAAACAAAAGGGAATATAAATAGACCTAATAGAACTAAACAGAATCTGTTTTGCTTGAAAAGACTACTATAAAATATTTCTAAAAACTTCCAAACCCTACCTGCTGGTAACTAAGGTCACTAGTGACAAGTAGCAAAAAGAATCAACTCAAAATATATTTTTAAACTCAAGATATTCAGAAAATAAGATTTGAATAAAATCTGTTTGAAGTCAATTTTAATTTATTCAAATTTGATCAAACTTGATATCCGCAGAAACTAGAACAAATTTTTGACACAATGAAAAAAGAATCAATCAAAAACTCTAAATATCCTAGACGATATAACAAAAATAAAAACAGAACCTATTTTGTTTTCTGAAAGAAAAACAGAAAAAAAGAAAAACTAAACTAACGGACAGGGGGTGATGTGGCAGGTTCTGATGGGCTACGGAGGGGTGCGTGCTAGACTGAAATGAGCGGACGACCGATAACTAAAAGAAAACGGTTCGGGTTTAAGTGATCTAATCCTTGCCGTTGGAATGAGATCGAACAGAGGATGGCGTCGCCGGTGACTTACAGAGGGGTGGGGAGCTCCGGCGAGGCAGAGGAGGCGGGGGCGATGGCAATGGCGATCCGGTGGTCGAGGATGCCGTTCGGGGGGTCTAGTCAATGGCGGTGGACCTCCATCGTCCGTTGGTGGTGACGGCAAGGCGAGGGAGCGTCGGGGTCGACGAGCAGGTGCTTTGGGAGTTTCGGGAGGTGGCCGGACTCTGGCGAGGTGGTGGTGGAGCATTCTAGTGAGGGAGACTCGGGGGGTTTGGGGTGGAATGGAGCGCGGAGGGAGGCAGGGTCTTTTATAGGGCCTCGGGGTGGTCAGGGAATGGAAGGGGAGGGAGGTCTGGCGCGGTGATCTCGCCGGCGTGAAGAGGGGAGCGGGAGGAGAGGGTTGACCGCGATGATGACGCTGTCGATCAATGGGGCCGAGGCGTCAGAGGGAGAGAGGAAGGGGGCACAGTCAGCGGTGGCCGATGTGGAGGAGTTTCGGGGAGGGATTAGGGGCAGGTGGGCCGGTGGGCTTTAACACACGTTTAATAGTTTCCTATTATTAATTTACATTGCATTAAAATATCATTACGACATTCAAAACCTGTCCAAAAAATAAAGATTCATAAACGAAAATGATCAGGGAAATAAATGCCATTTAATGAACATTTTTCCATGGCCAAAATAAATACTTTTAAAAAATTTATTTTCAGAAAATGCCTAAATGGCTTTATTTATTTTTGCAAATATTTTTCAAATAAACCCTTGGGTTTATGGTTCAAGAACTTCACAAAAATTACCCCTGGTTTGGAGTGTCATATTACTCCTCTCAAAAACTTGTCAGGGATTTGAATGTTTACAAATTTCAAATAGGAAAATCAAATATGAAAGTGATCTCCATATCAGAAAATTTTCAAATAGTTTTCAAAATTTACTTTTGAAATCCTTTTTTTTAACTTCCAACTCATATTTCATATAATTTGAAGAAGTTCTTTTATCCTCTCTCATGAAAATCATTGAGTTGCATAAAATTTCTGAACTTGAAATATTTTCAAATGAAATTCAAACCATTTTCAAATCTCTTTTCATTTCTTTAAATGGAACAAGTCATATCATATTCACTCTGGGATTTTGTGATGAAATGAATTTGAATTCTTGCAGAGTGAAAGTTTTGGGAAAGTCATTTCATTCCCTCACATTAAACTTTCAAAAGTTTCAACTTTCACTCACTTTCAATCACTCAATCAAACAAACACTCATTCTAATATTTATTATAACGTTCCAAAATCTGGGATGTTACATCCGAACACCCGGCATGTCCTTGAGGGACCATGCGACGATGTCTCGATTCTCATGGAGGAAGTCGACGAGTTCGCCTTCCTATTTGCTGTTGAGGCAGGAGCCGATGGTGATGCACTGAGCCGGGTTGGCCGGGTCTTGATGGATTTGCTTGGTGTCTTTGGTCGGCTGGAAGGAGGCCTTGCCAACGGATTGCGAGGGAGGAGCCGGCACGGCCGGCTGGCTAGCAGCAAGGACCATGAGCCGGTCGAGCTGCCATTTCTCCTCGGCGATCTCCAGGGCTTTGGCCAGCCGGCTGCCGTCTCGAGCGCACTCGAGCGACTTCTTATAGTCGCCCTTGGCGGTTATAGTCGCACTCGAGCTGGAGGTAGGCATAATGGGGGACCGCCATGAAGCTGACAAGAGCCGACCGACCCAACAGCGCATCGTAGGGGCTCGCAAGGTCCATGACCTCGAACAGCACTGGCTCGCGGCAGAATTGGTCGGGTCCACCGAAGAGGACGTCGAGCGTGATCTTGCCAACAGAGGAGCAGGACTTCCCAGGCACGATGTCGTGGAAGACCGTACGGCTCGCCTACAGGTCCTTTGCTTTCAACCCCAGCTTGTGCATCGTGTCGAGGTAGAGAATGTTGATGTTGCTGCCGCCATCTATCAGCACCCGCGAGAAGCGGCAAGCTCGCTCCTTGGTGGCGATGGTGGGGTCGAGGACCAAGGCACAGCTGCCGGGATTTGGCATCACGACAGGGAGATCGTCCTGGCTCCAAGTGACCGGCTTCTCTGACCAGTGCATCAACTGGGGAATTGCCGGCATGGTGGCGTTCACCTCACGGCGGAGCCGGCGCTGAGCGTGTTTTCCCGTCTCTTCATTGGTGAAGATGACGTTGCAACCATCCTAGTTGGGGAACTGGTCGATTAGACGACCGTCGTTCGGAGCCATTGCCGGCACCGGGGCGGCAGCTTGGGCCGGGGCTGACACACGGGCTGGCTGCACGGGAGGAGCCGGAAGGCCGTCCCCCGGGGCAATCGCTACGAGAAGCTGCAATGTCGGACCGTGTGCGTAGAGGGTTTGGTCCCTGAATGGTTCTTGCAGGGGAGATCGAGCATTTGATCGAATGTGAGCTTCGGCTGCCACCCAACCTTGCCGGTGCGCTAGCGCTGACCGGAAGACTGGGTAGCCGGCTCCTGATCCTCGATGGTATTGACCTACGAGATCCCGTAGCGGGGATCCGGCTGGTCGTTCTTGCGCTTGTTGTTCTACGACTGCCGGTTGTCGGTAGCCGGCCTGGTCGCGGCCGGCATTGTCGTTGCCTTGGCGGGCGGGGTTGTATTGACTCGGATGGCCAAATCGGCCGTGGCATATTTGTCCGCCTTGGTCATGGGCTCGGCAAGCATGGACGGCTCGGAGCACAGGAGCTTATGCTTGAGAGGGGTGCCGTCCCGGCAGCCCTCGATGAAGTATTGCACGGTTTGCACCTCGTCCACCCCCTCGCAGGAGTTGCGAAGCTCGGTCCATCAGGTGAGGTAGTGGCGGAGGGATTCGTCCGGCCCCTGAACGCACATGGCGAGTTCATGGGGACGGCCAGGCCGCTTGTAGGTGCTGATGAAGTTGCGGACGAAGGCCTCCTCGAAGTCCGTCCAGGTGTTGATGCTGTCGATCGCCAGGCTGTTGAGACAGGTGTGGGCCGAGCCGATCAACATGAGGGGGGCATAGCGAATGGCTACGAGCTTATTCCCCCTGGCGATGCCCACCACGGTGGTGTAGTCGATCAGCCAGTCTTCGGGTTTGGCGGTCCCGTTGTATTCGGGGTGTCCCTAGGGAGCGTGAAGCCGGTTGGGAACGGCTCGGTGTGAATCCGGGGGCCAAAGCAGGCCGGACCAATCGAGCCCACCTCCTCAAGGAGTGCGAATTGCGCGAGATTGTCGATGCGGTTGCGGGCATTGTTCTCGCTGTGGGGGATGCGTGGTCCGAGCCGAGCCGAGAGTTCGGGACGGACGGTGGGTGGCTCCGACTGCCGCAACTCGCGCCACGGAGGTGGCATGTGCCCCTGGCTGCACCGGCTGCCGGACGTCGGTGCTTCATGGTGGCGGCGGCTCCGAAGCGGCTCATTGGTGCGTCGGCTGCTCACTCCCCGGCGTCTGAGAGGGCCGAGGGTTGTTTGCTTCGGCCCGGCGACTAGAGACACGAGGGGAGCAGGAATACTGGGCCGCCTAGCAGCCGGCAGTTCCTGTTCCCTCGCGCTCGGGCCGGGGGGCTTAAGTGACGGCACCGCCCGTCGCGAGCAGATGCTGCTGTGCATCAGCAGCATCGATGAGCTCCTTGATTTGGCCCTCGTGGGCGGCACACTCTTCGCTCTCTAAGGTGGTCAATTCCTCGTAGGACACCTTGAGAGTCCGCAGGTTAGCTGCAGGGGCGTCGTAGATGGGCATTTTGCCGCCGAGGATTTCAGCGACCATGCGGCCGCGGTCGCGCACAACCCCACGCTGGTTAGGCTCAGTGCCAGCCGGGGTGAGTCCAAAGGTGCAAGCGTACACCCGCTGTGCCGCCTCCATGTGGCGCCACGTGGCAGCAAGGGCGGTGGCATCCTCAACCAGGATGTGGCGAGCTGCCTCGAGATCGGCCGCGGCGTTGTAGGGGTTCGCCGTCGGGGCGATCGGAGTGCTCACGCCCGGAGGGCCGCACCGAGCGGGTCGAACGTGCCGACATGGGCGGCGGCAGCGATAGCCGCGACCCGCGCGCGTCCTGATGCGGTGCAGCAAGTGATGGCCATCACTCCCATCCGATCGTGGGACCCGCTCGGCTGAGCCATAGTGAGTGTGCCCATTGCCGTGGGTGGACGAGCGCAGACGAGCACCCCCGCGGGGTACTCGTCAGCGGCCGGAGCCTCGGTGAGGCTAAGCCTGCCGAAGCGCTCGGTGAGCGTGTCGATGTCGGCCGTGAGGCCGACGGAGTTGCCCATGGGGCATGCCGGGGGAAGCCCCACGAGCTCCCCATGGTTTTGCCGGGATGAACGGCGATAGCGGGGAATGGCGAGGGGTCCCGCCCGGAGCATGAATCCGGCCGGCGCCACATACGATCCCATCGTGTGTGCCAACTATCGTCGTTTTCTCACGATAGATGCCATGGGGTGGCTTATCATAGGTGGTTGGGGCCGTAGGACGCCGACGGGCTGAGGGTGCGAGGTTGGGCACATGAAGTGATGACACATGATGTACCCCAAGTTCAGGGCTCCCCGGGGAGGTAGTACCCCCAGTTCTGCTTGGTTTTGTTGGATGGTTAGGTATGAGTACAAGGACGCTCCTGGAGCTGTGCCTGGAGGAGGAAGAAGGGGCAACCGGCTCCTCTTCCTCCACTACTAGAAGGGGATACGGGGGGAAGATCGCTCGTGTGTGGATGTGTCTCTCCACGATCATCCGTCCCCCTTGCATGGGGGGATCGGGGAGTTTTATAGGCCACCCTCGGCTCTTACAATATGCTTTAAGTACCAAGGTAGAGGGACCCGGCTGGCAGTCTCTCCGGCTGGACAGAGGGTCCTGCCGCTTGCGCCGTCTCGTCGTAGGCGGGGCCCACCGACGGAGCGGTCTCATCTGCCGTTGGGGCCCGCCGGCCGGCCCTGCGATTGGCCCTCGCCCACCTCCTGCGGCACGGGCCGCTCGGGGGAGCGTCGTCTAGCGCTAGCCGGCCGAAGTCTCTTGTACGGCCGGCGGCACTGTAGCCACACCGGGGCAGGTAATCGAGTGGCGAATTCATGCCAGCACTGTTACCCCGCCCGGTTGCGCTCACCAAGGTCAGCGACCGGGACGGTTGGACTGTAGCCACGCGTTGTAGTGCGTAAGCGGCTACTATAGCCACAGGGCCACCCGTCGTGCCGGTCATGTCGCGTCGTCGTACCCGCATCTAGAGCGACGGGATGGGGCATGTCCGTCCCAAATTCAACGGAAGAGCCGGCCTGTGGGAAGCCGTCCATGCCCAGCCGGCCGAGGGCCCAAGCGGCTCCTTGACTAGCCGGCCGGGGCACCAGCTGGCACTGGCTCGTGTCGGACGTCCTCCAGCCGGCCATGGCTAGCCGACCGCGTAGTTTTTCTTCGAAGCGAAAGGGGGAAGACCCCGTTGCTTTGGCCTACCTAGGGGTAATAACCCCGTCAGGGCTGGTGCACCAACTCGGAAGCAGTCCGACATAAATCTTATGCGCAAGTGGCTGGCTCCTTAGAGGGCATTTCCATTGTTAAGTTCGGATGAATTCCTTCAAATGTTTAAAGACTAAGATAATATATGACACCTTGTATGAGGAACAACATTGGAGCTCGGCTGCATAATGGCACCTCAGAAGCAGTCCGACGTAAAGCTCGGATGCAGTTCGGGGTTCGACCTCGGATGCAAAAAGGCACCTTGGATGCAGTTCAGCGTTGGAGCTTGGACGCAACAGGACACCGCCACAATGGAAATACTTCAAACCTGAATTATGGTATAAAAATAATGAGGCATTAATAAAGGTTGATAACTTAAAGGGGATCCTCAGATGCCCGACTTGTGAACTCTTTGGATTCACCTCGACGATCGTCAAGATCAGTGAAGGGAATATTTATTGAACCAGTTTTCAAGACTAATGAGCGAAGACGAATAACTGTTTAGAAGAATCGAGGATTGTCCCTAACTTGAAGACCTGTTCAGGAGTCTACTAAGGGAGTCCGGGACTAAGGGGTCCTTGGGCCGCCGGCGTATCTCTGCAGTCCGGACTCATGGGCTACTTCGGGAAGCTGATGGCATATGCAAGGAAGATTCCACAAGACTTGCTGATCAAGACAAGGAATCCTCTCCACCGACGTAGCCGACTAGGATTCTTGTTATCCTAGGCCTCTGGTGTGTTCTATGAGGCAAGGCCAGGCTAGTCCATATACACCAATGATACCATCATAGGTGAACTCATCTAGGGTTTACCTTAGACGATCTCGAGGTAGATCAACTCTGTAATCTCCATACACATTGGTACATTCAACTAGGATATAGGGTTTTACCTCCTCACGAGGGCCTAAAGCTGGGTAAATACTGTTTCCTTCGTTCCCTGTTACCCATTGATCCAAGACTCATAGCTCGGGACCCCCCATCGATGTGAAAACCGGCGGATCTCGGGTAGGGGGTCCCAAACTGTGAGACTAGAATCGACGGTAACAGGAGACGAAGGGGACACGAGTTTACCCAGGTTTGGGCCCTCTTATGGATGTAATACCCTACATCTTGCTTGGTTGTATTCATGATGTAAGGGGTCACAGAATTGATCTACCTCGAGGTTGTATAGCTAACCCTAGATGAGTTGTTCTGTCCCTATACCCTAAAACTCTCCTGCTTATATAGATGCCGAGGATGGATAGGGCTTACACATAGTCTGTTACATGTAAAAGAGATAAACATGCCTAATTACTACATCAGAGGTGGAGCGCAAGCCGTGCCTCCTAAAGCTTCCATCTTGGAGACCGGGCCTTCAAATCTTCCGTTGTTCGGTAAGTAGCCCTCACAGTCCAGCCCATAACAATAGGTCGGCTATCCAAGGACCCCCTAATCCAGGACTCCCTCAGTAGCCCCTGAACTTGCCTCCACCGCCACATGTTTTCAGCTCTGACTGCATCACGAACAGAGTCTTCGGCTTGCGAGGTGAGTTCATTCCTGCCGAACTATAGTTCGGCCTCCGATGACAAGCAATCTCCCATTTAGTGGCACGTCCGAATACTGTAAATTGATTGGCTCTGAAGCCCAAATGCCAGGGGATAAACAATGGGCCTCTGACAACCTTTTTGACGAAAGGCTACGGCCCACCACTACCTCCAGGCCAGTCGCATAGACTCGATTCGCGGTTCGAGGCTGTTTTAATCATCACGATCTATCAACATGTCGATTGTGTCCTGTTTTATACAAGATATATTTAATCATGCGCATATAATGGCTCATGCGTCTCGGGAAGTGGAGGGATTCACGGCGCCACGAGGGGAGTCCGCATTGATAGGCCTCATTAAAAGAGAAGGAAAACCCCAAAGGATTTTTACGCTCTCCATTCGACTTCTCCGCCTCCCATTCCCTTGCACCTGCAGAGCAGAGAGCTAGGTCTCTCCGTCCCCACCTTCGAGCTTAGCAATTGCGGGCTCCAATGGCCAGTGGGAAGCTTCCACTGTCACCAACCAGGACATACTCATCCTCAAGAAGGCCGGCTACCTCCCCGCCAGCATCCCTCACCACTCAACGGAGGAGGGCCAAGTGGCCCCCACCCCCAAGCCATGCGAGAGGGTGGTGTTCATCCCCCACTTCATCAGGGGGTTGAGCTTCCCACTCCACCATTTCATTAGGGGGCTGATGTTCTTCTACATCCTCGACTTCCACGACATCCTAGCAAACTCCATCATGCATATCTCGGCGTTCATCCTCATCTGCGAGGCCTTCCTGCGCATCGAGCCGCACTTTGGGCTCTCGCTACAGGTTTTCAACATCAAGCCCAAGTGCATCAGCGGAAAGCACGCGGACTGTGGCAGGGCAGTCATCAGCAAGCTCACCCACGTCGGGTGGCCGTCGGGCACCTTCATCGACACTATCAAGGGATGGAAAAATGATTGGTTCTATGACACCGAACCACAAGAAGAGGGCCAGCTCCCTTCCGCCGCATTCAGATCTGGTCCCTCCACCAGACTGGCTTCATGCCCCAAAAAGGGCCTTGTCTAGGGATCAGGCAAGGAGGTGGCCGATATGCAGAAGCGTATCTGCTCCTTGGTCGAGGAGGGCATCAAGCTAGCCGATGTAGTCCAGGTGATGCTCCGAAGACGCATCCTCCCCTGCCAGCGTAGAGACACCCCCGTGTGGGCTCGAGAACACGAAGCCGAGCCCATAGACCGAAATCTCTTCCGCACTACGCGGGAGAAGTTTTGGAAGGCGCTCTTCAAATCAATGAAGAGCTGGCCATCCGAGGAGGAGGACAAGGGTCTGCATGCCGCCAAGGCCGATTCAGAGGTACGATATTCCCCAGCTTCGTCAACTTTATTACACAGAGAATTCCTATAACCTCTTATCCGATCTGTTCTAGCAGAGATGGCTGAAGAAAGCCGTCAACATGAACAGTTCGGCACCTCAGCCCAAAGACGAGAGGGCCGGGATGTTAGCCAAGATGCTCGTGGTGAAGCCTTACGAGGCTCCCACGAATAAAGAGAAGAATAAGAAACCAGGCCAGGTTGGACTTTGCATCAGGGACCAGTCTGATGCCGCATCCGAAGATACCCCCACCTCCTCAAATGAGGAGGAGACCGAAGAGCACGAGGAACAAGAGGAGGAGGCCAAGGTAGAGAGCGAGGGGGGGATTCCCCCCGTGCCAAGAAGAGAGTGATGTCTTCGGACGCCCCGGGGCGGGTCGCCTCTCCTGCCCCAAAGAAGGCACGGCAGACACGGGTGGTTTTGTCCGATGATAGCTCGGACCTGAGCTTCGCGTCCGAAGACTAGCAGTAGGTTCCACGAAGGAGCCTAAGGGTCAAGCTCGCCCCAAAAAAGGTTAGGATCCGAAGACCCTCCTATTCATTATGAGTAGATTTATAGTTTGCTGACACGCAGGTTATTGTCCTTGAAGCCTCCCGTGCATTATCCCCACCGAGGTGATATCGGACGGGGAGACCCCGCTCATCGAACTAGCGAAGAGTGGGGATGCCTTGCACCCCACCACTCTAGGTGCCACAAAGGATGCCGTGGAGGTGTCGTCCCAGCCTACTCCAATGGAGGCAGACAAAGGGGGCGAGGGAGATCGTATCGTGGCCGAGGCTAATGCTTCGGCACTAAAGACTGGGGGGCACCACCCCACCTAGACACCGAGGAGGTTGGACGAGCGCACTATGCCTCTCGAGGCACTGGTCCAATCCCCGGTGGGTGATCAGGAAATTGGATCATCCCCGACACCACCGACCAACAAGTGGTCGGCCATGGAGGGGGCTCTATCGAGCGCCTCCATCCCCGAGGATCACCGCACCCTTATGGGTGTAGTACTACAAAGCGTCCAGTCCGTTGACAACGGACAGAAGGAGGATTTCAAAGGTCTCCTTGCGGGCTTTCAAGTAAGTCACCCTATATTTACAAAGATTTTTATTTACGCATTGTATACATGGCAGCCCCCGAGCCCTAGGTGAGGTGAAAAAGGTCACCTAGGGGTCACATCTGAATCCGATACCACCTTGGAAGCACGTTAAGTGTCCAACATGTTAGAATAACCTAATATATGATCAGATTGTTTACAACGAGAGCTGAGAACTCATGTAATGTATTAATTGTGTGCCTAATGAAGGCTTCATCATCTGCGTCGACCATAAATGGCGCCGAGATGGAGGAGCTAAATCGGAAGCTAAAGCGCTCCGAAGACAAAGCGGAGGCCCTGAGCCGAAGGCTCGAAGAGGCTCAAGTTATGTAAAAACAGAATCCGAATACCTTTATAGTCTAAATACCATCAATGTAGATTCTTTATCTTTGTGTATTGCATGTGCAGTCTCAGCGAAGGAGGTGGAGAGGCTCAAGGCCGAGCTCCAGCACACAAAGGACGAGACGGCCGCCGAGAGGGCGGCTGCTAAGGAAACAACTACTGCCCTTTCCGCCATGTCGGCTAATAACCCACAAGTATAGGGGATCAATTGTAGCCTTTCTCGATAAGTAAGAGTGTCGAACCCAACGAGGAGCTAAAGGTAGAACAAAATATTCCCTCAAGTTCTATCGACCATCGATACAACTCTACACACGCTTAACATTTGCTTTACCTAGAACAAGTATGAAACTAGAAGTACTTTGTAGGTGTGATAGGATAGGTTTGCAAGATAATAAAGAGCACGTAAATAAAAACTAGGGGCTGCTAAAATAGAGAAACAACTAAGTTAGTTTAAGGAGTGTGGAAAAGTGGTGGTAGGAGTTGCAGAATTGTCCCTAGGCAATTGATAACTAGACCGGTAATCATTATTGCAATTTTATATGACGGAGAGGCATAAACTAACATACTTTCTCTACTAGGATCATATGCACTGATGATTGGAACTCTAGCAAGAATCTGTAACTACTAAAGATGATTAAGGTAAACCCAACCATAGCATTATAAGGTATCAAGTCCTCTTTCCCATAAGCAAACAACCTACTTACTCGGGTCTGTGCTTCTGTCACTCACGCCACCCACCATAAGCGAATCATAAACATATTGCACACCCTACAGCGGGGATCCATCATGCTTGTGCGACATAGAGATCACCATAGGACAGCACCAATAAAAAAACATGTAACTCAAACCAATCATGATCTTCAATCAACACATATGACAAAATAGATCTACTCAGACATCATAGGATGGCAACACATCATTGGATAATTATATGAAACATAAAGCACCATGTTCAAGTAGAGGGTACAGCGGGTTTCGGGAGAGTGTTCCGCTGTAGATAGATGTGGGAAGGTGATGGAGGTGTTGGTGAAGATGACGGAGTTGTTGGACTAGATCACTGTCATGATGATGGCCCCGACAGCGTTCCAGTGCCACCGGGAGAGAGGCCGAGAGAGCCCTCGTCCTTCTTATTTTTCCTTGACCTTCCCCCTAGATGTTAGAAGGGTTTCCCCTCTGGTCCATAGCATCCATGGTGGTGGAGGGGGGAGAGCCTCTCCGAGATTGGTTCTCATTCTCTGTTTCCTTCTGTTTCTACGCTCCCAGATTCTGGCCTTTCACCGTTTCTTTAATATCTGGAGATCCCTAACTCTGATCGGGCTGAAATTTTGAGGGGATCTTTATCTGTAAATTAGCTTTCTTGCGGCTGAAGGGCAGCTCCAACCAACCTAAAGGGTGGCCACTATCCTTCAGGGCGCGGCCAGAGGTGAGGGTCGTGCCTAGCAGGCTTGTGGGCCCCTTGGGCACCGCCTTCTATTGATTCCACATCCCAAAATTCACATATATTCCGAAAAACGTCTCTGTAAGTTTTTATCGCGTTTGGACTTCGTTTGATATGGATTTTCTACAAAACAAAAAACATGCAACAAACAGGAATTGACACTCGGGAATTGTTCAATATGTTAGTCCCCAAAAATAGTATAAAAAGTTGCCAAAAGTATATGAAAGTTGTATAATATAGGCATGAAACAATCAAAAATTATAGATATGAAGGAGATGTATTAGCATCCCCAAGCTTAATTCCTGCTCGTCCCAGAGTAGGTAAATGATAAAAAAGATAATTTTTGATGTGGAATGCTACCTTGCATAATCTTGATCATCTAATCTAATCATGGCATGAATATTAAGATACGAGTGATTCAAAGCAATAGTCAATATTGACATAAAAACAGTAATACTTCGAGCACACCAACAAGGCAATTGTGTCCTTTCGAAATAACATGGCCTTAGAAAGTTATCCCTACAAAATAATATGGTCTCGCTATGCTCCATCTTCCCCACACAAAGTATCTAAATCATGCACAACCCTGATGACAAGTCAAGAAATTGTTTCACACTTTTTATGTTCTCAAACCTTTTCAATTCTCACACAATACATGAGCGTGAGCCAATGGATATAACACTATAGGTGGAATAGAATATGGTGGAGGTGATGACGAAAAAGGAGAAGATAGTCTCACATCAACTAGGCATATCAACGGGCTATGGAGATGCCCATCAATAGATATGAATGTGAGTGAGTAGGGATTGCCATGCAACGAATGTACGTATATCTATAAGTGTATGAAAGCTCAAAAAGAAAATTAAGTGATCGTGCAAAAAATTCCACTAGTTATATGAAAGTGAAAAAATAGGAGACTCTCTATCATGAAGATCATGGTGCTACTTTGAAGAATAAGTGTGGAAAAAGATAGTTGCATTGTCCCTTCTCTCTTTCTCTCATTTTTTATTTTTATTTTTATTTAATTTTTTATTTAATTTTTTATTTATTTGGTGGGCATCTTTGGCCTCTTTGTTTTTATTTGGGCTTCGCAGGCCTGTTTTATTTTTTTGTAAAGTTTGGAGACTCCTCCCAACTTGTGAGGGAATCATAGCTTCCATCATTCTTTTCTCACACAGGACAATGCTCTAATAATGAAAATCATCACGCTTTTATTTACTTACAACTCAATACCTAGAACAAAAATACGACTCTGTATGAATGCTTCCGGTAAGATACCGGGATGTGCAACGATCTAGCCTAGCAAATGACATCAAAAAACGGACAAGCCATGAAAACATCATGCAATCTGTCTTAAGATCATGCAAAGCAATAAGAAAATGATGGTGCATGTCATACTAAACGGAACGGTGGAAATTGCATGGCAATATATCTCGGAATGGCTATTAAAATACCCTAATAGGTAGGTATGGTGGCTGTTTTGAGGAAAATATATGGTGACTGTTTTGAGGAAGGTGGGTTTGATGTACCGGCGAAAGTTCGCGGTACTAGAGAGGCTAGCAAAGGTGGAAGGGTGAGAGTGCGTATAATCCATGGACTCAACATTAGTTATAAAGAACTCACATACTTATTGCAAAAGTCTATTAGTTATCAAACAAGGATTAGATGCATGCTCCTAAGGGATAGGTTGGTAGGAGTTAACCATCGCGCGCTCCCGACCCTCACACAAAGGTTGACAATCATTAAACAAATCATGCTCCGACTTCGTTACATAACGGTTCACCATACGTCCATGCTATGGGAATCACAACCTTCAACACATGTATTTCTCAAATTCACAACTACTCACTAGCATGGCTCTCATATTACCATCTTCATATCACAAAACTATTGCAAGGAATCAAACATATCTTATTCAGTTATCTACAAGTTTTATGTAGGATTTTATGACTAACCATGTGAATGACCAACTCCTGTTAACTCTTTAAATATATATAACTGAAGCATGAGAGTTTTATTCTTTCTACAAAAGATATGCCCATGCTCTAACAAATATAAGTGAGGGAAAAGAGCATTCTACAAATGGCGGTTTCTTATGTGTAAAGAAACATGCAATCCAAACTTCAAATGATATAAGTGAAGAACATGAAGCATTCTATAAAGCCATACTCAAAGGATATAAGTGAAGTTTATTCCCATACGCAAACTACCTACTTACTCGGGTCTGTGCTTCTGTTACTCATGCCACCCACCATAAGCGAATCATAAACATATTGCAAACCCTTCAGCAGGGATCCCTCATGCTTGCGCGACATGGAGAGCACCATAGGAAAGAACCAATAATAAAACATGCAACTCAATCCAATCATGATCATCAATCAACCCATAGGACAAAATAGATCTACTCAGACATCATAGGATGGCAACATATCATTGGATAATAATGTGAAGAATAAAGCACCATGTTCAAGTAGAGGGTACAGCAGGTTGCGGGAGAGTGGACCGTTATAGATAGATGGGGGAAGCTGATGGAGGTGTTGGTGAAGATGATGGAGCTGTTGGAGTAGATCGCCGTCACGATGATGGCCCTGGCGGTGTTCCGGTGCCATCGGGAGAGAGGGGGAGAGAGCCCCCCCTCCTTCTTCTTCTTCCTTGACCTTCCCCCTATATGGGAGAAGGGTTTCCCCTCTGGTCCATGGCCTCCATGGCGGCGGAGGGTCGAGAGCCCCTCCGAGATTGGATCTCTTTCTCTGTTTCCTTCTGTTTCTGCGCTCCCAGATTCTGGCCTTTCATAGTTTCTTAAATATCTGGAGATTCGTAACTCTGATCGGTCTGAAACTTTGATGGGATCTTTATCCATAAATTAGCTTTCTTGTGCCCTAAGAAGAGCCCCAATCGACTTAAGGGGTGGCCACAATCCCTCAGGGCGTGGCCATGGGTGTGGGCCATGCCTAGCAGGCTTGTGGGCCCCTCGGGCCCCACCTTCGGAAAAAAATCTCTGTAAGTTTTTATTGCACTTGGAATTCTTTTGATATGGATTTTCTGCAAAACAAAAAACATGTAAGAAACAGGAACTAGCAGTGGGCACTGGATCAATATGTTAGTCCAAAAAATAGTATTAAAAAGTTGCCAGAAGTATATGAAAGTTGTAGAGCATTAACATGAACCAATAAAAAATTATAGATACGATGGAGATGTATCAAGGGCCACTAGTGGCAAGCATCAAGCTCGCATGGTAGAGGCCTTGGAGCAGACGAATAAAGCGAGCTCGGCCAAACTGTCCACCATGAAAGCCGAGCACCAGAAGGAGCGGATGGACAGACGGTTCTACGAGGAGCAAGTACGCCAGGCCAAGGAAATAGCCGATGGTAAGCCGTACTCATTAAAGTGCTTATTCGGGGATAGCAGATTCGACTTGCTTACCCGGGTGTGGCGATCCTCACGCGTGTCCGCCGATCTCCAAAAGAGCGTGGTGGGCACCAATCAGCTGTTCTCCTCACGAGGAGAGGGAGATGAAGCTCACATATTTTGGGCACAATTCGGAGCCCCCAAGCGTCCTCCTCTTTTGGTGGAGCAGCTGAAACAGGTTATGGAGCTACACCAGATGGCGGAGCCAGCCATGAAGGACCCCTGCATCTGCTTATGGCCCAGCGAGGAGCTACCAGGCAGCCACTTTGGCCTGGTGTAGAGACTGATCTGCCACGCCCCACCTTGACACCATCAAGTGCTCCTCCTGCATCAAAGGATTCCGGATGGCCCTTGCCAAGGCCAAAGTGCACTGTGTGGGGCTAAATCCGATGAAGGTTGCCACCGACCCACCGCCACCTAAGAAGGAGCACCGATGCCCTGAGCTATACTTCGATGGAGTGATGGAGAGTGCTCGGGTGATAGCGTCGCAGTATTCGGGTGAAAATATATTTGAATGATCTTGTAACATGTCCAAAGACTTATGATAACTTTTAATGATATTAGTATATGCTCTTATATGGTTTTGTATTCCTTTATAACTCCTATGTGGTTGTTTAATACTGAAAGATGCATGTCGTCGGCTTCATCCCCCATGTAGATACTACATGGGGTGTCTATGCCAATGCAATGTGTCCCTTAGCCGTATTATAGGAACCCGAAGGCGGTGTAGTGCGGCAGACTAGGCAATCAGACTATAGTGCTTTATTTCTTTCACTTAACCAAAGGGGCGTGAAAAGGACTACGGGAAGCATACGATTAGCCACCGGAGTGTTGTGATGTTCGGACGAACCCTGTCGGAAGCCAACATCATAATGTTTGCGCAAAGGGAAAGTTCCTCGTATAACACGGAATAACCGCTTACGAGGATTGACGTACAATACTTCTAGCTTGAGGTTCATAGATCGGATCGCACATACTATGACGGTTCGATTTCGGCTTTCTCCCCTTACGTGCTTGACCAGACTATCCGGAAACACAATCGCAGGGGTGCTCCCTTTGCCCTTTTAGCCGAATGAGCGGAACATAGAGGGGCAAGCACAGGAGCCGACCAACCCAACTTAATGACCAAAGACATAGTTCGGAACCGATGCATATAAAGGGAACGCCAAGACGCCAAACAGACGATAGTTAAGGCGATTTGTATTTGAAGTCGAGCCCCTGGTGTATTAGCCAGTTACCTCGTGTCATATCGAACAAGTTGAAGGGAAGAGGGAGAAAGGAAAAATATGCACCAAAAATAGGAAAAATGAGGCGAACTTATGCCGCGCAATCTTTACATTTTCTCAACAACTCTTAAAACCCGGATTGCCGAAGCATCTGTTTATAAGTATGTGAAAGAAAATAAGAAAGCAAATCATACAGGAGTTGTCATACCAGTTGTCTTACCTGATGCCCTCGTTACGCCTCCTTGCTAGTTGACTCCTGCTCTTTGATGGGTGTTAGTGTTCGACGGGTGGATTTCGCCAACAAAATCTTGAGAGGCCGCCAAATTGTAGGTGAGCTTTACACCGTAGGCAGGCTCTTCTAGGAGCACCTGCATTTTGTCCGAAGATGTATTAATGGTAGTAGGTCGGGTCAGCCAAACACCCATTTGTATTTCCCCACCGCTTCCCATGGAATCTTAAGTGCGAAGTTGTGCCTCTTCGGCACATGCTTTGCTGGTCCTGAAGTTGTTCGGTGGGGGGGGGGGAAGTCCTTATACATGGAAGAGGAAGGATCTGAGTTTTTGGTCTGAAGCCAAACTCGCTTCCCAGCCTTATGTGCCTTTATGGCGGATGTTGGAACTTGTGGATCTTCTTTGTAGTTGAATTTGGCCGCTAGGGCCAGTGCATGTTCTTACGTTCTAAGAGAGCGCTCGGTATTGCCGTTGATAGTAATGACCCCCTTGGGGCCTAGCCTCTTGAGCTTTAGGTATGCGTAGTGTGGGACTGCATTGAAACGAGTGAACGTCGTCCGACCGAGCAGCACGTGATAGCAGCTACGGAAGGGCACAATGTAGAATATCAAATCTTCGCCGCAAAAGTTAACGGGCGAGACGAAAACAACTTCCAGAGTTACAGAGCCCGTGCATCGGGCCTCAACGCCTGGGATTACTCCTTTCAAGGTAGTGTTGCTGGGTTTGATCCTCGATGGATGTATGCCATCTTTTTCAATCTATGTGAGTAAATCAGGTGGAGGCTGTTTCCTCCGTCCATTAGGACTTTTGTGAGGAGGTACCCATCTATGATGGGGTCTAGGACGAGGGCCGCGAACCCCCATGCCAGATACTGGTCAGATGATCACGTCGATCAAAGGTGATCGGGTATGCCGACCATCGGTTATGCTTCAGGGCTACGGGTTCCACCGCGTAGACTTCCCGGAGGGCGCGCTTCCTCTCCTTCTTGGGTATATGGGTGGCATATATCATGTTCACCATTTTGACTTCGGGAGGGAATTTCTTCTGTCTGCCACCAATTGGAACCTAAGGCTCATCTTTGTCCTCGCTGCGAGGGCTTTTTCCTTGGTCTTAGGGTGGTATCGTGTCGGCCTGTTTAAACACCCAGCAGTTATGGTGTGTCTGGTTGGCGGGCTTTTCCAAAGTCCCATCAATTTGGGAGGGCCTTTCCATGAACTTCTTGAGCTGAGTGGGTCCGTCATGATTGCCTTTAGAAGGCTTCTTCCACTGCCCAGGTCGGGAATTGCGGAATCCGGCATTTACAACCATATCATCGGCATCGCTATTATTGTGTCGACACTTATTATTATTGCGCTTTGGCTTTGAATTGTTGTCCCGGGCTTCAGGTGCGACGGGATCCTCCGAATTGTGGCTATGTCTTGCTAGCCAATGATCTTCGCCTGTGCAAAAGCGGGCCATGAGAGATGTAAGGGCGGACATAGTTTGAGGTTTATCCTCGCCTACCTAGCAGCCAGCCATTCTTCCTGAATATTGTGCCGGAAGGAGTCTATGGCCTCAGCATCCGGACAGTTGACGATTTGGTTCTTATTAGTCAAGGATCGATTCCAAAACTGCCGAGCGGACTCGCTAGGCTTCTAGACGACGTTGCTGAGATCCGAAGAGGACGGCGGACGGACATAGGTCCCCTAGAAGTTAGAGGGCAATGCATCTTCCAGGTCTTCCCAACATCCAATGGAGTTTTCGGGGAGGCTGTTTAACCAGTGCCAAGCTGGCCCCTTAAGCTTAACAGGGAGGTACTTGATGGCATGGAGATAGTCTCCTCGCGCCATGCGGATATGGAGGAGGAAGTCCTCGATCCATACTGTTCGGTCAGTGGTCCCATCGTACTGTTCTATATTCACGGGTTTAAACCCTTCAGGGAACTCATGCCGCATTACCTCATCTGTGAAGCACAGTGGGTGAGCAGCGCCTCTGACCCGTACTACGTCCCGCCTATATTCGGCGTCTGTTTGGGGCCATTTGCATTCCCGGACTCTCTTGTTTTGGTCGCACCATGGTCTGTATCCACCGTGACTATCGAGCGAGTACTCTCTGGATCCATAGATGGATCTAGTGCGACCTGCTCTATGATCCAGGTCATCTCGCAGGTCGAACCTATTATTGGGCTCTACTGGGTCCTTACCCCGTCTTCGGGGCACTGCTGGTATGTAACCGGCATCGTCAGCTGTCCTGTCCCGACCAATAGGGGGGTGGTCCGGCTTGTCGTATGGAGTATGGTCTGGAGATGGAGTATCAGTAAGTTCATCATCGAATTGCTGCAGCAGCCTTCTTCGAGGGTTGATCTTGGGCTGGTTTGATAGACCAGTGTCGTATACTTCCTCGACTGAGAGGACTTTCGTCCATTGATCATTGAGGTCGGCTTGATCGGCTTTGAGTTGCCACTCCTTAGCCTTTAGTCTGCGAGCCATTGCTATGAGCCACTGTCCGATTTCTTCCTGATCTTCGAGGTTATCAGGGATGTACAAGTCATCGACTTCTAGTATACCTTCCTCCTCAACAGGGGGAGGTACTCATTGCCTTCAGGGTCGTTGACGTTATCCGGGTTGTTTTGGTCCTCATGCCCCTTTGGACCCTCAAATGGGTGCTCGGGGATATCGGGATTGTCATGATCAACGGGAGCGTTACCGTTCCCATTGCTGATAATAGCTCGTCTTCCATGTTTTCTCTTGGACCACTTATGCGATTTTTGGCGCCTTGATGGTGCATTGCCAAATTTGTTGCCGTCGTTGTGAGGCATGTTGTAACTCTGCCTATGTTGTCTCAACATAGCCGGTCCCAAGCCCGGGTAAAGGAGGAGGGTTGTGATAGGCTTGGCGAGCCAACGTGAAAACCCAGCCACTCTTATGGAGATGAAACCCAAAAGATTTTCGTTGGGGCATAACCCTCTCAGCGACGCGCCACATCGGAACCCAGGTGTGGTGAAAAATGGGCAAGGGGCGGGCCGTCACCCCCAGGTGGCGCGCCGTATCGTGATCTGGATACAGTCGCAAGTGAGCGAGGATCGGGTCGTCGCATCCTTAGTGGCGCGCTACATCGGCGCCCGGGTGTAGTGGAAAATGAGCGAGGGTCTTCGCATTTGACTCGACGAGTGCGAAGGGTAAGGAAGCTAGCCGAGCCTAGGAGGGTTCGATTAGGTAGCTGGAACATAGGGTCTCTGACAGGTAAGCTTCGGGAGGTAGTTGATACATCGGTGAGGAGAGGCATTGGTATCCTTTGCGTCCAAGAGACCAAATGGAGGGGACAGAAGGCGAAGGAGGTGGAGGGTACCGGCTTCAAGCTGTGGTACACGGGGACGGTTGCAAACAGAAATGGAGTAGGCATCTTGATCAGCAAGAGCCTCAAGGATGGAGTGGTAGACGTCAAGAGACGTGGGGACCGTATTATCCTGGTTAAGCTGGTAGTTGGGGACTTAGTCCTCAACGTTATCAGCGTATATGCCCCACAAGTAGGCCACAATGAGAACACCAAGAGGGAGTTCTGGGAAGGCCTGGAGGACTTGGTTAGGAGTGTGCCGATCGGCGAGAGGCTCTTCATAGGAGGAGACCTCAATGGCCACGTGGGCACATCTAACACATGTTTTGAAGGGGTGCATGGGGGATTTGGCTATGGCATCAGGAATCAAGAAGGAGAAGATGTCTTAAGCTTTGCGTTAGCCTACGACATGATCGTAGCTAACACCTTCTTTAAGAAGAGAGAATCACATCTAGTGACTTACAGTAGTGGGAAGCACTCTAGCCAGATTGATTTCATCCTCTTGAGAAGAGAAGACAGGCGTGCATGCCTAGACTGTAAGGTGATACCTGGAGAGAGTGTTGTCCCCCAGCATAAGCTTGTGGTTGCTGACCTCCGCTTTTGGATTCGTGTCCAGCGGGACAAGCGTGCCAAATTCGCTAGAATGAAGTGGTGGAAGCTCAAGGGGGAGGTAGCTCAGGTGTTCAAGGAGAGGGTCATTAAGGAGGGCCCTTGGGAGGAAGGAGGTGAGGCAGACAACATGTGGATGAAGATGGCGACTTGCATTCGTAAGGTGGCCTCAAAGGAGTTTGGAGTGTCTAGGGGAAGTAGAAGAGAAGCTAAAGATACCTGGTGGTGGAATGATGTTGTCCAGAAGGCAATCAAGGAGAAGAAAGATTGTTTCAGATGCCTATATCTGGATAGGAGTGCAGACAACATAGAGAAGTACCAGATGGCAAAGAAGGCCGCAAAGCGAGCTGTGAGTGAAGCAAGGGGTCGGGCGTATGAGGACCTCTACCAAAGGTAGACACGAAGGAAGGCGAAAGGGACATCTATAAGATGGCCAAGAGCCGAGAGAGGAAGACGAGGGATGTTGACCAAATCAAGTGCATCAAGAACGAAGCAGACCAACTCCTGGTGAAGAACGAGGAGATTAAGCATAGATGGCGGGAGTACTTTGACAAGTTGTTCAATGGGGAGAGTGAGAGCTCTACCATTGACCTGGATGACTCCTTTGATGATACTAGCAGGCGTTTCGTGAGGCGAATCCTGGAGTCGGAGGTCAAGGAGGCTTTAAAGAGGATGAAAGGAGGCAAGGCGATGGGCCCCGATTGTATCCCCATTGAGGTGTGGAGAGGCCTCGGGGACATAGTAATAGTATGGCTAACCAAACTTTTCAACCTCATTTTTCGGGCAAACAAGATGCCAGAAGAATGGAGACGGAGTATGTTAGTACCAATCTTCAAGAACAAGGGGAATGTTCAGAGCTGTACTAATTACCGTGGAATGAAGCTGATGAGCCATACAATGAAGCTATGGGAGAGAGTCATTGAGCACCGTCTAAGAAGAATGACAAGCGTGACCAAAAATCAGTTTGGTTTCATGCCTGGGAGATCGACCATGGAAGCCATTTTCTTGGTACGACAACTTATGGAGAGATATAGGGAGCAAAATAAGGACCTGCATATGGTGTTCATTGACTTGGAGAAGGCCTATGATAAGATTTCGCGAATGTTATGTGGTGGGCCTTGGAGAAACACAAAGTCCCAACAAGGTACATTACCCTCATCAAGGAAATGTATGATAATGTTGTGACAAGTGTCCGAACAAGTGATGCCGACACTCACGACTTCCCCATCAAGATAGGACTACATCAAGGGTCAGCTTTGAGCCCTTATCTTTCTGCCTTGGTGATGGATGAGCTCACAAGGGATATACAAGGAGATATCCCATGGTGTATGCTCTTTGCGGACGATGTGGTGCTAGTCGATGAGAGCGGGACGGGGGTCAACAGGAAGTTGGAGTTATGGAGGCAAACCTTGGAATTGAAAGGTTTTAGACTTAGTAGGACTAAAACCGAGTACATGAGGTGCGCTTTCAGTACTACTAGGAACGAGGAGGGGGAGGATGTTAGCCTTTATGGGCAAGTGGTGCCTCGGAAGGACACCTTTCGATATTTGGGGTCAATGTTGCAGAAGGATGGGGATATCGATGAAGATGTGAACCATCGAATTAAAGCCGGATGGATGAAGTGGCGCCAAGCTTCTGGCATTCTTTGTGACAAGAGGGTTCCACAAAAGCTAAAAGGCAAGTTCTATAGGACGGCAGTTTGACCCGCAATGTTGTATGGCGCTGAGTGTTGGCTGACTAAAAGGCGACATGTGCAACAGTTAGGTGTGGCGGAGATGCACATGTTGAGATGGATGTGTGGCCACACAAGGAAGGACCGCATCCGGAATGATGATATACGAGATAAAGTTGGGGTAGCGCCAATTGAAGAGAAGCTTGTCCAACATCGTCTGAGATGGTTTGGGCATATTCAGCGCAAGCCTCCAGAAGCCCCAGTGCACAGCGGACGGCTTAAGCATGCTGATAATGTCAAAAGAGGCCGGGGTAGACCGAACTTGACATGGGAAGAATCCGTAAAGAGAGATCTGAAGGACTGGAGCATCACCAAAGAACTAGCCATGGACAGGGGTGCGTGGAAGCTTGCTATCCATGTGCCAGAACCATGAGTTGGTCGCGAGATCTTATGGGTTTCACCTCTAGCCTACCCCAACTTGTTTGGGACTAAAGGCTTTGTTGTTGTTGTTGTTGTTGTTGTTGTTGTGAGGCATGTTGTGTCCATTGGTCGCAGGAGTATCCACCATGTAGACATCGTATGTGGAAGTGGCAGTCCAACTCCCAGTGTTAACGGGTCTGGGATCACGGTCCTCTTCATCCATGTATTCTGCCTCCTCGGAGGCATTGTCCAACACGTCGTTTAAATCTTTGATAGTGGCTATCAAGTGGGTGGTGGGTGGGTCGAGAAATTCGTCCCTGTCCGCACTGTAACCGATCTGAACGCAGGTCGGGGCTGGATCATCGGCGATCTTCCTCGACGAGAATCCCTTCAAGGCCTCGTTGACCGATGAGGGCACGATCGGATTCAGCTGTTCGGAGCTCGTGGAGCTAACCTCCATGATGTCCACCCATGGGGCCGTGTTCGGAAAGGACACGTGTCCGATGATCTGTCTTAATGGCCAGACCGAGATAAGAAATTGGCTTATCGCCGTGGGTGACCCCATCGGCATGTCCGAAGAAGGGGCTTGAGGTGAAGGCCTTAGAGTCCTCGGAGGCTATAGGCGAAGCTGCGAGCCCGATTAATGACAAGTCACCCCGAGAATCGACAGAGAAATCGTAAGTTTTTGAATCTGACCTCTCGATCGGGGGCAAAGTTCTAAATGCAGCCTAAATGGCCAATGGAATCAGCGTGTAGCACAACGCTGCCGAAGGCGAAGATCTGTCCGAGGACGAAAACGTCCATCTTGCGAACCTCTTTGTTGATAACAAGGCAAGGGTCGATTCCATCTCGCTCACAGAGGAACTCTCAATGAAAGCACCTATGTCGATCTCAAAACCGGCGGATCTCGGGTAGGGTGTCCCGAACTGTGAGACTAGAATCGATAGTAACATGATACGAAGGGGACACGACTTTACCCAGGTTCGGGCCCTCTTATGGAGGTAATACCCAACATCCTGCTTGGTGGTATTGATGATGTAAGCGGTTACAGAGTTGATCTACCTCGAGATCGTATAGATAACCCTAGATGAATAGTTCTGTCCCTATACCCTAAAATCCTCCGGTTTACCCCCTAATCCAGGACTCCCTCACCCCCTACCCGAGATCTGCCGGTTTTGACACCGACAGAAATCCTCATCCCGCGCGCCGCCGCAAGTATTTGCACGACCAAAGCTGCAACCCTTGGACCTTGCCTGCCACATATCCTTGCAGGAGCACATACAGCCGCCACTCGAGTTAGTCGCTGCCATGGTCGAAGACCGCTGCCGCTTGACCACCTCAACTTGAGGCTGGTGTGCCCCAAACACCCCACGCACCCGGTTCCAACCCGAGCACCACCACCTCGCCTAGTTCCGGCGAGGGACCGCACTTCTACCAAGTTGGTCCACCTGCATGAAGCATATGCCTAGCGCCCCCAGCGTTGACCGCCCCAGCCAGCGCCATGGGCTGCCTGTCGCATGTGGCCACATCGGTGAAGCTAGGCCACCAGGTGTGCGCATGGGAGCACTCGCCGACCATCGTGCTGGTGCACCTACTACTCGCCACCATCCAGATTCGACGAGGGATGCCACTCCCGCGAGAGATGTCACTCCACCACCCCGGTGTGGCCTCCAGCACGAAGGAGATGCCCAACGCCGCCAACGGTGACAAGCGGTGTGGGAAGCACGTGGGGCTAATTGCATTTTTTTACTTTTTGATTCAGGATTGTCTATGTAAAATCTAAGGACTAATTTGTATATTTATATTAAAATTGATCTGGAAAGAAATGTTACACCGTGTCAGCGAAAAGCGGGACCCACCTGTCATAAACGTGTTTAATCGAGCCAAATAAATTGATTAGAGTTTTTTGCAACCAGAAAATGTAACGTAGTGTTTTATACAAATCTAGCCTTCATGGTGGTGTTTTTTGTGCAATTTACTCAACCGGAACCTTTGACTTGGTGATTAATTCGATGTTGCACAGAGTATCAACAACTTTCTCCTGAAGAGCAAGATCTTCGGGCGAGGCTTAAAAGGGGGTCATAACTCTTCTCGTGGTTGAAAGGCCTAGAAAGGGACAATGCACTAGGATCGTAAACTTGTGAGATGGTGATGTCAACACAAAATACTCCCATCATCCCATTAATGAGGGAAGACATAAGAACCACATCCACAAGATCGAGCACGAGCATGGTAACCGAGCACAAGGCCAAGGAACCCAACATACATGACACTTCTCCAAAGTCACGTGAAAGGGACAACATATTTGCAAGGACTTTAATTGGGAGGAGCTAAACATTGAGCCCACATATTTACATCAGCTTGAGGCTCCCATAGCCAAGGAGGAGGTTCATCATGCTATCAATGAGATGCCAAGTGACAAGGCCCTCAAGCAGGACGGCTTCACCAGAATGTTCTTCAAAAAGTGTTGGAACACCAGCAAAGAAAACATAATGAGAGTGGTTCATCTCTTGTACTCCTTGAATACCACCAACCTCCACTGGCTTAACTTCACGAATGTTGTGATTCTACCCAAGAAAGATGGTTTGGAGGGTATCTCCGACTATATGCCTATTAGCTTAATTCAAGCGATTACGAAAATCATGGCCAAAGTGTTGTCTATCCGGTTAAGCCCTCACATGGATAGACTTGTCTCCAATGCCTAGAGTGTCTTTATTAACAGGAAAATTATTCATGAAAACTTCATATATGTTCGGAACCTTACCTGGAGCTCCATAAGGGCAAACCACCATCGCTCCTATTAAAGCTTGACATAGGCAAGACCTTTGATTCGGTAAAGTGGGAATTCATCATCGACCTACTCCAAACAAAATGGTTCCCAGGCAAATTATGATTAGAGCACCACACTTTTTTGCACATCATACTCACGAATCGTCTTTCATGTGGTCCCCCCACCAAGCATGGGCGTGGACACTAGAAATGGGACCCCCTATCATATTTAAATTGGTGACGTGAGAGGACCTACTCCGCAAGATTCATGGAAGGGGCGCCATTGTGAGAACCTCCCTGTGCAGATGACGTGGTAGTTTTTGTGGCCGCAATAAAGAGAGATATTAACAACTTGGTTGTAATCTTGGGAAGCTTTGGTGATGTCATGGGTCTATGCACCAACTTCCAAAAGAGCTCGGTGGTTCCTATTTGATACAACCATCTTAACTTAGACCAAATTCTTCAAAGCTTACCGACGGCTAGGACTACATTCTCCATGACATATTTGGGTTTGCCTCTTTTGGTTTGGAAACTCAAAAACGTGGACTTCAATTCTTGGAAGACAAGGGCCAGTAAATTGGTCACTTGGGAAGGTCAAAACATAATAACCATTGAGCACACGGAGCTGGTCAAGTTCGTTGTCACCTCTCAAGCAGTCTACTTCATCACTCCTCTTGTAATTGCTTCAAGCGCACTTATCAATGTCAACAAGCCTGAGATGACTTTTCGTTGCTCATGTTGCAATAAAATCACCGGAGCACACTCCAACATGAACTGGGACATGTCTTGCCCTAAAGATTATGGTGTCCTTGGAGCATGCTACTTGTGACGCATTAGGATTTTCCCATAAGAGGAAGGGTAATATAGTAGTGAAGTAATATACCCTTGTACTTGATAACAACAAGGATTAAATCTGATAGTGATAGATTGATAAATTGTAAAGTAAAATAAATAAATAAATTTTAGGAAGGTATTTTTTGGTTTTTATAATATGATTAAAGTAGACCCGAGGGTGAGGCCTAGACTAGGTGGTCTCAACCGAGCTGGTCTAGTCCATGGGCCAGGCTGGTGGCCCACCCTAGAGGAAGGACTTTGGAGGCCCTATGGTGGAAGCGTGAGGATATCGGATTCTACTAGAGACTTCACGTGCTCTCGAGGAAGAGGACGATTCACTCAACATGTAATCTGTCATATAACCCTACATACCTTCGGTGCCTATATAAACCATAGGGTCTAGGCCATAGAGCATACCCATACACAACATCATAACCCCTAGGGTTTATACCACAAACATATGATCACGAGGTAGATCAACTTTGTACTTTCTACATAATCAATACAACAAGAGAAGCACATAGGGTTTTACCTCCATCGAGAGCACCCGAATGTGGGTAGAAGCCTCGGTGTCTTTGTCTCCTGTTACCCTTGATCCTATCTCACAACTCGGGGCCCCTACCTGAGGTCTACCAGTTTTGACATCGACATTGGTGCTCATCAGGATTGATGGTCCGTCTGTAGTTGGATAGCAACATTGGCTGGGGTGACATCTTCATCCCTGACCAGCTTTTCGCTTTCGGTAGTGAGGTAGTGTATGCTGATCCCAATGGACATCTAGGTCGCATCAATGCCTTCACCCTGAACTAGGTCTTCATGTTCGGAAGTTTGGAGTACGTCACCAATGCATGTGGGGATCTAGTCCTATCAAGACACATCATGATCCAACCTGAAGAACCTTTGGGCATGCACACTCCGGAACATGCTTTTGATCTGATCCTCGGATCCGACCCCGTGAAGGAAGCAACCCCAGGGACGGATCTAGAGGCAACCGCATCCGACCCCAGTAAAGTGACCTCGGATGATAGCCTAAAGTTGAATCCTTCTATAGTTCCAACGGTTGCCCTAGATAAATCCAATCCAGTCTTCAAACTGGAGCCGGCTTGCAAAGGCACTCAAGACGTACCTACCTTAGGTAGTCCAAACAACCCCTTTCATATCAGCCTGACTTATCGCCAGGTCCTTAATGCAGAGGAGATCTCACAGATAAACAAGGTGTTGGATTGGATCCAGAACCTAGTGATCTCATTTGCAGTTTATGATTAGATCAGATGTAACACTGATGATTGGGAAAATTTCATCCCACCCACCACCCACCTAGTCGCCATGGTTGAAGATTTGACCGATGCGCTGGACTAAGGATCCGATGAGGCCACTGACATGGACGATGACCATGATTCTGGATCAAACTCACCTGTGGCCATTCCCCGAACTAGAAGGTGGGACACAACGTCAACCTATGACATCTACATTATATATACCTCTAAGGAAGATCCCAAGGATAAACCTAAGGAAAGTTCAAGCAATGCTACCCCAAAAGAAGACCCAGGGGCAATGATGGAAATAAACTGAGGCTACCCCAGCAGAAACAGGGCTAGCCCCATCACGGACGAAAACAGACAGATCGATCCTACACATCAAAACAGGTCGATGAGTACGCCTGTCAAAGGGGACCTTGAGGAGAAGGAAGGTTACAAGAGCAGGACCGATGATGACTACATGCTGGAATCCGAGGATGATAACAACCTCAGGTTAGATGACTTCGAGGTACCCAAAACACCATCCACACAATTACGCTTCCAACGTCGACTAGAAGCAAGCGCAAGGAGCATGAAAATAAAACAACGAGAACTACAGTCTAACGAAACCCTGGGCAATGAAAAATGGGACCAGGTACTTGCGGCTGGAGAATATCAAGTCATTTCCATGATGGTGCCTACTACTTGAATTAGAAGACGAGTTGGACATCGATCCTAACACATATGGCTACTGACGTGGCGTGAGACTATGTCGGTATTTCCCCAAAGAGGAAGGGATGATGCAGCATAGCGACGGAAAGTATTTCCCTCAGTTATGAAACCAAGGTATCAATTCGTAGAGGAAGATCATGCACCCACGTAAACAGCACTTGCACACAAACAACAAATACTTGCAACCCAACGCAAAAGAGAGGTTGTCACGCTTTGTACGGTAATAAGATAGATTAGGTAATGATAGGTAGGACAGATAGCTCTCGCAAGAACACAAAATGAAAAGAGTAAACATGTAACATATTTTTGGGTTTTCGGTTTTGTAGATCTGAAAACAAAGATTGCAAAAACATAGATTGGAAAGCAATATGATGGAAAAGTAGACCCGGGGGGCGTAGGGTTCACTAGTGGCTTCTCTCATGAGTATAGCGCACGATGGGTCAACAAATTACTATTGGGCAATTGATAGAAAATTGAATAGTCATGACGATATCCAAGGCAATGATCATTATATAGGCATCACGTCCAAGATAAGTAGACCGACTCCTGCCTGCATCTACCACTATCACTCCACACATCGACCGATATCTAGCATGCATCTAGCGTATCCAGTAAAATCTGCAACTGACACTTTGGCACTATGCCATTAGGTTTTTCCCAAAAAATGATATAAAGTGGTAATAAAACGATAGTAAAACATCCAAGAATGATATTATAACATCATGGAAAAAGCAAAAATTATAGATACGTTGGAGACGTATCAGCATTCCCAAGCTTAATTCCTACTCGTCGTCGAGTAGGTAAATGATAAAATAGATTTTTTTATGTCGAATGCTGCCTAACATGTTCATCACATTCTTTGCTTTTACATAGCATGGACATTTGGACTTATAATGGTTCAAAGCAATAGTCTAGTTTTAACATAATGACTTCAATACTCAAGCATGTCAATAAACAACCATGTCTCTCAAAATATCAATACTAAAGAAAGTTATCCCTAGCCCATCATGCTCAATCATTGATCCATTCATGAAACACACTCAAATATTAGCTATGCCCAATGCCCAAGTATGATCATAGTGCCCCCTAGTTGGTGCTTATAAGAGAAGATGGAGACTCAAAGCAAAAATAAAAATTGCGTAAAGTAAAAAAGATAGGCCCTTCACAGAGGGGAGTAGGGATTTGTAGAGGTGCTAGAGATTAAGTTTTTAAATTGATAGAGAGAAAATATTTTGGGTGGAATGCTTTTCCTGTCAACGAAAACGACAAAGTATCACATAATACTTTCCATGCTAGATATATCATAGACGGTTCCCAGAGAGAAAATAAAGTTTATTCCTTTTTGCACCAGACTTTCACTTTCCATTGTGGGCCGTAATCATGCGGTTGCCTTCCATACCAACACTTTCCAAGGAATTTATTATTTGACAACATAAAGTAAATATTTCTATCTTCTTCATTTCGGAAACGGTCATCTCTATTACCACCACACTCTCGTCCAATGACAAGTAAATAAACGCTCATCTTGAGAATAATAGATCTAGCATGAAAAATATTGGTTACTTTCCACCGTTTCATGAGCGGTAAGGGCACACAAAAGAGAAAATTTATTTTGAAAATTTAGAGATTGCACATACAAATTTGCTTGGAACGGCATGGAAATACCACATATAGGTAGGTAGGGTGGACCCATAAGGCATAAGTTAGTTTAAGGATTTTGGATGCACAACTAGTATTTTATTTAGTACAAGCGAAGGCTAGCAAATAGATTGGGAAGCAACCAAACCAAGAAATGAAAAATCCCACAAGTGAGCATTTAACATAATTAACACCGAATGACTTCCGTGCATGCATAGGGAATCACAAACCTTAACACCAATATTCCTACTAAGCATAATTACTCATCAACATGACTCACATATTACTATTAGCATGTCTCAAAACTATTACAAGCAATCAAATTTAATTTGTCCTATGATCTTCATGAATGTTTCTATTATATCTTCCTTTGATATCTATCACTTTGGGACTAGTTTCATATATTGTCATTGTTTTTTGGCAAGCTCAAACAAATTTAAGTGAAGCACATGATCATAAAGATTTCATCTCAAGAAGGTATAAGTGAAGCATGAGAGGAATTCTTCAAAATTTGTGAACTCTCAAATTAATCTAAGTGAAGCTTGAGAGTACTTCTACATAAGTTTCCAAACACACCGTGCTCAAAAAGATATAAGTGAAGCACTAGAGCAATTTCTATATCTCAAAAAGTTTAAGTGAAGCACATAGAGCAATTCTCACAAATGATAGCATAATTTTGGCTCTCTCAAATAGGTGTGTACAGAAAGGATACAAAGGAAAAACTAACAAACAAAGTAAGCAAAGATACACAATGCTCCAAGCAAAACCTCATGATATGTGACAAATAAAAATATAGCTCCAAGTAAAATACCAATGATCGTTAGAAGAAACAGGGGATGCCACTCGGGGCATCCCCATGCTTAGTTGATTGTTTCTCTTTGGATATATGTTGGGGGTTCAGTAGCATCCCCAAGATTAGTCTTTTGCTACTCCTTATTCCTTCATCCATCGTGATCTCACCCAAATCATGAAAACCTTAATCACACAAAATTTAACAAAATCTTCGTGAGATCCGTTAGTATAAGAAAGGAAATCAATACTTTAGGTACTGTTGCAAACCCATTCATATTTTTTATTGCATTATAAATACTGTATTTTAAATTTACCTTGGCTTATACCCCCCAATACAAACCATAGATTCATCAAAACAAGCAAATATTGCAACGAAAACAGAATCTGTCTTAAAGAGAACAGTCTATAGTAAAATGTACTCTACCGTACTTCTGGAACTCTAAAAGTTCTGAAAAAATAGGACAATGTAAAGAATTTGTATAGAAATACTGTGTTAAAGTTTCAGCTCAATATCACGTCCAGTAAAAGGTGAAAATTCGTGCACTAGGAAGAAAGTTTATGTTTCAGATTTAGCATTGTTTCTACTCATCTTATTGATCATCCTAAAGGCATTACATGGCACACACACTAAATAAAACATAAAAACACAATCATAACAGAGACATAATTGTGTCAACACACAAAAAAAGAAAGGAAAAAAGAAAAAAATTATTTATTCGTTGGGTTGCCTCCCAACAAGCACCATCATTTAATGCCCCTAGCAAGGCATAACACATAGATTCAAGTATTGTCATCTTTGGTTTTGGATCCATAGGATGCCCTCATTATTGATTCATATGGTGGCCTAATTATAGTTCTAGGCAAGTGTTCCATACCCTTTCTCAAGGTAAATTGAAACTTAATATTGCCTTCTTTCAAATCAATCACGACGCCTATACTGCGTAAAAATGGTCTACCAAGCATAACAAGACAAGACGGATTGCAATCAATATCAAGAACAATAAAACAAATGCGCACATAATTCCTATTTGCAAGAATAAGAACATCATTAATTATTCCCAATGGCTTTTTAATAGTAGAATCCGCGAAGTGCAAATTAAGAGAGCATTCTTCAATGTTGGTAAGACAAGGCACACCCAAATCAAACAAAGCAAAGCATTCTTAATTTTTTACGTTGACCTTAATGGTAGGTTCCTACTCATCATGCAATTTACTAGGAATAGAAATCTCCAGCTCCAACTTTTCTTCAAAATATTTCATCATGGCATCAATAATATGTTTAGTAGAATCTTTATTTTGCTCATAAGCATGGGGTTAATTCGACATGGATTGCAGCAAAGAAACACACTCAATAAAAGATCAACTGTCATAATTAAAGTCTTCGCAATCCTTGATAATGGGCACATCACTAGTTAAAGTTTTGACCTCTTCAAACCCACTTTTATCAAGATTTTCATCAAGATTTTCACCATCCAAATTATTTGGTCTCCTTCTATCTAAAGTTGACTCCACTTCAGTCCCTTCATTATAAATTTTAATATTACTAAAAAGGAAACAATATAAGAAACACCAATCAATTTAAGGTCTTCATCATTTATATAGCGGAAATCATTAGAAGATGATTTTTCTAAGGTTTCTCTTTGAGCTCTAAGCATAGCGGTTCTTTTCT
Organism: Hordeum marinum; assembly: GCA_022496015.1. Classification (NCBI taxonomy): domain Eukaryota; kingdom Viridiplantae; phylum Streptophyta; class Magnoliopsida; order Poales; family Poaceae; genus Hordeum; species Hordeum marinum. Next base: position 390,836,159 of record CM039676.1, on the reverse strand, counting down.
TACTTTCATCCATAGAGACATATAAAGCTTTAATAGATTCATTGATCTTAGGCACAAAAGATTTCAACTTGATATTTTCAAGATAATGAGAAATTACAATTCAATGCTTCTAGACATATCATCAATCTTATTCAGCTTTTTTTAATCATAGTATTGAAAGCCTTTTGTGCATTGATAAATTCTTTAATATTACTCTCAAGATAAGATATGTTCCTATTATTATTGTAAGAATAATTACCATAATTACTACAGGAATGTCTAGGAAAATGCCTAGGATTAAAATTAACTCTATATGCATTGTTATTGAAATTGTTGCGCGAGACACAATTCACATCTACTGATTGACTGTTTTCCTGAATCAAAGTGGACGAAGGTACATCATGAAGATCAATATGAGTATTTTTACTAGCAACCAATTTCATCAAAGCATCAACTTTATCACTCAAAGTACTAATTTCCTCTACCGAATTAAGTTTTTTTACTAGTAGGTGCTCTTTTGGTATGCCATTGAGAATAATTATCCATGATACTATCTAGCTATTTAGTAGCTTTCCCCAAAGTAATCTCCATAAAAGTACCACCCACAGCGGAATCTAAAAGATTTGTAGAGATAAAATTCAATCCCACATAAAAAAATGTATGATCATCTAAAGATTTAAACCATGTGTAGGACAATTTCTTATCATCAGCTTCATTCATTCCCAAGAATGGGAAATATGTTCATGCTCAAGTTGCTTAAAATTCATGATTTGCATCCTAAGGGAAATAATTTTTACGGGCGGAAAATACTTAGTGATAAAAGCATCATTGCGATTATTCCAAGAATCAATACTATTGCGAGGCAAAGAGGAAAACCAATTTTTTGCATGATCCCACAAGGAGAAAGGAAATAATTTCAACTTCACAATATCATTCTCCACATATTTTTTCTTTTGCATATCGCACAATTCAATGAACGTGTTTAGAGGGAACACGACATCCTCATTAGGATTACCGGCAAATTGATCTTTCATGACAAGATTCAACAAAGCGGCATTAATATCACAAGACTTCGCACCAGTGGCGGGAGGAGAAATATGCATACTAATAAAATCATTGTCATTAGTATTGGAAAAATCACACAACTTTGTGTTCTCTTGAGTCATCATGACTACGCAAAGAAGATTGAAAACAGGGAAGATATCCGGCAAGAAGAAGGCAAACGAAAAAGAGAGGGCGAATAAAACGGCAAATTGGTGAAGTGGGGGAGGGGAAAACGAGCGGAAAATGGAAAATAATGTACTTGCAAGGAGATGAGATTTGTGATTAGGAACTTGGTAGATGAGATTGCTTCCTCCCCTGCAACGGCGCCAGAAATTCCTTTGACGTTGCTTTAGACTTCTCGGTATTTCCCCAAAGAGGAAGGGATGATGCAACACATTTATGGTAAGTATTTCCCTCAGTTATGAAATCAAGATATCAATCTGTAGAGGAAGATCATACACCCACGTAAATAGCACCTGCACACAAATAACAAATACTTACAACCCAACGCAAAAGAGAGGTCATCACACTCTCCACGGTAATAAGATAGATTAGGTAATGATAGGTAGGAGAGATAGATCTCGCAAGAACACAAAATAAAAAGAGTAAATATGCAGCCATATATTTTTGGATTCTTGGTTTTGTAGATCTGAAAACAAAGATTTCAAAAACATAGATCGGAAAGCAATATGATGGATAGTAGACCCAGGGGCCGTAGGGTTCACTAGTTGCTTCTCTCATGAGTATAACACACGGTGGGTGAACAAATTACTATTGGGAAATTGATAGAAAATCGAATAGTCATGACGATGTCCAAGGCAATGATCATTATATAGGCATCATGTCCAAGATAAGTAGACCGACTCCTGCCTGCATCTACCACTATTACTCCACACATCGACCGCTATCTAGCATGCATCTACCATATTAAGTTCATGGAAAAAAGGAGTAATGCAATAAGAACGATGACATGATGTAGACAAGATCTATTCATGTAGGAATAGACCCCATCATGTTATCCTTAGTAGCAATGATAAATGTGTGTCTTGCTGCCTCTTCGATTACTGGGAAAGAACATCGCAACATCGAACCCATCACAAAGCACCTCTTCCCATGGCAAGAAAAACCGATCTATTTGGCCTAACTAAACCAAAGATTCGAAGAAGAAATACGAGGCTATAAGCAATCATGCATGTAAGAGATCAAGAAGACTAAAGTAATATTCATGGATAGAAACTGGTCATGAACTCAAAATTCATCGTATCCCAACAAACACACCGCAAAAGTTTACATCAAATAAATCTCCAAGAGACCATTGTATTGAGAATCATAAGACAGATATAGAGAGGAAACCATCTAGCTAATGCCTATGGACCCGTAGGTCTATGGTTCACTACTCACACATCATCGGAGAGGCACCTATGATGAAGATGAACCCCTTTGTGATGGTGTCTAGATAGGATCTCGAGGTTCTGGAACTTGCTACGGCTGGAATTGTGTTTTGTCGACTCCCCTAGGGTTTTTGGAATATTTGGGAATTTATAGGTGTCATAGGCGGTGGATAGGGGTCCCGAGGAGGGAACAACCCAACAGGGCGCGAGCAGGCGCCCCTGGCGCGACCTGGTGGGTTGTGGCCTCCTCGGCCCACTCACTCTACACTTCTTTGGTCCGTTGGGTCTCTTCTGGTCCACAAAAAATCTCCAAAAAGTTTCGTCGCGATTGGATTGTGTTTGATATCAATTTTATGCAAACTAAAAAATGAGAAAAATAGCAAATGGCACTTTGGCACTATGCCAATATGTTAGTCCAAAAAAATGATATGAAGTGGTAATAAAATGATGCTAAAACATACAAGAATGGTAATATAACAGCATGGAACAAGCAAAAATTATAGATACTTTGGAGACATATCAACCACAAAGAGCAAGTTGATTGTCCACCTAGAGGATGCGATCTACCATCCATATTACACTTGTGTCACCATATCTTTGCCGAACTAGTGCACCTATACAATTTACCATTGTATTGGGTGTGTTGGGGACACAAGATACTCTTTGTTATTTGGTTGCAGGGTTGTTCAAGAGAGACCATATTCATCCTACGCATCCCAATGATTGATAAACCTTAGGTCATCCACTTGAGGGAAAATTGCCACTGTCCTACAAAACTCTGCGCTTGGAGGCCAACACGAGTCTACAAGAAGAAGGTTGCGTAGTATACATTAAGCTCTATTCTGGCGCTGTTACTGGGGAGGTGAGTGATTGAAGGTATATCTTTAGATCTTTCAATTGAATCTTTTAGTTTCTTGTTTTTCACAAGTTTCGTTTTATAAAATAAAACTGCAAAAAATGGAATTGAGGTTGCCTCATATGCTTCATCTTTTTAATGTCTTTCGTGAAAATGATGGAAAGGAAAATTGTGCTCAAGTGTTAGAAGAAGAAGTTATTAAAATGTTTGGCACTAAATCTTTTAGTGATGAGCATGATTGCAATGTTGTTAGTATGAATTCTTTGCATATCCATAGTACTAATGATGATTGCACTAGTCATGATTAAAGCATTTCTTATAAGCATGTCAATGTTTGTGGAGTGCATAGAGTTTGTGAATACATGCCTAAAAGGGAAGATAGATTTTGCAAGAGGCATAAGTATTTAGAAACTAAATGGTTGCAAGAGAGGCTATATGTTTCTGCTGAAAGACTTAATATTTCTCGTCGTCCTTATGTACTTTGCAATGAAACTAGTCATTTTAATTTCCAATGTGAATTATTTCATGATCGAATTGAGTCCAAAAATCGTGATAACCTCATGACCCTTGAGCATCATAATGAACTTATTATATTTTTGGGGTATGCAAAAATTAAACATAAAACTAAGGATGTTCCATCTTGGGTTCTCATAAAAATGATTGATTTTCATCTAAATGAAATCGATATGTATTGCGTGATAAATTGCATTGAGAGTCCTTATATTGCCAACCAATTAAATACAAGAAAACAAATAGAAGATGAAGAGAATACTAATGAAGGGGAAGAGGTTTCCCAATATCATCCTATTTTTATTATGACGAATCAGGTAATGAGGAGGAGCTTTTTATTCAACCAACCTCTTCAAAAAGAAGCTTAGAGGATTTAAATAAACCCACACATAATGTGGTCAAGAAGAAGAAAAGAAGGAAAAGTAAAGGTAAAGAGGTATCTCTCCCAAATAATGTTGCTCCCATTATTGATAGGCCTCATGAGAATGAATCTAAAATAGTGGTGGAAGATGATACACTTGAGGATGATTTTGTTATGCCGATTGCTTGTTGTGATAATTATTTATTGGGAAGATAATGATACTTCTTATAATCTTGAAAATATTTATGGCACCAACTTGGAAGATGATGATAATAGTTGCTATACTATTTTTGCTATTCATACTATTAATGATGAGAGTGATTATGTTTATGATATATAAAGCCATAATCTTGGGATTGCTATGTTTGATGAAAGTGACATGTTTGAGAATTTATTTGTTGTAATTAATGTTTCTCCCAATCTTGCGGATGCTCTGCTTAATGAAGATGATATTTTTAGGCCCCCTACTTTGAATGATCAAATTTGTTATAATGATTGCATGCCTCCTACTTATGATGATTATTTTGATGATACTTATGCGATGAAAAAGAGTGATGATTACTATTTTGATACTTGTCATAATTGTGAATATCCTTTTACTTAATATTACCCATTTAATGTGGAACCAATTTGTAGTATTCAATTCTTTTATGATACTCCCACTATTAGTCACTAGAATAAATTTTCTTGTGTGGAGAGTAGTAAAATTTCTATGCTTGTAGATCATGAAAAGAATGCTTTATGTGCTGGTTATATTGTGGAATTCCTTCATGATTCTACTAAAAATTATTATGAGGGAGGAACATATCCTTGTAGGAATTGCAATAATATCAAGTTTCCTCTCTATGTGTTCAATGTATTGAAGTTATGCTTGTTTTTCCTTCCTATGCTAGTTGATTCTTGCTCCCATAAATTGTTTGCTCACAAAATCCCTATGCATAGGAAGTGGGTTAGACTTAAATGTGCTTGTCATGAGATTCATGATGCTCTTTTGCATGTTTCAATTATTATTCCTATACGAGCATCATTGAAATCATGATACCTAGCTAAAAGGCATTAAAGAAAAGTGCTTGTTGGGAGACAACCAAACACTTTTACCTTCTATTTCAATAAAATACCAAGTAAAGCCTTTGGGCTAGTGTGGATACTTGTTTTTTTGATTCTGTGCAAAAACAAAAAGTTTTGCGTCTAGTATATGAATTATCTGATTTTACTTGAGCATCAAAAAATTCTGAAATTTTTAGACAACATTTATATGCAAATTCCTTGAGTTTTCCTAATTATTCAGAATTGTTAGAATGTCGGGGAACGACACATATGGGATCACGCTGATCCCTTTACGGTTCGACACGGAGATGGTGTCCAGAAAGAGCAGATCCAACGAGCAACGTGAGGGATTTTTACCTAGGTTTGGGCCGCTGAGAAGCATAAAATCCTACTCCTGCTTTAGTGTATTATGAGTGTTTGAGCTCCGGATCCAGGAGCGCTATGTGATGAACAGTACAAAGCTGCCTCACATGCATCCGAGCTAGAAAGTCCCGCCTCTCTTGTAACGCCTTGGTCCTCCTTTTATATGACTAAGGGGTCTCCAACAGTGTCGTATAGTACATACACGGGGTATACAGTTGCTACAACATTATCATACCTAAAACTAATGGCATAGGACAGACGTATTAAATGCTCCGTCTAGCTGTTCCTAATCTTCTTGTGGATGGGAAAATAGGTCGTCCCATCAGCACCGCTTAACCCCTTCATCGCTAGCGCCTTGACACGTACTCAGGAGGGATAACACCTGGTCTCTACGCCGGCAGGATGGTGAGATCTTGCTGGGTGCGAGTCCTACCGGGGCCCCGTGAGCCATCCCGGGAAGGATCTTGCCGGGGTACTGGCCTTTGGCGTGCCAAAGATGTCAGGGAACGACACCTATGGCATTGCGTGGATCCCTTTACGGTTCGGCGGGGAGATGGTGTGCACAAGGAGCATATCCAACGAGCAACGCGAGGGATTTTTACCTAGGTTTGGGCCATTGAGAAGCGTAAAACCCTACTCCTGCTTTATTGTATTATGAGTGTTTGAGCTCTGGATCCAGGAGCACTATGTGATGAATAGTACATAGCTTCTACACATGAATCCGACATAGAAGGTCCCCCCTCTCTCGTAATGCCTTGGGTCTCCTTTTATATGACTAAGGGGTCTCCAACAACGGTGTATAGTACATACACAGGGTGTATAGTTGCTACAGCATTATCATACCTAACACTGATGGCATAGGACAGACGCATTAAATGCCCCGTCTAGATGTTCCTAATCTTCTTGGGGACCGGAAAAGAGGCTATCCCATCAGCACCGCTTAACCCCTTCATCGCCAGCTCCTTGACACGTACTAAGGAGGGATGACACCTGGTCTCTACGCTGGCAGGATTGTGAGATCTTGCCGGGTGTGAGTCCTGTCGGGGCTCCGTGAGCCATCTCGGCAGGGATCTTGCCGGGGTCCCAGCCTTTAGCCTTCTGTCTTCTGATTGTTGGCTTGAATGTTTTCTTGACATCTTCATACTTGCATCCAGCAGTCCCCAGGCAGGCCTTGCCGCTGGTGCGGCTACAACTGCCCTTGCACAAGTAAGGGGTGCTAAAGACCCAAACGTTAGTACAACGACATAGAGTCAAGGAAGTACGGTGATATTTAAGATCTTTACAGACTGTTCTGTTTTTCACAGATTCTATTTTGCATGCATTGTTTGCTTGTTTCAAGTGTTCCTATAGCTTATATTGGGTAATATAAATTGTGGGAATGATGGAATACAGTAGGTTTCATGCGGTAACAATTATGAATCTTGTTTTGACAGTACCTAAGTGAATGATTTATATTTACTACACTATCCCTTCTCACGAAGTTCCGTTAAGTTTTGTCTGATTGAAGTTTTCAGGTTTTCGGTGTGACATTGATATGAGGAGAACAAGGAGTGACAAACCTAGGCCTTGGGATGCCCAAGGCACCCCCAAGGTAATATCCAAGGAATACTCAAGCGCCTAAGCTTGGGGATGCCCCAGAAGGCATGCCCTCTTTCGTCTTTAACACTATCGGTATATCTTACTTGGAGCTATATTTTTATTCGTCACATAATATGAGTTTTTCTTGGAGTGTCATTTTATTTTGTTTTTATCAGTAAGGTGTTATTTATAATCTTATTTTCAATAAAAAGTTCCAAGAATTGCCTTTAGGATGCTTGAATTGCATGTTTGATGTGTGTTGTGTAAAAACAGAAACTAGTTCTGTAGTGTTTGAAGTTTCATATTTTACTGGAACGTGGAAAGTTTATGGAAAAAATTCACAGTATTTTTTTATAAATTATTTAGCATGTCCTAAATATTCATAAGTTTTTGAGTATACAGTACCTAATGTTTGAAAATTATTGTGCAACTTATCTTGGCAGTATATAAAGAGTTCTCACGAGTTCTTTTCGAGTTTTGTGTGGATGAAGTTTTTGAGAATAGGTAAAACCATGATATGAGAGGACTGAACGAGATACAAAAGCTCAAGCTTGTGGATACCCAAGGTACCCCAAGTTAATATTTCAACAAGTCTGAAGCGTCTAATCTTGGGGATGCTACGCATCCCACCTCTCTTCGTCAACAATTATCGGTTAGCCTATGTTGAGCCTAAATTTTAATTCTTTCACATGATGTGTTATATTCTTGGAGTGCTATTTTTATTTTTCTTGATGTTTAAATAAAATACTCAGATCTGAAAATCTATATATATAGAGAGAAAATCCTCACATAGCTACTTAATTGTTTGACTACTCATTGATCTTCACTCATATGTTTTGGAGTTGTCATTTACTCTCATGCTTCACTTATATCCCATGAGTAAATGGTTTAATGAATTTAATATCATAAATATGAAATTATATATGATTTATATGCTTGACCCATGGGGAGTAATGACTTCACATATAAGAAGTATAGGTGGTGAAATTTATTGAAAGTTAGAAAACACCGCATTAGTCACTTGAATGATTCATGAAAGAATATTGAAGGAACAGAGATTTCACATTAAAATATACTATCTTGGACATCTTCTATGATTGTGAATACCCATTAATTATTTTAAAATATGATAAAATTAGTTGAAATTGGACAAGGGAGACACCGTAATGAGTTATGCTTGGGTATATTTGTATAGAAGTTATATTGTTATGGATACTCCAAAATGTGGTGCTTGCTTCCACCTCATACTAGAAAAAACTTCCACGCCAAGTAGAAATACTACTTGTGCATCCAAACACCCTTAAATCCAAAGTTGTTCCATATGAGTCCACCATACCTACCTACATGTGGTATTTACCCGTCGTTCCAAGTAAATTTGCATGTGCCAAACTCTAAGCCTTCAGATAATATTCTGTTTTGTATGCCCAAATCGCTCAGATAGTGACTAGGGCCTGTCAGTATCTTCCATGCTAGGTGGGTTATTCTCACAATACGTGTTGTTTCACTATCATTCACGAGTAAGTGGTTGGTATTCGGGATGCCCAGTTCTAGGCTAAAAAATCAAATCAAAATATAATGAAACAAAACTCCCCCGGGATTGTTGTTTGTATGGACGGTACCTATCGATTCAGCTCGCCATGGAGCGTGATTGATTGATGGAGGGGGAGTAAAAACTTTACCATTCTGTTTGGGAACCGCCTATAATGTATCTAGCATGGAAGATACCGAGATCTCTCGGTTGTTATGTTGACAATGAAAGCATACCTTTCAAAATTATTATTCATCTCTGTTTTAAAAGATCGAGGTCGGTCACCTCTGCAAATCAATGCTTCCCTCTATGAAGGGCCTATCTTTTACTTTCTAGTACTTACCTTTATACAAGAGTCATGGTGATCTTCACCACTTCCTATATTTTGCCTTTTTCTCTTGGCAAGCATCATGTGGTGGGGAAAGATCTACGCATATATGTCCATTCAAATATATTTGATCATGAATTATTATTGTTGCCAACTATCTATATAATTAGTATGTTGGGAGCCAAAACATTAAGCCCCTATCTTTCTATGTGTTCGACGGATGCCATTTGCTCTAAAAATATGCTTTGAATGTGGAATTTGCTAAATCAAAGCTCTTACATAGACCCTTCCCAAAAATAAGATGAATTACAATTGCTTGGTGACTAAAAATATAGTTTGTTAGTTTTCACGAAACTTTATGGTCTATACCTTAACATGTGAATAGCTTGTTACCCTATCATGATAAGTTTTATGAGATGAGCTACTATTTATGATATATAATGATGCTAGAAAAAGTGTTTGGAACTATCATTGATAAAATTTATGCACTATGCTAGAATTCACACTACATAAATTATTTCTTTTATCATTTACCTACTCGATGACGAGAAGGAATTAGAGGCCTAGTTAAACAAGGTAGGCCGAGCTCGTGAACTCAGAAGGGAGCGGGTGATCGCCAACACCAGACAAGATGCACACCGACATCAAGCTCCTGCACACCAATTATGGTTTACACACAAGGTCATGGAACATTAGTTCCCAGAAAGGTTTTTAACCTATTAACATTGATATATATGAAGGCATGAAAGATCCGGCCATCTGGATAGAAGATTTCCTTATGCACATCCACATCTCCTAGGGAGATGATCTTCATGCCATCAAATACTTGCCAGTCAAACTTAAGGGGTCGACACGACATTGACTACATAGATTGCCAAGAAATTCTATCAAAAGCTGGGAGGAGCTAGAGGACGCTTTTAGGTCCAACTTTCAAGGCACCTATGTTCGGTCTCCGGATGTCGACGACCTCATCCATGTCATGCAGGATGAGGGAAAATCATCTCGAAAATTCTGGAATCAGTTCTTAACTAAGAAGAACCAAAGAGTTGACTGCCCAGACGCCGAAGCCATAGTAGAGTTCAAGCACAGCATCTGAGATGAATAGTTAGCCCGACAGCTCATACATGATAAGCTGAGGACCATGGCGGCCCTCATGGCATTCATGACCCACTTCTGCATGCGAGAGGATAGTAGTCTTGCCCACAACTCTAAGAGGAGAGACCCCAACAACTCGGAAGTTCGGGATGGAAAAGGCAAGCCCAGGCACAATAAGCAGAAGCGCCAAAACAAGAATAGTGGCGGTGATGCCAAAGATCTAGCAATTTATGAAGGATTCACCAGCCCATGGGTTGGACCCAACTAAAGATCCTTTAAAGGAAACAAGGATGACTCAAGTATTGTGGACAAAAATTTGGAAAATCCCAGCCAGATCCACGCCCGCCCCGAAATAAACCGGCCAACTACACCAATCAAAATTGTTGGATGTTCAAGCAACCGGCAAGGCTCTGGTCGAGTAGTCAAGCAAAAGCCAGTCCAGGAGTGATGATGATGATGACGAACTTTGACAGCCGAGCAATGGCGGTCAAAAACAGTTTTCCTCCCAGGTCAAGGAAGTGAACATGATTTATGTCATGCATATTCCTAAAAAGAAGAGAAAACATGCACTTCGGGACATCTACACCGTAGAGCCTGCAGCCCCGAGGCGCACCCCTTAAATGGCCTACCAAATTACCTTCAAGAAGAAGGATCATACGACTAGTATCCGTCATGGAAGACTAGTTGTCCTGGTTCTAGACCCCATTGTTGATGGGAATCACCTTACCCGCGTCCTTACGGATGACAGAAGCAGTCTGAACCTGATATATACAGATACAGGTAAAGAAGATGGGTATTAATCCATCATGGATCCTACCCAGCAAACTACGTCCAAGGTATTAACCCGGCCTGGAGGCCGAGTGCACGGGCACCATTGTACTAGAAGTTGTTTTCGGGTCCACTGACAACTTCCACATCAAGAACTTGATTTTAGATATAGTACCTTTCCGCAGTGACTACCACACATTGATTGGTTGTACTTCTTACGCCCGCTTCAATGTGATGCCGCATTATGCATACCTTTAGGTCAAGGTGCCAGGACCCAATGGCGTTATTACTATTAATGACAACATGGAGTGCTCTCTCCGCATAGAGGAGCAAACAATGGCCTATGCAGTCAATTACCAGAAGGCCAAAGAGGCAACATGACAGGAAGCTTGATGTAATCTCCCGTGCTATTCCAAATGCGTCCGCATGACCACTGGTCGATCTCGTGTCCCTCCTAAATAGGGATACATGCTCCCGTACACCTACTATCTAGTAGGAGATTATTTACCTCGAGTACACAAGTTCGCACTTAAGATTCCTTGGGGAATTGGGGAGCAAAAAATTATCAAACCAGGAGTGTTATCTCAGGTGATCTGAACACGCTTGACTCCTAGTGACCTCTTCGGCACATGAACGCCTACTATTGGATCTTCTCAGCAGCTTATATCTACAAAATGAGGGCTTCAACCTCCTCAAAGGCCCCGCTTTTCCCATGTCTACGGCATTGCGGGGCACGGCCATATGCATCAGCCTTGGAATGGACAAGGCTTGGTAAGTCAACAACTCTAAGGCGCAATCCCGCCACAGGGGAACAACGGGCCACAAGGCCTGATTATGTAAAACCCTATACTACTCTCCCCATCTACCCTTTTAGTTTCAACATACTCTTTGTATATATTTTCAGCTGGACCCGCATGTCCAGGCCTTAGGGATAATAAAACATACCTTTTTTTGTTCCCTGCACATATTTCCCGTGTTGTTTTCTATTTCCCAATTGCCCCGAGGTGGTTTCCTCCCACATACATAAGAGTTCGTCTTTGGACCGGGGGCTCGGACCTATAGACAAGCCCATGTTCAAGTCTGACGTTTGGTTGACGTCTTGGATATTGCATTGTATGCACATGTTTCGAATCGCGATATCGGTCAATGATTGGGTTACCGGGTCATGTGCTTGCCTTTGATACTTGTGATATGCAGTGGGTTTTCTATGTAGAGGAACGGGTAATTGCAGCACAATATGGGTAAGTATTTCCCTTAGTTAAGAAACAAAGGGTTATCGAACAAATAGGAATATCAATCCACAACTTTCTTCAGCGGCTACACACAAAAGAGCAAACAACTTGCACCCAACGGGGGCAAGAGGGTTGTCAATCCCCTTGATCTCGCTATTTTCAACCAAGTGAAGTGTGTAGATAATAGTAAATTGCAAAATAAAATAAAAGGTAAATAATGGCAGCAAGGAAAATATAGTTTTTATAAATATATAAGTGAATAGACCCGGGGGACATAGTTTTACCTCGTGGCATGTCTCATGAAAGTAAGCAAATTACTGTTGGGCAATTGATAGAAAAGCGCATAGTTATGTGATATTCACAGCAATGATCATGTGTATATAGGCATCACGTCCAAAAAAAGATCGACTCCTGCATGCACCTATTACTATTACTCCACTTCAAGAGCACTTCTGTGCTTGCCTCTCTACGTATTAAGTTCATGACAAATAGAGTAATGCTTAGAGAACGATGACATGATGTAGAGAAAGTAAACCCAATCAATATGAATAAACCCCATCGTTTTATCCTTAGTAGCAACAACACAAAGACATATATTGTCCCTTTTGTCACTGGGATATAGAAACCCGTAAGGTTGAATCCACTACAATGCACCCCTCTCACTGAAGAAAGATGAATCTACTTGGCCAAAGCAAATCAATAGATTGGAGAGATTTATGAAGCTATGTAATGATCATGCAAATAAGAATCATAATAATTTCAGTGAAGAGTCAAATTCTTTTCATGAATAATTTGAACATAAACCCACAATTCATTGGATCCCAACAAACGCACCGCACAAAAGAGTTACATCGGATAAATCAAAAGCGAAGATGCGGTAATTATTGTATTGAAGATCAAGAGAGAGAGAGAGTTATTAACTACAGACCCGTAGGTATGTGGTAAACTACTCACACATCATCATGAGTGAAGCAAGGTTGACGAAGAGGCCCTACGTGATCGACCCCCTTTCCAGTAGGGTGCCAAAACGGAGCTCCAGATGAGATCACGGTGGAACAGAGACTTGTGGCGGTGGAAAAAGTGTTTCGGGATGTCACCTAGGGTTTTTGGAATGTATGTGATTTTATATGTCAGGGAATGGGGTAGGAGGTCCACAAGGGAGGGGCAAGTCATCAGGGCGCACTGACACCCCCTGGGCGCACCCTGCTGGCTTGCGCCTCCCTCGTGTGGCCTCCGGTCTTCTCCCGATGTTTCAAGGTATTTTTTAGTCCAGAAAAAATCATAAAAAAGTTTGTGGCAATTGGACTTCGTTTGGAACTGTAAACCTGGAAAGTAGAAAAACACATAGAAAACATGATCTAGCATTGGGCACTATGTTAATATGTTAGTGCTAAAAAACAATATAAATTGGTAAATTATGTCGGTGTTCTCCGACCGGGGGTACCCAGACTTGCCTTTCTATGGCCCAGTATGTGGCCCACCACAACAGCGCGGTACTTCCCAGTGACAAGTTCCTCTAGTCAAGACCTTCGCGAGGGCCCCCCACCTTGCGAGGAGAACGACGTCAGGACCAACCTACGGACCAGCGATTAGGATCCCCTCGGTTGTATCTAGAGGAGCGGAGATTCCTATGCAAGTGCCCAACCTCCCGAGGACGGGATGCGGCGAGATCTGACGATGAAGCAAGGTGGGCGCCAAGGGGCACAGGGGAGGACAGTTTCAAGGAGACAAGGACATACGTGGGTTCCCAGGGAATCCCCCGAAGGTTTCCTGCCCAATGCAACGAGACCAAGACCATGAGGTCGGCAGGATGGATGTCATCGCCGAGCCCATCACTACGTCACCCCCCAAAACTTCGCAGGTGAAGACCACCCTTAGTCAGGATAAGATGTGATGCGGAGCATCCTATGGACATCACCATGGAAAGAGTACCTTTGGCAAGTGACACATGCGACATCTACCTCACATACATAAAGGTGAATCATCTCGTTTACACGTGTTCACTTGACCCCTTTGTCGATGGTATACTACTTGACACTCCTCTTGTGTACATGCATAGGTATTGTCGGAGCTTCACGAATGACGAGGAGGAGTGCCAGCACCTACGTACGACTACACCATCCGTGAGGGTAGCATGCAAGCGGAGATGAAAGAAGATGAAGTTGTGGACAAGCTACAGCGATCGGACATCTGTTCGGCCTCCGGACATCCGACCCTGCCCCGATATGCAGCGCTTCCTCCCCAAAAATCTGGGGCAAGACGCCCGCACCACGCAGAGGTGGCCACTCCAGGCTGGACATCCTGGCCGACCCCCAAACATCTGATGCCACAAAATAGGCCGGACATCCGGCGCCTCTACACTGAATCGAGCGGAGCCAAACGTCGAACCCCAGACATCCAGCCCCATAGCCCGGACATTCAGCACCCCATGAAAGCCTGGACATTCAGCCCTAGGCCGGACAAGCGGCGCCTGCCTGCGCGCATGGACGGGCCCGAGGCCCATGTATCCCCTCTCACTTACCCCTTCATGGGCTAGCACTATATATACTCCACCCCTCCTCCTTTCTAGGGCTAGCAATAGTTTAGGTCTTAGTTAATTGAGCTTTGCTCCTTCCTCTACCTCTCCCATGTAGATCCATACCTCCATCGGAGAAGATCCATAGAGGATGTCAAGGCCCCTCACGAGGGAAGATCCTCCAGGATATCAAGGCCCCATCTCCCCATGGGATTTGCGATGAACTCTACCATGTATCATATTTCCTTTTGTTGTTCATGTACCTTTGTGGACCCTGTGTGTTGTGAGTCTAATGGATGTGTGATTGGACTTGTTCTTGAGTGTTTTCTCTTGTGATTTCTCCTCATTCTTCCCCGTGTTCTTCGTGTTCTTCGAGAATCCCCCTCCAATTCATGAAAGATCGAGACCTACGGGTTTGCCCCGTATCACATTAGTATCTGGAGCCATGTTTCTCAAGAATTTGGGGTCCGCCCTTTGTTTTCTAGCCTAATTTTGTTTGATTTCATCCCAATTTCGAAAATTCCACACAAAAATAGCCCCCCAAATTTTCCTCTGTTTTGTTGTTATTGTGAGTTTTTGTTGATTTTGATCCTTGGATTTGGTGTTTGGCAAGTGGATCTATGATAAGCCACAAGTATAGGGGTTCACAAAAGTTTCGAGGGTATAGTATTCAACCCAAATTTATTGATTCAACACAAGGGGAGCCAAAGAATATTCTCGAGTATTCGTAGCTAAGTTGTCAATTCAACCACACTTGTAAGACTTAATATCTGTAGCAAAGTAGTATGAAAGTAATGGTAATGGTAGCAAAAGTAACAGTAGCAGTTTTGTAGTGATTGTAACAATAGCAACAAAGAAGTAACTTAGCAAGGATCAATATGTGGAAAGCTCGTAGGCATTGGATTAGTGATGGATAATTATGTTGGATAGCATTAATCATGCAATAGTTATAACATAGGGTGACACAGAACTAGCTCCAATTCATCAGTGTAATGTAGGCATGTATTCCATATATAGTCATACGTGCTTATGGAAAAGAACTTGCATGACATCTTTTGTCCTGCCCTCCCGTGGAAGCAGGGTCCTAATGGAAACTAAGGGATATTAAGGCCTCCTTCTAATAGAGAACCGGACTGTATGGGCCGCAAGGTGAACATCGGAAGATGAAAGACCACCTACACCAGATGGAATCTTCGAGGAGCCATGGAATATTCTCCAAGTTATTAGTCGTAGTTAGGAATGTTTATCTCTTTGGCATGTAACCGGCCATGTGTAAACCCTAGGCATCCTCCGTGTCTATATAAGCCGAAGGGTTTAGGGCATATGGACAAAACAACTCATCTAGGGTTAGCTATTTGATCTCGAGGTAGATCAACTCTGTAACCCCCCATATCATTAATACAACCTAGCAGGTTGTAGGGTATTGTCTCCATAGGACGGCCTGAACCTGGGTAAATCTGTGTCCCCTTTGTCTCCTGTTACCATGGATTATAGTCTCATAGTCTGGGAGCCCCTACGCGAGATCCACCGGTTATGACACCGACACCCGGGCCCTAGTGACATGCATTAAGAATAGCAAACTCATAGAAACATCAATCTTAGAACATAGTGGATACTAGGGATCAAACCCTAACAAAACTAACTCGATTACATGATAAATCACATCCAACCCACCACCCTCCAGCAAGCCTACGATGGTATTACTCACGAATGGCGGAGAGAATCATGGAATAGGTGATGAAGGATGGTTGGTGATGATGATGGCGTTCATTTCCCCTCTCTGGAGCCCAAAATGGACTATAGATCTGGTCTCCCGAGGAAGAACAGGAGGTGGCGGCGGCTCCGTCTCGTGAAACGCGATGAACTCTTCTCTCTGATTTTTTTCTTCGAGAATAGGGTTATATGGAGCTGGATATGAGATCGGAGGAGCCATTAGGGCCCCACAAGCCTGCTAGGCGTGGATAGGGGGTGGTCGCGCATAGCAGGCTTGTGGCCTACAGGTGGCCGCGCCTTGTGGGCTTGTGGCCCACTTGTGCAGCCCCTGAAGTGTGCTCAGTGCCAGAAATTTTTAAATATTCAAGAAAAAATATCATACTCCACATTTAGGACATTTGAAGAACTTTTATTTTCAGGTCAGTTTTTTGATTGCAATGGAAACTCGGAAAATAGAAAAATAATAGTATTTTTACTTAATTTCATCTAACTAACAGAAAATAAAAGTTGGGTACAGGGACTTATGCTTTCTAAATTCATCCATCTCATGCTCATCAAAAGGAATCCATCAATAAGGTTGATCAAATCTTATTGACAAACTTCTTTCGAATAACATGGGACTGAAGAATTTTCGAATAACACTAAGTTACCTAAATGGGGATATGCATGTCCCCAACAATAAGTATATCATATTTATTCTTGACAGTAGGAAGAGGGAATTCAAAATCTTCAATAACAATCGTTGGAATTTTTTCAATGGAGTTGATACTATGAACTTGAGGTTGTTTCTTCGGAAAGTGTACCGTATGCTCATTACCATTAATATGAAATGTGACATTACCCTTGTTGTAATCAGTAACATCCCTTGCAGTATTCAAAAAGGGTCTACCAAGGATAATCGACATACTGTCGTCCTCGGTAACTTCGAGAATAATAAAGTCCGTTAAGATAGTAGCATTTGAAACTATGACAGGTACATCCTCACAAATACCGATAGGTAGAGCAGTTGATTTATCAGCCATTTGCAAAGAGATTTCAGTAGGTGTCAACTTATTCAAATAAAGTCTACGATATAAAGAAAAAGGCATAACTCTAACACCGGCTCCCAAATCACATAAAGCAGTTGTAACATAATTCCCCTTAATAGAACATGGTAGAGTTGATATTCCTGGATCTCCTAATTTCTTTGGTACTCCACCCTTGAAAGTATAATTAGCAGCCATGGTGGAAATTTTTGCATCCGGTATCTTCCTTTTATTAGTCACAATATCTTTCATATACTTAGCATAAGGAGACATTTTCAGAATATCAGTCAAGCGCATACGCAAAAAGACAGGTCTATGCATTTCAACAAAGCGCTCAAAATCCTCATCATCCTCTTTCTTGGATGGTTTAGGAGGAAAAGGAAGGGGTTTCTGAACCCATGGTTCTCTTTCTTTACCATGCTTCCTAGCAATTAAATCTATTTTGTCATATCTTTTATTCTTAGGATGTTGGTTATCAAGATCAATAGCAGGTTCAATCTCCACATCATTATCATCACTAGGTTGAGTATCAACATGAATGTCATCATTAATATTATCACTAGGCTCATGTTCATCACCAGATTGCGTCTCATCATCAGAAACAGAAATATCATTTGGGTTTTCAGGTGTATCTATAACAGGTTCACTATCATGCAAAGTTCTATCATCATCCTTGTTCCTCTTATTACGTACATCAATATTACCCCTTTGATAATCTTGTTCAATTCTCTTAGAGTGGCCCTCGGGATAAAAAGGTTCCTGAGTCATTGTTCCACCTCTAGTCACAACTTTAACAGAATGCTCATTGTTTCTAATATTCATCTCATTAAGCAAATCATTCTGTGCCTTAAGTACTTGTTCTACTTGAGTAGTTACCATGGAAACATGTTTACTAACCAGTTTAAGATCATTGGTCGTTCTAATCATATAATCACCTAAGCGATCAAGGATGAAAGCATTATTTTCCAATTGCCTACTAACATATGCATTAAAATTTTCTTGCGTAACAACAAAATTATCAAACTCATCCAACCATTGGCTAGCAGACTTATTATAAGGAATATTATTTTCATCAAATCTACGAAGAGAATTTACCTCTACTACCTATGTCGGGTTATCAAGACCATGTATTTCTTCAATAGGTGGTAGATTCTTAACATCTTCAGCTTTAATACCCTTCTCTTTCATAGATTTAACTACCTCTTGCATATCTTCAAGACTGAGAAATAGAATACCTCTTTTCTTTTAAGTTGGCTTCAGAGGTGGTTCAGGAATAGTCCAATCATTATCATCGCTCAATATACTATTCAATAGTATTTAAGCTTGTTCAACAGTTCGTTCCCCGAAAACACAACCAACGCAAATATCTAGGTGGTCCCTAGAAGCATCGGTTAGTCCATTATAAAAGATATCAAGTATTTCGTTTTGCTTGAGAGTCTGATCAGGCAAAGCATTAAGTAACTTGAGGAGCTTCCCCCAAGCTTGTGGGAGACCTCTTCTTTATTTTGCACAAAGTTAAATATTTCCTACAAGGCAGCTTATTTCTTATGGGAGAAAAATAATTTTCATAGAAGTGATAAATCATATCCTGGGGGCTAAGCACACATCCAGGAGCAGAAGAATTGAACCATATCTTAGCATCACCCTTTAATGAGAAAGGAAACAACTTAAGGATATAATAGTAACAATTTGTTTCCTCATGAGTAAATAGGGTGGCCATATCATTCAGTTTAGTAAGATGTGCCACAACAGTTTCAGATTCATAACCATGGAAAGGATCAGATTCAACCAAAGTAATTAACTTACGATCAACAAAGGATTCATAATCCTTATCACTAACAAAGATAGGTGAAGTAGCAAACTTAGGATCACATTTCATTCTAGCATTCAAAGATTTTTCTTTCCACTTGCATAGTAATTTCTTAAGGTCATCTCTATCATTACAAGCAAAGAAGTCCCTGGCTACCTCTCCTTCCATAATATAACCCTCAGCAATATCAAGAAATTCATATCTACAAGAGCTTGGTCTAGAAGGTGTCTCAAAGTGTCCAGTTTCAATAATTTCATTGGTTTCAAAAATATCATAATTCTCAGCATTGACTCTAGCAATTTGTTCATCAAGAAATTCACCCAGTGGCACGGTATTATCAAGCAAAGTATCATCATAAGCATCATGCATAGTAGAAGTGGCATAATAAATGAGTTGCGACATATCATAATTACTAGAAGCTGGTGGTGTTGCAAACTTACTTATAACAGAAGGTGAATCAAGTGCAGAGCTAGATGGCAGTTCCTTACCTCCCCTCGTAGTAGAGGGATAGATCTTGGTTTTTGGATCTTTCAGATTCTTCATAGTGATCAGCAGATATAAATCCTCGCTACTGGAGGTTCGCGGAGGAGAAGAGGAGGCTGGCGGAGCTACGAACCTCAAAGTCTGGAACGCGAGGTGGGGCCTCGTACTCCGGAACTTCGAGCGGCAAGAGGCGAAGGAGGTCCATGGATCCCGCGTGGGCATCGCACTCGGTGGCGGAATCGACCCGTCTGTCGAGGCCCCCATCGAGCGAGCCTTGAGGGGCGACCATGGAGCTGCCAGCTCCTCTGTCTACGGAGGAGGCGGCCCGAGCAAGGGCGGCGGCAGTCGAGCCAGCCCTCGAGAAGACCCGGCCAGAGGCGGCGTTCGTGACACCGCTCGCGGCCGAGCCGGCCCGGGTCGACGTGACGGAGGCTCCGGTGGCCCCAGAGGCAGCATCAGCGGTGGCACCGGAGGTGGCGGCCATGGAGACGGAGGTGCCATCCATCGTGATCGTCGCGTCAGAGCGGCAGGAGGTGGAGGCGGCAACGGCGTTGGGCGAAGGGCCGGCAGGGGCGACTCCCGGACCCTCGCCGTGATCAACCCACCCCTGGCGGCTGGCACCATGGCAAGCCTGGGAGGAAATGGCGGCCGGGCCTGGACGACCTTGCGGACCATGCAGGAGGTGCTCTAGGACTGGGAGGCGCTGGCGCGCGTCCCAACCCTACCGGCTCCCCTGGCAGGCGGCCCGATCCCCTCATTCAGGGAGTTGGGGAGCCTTCTAGACCGGTGCCGCCAGGAGCTGGCCCGGTTCGCGGACGCGGCAGACGCCACCCTGCAGTGCGCGAAGGTAAGCCCAGTGGTTCTTGTTAAAAATTTCAGTGGGGGCGCGCGAGCGCACCCACTGGGTGTAGCCCCTGAGATGCCGGCCGGCAGACCGGCTGGCGGGCTGTTGGGCTGGATCTCCTTGAGCATGTTTTGACTTTTGGCTCTGTGCAAAAGGATGGCCACTCCTTACGGCAGAAGCTGTTTCAGGAGGCGGTCGCCATCCACGACCGCAGAAAACATGGCTTCTACCTCCTGGAGGAGGAGTTGGCGTGGGTGCAAGGTAAGTCGAGTTTCATGAGGGGGTACGTAGCCCCCAAGAGCCGGTCGACGCCTGCCTTCTCTTGTAGGTGATCTGACCGCCCTCCAGGCGGAGAAGACTGGGCTCGTCTCCAAGACGGACTGGTTAGCGCAAGACGTCCAGGCGGTCACGCAGGAGAAGGACCGGCTGGCCGCGCTGCTGGCGGACGCGGAGGCGGCCTAGGACAGCCTCAAGGCCGATGTGGCGAAGGAGGTGGCAGCCAAGGAGACGGCCGTCAAGGAGGCGGATGACGCCGGCCAGAGGACTACCGCCCTCCAAGGCCAGGTGACCCGCCTCGAGAGGTCACTCAAGGGGCTTAATGGCTCCCTCGCCGAATCGGAGGTGGCACTGGCGTCGGAGCAGAAAGCGTCGCTCAACTTCGCCATCGAGGTGGATGACGCCATCGAAGGTAGGTGGCCATTTTTCCTTTTTCCATCCGGTTGCTTTTTCCTCAGCTGGTTCTTGTATTTGATTTGCCCTTCTTTCCTTCTTCCTTTTCTTCTCCCAGGGCGCTTCCCGGAAACTCAGTGCCGCGCTAAGCATGCCGTTGAGGAGCACCAGGAGTAGCTCTGGGCGCACGACCGCACCATCGAGGGGGACACCGCATGGGATGTGGCGGAGCTTAGGCTCACCATTGAAAACCAGCTGATCCACCTCGGGCGAAGCATGGAGCGGCTGAAGACGGCCGACAAGGAAGTCATCGCCGCCTTGTGGCTGAGCCGTGGTGGGGCGCCGGAGAACTGCATGTCCTTGTGGCTGGAGCAGGCCATGGCCCGGCTCGAGCCCTAGAAGGCGTCAACGGCCCGGGCCGACGTGCAGATGGCGCTCCGATTCGTCACGTCGTGGTATCACGGCGTGGATTTGGGCCGCGTGGCCACTATGCGTGATGAGCCGGCTGAGGAGCGGGAGGCCCGTGAGGCGGCCCTTGTCCTTCGGGCCAACGAGCTCACGTCGTATGTTGACGTGGACGAGTTCCTGTCGGCCCTTGGCGAGGACGGCGAGCCAGTGCCAGAAGACTCCTTTGGCATCCCCCAAGGCCCAACGGACGAGAAGGTTGCCAACAAGAGTACCGACTCGAGCGGCGAGACAACTGGGACTGCGTTGGCTGCCTCAAAGGCCAAGGAGGCTGACCCGGAGGTCGCAGTCACCTCCGGGACGGGAGTCGAGCCACCCAGCGATGCGCTGGCTGGAGGCACGCCGGCTGGCAACGCGTCGTTGGCCTGAACCCCCGGGCGTCTTTGTCTTTCTTTTTCATTCTTGCAAATAAGGCTCAAGTCCACCCACTGGGGGTGTAATGTAATGAACCGTGCTGGCCGTCGGCCACTTTTGTCTTTAAAACTCGTACTGTGAATATTTAATGTGTTTTCCTTATTGCGTGTGCTTGCTCGTCCTTGTCATTTTCTTTGCCCTTTTGGTTCCTGCTATTCTGCTCCTTATCCCCTTCGGTTTTGGCCCCATCAGCCCGACAGCTGGGAGTTGGTCTATAGCTGGTTCGGGGCATCCGCCTTGAGAGAGCCGGTTCTGAACTTAGGAAACCGCGAGAGCTTTCTAGGACAAGTAGAGTGGCAAAGGCGAGGCGGTGTCCAGGTGGACCTAGCCAGTATCCCCTTGCGATCGATCTTTCATGTGAGCTAAGCTTTGCCGCCCCGAGGCCCCATCAGCCGGACAGTCGGGAGACGGACCTGTAGCTGGGAGGGGTCGGAGGGATTGCTCGGCTCACACTACATAGCAATTTTTTGAGAGAGGCAACCTAGGACCAGCCGGAGAGCCCCCGAGCCCAGGAGCCGGGCCAGGGAGCCGGTGAGTGAGGAGACCTTTGAAGGAAACGAAAAGGTTATGCCCCAAGAGCCAGCCTGGGGCACCCATTGCATTCATCAGCGCAAAAGGGGAGGGATACATACATACACTGGTCTTTTCAGCAGTAAAACAGGCGGAGGAGCGCCGCCTTCCATGGGCGCTCTGTTACCTCGCCGGAGGCGTCTCTTTTGTGCTTCTGTGGCTTCGGGGCGTGTATTAGGTAGTATGCGTTGTTGTGCAATGCCTTGTTGACGATGAACGGGCCCTCCCATGGGGAGGACAGCTTGTGTTGTCCGGCTATCCACTGGATCCACCTGAGGACCAGGTCGCCTTCATGAAAGGAGAGTGGCCAGATCCGCTTGCTTTGGTAGTGCCGGAGCTTCTACTGATAGATTGCCGTCCGGCTCAAGGCCAGTTCGCGGGCTTCTTCGAGTAAGTTGACGTCTTCTTCTCTTGCCTCCTTTGCGTCCTTCTGCGTGTATAGGGCGACCAGAGGTGAGACGAACTCGATGTCGGTGGGGATGATTGCCTCAGACCCGTACACAAGGAAGAAGGGCGTGTAGCCAGTTGATCGGTTGGGAGTGGTCCGAAGACTCCAAAGGACAGCCGTCAGCTCATCGATCCAGCAGCCGACTGACCTTACCAGCGGCGTCACGAGCCAGGGCTTGATGCCGGACAGGATGAGGCCGTTTTCCCTCTTGACCTAGCTTTTTGAGTGTGGATGAGCGATGGAGGCCATGTCAAGCCGGATTCCTTGCTTTGAGCAGAAATGCGCGAGGGCGCCCTTGGCGAAGTTCGTGCCGTTGTCGCTGATGATGCTGTGAGGGATGCCGTAGCGAACCGTGATGTCGTTGATGAACCGGACGGCCATGGGGCCGTCCAGCTTCTTGATTGGTCATGCCTCGATCCACTTGGTGAATTTGTTGACAGCCACCAACAAGTGTGTCATGCCGCCTCGTGCGGTTTTGTAGGGACCCACCATGTCCAGGCCCCAGACAGTGAAGGGCCATGAGAGGGGGATGGTCTGGAGGGCTGATGCTGGCAGGTGGCTCTGCATGCTGAAGCGCTGACAGCCCTCGCACTCGTCGACCAATTTCTTTGCCGCCTCGAGAGCAGTGGGCCAGTAGAAGACGTGGTGGAAGGCCTTGGACACCAAGGTCCTAGAGGTGGCGTGATGCCCGCACTCACCCTGGTGGATGTCGAGGAGAATCTCCAGACCCTTTGTCGGCTCGACGCATCGCTGGAAGACGTCGATGGTGTTGCAATGGACGAGCTCGTTGTTCATGATGCTGTATGCCGAGGCCCGGTGTTGAATTTGCCTTGCCGAGGCCTCGTCCGGGGGAGCTCTCCACATAGAAGGAACGCCAAGATAGGCTGGGCACATGAGGGAGCCGAGACCGGGACAGACTCGGGAGCCCCCGGACCTGGATGATCAGCCCCCGAGGCCGGCTCGCCAGCCCTCGACGCCGGCTGGTCGATTATCATCATGACAGCCGCGTCGTTGGAGCCGGCGTCCTCAGACGCAGCCGGCTGAACTGGGGCCGGCCGGGCAGCCAAGGTTGTGTGAGCCGGTGGCGAATATGTCGAAGGGGCAGGCGGAGCCACCGATGGGCCGGTAGCATCTCCCGGCATGAAGATTGATTCCGATTCTGGGGATGGCTTGATCGACGGCTTGAGCAGCCGCTCGAGGGAGATGCCGGCTGGGATGGCCTGCCGGGTGGAACCGATATTTTCCAACACGTCAGCCGCCTCGTTGTCCGCTTGTGGGACGTGATGAAACTCACAGCCCTCAAAGGAGTCGGTGAGCTGCTGTACGAGGAAGAGATAACTGGCCATGTTGGCATCCCTGGCGTCCCATTCGCCCGAGACCTGCTGAACCACGAGGTCGGAGTCGCCGAAGCATAGGATGCGCCTGATGCCGATCTCCTTGGCCAGCCGGAGGCCATGGATGATGGCCTCGTACTTGGCCATGTTGTTGGAGGCGGCGAAGTGGATCTGGAAGGCGTACTTGAGCTGGTCACCTTTCGGGGAGGAGAGGACTATGCCGGCACCCAGGCCGGTTCTCATTTTCAAGCCATCAAAATGCATGCACCAATGCGTGGAGTCCGGGGGAGGCGGCACAAACTTGGTTTCCACCCAGTTGACGAGGAAGTCGGCAAGGGCCTGTGACTCGATGACCGTGCAAGGTTCGTACCGGATCTCGTGATCGGCGAGGTGGATGACCCATTTGGCGATCCGGCCGATGGAGTCCCGACCGCTCATGATCTCGCCAAGCAGGGTCGTGCTCACCATGATGATGGTATGCTCCTGGAAGTATTGCTTGACCTTCTTGGTGGTGAAGTATATGCCATAGCACATCTTCTGGTAGTGGGGGTAGTTCTGCTTGGACGCGGAGAGGACCTTGCTGAGGTACTAGACGGGGTGCTGGATCGGCAAGGACTTCCCTCCTCCGGCCGCTCGACCACTAGGACGACGCTGATGACGCGAGTGGTCACCACGATGTAGGCGAGGATGGGCTCCTTCTCAGCCGGCGCGGCCAGGATGGGAGCGTGGTGAGAGATTTCTTGAGGCCACAGAAGGCCTCGTCGTCCTCGTCAGGCCAATCGAACATCTCCGGCTTCTTCGTGTGACCCGCTCGACCAAAGCCGTCTTGTGAAGGAGTCCGTAGAGGGTCAGGGCCTTCTCCCCCACCTGGCTGAGAACCGGCTGAGGGAGGTGAGGCAGCCGGTGAACTTCTGGACGTCGCGGAGCCGGGTCGGCTTGGGCATGCACTCGATTGCGTTGATCTTCTCGGGGTTAGCTTCGATGTCGCGGGCGGACATGGAGAAACCCAAGAGTTGGCCGGCTGTGACGCCGAAGACACACTTCTCCGGGTTGAGCTTGATCTTGTATTCGCATAGGTTTGCGAAGGTCTCTCGGAGGTTGTCGAGGAGACTGAAGTGCTTCTTGGTTTGGACGACGATATCATCAACGTAGACGTGGACATTCCTGCCTATCTGAGGCCGGAGGCACTTCTGCATGCACCGCAGGAAGCTGGCGCCAGCATTCTTTAGGCTGAAGGACATGGTGATGTAGCAGTAGGCCCCGAAGGGCATGATGAAGGAGGTCTTGAGCCGGACCTCCGGATCCAGCTTGATCTGGTGGTAGATGGAGTAGGCGTCTAGGAAGGGCAGCAAGTCACAGCTGGCCGTGGAGTCGATGACTTGATCGATCCGTGGCAAGGCGAATGGGTCCTTGGGGCACGCCTTGTTCAGGCTGGTGTAGTCGATGCACATGCGCCATGTCTTGTTCTTCTTCAGCACTAGGACTGGGTTGGCTAACTAGTCCGGGTGGAAAACTTCCATGATGAACCTGGCTCCAAGCAGCCGAGCGATCTCTTCTCCTATAGTGCGCCGCTTCTCCTTGGAGAAACAGCACATGGGTTGCTTGACCGGCTTGACGTCTGGCCGGACGTGTTGTTTGTGCTCGGCGAACTTCCTCGGAACACCCGGCATGTCCTTGGGGGACCACGCAAAGATGTCCCGATTCTTACGGAGGAAGTCGACGAGCTCGCCTTCCTATTTACTATCGAGGCGGGAGCCGATGGTGACGCACTGAGCCGGGTTGTCCGGGTCGAGCGGGTTTGCTTCGTGTCCTTGGACAGCTGGAAGGAGGCCTCGCCGACGGACTGCGAGGGGGGTGCCGGCACGGCCGGCTGGCTGGCGGCAAGGGCCACAAGCCGGTCGAGCTGCCGCTTCTCCTTGGCGAATTCCAGGGCCTCGGCTAGCCGGCTGCCATCTCGAGCGCACTCAACTGACATCTTGTAGTCGCCCGTGATGGTGATGATTCCCTTGGGGGTCGGCATCTTGAGATTGAGGTAGGCGTAAAGGGGGACCGCCATGAATTTGACAAGGGCTGGCCGGCCCAGCAGCGCGTGGTAGGGGCTTGCGAGGTCCACGACCTCGAGCAACACTGGCTTGCGGCGGAAGTGGCCGGGTTCGCTGAAGAGGACATCGAGCGTGATCTTGCCGACAGGGGAGCAGGACTTTCCAGGCACGATGCCATGGAAGACCGTCCGGCTCGCCTGTAGGTCTTCTATCTTCAGCCCTAGCTTGTGCATCATGTCGAGGTACAGGATGTTGATGCTGCTGCCACCATCTACCAGCACCCGTGAAAAGCGGTAGGTGCGCTTCTCGGTGGAGATGGTCGGGTCGAGGACCAGGGCGTAGCTGCCGGGACTTGGCATCACGGTGGGATGATCCGCACGGCTCTAGGTGACCGGCTTGTTCGACCAGTTCATGAACTGGGGAGTTGCCAGCATGGTGGCGTTGACCTCACGATGGAGCCGGCGCTGAGTGTGTTTGTTCGTCTCTTCACCTGTGAACATGACGTAACAGCCATCCTGCTTAGGGAATTGGTCGATCAGATGATCGTCATTCTGGGCCAGAGCCGGAGCCGGCGCCGGGGAAATAGCTTGGGCCGGGGCCGGCAGACGGGCAGGTGGCACGGGAGGAGCCGGAAGGTCGTCCCCCCGGGCCAATCGCTATGAGAAGCTGCACTGCTGGAGTGTGTGCGTAGACGGTTTGGCCCCTGAGTGGTTCTTGCAGGGGGGTCGAGCATCTGCTTCAAAGTAAGCTTTGGCTGCCAGGCAGTCTTGCCAGTGCGTTGGCACTAGCTGGAAGACTGGGCAGCCGGCTCCTGCCCCTCGATGGTGTTGACCTGCCGGCTCCCGTAACGGGGATCCGGCTGGTCATTCTTGCGATTGTTGTTCTGTGGCTGCCAGTTGTCGACAGCCGACCAGAACGTTGCCGGTGTTGTTGTTGCCTTGGCGGGCGGGGCCGTCTTGACCCGGATGGCTGAATCAGCCATGGCGTACTTGTCCGCCTTGTTCATGAGCTCGGCAAGCGTGGCCGACTCAGAGCATAGAATCTTGTGCTTGAGGGGGGTGCCGTCTTGATAGCCTTTGATGAAGTACTGTATGGCTTGTACCTCGTGCGCCCCCTCACAGGAGTTGCGGAGCTCGGTCCATCGAGTGAGGTAGTTGCGGAGGGACTTGTCCGGCCCATGAACGCACAGGGCGAGTTCACGGGGCGGCCAGGCTGTTGAGGGGAGCATAGCGAATGGCCTCTTTGAAGTCCGTCCAGGTGCTGGTGAAGTTGCAGACGAAGGCCTCCTCGAAGTCCGTCCAGGTGTTGATGCTGCCGACCGCCAGGCTGTTGAGGGGAGCATAGCGAATGGCTACGTGCTTGTTCCCCTAGCGATGCCGACCGCAGTGATGTAGTCGACCAACCAGTCCTCGGACTTGGCACCCCCTTTGTACTTCGAGGTCTCTCGGGGGAGCGTGAAGCTGGTTAGGAACGGATTGTTGCGGATGCGAGGGCCGAAACAGGCCGGGCCAATCGAGCCCTCCTCCTCGAGGAGGGCAGACTGCGTGAGTTGGTCGATGCGGTTGCGGGCGTTGTTCTCGCTGCGAGGGACACGCGGCCCAATCCGGGCCGAGAGCTCGGGTCGGATGACGGGCGGAACCGACCGTTCCAGCGCGCGTCGTGGGGGTGGAGTGTGCTCACAGCTACGCCGGCTGCCGGCTGCCGGAGCTTCGTGGTGGCGACCGCTGCGAGGTGGGTTGTTGCTGTGCCGGCTGTTAACAGCCGGTTGCTTGCTCCCCGGCAGCTGAGAGGGCCAGGGGTTGTTTGTTTCGGCCCGGCGTCCGGAGACGCGAGGGGAGCAGGAGTGCTAAGCCGGCTGACGGCCCGCAATCCCCGTGCCCTCGCGTTCGAGCCGGGGGCCTCCAGAGGCGGAGCCGCCCGACGCGAGCAGATGTTGCTGTGGGTCAGCCGCATCAATGAGTTCCTTGATGTGACACTCATGAGCAGCACGTTCTTCACCCTCCAAGGTAGCCAAATCCTCGTAGGCCACCTTGAGGGCCCGTAGGTTGGCTACAGGGGTATCATAGATGAGCATCTTGCCGCCCAGGGTTTCGGCGACTACGCGACCACGGTTGAGCACAGCCCCACGCCGGCTTGGCTCAGTGCCAGCCGGGGTCAGATCGTAGGCGGAAGAATATTCCCGCTGGGCAGCCTCCATGCGGCGCCGCGTGGCCGCGAGGGCAGTGGCGTCATCGAACAGGATGCGGCAAACCGCCTCGAGGTCAGTCGAGGCGGCGTCGGGGTTTCCGTTGGGGCGATAGGGGTGCTCAAGCACCGGAGGGCCGCACCGAGCGGGTCGGAGGTGCCGATGTGGGCCACGGCGGCGTCAGCCCCAACCCGCGCACATCCAGAGGAGGTGGGAGATGATGGCCATTGCCCCCACACGATTGTGGGAGCCGCAGGACTGGGTCCCAGCAAGTGCGCCCATGGCCATGGGCGGACCGGCGCACACGAGCACCTGCCCAGTGTACTCATCAGTGGCCGCAGTCTCGGCGAGGCTGAGCCTGCCGAACCGCTCGGTGAGAGCGTCGATATCGACCGTGAGTTCGACGGAGTCACCCGCAGGGCATTCCAGAGCAAGCCCACGAGCCCATGGTTTTGCCTGGACGTGCGACGGTGGTGGGGAATGGCGAGGTGTCCCGCCCGGAGCATGAATCCGGCTGGCACCGTGTACGGCCCCACGATGGGCGCCAACTGTCGTCATTTTCTCATGACAGATGCCACAGGTAGGCTTATTGTAGGTGGTTGGGGCCGGAGGACGCCGCCGGGCTACAGGTGCGAGATTGGGCACAAGCGGTGATGACACACGATGTACCCAGGTTCAGGCCCTCCGTGGGAGGTAACACCCCTAGTCCTGCTTTGGTCTAGTTGGATGGATGGTTTTGTTTACAAGGATACTCCTAGAGCTGTGTCTAGAGGAGTAAGAAGGAGCAGCCGGCTCGTCTTCCTCCGTTGCTAGAGATGATACGAGAGGAGAGTTCTATGTGGGTGTATGTGAATGATCATCTGTCCCCGTTGCATGGGGGGCTCAGCGGTTTTATAGGCCAACCCCTCGGCTTTATAATATATTCTAAAGTATAGGGGTGGGGGGACCCGGCTGGCAGCCTCTCCGGCTGACTAGGGCATCCCTCTCTTCATGCCATCTTGTCGTCTGTTGGGTCCATCGGCTGGGCGGTCCTGTCTCCCGTTGGGGCCCGCCAGCCGGCTCTGCTATTGGCCCTTGCCCACCTGCCGCGGCACGGGTCGCCCGGGACGCGTCGCCTAGTGCTAGGCGGTCGAAGTCCTCGATACGGCTGGCCGCACTATAGCCAGGCCGGGGCAGGTAATCGAGTGGGCAAGGGCGTGCCGACACTGTTTCCTCGCCCGGTCGCGCTCGCCAGGGTCAGTGGCCTGGACGGCCGGACTGTAGCCATGCGCACCCGTGCGTCAACGGCCAATGTGGCTATAGTGTCGCCCATCATGATGGTCGCGTCGTGTCATCGTACCTGCGCGTAGAGGGACGGGATCAATGGAGGAGGTGGCCCAGAAGCAGCCGGTCGTGCCCAGCCGGTTGGGGGCCGAGCTAGCTCCTCGATCAGCCGTCCGCGCCACCAGTCGGCGGCAGCTCGAGCCGGCCATGCTCCAGCTGCCATGGGCAGCCGGTCGCTTAGTTTTTCTTCTAAGCAGGGGGAGGACCTCGTGCTTTGGCCTGCCCAAGGGTAATAACCCCGTCAACAGTAGCGGTAGAAAAAGTAACAGTTGCAGTTTTGTAGTGATTGTAACATTAGCAACGGAGAAGTAACGTAGCAAGGATCAATATATGGAAAGCTCGTAGGCAGTCGATCAGTAATGGATAATTATGTCGGATAGCATTCATCACGTAATAGTTATAACATAGGCTAACATAGAACTAGCTCCAATTCATCAATGTAATGTAGGCATGTATTCCATATATAGTCATACGTGCTTATGGAAAAGAACTTGCATGACATCTTTTGTCCTACCCTCCCGTGGCAGCGGGGTCCTAATGGAAACTAAGGGATATTAAGGCCGCCATTTAATAGAGAACCGGACCAAAGCATTAGCACTTAGTGAATACATGAACTCCTCAAACTACGGTAATCACCGGAAAGAATCCCAGTTATTGTCCCCCTAGGGGATGCGAATCATAACTCGTAATAGGTGTCTACAACTTGCAAGATAGATCAAGAACACATATATATTCATGAAAACATAATAGGTTCAGATCTGAAATCATGGCACTCGGGCCCTGGTGACAAGCATTAAGCATAACAAAGTCATAACAACATCAATCTCAGAACATAGTGGATAGTAGGGATCAAACCCTAACAAAACTAACTCGATTACATGATAAATCTGATCCAACCCATCACCGTCTAGCATCATGGAATTGGTGATGAATGATGGTTGAAGATGACGATGGCGTCGATTTCCCCTCTCCGGAGCCCAAAACGAACTCAAGATCTGGTCTCCCGAGGAAGAATAGGAGGTGACGATGGCTCCGTATCGTGAAACGCGATCAACTCTTCTCTGTGATTTTTTCTCCATGAATAGGGTTATATGGAGCTGGAGATGAGGTCGGAAGAGCCACGAGGGCCCCACAAGCCTGCTAGGCGCGACCAAGGCAATTCTGCTGAAAACAGCGTTAGTCGAGGTTAGTTCTATGCAAATCATGCAAATTAGAGTCCAAAACAAGGACAAAAGAGTTTGGAAAAGTGGATACGATGGAGACATATCAATCTACCTCCCTTTGCTTTCCCTAGCAGTAATTCCACCTTTCCCCATCAAATTTTGGCTTTAGAATCATCAATTTCCGCCCCAAATCGAGTTCCCAAGCCCCAAATCTCGATCTGGAATCGTCTCGCCGCATATCCGGGCCCCAGGGCGGATATCCAGGTCTACGGCCAGACATCCGAGCCCTGGACCTCAAATTCGGGTGCATTCTGGACATCTGGTCTTGGATTTCCGTCCAAACCCCCAGACATCCGGCCCTTGTAGGTTTCATCTATTCGGTTTCATCATTTCGACCATGACAAATTCATCCGAACTCCGATTTAGGCTTTCTTTAGCTCGTTTTGTAGCTATTGACATCCACCATCCAGAAAAATTAGTTCCACCATGATTTGACATCGTGATATTGTTCAAATTTTGGCAAGTTTGCCTAGGCCCTCCACCATATCATTGGCAATACCACCATAGACTTCCGCAACCTAACCCATTTTGGTTCCATTTGCATTTGTGGTTGCTTGATTTCTGAATTGAGTCTCCTAAGGTGTTTCGGCTACTTAGGTACGGTTACTTCTTGATCAACCACTGGTGACTTGTATTGACTTGTATCGGTCCATCATCTACATCGACCACCGATGTTCGACATTGATGACGACCATTCGTCCTTTGAGACCATCTTCAACCTGAAGCAAGGCCGGTTTACCCCGACTTCGTGAAAGGTTAACTGTGATGAAGGTATACATTCTGTCATACACTTTTCCTTCCTTGCCATTACATCTTGATAGCCACACCATCTTTGCGATTACCTTCATACCTATTGAGACTAGCTATCCGAGTATTGTCGGGCTTCGTGAAAACTTGTGCACCATAGTGACATGATATCATATTTGTTGCATCATTAGAAATATCATATAGTGCAATTGCGTGCTCCCGTGCATATCTTGTGATACTTGTCGCATATATTTCGTTGAGGCTCAATAAGAATAGTGGAAAGGAAGAAAAGAACAAAAGAAAAAAGCTTCTAAGCAAGAAAGAAAGATCATAAGCTTATAAGCAAAGAGTTGAGCATGAAAATAGATACTTGCGCATGAGGATACATGGAATAGGAAACATTTTGCTTGCATGAATAGGATTGGTGCCAAGTGGTGAATCGTACCCAAACATGCAATAATCTAGTGTCTCTCCTTGTGTTTGTGCAACACGAGCTTTGCTCATCCCTATAGTTGCACAAGCCCCATTATCCCAACGCGTGTGTTTCTGTCTTGCCCTCCTCTATATTTGTGATCACTTGCTTTGCATTTTGAGTCCATTGGATTTATTTCAACATTTACAATATCTTGGACTTCATTTTGCTTGAATTGTCTGCCTCTTGTTCTAACCAAGCGACTCGATAAGCTCTACGTTGTAGGTGTGACTAAAAAAGCTGGGTACCAATTCCACTATTCTCTCATTTCACATTGAGTGAAACGGGATACATCCTCAACTTTGGGAACGATATCTTGGTATTGTTTATCTCATTTCCCACTCACCTTTGGTTGAGTCTTGTGATGGATAGGGAAAGCACACCATCTTCGGTCTTTGACGAGTACATTGACATGAGCAACCACATCAACCAACAACTCGAGCGACTCACCATCAACATACGACACTCAGAAGCTCAAAAACGAGACATGGTGGCCACACACATGGAGCAAATTCGACACATGGTGGCCAACTACTAGTCTTGTTCCCCTTTGTCATCGTCTCGACATAGACGATCAAGATCACCACCAATGACAAGCTTCGAGGCCAAGATCAAGGCGATCAACTACATGCATGGATGACCCTTCCATCTTCGGCATCATCCCAAGGAAGATGGACGAGAATGAGATCTTCCCTTCGGTCATGAAGGCGAGTGATGATGTGACATCTTCGGCCTTCATCCATGACGACGACGAGTTGGTTGATCATGGGATTTTCCCTTCGACCACGGCGACATTTGGTGATGAGTTGAGAGACTTTTCCACCATATTGAGAGTGATAGTGACTTCACCCATAGCCCCATATATGATGAGTTGCCCCCATTTCCTTGTGAGGAGAGCCAGAACCCCCACCACTTGAGTGAGATGAGTGACTCCACCATATGTGAGTATGAGTGTAACTACCTAGAGGGAGGGAGTGAGCCACCACCACATAGAGCGAGTGAGGTAGTTGATAGGGCATGTGAGGCCATCTCGATTTCTAACAACTTAACCTCCACCTTTCTTGTGTCTTCTCCTTTGGTTCTAGGTCCCATATACGATGACGCGCAGATCCTTGACGACTTCATCCTCCGTTTGGACAAGATGATGGCCATGGTGGAATATCATGCACCCCCCCCCCACACACACACACACATGGTTCCATCACGATGACGAGGACCACGAGTTGGTTTCTCCCACCTCACCTACACCACATGAGTGGAATGAGAAAGGTAAAATAGGTGAAGGTGATGTTCTTGTCCCACTAGTGGACTATCTTGACATTGATTGCTTGCATGGTGTTGATCACTTTATGGATACTTCACATGCTATGTCTTCTTCATGCTTAGATGTGCCACCAATTTATGATACATACGATGATGAGCATGTCGAATTGCCTAGTTGTGATGCTATACTCCATAGGATATCATGTCAAAACTCTATTGATCACATCATGTTTGACAATCTGCTTGACTTGTCATATGCTATGCGTGAAATTTCCCATATTTCATCTTTGCAATCTCACCATAGTGACTATGCATATCCCATAAAAATTAATCCAATTTGCTCATATTGCATACACGACAAGCCCATGGCTACTGGCAGTTGTTTTTCTTGTGATGATATTGCCATGCTTCCTTTGCATCATTTGCGCAATAACTCTCATATGACATGCCATGACCACCTAGCTTCGGATATGCATTGTTTGGGATGTTGTCCATATTCTCCATATTATGCTCCCACTATTGCTCATGAGGAGACACCCTTAGTTCCCTCATACATATTAGGAGATTATGTTCCATCCTACACTTTGCATGATCCCCCATATTTGTGTGCACAATATGCTTGCCATTGATATGAATAAAATGCTTGTGCCACATAATTGCTATAAATTGCGTCCCAAACATGTTGAGTATAATAACTATAATTGCATGATGGATGATGTATTCCTATACCATGCATCTCACTTATTTGAGCGTTGGAAATTTTGTGCTAACGAACACAAGCACATGCACATCCTAACGGATGATGCATACATATACCACGCGCACAACATTTTTCATTTGTGTTTGTTGTGTGTAGGTACTGATGACTACTCGTCAACCTCACAATCCCATGAGTTGACGAAAAGATCTCTTGAGAGCACTGATGCTTTGGGATTCACCGGAATGTGTCTCCAACCATTCCCCTCGAGCAAGGACTACGCGCACCTCTTCTAAATGGCTCTCACATGGTTATGGCTTACTCTCCATTATATATATCTTTTGCCCATATTTCCATGTTCACTTTGCATGAGAAGCTCATTTATATGCCCTTGCCATGCATTTGTGACCCATGTGTTGCATCTCACACAACACTTGATTGTATGACTTGTATGTGTGTTTGCAAGCTTGGTGGAGATATTCCTTATTATTTTCATATTTTCTTTGTGACCCATGCCTATGATGATGCTTTGCTCTTGCTTTGTGTTCGTGCTCGCAATATGTCATGTGCATTATTTATGCCCGCTATTTTTTACATGACATGGTTGCCATGATTTTTGCTAGTATGTTGCATCTTCACACTACTAACTTGCACGATATGATTGCTATGATTGACTTGATTGCATCACACGTGTTTAATACTCGCTCTTTCTATTGTGTTGAGTGCCTCACTACCTTCACTACACCACGTGCACATTATGCTTGGATTGTCTTGCAGTTGCCCCATGTGTTTAGACACTTCATATTACTTGGCGTTGTGAATGATTCATATGCCTACCATAGACCATTTGTTGATTGCTTTGTGCATATGTGCTATGACCATGAGGTAGATTCTTGTTATTTTGTCACACATATTTGCATCCCTACCTCACCTAGGCATACTGTAGGAGATATGCCCTAGAGGCAATAATAAATGTTATTGATTATCTCCCTGTTCATAATTAGGTTTATGTTCCATGCTATAACAGCTATGGTTCTCAAGTCTGTAATAACCAAGAGGCTTGAAGGAAGACTCATATGCATGTGTGGAATAATAAACAGTAAAATGTATTCCTAGTCTGGCATGTAAGACTGGCTCAAGTATTGCATGATGATCCCGTTTTCCTGGCCATGGGCATGGCTATGCCGGCAATTTTGAGGGCACAACGTTAGAAGAACAATTGTGTTGAATCGACCCGAATTGATGTTATGCTATGAGATACATTCGTCATAAGTTAATTGTTAATAACAAAGAGAAGTTAATGTTTGCAAAATTCCTTTGACCATGAGAGTATCGAGTTTCTTCATGCTTGCTTCATGAACTTTAGGGTTTGTTAAACGTCATCCGTAAATGGGTGGCTATTACAGCGGCTTACGGGTTCATGGAAAAGTATGTCAACTAACTTGATAGCTCAAGATTCGGATTTGCTCCTCTGATGATGGAGAGATATCTCTGGGCCCTATCGGCTTTACGGTATCCATCATCGTCTGGCCAGACACTTTGTGATTTGATCACGGGGATGTGGGAACACCGGAACGAGAAAAGAGAACAATACCGGTAATGAGGTAACTAGCATAGTGGACAAGTTGTTGATCCACGGGGATGCCAACATGTCTCCCTCAAGTATTTGTAACATATCACGAAGCAACAGGAATAGGACATGGCAACTGGAGGTTCACTCAAATATTTATTCATGTGGGTATAGGGGTCAATATGGGTGTCCACGGCTCCAGTGTTGATCATTGATCGGAAGGGGTTCCGGGTCATGTCTATGCTTCACCGAACCTATAGGTTCACATGCTTAAGTGTCATCTATCTGCTGAATACTAGATAGGGAGCCTAAGAGAAAATCACCGAAAAAGTTTCGAACACCGGAAAAGTTTCGGACAGTGGAAAAGTTCCATACAGAGAACACCGGAACAGTTTCAGTAAAACTGAAAAGTTGTTTGAGGGGATACCATTAAGTCAAATTGGTTTTGGCACATGCCTGATAATTCTTGGAGGGTGCCAGAATCATTCCAGAAACTTCTGGGAATTTTCCAGAAGAAAAACCGAAAATGTTCCGGAGCTACCGGAACCGCTTCAGATGTTTTTCGCAGATGAAAATCACTAATCCGGAATTGTTCCGGATCACATTGAAAATTATTTTAGTGGGGTACTGGAAATGATCTAAGCCCACATAAATATTTTCAGTTCGACCGGACGCTGAAAAATGTCGTTGTGAATAGTGAAAGTGCTTTTTGGGAGAAAATATATCGTGAATAGTAGAAACACTATTATGAATAGTGGGAAACACTATTGGGAGAAAATATCTCATGACTAGTGAAAACACTATTACGAAATAGTGGAAAACACTATTGTGAATAGTGGGAAACACTATTTATGAATAGTGGAATCACTATTATGAATAGTGAAAATATCTGAGAGTATTTTGGTATTTTTACCATAGTCTCTCAGACTATAAATAGGGGTGAGGAGGCAGCCCAAAAACTCACTCTTACTCTTATACAAAATGCCATGCATGATCTGGCTCTCTCTCGCCCTCCCAGCGAAACA
Organism: Hordeum marinum; assembly: GCA_022496015.1. NCBI lineage: Eukaryota > Viridiplantae > Streptophyta > Magnoliopsida > Poales > Poaceae > Hordeum > Hordeum marinum. The sequence continues at coordinate 390,799,242 of CM039676.1, read as the reverse complement.
GTTTCGTAGAGCCGAAAGGCTGTGTGGGTTCCGACAGGAACTAGTTCTGGATGGCGAAGCCCTGTCGGATAGATGACACCGTATGTGTGCAACTCTATAGAGAGATCATAGTTTTGGTCTTCGTTCGAGAGAGCCTCTCGAAGGGCTGTCTGTGTGACCGTCTGAGTTTTGGAGGTCCTCCCGAAGGGCTGTCCGAGTGACAGTCCGAGTTTCGGAGGTCCTCCCGAAGGGCTGTCCGCGACACCGTCCGGGGGACTATCCGACCGCCTCCTGGAGGGTTGTCTGCGGGACAGGTGAGGGTATACATCCTCGCGGTTGGGAGGTTGTAAATCCCAGCTGCGGGGATCTACACCACCGATCGACATCAACTCTACTTCTGCTACGCTACGAGTCGGTAACGAAATAGATCAAACCTTGTATGGAGTCTCCATAGTGGTCCTGGGCTGGTGCGTAGGTCGGAATTTTTTTTGTTTTCTGCTGCGTTACCCTACAGTGGCATCAAGAGCCGTGCTATGCGTAGATGCAGGTTGTGATCTACAATACATAGAGATGTATGGGTGTTGCACAACATAATTAGGTAGTAGATGAGATCTATTGCTGAAACTTATTTGTGCGGGTAGCAGATGAAATCTGTTACCCGATGTTCCTGTTGCTTCCCTTGAATTTGCGTAGTCCTGATCTTGACGGCATGGTGGAATCTCACAAAGTTCTGGCAATCCGAGATCTTCTTATGCTCCTCCTGAGTATGCTGATTGACAGATCAACGAAGTGCTAACAGTTCTTTGGGTTCCACCATTGTTGAGAAAGATAGATGTTTCGCAGACGAAAGGGCAACACTTATGTGATCTGCACGCGGGTCATGCATATGACGAAGTTTAGTATGGGGCTCGAGATTTTATTATCTCGTGTTTCATACAGCCTGGAAGGTTAATCTAGCGACTTGGATTATCATGCTTGATGATGGATGTTGGTAGCTTCGGTTTGTTTCAAAACCTTAGAAGCCACGTAAAATAAAAAATTTGCATGAACCGATTAGAGGCGTCTAACTTGGTTTTACAGGATAGTTTGCATGTGCATGTGATGTGGTATAGTAGTGTTCATAATAATTTGATTATGTATGAGATGACTATATGATGTAAATTAACATGACTTGCGTGTCATGATTCGGCATGATGGCTAGAGCCATATGATTGCACTTTAATGACCTGCATGTCAACCTTATGTAATGCACTTATTTTATTAGCTATAGAGATTGCAATATTATCTGGTGCATCGACAAGGTGGTGGCAATCTTCGTGAAGGTAAACACTGACGCGAATGTCGAAGACGACGAAATACAAGACTTCTCCATCGGAAAGGGCTATACCATATCATGCTATTATGAATTGCCTGAGATGTTTATCCCTTATGTTGCACCCTTCTTGATTGTGCGGTAGTCGATTTTATTAGGGTGATCTCTCACAAAAATATCAAGTAGATAGTGTTCTCCCAAGTGTAGCACCGTCGCGACACCTAACTTTTCGGGGTGCGCCATGGATGCATGGGTACAAACGATTAGGGATGTGTGAGGCGGGTGAGTAAAGACCTTGCAGCGAGATCACTTGGTTGTCTTGACATTTAGGCATGAAAGTCATGAGCTCGGAACACACACATCGAAAGATGAACAAGAGTCACATGGAGATGTTATCGGCAAGTTGGCTTGCCGATTAAAATTCCCATCATGAGATGATGATTCTATGGCGATGAATTGAAGTCTGGATCTTGTATCACTCAATATCAATTATGAGAGATATTGATTTGAGTGGGAGCGCACTATAGAATTAACTTGTTTAATTCTCAGTGCAATTAATTTTGAACGTTGTCTAAGTGTGGTTTGCATAATAGTTGTAGAATGAATGGCTCGCGTTTCCACCTTCCCTGTTAAAATTAAATAAGTTGTTTAATATTTTGTTAAAACTTTACGGTTGGTAACGTAATGTAAGGATTGTCCTCAAGAGTGTCGAGAAGGACTTTGTCCTATCACAAGCTTTTTGTATTCTTCCGCTAATTCTATGGATGATATGACTCTTGTCCTTCGATCCAAAAGCTAGAATTCCTTTTTCAGTCAAAGTGCAATATGTTTGCTTCCATGAGACCCAAACTTCGAAAGTTTGGATAGTTATGTGATATTCATGGAATCTGAAAATCATTTTCAGAGACAGACAAAGGCTAAAAGATATGAGATATCCAAAGAAATGTTTGTTTGGAAACTATTAATAAAGGAGTTTACTATGTATTAGAATGATAAGAGAGGGATCCAGAAGAACGCCTGTCATATGATGATGGTGAATAAAACAACAACTTAAAGAGAAAGGAAGTGTCCGAAGGGTGTTAGTGAAACTTTCACACCTAGGAAGTCCAGGGCTATCGCCACTCTTAAGTTGGGTGCTTCTTCTGTGAGTAGGAGAAATACTGAAAGTTAAACTTTAGAAGTATAATGGCAATAGAAATGAAGACTGGAATATCCAGCTCATGTATGAATGCCATACAGGTTTTTGATGTATAGAAGGCTGGTCAAAGATATAGTTCTTGGGAATTATGGTTAAACATGTTAATCACTAATTCTTGGGTATTGTGAGTTAATCACAAAGATACCCGCTCGATTGCACTCTGTTGCAAGTCGATGTAAGAACTACTATGGCCTGAAAGACTAGGCAGGAATGAGGTTTAGATACATGTTGGGAACGTAGTAAATGTTACTATGCCTTCCATCAATGTATTCCCTATGTATTTACTTTTATAATTCATTTTAGAGTTTCACACTCTAGCCCTTTGCATAAGGTATCTTGCAAGAAGGTTGTTCATAAGAGAACTTTTGATGTTCGGTGTTATGAATAACATGAAGGGCGATGCTTCCATCAAGGATGGGATATATGTTGTGAATATTGATGGTCATATGATACATCCATAACACTAACGCTAAATGTCGCAATACTAAAAGAATTCCACATATGTGTGGCGCTGCATTTGGTCGCATTGGAGAAACCCTTATGGAAAATTCCATTATGATGGATTTTGAAGTCATTTGATTTTGAATCATCTGACACTTGCAACTTTCCTCTGAAAAGTGAAGTGACTAAAATACCGTTCACAGGCCATAAGGAACGAGCAAAGAACTTATTGGTGATCATATATTTTTTGATGTATGTAGTCCGATAAATGTTGTTGCAAACAGTGGATTTGTCTACTTTCAAAAATGAAGTAGAAGTTGTTGTAACAAGAAAATTATGTTTCTACAATTTAGTTGCAGAAAGTAAAATTTTAGTTACAAGTTTAGTGAATGTCTGATGAGTTGTGAAAAGAGTTTCATAACTTGCACCTCCCAGAACACCACTGCAAGTGGAAAGTCTGTGAAGATGTAGTCGAACCATTTATGACATGGTAAGATCAAAGATGACATAAATAAATTTTACATTATCCCTTTTAAGATGATGCTTTAGAGATTGTGGCTTTTACACTAAAAAGAGCCCCATCGGGTCTGTTGAAATGACATCACGGTATGGTATGCCCAACCATGTTATAAATTTTCTTAACATTTGGAATATGGGGCTTGTGTAAAAGGTTACAAACCTATTCCAAATCAGACAAGTGCTACTTTGTAGGTTATACCCAGAAAATGGGTATTCCTCCCTCAACTATACAGAGGCAAATAGGTTTGCCACAAAGGATGGTATGCTTTTTGAAGTAAATAGTTCTTTCAAAAGGGGTGAGTGGGAGAACACTGCAACTCAATGAGATAAACAGTATCATCGTCATCAGTTCAAAGGAAAGGAACCTTGGAAGCGATTCCAGGGTTTCCTACTATGACTAATACGGAAGTCTCTACAATAAAATGTATGGACTTGGGTCAAACTTGCAGCTGAACCTCGCAGGCAAGGCTCGTGCAGACCTCTCAGGTGTGCAAACGAGATATTGTTGTTGGACAACAGTATACCTACGATACACAATGAACCGGTGATGGGCCCAGACTCCGGAATTGGCTAAATGCCAATACAATCCGAGATAGTTTCCAGATAAATGTTTCAAGATTAAAAACTTGATAGACCTTTCGGAAGACTTAGAGTCCAACAAATATTTATGGAACTAAAACCAGATACAGATAAAATGTTTTATCCATAAAGCTCGACTTGTTGCAATAACAAGTTCAGGGAGTTGACTACGGTGAGACTGTCTCACCGTAGCGATGCTTGAAGTCGGTTCGGGTTGAACTAGCAATTAATACATATTTCAATCATGAGATATGAAACATGGATGACGAAAGGATTTCCATTTGATGGAAACGTAACCAAGGACTTGCATGTGTCACAGTCTAAGGTATTTTGTCAATCTAGAGGATGCTAGTAAGTATGCAAACTTCAGAGTTCCAGCAATGGACAAAAGAGAGCATAGTGGAGATGGAATCTTCGTTTTTGATGGAATGGTCAAAGGGGTTTGACTTCATCAAATGGGTATCAAATATGCTTTTGATTCAAGAAAGTAAGTGGGAGCATAATAATATTTCTAAAAACCTTGTGTACTTGACACATTGTTAATTGGAAATAAATTTCTTCACATGAATTAGGACTTTATTTGAAAATAGTTTTTCGATGATGTGCTTAGGCTAAATAGCCTCAATATTAGCCATGATGATATATGGAGATAGATTGACCTAATGGGGCTAAGCTATGAATACATATTGACAAGATGCTAAAAAAATTAGCATTTAAAACCCCAAGGAGTGATTCTTGCTGAAGTCACATGGAAAGAGTTTTTGCAAGACTCGGTGTCCCAAAACATTGATGCATAAAATACATGATGGAGATTCCACACACTCTTGTGTTTGGATTAATCACGTATTCCATGGTATGTAAAACAACAAGATATGTCCAACACTCCAAAGTTGTTGCGAGTATAGATACCCAAGTGATCAAAGTACTGATCATGGGACAAAAGTGAAAGATGTCATCAAGTACTAGAGTAGTACTGATGACATGTTTTCTCGCCAGCAGAAATCATGAAGAGTTCATTGTAATATGTTGCATCGATACAGTCTTCACCATTTCTCCATGCGATTTTCGATTTAATTGAGGGTTTTATGTGATACACAATATGGTGGCATGGTAGTTGGAAATTGTTCCAAACAAGATACTGTGGCGAATTCTATAAAGATGGCTAAGTATGCTGACGCTTTAGAAGCGATAAAGAAGTTGTTTAATCATATAGTTCATTCATGAACTTAGTATGGTTCCAAGATGGCTTTGGTCTATGAGACACTATTGCAGATAGTTGCTCCATAGCTTAGTCTGAGGAATCAGGTTTCGACCAATGATTCACATATATGCAATGCCAAGTTCACACAAAATACGAATTTTGTGATAGCGTGAAAACACGAGGATATGCAAAGTTACACACGGAGCTGAAGTTGTCAGATCCGTTAGACATTAGGCTATACCACAAGCGAAGCATATTTTACACCAGTATGCCATAGGTGTAATGTGCATTAGCATTGACTAGATTATTGACTCTAGTGCAAGTGGGAGTCTGTAGGAGATAGGCCCTAGAGGCAATAATAAATGTTATTGATTATCTCCCTGTTCATAATTAGGTTTATGTTCCATACTATAACTGCTATGGTTCTCAAGTCTGCAATAACCACGAGGCTAGAAGGAAGACACATATGCACGTGTGGAATAATAAACGGTAAAATGTATTCCTAGTCTGGCCTCTGAGACTGGCTCAAGTATTGCGTGATGATCCTATTTTCCTGATCATGGGCATGGCTATGCTGGCAATTTTGAGGGCACAATGTTAGAAGAAGATTTGTGTTGAATCGACCCAAATTGATGGTATGCTATGACATACATTCGTCATAAGTTAATGGTCAATAACACAGAGAAGTTAATGTTTGCACAATTCCTTAGACCATGAGAGTATCGACTTTCTTCATGCTTGCTTCATGAACTTTGAGATTTGCTAAACGTCATCCGTAAATGGGTGGCTATTACGGCGGCTTACGGGTTCATGGAAAAGTATGTCAAGTAACTTGATAGCTCAAGATTGGGATTTTCTCCTCCGACGATAGGGAGATATCTCTAGGCCCTCTCGGTGTTACGGTATCCATCATCGTCTGGCCAGACACTTTGTGATTTGATCACGGGGATGCCGGAACATGGGAATGAGAAAAGAGAACAACACCGGTAACAAGGTAACTGGCATAGTGGACAACTTGCTAATCCACGGGGATGCCAACATGTCTCACCTCTGGTATTTGTAACATATCACGAAGCAACAAGAATAGCACACGGCAACTAGAGGTTCACTCGAATATTCATTCGTGTGGGTATAGGGGTTAATATGGGTGTCCACGGCTCCGATGTTGATCATTGATCGGAAGGGGTTCCGGGTCATGTATATGCTTCACCGAACCTATAGGGTCACACGCTTAAGGGTCATCTATCTGCTGAATACTAGACAGGGAGTCTGAGAGAAAATCACCGAAAAAGTTTCGAACACCGGAAAAGTTTCGGACACCGCAAAAGTTTCGCAGAGAGAACACCGAAACAGTTTCGGTAAAACTAAAAAGTTGTTTCAGGGGATACCATTAAGTCAAGTTGGTTTCGGCACATGCTTGATAATTCTTGGAGGGTGCCAGAATTATTCTGGAAACTTCTGGGAATTTTTTGGAAGAAAAACCGGAAATGTTCCGAAGCTGCCAAAACCGCTTCAGATGCTTTTCGCAGATGAAAATCACTAATCCGGAATTGTTCCGGATCGCATTGAAAATTATTTTAGTGGGGTACTGGAAATGTTCTAAGCCCACATAAATATTTTCAGTTCGACCGAACACTGAAAAATGTCGTCGTGAATAGTGAATGTGCTTTTTGGGATAAAATATCTCGTGAATAGTGGAAACACTATTATGAATAGTGGGAAACACTATTGGGAGAAAATATCTCATGACTAGTGAAAACACTATTACGAAATAGTGGAAAACACTGTTGTGAATATTGGGTAACACTATTTATGAATATTGGAATCACTATTATGAATAGTGAAAAAATCTGAGGGCATTTTTGTATTTTTACCATAGTCCCTCACCCTATAAATAGGGGTGAGGAGGCAGCCCAAAAACTCACTCTTACTCTCATACAAATGTCATGCATGATCTGGCTCTCTCTCTCTCCCTCCCAGCGAAATTGTTTCGTAGAGCCAAAAGGTTATCTCGGTTCTAGGAGGAACTAGTTCCGGACGGCGAAGCCCTGTCGGATAGATGACACCGTATGTGTGCAACTTTGTAGAGAGATTGTTTTCTAGGTCTTGGTTCAAGAGTGCCTCCTGCAGGGCTGTCCGTTTGACCGTACGAGTTTTGGAGGTCCTCCCGAAGGGCTGTCCGAGTGACAGTCCGAGTTTCGGAGGTCCTCCCAAACGGCTGTCCGCGACACCGTCTGGGGGACTGTTCGACCACCACCTAGACGTCTGTCCACGGGGAAGATGAGGGTATACATCCTCGCGGTTGGGAGGTTGTAAATACTAGCTGCTGGGATCTGCATCGCCGATCGTCATCGACTCTACTTCCGCTGCGCTACGAGTCGGTAACGAAATAGATCAAACCTTGTACGCAGTCTTCATAGTGGTCCTGGGCTGGTGCGTGGGTCGGAAATTTTTTGTTTTCTGCTGCGTTACCCTACAAATACTTGTTTCCACTATTGCATTACTTGTGCTCCATTTGAATGCTTGCATGCCATGACAAAATCCCTTCTCATGCCATATGTTTTCATGATGACAACACTTGTGCAGTGATTCACCACTTGAATGCTTGGTTTTGCACTAACGCTAACCACATTTATTTTTCCAAGTGTTTGTCATATTTTATCCTTTTAAAGGAATTCCAAGATTGTGAGATGACGGGTTTATACCCCTAGGTAGGCCAAAGAAACGAGGTCTTCCCCCTTTCGCTTCGAAGAAAAACTACGTGGCGGCTAGCCGTGGCCGGCTGGAGGACGTCCAGCGCGAGCCAGTGCCGGCTGGCGCCCTGGCCGGCTGGTCAAGGATCCTGTTGGGCCCTCGGCCGACTAGGCACGGCCGGCTGCCCACGGGCCGGCTCTTCTGTTAACATCGGGATGGACATGCCCTGTCTCGTCCCTCTGCGCGCAGGTACGACGACGCGACGTGACCGGCACAACGGGCGGTCCTGTGGCTACAGTGGCCGCTTACGCACTACCGCGCGTGGCTACAGTCCAACCGTCTCGGCCGCTGACCTCGGTGAGCGCGACCAGGCGGGGGAACAGTGTCGACATGCCCTTGCCACTCGATTACCTGCCCCGGTGTGGCTACAGTTTCGCCGGTCATACCGGAGACTTCGGCCGGCTGGCGCTAGACGACGCCCCTCGGGCGGCCTGTGCCGCGGTAGGTGGGCGAGGGCCAATCGCAGAACCGGCTGGCAGGCCCCAACGAGAGATGAGACTGCTCAGCCAGCGGGCCCTGCTAGTGGTGAGATGCCACGAGCGGCGGGACCCCCCTGGCCAGTAGGAGAGGCTGCCAGCCGGGTCCCCCCACCTTTCTACTTATGACATATTGGAAGAGCCGGGGGTTGGCCTATAAAGCCTCCCGAGCCCCCCCATGCAATGGGGAAGGACGGATGGTCGCTCACACACACCCATGGGACTCTCATTTCCTTCTCTAGTGGCAGAGGAAGACGAGCCGACTGCTCCTTCTTCCTCCTCTAGATACAGCTCCAGGAGCATCCTTGTACACATACCCATCCATCCAACTAGACCAAGTAGGACTAGGGGGGTACCTCCCACGGAGGGCCCTAAACCTAGGTACATCGTGTGTCACCACCGCTTGTCCTCAATCTCACACCCGGAGCCCATCGGCATCCTCCGGCCCCAACCACTTATGATAAGCCACCCTATGGCATCTGTCGTGAGAAAACGTCAACAGTTAGCGCCCACCGTGGGGCCATACGCGGCGCCGGCTGGACTAATGCTCTAGGCGGGACCCCTCGCCATTCCCTGCCGCCACCGCTCGTCCCGGCAAAACCGTGGGGAGCTCATGGGGCTTGCCCCGGAACGCCCTGCAGGCAACTCCGTCGGCCTCACGGCCGACATCGATGCGCTCACCGAGTGCTTCGTCAGGCTCAGCCTCGCTAAGGCTCCGGCCGCTAACGAGTAACCCGTCGGGTGCTCGTCTGCGTTGGTCCGCCCACAGCACTGGGCGCAATCGCTGCGGCTGAGACCAGTGGGTCCCATGATCGAATGGGGGTGATGGCCATCACTTCCTCCACCGCATCCGGACGGGCGCGGGTTGCGGCTACCGCTGCCACCACCCGCATCGGCACGTCCGACCCGCTCGGTGCGGCCCTCCGGGGCTTGAGCACTCTGATCGCCCCGACGGCGAACCCCGACACCAGCGCGGCCGATCTCGAGGTAGCTCGCCGCATCCTGTTCGAGGATGCCACCGCCCTCGCCGCCATGCGGCGCCGCATGGTGGCGGCTCAGCGGGAGTACGCTTCCGCCTACGGACTCACCCCCGCTGGCACCGAGCCCAGCCGACGTGGGGTTGTGCGCGACCGCGGCCGTGTGGTTGCCGAAATCCTAGGCGGCTAAATGCCCGTCTACGAAACCCCCGTGGCTAACTTGCGGGCTCTCAAGGTGGCCTATGAGGAATTGGCCACCTTGGAGGGCGAAGAGCGTGCTGTCCATGAGCGCCACATCAAGGAGCTCATCGATGTTGCTGATGCGTAGCAGCATCTGCTCGCGACAGGCGGCGCCGCCACTGAAGGCCCCTGGCCTGAGCGCGAGGAAACGGGAACTGCCGGCCGCTAGGCGGCCCAGTACTCCTGCTCCCTCGCGTCAATGGACGCCAGGCCGAAGCGAACAACCCCTGGCCCTCTCAAACGTCGGGGGGTGAGTAGCCGGCTGTTAGCAGCCAGCACACCAACGAGCCGCCTCGGAGCGGCTGCCACCACGAAGCACCGGCAACCGGTAGCCGGCGCAGTCAGGGGCACACGCCACCTCCGTGGCGCAAGTCGCGGCGGTCGGCGCCACCCACCGTCCGCCTGGAACTCTCGGCTCGGCTCGGACCATGCGTCCCCTGCAGCGAGAACGACTCCACAACCGCATCAACAAACTCGCGCAATCCTCCCACCTCGAGGAGGAGGGCTCGATTGGTACGGCCTGCTTCGGCCCCTGGATTCACACCGAGCCGTTCCCAACCGGCTTCACGCTCCCAAGGGACACTCCGAAATACAACGGGGCCGCCAAACCCTAAGACTGGTTGATCAACTACACCACCGCATTGGGCATCGCCAGGGAGAATAAGCGCGTAGTCGTTCGCTATGCCCCCCTTATGTTGATCGGATCGGCTCGCACCTGGCTCAACAGCCTGGCGGCCAGTAGCATCAACACTTGGACAGACTTCGAGGAGGCCTTCGTTCGCCACTTCACCGGCACCTACAAGCGGCCTAGCCATCCCCATGAACTCGCCATGTTCGTTTAAGGACCGAACGAATCCCTCCGCGACTACCTCACCTGGTGGACCGAGCTTCCCAACTCCTGCGAAGGGGTGCACGAGGTCCAAGCTATGCAGTACTTCATCGAGGGCTGTCGGGACGGCACCCCTCTCCAGCACAATCTCCTGTGCTCCAAGCCGGCCACGCTCGCCGAGCTCATGACCAAGGCGGACAAATACGCCATGGCCAATTCGGCCATCCGAGTCAAGACGACCCCGCCCGCCAAGGCAACGATGACACCGGACACGAGCCGGTCGGCTGCTGACAACCGGCAGCCGCAAAACAACAAGCACAAGAATGACCAGCCGGATCCCTGCTACGGGGGCCGCTAGGTCAATACCATCGAGGATTAGGAGCCGACTGCCTGGTCTTCTGGCCAGCGCCAGCGCACCGCCAAGGCTGCCTAGCAGCCAAAGCTCACCTTCGAGCAAATGCTCGGTCTCCCCTGTAAGAACTACTCAAGGGACAAGCCCTCTACGTACATGCTCCGGCAGTGCAGCTTCTCATAGCGATTGGCCCGGGGGGACGGCCTTCCGGCTCCTCCCGCGCCGCCAGCCCACGCGCCGGCCCCATCCCAGGCGGCCGCCCCAGCACCGACAACGGCTCCGAACGACAGTCGTCTGATCGACCAGTTCCCCAACCAGGACGGTTGCTACGTCGTCTTCACCAGTGAAGAGACAGGCAAACACGCTCAGCGTCGGCTCCGCCGTGAGGTGAACGCCACCATGCCGGCAACTCCCCAGTTCATGCACTGGTTAGAGAAGCCGGTCACTTGGAGCCAGGCCGATCACCCTGCCATGATGTCGAATCTCGGCAGCTACGCCTTGGTCCTCGATCCCACCACCGCCACCAAGGAGTGAGCCTAACGCTTCGCGCGGGTGCTGATAGATGGCGGTAGCAGCATCAACATTCTCTACCTCGACACGATGCATAAGCTGGGGCTGAAGACAGAAGACCTGCAGGCGAGCCGGACAGTTTTCCATGGCATTGTGCCTGGGAAGTCTTGCTCCCCTGTCGTCAAGATCACGCTCGACGTCCTCTTCGGCAGACCCGGCCATTTCCGCCATGAGCCAGTGTTGTTTGAGGTCATGGACCTCGCGAGCCCCTACCACGCGCTGTTGGGCCGGCCGGCTCTTGTCAGCTTCATGGCAATCCCCCATTATGCTTACCTCAAGCTCAAGATGCCTGGCCAAAAGGGGATCATCACCATCAAGGGCGACTACAAGATGTCGCTCGAATGCGCTCGAGACGACAGCCGGCTGGCCAAGGCCCTAGTGATCACCAAGGAGAAATGGCAGCTCGACTGGCTCGTGGCCCTTGCTGCCAGCCAGCCGGCCGTGCCGGCTCCACCCTCGCAATCCACCCGCGAGGCCTCCTTCCAGCCATCCAAAGACACCAAACAAATCCCGCTCGACCCAGCCAACCCGACTCAGTGCGTCACCATCGGCTCCCGCCTCAACAGAAAATAGGAAGGCGAGCTCGACGACTTCCTCCATGAGAATCCGGACATATTTGCATGGTCCCCCAAGGACATGCCGAGTGTTCCGAGGAAGTTCGTCGAGCACAAACTCCACGTCCGGCCGGACGTCAAGCCGGTCAAGCAACCCCTACGTTGCTTCTCCGAGGAGAAGCGGCGTACTATAGGCGAAGAGATCGCCCGGCTACTCGTAGACGGGTTCATCATGGAAGTATTCCACCCGGACTGGCTAGCCAACCCAGTCCTGGTACTGAAGAAGAACAAGACCTGGCGCATGTGCATCGACTACACTAGCCTAAACAAGGCATGTCCCAAGGACCCGTTCGCCCTGCCGCGGATCGATCAAGTCATCGACTCCACGACCGGCTGTGACTTGTTGTCCTTTGTGGACACCTATTCAGGCTACCACCAGATCAAGCTGGATCCGGAAGACCAGCTCAAGACCTCCTTCATCACACCCTTCGGGGCCTATTGCTACATCACCATGTCCTTCGGCCTGAAGAATGCTGGCGCCACCTTCCAACGATGCATGCAGAAGTGCCTCCTGCCTCAGATAGGCAGGAACGTCCACGTCTACGTTGACGACATCGTCGTCAAAACCAAGAAGCACTTAAGCCTCCTCGATGACCTTCGGGAGAGCTTCGTGAATTTACGCGAGTACAAGATCAAGCTCAACCCAGAGAAGTGTGTCTTCGGCGTCCCCGCCGGACAACTCTTGGGTTTCTTCGTGTCCGCCCGCGGCATTGAAGCTAACCCCGAGAAGATCAGCATGGTCGAGCGCATGCTGAAACCGACCCGGCTCCACGATGTCCAGAAGTTCACCGGCTGCCTCACCTCGCTCAGCCAGTTCATCAGCCAGCTGGCAGAGAAGGCCTTGCCCCTCTATGGGCTCCTTCGCATGACGGCTCTGATCTAGTCGGGTCAAACCAAGAGGTCGGGCGCCTTCGACTGGCCTGACGAGGCGGATGAGGCCTTCCGCGGCCTCAAGAAGGCTCTCACCCACGCGCCCATCCTGGCCGCGTCGGCTGAGAAGCAACCGCTGCTTGTCTACATCACGGCGACCACCCGCGTCATCAGCGTCGTTTTGGTGGTCGAGCGGCCGGAGGAGCGCCAGTCCCTGCCGGTCCAACGACCCGTCTACTACATCAGCGAGGTCCTCTCCGCGTCCAAGCAGAACTACCCCCACTATCAAAAGATGTGCTACGGCATATACTTCGCCACCAAGAAGGTCAAGCAATACTTCCAAGAGCATACCATTACCGTGGTGAGCACGGCCCCGCTTGGCGAGATCATGAGCGGCCGGGACTCCACCGGCCGGATCACCAAGTGGGTCATCGCCCTCGCCAATCATCAGATCTGTACGAGCCAAGAACCGCCAGCAAGTCGCAGGCGTTGGCGGATTTCCTCGTCGACTGGGCGGAGACGGAGTTCCTCCTGCCTCCCCCAGACTCCATGCATTGGTGCATGCACTTCGACGGCTCAAAAATGAGGACCGGCCTGGGTGCCGACATAGTCCTCTCCTCCCTGAAAGGTGATCAGCTCAAATACACCCTATAGATCAACTTCGCCGCCTCCAACAACATGGCTGAGTATGAGGCCATCGTCCATGGCCTCCGGCTCGCCAAGGAGATCGGCATCAGGCGCATCCTCTGCTTCGGTGACTCCGACCTCGTGGTGTAGCAAGTCTGGTGAATGGGACGCCGGGGACACCAACATGGCAAGCTATTGCTTCCTCGTACAACAGCTCACTAGCTCCTTCGAGGGTTGTAAGTTTCATCATGTCCCACATGCGGACAACGAGGCGGCGGATGCGCTGGCGAAGATCGGCTCCACCCGGCAGGCCATCCAAGCCGGCGTCTCCCTCGAATGGCTGCTCAAGCCGTCGAACAATCCTTCCCTAGAATCAGAGTCAATCTTCGTGCCGGCGGGTGTCGCTGGCCCACCGACGGCCTCGACCGCCTCTCTGGCAACTTCACCACTGGCTCTCGAATTGTCGGCCGCCCAGCCGGCTCCGATAGAGCCGGCGGCGCCCGAGGCGGCCAGCTCTGGCGGCACGGCCGTCATGACGATCACCAACCAGCCAGCCCTGGGGGCCGGCGAGCCAAACCTGAGGGCTGTCCAACCAGCCTCGAGGGCTCCTGAGCCGGTCCCGGGGGCTGGCGAACCAGCCCCAAGGACTGATCAACCAGTCCAGGGGGCTCCCAAAGTAGCCGCCGTCGTGGCCCCCTCGTGGGCCCAACCCATCTTAGCGTTCCTTCTGCGGGGTGAGCTGCCTCTAGACGAGGCTCTGGCTAGGCAAATCCAGCGCCGAGCCATGGCCTACGGCATCATCAACAACGAGCTCGTCCACCGCAACACCACCGTCGTTTTCCAGCGATGCGTCAAGACGGAAAGGGATCTGAAGATCCTCCTCGACATTCACCAGGGCGAGTGCGGGCATCATGCCGCCTCTTGGACCCTAGTGGCCAAGGCTTTCCGCCACGCCTTCTTCTGGCCGACGGCTCTCGAGGCGGCCAACAAATTGGTCGACGAGTGTGAGGGCTGCCAACGCTTCAGAACGCAAAGCCACCTGCTTGCAACGGCCCACCAAACCATCCCCCTCTCGTGGCCTTTTTCCATTTGGGGGTTGGACATGGTGGGCCCATTCAAGACCGCTCGAGGCGGTATGACACACTTACTGGTGGCTATCGAAAAATTCACCAAGTGGATCGAGGCGCGACCAATCAAGAAGCTGGACGGCCCCACGGCCGTCCGGTTCATCGACGACATCACAGTATGCTACGGCGTCCCCCACAGCATCATCACCGACAACGGTGCCAACTTTGGCAAGGGCGCACTCGTGCGTTTCTGCTCCTAGCAAGGAATCCGGCTCGACCTGGCCTCCGTGGCTCATTCACAGTCAAACAGCCAGGTCGAGAGGGCGAATGGCCTCATCCTATCCGGCATCAAGCCCCGGCTCATGACGCCGCTGGTAAGGTCGGCCGGCTGCTGGATCGACGAGCTGCCGGTCGTCCTTTGGAGTCTCAGAACCACCCCAAACCGGTCAACCGGCTATACTCCCTTCTTCCTTGTGTATGGGTCCGAGGCGATCATCCCCACCAACATCAAGTTCGATTCGCCTCGGGTCACCCTATACACGGAGAGGGACGCTAAGGAGGCAAGAGAATATGGCGTTGATCTACTCGAGGAAGCTCGCGAACTCGCCTTGAGCCGGATGGCGATCTACCAGCAGAAGCTCCGGCACTACCACAACAAGCGGATCTGGCCACTCTCGTTACGCGAGGGGGACCTGGTCCTCAAACGGATCCAGCGAACCGCCGGACAACACAAGTTGTCCTCCCCATGGGAGGGCCTGTTCATCATCAGCAAGGCGCTACACAACAACGCGTACTACTTGATAGACGCCCAGAAGCCGCAGAAGCGCAAAAGGGATTTCTGGTGAAGAGACGGAGCGCCCATGGAACGCAACACTCTTGCGCCCATTTTACTGCTGAGGAAAATCAATGTACATATATATCCCCATCCTTTTGGACTTATGAATGCAATGGGCACCCCAAGCCGGCTCTTGGGGCGCGCCCCGTTTCGTTTCTTTCAAAAGTGTTCCTCACTCACCGGCTCCCCGGACCGGGGGCTAGCCGGCTGGGCTTAGAAGCGCCTCTCTGAAAAACAGCTAAGTAATGTGAGCCGGCCAAACTTCCCCACCCTTACCAGCTACAAAACCGGCCCCCGGTTGTCCGGCGGACGGGGCCCCTGAGCGGCAAGGTTTGGCTCACACGAAAGGTCGAACAAAGGGAGACCCCTTCGGGGCCTAGCCGGACCATCGCCGTGTCTCTGCCGCTCTACTTATCCCGAAAAAACCCTCGCGATTCCTAAGTTTAGAACCGGCTCCCCTGAAGCGGACGCCCCGACCCAGCCACAGACCGGCTCCCGACTGTCGGGCTGGTAGGGCCAAAACCAAAGGGGAAAAGGAATAGAAACGGGAAGAGTCGAGGCGGGCGAAAAGGTATAAGGACGAGGCGGTATGAGTCACACGGCAAACACAACAGAATATTCATGGCATAAACATTAAGGCAAAAATGGCCCACGGCCAGCATTCGGTTCATTACACAAACACCCCTAGTGGGTGGATTCAAGTTTTTACATGCAGGAAAAAAGATTAAAAAGATGCCCGGGGGCTTAGGCCACCGGCGAGTCACCAGCCGGCGTGCCCCAGTCGGCACGTCGCGAGGCGGCTCGGTCCTCGCCTCGGAGGTGGTTGCAGTCTTCGGATCAGCCTCCTTGGCTTTTGAGGTGGGCTCCTCGGTCTTGGCCATCTCGCCGCTCGAGTCAGTGCTCTCGTCAGTGACTTCGTCATCGACCGGTCCTTCAGGGATGCCGAAGGAGTCCTCGGGCAACGGCTCGCCATCCTCGTCAAGGCCCGGCAGGAATTCGTCCGCGTCAACGTATGACGCGAGCTCGTTGGGCCGCTGGAGAAGGGCCGAATCGCGGGCCTCCCACTCTGCGACCAGCACGTCCCGCATGGTCGGCAGCCGGCCCAGGTCCACGTCATGGTACCAAGACGTCACAAACTGGAGCGCCATCTGCGCCCCGGCTTGGGCAGCCGATGCCTTCCAGGCCTCGAGGCGGGGGACGGCATGCTCCAGCCACTAAGCCACGTGGTGCATCGGAGCTCCCCCGCGGCCCGGCCACAGCGCGGCGATGACCTCCTTGCCGGTGGTCTTGAGCTGCTTCATGCTCCGCGCGAGATGGGTCATCCGCATCTCGATGGCAATCCCAATCTCATCCAGGTCCCACGCGGTGTGCTCCTCAATGGAGCGACCACACTCCTGAAGGTATTACAAGTGCTCCTCAACGGCTCACGAAGCGTGGCGATGAGTTTCTAGGAAATTTCCTGGAAGGAAGAAGAAGAGAAGGAAAGAAAAAGCAAGATGAAACACGAGAAGCGGCAAGAGGAAGAGCAACGGGCTGAGGAAGGAGAGAGATTGGCTCATATCTTCGATCGCGTCGTCCACACCAATGGCAAAGTGGAGCACTGCCTCGCGCTCCGACTTCTGGGCCGCCTTCGAGGCGGCGAGGGAACCCTTGACCTCCTCGAGCGTCCTCTCGAGGCGGGTCACCTCACCTTGAAGGGCGGCGGTCCTGAGGGCGGCGTCAGCCGCCTCCTTGACGGCCGCCTCTCGGGCCGCCACCTCCTTTGTCGCCTCGGCCTTGAGCCGTTCACGGGCCACCTCCCCATCGACCAGCAGCGCAGCCAGCTGGTCTGTCTCCTACGCGGCCGCCTGGACGTCCCGCGTCAGCCGGTCCCGTTCGGCGACAAGCCCGGTCTTCTCCTCCCGAAGTGTGGCCAGCTCGCCTCAAAAACACAACCAATGTCAGTCGATTCCTGGGGGCTATATGCTGCTCCTACAAAGTGCGACCCACCATGCACGCGCGCCAGCTCCTCCTCCAGGCAGTAGAAGCCATATTTGTTGCGGTCGTGGATAGTGACCGCTTTCGCAAACACCTTCTGCCACAGAGAGGTTCCCTCCTGTCGCAAAAAGGGGGGCAAAGGTCAAGACATGCTCAAAGGAGATCTGACCCGGCTGCCTGTGAGCCGGTCAGCCGGCCCGCATCTCGGGGGCTACACCCACTGGGTGCGCTCGCATGCCCCCACTGAAAACTCTAAGGCAAAAGTGTCGGCTTACCTCTGCATGCTGAAGGGCGGCGTCCGCCGCATCCGCAAACCGGGACAACTCCTTTCAGCACTGGTCTAGGACACTTCCCAAGTCCATGAAGGACGGAACCGGGCCTCCTTCCTGGGGGGCTAGCAGGGCCGGCGTGCTCGCCAGTGCTTCCCAATCTCGGACGACCTCCTCCATCGACCGCAGGGTCCTCCGGGCCCGGCCGCCGAGACTCCAGCTGCCGGGGGCGGGTTGATGATGGCAAGGGGCCGGGAGTCGCCTCCTGCCGCCACCCCCCCTCGCCCGGTGCCGCAGCCGCCTCCTCTCCGGGCCGCTCCGGCGCGTCGGTCACGCTGGAAGGCACCTCCACTTCCATGGCCACCGCCTCTGCCGATGCCGCCACCGGGGCCGCTGGGACCTCCGGCACCTTGACCCGGGCCGGCTCGGCCGCAGGCGGGGTCACCTCCAGCACCTTAGGCCGGGTCGACTTGGGAGCCGGCTCCGTCGTCGCCTCCCTTGCCTGGGCCGTTTCTTGCGTAGGCAGAGGCGCTGGCGGGTCCATGGCCGCCCCCCGAGGCTTGCTTGATGGAGGCCTCGACATGCGGGTGGACTCTGCTGCCGATTTCATTGCCCATAGGGGGTCCGCCGACCCCCTCCGCCTCCGGCCGCTCGAGGTCCCGGAGTGCGCGGCCCCTCCTCGTGTGCCGGACCGGGAGGCTCGTAGCTCCAGAGCCTCCTCTTTTCCTCCTGCTGGGTGGCCACGTGCTCACAGGCCAGCCGGCTGGCGGCATCCGTTGTCTCCCCCGCCGGCTCCTCATCTTGGAGCTCGATGGGGTCACTACAGCATCCAAGAACCGGTCGTTAACCGGCTCGCAAGGCGAAAGCAAAAATTTACACAAGAACAAAGAACTTACGCAATAACAAGGGGCAGGGCCCGCTTCGCACGTGGCGGTGGCTTCCGTGCGGCCACCTTCACCCGCTTCAGGCCGCTGGCCCCTCCTAAGCCGGCCTCTTCCCCTGGCCGGCCGCTTCGGCCACCGGGCCTCGAGTCGGTCGCTCGTCGCTCCTCCGGTCCTGGCACACTGAGGGAGGAGGTCCATTTAGAATCATCAAATCGTCATCATCGCCATCGTTGTCTGTCCAGTCCCGGATGGAGGGGACAAGAGGGAACTCACCCGCTCCACTGTGTTCCCTAGCTGCACCGGACCATCCGGCTCCACCATGAGCGCCGCCGGGGGGCCTCCCATCTAGAAGTCTCAAGAGTCAGAGTCCTCACGCTCCGTCTCGAAGATCTGTGGGTGCGGGCCATCCGGCGTGTTCTGTCGCACCAGCAGCTGCGGTCAGCACTTCAACGTAAGTTTTCCAGCCGGCTGTCGGCTGGGGAATACCAAACAAGAAAGAACCGCCTCGACGACAAAACTCACCAGGGGAGGCCAGTTGATGCGGTCGTACGGCTCCATGCCGAAGGACCACAAGGCGGGTTTCAGCTTGAATGTCATGAGGGCGTTCACCCGCTTGAACGTCGTGAGGGTTTCAGCTCGACGGTGGACTGCCGGCAAGGGGCGTGTCGGCCGCACATGTCGCAGATCCGGTGTGGCCTCATCTGGAGGAGCGACACCCGGTGCGAGACAAAGGCCGCCACCAGGTCAGCGGCGACCAGCCCCTCGGCGCTCTTTAGCTAGGTGAGCCGGGCGAGCTCGTCCAAGGCCACGCCGCACGGGGCAGGTCCTAGCCAGTTCTGCTCAGAGGACTGCCTGTCCTCAAACGGCGGCAGCCAGATGTAATCCATCCTCGGGTCGACGTTCTTCACATATTCGGTGCCACCCCTTGACGGAGTCAATCAGAGAGAGAGGGGGAAAGCGAGCGACTCCATGACAGCACACCACCGTGCCCATGCACACGTCGCTCTTCGAAGGCTTGAGATAGAAGAGGGCATTGAAAAGATCAAGGAAAGGAAGGATACCGAGGTACCCCTCGCACAACGTTACGAAGGCAGAGAGGTACAAGATCGAATTTGGACCAAGGTTGTGCGGCTAGAGGTCGAAGGTGTCAAGAAGAAGATGGAAAGAGAGACTCACCGGGAGCCAGAAGCCTCGGGAGAAGTGCCAGAGGAACACGACGTGTTCCCTGGCTGTGGCGCCTGCGCTATCTCGTCGCCCGGTGTGTGTGCGGCCACCCACTCCGCCGAGGGAAACATGCGCGTGCGGTGCAGCTCGGCGATGTCCACCTCAACCACGAAGGAACCAGCCCAACTGCCTCCGCGCCCATCGGCCATCGCGGCGGCGGTGCGGTGTGTGGGCGCGGGCGCGGGCGCGGGCTCGGGTGTGACGGCGTGCGAGGAAAGGAAACAGGCGATGACGAAGGGAAGCAAGGTGGAAATTCGGGTGCGGATACCTCCGCCCCCTGCCCTTTCTCTCCTTTTATAGGCGAGCCCACGACCCGGGGACATGGGATCGTTTGCGCCTACTCCTCCAGAAAACTCCGCGCGCGTGGGTGGCCCCGGGCCATAAAGGCCGCTTGGGGGCGTAGAGGATCCTGTCCTGCGCCCCAGGGCCTACGAGGGCTACGCCTGGGTCCTACCGGGCTAGGCCTGGGCGACGTCCCATCTCCCCACCTGCGTGGGACCCACGAAATCATTACTCGCCACGTGACATGCTGTGTGTCGACGTGGGTCCCGAGGCGACGCGCCGGAACCCGAGGCATCAGATCCAACGGCCGACCCGGTTGCCCCTTCACCTTTGAGCCGGAGGTGGCTGGTGCTGAGGGGAAGCCGTCGGCTCCCCACCGTCCTCCAAACGTGGGCCCTCGCCGGCTTTGGGGACTACTAACGGAGTTTATACCCCTAGGCAGGCCAAAGCAACAGGGTCTTCCCCCTTTCACTTCGAAGAAAAACTACGCGGCCGACTGGCCGTGGCCGGCAGGAGGACGTCCAGCGCAAGCCAGTGTCGGAAGGTGCCCCGGCCGGCTGGTCAAGGAGCTGGTTGGGCCCTCGGTCGGCTGGGCGCGGCCGGCTGCCCACGGCCAGCTCTTCCGTTGACATCGGGACGAACATGCCTCGTCCCGTCCCTCTACACATAGGTACGACGACGCGACGTGACCGGAATGATGGGCGGCCTTGTGGCTACAGTGGCCGCTTACGCACTACTACGCATGGCTTCAATCCAACCATCCCGGCGGTTGACCTCGGTGAGCGCGACCGGGCGGGGGAACAGTGTCGGCATGCCCTCGCCACTCGATTACCTGCCCTGGCATGGCTACAGTGCCGCCGGTCGTACAGGAGACTTCGGCAGGCTGGCACTAGACGCTGCCCCCTGGGTGGCCCGTGCCGCGGTAGGTGGGGGAGGGCCAATCGCAGAGCTGGCTGGCGGGCCCCGACGGGAGATGGGACCGCTCGGCCGGCGGGCCCCGCCAGCGACGAGACGCCATGAGCGGCAGGACCCCCTGGCCAGCAGGAGAGGCTGCCAGCCGGGTCCCCCCACCTTTCTACTTATGACATATTGTAAGAGCTAGGGGTTGGCCTATAAAACCCCCCAAACCCCCCATGCAATGGGGAGGGACGGATGGTCGCTCACACACACCCACGGGACTCTCATTCCCTTCTCTAGTGGCGGAGGAAGATGAGTCGGCTGCTCTTTCTTCCTCCTCTAGATACAGCTCCAAGAGCATCCTTGTACACATACCCATCCATCCAACTAGACCAAGCAGGACTAGGGGTGTTACCCCCACGGAGGGCCCTGAACCTGGGTACATCGTGTGTCACCACCACTTGTGCCCAATCTCGCACCCGGAGCCCATCGGCGTCCTCCGGCCCCAACCACTTATGATAAGCCACCCCATGGCTTCTGTCGTGAGAAAATGACGACATGAGAATTTGGAGGGTGCCTCTTTATAGCTTAATGATCATAAGTGCTTGGTGAGCGTCCACTTCTACACGGAGACGCCATCACCTTCCCATGGTGATTTGGATTTTGATCCGAGTATGGATCTTTCCCAAGGGGGAGGGGATGATGTGGAGCATCCTATGGACATGACCATGGCAAGAGTCCCTTTGGAAAGTGACACATGTGACATCTACTTCACATACAAAATGGTGAATCATCTCCTTTACACGTGTTCACTTGACCCCTTCGTGGATGGTGTACTATTTGACACTCCTCTCATGTGCATGCATAGGTATTGTCGGAGCTTCATGGATGACGAGGAGTGCTAGCACCTACGTAATACTACACCATCCGCGAGGGAAGCGAGGAAGCGGAGACGGAAGAAGACGAAGTTGTGGACAATCTACAACGGCCGAACATCTGGCCGGCCTCTAGACATCCGACCTTGCCCGGACATCCAGTGCTTCCTCCCTGGAAACCTGGTGCAAAGCCCATGCACCTCCCAGACGTGGCCACTCCAGGCCATACATCCTGGCCGACCCCCAGACATCCTGCGCCACAAGACAAGCCGGACATTCGGCGCTCCTCTCGGGAATCCGGCGCCTCCACAATCGAATCGAGCGGAGCCAGGCGCTGAGCCCGGGACATCTGGCCCCACAGACTGGACATCCGGCACCCCGTGAATGGTCGGACATCCGGCGCCTGCCTGCACCCATGGATTGGTACGAGGCCCATGTATCACCTCTCACTTACCCCTTCGTGGGGTAGCACTATATATACTCCACCCCCTCCTTCACTATAGAGTTAGCAATAGTTTAGCTCTTAGTTAGTTGAGCTTTGCGCCTTCCTCTACCTCTCCCATGGAGATCGAGACCTCCACCGGAGAAGATCCATAGAGGATGTCAAGGCCCCTAACGAGGGAAGATCCTCCGAGATATCAAGGCCCCATCTCCCCATGGGATTTGGGATGAACTCTCCCATGTATCCTATTTCCCTTTGTTGTTCATGTACCTTTGTGGACCTTGTGTGTGGTGAGTCTAGTGGGTGTGTGATTGGACTTGTTCTTGAGTGTTTTCTCTTGCGATTTATCCTCGTTCCTCCCCGTGTTCTTCGCATTCTTCATGGAATCACCCTCCAATTCTTGAAAGATTGACACTATGGGTTTGCCCCGTATCAAGATGTACCTCATGTCCCCTTTCAAATTTGGCCGTTGTGGATCCCTTCCCACCCGTGCAATAAGGGAAAAGGACCATGGCCCCTAAAAAAAGCCACCCACTCCCATCATAGAAGGCAGGTTGGGTAGAGCTAGTTCATCACCACCAAAGGTCCTCATCAGGCCACTCCACCATTGTACTAGTTCATCCTTAGCCTTCTCGTGAGGTCAATCTACAACAAAGCAGGATTAGGGTTTTACACCGCAAGGTGGCCCGAACCTGGGTAAATCCCTGAGTCCACTTTCTCCCTTGCTTATATTTGCTCATCGTAGCTAGGACGTAGGGTGACAAGCTTTAGACTTCGAGCCAGTTTAGATCCTCTCACACGCCCAAGTGTTTGAACCTAGAGGGTTTTGAGGAGCCCTGAATCTGACATTTGGCATGCTAGGTAGGGGCATGTCGAAATCTTCTCCAGTTCAACCATGTCTCCGCTCCGTCGCTCCCATGGCTGACGTCCGCCGAATTCGTGCAGAGCATAGGGCCGCTCGTGTCGCTCAGATGACGCCTCTAGGCTGTGGCGCTCCATGTCGTTCCATCTCCTCGGCAGCCAACGCCGCGAAGACTACACCGACACTACGTCCCCTGTCCCTGCCATGGTGTCGTCCTCCCACTCCCGCCTTGGACCAGCAAACCCACCGACTGCGCTGCTCATGGCACCCGAGCTGCTGCATTACCGCCCCACCAATGAGTGCTACGAAGACTGGCTAGGCCGTATCGCCGAGCTCGTCGATGCGGCCCATGAGGCCCAATGCCCTCCAACTCACTTCGTCCCCAACCCTTCCAAGCGGCCGATGCGCCCAATGGCGCGCCTCCTCCGCCGTCCCTGCAAAGCGCCGACCTCGAGTCCAGGAGCGAAGAATGTCACCGAGACCCGCCATGCATGGCACCAGCATGCGACAGAGAGGAGGTGAGACGCCAGGTGGTGCCTCAGCCACAAGGTGACGCACGCGGGCTCCGCACGCCGCAGTGCCAGCACCAAGGCCGCGCGGAGCTAGAGGTGGCAGCTGATGGGCATCAAGATCAGGCTCCCCTAGTCCACGATGTGTTGGAGAGTGACTCGACCTACCGCGCCTTCACCTCGGAGCCACACCATCTCGTTTGTCCCAACAACTTCAAGATGGACCTGCCTCCGCACTACGACGGCATCGGCGAACCCACAGAGTTCCTTCAGCTCTACTCGTTGAGCATCGAGGCGGCAGGTGGCGGCGACAAGGTGATGGTGAACTGGTTCCTTATGGCTCTGAAGGACGGCGCACACTCCTGGCTCCTCAACCTCCCAAAGGAGTCAATCTCCTCTTGGGATGGGCTTCGTGAGCGCTTCACCGCCAACTTCCAAGGCACCTGAGACCGCCCTCAGACAGTGAACGACTTGCAGTGCGTGAAGCAGCAGGAAGGAGAGACCTTGCACAAGTACATACAACACTTCACGAGCATCTGCCTCAATATTCCAAAGGCGTTGGATGAAGCCATCATCTCGGCATTCACCAATGGCGTCAGGGACTCAGGATGAGAGAGGAGCTCGCCATCCACGATGACCTGTGCTCAGCTCTGGAGATGTTCAACCTGGCGAGAAAGTGCGCGAAGGCCGTGGCGGGCTGCCTCTCCCTTCGCAAGCTTTCAGAGGCGGACCCCAAGGACAAGAAGGCCAAGTCGAAGGTGGTGAGGCGCAAGAACCTCACCATGTTGGCAGCAAAGCCCGAGACGAAGCATGGTCAAGACGAGGAAGAACCTCCCAAGAGCAACCACCCGTATTGCATTTTC
Organism: Hordeum marinum; assembly: GCA_022496015.1. NCBI lineage: Eukaryota > Viridiplantae > Streptophyta > Magnoliopsida > Poales > Poaceae > Hordeum > Hordeum marinum. Next base: position 390,774,718 of record CM039676.1, on the reverse strand, counting down.
CACTACACCGACACCCACAACACCAATGACTGCCAAGAGCTCAGGGAGCTCCGCGACGAACGCCACGGTTGCCGCCCCGAGCGTGGTGGCCATGGCTACGGCCGTGAAGGAGGCTGCAGAGGAGGTCATCGGGACAACCGTGGCTCGTGGCAGGGCTGGCATGACCAGCCTCGTGAGGACCGCTGGCGTGACCAGCCTCGCAAGCATCGCTCGCGTGACGAGCCATGCAACGGAAGCTGGCGTGATCAACCTTGGGGGAAGCCCGTCCTCGGGACAGGACCGTCCTTCCTCCGTTGTTGTCGCATCCAAGGAGGAGCAACGACGACCAAAAGGAGGATGGGGCTAGGGCTTCCAGGAGCCTCATGCGGTCGCCTACATCTTGGGCGGCGCTCAGGCCCCAGCCTCCAACCACATCTTCAAGTAGTTCTATCACAAAGTGAACGCCGCCCTCCTGAAGCTTGAGGCCACTCATCCTCTCAAGTGGTCAAAGTAAGCCATCACCTTCGACTCCAAGGACCATCTCAAGTGCCCAGCTAAAGAGGGCGCTCTCCCTTTGCTCTACGCAACCGTCATCAGCAATGCCCTCGTCACCAAGTCCCTCATTGACGGCGGTGCAGGACTCAATGTCCTCTCTTTTGGGACATTTGAAACGCTCCAACTGCCCTACGACCAGCTCATGCCGACCAGGCACTTCTCATGAGTGACCGATGGTTCCACCACACCGCTAGGACAGGTGCGCCTACCAGTCACCTTTAGCAAGCACGAGAACTACCGCACCGAGCTCATCGACTTTGACATCGCCCACATCGGCCTCCCATAAAATGCCATCCTCGGGTACCCTGCCCTCACCAAGTTCATGGCAGCCATTCACCATGGATACAATCTCCACAAGATGCCGGGATGCCAAGGCATCATCACGGTCGCCTGCGACGAGAAGAATCCAGTATGCTCCCTTCAGCATGCCTACCAGGTCGTGGCAGCCATGAACTCTGACGACGAGTGTGACGTCCTACCTCCTGAGGATAACCGCAAGAAGCTAAAGCGGCTCCTCCCGAAGATTCACCTGGGGGCTGGGACCTCCACCACTGGCGTCCCGGGCCCTACGCCCGCTGTTGGGGCTCCTCCCCCTCTCGCATAGGAAGGCACATCCAGCGCCTCGCTCAGGGCAGGCATGGGGGCTTCCACCCGGGGAGCCTCAGGTCATACCGGAGTGACGAGGGAGGATCTCGAGCACAACCCGCAGGCATGCTTCGATGCGCGCCCCCACAAGCAGGAAGCAAGGCGTGACGCGCTAGGAGCAAGAGAGTTCATCACCAACACAATCAAGGAGCTTCAGGAGGCACAGGCCGTGCATAGTGAACACCGTCCTCTGCCATCCAGAACGACAAACGTCCCCGATGGTAGGCTGCGCGTCTCCATAGACATTCCGGGCCTCGCTAGGGCCTCATCACAAGGCCTACTTTGTCTGTCACGTGTTGGATGCAGCGGGGGCTTCCCCTACAGCTACATCCACATGCCCTTCGGCCTCGTGAGCACGGGCACTTTGTACCAGCGCCTCATGCTGACCACGCCCGCGTCTCATGAGGCCCGACTGAAAGCACAATATGCTCCCTTGGTGGTTTTGATAATTCATGACAACATACATTGTTTCCTGGACTAACACCTCTATCTAGTATAGTTTAGATAGTAGTCCATGAAGATTTGAGTTGGAAAAAAGGTTGAGGAGATTGTGTATTTACCCAAGATGCAAGGAAATAGGTTGGCCAAGCTTCAAGCAAGAGGACTCTACATTTTACATTTGTGAGAAATCACTTTGAGTTAATAGGAAAGCCAATACTATTAAAAGGGGGTAAAGTTTTGATGGTGAACAAGATGCTCAAACATGCACAAGTGACAGTCACCAAAACATTAACATACTCTCCCACCAAAGTCTGTCCTAAGCCAAACATGACAAATCGGTGCAACCAACTTTCCCATCTCGGTGCCACCAAGTTCCAAACCCTAGACAGACTCAGCCAAACCCTAACAATTCGGTGCAGCCGACACTGCACTCGGTGCCACTGAGTTTGGTTGCCAACTTCCTGTTACGCAAGTTCTCATTTTCAGACCAACCGAGAATGGTGAATCGGCGTCACCGAGTGTTGTAAATTTGACCGTTGGACACCTTGTCGGTGCAACCGAGAGTTATATATTGGTCCCTCCGAGATTCAAAAGTTGCCACTTTCTGTCACTTTGGTACCACCGAGTTTTACACTTTGGTGTCACTGAGTCTGACTTATTGTGTGTAACGGTTGGAGTTTTGGGGATTCCTATATATACCCTTCACCACCACCCACTCAAAAGATAAGCACTTAGAACTATTCCATATCTATCCTACTTAGTTTTCTAAGAGAGAACCACCAACCCTTGTGTTGAGGTCAAGATCTTCCACTCCAACCATATGGATCTTGATTTCTAGCCTCCCCAAGGTGCTTTCCACCAATCCCATCTCTTCTACCAAGCCAAATCTATGAGAGAGTGATTGTGTGTTGAGGAGTCTATCATCTTGAAGCACGAGATCAAGGAGTTCATCGTCATTACCGAGCCTATTACCTTTTGTAGGGTGGTGCCTCCTAGATTGGTTAGGTGTCGCTTGGGAGCCTCCTACTTCATGTTGTGGAGTGAACCAAGAAGTTTGTAAGGGCAAGGAGATCGCCTACTTTCGTGAAGATCTACACATAGTGAGGCTAGTCCTTTGTGGACGGAAGCCGCATGGAATAGTCAAGGTTGCTTCTTCGTGGAACCGTCTGTGGGTAGAGCCCTCTATGGACTCTCGCGACCGTTACCCTCCGTGGGTTGAAGACTCCATGAACGTGGACGTACGATAGCACAACCTATCGAAACCACGGGAAAAATCCTTGCGTATCCTACTGTGTTTGATCTTCCTAGCCCATCTCTCTACTTACATGTGCAATGTCTTTACTTTCCGCTGCCATACTTGTAGACATGCATGTGTAGGGATGTTAGACTTGCTAGAGTTGCTAAATTTGTTAAAATCATCAAACCAATTAACTTGGGAAGAGGTTAGGTTTTAAACTTCAGCTAGTAGTCTATTCACCCCACCTCTAGACACACCTCTCTCGATCCTACAAGTGGTATCAGGGCTTTGGTCTACATTGCTTCGGTTTGATCGCCGTGGAGGAAGATGGATGTGTCTAGAGTAGAGAGTTTGAGTTGTAGAGTGCCCATTCTTGATGGAGAGTATTATAGTTAATGGAAGAATGCCATGATTTATCTATTTAATAGATTCCATTTTACTAAATATATTGAACAACCCTATGTGCTCCCCATTGATGAATTGCATCCCACACACGAAGAGGAAATTAACATGCTTGGTAACGTAAGAGCTATCAATCTTATTGTTAGAAGTTTACCAAGATTCGTGATTTCTCAAATGAAGAAGTTTGCATGTGCCTATACCTTATGGATTGATTTGGATAAACGATATCCAAATCTTTCCTTAGGAAATCTTGATGAAATTCTTCATAAAATTGTTGCTTTTCACAAAATGAAGCCTAGTGATCCAAACTTTGATAAGTGCCTATTTGAGCTCCGTGATCTTATGCGTGATAAAGGATATGTCACCACTATCAACAACATTATCTTTGAAGCCATTCGCATTCATAAACTTGAACATTGTCATGATCACTATTCTAACGAATCCCTTGTTCTTTATGACGAGGATTTCCCACTTGATGATGATAATGTGGAACATGGGTACTATGAAGAAGATGAGTTGTTCGACATCGAGTATGAGAAGATCATGAAGAATCTGAGTCTTATGGCAAATTTCAGAGATTACATGTCCAGAGGAAAAGAGTGGATTCTTGAGAGTGGATGGTACGGATCATATGACTGGTGATAGAGACATGTTCCAAGAGATCACGCCTAATCAAGTTCCTCGACGGTACGTGACCTTTGGAGACAACTCTGAGGGTAAGGTACTTGGCCTTGGTAAGGTGGCCATATCTCATGATAGATCAATTCAAAATGCCATGCTTGTTGAATCCCTTGGCTACAATTTTCTTTCCGTTTCTAGACTTGCCGATTTCGGTTTCAATGTTTTATTTACGAAAGTTGATTGCCAAGTGTTTCGCCAAGATAATCATAAAATGGTCTTTACCGGTTTCTGTAGAGGTGATCTATACATTGTTGATTTCCCTAAAAGATCCAAGCCTTGCACTTGTTTAATTGCAAAATCTTCTAAAGGTTGGATTTGACATAGAAGACTTGGACATCTAGGCATACAAAATCTAGATAAGCTAATCAAAGGTGATCATATACTTGGAGTTAAAGATGTTGTCTTTGACAAAGATAGACTTTGTAGTGCTTGTCAAGCTGGAAAGCAAGTAGGTGGAAGTCATCCCGTTAAGAATATCATGAATACTAGGAGACCACTCGAGTTACTTCACATGGATCTTTTTGGTCCCAATGCTTACAAGAGTCTCGGTGGAAATTCCTATGGTCTTATAGTTGATGATTTTTCCAGATTTATGTGGGTATTCTTTCTTGATGATAAGTCGCAGGTTCAAAAGATCATCAAGAACTTCGCTCGCAAACTGCAAAATCAATTTGAAGTGAAGATCAAGAAGGTTCGAAGCGATAACAGATCGGAGTTTAAGAACACCCATGTGGATACCTTTCTTGACGAAGAAGGTGTCTCACATGAGTTCTCGGCTACGTACACACCTCAACAAAATGGAGTTGTTGAGAGGAAGAACCGAACGCTCATTGAGCTGGCAAGAACGATGCTTGAAGAATACCAGACGCCAAGACACTTTTGGGCAGAAGCCGTTGAAAGAGCATGTCATGCCACAAACCGACTTTACTTGCACAAGCTTCTCGATAAAAGGGCATACGAGCTACTCACCGATAACAAACCCCAAGTTGGATACTTTCGAGTATTTGGCTCAAAGTGCTACATTCTTGATAAGCATCGTCGTACTAAATTTGCTCCTAAATCTCATGAAGGATTCCTCCTTGGTTACGGATCAAACTTTCACAGTTACCGTGTCTACAACAACTTCACTCAAAAAGTTGAAGCGACGGTAGATGTGAAGTTTCATGAATCTAATGGTTCGCAAGTCAAACAATTGCCAATTGATGTAGGTGATAAGGATCCTTCGGAAGCAACACTAGATCTACCCATCGGCAAGATCCGTCCCATGGAGTTGAAGGAGAGTACTTCATCAAATCAGGTGGAAGCCCCCACCTCACGTCAAGGTGAACCTCAACATGGCATGGAGGCATCCACTAGCAGTATACGACAAGATGATCAAGAGGAGTAAGTGCATCATGAAGATATACCACAACCAACTTCACCACCACCTCAAGGGAACGATACCTTCAATAACAACAAACATGAACGAGATGATGATGATGATGAAGAAGAAGCTCCTCCATCCAACAATTGGAAGCTGCCCCGTGTTCGAGCTCAAGTGACCAAGAATCATCCCCTAAACCAAATGTTTGGTGATATACAAACAGGGAGAATCACTTGCTCTAAAACCCGTCTAGCTAACTTCTGTGATCATTATTCTTTCATCTCTAGCATTGAGCCCTTAAAGGTAGAACAATCTCTTGAAGACGCGGATTAGGTGAATGCAATGCATGAAGAGCTACACAACTTCGGGAGGAACAAAGTGTGGGCACTCATGGAGAAACCCGAAGATCAGCACAACATCATCGGAACCGAATGGGTGTTTCGGAACAAACAAGACGAAGATGGTCAAGTCATACGCAACAAGGCTCGTCTCGTAGCTCAAGGATATATGCAGGTCGAAGGTATGGACTATGGTGAGACCTATGCCCCCGTTGCTATACTTGGAGCTATTCGTATTCTTCTTGCTTATGCTAATCACCATGATATCATGCCCTATCAAATGGACATCAAAAGTGCATTTTTAAATGGTGAAATAGAGGAAGAAGTCTATGTTAAGCAACCACCTGGTTTTGTGAATCCTATGAAACTTAATCATGTTTACAAGCTTCGCAAAGCTCTTTATGGTCTTAAGCAAGCCCCTCGTGCTTGGTATTAATGCTTAACAAAGTTTCTCATCGAAAAAGGTTTTGAAATTGGAAAAATTGATGCAACCTTGTTCACTAAGAGAGTTAATGGAGAATTATTTGTGTGCCAAATCTATGTGGATGATATTATCTTTGGTTCCACTAACCCTGAATTTAGTGAAAGATTTGGAAGGTTGATGTCCGAGAAGTATGAGATGTCTATGATGTGTGAGCTGAAATTCTTTCTTGGATTGCTAATCAAGTAATCAAGAGAAGGAACTTTCATCTCTCAAACTAAGTATACCAACGACTTGATCAAGAAGTTCAACATGAAGGATTGCAAAGGTATGAAAACCCCTATGCCCACTAGTGGACATGTTGACCTTACCAGGGAGGATGAACTGGTTGATCAAAAGTTTTATCGATCTATGATTGGTTCATTGTTATATCTATGTGCATCTCGTCCTGATATTATGCTTAGTGTATGCATGTGTGCTAGATATCAAGCCACACCTAAAGAGTGTCATCTTTTGGCTGTGAAATGTATTGTGAGATATTTGATACAAACACCAAACTTTGGCATTTAGTATCCCAAGGGATCCTCTTTTAATCTTGTTGGCTACTCCGATTCGGACTATGTCTGTGACAAGGTTTATAGAAAATCCACCTTGGGTACTTGCCAATTTTTTGGTAGATCTCTTGTGTCTTGGTCCTCCAAGAAACAAAACTCGATATCTCTATCTACTGACGAAGCTGAGTATATTGCTGCTGGATCTTATTGTGTGCAATTACTATGGATGACACAAATGCTTAAAGATTATGGAATCAATGTTAAAAATGTTCCATTACTTTGTGACAATGAAAGTGCTATTAAAATTGGACATAGTCCTGTGCAACATTCTCGAACCAAGCATATTCAAGTTCGACATCATTTCATTCGTGATCATGTTGCCAAAGGAGATATCCATATTAAGCATGTTCATACTAACAAACAATTGGGCGATATCTTCACCAAGCCACTTGATGAGAAGACATTTTTTCATTTGAGGACTGATTTGGACATCATTGATGCTTCAAACTTGAGCTAGACTCACTCGGTTGCAAGCAAGGGCATGAGCTTTATTATTATCTCCATGATCTCATAACTCATTATCGTATGCCATGGAATTCTATGCTCCCTTGTATTGCATCTAACCTTTTGTAGGTACTTCGAAGAACTTAATTCCACTAGATTGCTATCAACTCCAATCATAAGCAATCTTGTCATTACCAAGTATCCCCAACCCCTCTTGATGATGGAAGGAAGAAGACAACAAAAACATATCCTTGACATATACTTGATTTTAATTGCAAAATTTATAAGTGGTATCATGTCAATAGGATATATCCATTGTTCTTCCTTGCATGACTAACCTTTGTAGGTGATGAGTATACTAGAACGAGAAGGATATCTCCAAACTCAAGATGACCTTCATCAACTTCAAGCAACCTCAACAAAAGTTCACCTCCGAACAGTGTCATCAACATCATTCAAAGGTATGTACTCATAACCTTGAAAAGGCTTTACTCTAAGTCATGGGCTAAAGCAACTCAAGTGATATGAAGACATCAAAATGCTTAAACTAAAAGTGGTAACCCCATTTTGAGCTTAAACGATGAGTATGACCTATGATCAAGTATTCTTGCTTGGCTCCTAAGTCAATATACTCTAATATAGGTGACCTAGTCACCGCCCATCATTTAGTTAAGAATCTTGTGTGGTTTGCTCTCTTATTGCATGATTTCTCGTAACCACTCAAATCTTATCTATTTGATGACCTTTGAAAATTATTCGCGCTTTTCTTTGAAACAGCTTTGTTTGTCTCTATGAAAACAGAAACATGGTTTACCATTCGGAGTCACCGACTTAAATAACTCGGTTCTACCGAACTTGCAAATGAGATGTACTACACAAACTTGGTATCACTGACTTATCCATCTCGAAGTCACCGATTTTCTTTGTGTTCAATTTTTATGTTTTCTTGATATAGTTTACTTTGTTTTATGTGCAAAAGATAATCTTGTTCTTTCTATGATCCCTTCTTAAAAAAATTAGGGGGAGAAGAACAAACAACTCCTAGGGGGAGAAATTCATTATTCAAGGATCCCTAGCTCCAAGGGGAAGAAACCTCACATTTGCCAAAGGGAGAGAATCTACATTCAATGGTTCCCTTAGTCTTTCCATGAACCCTACTTTCAACGACCCTTGATCTCCATAATCCCTACCTTGTTAATGATCCCTGTCACTACTCCCAAGTTTTAACTTTTTGGTAATTTATGCCAAAGGGGGAGAATATATCAAAGCTTCATGCTAAAGGGAGAGTCACATGCTTATGCAAAGGGGGAGATATGATTTAGGGGGAGTGGAAAACATCAAAAGTTCACACTTATATAATCAAGGAGAAGAACGATAATGTAGGGGGATAAAACCACTTTTGGAGAAGTCTAAAGTAATCCTTTGATATCATACTTTTCCCACCCTATCCAATCCCAATATCTACATACTAAGATTCAGGGGGAGAGGATGAACTACTACTTTCATATCTAAAGGGGAGAAAGTTCTAAAGAATTTATGCCAAAGGGGGAGACATATTAATCTTAAGGATTATCATACTTTATATGTTCTCCATATCTTGGTATCTTTGAGTTCCATTGCTTTTGCTTAGTAGAATACTCTTGTGTTTCCTAACATTGTTTTCTCAAGTGTGTCTCTACTACTAGAATGCTCAAGAACTCAAGGTAAGTATATGCATCATATCTTTGATCAATATGATCTCTTGCTTCTTGCACATATTGTTTGTAATAGTGAAGTTTTGATCAAGGATATATTTCTCATTCACATATATTGATGCATATGGCCAAGATACACATGACTCTTATATCCCTTTCGTCCACATGTGTGTCCATGCATTCCAAAGCAAATATCCTTTAAAGGACTACACACATTTAGGGGGAGCAAATCTAGGTCATGTGTTTTTCAAAGTCTTCATTGAATCCATGCATATATTTAATTGAAGCTTTGATTGTATGTTGTCATCAATTACAAAAAGGGGGAGATTGAACGCACAATATGCTCCCTTGGTGGTTTCGATCATTCAAGACAACATACATAGTCTCTTGGACTAACACCTCTATCTAGTATATTTCAGATAATAGTTCATGAACATTTGAGTTGGAAAAAAGGTTGAGGAGATTATGGATTTACCCAAGATGCAAGGAAATAGGTTGGCCAAGCTTTAAGCAAGAGGACTCTACATTTTACATTTGTGAGAAATCACTTTGAATCTATAGGAAAGCCAATACTATTAAAAGGGGGTAAAGTTTTGATGGTGAACACGATGCTCAAACGTGCACAAGTTACAGTCACCAAAACATCCACACACTCTCCCACCAAAGTCTGTCCTAAGCCAAACATGACAAATCGGTGCAACCAACTTTCCCATCCCGGTGCCACCGAGTTCCAAACCCTAGACAGACTCAGCCAAACCCTAACACTTTGCTGCAGCCGACACTACACTTGGTGCCACCGAGTTGGGTTGCCAACTTCCTATTATGCAAGTTCTCATTTTCGGTCCAACCGAGAATGGTGAATCGGTGTCACCGAGTTTGGTAAATCTGACTGTTGGTCTCCTTGTCGGTGCAACCGAGAGTTATATATCGGTCCCTTCGAGATTCAAAAGTTGCCACTTTTTGTCACTTCGGTACCACCAAGTTTTACACTTCAGTGTCACCGAGTCTTATGTATTGTGTGTAACGGTTGAATTTTTGGGAATGCCTATATATACCCCTTCACCACCACTCACTCGAAAGAGAAGCCCTCAGAACAGTTCCGTACCTATCCTACTCAGTTTTCTGAGAGAGAACCACCTACCCTTGTGTTGAGGTCAAGATCTTCCACTCCAACCATATGGTTCTTGATTTCTAGCCTCCCCAAGTTGCTTTCCACCAACCCCATCTCTTCTACCAAGCCAAATCTATGAGAGAGTGATTGTGTGTTGAGGAGTCTATCAACTTGAAGCGCAAGATCAAGGAGTTCATCGTCATTACCGAGCCTATTACCTTTTGGAGGGTGGTGCCTCCTAGATTGGTTAGGTGTTGCTTGGGAGCCTCCTACTTCGTGATGTGGAGTGAACCAAGAAGTTTTTAAGGGCAAGGAGATCACCTACTTCGTGAAGATCTACCCATAGTGAGGCTAGTCCTTCGTGGATGGAAGTCGCATGGAATAATCAAGGTTGCTTCTTCGTGGAACCCTCTATGGGTAGAGCTCTTCGTGGACTCTCGCGGCCATTACCCTCCGTTGGTTGAAGACTCCATCTATCGGAACCACATGAAAAATCCTTACGTCATTTACTGTGTTTGATCTTCCTAACCCATCTCTTTACTTACATGTGCAATGTCTTTACTTTCTGCTGCCATACTTGTAGACATGCATGTGTAGGACTGTTAGACTTGCTAGAGTTGCTAAATTTGTTAAAATCAGCCAACCAATTAACTTGGGAAAAGGTTAGGTTTTAAACTTCATCTAGTAGTCTATTCACCCCCCCCCCTCTAGACACGCCTCTCTCGATCCTACACCGACGACATGCGGTTCTTCGGGAGGTCCCAGGCCCTCGCGAGTCCCCCCAAGCCTCCAGAGCTCTCCAGCTCATGATGATCCAGCCTCGACGACTTCCTCCACGCTTCGATGGCGCTGGCATCAGGTGACTTTCGGTTTGTTCAATTGAGGCGCCCCTCGGGCTGCATTATCCTTAGGCTGCTAGGGCCCATCCCCGCAGCTGTATTGTTTTGCACATGCACCAGACTTATTTTGCATCCAATGAATTCCCTAAGTATTCAAACTGCATGCCCAGTGCTTCATGACCATGAATGGCGTCGCTCCCTTATAATCTCGCCTTCGACCACCTCATGGTTAAGGGCTCGCACGGCGTCTGTGCTCGGGTCCGTCCCTGCAGAGCTGTTAAACCCAAGAGGTTGAGCTCTGTCTCACGGGCCAGCCATGTGTATGTCACCTCACCGAGGCCCTTGGTGCTTGTCCTCGCGTGAGCTAATCAAATGTGGGTGAGTCAGGGCGTGCGGCCCGGTTCCAACAACTGCTGCTCGGCGCTTCGCCGTTGCGGGAGCCGCACGCTGGATGCTTTTCCTCGGAATGGTCGCATGAGAAGACCGAGCACGACATCTATGCTCGAGTCCGTCCCTTCAGCATTGATAAACCCGACGACTGAGCTCTATCTGGCGGCCTGGCCCCATGCACGTCACCTCTTGGGGTCATTGGTGTTCGGCCTTCTCGTGCTATGGCCTTTGGAGATTCATTCGGCGCAGGTTACCCACACCCCAGAGGTCATGCAGGAGAACCTCACACTACAAGAGTTCAGAAGAGCGCCTCGCACTACAAGACTTTAGAAGGGCGCCTCGCGATACAAATTCAGGCGCAACCCGCCTTTGAGGTAGGGCCTTGTGAGTCCCACGCTGGTTCACGAGTGCCCAGATACACCTCCCAGTTCAGTTGTGCAAGCCATGAGTGCGAACTTCGTGGATTGTACATGCCCGGAGACTCTCACACAGAGCTCCCTTCCCATGCCCAACTGGAAGCCCCATGCTCCGCGCTGGCGGACGATACTATCGCTCAATGGCTATGCCCACGCCCAAGTGGAAGCCCCATGCTCCGCGCTGGTGGATGACACTGTCGCTCAAGGATGCCCATGCCATGTGGAAGCCCCATGCTCCGCGTTGGGGGATAAACAATTAAGGTAGACCAAGCAGTTGCACCAACCTTAGGATGCCTTCCTGGCTCTTCACACAGCCCCGTCATGCAGCATTTCCTCGGAATGCACGCGAGAGGGGGCTGGCCGGGGGCTACACCTAGGGCTGGGCTGGCGTGAGCCACCACACCAAATTCCAGTACCTGGTCCTGTCGCGTCCCTCCTAGGTAAAAGCTAGCAAGGAAAGGTACGAACTCACCTCACGGACATCGCTCGTACGTCAAGGGAGACCCCGGAGCATCGCGACTCAGGGGCCTGACTGGTCACATAGCCCCTTGCCCCTTGGTCTCGTCCTAACGATCCGGAGGACCCAACAACGGTCGAGGTATGCGCGTGATTAGGCCCCGTCGACGTAGAGCACCAAGGCGTTCCCAATTTGTCTAGGCATCGCCATGTTTCCTTTGTGATTGCTACTCGCATATCAAGGGTGACCCCTGGGCATCGTGACCCAATGGCCTCACTGGTCACGTAGCCCCTCGCCCCTTGGCCTCGTCCTGGCGATCCGGACAACCCAACGGCGGTCGAGGTATGCACGGGATGGCCCTGCTAACGCAGACTACAAAAGCAAACAGGAAGGAAGTAGGGTGCGAGAGTAAATCACGAAATTCAAAGAAAATTTGAGAAATTATTACAGGCACTGAATGTCTTGCGAATTAAAGGTCATACGCCTCCGCGAGGCACAATAAATGTTGCAGGGAAAGACCTAGGAGGAGGGGCCACCGCTATCGTGGTCGTCGTTGCTAGTTGTCCCAGCCATGGCAAGCTTGTTATCAACGTCATCATCGCTGTCATTGCCACCGGTTGTCTCCCGGACCGGGGGCTTGGCGGTATTAATGTAGGTGAACTTATCCACCAGAGATTCCACCGGATCCTTCACAGACGCCTTTGTAGGGGCGCGGGACTTAGGATCAACCGAGACGAGCACCGCATCGAAGCTAGATCTGGGCTCATGAAGGTAGAGCTGGTTGAAGACCCGTGTCGTGGCCGTGGCGAGGAGGTCGTGGCATTCGTCCTCCAGAATGGTGTCCACCCTGGTGGAGGCACCCTTGAGAACCTCGGCAAGCATGAAGGAAAGCCCTGCGTAGCCAGCCTCGGGAGTCACCAAAGGCTCCCGGAAACCCCCATGCAGATGGAGCGCAACGATCTGCGAAGATTGAGTTCAAGGGAGGGGAAGGCGTCATGTTCCACGGCCGCCTTCTCCTCAGCAGGGGCGAGGGTTGTCTCCCTGGACTCTTGCTGAGTTGCCACCTCAGAAGCGTGTCGGGCGTGGGACACCTGAGCTTCTTCCACCTCCCCCTTCACCTTGGTCAGGCGTTCGCTCTTCTTGTCTTGAGCGTCGGCCATGAGGGACAACTCGGAGTCATGGCCAGCAAGCTTCGCCTCGCGGGCCTTGAGGCCTCCTCCTACTCCAGGAGTTGTCATGCGAGCGTAGTTTCCTCCTCCTGGAAGGCCTTCAGGCTGGCCACCGCCTCACCGCAGCGCTTCCCCCCTATAGGGGGCAGGGGACCGCCTCCTCCACCGATGATGGGGTCACCTCGGTACGACAGGGGGTGCCGCCCCATGAGTCTCCACGCCCCTGGTGACCAGTCCTCCAAACAGCACATCACGTTGGTGCGCATCTCCATCGCGGCCCGAGTCGGGTGATGCCCCCAGGATAGGGGGCTCCCTCAGCTTAGCGCTCGCCTTCCTCCTATTCAACTCGACCTCGACCCTGGACATCAAGACAGGGAGGACCGTGAGAGAATCCATAGTTCAAGATCAACCAGAAGCAAAGAAAGGATACTTACTCCTTGCATGCAACCCACTTCCTCTTCATTTCCACCTCGGCACGGGTTGGGAAAACCCTGCTCCCCTTCGGTGCGGTCCTGGCTATGCCCAGGTGCTCTGCACCGACCATGGTGTGGTGCCGCCACTCGGAGAAGTGTGGAGGGCGCCCTGGGAATCCGCAATCGGCAAGCCCGTGCCGGTCTCGGCAGTGACTGCCTTGCCTCCCAATGGCAACGTGGGCTAAGACGAGCCCAGCGTCTCGGTCGTCTGGCTGGGACGCGAGGAGTCCTCGTGAGGGGATGCAGCTGCGCGCATCTTTAGAGCCGCCCGTCCGGACTACCGGGCGGCCTTGGGGGAAGGCCCCGGCCCCCTGGGCACCCTGGCAAGGCATTGGAAGCTAGCGACCGGGGGCTCATCGTCGTCATCAAGGTTGCGGAGGAGCATGCTCTGTGTCGGAAGGGACGCCTCCTCTCTGTCGTCTGATACGTCTCCAACGTATCTATAATTTTTGATTGTCCCATGCTGTTATATTATCTGTTTTGGATGTTTTATATGCATTAACATGCTATTTTATATTATTTTTGGGACCAACCTATTAACCTAGTGCCAAGTGCTAGTTTCTCTTTTCTCCTTGTTTTTGAGTACTACAGAAAAGGAATATCAAATGGAGTCCAAACGGGATAAAATTCTACGATGATTTTTCTTGGACCAGAAGAAACCCAACAGACTTGGAGAAGAGGCCAGAAGAGCCACGGCTGGGCCACAAGCCACCCTGGCATGACCAGGGTGTGCCCCCTGGCTTGTGGGCCCCCGTAGCTCTTCCAACCCTAATCTCCGGCCTATAAATTCAGAAATATTCCCCTAGTAACAAAAAGAGCCACGATAATAGTTTTCCGCCACCGCACGCCTCTGTTCCCGAGTGATCCAATCTTGGAGCCTTTTCCGGTAATCTACCGAAGGGGGATTCGATCACGGAGGGCCTCTACATCAACTCCATTGCCCTTCCAATGATGCGTGAGTAGTTCACCACAGTCCTATGGGTCCAAAGCTAGTAGCTAGATGGCTTCATTTCTCTCTATGTTCTTCAATACCATGTTCTCCATGATCTTCATGGGGATCTATCAGATGTAATACTCTATTGCGGTGTGTGTTTGTTGAGATCCGACGAATTGTGGGTTTATGATTAGATTATCTATGAATATTATTTGATTCTTTTCTGAATTCTTATATGCATGATTTCATATGTTTGCAAGTCTCTTCGAGTTATTGGTTTGGTTTGGCCAACTAGATTGGTAATTCTTGCAATGGGAGAAGTGCTTAGTTTTGGGTTCAATCTTGGGGTGTCCTCACCCAGTGACATAGTGGAGGTAGCGAGGCATGTATTTGTATTGTTGCCATCAAGGCTAAAAAGATGGGTTTTTTATCATATTGCTTGAGTTTATCCCTCTACATCATGTCATCTTACCTAATGTGTTACTCTTTTCTTCATGAACTTAATACTCTAGATGCAGGTAGGAGTCGGTCAATGTGTGGAGTAATCGTAGTAGATGCAGAATCGTTTCCGTCTACTTGACACAGACGTGATGCCTATATGCACAATCATTGCCTTGGATATCGTCATAACTATGCGCTCTTCTATCAATTGCTCGACAGTCATTTGTTCACCCACTGTATTATTTTCCTTCAAGAGAGAAGCCTCTAGTGAAAATTATAGCCCTCGGGTCTATTTTCCATATTATATTTTCAGATCAATAAACCAAAAATACCTTGCTGCAATTTTATTTACTTTTTACTTATAGCAATCTTTTATATCTTTCTCTTTTACATCTAATCCTTGCAAGTAACTGTGAAGGGATTGACAACCCCTTTATAGCATTGGGTGCAAGTGTTTGATTGTATGTGTAGGTACATAAATTGGGGCCTTGCTTGCTCCTCCTACTGGATTGATACCTTGGTTCTCAACAACTGAGGGAAATACTTATCTACTTTGCTGCATCACCCTTTCCTCTTCAAGGGAAAACGAACGCAAGCTCAAGAAGTAGCATCGTCCACGGTCTCCTCCGAAACCCCCTCGCCACTTCTATCACCAGAGGACACTAGCACCGGGGGAGTGGGATGCTCAGGTGGCGTGAGTCCCAAGACGTCGAAGTCAGGCATAGCAGTAGCCAGAGCCACGCCATTGTCGCGGTGGTACAGCGGGGCGTAGGCCTCGGGAAGATCCCCAGGATTGCCATTGAGCAGGATGTTCATGGACTTGTCCCGCTCCTCGCTTGTCAGGTCGGCAGATCCAAGCCTGATGTCGTTCCCCCTACCTGTGTACTCTCACATGGGCTTCGAGTGCTCCTGGAGCGGCGCGAGGCACTGCGTCACGAATTCCTTCACCGTCATTGCCCCGGTCAGCTTCCCAGTGTTCATGTCCGAGGAGATCTGCCTCAAGACGGGCACCGCCTAAGGATCGGTGAGCTTCACTGAGGCCCACCCGAGAGTCTTCTCGGGCAGTCTCGTCAGAAGCTCCAGATGCGGGTCGACCCCCTTGAGTTCCCAGAAGACCAGCGGTGCCGGTATCCTTCCACCTTCTTCCTAGGCTTCAGGACCATGTTGCCGATCTAAACCGTGACGAAGGAGGCGTAACCCGACCACTGCACGCTATCCTGAAGCCGCATTCTGAAGTAATGGCGGAAGGGGGCCACAGAAGGCCTCACACCCATGAAGGCCTCGCAGTAGAAAACGAAGATCGATAAGACCAAGATGGAGTTGTGCTGAAGGTGGAGAGCCTGGATCCCGTAGTGTGCAAGGATGGCGGGGAAGAACCCGAAGAAGGGCAGGACGAGCCCGCAGAAGATGATGTGGAGGAAGAAGGGGTGGACCATCTTCGCCATGGTGCGCCGCTCTGTAGAGCCGCACAAGATCAAGGTCGCCTCCCATTCATTGGTGTGTGTTGCAGCCAGCAGGAGCGCCAGAGAAAGGTCCCTCTACTTGGCAATGGAGGACGCCATGAGCACCAAAGAGGGAGAAGAGAGGGCTGAGGCTTGAGCCTCGGGCTTCGTCTTCTCGACAGGTGCCATCCGCAAGATCCCGGAAGCAGGAGAGCAAGAGGAAGGATGATTCTGCATCAAGACTTGGAGGAGTTTCTCGCGACGGAAAGGGGATCCGAGCAAGTGAGCAAGGTGCATAGAAGAAAGGTAATGATGGCTCCGCAGTGAGCACTTGGCTTTTGACAGCCACGACGTCAAGACATTCGGAGACTAACATCCCCCAGGCTGTCTCTAGAGGAGCGGAGATTCCTATGCAAGTGCCCAACCTCCCGAGGACGCGATGACGTGGGCTCTGACGATGAAGCCAGGCGGGCGCTAGCAGGCGTAGGGAGTGGACAGTTTCCTCTTTGGTTCTAAGGGGAAAAGGACATACGCGGGTTCCCAAGGAATCCCCCAAAGGTTTCCTTCTCGGTGCAACGAGACCGAGACCACGAGCTCGGCAGGACGGATATCATCGCTGAGCCCACCACTGCGTCACCCCCTGAAGCTTTGCAGGCGAAGACCACCTTTAGTCAGGATAAGGTGTACCTCATGTCCCCTTTCAAATTTGGCCATTTTGGATCCCTTCCCATGTGTGCAATAAGGGAAGAGGACCATAACCCCCTATAAATAGCCACCCACTCCCATCGTAGAAGGCAAGTTGGGTAGAGCTAGTTCATCACCACCAAAGGTCCTTGTGAGGCCACTCCACCATTACTAGTTCATCCTTAGCCTCCTCGTGAGGTCAATCCACCCCAAAGCAGGAGTAGGGTTTTACGCCGCAAGGTGGCCCAAACCTGGGTAAATCCTCGAGTCCACTTTCTCCCTTGCTTGCATTCGCTTGTCGTAGCTAGGCCGTAGGGTCACAAGCTTGAGACTTTGAGCCGGTTGAGATCCTCACACATGCCCCAGTATTCGAACCTTGAGGGTTTTGCTGAGCCCTGAATTCGACAAATTATTACTCAAAAAGTATCATAGAATGATAATATAATAGCATGGAACAATGAAAAATTAGAGATACTTTGGAGACGTATCAAGCATCCCAAGCTTAATTTCTGCTCGTCCTCGAGTAGGTAAAATATAATAACAGAATTTTTGATGTGACATTCTATGCAATATGTAATATTTTGCATGTATGTTCATTGAGAAATGATGAATTAACAAACATCAACATAGTAATATTTATAATCACATGCAACAAAATCATCAATCTTTCAAAGTATACGATCCTAAAAGAATGTTTGCCCCCATTCATCTTATCATATTTGCAAGGCATGGCTCCGTCTTCACCACATTAATACAAATTTCAAGCACCACAATGTCTAAGTCAGGCAATTGGATCATACCTTTTCAATGTGCATCAACATTTTATTTTTCACGCAATACATGAGCGTGAACCATGTACATAGCATAAAGGTGGAATAGAATATGGTGGCATATATCAAAGGGGTAAAAATAGAGAAGATAATATCACATCAACTAGTTATATCCATGGGCTATGGAGATGCCCAACAATATATGTCAATGCAAGGAGTAGGGATTGTCATGCAAATGATGCTCCAGAGCTATAAGTGTATGAAAGTTGAGCTGAAGCTAAGCGGGGTCTGCATTGTTACGTCTCCAACGTATCTATATTTTCTGCTTGTTCCATGCTGATATATTATCATTCTAGGATACTTTTTGGGATTTTGTTTACCAATTTATAATATTTTTGAGCACTAACCTATTGACCTAGTGCCCAGTGCCAGTTGTTGTTTTCTACATGTTTTTTACTTTTAAGGTTTACAGTACCAAACGAAGTCCAATTGCCACGAAACATTTTTATGATTTTTTCTGGACCAAAAAGAGACCTGGAAGCTTCGCAAGGAGGCCGGGAGCCGCACAAGGGCTCCACCACACAACAGGGAACACGCCCTAGGGGCGCCCTGATATGTGGTGGCCCCCTCGTGCCTCTCTCGACGCCCCCTCTTTCCTATAAATTCTCTAATATCCCAAAAACCATAGAGGAGGTCCCAAAACACGTTTTACGTCACTGCAAGTCTCTGTTCCGACGGGGGCCCATCTAGAGCTTCGTTCTGGCACCCTGCTAGAGGGGGGATTGATCGCGAAGGGTTTCTTCATCAACCTTGCTACCCTCATGATGATGTGTGAGTAGTTCACCACAGACCTATGGGTCCATAGGTAGTACCTAGATGGCAATCTCTCTCTCTCTCTTAATCTTCAATACAACATTCATCGCATCTTTGCCTCGATCTATCCCATTTAATAACTTTGTATGGTGCTTTTGTTGGGGTCCGATGAATTGTGGGTTTATATTCAGATTATTCATGAAAAGTATTTGAGTCAAACTTGATTACTATGATTCTTATTTGCATGATCATTATAGCTTCATAATGCTTTCTGATCTATTGAGATAGTTTGGCCAACTAGATTGATATTTCTTCGGTGGGAGTGGTCCGTTGTGGTAGGTTCAACCTGGCGAGTTTCTATATCCCAGTGACAAAGTAGGGGACAAGATACGTCTTTGTGTTTCTACTACTAAGGATAAAACAATGGGGTTAATATATATTGATTTAGTTTACTTTTTCTACATCATTTCATCGTTCTCCCAGCATTACTCTTTTTTACTAAATACTCTAGATGCATGCTGGATAGCGGTCGATGAGTGTACTAATAGTAATAGGTGAAGGAAAGAGTCGACCTATTTTCTTATGGACATGATGCCTATATACCCATGATCATTGCCATGAAAATCGCACAACTATCCGCTTTTCTATCAATTTCCCAACAGTAATTTATTTACCCATCGTATGCTATATTTATGAAAGATGCCACTACAGAACACTACGGCCCCTGGGTCTATTAACTTATATATTTACAAATGCTATTATTACCTTGCTGCCATTTACTTGTTTTTATTTTATTTTGAAATTTACAATTATCTACACAACTCACTTGCTTGTAAAGAATGAGACCAATGGGATTGAGAACCCTCTTAACAGCGTTGGTACAGGTTGTTTGCTCTTTTGTGTGCAACCGTTGAAGAAGGTTGAGGATTGGTATTCCTTTTGGTTCGAGAAACCTTGGTTTCATAACTGAGGGAAATACTTACCCACATTGTGGTGCGAAAACCCATTCCTCTTCATGGAAAACCCAACGCAGATCACAAGTATCAAGAAGGATTTCTGACGCGTTGCCAGGGAATACCATCACCAACTATCAAGTAACTTCCCACAAATTATAATTCACTTGTTCTTATTTTTATTTTCTGTTATATTTAGTTTGTCTCATAAAAATCAAAAATACAGAAATATTTATCTTTGCTAGTTTGCCTAGCTATGGTACCTTATCTTTGTGAGACAAAAACAGAAAGTAAAAAAGCAAAAATAAAGATAAATGGATCCTCATCCACTTGCTACTCTTTTACAAATACCCATTTATGTTGAACCTATTTCTAGTGATAGTGCACTATATTATCTTTATGAGGTCTTCGTTGAAAATTGTGTATCTAAAGTGATTCATGATAGTTCCTTGAATGAAAAGCATAATTGCCATGTTGTTAGTATAAATTCTATGAATATAAATTGTGCTAATGATCATGATTGGGGTGATAATCTTGATTTTTCTTGTGATCTTGATAGTTCTAATATTCATGATGAATCTATTATTGATTATGATATTTGCAATAGTACTAAAAGTGGGTTTGGAAGAGCCTCAACTCTAGTTAATGTTAGTCCCACTATCTTGGAAGATTGTAAAACTTTTCTGTTTGTGGATCATAGAGAAAATATTGTATATCATTGCTATATTGTTGAATTTGGATATGATCCTACATCTAATTACAATGAGAGAGGCAAATATAGTTATAGAAATTCTCATGTTACTCACTTACCTCTCTTTCACATTATTAATGCTTCAATCTTCTTATTTGCATATGCTAGATTTCACTTGTCTTGAGAATTTTTTTTCATATAAAATGCCTATGCATAGGAATTACGTTAGACATAGATGTGCATTTCACATGCTATATGATGCTCTCTTTGTGTTTCGATTATTATCCTTTATGCGAGCATCATTGAAATCTCAAGCCTATCTCGATGGCTATAAAGAAACAGATTGCTGGGAGACAACCCAATAGTTATATTTTTTTAATTTCTATTAGTTTGTGATAACATGATTATTGACTATGTAATGATTATGTGTTTTATCTTTTAATCAGTGTTTGTGCCAAGTAAAGCCTTTGGGATGACTCACAAGATGAGTAGAAACGATGCTGAAACAAAACAGAAACTTTTGACTCTAGTACATGAACTTTTGTTTTTTACTGGAGTGTGATAATGATTTGAAACTTTTACAAAGTATTGATATACAAATTCTACATGTTGTCCTAAGTTTTCAGAATGTCAAGAGTTACATAAGTATAGGCTCTTTACAGATTGCTACACATTGTTCTGTTTTAGGCAGATTGTGTTTTGCTTGCATAGTTTGCTTGTTTTGATTATGCTATGGATTGTATCGGGGGGTATAAGCCATGGAGACGTTAGAATATAGTACCTATTATTCAAAAATGAATTAATAATCAATTTATAAAAGTACCTAAACTATTCAATATGTTGCTTATACTAATGGATCTCACGGAGTTTTGTTGAGTTTTGTGTGCTCGGAGTTTTCAAGGTAGTAGAGGTAAACTCTCCCCGTTCCTTTAACAAAAGTGATATACCTTATAATAAGACTCCTGAACATTGCTTGGATGAATTTTACAATTATGTTGTTAAGTAAGAACACTTCAGCAATTATGTTAAGAATCAACTGCAACATAATGCTATGATAATAGATCGCTTGAGTGACTTGATGTTTCCAATTGCAAATGATTTGAAAGGTTTAGGAAAACATGCTTATATGGTTAACACCAAATTAGACCAAGTTGCTCAACCACAAAATGATTTTCTTGTCAAAATGAATAATATAAATTCTCATGCTATTAGAGTAGTGACTAGAGGATGTAGAATGACCCAAGAACCTCTTTATCGTGAAGGTCACCTGAAGAGAATTGAACAAGACTGTCAGAAAATTAATGAAGATGCACCTAGTTCATATAAGAAAAAGAAGAAAAAGAAACATGATCGGGACTTGCATGCTTCTAGTTAACCTATTATAGAAAAACCTGTTGTGAAAAATAATGAAGTTTCTGTTTCAGATGCTGAGACACAGTCTGGTAGTGAGAATACACCTAGTGATAATGAAAATGATAATAATGATGATGCTCACGTAGATGCTCAACCAGATGATAACAAAGAAAATGATAATTATGTGGAAATTGAACCTACTGAGGATCTTCATAACCCACCTCCTAAAAATAAACGTTATGATAAGATGGACTTTGTTGCTAGGAAACATGGAAGGGAAAGAGAGACATGGGTTCAAAAACCTATGCCACTCCCTCGTAATCCCACTAAAAGTAAGGATGATGAAGAATTTGAGGGCTTTACTGAAATGATTAGACCTGTCCATTTGCGCACTCGTTTGACTGGTATATTGAAAATGCCTCTATATTCTAAGTATATGAAAGACATGATTACCAACAAAAGAAAGATACCTAAAACTAAAATTGGCACCATGCTTGCTAATTATTCTTTTGATGGTGGAGTAACTAAGAAGTTGGGAGATCCGTGTATACCCACGGAGTAACTAATAAGTTTCTACACTTGGTGCTACAGAAAATGAGCTTGCATGTTGAATTATTTGAGTTCCAAGAAATATGAATGTTTGATATGGCCTCTAGGCATCACTATGAGTAGTTGCTAGCAGTCTTACAAAGTTTTATTAACGTGAATGTGTGACCCAAAAATTTCAGAAATTTGTTCTTAGGAGAATTAATCTTCTAAGGAGAGGTTCTTCGAGCCGGAGCCCTAAGGGAGTTGTTAGGAGAACCCAAGATAGCAACATCAACCTCCCTTGCAATGCGGAAGTTAGGCCATGTGAATGTCCACATACACCCTTCATGAACGAAGCGGGTTTATACGAATAATTCATGCAATTCATTACAAACGCCTGGTTAAGCAACTTCCTCGTAGATGAGTGTGACCAATACCATCTCCTCACTAATTCCTTCGTACAAAACTTTTACTTCGTAAATACGCCTGGTGTTCCCATGGTACACTTTGCTCTTTATGCCACAAACTATGAGTTACCTCTGCATGAATTCTATGACATATGTTTGCTTCCCTCTGACGGGGGAGTGCGTGAACCTAATCCTGAGGAGTTTGAGGACTTCCTACAAATCTTAACTGTGGGAGAAACTAGGGGCATATCACACGCCAAAGCCACTCATCTGCACTTTCCATCTATGCATTATTTTTCTCTATTCATAGGAAAATGCATAACTGCTATGGAGCAAGGTGGTGGCATCGGTGCACCCACCCTTGCCATTTTTTGTCGTGCACCTAATGGTGATAATACTTGCAATTTAGGAGCTATTGTTGTGGGCCAATTACATCTTAATCGAACTAAAGGCAAGATTCATGGTGGTATTTATGACACGCGCTTGGCCAAGCGCTTCGAGGTGGCTACACGCCCTACTGACTACTTATTGTCCAAGGTGTAGCTAGATCACCAATCTATGGAGGAACACCAGTTTCTTTGGAAACCCGAACCACTACAATCCCTTTGTTACAGCCTAGTGTTTAGCAAGAAAACTTGCGATATTATTCCTTTGCCTGCACCTTCTTTGTTTAATTATCATGCGAGGAATAGATACAAATTAATGCTAGAGGACATCATTGCTTACCGGAACAAGGTTCGTGCTGCGGAGGCCGAGGCCCAGGCATGGGACGCTCGGGGTACCTCAGCAAAAGGACTTTCCCGAATCTGACGACTACTACCAGTGTGATAACCCACAAGTATAGGGGATCAGTAGTAGCCTCTTTCGATAAGTAAGAGTGTCGAACCCAACAAGGAGCTACAGGTAGAACAAATATCGCCTCAAGTTCTATCGACCAGCGATACAACTCTACGCACGCTTAACGTTCGCTTTACCTAGAACAAGTATGAAACTAGAAGTACTTTGTAGGTGTTGTGGGATAGGTTTACAACATAATAAAGATCACGTAAGTAAAAACTAGGGGATGTTTAGATAAATTAACAATAATTTAATTTAATGAGTGTGGAAAAGTGGTGGTAGGAGTTGCGGAATTGTCCCTAAGCAATTGACTATGTTACGAGACCAATAGCAAGTTTTATGTGGGAGAGGCCACTACTAGCATGTCATCCTTTACTTGGAATTCTATGCAATTATGATTGGAGATATTAGCAAGCATCCGCAACTACTAACATTCATTAAGGTAAAACCCAACCATAGCAGTAAGATATATTGGTCCTCCTTCAGTCCTGTATGCATCAATTTCTATGCTAGGCTGAAGCTGCTATCACCCTTGCCCTCCAATACATAGTCCTATCAACATACAACTAACCCTATGGTGTGATCCATGTGCGCGCTCATATGATGGGCACCAAAGGACAGCAACATAACCACAAGAAAATTAAACCAATCATAGCAATTCACCAATCACCGATAGGACAACAAAAATCTACTCAGACATCATAGGAGGGCAACACATCATTGGATAATAATATGAAGCATAAAGCACCATGTTCAAGTAGAGTGTACAGTGGGTTGCGGGAGAGTGGACCGTTGTAGATAGATGGGGGAAGGCGATGAAGTTGTTGGGGAAGATGACTGAGGTGTTGGTGTAGATCGTCGTCACATGATGATTGCCCCGCCGGCATTCCGGTGCCACCAAGAGAGAGGGGGAGAGAGCCCACTCCTTCTTATTCTTCCTTGACATCCCCCCTAGATGGGAGGAGGGTTTCGCCTCTAGTCCTTGGCCTCCTTGGATCTCTATCTCTCTCTGTTTCCTTTTGTTTCTGCTTTCCCAGATTCTCGCCTTTCACCGTTTCTTAAATTCTTGGAGATCCGTAACTCCGATTGGGATGAAATTTAACACGATTTTTATCTGGATATTATCTTTCTTGCGGCAAAAGAAGGGCACCAACCTCCTTAAGGGGTGACCACAAGACACCCTGGCCCGCCCAGGGGGTATGGCGCGCCCCTACGGCTTGTGGGCCCCTCGGGCATCGTCTCGCGTTGATTCTTTTTCCCAAAAATCACATATATTCCAAAAAACGTAAGTTCTTATCGCATTTGAACTTTTTTTTGTATGGATATTCTGTGAAAAAAACATGCAACAAATAGGAACTAGCACTAGGCACAGGATCAATATGTTAGTACCAAAAATAGTATAAAAAATTTGCCAAAAGTATATGAAAGTTGTAGAATATTGGCATGAAACAATCAAAAATTATAGATACGATGGAGACGTATCACAGTGGTGATTACCAAAAAGGCAAAATCCTAAGCTTGGGGGAGTACGTATTTCTCACCGACATTACATTCATGTTCTCACACTTCATACCAATTGTCGGTGTTCATCCTCTTTCATTGTAGATCCATGTTAGATTTATTTTTCTTGCTTTCTGCTTGTTTATTTGAAAAACTTTGAAAATCCAAAAATATTTCTCGCTTCTTTTAGGTTTGCATTTCCTCATTTTTCTAGCTGTATAATTAAAAATAAAACCCAAAAATATTTCCTTTGCATGTTGGGAGCTTTCCCATGTAAATAGTTTTTCTCGTTCTTGTCTTCCCTTAAGTTTACTTCCTTGTTTAAGAAAAAAAACTCCAAAAATATTTAAGTGCATATATCTGAACTTCTTTTCTTTTTATTGGACCCTTGAAAGGAGAATACCATGATGAAAATGTTGACTGGTTCTCATATGCTTTATTGATTATCTAACCGAGAGCCAATTTTACCTTGTCTTCTCCTTTCGTCTTAAACTGCCCTACAGATTCCAGCTTAGTCCATGACATTCTTGCACTATTATTATTAGCACATCATTTGATCATGCACATGAAAAGGAAATAATGATGATATTTGATGAAGTGGTTGTGGCAAAAGATGCTGTTATGAACTCTTCTTGTTTTCCGTTTTTGTAAATATGTTTAGCTAGTTTGATCCTGATTCAGTATATCATGAGTAAACATGTTTGTGATGAAAATTAGAGATTATAGCTTCTCATGCCATGCCTAAATAGATAGGAGTTAATAATGATTTACCTTGTGTGTTAACATGCATTAAAATGGTTATAATATGATATGGTAGTATGGTATTTCCCTCTGAGAAATTCAAGCAGTTTGACATGGCCCATGTGCAAACATGTAGTTCAATCAAAACCAGTATAGCCTTCATGGTATTTAAATTCAGAGTGTTCATATACTACTCATGCTATGTCCAATGTTAATTTTTGAAAATGCATGTTCATGACCATTGTTGCTCTCTAGCTGGTCGCTTCTCAGCCTATTGTTAGACTTCACCTGTACTAAGCGGGAATGTTGCTTGTGCATCCAAAATCCTTTTACCAAGTTATTCCACATGAGTCCACCATACCTATCTATATGCCGTATTACCCTGCCGTTCCAAGTAAATTTGCATGTGCCATCTCTAAATATTCAAATAGACATCTATTTTGTGCACTCCTCTCGCTCATGGAGAGATGAGGCGATCAATATTTTCCATGCTAAGTAAGTTATTCTCAGGATGGTCATTTATTCGCCGTCATTGCACGAGAGAGTATGGTAAGAGGGATGCAAGTCCCACATAATCAAACTAAATTAAAAAAACTCCTTGGGATAGTTGATTGTTTGGAGGGAAACTGTGGATTCAGCCATCCATGGAACATGTTTGAATGGTGGATAGGAGCAAACGTTTACTATTCTGTTTGGGAACCGCCAATAATGAGTTTAGCATGGAAAATGTTGAAAACCTTTGTCGTAACATTGACAAGAAAAGTGCACCACTCAAAAATTATATTTTCACACTTGTTTTAAGCTTCGTGTTGTGGCACCGCTGCAAATCCATGCTTCCCTATGTGAAGGGCCTATCTATTTACTTTTATGCTGACTCATCATCCTCTTACCAAAGCACCGGACCCTAGATCACTATTGTCATCCTTATGCAATGAGTCAAGTTAATATTGGATATGAGCATGACTGGATCTTTTCTACCCTGAATTATAATATTTAGTCGCTTCTTGGATCTTACAGGTGCTCTACCTTTATGTTTTGCAGTCTCGGAAAGGGCTAGCGAAATACCATGTCACCATATTGTATTATGACTATTTTGACAAATTGTTTTCATAGGAGATATTTTATTATTGCTTTCTAGTTGGTTATGTATTGCATGAGTTAACATAATGCATATTGGTTGTCATGGATGTGTCTATTTATGATTTATGCAGAAAACTAGAGCATTTCCTAAGCATGTTTATAATAACGAGAACAAAAGAGTTTGTAAAAGTTCTCTTTATCACTTTCAGTTTGCCAACTAAATTGCTTGCGGACAAGCAATGAGTTCAGCTTGGAGGAGTGAATTGCTTGCAGACAAGCAATGAGTTAAGCTTGGAGAAGTTGATATGTCTCAAACGTATCTACTTTTCCAAACACTTTTGCCATGGTTTTGACCTCTAATTTGCTTGATTTAAATGAAACTAATCCGAACTAACGCTGTTATCGGCAGAACTACCTTGGTGTTATTTTTGTGCAGAAAAAAAAGTTCTTGGAATTTTATGAAACTTTTTGTGAATTTATTCCGAATATATGAAGAATTATGTAGCAAGTACTTGCCGGAGGGGGTGAGCCATGGGGCCACCACATATCAGATGCCCCCTAGTGGTGCGCCATGATGGCTTGTGGGGCCCTCGTGGCCCCTCCGACCCTAATTCTAGTCCTATAAATACACATCCGCAGCGAAAAAATCGGAGAGAATATTTCATCATGTTTCACGAGACGGACCGCCACCACCTCCAGTTCTTCCTCCAGAGGGCTGGTCTGGAGCCTGTTT
Organism: Hordeum marinum; assembly: GCA_022496015.1. Classification (NCBI taxonomy): domain Eukaryota; kingdom Viridiplantae; phylum Streptophyta; class Magnoliopsida; order Poales; family Poaceae; genus Hordeum; species Hordeum marinum. Next base: position 390,747,142 of record CM039676.1, on the reverse strand, counting down.
TGGGCTCCGGAGAGGGGAAATAGTCGTCATCATCATCACAACACTTCTCCATCAACATCGCCATGATGCTCACCACCGGCAATGAGTAATTCCTTTGTAGGCTTGCTAGATGGTGGTGGGATTGGATGAGATTGATCATGTAATCGAGTTAAGTTTGATAGGGCTTGATCCCAAGTATCCACTATGTTCTGAGATTGATGTTACTATTAGTTTGCTATCCTTAATGCTTGTCAATGTGACCATGTGCCATGATTTCAGATCTGAACCTATTATGTTTACAAGAATATAAGAGTGATTTGGTTCCTATCTTGCTAGTTATATATACCTATTATGTGTCATGATCTACATACCCGAAGGTGACAATAATAGGGATTCTTTCCGGTGATTGTCATAGTTTGAGGAGTTCATGTATTCACCAAGTGTTAATGCTTTGTTCCGGATCTATATTAAAAGGAGGCCTTAATATTGTTGGAAATATGCCCTAGAGGCAATAATAAATTGGTTATTATCATATTTCCTTGTTCATGATAATCGTTTATTATCCATGATATAATTGTGTTGATCGGAAACTCACATACATGTGTGGATACATCGACAACACCATGTCCCTAGTATGCCTCTAATAGACTAGCTGGTTGATCAAAGATGGCTATGGTTTCCTAGTCATGGACATGAGATGTCATTTGATAATGGGATCACATCATTAGGAGAATGATGTGATGGACAAGACCCAAACTACAAACGTAGCATATGATCGTGTCAGTTTATTGCTACTGTTTTCTACATGTCAAGTATTTATTCCTATGACCATAAGATCATGCAACTCACTAACACCGGAGGATTACCTTGTGTGTATCAAATGTCACAACGTAACTGGGTGACTATAAAGGTGCTCTACAGGTATCTCCGACGGTGTCTGTTGGGTTGGCATGGATCAAGACTGGGCTTTGTTACTCCGTGTGACGGAGAGGTATCTCAGGGCCCACTCGATAATATAACATCATAATAAGCCTTGCAAGCAATGTGACTAAGTGTTAGTCACGGGATCTTGTATTATGGAATGAGTAAAGAGACTTGTCGGTAACGAGGTTGAACTAGGTATGGAGATACCGACGATCGAATCTCGGGCAAGTAACATACCGAAGAACAAAGGAAACATCATACGGGATTAACTGCATCCCTGACATAGAGGTTCGACCGATAAAGATCTTCATAGAATATGCAGGAACCAATATGGGTATCTAGGTCCCGCTATTGGTTATTGACCATAGAGGTGTCTCGGTCATGTCTACATAGTTCTCGAACCCGCAGGGTCTGCACACTTAAGGTTCGGTTATGTTTCGGTAGTATAGAGTTATGTATGGTGGTGACCGAAGGTTGTTCAGAGTCCTGGATGATATCCCGGACATCAAGAGGAGCTTCGGAATGGTCTAGAGGTAAATATTGATATATAGGAAGTCCTGTTTTGGTCGCCGGAAAAGTTTCGGGCTCATCGGTAGTGTACCGGGAGTGCCGGTAGTGTACCGGGGGACCATCGGGAGAGGTATATCGACCCAAGAGCCTACATGGGCTGTGGGAGGAGGTAAACAAGCCCCTGGTGGACTGGCCGAAGCTTCCTCTAAGGGCCCATGCGGCTGGAGTGGTTTGAGAAGGACAAAAATCCAAAGTTGGAGAGGTGGAAAGAGTTTCCAAGTGGAAAGGAGGAATCTTACTCCTAATAGGATTGGAGTAGGACTCCTCCACCTCCAATTTCGACCAAACCTTGAGTTTTTGAGGCTGCCTCGTCCCCTCCCTCCCTCCTATATATACTAGAGGATTTAGAGGAAAAAGCTAACCCTAATAGCCACGTGCTACCTCTCCTCTAGATCGCAGTTTCTCCTCTAGATCGGTTTTCAGCGGTGCTTAGGCGAAGCCCTGCTGGAATAGCTCCACCACCATCACTGCAACGTCATCGCACTGCCGGAGAACTCATCTACCTCTCCACTCCCTCTTGCTGGATCAAGAAGGCGGAGATCGTCATCGAGCTATACGTGTGCTGAACGCGGAGGTGTCGTCCGTTCGGCGCTAGATCGGAAGGACCGTGATCAAGCTCGCGAGACGGATCGTGATGAGATCGCGGGACGGATCGTGATGAGTTCTCGGGACGGAGTGTGATTGGATCGCGGGACGGATCATGATGAGATCCCGGGATGGTCGGCGATTTGGATCGCGAAGACGTTCGACTACACCAACCGCGTTTCTTAACACTTCCTGCTTAGCGATCTACAAGGGTATGTAGATCCACTCTCCCTCTCGTAGATGCTCATCACCATGGATAGATCTTGCGTGTGTGTAGGAAAATTTTTGTTTCCCATGCAACGTTCCCCAACAGTGGTATCAGATCTAGGTCTATGTGTAGATGAGATATCGAGTAGAACACAAAGAGTTTGTGGGCGTTGATGCTTGGATTCCTTCCTCCCTTGGTCGTGTTTTGGTTCAGCGGTATTGTGGGATTAAGCGTCCCGGACCAACCTTACTTGTACGCTTACGAGAGACCGGTTCCATCGACTGACGTGTAACTTCGTTGCACAAAGATGGCTAGCGGGTGTCTGTTTCTCCTACTTTAGTTGGATCGGATTCGGCAAAGGCGGTCCTTGAGAAGGTTGAAAAGCAACTTAAGTATCACCGTTGTGGTTTTGCATTGGTGAGAATTGTTCTTGCTAGATACCCGTAGCAGACACGTAAAACATGCAACAACAATTAGAGGATGTCTAACTTGTTTTTGCAGGGTATGTTGTGATGTGATATGGCCAATTACATGATGAGATATATGTGATGTATGAGATGATCATGTGTTGTATAGAATATCACGACTTGCATGTCGATGAGTACGGCAACCGGCAGGAGCCATAGGGTTGTTTTTAGTTATTATATGACCTGCGTGTCAATCATTAAGCGCTATGTAATGCTTTACTTTATCTCTAAATGGTAGCAATAGTAGTAGAAGCATGATGGGCACGACAACCCCAATGGCGACACATTGATGGAGATCAAGATGATGGATATCATGGTGTCACGCCGGTGACGATGGAGATCATGCTGGTGCTTTCAAGATGGAGATCAAAAGCACAAGTTCATGGCCATATCCTGTCACTTATGATTTGCATGTGATGTTAATCCTTTTATGCACCTTGTTTTGCTGAGGATGACGGTAGCATTATAAGGTGATCCCTCATTTAAATTTCAAGATAAATTGTGTTCTCCCCGAGTGTGCACCATTGCGAAAGTTCGTCATGTCGAAACACCTCATGATGATCGGGTGTGATAGACTCTATGTTCACAAACAACGGGTGCAAGCCAGTGTTGCACATGCGGAACACTCGGGTTAAACTTGACGATCCTAGCATGTACAGACATGGCCTTGGAACACAAGAGACCGAAAGGTCGAACATGAGTCATATACTAGATATGATCAACATGATGATGTTCACCATTGAAACCACCTCAACTCACGTGATGATCGGACTTGAGTTGGTGAATTTGGATCATGTATCACTCGAATGACCGGAGGGATGTCAATTTGAGTGGGAGTTCTTAAGTAATATGATTAATTGAACTCATTATCATGAACATAGTCAATAGTGTCTTTGCAAAATTATGTTGTAGATTACTAGCTCACGATGTAGCTCCCTTGAATTTCTATATGTTCCTAGAGAAATAGAGTTGAAAGATGATGGTAGCAATATTGCGGACTGGGTCCGTGATCTCAGGATTGTCCTCATTGCTGCACAGAAGGCTTATGTCCTTAATGCACCGCTCGGTGCGCCACCCCCTCTAGCATCGTCTGTAGATGTTGTGAACATCTGACAGGCACGTTCCGATGACTACTTGATAGTTTAGTGTGTCATGCATTACGTCTTAGAATTGAGGCTCCAAAACGTTTTGAACGTCACGGAACATATGAGATGTTCTAAGAGCTGAAATTGGGATCTCAGGCTCGTGCCCATGTTGTGAGATATGAGATCTCCAACAAGATTCTTTGCCTCCAAGATGAAGGAGAATAGCTCAATCGTTAAGCATGTGCTCAGATTGTCTGGGTGCTACAATCGCTTTAATCGAGTGGGAGTTGGTCTTCCAGATAAGATAGTGATTGATATAGTTGTCCAAGTCACTGTCACTAAGCTACTAGAACTTGGTGATGAACTATAAAATGCCAGGGATAGAAATAATGATCCCTGAGCTGTTCGTGATGTTTGACACCGCGAAGGTAGAAATCAAGAAGGAGCATCAAGTGTTGATGGTTAGTAAAACCACTAGTTTCAAGAAGGGCAAGGGCAAGGAGGGAAACTTCATGGATGGCAAGTCAGTTGCTGCTCCAGAGAAGCAACCCAAAGATGAACCCAAACCCGATACTATGTGCTTCCATTATGAGGTGAGCGGTCGCTGAAGCGGAACAACCCTAGATACTTGGTAGATAAGAAGGCTGGCAACATCGACACAAGTATATTTGATATACGTGTTATTGATGTGTACCTTGCTAGTACTCCTAATAGCACCTGGGTATTGGATACCGGTTCGGTTGCTAAATGTTAGTAACTCGAAGTAAAAGCTACGGAATAAACGGAGACTAGCTAGGGGTGAGGTGACGATGTGTGTTGGAAATGTTTCCAAGGTTGATGTAATCGACATCGCACGCTCTCTACCTTCGGGATTAGTGATGAACCTAAATAAATGTTGTTTGGTGTTTTGTGTTGACCATGAACGTGATTAGATTGTGTTTATTGCAACACAGTTATTCAGTTAAGTTAGAGAATAATTGTTATTCTGTTACATGAATAATACCTTCAATGGTCATGCACCTAGTGAGAATGGTTTGAATCTTGATCATAGTAATACACATGTTCATAACATTGATGCCAAAAGATACAAAGTTAATAATGATAGTACCACATACTTGTGGCACTGCCGCTAAATGTCATATTGGTATAAAGCGCATGAAGAAACTCCATGTTGATGGATCTTTGGACTCATTCAATTTCGAATCGGTTGAGACATGCGAACCATGCCTCTTGGGCGAGATGACTAAGGACCCTGTTTTCCAGATTGATAGAGCAGGCAAGTGATTTATTTGCAATGATACATGTTGATGTATGCAATCCAATGAGTCTTGTAGCGTGCGGTGGATATCGTTATTTTCTTACCTTCACTGATGATTTGAGTAGAGATAGTGTATATTTACTTAATGAAACACAAGTCTGAATCGTTTGAAAGGTTCAAGAAAATTCAGAGTGAAGTTTAAGATCATCGTGACAAGAAGATAAAAATGTCTGCGATATGATCATGGAGGTGAATATCTGAGTTATGAGTTTGGCATACAACTTTAGACAATGTGAAAGTCGTTTCACAACTCACGCCACCTGGAACACCATAGTGTGATGGTGTGTCCGAACGTCATAGTCGTGCTCAATTGGATATGGTGCAGGCTATGATGTCTCTTATCGTTTTGCTACTATAGTTTTGGGGTTATGCATTACAAACAACTACATTCACTTTAAATAGGGCACCATCTAAATCCGTTGAGATGACACCATGTGAATTATGGTTTGATAGAAACCTAAGCTGTCATTTCTTAATGTTTGGGGCTGCGACACTTGTGTGGAAAAATGTTTTCACCTAATAAGCTCGAACCCAAAGCGGACAAATGCATCTTCATAGATTACCCTAAGAACTGTTGGGTGAACCTTCTATCTCAGATCCAAGCACAAAGTGTTTGTTGCTAAAAATGGGTCCTTTCCCGAGAAAAGTTTCTCTTGAAAGAATTGAGTGGGAGGAAGATAGAACTTGATGAGATTGTTGAGCCTTTGTTTCAACCAGAGAGTAGCGCAGCGCAGAAAGATGTTTCTATGGAACCTACGTCAGTTGAATAGGAAGTAAATGATGATGATCATGAAGCTTCGGATCAAGTTACTCTCGAACCTCGTAGGTAGACAAGGATGTTTACTGCTCCTGAGTGGTACGACTACCCTATCTTGGAGGTCATGTTGTTGGACAACGATGAACCTATGAGATATGGAGAAGCGATGATGGGCCCGGATTCTGACAAATGGTTAGAGGCCATGAAATCCGAGAAAGGATCCATGTATGAAAACCAAGTATAGACTTTGGTAGACTTGCTCGTTGGACGGCAGGTCGTCGAGTACAAATGGACCTTTGAGATGAAGACAGACGCTGATGGTAAATGTCACCATTTATAATGCTCGACTTGTCACAAATAAGTTTCCGACAAGTTCAAAGAGTTGACTGCGATGAGACTTTCTCACTCATAACGATGCTAAAGTCTGTTGGAATTATGTTAGCAGTTGCTGCATTTTTCCTTAACAGTTTACTTGAGGAAAAGTTGTATGTGATACAACCAGAAGGTTTTGTCAGTCCTAAGGATGCTAAAAGGTGAGCAAGCTTCAGTGATCCTTCTATGGACTGAAGCAAGCATCTTGGAGATGGAATATACACTTTGATGAGGTCATCAAAGTTTTTGAGTCTTACAAAGTCTATGAGAAACTTGTATTTACAATAAAGTGAGTGGGAGCACGATAGAGTTTCTGATAAGCATATGTGGTTGACATATTGTTGATCGGAAATGATGTAAAATTCCTGGAAAGCATAAAGGGTTGTTTGAAAGGAGTTTTTCAAAGGGAGACCTGGATAAAGCTACCTAATTATTGAGCATCAGGATCTATAGAGATAGATCAAGATGCCTTATGAGACTTTGAATGAGTACATACCTTGAAAAGCTTTTGAAAGAGTTCAAAATGGATTAGTCAGAGAGAAGTGTTCTCGCCTGCTTTGTAAGGTGTGAAGTTGAGTGACACTCCAAGCTCGACCACGGAAGAAGAAAGAGAAAGGATGGATGTCGTCCCCTATGCCTTAGCCATAGGCTCTGTATAGTATGTCATGCTGTGTACCGCACCTGTGTGTGCCTTGCCATGAGTCCGTCAAGGGGTACAAGAGTGATCGAGGAGTGGATCACTGAACAGCGGTCAAGATCATCCTTAGTAACTAAAAGACTAAGGAAATATTTATCGGTTATGGAGGTAAGAAAGAGTTCGTCGTAAAGAGTTACATCGATGCATGCTTTGACACCAATCCGGATGACTCTTAGTAGCAATCCGGATACGTATAGTAGAGCAGCCATTTGGAATAGCTCCAAGTGGAGTGTGGTAGAAGTGTTTACAGTTTGATATAGAGATTTGCAAAGTACACACGGATCTAAATGTCGCAGACCCGTTGACTATAAGACCTATCTCACATGCAAAGCATGATCGAGCCCTAGAACTCATTGGGTGTTAGATTCATAACAATGTGAATCACATGGTGATGTGAACTAGATTATTCACTCTAGTGCAAGTGGGAGACTATTGGAAATATGCCCTAGAGGCAATAATAAATTGATTATTATCATATTTCCTTGTTCATGATAATCATTTATTATCCATGCTATAATTGTGTTGATCGGAAACTCAGATACATGTGTGGATACATAGACAACACCATGTCCCTAGTATGCCTCTAATAGACTAGCTCGTTGATGAAAGATGGCTATGGTTTCCTAGTCATGGACATGAGATGTCATTTGATAACAGGAACACGTCCTTAGGAGAATTATGTGATGGACAAGACCCAAACTACAAACGTAGCATATGATCGTGTCAGCTTATTGCTACTGTTTTCTGCATGTCAAGTATTTGTTCCTATGACCATGAGATCATGCAACTCACTGACACCGGAGGAGTACCTTGTGTGTATCAAATGTCGCAACGTAACTGGGTGACTATAAAGGTGCTCTGCAGGTATCTCTGAGGGTGTCTGTTGGGTTGGCATGGATCAAGACTGGGATTTGTTACTCCGTGTGACGAAGAGGTATCTCAGGGCCCACTCGGTAATACAACATCACAATAAGCCTTGCAAGAAATGTGACTAAGTGTTTGTTATGGGACCTTGTATTACGGAACGAGTAAAGAGACTTGCTGGTAACGAGGTTGAACTAGTTGTGGAGATACCGATGATCGAATCTCGGGCAAGTAACATACCGAAGAACAAAGGGAACATCATACGGGATTAACTGAATCCTTGACACAGAGGTTCGACCGATAAAGATCTTCGTAGAATATGTAGGAACCAATATGGGCATCTAGGTCCCACTATTGGTTATTGACCGTAGAGGTGTCTTGGTCGTGTCTACATAGTTCTCGAACCCGCAGGGTCTGCACACTTAAGGTTCGGTGATGTTTCGGTAGTATAGAGTTATGTATGGTGGTGACCGAAGGTTGTTCGGATTCCCGGATGAGATCCCGGACGTCAAGAGGAGCTCCGGAATGGTCCGGCGGTAAAGATTGATATATAGGAAGTTCTGTTTTGGTCGCCGGAAAAGTTTCGGGCTCATCGGTAGTGTACCGGGAGTGTCGGTAGTGTACCGGGGGACCATCGGGAGAGGTATTTCGACCCAAGAGGCTACATGGGCTGTGGGAGGAGGTAAACCAGCCCTTGGTGGGCTGGCTGAAGCCTTGTCTAAGGGCCCATGTGGCTGGAGTGGTTTGAGAAGGAAAAAATTCAAAGGTGGAGAGGTGGAAAGAGTTTCCAAGTGGAAAGGAGGAATCCTACTCCTAATAGGATTGGAGTAGGACTCCTCCACCTCCAATTTCGACCAAACCTTGAGGGTTTGAGGCTTCCTCCTCCCCTCCCTCCCTCCTATATATGCTAGAGGATTTAGAGGAAAAATCTAACCCTAATAGCCATGTGCTACCTCTCCTCTGGATCGCAGTTTCTCCTCTAGATCGGTTTTTAGCGGTGCTTAGGCGAAGCCCTGCTGGAATAGCTCCACCACCATCGCCGCAACGCCGTCGCGCTGCCGGAGGACTCATCTACCTCTCTGCTCCCTCTTTCTAGATGAAGAAGGCGGAGATCATCATCGAGATATACGTGTGCTGAACGCGGAGGTGTCGTCCGTTCGGCACTAGATCGGAAGGACCGTGATCAAGATCGCGAAACGGATCGTGATGAGATCGCGGGATGGATCGTGATCAGTTCACGGGACGGATCGTGATGAGATCGTGGGATGGTCGGCGATTTGGATCGTGAAGACGTTCGACTACACCAACCGCGTTTCTTAACGCTTCCCGCTTAGCGATCTACAAGGGTATGTAGATCCACTCTCCCTCTCGTAGATGCTCATCACCATGTATAGATCTTGCGTGTGTGTAGGAAATTTTTTGTTTCCCATGCAACATTCCCCAACAAATATCCCTTAGTTTCCAATAGGACCCCGCTGCCATGGGAGGGTAGGACAAAAGATGTCATGCAAGTTCTTCTCGCAAGCACGTATGACTATATACGAAATACATGCCTATGTTACATTAATGAATTGGAGCTAGTTCTGTGTCGCCCTAGTGTGTAACTATTATATGATCAATGTCATCTATATTTTTATCCATCACCTATCCACGTGCCCACGCGTTACATACACTGAGTCTTGCCACGTTACTGTTGCTATTGCTACTATCACACCTACTACAAAATTGCTACTGTCACTACTATTGTTATTTTTGGTACTACTAATTGTTGTGCTACTAAATCTTTGCTGCGGAGAGATATACTCAGTGCGGCTGAATTGACAACTCAACTGTCAAGGCCAATAAATATTACTTGGCTCCCCTTGTGTCGAATCAATAAATTAGGGTGAAATACTACCCATGAAGATTGTTGTGATCCCCTACACTTTGTGGGTTATAAGTTAATGCTTTTGTCGGTTCTCTATTAAAAGGAGGCCTTAATATCCCTTAGTTTCCATTAGGACCCCGCTGCCACGGGAGGGTAGGACAAAATATGTCATACAAGTTCTTATCGCAAGCACGCATGACAATATACAGAATACATGCCCACATTATATTGATGAATTGGAGTTAGTTCGGTGTCTCTCTAGTATGTAACTGTTACACGATTGTTGTAATCTAAATCATTATCCATCACCATTCCATGTGCATATGCTTTACATATACAGAATCTTGCTAAGTTATTACCACTACTGCTATTGTCAAAACTACTATAAAATTTCTACTATTGTTGTCACTAGTACTATTTTGCCATGCTACTAAAGTCTTTGTTGCAGAGAGATATCCCATGTGTGGTCGAATTGACAACTCAACTGCTAAGGCCAATAAATATTATTTGGCTCCCGTTGTGTCGAATCAACAAATCAGGGTGTAATACTACCGACGAAGAATGTAGTGATCCCCTACACTTGTGGGTTATCATGACGCTGTGCCGTGCGGATTTTATAGCTGACCATGAAGCCACGCGGCCATATGGATGACCACCATGGGAATCGAGGGAGCGGCGGACACCATCCATGGGTGGGTGGGTAGTATTTCTGTCACCATGCCTCACCCGTGATTGTTTGTGCGCTAAGGTCGGTTCTGGCACAATACAACTTCAAATCTTTGTTGTGGCATGAGTAAGAAGTTCAAAACTCCCCTCCCACATTGGTGGTTATATATGGAGTGCATATCATATTGTATTGTTGGGGAACGTTGCATGGGAAAAATTACCTACGCACACACAAGATCTATCCATGCTGATGAGAATCTACGAGAGGGAGAGTGGATCAACATACCCTTGTAGATCGCTAAGCGGGAAGCGTTAACGAACGCGGCCGATGTAGTCAAACCTCTTCGCGATCCAAATCACTAGCCATCCCGCGATCCGATCACGACCCATCCCGCGATCCAATCACGATCCGTCCAGTGATCCAATCACGGTCCTTCCTATCTAGCACCAAACGGACGGCACCTCCGCATTCGGCACACGTACAGCTCGATGACGATCTCCACCTCCTTGGTCCAGCAAGCGAGGGTGGAGAGGTAGATGAGTTCTTCGGCAGCACAACGACATGGTGGCGTTGGTGGTGAACTAATCCGGCAGGGCTTTGCTGAGCTCCGCCGAACTAATCTAGAGGAGAAACGATCTACAGGAAGACTGAGCACCACGTGTCTATTAGGGTTAGGGCTGCCCTCAAATCCTCTAGTATATATAGAATAAAGGGAGGGGAGGAGGCAGCCTCAAACCCTCCACAAGCAGGATTCGGCCGAACCTAGGGGGAGGAGTCCTCCCCCAACTAGGATTCCTCCTCCCACAAGGAAGGTGGAGTCCTCGGAGGACTCCCCACTTGACCCTCCTATCTCCTCTTCGCATGAGCCCTTATGGGGTGGCTTTCCCATCACACTAAGGGCTGGTGCACCACCCCTAAGGCCCATGTGGCCCACCAAAGTGGGTGGCCCCTCCCGATGGACCCTCGGAACCCTCTCGGCACCCCTCGTACACTACCGGTGACGCCCAAACTTTTCTTGGTGAATAAAACGGGACTTCCAATATATCAATCTTTACGTAAAGACCATTCTAGAGCTCCTCGTGATGTCCGGTGTCTCATCCGGGACTCCGAACAACCTTCGGTCACCAACATACATAACTCAATACTACTGAAACATCATCGAACCATAAGTGTGCAGACCCTGCGGGTTCGAGAACTATGTAGACATGATCGAGGCACCTCTATGGTAAATAACCAACAGAGGGACCTGGATGCCCATATTGGTTCCTACATATTCTACGAAGATCTTTATCATTTGAACCTCTATATCAAGGATTCAGTTAACCCCGTATGTTGTTCCCTTTGTTCTTTGGTATTTTACTTGCCCGAGATTCGATCGTCGGTATGTCCATACCTAGTTCAATCCCGTTACCTGTAAGTCTCTTTATTCATTCTGTAATACAAGATCCATGGCTAACTCTTTAGTCACTTTGCTTGCAAGGCTCATCATGATGTTGCATTACCGAGTGGGCCCTGAGATACCTCTCTGTCAGATGGAGTAACAAATCCTAGTCTTTATCCATGCCAACCCAATAGACACCCTCGGAGATACCTGTAGAGCATCTTTATAGTCACTCAGTTATGTTGCGACATTTTATACACACAAGGTATAACTATTGTGTCAGTGACTTGCATGATCTCATGGTCACAGGAACAGATACTTGACATGCAGAAAACTATAGCAATAAACTAACACGATCATATGCTATGTTTATAGTTTGGGTCTTGTCCATCACATCATTCTCCCAATGATGTGAACCCATTATCAAATGACATCTCATGTCCATGGCTAGGAAACTTTGACCATCTTTGATCAACAAGCTAGTCAATTAGAGGCATACTAGGGACATGGTGTTGTCTATGTATCCACACATGTATCTGAGTTTCCGTTCAATACAATTCTCGCATGGATAATAAAGGATGATCACGAACAAGGAAATATAATAATAACCACTTTATTATTGCCTCTAGGGCATATTTCCAACAGTCTCCCACTTGCACTAGAGTCAATAATCTAGCGCACATCGCTACGTGATTTACATTGTTACGAATCTCACACCCAATGAGTTCTGGGGTTCGATCATGTTTTAGTCAACAGGTCTGCGACATTCAGATCCATGTGTACTTTGCAAATCTCCATGGCATATTGTAGATACTCCTACCATGCTCCACTCGGAGATATTCCAAATGGTTGCTCCACTATATGTATCTGGATTGCTACTAACAGTCGTCCGGATTGGTGTTAAAGCTTGCATCGATGTAACCCTTTACGATGAACTCTTTATCACCTCCATAATCAAGAAATATTTCCTTACTCCTCTATTTGCTAAGGATAACTTTGACCGTTTTCCAGTGATCCACTCCTGGATGACTCTTGTACCCCTTGACAGACTCATGGCAAGGCACACACAGGTGCGGTACACATCATGGCATACTATATAGAGCCTATGGCTAAACAATAGGGGACGACCTTCGTCCTTTCTCTTTCTTCTGCCATGGTCGAGCTTTTGAGTCTTACTCAACTTCACACCTTACAAATCAGGCAAGAACTCCTTCTTTGATTGATCCATTTTGTACTCTTTCAAAATCTTGTCAAGGTATGTACCCATTGAATGTCTCATCAAGCATCTTGATCTATCTCTATAGATCTTGATGCCCAACATTTAAGTAGCTTTATCCAGGTCTTCCTTTGAAAAACTCTTTTCAAACACCCGTTTATTCTTTCCAAAAATTCTACATCATTTCCAATCAACAATATGTCAACCACATACACTTATCAGAAATTCTATAGTGCTCCCACTCACTTTCTTGTAAATACAAGTTTCTCAAAGACTTTGTATAAACCCAAAAACTTGGATCTCCTCATCAAAGAGTATATTCCAACTCCGAGATGCTGGCTCCATCCCATAGAAGGATTGTTGGAGCTTGCACACCTTTTAGCATCCTTAGGACTAACAAAACCTTCTGGTTGTATCACATACAACCTTTCCTCAAGGAAACCGTTAAGGAAACTATGTTTTAACATCCATCTGCCATATCATGATTGAAAAATGCAGCAACTGCTAACATAATTCCAACAGACTTTAGCATTGCTACGGGTGAGAAAGTCTCATTGTAGTCAACTCCTTGAACTTGTCGAAAACTTCTTTGCGACAAGTCGAGCATCATAAATGGTGACATTCACCATCGGCATCTATCTTCTTCTTAAAGGTCCATTTCTACTCAACGACCTGTCGTTCAACTGGCAAGTCTACCAAAGTCCATACTTGGTTTTCATACATGGATCCAATCTCGGATTTCATGGCTCCTAGCCATTTGTTGGAACATGGGCCCGCCATCGCTTCTTCATAGCTCGTAGGTTCACTGTTGTCTAACAACATGACCTCCAAAACAGGATTGATGCACCACTAAGGGGCGGTACGAGTCCTTGTCGACCTACGAGCTTCGGTAGTAACTTGATCCTAAGCTTAATGATCATTATAATTTTCTTCATCTTCACTTGGTGTAGGCGTCGCGGAAACATCTTTCTGTGTCATGCTACTATCCAACTGAAGTGACGGTTCAACAACCTCATCAAGTTCTACTTTCCTCCCAACTCAATTTTTTCGAGAGAAACTCTTTCTCGAGAAAGGACCTGTTTTAGCAACAAACACTTTGCCCTCGGATCTGAGATAGAAGGTATACCAAGCTGTTTCCTTAGGGTATCCTATGAAGATGCACCTTTCCACTTTGGGTTTGAGCTTATCAGACATAAGTGTCACATTCCCAAACTCTGAGAAATGACAGCTTAGGTTTCTGCAAACCATAATTCATACGTTGTCATCTCAACGGATTTAGATGGTGCCCTATTTAAGGTGAATGTAGTTGTCTCTAATGCATGACCTCAAAATGATAGTGTCAAAACAATAAGAGACATCATAGTACGTACCATATCCAATAGAGCACGACTACGACGTTCGGACACACCATCACACTATGGTGCTCCAGGCGGCATGAGTTGTGAAACAACTTCCAAATTGTCCTAAGTTGTATACCAAACTCGTAACTCAGATATTCACCTCCACGATCATATCGTAGACATTTTCTATTCTTGTCACAATGATCTCAAACTTCACTCTGAATTTGTTTGAACTTTTCAAACGAGTCAGGCTTGTGTTTCATTAAGTAAATATACCCATATATACTCAAATCACCACTGAAGGTAAGAGAATAACGATATCCACCGCACGCTAAAACACTCATTGGACCGCATACATCAACATGTATCAATTACAATAAGTCACTTGCCCGATCCATCATACCGAAAACGGGGTCTTGGTCATCTTGCCCAAGAGGCATGGTCTGCATGTATCAACCAATTCGAAATCGAGTGAGTCCAAAGATCCATTAGCATGCAGTTTCTTCATGCGCTTTACACCAATATGACCTTTAGCGTCAGTGCCACAAGTATGTGGTACTATCATTATTAACTTTGCATCTTTTGGCATCAATATTATGAACATGTCTATTACTATGATCGAGATTCAATAAACCATTCTCATTAGGTGCATGACCATTGAAGGTATTATTCATGTAAACAGAATAACCACTATTCTCTAACTTAAATGAATAACCGTATTGCAATAAACACGATCTAATCACGTTCATGCTCAATGCAAACACCAAATAACATTTATCTAGATTCATCACTAATCCTGAAGGTAGAGAGAGCGTGCAATGGTGATCACATCAACCTTGGAAACACTTCCAACACACATTGTCACCTCACCCTTAGCTAGTCTCCATTTATTCCGTAGCTTTTACTTCGAGTTACCAACTGCTACCTCTTGAGCGTGCTTTTGTTTTCCCTTGAAGAGGAAAGGGTGATGCAGCGAAGTAGATAAGTATTTCCCTTAGTTGTTGAAAACCAAGGTATCAATCCAGTAGGAGGAACAAGCAAGTCACCAATGGATGCACCTACACAAACAATCAAAATCTTGCACCCAACGCTACAAAGGGTTTGTCAATCCCTTCATGATTATTTGCAAGGATTGGATCCAATAGAGATAGATGTACATGAGAACGAAAAGTAAAAGGTAGATGAATTGCAGAAAATTATTTTTTGTATTTTTGGTTTATAGATCAGAAAGTTTATTATCCAAAGCAGACCCAGGGGGCATAGGTTTCACTAGAGGCTTCTCTCTCGAAGGAAAATATCATGGTGGTTAAACAAATTACTGTCAAGCAATTGATAGAAAAGCGAATAATCATGTAGTTATACAAGGCAATGATCATGCATATAGGCATCACGTCTGTATCAAGTAGACCAAAACGATTCTACATCTACTGCTATTACTCAACACATCTACCGACTCATGCCTGCATCTAGAGTATTAAGTTCATGAAGAACAGGGTAACACATTAAGAAATATGACATGATGTAGAGGGATAAACCCAAGCAATATGATGAAAACCCCATCTTGTTACCCTTGATGGCAACAATACATACGTGCCTCGCTACCCCTACTATGTCACTGGGTGAGGACACCACAAGATTGAACACAAAACCAAGAACTTCTCCCATTGCAAGAATTACCAATCTAGTTGGCCAAACCAAACCAATAACTCGAAGAGACTTGCAAGGATATGAAATCATGCATATAAGAATTCAGAGGAGATTCAAATAATATTCAAGTGAGTGGGAGCACTATAGAATTTCTGATAAGTATATGTGGATGACATATTGTTGTTCAGAAATAATGTAGAGTTTCTGGAAAGCATAAAACGGTTATTTGGAAAGTGATTTTCAAAGGAAGACCTGGATAAAGCTACCTAATTGTTGAGCATCAAAATCTATAGAGATAGATCAAGATGCTTGATGAGACTTTCAATGAGTGCATACCTTCACAAGATTTTGAAAGAGTTCAAAATGGATCAGCCAGAGAAATAGCTCTCGTCTGATTTGTAAGGTGTGAAGTTGAGTGAGACTCAAAGCTCGACAACGGCAGAAGAAAGAGAAAGGACGAACGTCGTCCCCTATGCCTTAGCCATAGGCTCTATATTATGCCATGCTATGTACCGCACCTATGTGTGCCTTGCCGTGAGTCTGTCAAGGGGTACAAGAGTGGTCCAGGAGTGGATCACTGGACAGCGGTCGGAATTATCCTTAGGAACCAGAGGACTAAGGAAATGTTTCTTGATTATGGAGGTGATAAAGAGTTCGTCGTAAAGAGTTGCGTCGATGCAAGCTTTAACACCTATCCGGATGACTAGTAGTAGCAATCTGGATACGTATAGTGGAGCAGCCATTTGGAAATAGTACCAAGTGGAGTGTGGTAGCAGTGTTTACGGTTTGACATAGAGATATGCAAAGTACACACGGATCTGAATATCGCAGGCCCGTTGACTATAAGACCTCTCTCACATGCAAAGCATGATCGAGCCCCAGAACTCATTGGGTGTTAGATTCATAACAATGCGAATCACATGGTGATGTGAACTAGATTATTGACTCTAGTGCAAGTGGGAGACTGTTGGAAATATGCCCTAGAGGCAATAATAAATTAGTTATTATCATATTTCCTTGTTCATGATAATCGTTTATTATCCATGCTATAATTGTATTTATCGGAGACTTAAATGCATGTGTGGATACATAGACAAAACCATGTCCCTAGTATGCCTCTAATGGACTAGCTCGTTGATCAAAGGATGGTTAAGGTTTCCTAGCCATGGACATGAGATGTCATTTGATAACGGGATCACATCATTAGGAGAATGATGTGATGGATAAGACCCAAACTACAAACATAGCATATGATCGTGTCAGTTTATTGCTACTGTTTTCTCCATGTCAAGTATATGTTCCTATGACCATGAGATCATGCAACTCACGGATATCGGAGGAGTGCCTTGTGTGTATCAAACGTCGCAACGTAACTGGGTGACTATAAAGCTGCTCTACAGGTATCTCCGATGGTGTCTGTTGAGTTGGCATGGATCGAGACTGGGATTTGTTACTCCGTGTAACGGAGAGGTATCTCGGGGCCCACTCGGTAATGCAACATCACAATAAGCCTTGCAAGCAATGTGACTAATTGTTAGTTGCGGGATCTTGTATTACGGAACGAGTAAAGAGACTTGCCGGTAACGAGGTTGAACTAGGTATGGAGATACCGACGATCGAATCTCGGGCAAGTAACATACCGAAGAACAAAGGGAACGATATACGGGATTAACTGAATCCTTGACATAGAGGTTCGACCGATAAAGATCTTCGTAGAATATGTAGGAACCAATGTGGACGTCCAGGTGCCGCCATTGGTTATTGACCGTAGAGGTGTCTCGGTCATGTCTACATAGTTCTCGAACCCGCAGGGTCTACACACTTAAGGTTCAGTGATGTTTCGGTAGTGTAGAGTTATGTATGGTGGTGACCGAAGGTTGTTCGGAGTCCCGGATGAGATCCCGGACTTCACGAGGAGCTCCGGAATGGTCCGGAGGTAAAGATTCATATATAGGAAGTCCCAGTTTGGTTTCCGGAAAAGTTCCGGGCTCATCGGTAGTGTACCGGGAGTATCGGTATTGTACCGGGAGTGCCGGTAGTGTACCGGAGGACCTCCGGGAGGGGTATTTCGACCCCAAGAGGTCCATGGGCTGTGGGAGAACAATAACCAGCCCTTAGTGGGCTGGGAAAACAGCCACAAAGGCCCATGGCGCAGGAGAGAAAGTCCTAAAGCAAAAAGTGGAAAATCAGCCAATAGGAGGCAATCCTACTCCAACTAGGATTGGAGGTGAAGTAGGATTGCTCCCACCTCCTATTTCGGCCAACCCAAAGGCCTTGGCTGCCTCTCCTCTCCTCTCCTCCTATATAGTAGTGGATTGGGTGGTTTTTGGACAGAATTTCCGGCCACGTGCTACCCGTTTCACCGGTGCACAGTTTCTCCTCTAGATCGGTTTTCCGCAGCGCTTAGGCGAAGCCCTGCCGAAATCACTCCACCACCATCACCGGAGCACCGTCACGCTGCCGGTGAACTCTCTCTCCTCTCCACCTCCTCTCGCTGGATCGAGACGGTGGAGATCGTCATCAAGCTGCACGTGTGCTGAACGCGGAGGTGTCGTCCGTTCGGCGCTAGATCGGAAGGACCGTGATCGAGATCGCGAGACAGTTCGTGATGAGATCGCGGAACGGATCGTGATGAGTTCGCGGGACAGATCGTGATCAAGATCGTGAGACGGATTGTGATGAGATCGCGGGACGGATCGTGATGAGTTCATGGGACGGATCGTGATTGGATCGCGGGACGGATCGTGATGAGATCGCGGGACGCTCGGCGATTTGGATCGCGAAGATGTTCGACTACACCAACCGCGTTTCTTAACGCTTCCCACTTAGCGATCTACAAGGGTATGTAGATCCACTCTCCCTCTCGTAGATGCTCATCACCATGGATAGGTTTGCGTGTGCGTAGGAAAAAATTTGTTTCCCATGCGACGTTCCCTAACAAGTGGGCCCTGAGATACCTCTTCATCACACGGAGTAACAAATCCCAGTCTTGATCCATATGCCAACCCAACAAACACCCTCGGAGATACCTGTAGAGCACCTTTATAGTCACCCAGTTACGTTGCGACGTTTGATACACATAAGGTACTCCTTCGGTGTCAATGAGTTGCATGATCTCATGATCGTAGGAACAGATACTTGACATGCAGAAAACTATAGCAATAAACTAACACGATCATATGCTATGTTTATAGTTTGGGTCTTGTCCATCACATCATTCTCCTAATGATATGATCCCGTTATCAAACGACATCCCATGTCCATGGCTAGGAAACTTTGACCATCTTTTATCAGCGAGCTAGTCTATTAAAGACATACTAGGGACATGGTGTTGTCTATGTATCCACTCATGTATCTGAGTTTCCGATCAATACAATTCTATCATGGATAATAAACGATTATCATGAATAAGAAAATATGATAATAACTAATTTATTATTGTCTCTACGGCATATTTCCGATATGTACCTCCCCAACCTGCAAATATGAAGGTCGTGTGGTCGTTTATGGAGCGAGCTCAATAAGTTATGGTTACCTGGAGCCATATAGCGACATTGCTTGAGTGTCATCTTGGTCTAAAATCGCTATTTTGATGGTTATTACAATGATCAGTGTCACATGATAACTTTACTAGTGTCTTATTTTCTGAAGTAAACCACACATATATGTATAAAATAATATGGTTACAACCAACACACATGGCAACAACAAGAGAGCACAAGAGAATGAAACCTTGTGGGAACTTTGTAGATAACACCCCTACAAAAGAAAATATTAGGTGTGTCCTTGGAGTTTCCTACAAAAGCCAATATAGCCGCATACGATCGGAAAACTAGTGACAGTGAGGTGTGCGCTATTGATCCATCAGAGCCAAAACAATCCATTGGGTTGATGAAGAGGGTTAGCCAATGTCGGAGCTGATGTGTTTGTGGCACGTCAACCAGGTGCTTGTCCACGTGCTTCTTGGACCCTTGATCTACAGCAGCAATCTGACCACGTCAGAGCAAGACGTCGGATCGGCCTTCTAACAACCATGTGAAAATCTCCAGCATTGCCAAAAACTCCCATGCACTAACACGAAAACGACTAGGACGACAACCTCCAATCATGCTACTGAAACAGTCTCCACCACGATGGTGCAGGCGACGCTATAGAACCGCGATTGGAGTCGGAAGAAAACATACCCTGGTGTTGCCTTCGCGCCTTGCCGGTAGCACTAGCACCTATGCATACTAGATTCTCCATCAGGAAAGATAGACGGAAGATAAAGCCTACAAACTCCTCCTTATTGATGTCATGGCTGCCACAACGGCATAGTCGCAGTTGGGGAAGACTTATCAGACATTTGGTCGCCGCTACCACCAAAACGGCAACACTGGACTCACACTCCGACTCACTACATGGAAATTGTAAACAATGTTCCATGGTGCATAACGTTGCAGTCATCAGTTTTATGTAGTTCATTGGGCACCTCAGTGTATCATAATGTTACTTTGTTTGCCAACGGGCGTCAGGCTGATGCATATAGAAATTGTCAGCAATTTAACGTTACAGATTTATTATTATACTTCATTATTATCATGTTTATTAGGTTGTTTCGTGTTTTATAGTGCATCACTTTCTTTCACGTGTAAACCAAGTTTTGGAATTCAAAACTTGTTAAACACAGTATATTCAAGGCTGCTTTTGTATCGAAGTCATTGTCGCAGTAAAACACAAATATAAAAACGAACATGAATACGACTTTCAATTCAAAAGATATAATTTGAACTAAATGGAGTAATCTCTCACAAAAGCGTGCCTAAAATAAAGGTAGTTGATGGGCTGACAAATTAGAGAGCAATATTTCTCCTTATAACCAATACTCACCTGGAATCTTAAACGGGATAGACGAGTGAAACAAGCACGGGGCCTCTCATACATGGTAGAATAGCTTTTCCCGTCTCTATTAGGGGGAGGATGCACTTAATTTATTTATGTTTGAGAGGAAGGAGTATGTAGTTAATTACCTGGTAGACCACGGTCAGTCATTGTATTGCTTAAAGCCTCACTAGATCCCGTCATCCATGCTAATGTGTGTGTGAAGTGTGAACCGATGCTGCCCTGCTTATAATTAATTGACGGTCGTGTAATTCAGAGCTCTAACAGGTACTGCCAACTGCAAAAGTGCAATGTGTGCTACACTACAGTTTAGAGGAGTGTCAGTTTTCTTAATTTCTTTGTCTCATTCCAACCGTGCGCTAGCTATTCGATCGACACAACAAAGACTCGATCAAGCTGAGCGTGTGGGAGAAGAGAAGAGAAGCAGCGTGGAGTAACTTTTCGTGACGCGAGCACGTCCGTCAATGTGTTACCGTGGTCGGGCTACGTGTTTTTTTACTTCTCCTTTTCGTCGGAAGTTAGACCAACTTCAATGAGACGATCCATTTCGTCCGTCGTTGTCTGTTTAGATCGACGCGGACACAAAAGGTGGCCTAACGCGCCGATCCAACGGACGCGCGTTCGCTTTTCGTTCGCGGACGACCCATTTTCGGTTCATTTTTGAGCCGGATTTGCGTCGGCGTGGACACGAGACGGACGCGCGCGCGCTTGCCCTCTCCCCTCCTCGGCCTCGCTGGTCGGTGGCACATTGGCCTCCCCTATTCCCCCAGCTAACAGCAACCCTCGCCCGCCTTCTTCGTCGCTGATGTCGCCGCCTCCATATCCGCCCATTTTTGCCGGCGACTCGGCCCTGCCGCCGCCTTCACATCCGCCCAGCAACGCCGCCCACTCCCCCAGTCGCCCGCCACCGCCATTTTGCCGTCGGGGAGCAAACTGCTTCCCACCGCCGCTCCCCCCACCGCACAGCCGCCCGCGACCAAGAAGCCGCCTCACCGCCCCGACCAGACCCGACCGGCACGCTCGTCGGACGCCGGCAGGGCAGCTAGCTGGTCCGTGCCCGCCGCAACTCCTAATGTGAACTGGAGTCCGATCTTTCGATGAGAGTGGAGATAACTACGATTTTTGGTGGACTTGACCCTCACGATCCGGCTACCAACCGTACAGGAAGAACCTACACGACGGATATCCACGGCAATCGCTGAACCAACACGGTGTTATCGACCGAGTCAACGACGCGATCGACCTATCCACGAGGGATTTTTCCTGCAAGCAAATCGAAGAACATGCAAGAAAATAATAACCAAGCAATCTAAAATTGCGAATATGCTAGATGAATAAATCTCACAAGATAAAATATTTGAGGTTCCGATAGAATGTCTTGACGGTCGCGCTAGGCGATACGAGCGAAGATAAATAAAAGTAGCAATAGCTAAACTTTTCTAAACAAAACCTAAATCTAAACCCTAACAGATAGACTGCTATTTATTAACACAGACATGCGTGGGCGAGTCGGTTGGATTGTACGTCCGTCCGTCCGTCGTAACACACGACGCTGGGCCATACAAAGGCCTGACGCGGTATGATGGTGGTGGTTGGCTTTGGTTGTCCCGTCCTGGTGTACGTGTTCGGCACCAACACGATTACTCCTTTTGTTAATTTAGTCAAAACAAAATTGCCTGACTTTTGGACCGTTCGCTTCTTGTTCATCATGCATAATGGATGTGATGAAATCTTGGTTCACTTGTGGAGGCCATGCATGCAAGGACCGTGAAACGCATGCATGCAAGGAATGTTGTTCTCTTTTGATTGATCTTCTTATTCCTTCGTTCCTAACTACAAATAAACTGAAATATGAGTGTAATATCATATTCACGTCAATTAAATCATATGTAAAGGGAAACAATTGTACCTGCTCATTTGTTTGTCTTGCACGCACTCTAGTCAAAGATGTATCTTTAGTATTCATGTACATATCATCCTCCCCTTCTCGAAAACAAAGCCGTCCTCGACTTTCATCTATCTCAAATGCATCATAGAGCGAAGAAAAAATAGATGCAATGTATATATGCCGTTTCAAAGGCATTAGCTCAGGAGGATGAGATAAATTTGTAATGGCACCGTTATGAATATGATGATAAATTTTCTCATGGCGGGGCATAACATTGTGAATATCATGAAAAAATTCATTCCTAACACAATCTGGATATGAATTATTGTGATGCAGACTAGCAATCTGGGTACATAGTGTGTCCAAATCAGAAGTTGGGACACTCAACGGATTTTTTTCAGAATTAATAGCAAGCATACTATGTGTAGTATGATCCGTTGACTTAGCTTTCACATCACTTATTATTTCATCAGGTGTCATAGGAAGCAAGTTAATGGTTTTTCCTTCAAACACTAGAGTATACGAATTTGTTCTACCATGATGGATAACATTATTATCATATTGCCAAGGTCGACCTAACAATAAAGAACATGCTTGCATAGGAACGATATCACAATCAACATAATCATGGTAAGAACCAAGTGTAAAATTGACTCTCACACGACGGGTTACCTTCAACTTATCACATTCGTTGAACCATTGAATGTAATATGGATGGGGGTGTCTCGTCGTGGTGAGGCAAAGCTTCTCTACCATCTCTATACTCGCCAAATTATTGCAGCTTCCACCATCAATGATTACACGAACAGAATGCCCTTTGACAACAAACTTAGTTTGAAAAAGATTATGGTGTTGAGACATCTCAGCATGTCCCAGCTGGGCACTTAGTACTCGCATGGTTACAAGACTTGGGTATTTATCTGCCATGTCAGCATGACAATGTATCTCCTCCAAGTCATGCGCCTTAGTGTCACCTGCATTATTAGTGGCGAGCATAGCACGTGTATCTTCATCTAAATCACTACCTGAGGAGTACTCACTATCTTCCCGCACAATGAATGTACGTTTATTTGGGCAGTCCTTCATCAAGTGCCCGCCACCTTTGCATATATGACACTTCATGTCCCTTGTGCGTCCAGTCGATGTGGTAGGTGAGAAAGACATTGCCTTCGAAGCCTCGGAGGATTGTGGAACTGATTTTGAACTTGGTGGATGTGCACCATTGTTCAAGATAAGTGGCGTTGTCTCAGTTGTGGATGGAACAGTGGGAGAAGGTGTCCATGATGAACGGCGACCCGCAGAAAAGTTACCTCGTCCCTTGTTGTAGCGTCCATGTACTTCCCTTTCAGCTTTCCAAGCAAAATGAAACAAACGAGTAATAGAATTGTACTCCTTATAGTCTAGTATATCCTGAATATCACAATTCAAACCACCTAAAAATCTAGCCATCATAGCATTGTCGGTTTCAACTAATCCACATCGCATTAAGCCAGTTTGCAATGCTTGGTAATAATCCTCTACAGAACTACTACCTTGTTTTAAACGTCGCAATTTATCCAGTTTGTCACGAGCATAATATGAAGGAACATAACGTTGTCGCATAGCTCGTTTTAAAGCACCCCAAGTAGTAGGTATATTGTTTGCATTAGCACGGCAATACTCGCTCCACCAAATAGAAGCGAAGTTTGTAAATTCACTAGTGGCTTCCCTAACTCTTTGGCTCTCGGGAATATCATGACATGCAAAATTTTGTTCAACTGAAAGTTCCCAATCAAGATAAACATCTGGATCATATTTACCATTGTAAGCAGGCATAGTAAATTTAATTTTAGCACTAGAGTGTCCATGATCTCTAACATCATACCTGTGTGGATCTCGTGCCATACCTTGACGGTTGAAACATAGATGTCGATGATCACGGTCATTGTGGCGGTTGACCATTTGGTCATCTTCGGTGTCACCATAATAAGCCCCATAGTTCTCCCCATGTTCCTCATTGGCGCGTGGATGGGGTTGTTGGTGCTGGTTAATGGTAGTAGCATTGGTGACCGTAGTTGGGTGTTCAGGATGACCCACGAGCACACGTCGAGTGCGAGAATTAACGGCGACATCCGTGGAGTTGCGAGGAGCAGCGTTGTTGTTGATAACGAGTGCACTCTACAACCCATCCAGACGTGACAAGATGTCCTGTAGATGTGTGTTGGCAACACCTTGTGCATCCTCTATGGCCTTGAGCCTCTTTTCTGCCTCAATCCGAGCACCCTCAAGTTGGGCGAGGCGCTCGTTGGTAACCTTCACATCCACGCTTAGGCCCTCAAGCGTGGGTTCAGTCCCTGCCATTGTTAGTGATAGAGAGAGAGAAAAATACACAGTGTATAATGCCTATCAACTAGTAGGACGTGGTGGAAAAAAAACTCGCTCACACTCAAACTTAGTATCAAATTCTTACTTGTTCTTACCAATGCAACAGGTGGTGATCGGCGCGATGGTGTTGGCTTCAAACAACCGATGAAGATTGGATGGAGCGATAACCAAGAATCAGTAGAATCAGGACCTGTATTTATTGGTAGGAAAAGGTGTAGCTTCGCAAAGGCTTCTCAACTCACAATATTAGTGGCACAATTTAGCAAAAAGCAATGCAATTTGAATAATTGCTCAAACTCCTAACTAGTGCTGGCAATCGACTAGAAAGAAAGAAAACAATCTAAGCCCAGATACTGAATCAAAGGAGTGAAAGCCGGTGAAAACATGATAGCTCTAAGTAGCTAGATATAAGTGAAGTATAAACAACAGTGAAGAGTAGCCAAGAGCAAAAAAAATTCAGCAAATCCCACGTATCAAAAGATGGTAACCGGCCGTAAGCTCTTTTTTTTCTTGCCTTCTCTTCTCTGTTTTTTTTCACCTCTTTTTTTTCTGTGCTCTTTGTTTTTTTCGCTCTCTGTTTTTTTTTCTTTTTCTTTTTACCAGGCGGTTACCAACAAGTATACGCACGGACGGAGATAGAACTAATAAGAAACTTGTGTGCTCTTAGAGATGCAAAAGCAAACTGCACAACACAACTCACGGTGATGGGTGATGGAACGTGTGCTAAAAGAGGTGATGGGTGATGGAACGTGTGCTAATAGTGGTGGAAGTAATCAAGTACTGATGGATGACCGGATAGGATCGGGATGCTCCTGTCTAGCGGCCGGAAGCTGGGACGTGCGCGCCGCAGCACCGAAACAATTTTTTAAGGCGAATGGAACGTGGGGTGCAGGTACAGCTTGCGCAGGCGCGTGTGCAAAACTGAATACACCGGAAAAGCGGCGAACGATGCGGCAGGCGGATGGACTGGTGTGGCGCGCAACCGAACAAAGGAAGATTCGTCTTTCGTTTACCTGTTCAGATCACGGACGAATTTGCGGCGAAAAATATTGTGGACAAAAACAAAGTTCGATCTAGTAGAGAATATCGGACTAATCTAGACCAGCACTAGTATTAGATGAATGCAACCAAAAATTCAACTACACAAATACTAGATACAAAAATTGCTAAAGGCTAAAAAGATAGGTACAGCGGATGAACTAATCTAATTTTTTGGCTTTTTGTGGGTTGTAGGACCGAAAAACAATCTAACCTATTAAAACTGTAAATCTCTCACCGATAACCCTTGAAATTGATACCACTTGATGCGAACTGGAGTCCGATCTTTCGATGAGAGTGGAGATAACTACGATTTTTGATGGACTTGACCTTCACGATCCGGCTACCAACCGTACAGAAAGAACCGTATACGACTGATATCCATGGCAATCGCTGAACCAACTCCACGGTGTTATCGACCGAGCCAACGACGCGATCGACCTATCCACGAGAGATTTTTCCTGCAAGCAAATCGAAGAACATGCAAGAAAATAATAACCAAGCAATCTAAAATTACGGATATGCTAGATGAATAAATCTCACAAGATAAAATATTTGAGGTTCCGATAGGATGTCTTGACGGTCGCACTAGTCGATACGAGCGAAGATAAATAAAAGTAACAATAGCTAAACTTCTCTAAACAAAACCTAAATCTAAACCCTAACAGATAGGCTGCTATTTATTAACACAGACGAAGTGTGGGCGAGTCGGTTTGACTGTACGTCCGTCCGTCCGTCGTAACACACGACGCTGGGTCGTATAAAGGCCTGACGCGGTATGATGGTGGTGGTTGGCCTTGGTTGTCCCGTCCTGGTGTACGTGTTCGGCACCAACACGATTGCTCCTTTTGTTAATTTAGTCAAAACAAATTTGCCTGACTTTTGGACCGTTCGCTTCTTGCTCATCATGCATGATGGATGTGATGAAATCTTGGTTCACTTGTGGAGGCCATGCATGCAAGGACCGTGAAACGCATGCATGCAAGGAATGTTGTTCTCTTTTGATTGATCTTCTTATTCCTTCGTTCCTAACTACAAATAAACTGAAATATGAGTGTAATATCATATTCACGTCAATTAAATCATATGTAAAGAGAAACGATTGTATCTGGCCATTTGTTTGTCTCGCACGCACTCTAGTCAAAGATGTATCTTTAGTATTCATGTACATATCAACTCCGCTTGCCGGTCGTCTCCTTCTTCGACGCATGCAAGCTGTTCGACGGTTGCCAAGGTACGAAATGGGCTCCGCCGACGAGTTCTTCTTCCACAATTTCCTTTGCGATTCCGACGATTCGTCGTCCGACGACGAGGAGGAGATATTGGCTGCCGTGTTGGTCCATCACCACCTAAACGGATAGCGTACGTTGTTCCGTGGCTCCATTCCGGGCCACCTTTCGGCGTTGAATCGCAACCGAGAGAGTGGGCATTTCCTTCTCTGGAAGGACTACTTTGATACAACAAACCCGCTATTCAAACATCAAAAATTCTGCCGCCGTTTTCGTATGAGTAGGCATGTTTTCAACCGTATTAGAGAGGGAGTGGTCGGCTATGATGACTATTTCGAGTGCAAAGAGGATGCCGTCGGCAAGATTGGTTTCTTCTCTTATCAGAAATGCACTGCGCCATCCGAATGCTTGCATATAGAGTGCACGGTGATCTCATTGGCGAGTACGTCCGTATGAGCGAGTCTAACATGCCTAGAGTCCATGTATAATTTTTGCAAGGCTGTTATTGCTATGTTTGGCCCTGAGTACTTGAGAGAGCCGACAACTGAAGATACAACCCGTTTGTTGGCGATGAATGCCAGAAGGGACTTCCCAGGGATGCTTGGCAGCATAGACTGCATGCACTGGAAGTGGAAGAACTGTTCTTCTGCTTGGCAAGGGCAGTATAAGGGACATGTCAGGGCTTGCACTGTCATACTAAAGGCCGTGGCGTCTCAAGATCTCTGGATCTGGCACTGTTTCTTTGGAATGGCTGGATCACACAATGATATCAACGTGCTTCAGCGCTCGCAGTGTTTGTTAGGCTTGCCAAAGGCAACAGCCCACCTGTGAACTTTACTGTCAACGGACACAACTACGACAAAGGATACTACCTGGGTGACGGTATCTATCCTCAGTGGACCACTATTGTCAAGACAATACCCAACCCTATCAGAGAGAAGAGGAAAAGATTTGCCCAAGAGCAAGAGAATGCTAGGAAGGATGTCGAGCATGCCTTTGGTGTTTTGCAATCTCGATGGGGCATCGTTCGGTATCCTGCTAATACCTGGAGCACGCAGAAAATGTGGGAGGTGATGACTGCTTGGTGATCATGCACAATATGATCGTAGAAGACGAGCGCCCGGAACGTCTGTACGATAAAGGCTTTCAGTTTCAGGGCGAGAATGTTGTGCCTGAGCATGGAGTAGCGGCAACGTTTGAACAGTTCACCCAATTTCATGAAGACATGCGTGCTTGGAAAACTCATGTGCAGATGCAAAATGATTTGGTTGAACATATGTGGACTCATGTTGGCAACCAATAGATGTATCTTCTTTTATTCGTTTGCAAAAATGTATGAAACATTCTTATTTGTATCCGGCTTGTAAAACTATACTATTTTATTTGGTAAACTATGTTATTTAACAATATGTTTGAATGCAAATCAATATAATATTGGACGGCCAGCCGACACATATGGGTCGGCGCGTTGCCGGCCCAAATCTAAAAAAGAACGGACGCCGGACCAAAAACTTTTACGTACTAGCGACGGTTGCCTAAAAACATGGGAGCACTTATATAAATCTAAATAAACTACTAGTAGACGGTTGGCTTGATTAGTACGTATTCCTTCCGTCTGAAATTACTTGTTAATAAAATAGAAACAAAATAGATGTATTTAAAAATAAAATACGTTTAGATACATCTATTTTTATGACAAGTAATTCCGGACGAAGGGAGTATAAAAATATAAAGCATTTGTATAGTTTAAATTGAACTGCAAAAACATCTTATATTTTGGTACAGAGATAG
Source organism: Hordeum marinum (assembly GCA_022496015.1). Lineage (NCBI taxonomy): Eukaryota > Viridiplantae > Streptophyta > Magnoliopsida > Poales > Poaceae > Hordeum > Hordeum marinum. The sequence continues at coordinate 390,718,007 of CM039676.1, read as the reverse complement.
TATAAGATGTTCTAGTTTTTGTATGAATCGAATGTATATAGAAATATTTTAGCTAGTGAGTGTTCACTCGTTTCAGCTTCTATGTGATTCATATTAAAATATTCAAAACATCCTTATATTTATGAAAGGAGGGAGTATATGATTAATTCGAAAATCATTTGACACGTGCAGTAGTAGTACTACGGTGTACACCGGTCCATGCATGCATGCAGATCTTCAGCAACTGCATGCGAGTGCATAGTGCCCATCTTCGCGCACGGTTTCCTTATTCTTTTTGTCTCCAAACAGCGTGTTATAGATTAAGATAATATACACGTTCGCAAGTAAGCCGCCCTCGTGATCCTTTTCATGTTCGTTTTAGCCTTTCGGTCCAACGCTACATGCATGCATGTACGCAGAGGCGCCCGCCTATTGCCTCTTTCCAGGGGGCGGGAATCAGCGACTAAAAACACCTTAATAACCATGTGAATGCTCCATTGATTTCCTTTTTCCAAAAGCAATTCATCATGGGCAAAAACAATTCTGGAAAGGTCCATGGGGATATTGTTGATCTCTTTCTTCTTCAATGGGACAAAGCCACCAAACATCCCATCTAGAACGCGGCAACGTTGTAAATGTGAAAAGACACGATCGCTCGAACGATCCGGACGCCGGACGACGAAGCCAGTAGTGGTGCTTGACTGCTCCCGCTCGCCGTCGATGTCAAACGAATCCTGGACCATTGAACGTACGGACGCGCGCGAGCGCCGGCTGGCTGCGACTTGGCAGGACGAACAAGAGCCGGCGGCCGCCGTCACCAACCCCGTTCAGTGATCTGATTACAATCGCTACACGTAACGCTCCGACTGGATTCTTCCCTCGCCGTCGGCCAAAGGTCATTTTCGTTCTACCCAGCACGAAAAGGATCCGTCCTAGGGGCAGCGGTTTCATGGGCTGAATGAAACACACGAATGTTTGGTCAGAGAAAAAAAAAGTCAAGGACAAATGGTCTCAGGTCGCCCCCAAGTTGGACATTCCCCCTCGCCGGCGTCGGCGTCGGCTAGGAACACGACGGGTGCACCTGTCGTCGGTAGTTATTAGCGTCCACACGTAGTGAATTTCTTCGACAGGATAGCAGGCAGATTTGTCTCGAAGTTAACCAAGTCCACGACTGACTTTGCCGTTCTCTGCAGGTCGTAATCAGGTCTTCTTTTACCGCCGGTACATGGGTAATTATACAGCGAATTGTGATGCTAAACCAGAATTTATTTATTTATTGCGGGTAAACTCTTGTATTACTCAAATCACGTTGTCCTTACAATCAGATTTGGCTAACTCTAAAGAATCTACCAGACCAAAACGAATCCAGGTCATCATCCTAACCTCTAGTCTAGCAAATTTAGCTATGGCCAACCTTATTTTGATTGCGATTTACTCCCTCCGCTCCTAAATATTTGTCCTTTTAGAGATTTTACTATGAACTACATACGGATGTATATAGACATAATTTAGAGTGTAGATTCATTTATTTTGCTTTGTATGTAGTCCATAGTTGAATCTCTATAAAGACAAATATTTAGGAACGGAGGGAGTACATGAGTACAACAGGAATCACGAAAACACATAAGGTGCCTAATATCCCTAACTATAGAAGAATAAATCAATCTATGAAGATCCGAAACATGAATCAGCTTCACAGCGATGACAAAGTCCATCAATTATAATTGGCAAGTTACTCCTCTGAATGCCAAAGGACTGTCCTTCCATGCAAGCACAAAGTTTAGCTTCAAGTGCTTCCTGGCAAGAGAAGAGTTGTCTATACGCTGAGTAAATAATGCGATTTCTACCATCTCGTGGCACCATACCAGCTCTAGCCGTGCCATCCTCTGCAAATGATCCCTCGGTATTTCGTTTCACCTGTCCTCGCGTTGGCGGACACCACACGCTATAGTTTAGATTTCAAGTGAATTCCACTTTTTACTTTGTAATTGTACATTTGTGACACATATTACCCCACTTGGTGGAACTTCTATCAAAATATTAGATTTTGAGGACTTTTAACACGGTTTTACCCCGATTTTGTATTTTGCTTATTTATGTTGTATAGGATCAAGACGTTGTGTTAATGATTCGTAAAAAGTGTGTAAAGATCAAAGGGCGTCATTGAAGATCATGTCGAGACTTCTTATATCCATATATTTCATTCCTTTTTAAACCCCAGATGTCACCTCACACCTTGTCTAATAGACATGCATCAAAAAATGAGGGTTCAAAGCTTCTAAAAGGGGTACTCTAGATGAATTTCCACTCAACGGGGTAATGTTGTCATAAATGCATATCTAGGGGTTAAAATGTAGAATTCCTTAGATTTAACGTTGTCTACTCCATGCTGAAAAGCAAAGAAAGAGGAACCGACACATAATCAATGGGTAAACAAGTTAGTGTGACTTTCACCTAGCAACTCTAAAGATCTCACTTGCTATGTCTTCGATTAGCCTTGATCCCACCATCAACTTCTTTGAATTTGTGTGTAACTACCTAGGAGCATCTTGCGCTTGTCAGGTGGCAATGACTTGTTTTCCTTCCCACGGGAGCGGCCATCGTGTGGCCAAGCATAAATTGCTTTGTTTTTGCAACCAGTAGCACCCCAAGGTCGTCACCTATTTGCACTCCCAAAGATAGGAAAACGGCCTGCATTTCCAGTCCTAATTATTCTGCTCATATCATCCTTGGTCCTCGTACGAAACACGCATCACCGACCTGGATAGTCTTCACTCTTTCGAAGTTAAACTTGATGAGTGCACCATAGGAGAAAGTGTCTTGGTGGCTAGAGAAGACATGAGTAGTTGTTTAGTTAGTGAATGAAACCCTTTCATGGCAAGTTCCATTAAGATTTTCATTAGTGTAACAAGCTGATTTTTTAGGGAAAATAACACATGTATTCATAAAATAATAAGGTTACAACCAATACACAGGGCAACAACAAGAGAACATGAGAGAACGAAACCTTGTTGAAACTTTGCAGAAAACACCCCTACAAAATAAAATATCAGCTAAGTCCTTGGAGGTCCCTGCAAGAGCTAACTTAACAAATACCATCGAAAATCCAAATATACCGAGGTATATGACAAAGAGCCATCAAAGCCACAATGATCCATCTAAGTCGATGATGAGATTTAACGCGAATGTCGGAGCCCATATCTTGGTGGTGCATCGTCCGAGGGATTATCATTGTGTTTCCCGGATCCTACATTCGGCACATCGATCTGATCACGTGGAGCAAGACGCGAATCCGCCTATAACATCCATGTGCCTATTTCCAGCATGGCCGAAAACTCGCATGTGCCAACACGACTTCGACTAGGACAAGAACCACTTGCCTTGCTCCGTCAACTATCTTAACGAGCTCCACCATGGTTGTGGGGCCTCCATAGAACCAGGGTTGGAACTAGAATAAAACATAACATGGTGTTCCCACCGATGCCTCGCTAGTAGCACACGAACATACTAGCTAGGTTCTCTGCCTGAGAAGATTGGCGGAAGACAAAGCCGCAAACTCCTCCTCGACGTTACCATGGATGTCATCAAGGTGTAGCCAGCGTCAGGGAAGACTTGTTCTATGCAGGGAAGCCACTACCAAAAAAATGCTACTACTAGACACACAAACTCCAACTCTAACTCTGACACCAAAGAAGAGGATATTGCCCCCCATCTAGTCGTTGAAGCACCAATCGGAGGGAGCTAGAAGAGACCAACTGTCTCACCGGCAGACATCGAGAGAAACAGAGTTGCCCTCCTAATCACCTTATGCTCGTGGGAAAGGAAAAAACCATCTGACCTGAATTTGAGTGGGTGCTAGGCACCGATTCTAAGGCTGGGCATGATCTAGGACAATAGGAATGACAAAGGTGATATACCTACGTGCTTAAAATATGAATGAAGTCATGAGAAGATGACAAGATGCATCTCATTGGAGAAAACTACTTCAGGTGTTTCATTGCCATCTCACGGTTGCAAACTACCACACACAAATTCTTTGCACAAACAAGATTTTTCCTTAAGTATCCATTAGCTTAGTTTTTTCTTTTGATTAGTATTATTAATGGAATGTGGCCTAGAGTCTGGAAATAAACTACTTCAGGTTTAGTGTGACACTTTATTTTAAACTCACCACATGTGTATAACTATAAAAAAAGACCAACAAATATGTATCGAGAATAGTAAACATAGAGGTGATCTTGGTTACTAATTCTGATACAATCTCTCTATACCGCTGAAAAAAGTAAGCCGACCTGCTAAACGCCATACATCTTCTTTATTGGATGTGCACACCATATTACGGTTTTACCACATGCCACACTTAGTTGGTAGGTAAAACGCTCAAATTGCATTGTGGAAGTATGCACAAGCAACAAATATGCGAGGGAAGGAAAGATAGTAGAAGAAGAAGGTGGTGAAAGTAAGTAATGCACCAAGAGAAAATAGGTTCAACCACATAAATTTGAAAAGAAATATAAGATCATTATCATCTGACATTGATTTACAATTTTTTCAAATTATCAGAGCCAATCCATCATAGTTGAAAAGTCAAGAAATAACTGAAAATACAAGTGATATATTTATCACATATATCTCTTGCAAACTTGGCATAACCACCTTTGAATGTTATTTTTTAAAACAAAACAGGTGCATTAGTTAAAATCTCCCATCCAAAATGATGCACGAAATACTAGGTTCAAATTTCCAAAAACATAGTGCCAAACATCATGTTTACTGGAAACAAGTCCAGATCTTGATTAATCCACTATGTAAGTAGAAACATTCCAAGTTCTTAAAACATTTAACAACACTCGTCATCTTTTCTTACTTAGGCACAACAGTTACTATGTCATATCTGAATAAGATTCTTGACATATGACATTACTTTATTTACTAGGAAGCCATTTTTTGCTTGAACTTATTATTCGAGCTTAAGCCAAATCCGCGCCAAAATTATTTAATAAAAATCTACCACAAAATCATAGAAAAACACCTAGTATGAGGTGTAAACTTTGTTGGCGCTCTTAGCTTATTGCAATCACTCACATGAGCAATAAAACCTATGTTTCTTTATGTGAGGTTTCGGTATGCCTAAGCACTAATCGTAAGTTGCCTTGGAAGCGAACAAAATGCAAAGCAAATTATTTCAAGAGTAAAAAACAAGGTGCAATTAGTTTTTTCATGGGAACAAACAAAATGCAGTCACACAACCCTAACTACTATAGAACTTAACATGAGGAGTGTGTTAAAGAAACTTGATATGGGACTTCTTTTACAAAATTATTCTATTTTATTGATAAAGTAACTGAACCATACCAGAACATACTAATACATACATGGTCCAGGAAGATTTCGAAGAAAACCAAAATCTACATTGTTTGAAAGTACCATGAAGAAAACTAGGGAGACCAAAACTTGCATATTTTTTATTAGAAAAAAAGTTTTGAAGGGATTTATGAGTTGACCACGAATATCCTCCAAATGTAAGGGATCTCATAAATTTTCATTGCGAAGTATTACATCCCTAAACTATATTCGACATGGTGAGAACAAGAGAACATTTATAAGTTTTGATAGATGAGTTGCCAATTTAATCATAGTTGGAACAAATACCCGCTAAAGATTTTATTAGAGCAATGACAATGGCAAGATGGTGATTGTTGTATGTTTATAGAAAAGTAAATGAGTGCAGCAAATACCGAGCAATCATCAAGTATCAAGTATCTTAAAGAGGGCAACATTTATGGGAAACATAGTCATATGGGTGAATATCCCCCCCCCCCCTCCTCCTCCTTGAGTCACCTAAAACCAGCCATGTGAGTTCACTCCATATGACTATGTTGGAATGTAGGGCAACACTTATGGAAACCCCAAGGAGGCCAGGTGAAAATGTAGGCCATACAGGCGTGTGGGTCTCCTCGTCCTACCAAGGGGCCGAACTATGGCAGGTGGCCTTCTCCTTTGATGTTTTACACGAATATATTTTTGTTGGATTCTAATAGGATTTTATACTTATAGATTAGCAAAGAACATATTGCAATTCTCAAGAACCATTGTCGGCGCCGTTGGTTTTCATGGACTTCGGCGAGTTTAGAGGACAAAAACTAAGCAAAAATGTTCTGAAAAGTAGATACATTTAGCATGAATAACCCTCCTTGTTCAATGAGAACCTAATATTGCCGAACATGCGGCTGGCGGAGATCTTTATAAGCCAGGCCATACTTTTGTGGAAGAAGTCATCAACACATAAAAGAGAAACATGAGATCCACCAGCTACAACAAATTTGACAAGGCACGTCATAGCCTCAAATGGCAAATCGCCAGACATACTCTCTCGTATTAGTCAAATCGTCCAGACTGGCCATAATCGGGATAGAGACGTGCGAATTGGGATATTTATTTGTCGAACGCAGTGTCCGCCATCAAATCACAGCCACCAACAACATCCAAAACAAACATGGAGACATATTAAACTGCAATGTATACTCAGGATTCACTCTCCTAGCACTAGATTTTTTTTTGAATTTTCATACAAATCTGACATCAGATATTTAACCGTGGCAAATTGACATTTTTGTTGGCAGATTATGTTGTAAGGAGCATGGAAAATTCTTTCACCTATCATGGTTAATACTGGAGAATCCCCGAGCTTGACCAGATTTGCCATGTTTGCTGAAGAAAGTTGCTATGCTCCCAATAACGTAATTTGCCATGGTTAAAAGTTTGACGTCGGATTTTGAACAATAGCATTTTTAAGGGGTTAGCTCGTTGCCGAAGATGGAACCAACAGGGAAACGAAGGAAGTGGCATTTTCAGCCCGACACCTATTTGGCGCGTTCAACGCTAGTTAAAGGAAACAGAGAAAACCAGCGCACACACCCCCTGATTCGTGGACTCGGGCCATTTTCTTTATTTTAACTTGAAAAATGTTGCTTGTGCTGAGATTCAAACACACAACCTTAGTGTTTCCTTCCACATGTGCTAACCAACTAGGACAGCTCACCTGTTGTGCCTACTAACACTTCTTTCACTTCTTATTATGTGCCTTTCCAAACTATCTTCTTTTTTAGTTTTTGTTTGGCTGATTTTTCATTGTTTTTTAATTTTCCTTTTACATTTAAAAAAAGGGAACTTTTTCAAATTTGAATTTTCTTATTCAAATCATGAAAAATTTCAAATTCAAAACTTTTTATGTAAGTCATGAACTTTTTCTTGGAATTCTTGATTTTTTTTATTTTTGTAAACTCCTTTTTCAAAATGGATGAACCTTTTTCAATTTTTTTAAATTTATTTTTTATCAAAATTGATGAACTTTTTTTGGTTAACTTTTTCTGAACTCATGAAGTTTGTTTCAAAATTATGAACTTTTTTCAAATTCGTAAACCATTTTATTAAAATTGATGAGTACTTTTTGCCAGAATGAATGAACTTTTTTCAAATCTGTGACTTTTTTCAAAGTCATGATTTTTTAAAATTGAAATATACATTTTTTTTCAAATCCATGATATTTTTGGAATTCGTTAACTTTTATCCAAATCGATGAACTTAATTCAAAATTATGAACTTTCTTATTTCATTTTTGTGTTTTTTTCAAATTCATGGTTTGCCTTTCAAAATCATGTACTTTTTTCAAATTTGTGAACCTTATTTGAATTTATTTTCAACTCCGCGAACTTATTTGAATTGAGAAAAAATTCCTTAGTTTTCTGTTCTTTTTAAAAAAAATCTTGAAAAAGTAAACGGTTGACTGGTCAGCTAGTCAACTGTCAACCATTCAAAAAGTAAACGGTCAACTGTCAGCGAGTTGTGCGCCTGTTCACGCGCTAATGGGTCAGCCCATATATGCAGGCGCGTGGGCGTCAGGACGTTGTTCAGGTGCTTTAGGCGCCGAATAGGAGCTTGTCATTTTTCCAAATCACTAATTGAAAAGTACTCATTTCAAAGATCATTGCCACCTTATTACATTGTGAAAAGTGACGCACATGTGTACATGTGCGCCACTTGTCACAACCAAAGAGTTTTTCCTTTTTTCATAGATCCGTTATTTAAAACATTTTATCTTTTAAACCGTGCGTCCAAATCTTGAACCGTCTTTCATCGTTGGATTCCTTCTGTTGAGATATTCAAAACTAGATTCCATGTTGTTAGGTTTTGATGAAAAAAATAACTAAAAAAACCGGACGAAAAAACCATGCCTCTCGCAGAAAGAAAAAAAAAGGACATGTTTTTTCCGTTTTCCGAGAGGCACGACCGTGGCTCTCGCGCCAGCAGATCCATGCCTCTTGTAGAAGCAAACCCGTGCCTCTCGAGGAAGGAAAAAACACGTTATGCCTCTCGCGGAAGCAAATCCATGTCTCTCGCGGAAGCAAACCATGCATCTCGAGGAACGAAAAAAAAACGTTTTTCCCATTCCAAGAGGCACGACCATGCCTCTCGCGGAAACAAATCCGCGCCTCTTGCAAAAGCAAAACCGTGCCTCTCAAGAAATGAAGAAAACTCATTTTTTTCCTTTTCGAGAGGCATCGCCGTTCCCATCACGGAAACAAAATCGTGCCTCTTGAGAAACAAAAAAAAAGAAAACGTGTTTTGTTTCCTTTCCAAGAGGTCATGCCTCTCGCGGAAGCAAATTCGTGCCTCTCGAGAAACGAAAAAACACATTTTTCACACATTTTTCTTTCCAAAAGTTAAGAAAGACGGGTGAAAAACTGAAACATCAAATAAAAAAGAAAAAGACATCTAAAAAGCCAAAAACGCGTTAGAGAAAAATCCGTAAAAACGCACAAAACGCTACACGTGACGACAGTTAAGAACGCGTCAAGTGGTGACGCCTGAGAGTGACCCATTCGAAGGCTCCCGAAGGAACACTCTTCGTTTAGTTGCTCCCGAGCCTTCCTTGCGGTGGACCGGTGGTATAGATTCTTCGTACATTTATTTGAGAACTTGAATTAAGCCCAAGTAAGACGTCCAAAGCCCAAAAGGTTCCATTCAATGTACCAGGCCTAAACTTTGGCTTGCTTGCCGAAAATGGGCATAGGTCTTTTTCACCCATTACACAAAGACATATACTTATACATAAATATTTAAAAATAAAAAATAAACTTATTCATACGCAGATACACTAAATTCTGAATGCCTGCACGCATACTCTATGCCTAATGGTCAAATCTTTTATAGCTTATTTTAGAAACCCAAAATAAGTAAAAAAACCGGCCCTAACAAACTTCTACGGACTAAACCGGCATCTCATTTGGGGCCTGGCAACACGTGCCGCGAACATGTCATAGCACGGCTGTACTGTGCTCAAAAGATAGTGCACCCGAATAAAGACCACCATGTTCTCAAAAAAAAAAGAATAAAGAACACCATGCGCACCTTCCCGTTTTCTTTGACCGGACCTGACACAGAGTCCCGGATCTAGCAAAGCAAACGAAGAAGAGACCTCGAACCAGCCGCAGCAAGCGACGAAATGTTCAGAGTCGTTGGCGCTGGGCCGCACACCACACTGCACCGTTTCAGAGACAACGGGGGACGGGGGACGGGATGCCGCCCCACGGCGCGCGCTCCCCCAGCTAGTGCGCCAGCCTACCTACCGTTGCACACCTGCCGCGGCGTCGGAGCTCTCTGACCGCGCACCACCTAACCCGGCCACTTCTTCTCGGTTCATCCTTGGCCACCAAGCCGCCGGCAGAGGCACCAGAGCGCTATAAAACGCGCCGAGTCCGTCGCAACTAACAAGCCGCACACGCCAAGAAGCATTCCCCGAGCCAGCGATCTTCTCGCCGCATTCCACCCAGTTGCTCGTGCACGTGCGCCGATCCCAGAAACCGTAAGGCTCTCATTGTTTAAGTGTGATCATCATCACAGTCGTCGTCGTCGTCGTCGAGATGGTTGGGAGCAGCCCGATGCAGGCCGTGCTGGTGGCTCCGGGGGTGAAGGACAAGAAGGTGCTGGCGTTCAGGCGGGACGTGCTCAAGGAGAAGGACGCCGTCGCCGCGCTCATGCGCACCATCGCGGCCGGCGGCGTGCGGAGCGCCTTCTACGTCTTCGACCTTGCCCGGGTCGTCGACCTGTACCGCGGCTGGCGCCGCGCGCTCCCCGGCGTGCGGGCCTGCTACGCTGTCAAGTGCAACCCGGAGCCCGCGCTGCTCGGCGCTCTGGCCGCGCTCGGGGCGGGCTTCGACTGCGCCAGCCGCAGGGAGATCGAGGCCGTGCTTGCGCTCGGCGTGCAGCCCGGCAGCATTGTGTACGCCAACCCGTGCAAGCCCGAGGCGCACCTCGAGTACGCCGCTGAGGTGGGCGTCAACCTCACCACCTACGACTCCGAGGAGGAGGTGGTCAAGGTGAAGCGCACCCACCCGGGCTGCGAGCTCATCCTCCGCATCAAGGGCCCGGACGGTGGCGAGGCCAGGGTGGACCTCGGCACCAAGTACGGTGCGCACGAGGACGAGGTCCTGCCGCTCCTCCGCGCCGCCCAGCGCGAGGGGCTCAACGTGGCAGGCGTGTCGTTCCACGTCGGGAGCGGCGCGTCCAACACGGACGTGTACCGGGGCGCCATTGAGGCCGCGCGCGGGGTCTTCGACGCGGCCGCCGCGCTCGGCATGCTGCCCATGCGCGTGCTCGATATCGGCGGCGGGTTCATGGCCGGCCCCGCGTTCGACGAGGCGGCCGCGGTCATCAACGCGGCGCTCGAGCGCTACTTTGGGGAGCTTCCCTGCGTGGAGGTGATCGGCGAGCCGGGAAGGTACTTCGCCGAGACCGCCTTCACGATGGCGGCGCGGGTCATCGGGAAGCGCACGCGCGGCGAGGTGCACGAGTACTGGATCGACGACGGCCTCTACGGCACCCTCAGCTGCATTCCCATGGACCACTACGTGCCGCGCCCGAGGCCGCTCGCCGCGTCGCGCGCCGGCGAGAAGACGTACACGTCGACGGTGTTCGGGCCGACGTGCGACTCCCTCGACACGGTGGTGACCGGGTACCAGCTGCCGGAGATGAGCGTGGGGGACTGGCTCGTGTTCGACGACATGGGCGCCTACACCACCGCCTCCGGCTCCAACTTCAACGGCTTCTCCACCTCGGACATCAAGACCTACTTGGCCTACTCCAGCTGATATGGAACATATGATGTGGACACGTACGACGTAGCACACGCCATTCCATTTGTTTTCGCAGTATACAAAATGAAGAGCTGTAATTAAGCTCGTACACAATGTACGTGCTTTTGTTGATTCTATTTTTTGATTTTAATTAGGTATATATATGTATCCAATGTGAAATAAGTAAGTATTGTTATTCTTTTGTTTCCCGAAATGAAAAATTCTTCACAAATTGATATTGAGTTTCACTTCACTTGCAATGTAAACTGATTAAAAAGGCAATTTGACAATGTAGACATATAAAGCTATTATCTAACTAAAAAATCAGTTACAAATTAAATTGATTTTTTTCTAAAAAAATCTACCTGATGTGTTGGGGATATACCCTGCGGTATAACCCGGCCTGAAGTATGGCCCGACCGGGACTTGGCGACTCACTGGAGACCCGGTCGAGACGTGACAATTCATTGGTAACCTGGCGGGCGGGTCAGACGAGCGACAAGGCCCAAGGCCCGGCGTGTAAGCCGGCACCAGGCGGCTCACAAGAGAAGGCCCAAGGAGAGAAAGGATTCCCTCAATAAGGAAACAAGACCCGGATTAGGATTCATGAAAGACTAGTCTTAATCCTACTCAGTAGGACTCTACATGTAAACTTACCCCTTCCACCTATATAAGGAAGGGTAAGATGCCCCAAGGAAGACAAGTTTTTAGACGTTTCAATAGACAAGCTGCAAGTTTTAGAGGCTAGACAACACCCTTGTAACCGAGAGATCTTCCTCATCATCAATACAAGACAAGCAGGACGTAGGCTTTTACCTTCATCGGAGGGGCCGAACCTGGGTAAACTCGCGTCTCTCGATTCCGACCAACCCCTTCAAGCCGCCACATAGTTGTGATGGCCTTGAACCTAAGTCCGCTAACCCGGACATCTGCCGTGACAAAACCGCGACATGATGCGTTTAAGAAACTCTCATACAATATGAGGAATATTGTCTACCCACTGTTTTTAAGCTTACCTAGCCTTAGCCTGACCTTAGCCACTCTCTTACTGCACCCATCCTCTCACCCTCTCACCCATGTGTTAAATATCTTGCATGTCACGATAGGATAGTTAGAGGAGGTTTGAACTCTCTTTTGTAATCTTATCTCTATCTCTCTACCGTGTAAACCTCCCTTGAGAGGATCACTCGTTTTCGTTTGGATCTCTCTCTCTCGATACCCTGTAACACAAGAAACCAGATCAATAAATAACATGCGGGCTCCCCTGTTGGGAGTTTGAGACGCTTTTCCACATGGTATACAGAGCCTTCATCTCCCATCTCATCTAGTTGCCTTCTTCCCTATCCCTCCAAGCCACCATAGCCACCATGTCTAGCTCCTCAAGCTCCGTTGCCTCGGCCGGCCTGAACAACAAAACTTCCGAACCCCTTACCCGCACCAACTTCATCCTATGGCGTGCCCAAGCTCGCTTCCAGATCATGTGAGCCGGTCTTTTTGGATACATAGATCAAACCATTGCCGAGCCCACAAAAACCATTGTCACCAAGAACTCCGATGGCAAGGATCAAACCGTTCCCAATCCTGCCTATAACCCATGGCTTGTCCAAGACCAATAAATCGTAGCATACCTGCTCTGAAACCTATCCAAGGAAGTGCTGATTCAAGTAGCTTCGATTGAGAAATCTCATGCTATTTGGACATCGCTCACCAACATGTTTTCTTTCCAGTCCATATCCCGTGCCAACAATAGATCCTCCCTCACCAATGCCCAAATGTGAACACAATCTGCAGCCACCTATTTTGGCTATATGAGATCTCTTTTAGATGAGATCGCTGCCGCTGGAAAACCCATATCCGAAGAGGATCTAATCTCCTACATCATAGTCGGCCTAGATCTTGACTATCAACCTATAATATCTGCCTTAGATGTTCGCATCGAGCCTCTTATTGTTGATATTCTTTTTGCCATGGTTTGTAACTTCGATCAGAGGATGGAGATGTTCCATGGTGGCGGCACCGGATCCTTCAAATCCTCTGCAAATTCTGCCTGCGGCCCTCAAAAAGGCTACCGCAGCAATCAACAAAAAAGCAGTGGTGAAGGTGGCGGCCGTGGAAACCAAGGAGGCGGTGGTGGCTACAACAGTGGCCACAACAACGGCTACAACGGCAGCGCGAGCAACTATGGAGGAGGCGGTAATGGTGGTAGCGGTGGCTACTACCATGCCGCTAACAATAACAACTCCAACGGGAACAGAGGCTACTACAATAACAATCAACAGCGACGTCCCTTCTACTCCAACAATGGGGGGCGTCAAAACCATGGTGGCGGCGGTCGAACCTTCTAGGGGTATGACGAATACAAAGGCAAGTGTCAAATATGCAAAAAAAAAACTAACCATATATCCAAGGATTGTAATTGGCGTTATGAGGAGGACAATTGCAAGAAGAAAATTGTTGCCGCTGTAGATGGTTCATATGGTGTGGATACCAACTGGTATGCCGACACCGGAGCCACGGATCACATCACCCACGAGCTCGAGAAGGTCACAATGCATGAGCGCTACCATGGGAATGATCAAGTCCACAATGCCAATGGGCAAGGTATGAGTATAAGTCATGTTAGCAAGTCAATTATTAAAACCCCATATTGTGATATTCATCTCAATAGAATCTTGCACTGTCCTACCACCAAACAAAATCTTCTCTCCGTTCATCGCATTTCCCTTGATAATGATGTCTTTTTAGAATTTCACCCGTTTATTTTCTTGATCAAGGATCAGGTCACGAAGAGAATTCTCTACCGAGGTAGATACGTGGACGGGCTTTACCCATTCATTCCTCTAGTTAGCAGATTCAACAAACAAGTGTGCAGTGCCATTCATATCTCCTTAGCTCGATGGCATAATCGATTAGGCCACCCCTCTTTTTCCACTGTTCAACAAGTGCTTAGTAATAATAAACTCCCATTGGTTGGGGAACACAATTCAGAGACAGTTTGTGATTCTTGTCAGCATGCTAAAAGTCATCAATTACTCTACCCTGTGTCTACTAGTGTTTTTTTAAACCGTTGCAACTTGTTTTTTTATGTATGGGGTCCAGCACCCTCCTCTGTTGGTAGACAAACCTATTACGTTAGCTTTATTGATGACTATAGCAAATATACTTGGATCTATCTTCTCAAGAAATGATCTGATGTCTTTCAAGTCTTTTGTAATTTTCAAGCACTTTTTGAACGTCAATTCGATACTAAAATATTGTTGTTCAGTCAGACTGGGGTGGTGAGTATGAAAAACTCAACTCCTTTTTGCAGCAACTTGGCATCTCTCATCATGTGTCCTACCTACATGCCCATCAACAGAATGGGTCTGCCAAGCGAAGACACAGGGACATTGTTGAGGTTGGTCTTGCTCTCCTTGTTGCCGCATCCATGCCCGACCCCTAAAATTTTGGGACGAAGCTTTTCTTACTGTCATGCATCTCATAAATATTTTGCCTAGTCGTGTCATCCATAATGAAACTCCCACAAAACGTCTTTTGCACATCACACCATATTATACTACACTTCGTGTTTTTGGGTGTGCATATTGGCCTAATCTTCGTAATCGCAAGCTCATGTTTAGATCCGCACAATGTGCTTTTCTTGGCTATAGTGCACAACACAAAGAGTTAAGTACCTTGATATCCCTACCAGTCGTGTCTACATCTCTCACGATGTTGTCTTTGATGAGACCAAATTTCCCTTTGAAAACCTTCATCCCAATGCCGACGCACTCCTTCGAAAAGAAATTATACTTCTTCCATCCCATCTTTTTGGTCTTGATAATGGGGTTGGAAATAATTGTGCTAATCCTTCATTGACTAACTCTCCTTGTTTGCAAGATGTGTCCACTTTTCCCTATGCAAAAAATGGTGAAAATCCGGCAGAACTTGGCATGATGTCACGTCATTTTATGTCCGCAAAGACAACATCGAGTTCTGCAGCGAATCTGCTCCGGGATCGCCGCCTGTGCAGTCTGCCACTCGATCCGCCCCGGGATAACCGCTGCACGCGGCAACATAGGCGGGTGGCCCCGCTGCACGCGGCAACATCGACGGGTGGCCCCGCTGCACCCGACAGCGATGCGCTCCTCTCCACGCCTCCGGACGCTCGTCAATCCTGCCCCATCATGCGCGGTGCGGGCCCCTCTTAGGTGGCCGACAGTCCCCATGCGGGTTCTCGTGATTCGGCTCCTACGGACACCGAGGCCCCCTCTCGCTCCGAGGCTGTGGTCTGGCCTGCCTCGCCCACACGTGGGTCAGATGCCTCGGGATCGACCCTAGGTGCGCCTGCATCTGCCTCGGGATTGCCTGCTGTCTCCCGACAGCTGGCCCGTCGACTGGATCTTCTGTGCCACCGTCACCTGCTACTCCTATTGCCGAAGTCGTTTCTCCTCTGCATACATATCTCCAATGTGGGGTAATACATCATATCAATTATAAAAATAAGTTCGGTTTGGCATGCTCAGTAGGTGGTGAACCTAAAAATTTGAGTGAAGCACTCGAGGATGCACGGTGGAAAAGGGCAATGGAGGAAGAGTACATGGCATTACAGAAAAAACTAAACATGGCATTTGGTTCCTCGACATGAAGGTACAAATTTTATTGATTGCAAGTGGGTTTATAGGATCAAAAGAAAATCCGATGATGGTATTGATCATTACAAAGCAAGATTGGTAGCAAAAGGATTTAAAAAACGATATTGTTTTGATTATGAGGACACTTTCAGTCCAATTGTTAAAGTTGCAACCATTCATCTTGTATTATCTATTGTTGTTTCTAGGGATGGAGTCTCAGACAACTAGATGTACAAAACATGTTTCTCCATGGTGTTGTGGAAGAGGAGGTATATATGAAACAACCACCTGGGTTTGAGAACAAAAATGCTCCTTTCCATGTTTGCAAACTTGATAAGGCTCTTTATGGATTAAAGCAAGCTCCTAAAGCATGGTTGAAAGGATAGATATGGATTAAAGCAAACATGCAACTAACACTGTTTAACTTTTCCTTAACAATTTAGGCTTAGCATCAAATAAGTTGGCTAGATGTGCAACTAGATGAATAACCTATATGATGCTAACAACAACAAGTATGCAAGCAAGCAAGGGATATAACGCAATAAAAGCTTGCAAGAAGTAAAGGTGCGAGATAACCAAAAGTGGAGCCGGTGGAGACGAGGATGTGTTACCGGAGTTCCTTCCCTTGTGAGGAAGTACGTCTCCGTTGGAGCGGTGTGGAGGCACAATGCTCCCCAAGAAGCCACTAGGGCCACCGTGTTCTCCTCACGCCCTCACACAATGCGAGATTCCCTGATTCCACTATTGGTGCCCTTACAGGTGGCAACCGAACCTTTACAAACAAGGTTGGGGCAATATCCACAACTGAATTGGAGGCTCCCAACGACACCACGAAGCTTCACCACAATGGAATGTGGCCTCGAGGTGACCTCAACCATCTAGGGTGCTCAAACACCCAAGAGTAACAAGATCCGCAAGGGATTAGTGGGGGGAATCAAATTTCTCTTGATGGAAGTGTAGACCGGGGCCTTCTCAACCAATCCCTAGGAAATCAACAAGTTTGATTGGCTAGGGAGAGAGATCGGGTTAAAATGGAGATTAGAGCAACAATGGAGTTTGGGAAGGAAGAGGTGAGCTTCTTGGGGAAGAAGACCTCCCTTTTATAGTGGAGGTGAGCTTCTTGGGGAAGAAGACCTCCCTTTTATAGTGGGGGACAAGATCCAACCATTATCCACTCCTCAGCCCCGCGCGTCACGGTACTACCGCAACAGCCACGGTACTACCGCGAGGGCTTGCGGTACTACCGCAGCCTCATGCGGTACTACCGCTCACGCGGAAGTAACTGGCTCTAGCCGTTTGCACAGGACAACAAGTGGTAGAAACGTCGGAGCGATACTACCGCGAGCCCGTGCGGTACTACCGCACGGTCGGCAGAGGCAGGCACTGGAGGTGCACGGAAGTAAAAAATACTTTCGTGCCTACCTCCGCAGAGGGAAACACTGCGAAAAAGTATGGCATGGTAGTACCGGATGTGAATCACGGTACTACCGTAGTAGGGCGGATGTAAAAAATTACATCCGCGCCTACTACCGCAGGTGTAAGGGCCAGGGCAGGAGACAACGGTACTACCGCTCCACCGAGCGGTACTACCGCTGGCACCTGCGGTACTACCGCTCCTTTGAGCGGTACTACCGCAGACCACTGAACTCAAACACCCGTCAGGCTTTCCTTTTGCACAGTGAAGGAAAACGAGTTGGGGCTCCATTGAAGAGAGGGAAAGGTGGTGCAAAGGAATAGATGTGTATGTGTTGATTCCACCCAAACCTTTCCGAAGCGGACCCCCTCTTAATAGTACGGCTTTCCTATGACTCAAATCCACCGAATGGAAACATAGAGAACAACCATCTTCGAGAGGTTCTGAGGGGCACTGAATCGTCTTGTGCCTAGACCTGAGATATCTGAAATGCTCAATGCACATGATTAGTCCGCAAAGGCATTGTCATTAATCACCAAAACCACTTAGGGAGAAATATGCCCTTACAATCTCCCCCTTTTTGGTGGATTGATGACAATACGGGATTTGCACATAAGGATATAAAATGAGCATCTGCAAACCCAAGACCTACAAAATATAGATGAGCTCCCCCTAGATGTGTGCATACTCTAGATATGCTTTGGACTGCAAAGCACACACACTAGGATCAACACTCCCCCTATATTTTATAAGCAATGCAATCCTTGCAACAGAATGAACAAAACTAATAATGGAAATTGGGCATAGCATGTGAGCATGAAGATAAGGGTACGTATGAGACAGACTCACAAGCTAGACAATAATAAGGTAGGAGTGATAGCATATGTCTCACACCATATGATAGAGGAAGTCTCCTGGTCACACACACAAACGACATAAACTAAAGTTCAACGAAAGCAGAGAGACGACGAAAAGACAAACACAAATACTCGCAAATCCTACACTCTCTCCCCCTTTGGCATCGAGACGCCAAAAAGGTAGAGAGGACACCTAACACATAGGTGGTAGCTCCCATGCAGAAAGATCAGTCATCTGGCTCCTCCTCTGAAGCATCTGGGATGGACTCCGCATCTGAATCAGCCCACTAGAACTACTGCTTCGCCATCCAAGTGGCCTCAGAAGTGATGTCCTTCTCAGACCCAGTCGAGATGGTCTTGCCAAGCTTCCTTGGAATACGCTTGTCACATTGGCGACTCTCCTTCTGAGCAACGTGAGCCTGATACTGGCCCTTGGCCTGCATGCAGAACAATGTCCTCATCTTGTGAGAGAGCTTCTTGGCCCAAGATGGCTTAGAAGACGGTGGCACATAGGACTCTGAACTGTTATCTTCCTCCTCTTCGATCTCATACTCATCAACCTCCATACGAGCAGAAGTTGGCTTAGTGGCGGTGTTGGCCCACTTGTCCTTCATACGAAAACGAATGGGCTCATGAAGAAACAAGTGCTCCGGCATGTCCTTGTTGGGAGACGTAGTAGTAAATCAAAAATTTTCCTACGCGTTCACCAAGATCCATCTATGGAGAAACCAACAACGAGCAAGGGGAGAGTGGATCTTCATACCTTTGAAGATCGCTAAGCGGAAGCGTTACAAGAACGCGGTTGATGGAGTCGTACTCGCAGCGATTCAGATCGCGGTAGATCCGATCAAGTGCCGAACGGACGGCACCTCCGCGTTCAACACACGTGCAGCCCGGTGACGTCTCCAACACCTTGATCCAGCAAGGAGGAAGGAGAGGTTGGGGAAGGGCTCCAACAGCAGCACGACGGCGTGGTGGTGGTGGAGTAGCAAGGTATTCCGACAGGGCTTCGCCTAAGCGCTGCGGAGGAGGAAGAAGAGAGGTAGGGCTTCGCCGTGAGAGAGAGAGATCAAATCCTGTCTCAAAACATCCAAAACCTCAAGTATATATAGGAGGAGGGACGTGGAGGGCTGGCTTGGCCTCTACTCCAAAGAGGAGATGGCCGGCTGAATTAAAGGGAGAGTCCACCTCCCACAAGGGAGGTGGATCTCCTCCTTTTAAATCCTTTTTGCCTTATCTCCTTATCTCCAGCCGCATGGGCCTTTAGCAAAAGTCTTGCCCAGCCCAATAAGGGCTGGCACACTTTATCTAACAGCCCATGTGGTTCTTTGGTCGTCACACCCCTCCCGGGGGTCCTCCGGCACCCTCCCGGCACTCCCGGTACACTACCGATGAGCCCGAAAACTTTCCGGTGACCAAAACTGGACTTCCTATATATCAATCTTTACCTCCGGACCATTCCGGAGCTCCTCGTGACGTCCGGGATCTCATCCGGGACTCCAAACAACCTTCGGTAATCACGTATACCTTTTCCCTATAACCCTAGCGTCATCGAACCTTAAGTGTGTAGACCCTACGGGTTCGGGAGACACGTAGACATGACCGAGACACCTCTCCGGCCAATAACCAACAGCGGGATCTGGATACCCATGTTGGCTCCCACGTACTCCACGATGATCTCATCGGATGAACCACGATGTCAGGGATTCAATCAATCCCGTATACAATTCCCTTTGTCTACCGGTATGGTACTTGCCCGAGATTCGATCGTCGGTATCGCCATACCTTGTTCAATCTCGTTACCGGCAAGTCTCTTTACTCGTTCCGTAACACATCATCCCGTGGCTAACCCCTTAGTCACATTGAGCTCATTATGATGATGTCTTACCGAGTGGGCCCAGAGATACCTCTCCGTCACACGGAGTGACAAATCCCAGTCTTGATTCGTGTCAACCCAACAGACACTTTCGGAGATACCCGTAGCGTACCTTTATAGCCACCCAGTTACGTTGTGACGTTTGGCACACCCAAAGCATTCCTACGGTATCCGGGAGTTACACAATCTCATGGTCTAAGGAAATGATACTTGACATTGAAAAGCTTTAGCAAACGAACTACACGATCTTGTGCTATGCTTAGGATTGGGTCTTGTCCATCACATCATTCTCCTAATGATGTGATCCCGTTATCAACGACATCCAATGTCCATGGCCATGAAACCGTGACCATCTATTGATCAACGAGCTAGTCAACTAGAGGCTCACTAGGGACATGTTGTGGTCTATGTATTCACACATGTATTATGGTTTCCGGTTAATACAATTATAGCATGAACAATAGACAATTATCATGAACAAGGAAATACAATAATAACCATTTTATTATTGCCTCTAGGGCATATTTCCAACAGTCTCCCACTTGCACTAGAGTCAATAATCTAGTTCACATCACCATGTGATTAACACTTACATCACCATGTGATCATATCATCATGTGATTAACACCCAATAAGTTCCGGGGTTTGTTCATGTTCTGCTCGTGAAAGAGGTTTTTAGTCAATGGGTCTGCGACATTCAGATCCGTGTGTACCTTGCAAACTTTCCATGTCATATTTGTAGATACTGCTCCCACGCTCCACTTGGAGCTATTCCAAATGGCTGCTCCACTATACATAGCCAGATTTCTACTAAGAGTCATCCGGATTGGAGTTAAAGCTTGCATCATCGTAACCCTTTACGATGAACTCTTTATCACCTCCATAATCGAGAAATATTTCCTTAGTTCTCAAGTTACTAAGGATAACTTTGACCATTGTCCAGTGATCCACTCTTGGATTACTCTTGTACCCCTTGACAGACTCATGGCAAGGCACACACAGGTGCGGTACACAGCATGGCATACTATATAGAGCCTATGGCTAAAGCATAGGAGATGACACTCATCTTTTCTTTATCTTCTGCCGTGGTCAGGTATTGAGTCTTACTCAATTTCACACCTTACAATACAGTCAAGAACTCCTTCTTTGACCCATCTATTTTGAACTCCTTCAAAAACTTGTCAAGGTATGTCTTCGTCGAAAAAACTTATCAAGCGAATTGATCTATCCCTATAGATCTTGATGCTCAATAAAATAGTAGCTTTATCTGGGTCTTCCTTTGAAAAAACTCTTTTCAAACAACCCTTCATGCTCTTCCAGAAATTCTACATCATTTCCGATCAATAATATGTCAACTACATATTCTTATAAGAAATTCTATAGTGCTCCCACTCACTTTCTTGCAAATACAAGTTTCTCATAAACTTTGTATAAACTTAAACACTTTGATCACCTCATCAAAGCATATATTCCAACTCCGAGATTCTTGCTCCAGTCCATAGAAGGATCGCTGGAGTTTGCATATTATTAGCATCCTTAGGATTGACAAAACCTTCTGGTTGTATCACATACAACTCTTCCTCACAGAAACCATTACGGAAACCTTGTTTTGTCATCCATCTGCCAGATTTCATAATCGAAAAATGCAGCAACTGCTAACAAAATTTTAATAGACTTTTAGCATCGCTACAGATGAGACAATCTCATCGCAGTCAACTCCTTGAACTTGGCGGAAACTTCTTTGCGACAAGTCGAGCTTTATAAACGGTGACATTTCACCATTAGCGTCTATGTTTATTTCAAAGGTCCATTTGTACTCAATGACCCGCCATTCAACAGGCAAGTCTACCAAAGTCCATACTTGGTTTTCATACATGGATCCTTTCTCGGATTTCATGGCTCCTAGCCATTTGTTGGAATTCGGGCCCACCATCGCTTCTCCATAGTTCGTAGGTTCATCGTTGTCCAACAACATGATTTCCAAGACAGGGTTGTCGTACTACTCAGGAGCAGTACGCGTCCTTGTCGACCTACGAGGTTCGATAGTGACTTGATCCGAAGCTTCATGATCATCATCATTAACTTCCTTTTCAACTGAGTAGGCTCTACAGAAACATCTTTCTGTGTTGCGCTATTCTCTGGTTGAAACAAAGGTTCAACAACCTCATCAAGTTCTATCTTCCTCCCACTCAATTCTTTCGAGAGAAACTCTTTCTCAAGAAAGGACCCGTTCTTAGCAACAAACACCTTTTGCGCTTGGATCTGAGATAGAAGGTATACCCAATGTCTCATTAGGGTATTCTATGAAGATGCATTTGTCTGCTTTGGGTTCGAGCTCGCTAGGTGAAAAACCCATTTTCACATAAGCGTCGCAGCCCCAAACATTAAGAAATGACAGCTTAGGCTTCTGTTAAACCACAATTCTCACGGTGTCATCTCAACAGACTTAGATGGTGCCCTGTTTAAAGTGAATGGATTTGTCTTTAATGCATAACCCCATAACGATAGTGGTAAAACGATAAGAGACATCATAGTACTCACTATATCCAATAGAGCACGACTACGACGTTCGAACACACCATCACACTATGGTGTTCCAGGAGGCGTGAGCTGTGAAACAATTTCCACATTGTCTAAAATTGCATACCAAACTCGTAACTTAGATATTCACCTCCATGATCGTATCATAGACATTTATCTTCTTGTCACGATGATCTTTAACTTCACTCTGAAACTCCTTGAACCTTTCAAACATTTCAGATTCGTGTTTCATTAAGTAAATATCCCCATATTTACTCAAATCATCAGTGAAGGTAAAGAAAAACAACGATATCCACTGTGTGTTTCAACACTCATTGGACCACATACATCATCATGTATTAATTCCAATAAGCCACTTGCCCGCTCCATCATATTGGATGACGGGGTCTCAGTCATCTTGCCCAAGAGGCATGGCTCGCATGTCTCAACCGATTCGAAATCGAGTGAGTCAAAAAAAAAATCCATCATCATGGAGTTTCTTCATGCGATTTATACCAATATGACATTACGTGGCAGTGCCACAAGCATGTGGTAATATCATTATTAACTTTGTATCTTTTGGTACCAATGTTATGAATATGTGTACTACTACGATCATGATTCGATAAACCATTTCGAGTGGGTGCATGACCATTGAAGGCATTATCCATGTAAACAGAATAACCATTATTCTCTAACTTATATGAATAACCGTATCGCACTAATCATGATCTAATCACGTTCATGCTCAACGCAAACACCAAATAACATTTATTTAGGTTTATCACAAATCCTGAAGGTAGAGAGAGCGTGCGATGGTGATCACATCAATCTTGGAAATACTTCCAACACACATCGTCACCTTTCACCTAGCTAGTCTCCATTTACTCCGTAGCTTTTATTTCGAGTTGCTAACACTTAGCAACCGAACCGGTATCCAATACCCAGGTGCTACCAGGAGTACCAGCAAGGTACACATCACTAACACGTATATCAAATATACTTCCATTGACATTACCAGCCTTCTTATCTACCAAGCATCTAGGGGTTTTCCGCTTCAGCGAACATTCTCCTCATAACAGAAGCACTTAGTCTCGGGTTCGGGCTCAACCTTGGGTTTCTTCACTAGAGCAACAACTGGCTTGCCATTCCTGAAGTTTTCCGTTCTTGCCCTTGCCCCTTTTGAAACTAGTGGTTTCACTTAACCATCAACACTTGATGCTCCTTCTTGATTTCTACCTTCGTGGTGTCAAACATCACGAACAACTCAGGGATCATCTTATCCATCCCTGGCATGTTATAGTTCATCACGAAGCTCTAGTAGCTTGGTGGCAGTGACTTGGAGAACTGCATTAATCACTATCTCATCTGGAAGATAAACTCCCACTTGATTCAAGTGATTGTAGCACCCAGACAATCTGAGCACACGCTCACCGATTAAGCTATTCTCCTTTATCTTGCAGACAAAGAATCTTGTTGAAGGTCTCATACCTCTCAACATAGGCATGAGCCTGAGATCACAATCTCAGCTCCTAGAACATCTCATATGTTCCGTGACGTTCAAAACGTTTTGGAGCCTCAATTCTAAGCCGTAATGCATGACGCATTGAACTATCATGTAGTCACCAAAAAGTGCCTGTCATATGTTCACAACATCTACAGACAACGCTTGAGGGAGTGGTGCAGTTAGCGGTACATCAAAAACATAAGCTTTCTGTGCAGCAATGAGGACAATCCTCAGATCACGGACTCAGTCCGCATTATTGCTACCATCAACTTTCAACTTACTTTTCTCTAGGATTGTATCAATAAAACTATGGAGCTACTGCGCGTGCTATCTACGACATAATTTGCAAGGACATTTTTAGACTAAATTCATGATAATTAAGTTCATTTAATCAAATTATTAATGAACTCCCACTTAGATAGACATCTCTCTAGTCTTCCAAGTGATACATGATCCATGTCAACTAGCCCGTGTCCGATCATCACGTGAGACGGACTAGTCATCCATGGTGAACATCTCTATGTTGATCGTATCTTCTATACGACTCATGTTCGACCTTTCGGTCTTCCGTGTTCCGAGGCCATGTCTGTACATGCTAGGCTCGTCAAGTCAACCTAAGTGTTTCGCATGTGTAAATCTGGCTTACACCCGTTGTATGCGAACGTTAGAACCTATCACACCCGATCATCACGTGGTGCTTCGAAACAACGATCCTTAGCAACGGTGCACAGTTAGGGTGAACACTTCTCTTGAAATTTTATTGAGAGATCATCTTATTTACTACCGTCGTTCTAAGCAAATAAGATGTAAACATGATAAACATCACATGCAATCAATATAGTGACATGATATGGCCAATATCATTTTGCTCCTATGATCTCCATCTTCGGGGCACCATGATCATCACTGTCACCGGCACGACACTATGATCTCCATCATCATGATCTCCATCATTGTGTCTTCATGAAGTTGTCTCGCCAACTATTACTTCTACTACTATGGCTAACGCTTAGCAATAAAGTAAAGTAATTACATGGCGTTTATGATTGACACGCAGGTCATACAATAAATAAGACAACTCCTATGGCTCCTGCCGGTTGTCATAATCATCGACATGCAAGTCGTGAATCCTATTACAAGAACATGATCAATTCATACATCACAATGCATCACATCACATCCTTTGGCCATATCACATCACAAGGCACATGCTGCAAAAACAAGTTAGACGTCCTCTAATTTGTAGTTGCAAGTTTTTACGTGGCTGCTATAGGTTACTAGCAAGAACGTTTCTTACCTACGTCAACACCACAACGTGATTTGCCAATTGCTATTTACCCTTCATAAGGACCCTTTTCATCGAATCCGATCCGACTAAGGTAGGAGAGACAGACACCCGCTAGCCACCTTATGCATCTAGTGCATGTCAGGCGGTGGAACCGGTCTCACGTAAGCGTACGTGTAAAGTTGGTCCGGGCCGCTTCATCCCACAATACCGCCGAATCAAGATAAGGCTAGTAGCGGCAAGCAAATTAACAAACTCGACGCCCACAACTGCTTTGTGTTCTACTCGTGCATAGATTCTACGCATAGACCTAGCTCATGATGCCACTGTTGGGAGACGTAGTAGTAAATCAAAAATTTTCCTACGCGTTCACCAAGATCCATCTATGGAGAAACCAGCAACGAGCAAGGGGAGAGTGGATCTTCATACCTTTGAAGATCGCTAAGCGGAAGCGTTACAAGAACGCGGTTGATGGAGTCGTACTCGCAGCGATTCAGATCGCGGTAGATCCGATCAAGTGCCGAACGGACGGCACCTCCGCGTTCAACACACGTGCAGCCCGGTGACGTCTCCAACACCTTGATCCAGCAAGGAGGAAGGAGAGGTTGGGGAAGGGCTCCAACAGCAGCACGACGGCGTGGTGGTGGTGGAGTAGCAAGGTATTCCGACAGGGCTTCGCCTAAGCGCTGCGGAGGAGGAAGAAGAGAGGTAGGGCTTCGCCGTGAGAGAGAGAGATCAAATCCTGTCTCAAAACATCCAAAACCTCAAGTATATATAGGAGGAGGGACGTGGAGGGCTGGCTTGGCCTCTACTCCAAAGAGGAGATGGCCGGCTGAATTAAAGGGAGAGTCCACCTCCCACAAGGGAGGTGGATCTCCTCCTTTTAAATCCTTTTTGCCTTATCTCCTTATCTCCAGCCGCATGGGCCTTTAGCAAAAGTCTTGCCCAGCCCAATAAGGGCTGGCACACTTTATCTAACAGCCCATGTGGTCCTTTGGTCGTCACACCCCTCCCGGGGGTCCTCCGGCACCCTCCCGGCACTCCCGGTACACTACCGATGAGCCCGAAAACTTTCCGGTGACCAAAACTGGACTTCCTATATATCAATCTTTACCTCCGGACCATTCCGGAGCTCCTCGTGACGTCCGGGATCTCATCCGGGACTCCGAACAACCTTCGGTAATCACGTATACCTTTTCCCTATAACCCTAGCGTCATCGAACCTTAAGTGTGTAGACCCTACGGGTTCGGGAGACACGTAGACATGACCGAGACACCTCTCCGGCCAATAACCAACAGCGGGATCTGGATACCCATGTTGGCTCCCACGTACTCCACGATGATCTCATCGGATGAACCACGATGTCAGGGATTCAATCAATCCCGTATACAATTCCCTTTGTCTACCGGTATGGTACTTGCCCGAGATTCGATCGTCGGTATCGCCATACCTTGTTCAATCTCGTTACCGGCAAGTCTCTTTACTCGTTCCGTAACACATCATCCCGTGGCTAACCCCTTAGTCACATTGAGCTCATTATGATGATGTCTTACCGAGTGGGCCCAGAGATACCTCTCCGTCACACGGAGTGACAAATCCCAGTCTTGATTCGTGTCAACCCAACAGACACTTTCGGAGATACCCGTAGCGTACCTTTATAGCCACCCAGTTACGTTGTGACGTTTGGCACACCCAAAGCATTCCTACGGTATCCGGGAGTTACACAATCTCATGGTCTAAGGAAATGATACTTGACATTGAAAAGCTTTAGCAAACGAACTACACGATCTTGTGCTATGCTTAGGATTGGGTCTTGTCCATCACATCATTCTCCTAATGATGTGATCCCGTTATCAACGACATCCAATGTCCATGGCCATGAAACCGTGACCATCTATTGATCAACGAGCTAGTCAACTAGAGGCTCACTAGGGACATGTTGTGGTCTATGTATTCACACATGTATTATGGTTTCCGGTTAATACAATTATAGCATGAACAATAGACAATTATCATGAACAAGGAAATACAATAATAACCATTTTATTATTGCCTCTAGGGCATATTTCCAACAGTCCTGGCCCGGAAAGGTCTTGTCCCAAGTAGCACGAATCAGGTAGAACAAGTAGGGCCCATAAATGGGGACCTTATGATGAAACATAGCAGTGTGAAGCTCAGTCCACATAATGTGAGACACATCAAGGATGCCAAGTTCTTCATTTCTTCCTTTCTCACATAGCAGCAACATATCCACCAGATAGGAGTGTACCATGCGAGGAAACAGAGAGTTGCGGAAGATCCGGTGCATGACATCAAGGAAAGGGTTGAGGACAGAAATTTGCTCACTAGATCGTAAAGTCTTCAGAGTATAGAAAGGCGCGAGCTGCTCCTTACGTGCTGGATGAGGGTTGCCGTGAGGACGCAGTCCAATTGGCACATCAAGCCCGGAATCAGGAACATGCAGCAAATCCATGAAGTCCTTCCAGGTGGCAGACAGTCGCTCGCCATGGGTCATCCACGTCATGGTCCACTGCTCATCAGAGTGAAAGTGGACAGAGGCAAAGAACTGACCCACTATCTCGGGATCAAAGTCAAGGTGGAATGAGATGATGTCTGCGATAGCAAACTGCTGTACCAACTCCATAGCCTCACCGAAGTATGTCGGATGCTTCCTCATGTGTTCCAGATCAATGTATTGGACAGGAACATAGAGATTTTTCTTGACCTTGATCACATCAATGTGAATAAGATACTGCTGCTTGGTCCAGAACAACTCATTGGCCCTGGAAACTTCCCTTGGCTTGACGTAGGGATCGATCAACCGTCGATCTAGAAACTCAGATTGGGGCATGTCCTCATAGTTCTCAATTGGTGGCTTGAGCTTGGATGCGGTTCTCTTGAAATTGCGGGGTGGATCATTGGATCCCTCAGGAGCATCAGGATTGCGGAGACGCTTGGAGCTTGTGTCACGAGAGGGATTGGAGCGTTTTGGAGCAGAGCTGGAACCAGAGCCACCACCTATGTCACACAACTCAAACACAATGGACAAATGGAAAAAGTAAGGCAAGGACAAAAGCAGACACGAAAACCATGTAGAAGGGAGAATAGACAGGACAGAACGAGGTAGTTTTCGATCGAGCGGTAGTACCAGCAATTCTTGTGGAAGTAAAAATTTACTACCGCTCCAGACATGGTAGTACCGTTGGGAGCGGTAGTACCGTGGCTGGAGCGGAAGTAAAGTGTTACTACCGCCCAGTCAGCGGAAGTAAAAAATTACTACCGCAACAGATGCAGTAGTACCGCTGGGAGCGGTAGTACCATCACTGGAGCGGTAGTAAGATTTTACTGCCGCCCAATGAGCGGAAGTAAAATATTACTACCACCCACGACGTGGTAGTACCGCGGGAGCGGTAGTACCGTGGCATCAGCGGAAGTAAAAGTTTACTTCCGCCCGACGAGCGGTAGTACCGCACGGGGCGGATTTCGCATGAACACAGATCGACAGATCATATTGGTACTATCGTAGATCGAAAATTATCCCGTTTTATCCTATCAATATGCACTTGTACTGCAATAACACCCTCAAAACATGTCCTCGTGCATAGATTGGATCAAACAAAGCTAGACCATCTCATATTTCCCCAAAACCTAGATTCAAAAATAGAGAAGCAAAACAAGAAGGGATCGGGGAAATACCGGGGTCCATTGCAAGAGGACGAGGTGGGAACGATCCCGCCGGAGGAAATAGGAGGAGGGTGGCTGGAGACGGAGATCCGACAAGGTGCTCCGGCGCCGGTTGAGAGAAGGAGAGAGAGAGGACGTGAGGGGAAGAGAAAAAAGGGGGTATGGGAAAGATTGGAAACCCCCGTGCTGGCTCTTAACCCCCACGCCCACTCAAGTGTACGATAGTACCGCGGTCATTGCGGTAGTACCTCTCAATGGGCGGAAGTAATTTTTTACTTCCACGCGGTAAGCGGTAGTACTGCTCCAAGCGGTAGTACCGTGGACCTCCATGGTAGTACCGTGCTGCCCTCTCAGTGCAATTTTTTGAAAAAATGAGAGAGAGAGAGAGATTGCCGCACAAAAACAAGAGACAAGATAAACTACGATGCAAGACAAAAACACGAGCATGGTCCACCGGAGTAGAGAGAATAAAATAGGACCAAACAGTGAGTCTCTACTTCACATGAAGAGAGGGCGGTGGCCCTAGAGCCACCTATGTTTGAGTTAGATGGTATGGCACCACGAAGATCCTTGGGCCCATGACCAAGACTCGTCTTTTGAAGCATAGTAACCATAAAAAATGGCAAGTGTGAAAGACTTTGATTAGTTTATGAATAATAGGAGGAGGGATAGTTCATTGAGAGAACTAGACTCCCCCTAAACCATGCCTACACCTAGACAAGACATAACGATGAGTGTGTGGAGGTGTGCACTAAGTCAATCCACATTGCTCGAATCAATGATATTTAGCTCATGCCTTAACTCGCAAAATATTGCTTCATCTAATGGCTTCGTAAAAATATCTGCAAGTTGTTCGTTAGTGCTTAGATGAATAAGATTGATGTCTCCACGCTTGACGTGTTCCCGAAGAAAGTGATGACGAATATCAATATGCTTCGTCTTGCAATGTTGAACTGGGTTGCTGGAGATCATAATGGCACTTTCATTATCACAGTAAAGAGGCACTTTGTCACAATTGACATCGTAATCCTTTAAAGTTTGCCTCATCCATAGAATCTGAGCACAACAACTGGCAGCAGCTACATACTCGGCCTCGATGGACGAGAGAGAAACACAATTTTGTTTCTTTGAAGACCAACTTTACAAAGACCGACCAAGAAATTGGCAGCCTCCAGAAGTGGACTTTCTATCCACACAGTCTCCTGCCCAATCCGAGTCAGTATATCCAACGAGAACAAACGAAGCCCCCTTGGGATACCATAAGCCAAAGTTTGGGGTATGAGCCAAATATCGAAAGATTCGCTTGACAGCCACATGGTGACTCTCCTTAGGTGCGGATTGAAATCATGCACAAATACCCACACTTAACATGATATACGGTCTAGATGCACAAAGGTAAAGCAAGGATCCAATCATGGAGTGATATACCTTTTGATACACCGCTTTACCATTGGGATCACTATTAGATGGCATTTGAGTGGCATGGGAGTGTTGGCCTTGGGAGGATTGAGCTCATCCATCTTGAACCTCTTGAGCATGTCTTGAGTGTATTTGGCTTGATTGATGAAGGTACCTTGACTTTGTTGCTTGACTTTGAAACCAAGGAAGAACTTCAACTCTCCCATCATGGACATCTCAAACTTGTTTGTCATCAAAGTGGCAAACTCGTCATTGAAAGCTTTGTTAGGAGAACCAAAAATAATATCATCAACATATAGTTGGCATATGAACAAGTTCCTGTTGACCCTCTTTGTAAAAAGAGTGGGGTCAATTTTCCCAATTTCAAACCCACGGTCTTGCAACATCTCGGTAAAGTGCTCATACCACGCGCATGGGGCTTGTTTAAGGCCATAGAGAGCCTTACCGAGAACGTATACATGATTGGGGAACTTGGGATCCTCGAACCCCGGGGGTTGCTTGACATATACCAACTCCTTAATAGGGCCATTAAGAAAAGTACTCTTGACATCCATTTGATATAATTTAAAATTATGATCAGAGGCATATGCAAGCAACATGCGAATAGATTCAAGGCGAGCAACATGAGCAAAAGTTTCATTGTAGTCGATACCCTCGACTTGGGAGTATCCTTGTGCCACCAATCTTGCCTTGTTGCGAATGACAATACCATTTGCATCTTGCTTGTTTTTGAAGATTCATTTCGTTCCAATGACATTGTGATTCTCCTTTGGTCTTGGCACCAGTTGCCACACTTGGTTGCGCTCGGATTTGTTGAGTTCATCGTGCATAGCTTCAACCCACTCCATATCCTCAAGCGCATCTTGAACCTTAAGGGGCTCAATGCAAGAAACAAACGCGTGATGTTCACAAAAGTTTGTTAATTGTTTACGAGTGGTTACCCCTTTTTGCAAGTCATCGTAGACATTCTCCAATAGATGTTGTCTAACTTTGAGCTTGGCGGCATTCTTGGCGGCTTTCTTGGTGGCTTGTCTCTCTAAGATTTCTTCCATGGAAGGTTGAGAGACTACATTCTATGAGTCATCATCTTGATGATCTTGAGCGCCTTCTTGAGCTTGCTCTTGATCTTGAAGAAGATCTTGATCTTGAGATTGCTCAGAGTCAGGAACTTGATCTTGGGCATCACATGGTGAGACACCATCATCAGTGGATTGATCTTGCCCTTGATCTTGTTCATGTGGTAGAGGACCTTCAGTTTGTTCTTCGGAAGCGTGTGCATCTTGCGTCGGTGATGGTTCCACTTGAGTGGAACATTGTCCTTCTCCTTTGGCCACAAGGGGTTCCTCAACGGGTAGGAAGTATCCCACACCCATTCTTCTTATGGCTTGGGGAGGAATTTCATCACCTACATCACAAAGACTACTTTGCTCCACTTGGGAGCCATTATTTTCATCAAACTCTATGTTACTCGTCTCCTCAATGAGTCACGTGGACTTGTTCAGGACACGGTAAGCATGAGAGTTTGCAGCATAACCAACAAATATGCCCTCATGGGATCTAGATTCAAATTTAGACAAACGAGCACCTTTCTTGAAATGAAACACTTACAACCGAACACCCGGAAGTATGTGAGGTTGGGCTTGTTCTCGGTAAGAATCTCATAAGGAGCCTTGTTCAAACCTTTGCGGAGATAGAGCTAATTAGATGCATGACACGCTCTGTTGATGGCTTCGGCCCAAAAGTTGTACGGAGATTTAAACTCCGCTATCATGGTTCTTGCCGCATCAATCAATGTCTGGTTCTTCCTCTTAGCAACACCGTTTTGTTGAGGGGTGTAAGGTGTTGGAAATATGCCCTAAAGGCAATAATAAATTAGTTATTATCATATTTCCTTGTTCATGATAATCGTTTATTATCCATGCTATAATTGTATTGATCGGAGACTTAGATGCATGTGTGGATATATAGACAAAACCATGTCCCTAGTATGCCTCTAATAGACTAGCTCGTTGATCAAAGATGGTTAAGGTTTCCTAGCCATGGACATGAGATGTCATTTGATAAACGGGATCACATCATTAGGATAATGGTGTGATGGACAAGACCCAAACTACAAACGTAGCATATGATCGTGTCAGTTTATTGCTACTGTTTTCTGCATGTCAAGTATATGTTCCTATGACCATGAGATCATGCAACTCACGGATACCGGAGGAGTGCCTTGTGTGTATCAAATGTCGCAACGTAACTGGGTGACTATAAAGGTGCTCTACAGGTATCTCCGAGGGTGTCTATTGAGTTGGCATGGATCAAGACTGGAATTTGTTACTCCGTGTGACGGAGAGGTATCTCAGGGCCCACTCGGTAATACAACATCACAATAAGCCTTGCAAGCAATGTGACTAAGTGTTAGTCACGGGATCTTGTATTATGGAACGAGTAAAGAGACTTGCCAGTAACTAGGTTAAACTAGGTATGGAGATACCAACGATCGAATCTCGGGCAAGTAACATACCGAAGAACAAAGGGAACATCATACGGGATTAATTGAATCCTTGACATAGAGGTTTGACCGATAAAGATCTTCGTAGAATATGTAGGAACCAATATGGGCATCCAGGTCCCGCTATTGGTTATTGACCGTAGAGGTGTCTCGGTCATGTCTACATAGTTCTCGAACCCGCAGGGTCTGCACACTTAAGGTTTGGTGATGTTTCGGTAGTATAGAGTTATGTATGGTGGTTACAAAAGGTTGTTTGGAGTCCCGGATGAGATCCCAGACGTCACGAGGAGCTCCGAAATGGTCCGGAGGTAAATATTGATATATAGTAAGTCCTATTTTGGTCGCCGGAAAAGTTTTAGGATCATCGGTAGTGTACCGGGAGTGCCGGTAGTGTACCGGGAGACCATCGGGAGGGGTATTTCGACCCAAGAGGCTACATGGGCTGTGGGAGGATGAATACCATCCCTTAGTGGGCTGGAGTAAGTCCCACAAAGGGCCCATGCGGCTGGGAAGAAAAGCCCAAAAGGAAAATGGTAGAAAAAGGCAAAAGGGCTAAATTAGGAAGGAGTCCTAATCCTACTAGGAGTGGAGGAGGAGGACTCCTCCCTCCTGGTTCGGCCGACCCAAGGGCTGCCTCCTTGGGAGCCAAGCCTCCTCCTCCTCTCCTCCTATATATACTAGAGGGTTTTAGGGTTTTGGCACAAGATTTTCAGCCACGTGCTATCCGTTCCTCTAGTGCATAGTTTCTCCTCTAGATCGGATTTCTGCAGTGCTTAGGCGAAGCCCTGTCGGAATAGCTCCACCACCATCGCCAGAGCGCCGTCGCGCTTCCGGAGAACTCTTCTACCTCTCCGCTCCCTCTTGCTGGATCAAGAAGGCGGAGATCATCATCGAGCTGTACGTCTGCTGAACACGGAGGTGCCGTCCGTTCGGCGCTAGATCAGAAGGATCGTGATCAAGATCGCGAGACGAATCGTGATGAGATCGCGGGACGGATCGTGATGAGTTCGCGGGACGGATCATGATGAGATTGCAGGACAGATCATGATGAGTTCGCGGGATGGATCGTGATGAGTTCGCGGGACGGATCGTGATTGGATCGCGAGACGGATCATGATGAGATCGCGGGACGCTCGGCGATTTGAATCGCGAAGATGTTCGACTACACCGACCGCGTTTCTTAACGCTTCCCGCTTAGCGATCTACAAGGGTATGTAGATCCACTCTCCCTCTCGTAGATGCTCATCACCATGGATAGATCTGCATGTGCATAGGGAAAAAATTTGTTTCCCATGCGACGTTCCCCAACATAAGGTGTGGAATATTGGTGCTTAATCCCTTCATCACTGAGAAACTCATTTAGGGTGTAATTCTTGAATTCAGTGCCATTGTTACTTCTAATCATCAAAATCTTTGCATCATGATGACGTTGGACTTCATTTGCAAAGTCGATGACGGTCTGTTGGGTCTCACTCTTCTTCTTGAAGAAATAAACCCAAGTATATCTCGAGTAATCATCCACAATCACCAAGCAATATTTTCTTCCACCAAGACTGTCAAAAGATGGAGGAACGAAGAGATCCATGTGAAGGAGCTCTAAGGTCCTCTTAGAGAATATTGTAGTGGTTGGACGATGAGCCTTCTCATGTAGCTTTCCTTCGATACAAGCACTGCAAGCACGATCTTTGGCAAAACTCACATTTGTTAGTCCAAGAATGTGATCCCCTTTGAGGAGACTTTGCAAAGATCTCATATTAACATGGGATAGCCGACGATGCCAGAGCCATCCCACATAAACTTTAGCCATTAAGCAAGTCGCGGTCTTGGTGGGTTGCTCTGAGAAGTTCACCACATAGAGACCGTTCTCGACATGCCCAACAAAAGCTACTTTAAGAGTCCTACTCCACAAAAGGATCAAAGAGTCAATACCAAAGAAGGTACTAAAACCCATGGTTGCAAGTTGATGAATTGCAAGTAAATTGTATGCGAGGGTCTCAACAAGCATGACCTTCTCTATGGTGGGTTCCGGAGAGATTACCACCTTGCCAAGACCCAATACCTTTGAAATTGCATCATCACCAAATGAGACTTGGGTGGCCACAGATGTGTCAGGATGAACGTCCACCACCAAGTCCTTGCTTCCGGTCATATGATTTGTCGCTCCACTATCGAGCAACCATGATGTTCCTCCGGAAGCAAACCCCTACAAAAGATAAATGTTTGGCTTTAGGTACCCATTCTTTAATGGGTCCTTTCATGTTAGCAACAAGGGTCTTAGGAACACAAATACACCATTCAATGTACTCATAAGAAGAACCAACATATTTGGCATAAACATGCCCATCACTAGCATGGCATAAAACATAAGAGGGGTTAAAGTCGTCGGTCTTGTTGGGTTGGATGTTCTTGTCCTTGCCCTTCTTGGCATTCTCCAACATAACTTTTTCTTTCTTCTTCACATGAGGACCTTCTCCAGCTCTTACAAAGGTTCGCTTGAGCGATGGAACCTCCTTGGTGTTCACCTTCTTCTTCTTCTCATTAGTTTTGGGTACTCAGAAGGTCATGGAGTGTCTTCTCACCTTGGATACACGTCACCAAACCCTTTTTAAGCTGCTCTTTTAGCTTGGTATTTTCCTCCACGAGGTGTGCATGCTCACAATATGGGTTAGTAGCAGATGCATTATCAATTAGAACAAAAGGAGGACATGTGGCAATTTCCTTAGTGCGTTTCACTTGGAGTTGATCATGCGACTCCTTAAGAGAGGCATGAGCACACGTCAATGCCTTGTGAGCATTGTCAAGTGTGTCAAGCTCAACTTTGAGACAATCATGGTCCACCCCAAGTGCAACCTTCTTAGACTTGAGAACACGGTTAAGAACAATAATATGATCATAATCTTTACGAAATTTATCAAGGTCATCATTTTGTGACTCCTCAAGAGTCATATGAAGACCTCGCTCTTCCTCAAGAGCAATAAATAGATCTGCTATCTCGTCGGCATAATCATGACTATGACCTCTCAGTTTCTCAAGAAACTCTTCTTGAGACTCAATAGTATCATGGGCCTCACCAAGTTGTTCCAAGAGAGCAACGAAGTGCTTCTTGGACTCTCCCTTGAGTTTACACATGAATTCGTCAAACTCATTTTTATCCTCTTTCGCCTCCTCAAGTTCATCCACACAATCTAAGGATGAAGTGGAATAAATGGAAGTCTTAATGTTTGAGGTTTTGATGTTGGAGGTTACCTTAGTGATACCTTTAACCATGGGGCACCTCGCGACAATGTTCTCATTGGGGGCGTCGAAGAGTGACACCTTTGTCGGGGTAGAAGAGGCAATTGCCACGGATGCCATTGCCATTCCTTCACCGCTTGTATCTTCGTCATCAACATCATCATCTAAGGCATAGTCTTCTTGATCCACAAATACTTTGTGAGGAGCCTTCTTGATAAAGTTGGTTTTGTTGGGGAATGACTTGGCTTTATCTTTGCGAATGAGCTTGCCACCATTGTCTTCCCTCTTCTCATATGGACAATCCACCACAAAGTGACTTACATTACCACAGTTGTAGGAAGTTCTCCCACGTTGCTTTCCCTTTGACCCATTTGAGTTGTTCTTGGAGAAGTTGGGCCTTGTGTTTCTCTTGTTTCCCCAAAATTGTCTGGATGCAAGAGCCATGTGCTCATGATAAGCATATTTGGTGTCCTCAGGGCAAACCTCTTCTTCTTATTCTTCTTATTCTTCCTATTGACTGACCTTGGCCTTTAATGCAAGATTGGGAGAGGACTTCCTTGACCGTTAAACACGAGCGAGAGCATTGTCAGCTGTCGTGTTCAGGATGTTCGTTGCAATGAATTCATCCAACACGTCACCAGAGGATAAGGTGTAAAAGTCTGGCCTTTGACGGATGACAGCAGACATGGCCTTGTTGTAGGGCATTATGGCCTTCAAGAACTTACGCTTGATCCAAGTATCATCCACATCCTTGATGCCATGATCCTTGAGAAAAACAGCGAGAGAGGTCACCCTTCTATAGAGCTCACACGGTTCCTCATCCTCTATCATCACAAACTCATCTGACTGATCAAGGACAACTTCATAGTTTGACCGTTGAATGCTTGAGCTGACCTTGTACATGGAGATGATGTGTTCCCAGCACTCTTTAGCAACAGTGAAGGGCCGCAGGTGAGGTAGGTCTTCAGTAGGAATAGCAGCTTGAAGTATGAATAAGGCTAAAGAATTTAGCCGTTTATCTGCTTGTTCTCTTGGAGTAAGATTGTCTGGATCATGAGGATAGTATCCTTCTTAAATAACTCTGATGAGATGAATTGAGATGTGATCTAAATGAGACTTGATACTAAAAACCTAGTTAGCAAAATCATTCTTAACAAGTTTAGGAGGAGGACCAAGATTAACTATATGAGGTGGGTGCACCGGTCCTCCATAGACCACGGGCGGAGGAACAGAGGCAAAGATCCCCGACCCATTAACTCCTTGAGAATGATTATCTTTGTCGGCACTAGCCCCCTCCTTACCGTAGTTGACATCCGATGTTGAGTTAGTGGGTTTGACCACTTGCACCGCATCGGTAGACATTTTAAGAGTACTTAGGAAATCTTTAAACATGGATTGAACCTCGGTCGCCATGGAGGATTTGAGTAAGAACAAGGCCTCATTCAAAACCTCGCGTGAGACCGTGTTCACTCACATGGCCTCGGGAAGTTCTCCCACACATTCCCCATCGCCAGCCATACTCTTCGGATGGTGAAACTCTTAATAAAGAGACATAGCTCTGATACCAATTGAAAGGATCGATATGGTTGACTAGAGGGGGGGGGGGAATAGGCAACTAACACTTTTTAACTTTTCCTTAACAATTTAGGCTTAGCATCAAAGAAGTTGGCTAGATGTGCAACTAGATGAATAACCTATATGATGCTAACAACAGCAAGTATGAAAGCAAGCAAGGGATATAACGCAATAAAAGCTTGCAAGAAGTAAAGGTGTGAGATAACCAAAAGTGGAGCCGGTGGAGACGAGGATGTGTTACCGGAGTGCCTTCCCTTGTGAGGAAGTACGTCTCCGTTGGAGCGGTGTGGAGGAACAATGCTCCCCAAGAAGCCACTAGGGCCACCGTGTTCTCCTCACGCCCTCACACAATGCGAGATGCCGTGATTCCACTATTGGTGCCCTTGAAGGTGGCAACTGAATCTTTACAAACAAGGTTGGGGAAATCTCCACAACTGAATTGGTGGCTCCCAATGACACCACGAAGCTTCACCACAATGGAATGTGGCCTCGAGGTGACCTCAACCGTCTAGGGTGCTCAAACACCCAAGAGTAACAAGATCCGCAAGGGATTAGTGAGGGGAATCAAATTTCTCTTGGTGGAAGTGTAGATCGGGCCCTTCTCAACCAATCCCTAGGAAATCAACAAGTTTGATTGGCTAGGGAGAGAGATCGGGCTAAATGGAGCTTAGAGCAACAATGGAGTTTGGGAAGGAAGAGGTGAGCTTCTTGGGGAAGAAGACCTCCCTTTTATAGTGGGGGACAAGATCCAACCGTTATCCACTCCCTTAGCCCCACGCGTCGCGGTACTACCGCAACAGCCATGGTACTACCGTGAGGGCTTGTGGTACTACCGCAGCCTCATGCGGTACTACCGCTCGCGCGGGAGTAACTGGCTCTGGCCGTTTGCACAGGACAACAAGCGGTAGAACCGCCGGAGCGGTACTACCACGAGCCCGTGCAGTACTATCGCACGGTTGGTAGAGGCAGGCACTGGAGGTGCACGGAAGTAAAAAATTACTTCCGTGCCTACCTCCCAAGAGGGAAACAGTACGAAAAAGTCCAGCACGATGGTACCAGACGTGAATCACGGTACTACCGTAGTAGGGCGGATGTAAGAAATTACATCCGCACCTACTACCGCATGTGTAAGGGCCAGGGCAGGAGACAGCGGTACTACCGCTCCATCGAGCGGTACTACCGCTAGCACCTGCAGTACTACCGCTCCTTTGAGCGGTACTACCACGGACCACTGAACTCAAACACCCAGCAGGATTTCCTTTTGCACGGTGAAGGAAAACGAGTTGGGGCTCCATTGAAGAGATGTGTACGTGTTGATTCCATCCAGACCTTTCTGAAGCGGACCCCCTCTTAATAGTACGGCTTTCCTACGACTCAAATCCACCAAAAGGAAACGTAGAGAACAACCGTCTTCGAGAGGTTCCGAGGGGCACTGAATCGTCTTGTGCCTAGACCTGAGATATCTGAAATGCTCAATGCACACGATTAGTCTGCAAAGGCATTGTCATCAATCACCAAAACCACTTAGGGAGAAATATGCCCTTACAATGGTACTCTAGGCTAAGTGCAAAATTGTAGTGACTTGGGTTTGCACCATCAAAGTCTGAAAGGTCACTTTTCATTTACAACAAGTTGCACACTACCATATTTGTTCTCATATATGTTGATGACATCATAGTCACAAGCTCTTCTGATGATCCAATTATAGCTTTGCTTACAGTTTGGGTTCTGAGTTTGCTCTTAAGGATCTAGGAGATCTCCATTTTTTCTTGGGTATAGAAGTCAAGAAAACTAGTAGTGGTATTCATTTTTCACAAGAAAAGTATGCCACTGAGTTGTTAAACTGAATTGGCATGCAACATTGTAAGCCTTCTCCAACATCATTGTCCAGCTCAGAGCCTTTTTGATTAACAAAGGGGGAACTTCTGAATCATGAGGATATCACAAATTACAGAAGTATAGTTGGAGGACTTCAATACTTGACTCTTACCAGGCCTCACATCTCATTTGCAGTAAATAAGATATGTCAGTTTCATTCATGCACCCATGACAGCTC
Organism: Hordeum marinum; assembly: GCA_022496015.1. Taxonomy (NCBI): domain Eukaryota; kingdom Viridiplantae; phylum Streptophyta; class Magnoliopsida; order Poales; family Poaceae; genus Hordeum; species Hordeum marinum. Next base: position 390,678,349 of record CM039676.1, on the reverse strand, counting down.
ATTGGACCGCAGCCAAGCGGGTCCTAAGGTATGTTAAGAATACCATGAATGTTGGTCTCACATTTAACAAAGTCGTCATCTACCCTTGTGAGTGCATTTTCTGATGCTAATTGGGCTGGATGTGTTGATGATAGACGGTCCACTGGTGGGTTTGCAATTTTCTATTGTCCAAATTTGATTTCTTTGTGTGCAAAGAAACAAGCCACATTCTCGAAGTCAATTACAGAAGTAGAATACAAATCTTTAGCAAATGCAACAACTAAGGTTATCTGGGTTCAGTCTATGCTAAAGGAGCTTGGGATTTCACAAGCACAACTTGCATGTTTATGGCGTGACAACCTTGGTGCTACTTATTTATCCGCTAATCCAGTTTTTCATGCCAGAACCAAGCACATGAAATTGACTTACACTTTGTGTGAGAAAGAGTTGCAAGCAAGCAATTTGAAGTCAGGTTTATTCCTTCAAAGGATCAACTTGTTGATGGTTTCACCAAAGCACTACCAACCAGAAGTTTTGAAGCATTTCGACATAATCTCAACCTTATTGCGTTGTGATTAAGGGGGAGTGTTAAATATCTTGCATGTCACGATAGGATAGGTAGAGGAGGTTTAAACTCTCTTTTGTAATCTTATCTCTATCTCTCTCTACCGTGTAAACCTCCCCTGAGAGGATCTCTCATTCTCGTTTGGATCTCTCTCTCTCTCTCTCTACCCTGTAACACAAGAAACGAGATCAATAAATAACATGCGGGCTCCCCTGTTGGGAGTTTGAGACACTTCATAGAAGTTCCACACCATGCACCCCTCACTCTTTGTGTTCCTGTGACGACAAGGTCGACAATACATAAACGATGTTCCTGTGATCACAATGGACGACATTCTTCCTCATCTCTCCACCAAAATAGTTATTTATAACATAGTTCCACAATTTTTTTCTATTTCTGTGATTGCTCGGGATGGATTTTGCAAACGAAATGATGCAACATGTTGTGTCATCCATCCCTCTAAATATTGCAACCTCCGACACCTAAGATCTCTTGTACCCCGCCTTCGAATCTATTAAACTCCTACCCCTTCTCAGCTAGCGACGACCTGCCTCTCGTTCTTCTTCCTCATGTCACCGTTGCTTTTTTATTCGACCACTCCGTCGACTCGCCCACCTCTCCCTGCCTAACCAAATGCCACCACCACCCTACAGCCAGGGAGTGTTGTCGCAAGTCATCCCTTGCTCGAGTCACCACCTCCGGCAACGCAAACCATCCCTATAAAACCTACCACCATCTTTGGTGCCCACAACCTCTTGCACCCCGCACTTGAGACCGTTAACTCATTGCCTCTCCTCCATCGCCAACACCCCATGCTGCTACTACTATTCTTCTTTCTCCCTCCGCCTACCTTTTTCTTCGTCCATTCTATGGACCCTCCCACCTCTACCTACGAAACCACTTGCCACCACCATCCATGGTCATCAAGTGTTGCCATGCACTACCTCGTTCCCCTACTGGAGTCATGTCTCCGCTACTGGCCAACCCTCTAAATCGTGCCACAATCCTAGCGTCGGTGACCTTGCACACCACAATCTCAATGTTTGGACATATATGAAGAAACAAGAAGGATCAAGATGGTACTCAGAAGAAGTCATACCATCTCTTGTTGCACATCATGTTCATGGATCGTAGGCATACTCTCTTCTCTCACCTCTATTATCATCTTTTCAGACTACAAAATCTAACATTCATGTTCTGAATAATTAGTAGTATAAATCAATTTCAAGAAAATGTCATAGGTGAATCATTTGGGTGCCATACTTAAAAAAATCATTTATGCCTTGGAGAGATTTGGCAGGTTACACCGAATGCCATGTAGAAAGTGATATCGGCCAATTTGAATGCATGCATCGCCTTCCGATTGTTGTACAAGTCTTGGATAAATCTCATGGCATGCAAACTTGAGCTACTTTTCCATCCATCTTGCCAAGACATATGGAGCCCATTCTCAGCTCTTGCTAGGACATATGGAGCCCATTCTCAGCACAGCTGATGTCTTCCAACTGACACTTGCAAGAAAAGAGTAATGATATATTTATTGGCTACATTGGACTACTTTTTTTATCTCAGAAGGAATATTGATTTTATTCCGTGTAGCTCAAAACTTTGTCAGCCAGGTAGAGAATTCATGTTGGCAACAAAGAGAGATCCTATTTAACTATAAAAGAACTATGTTACAGACAGACCGCGTAACTTGTAAGCTCAATAATACTACCTTCTTCCACAAGTCTTCGTGATGATAATTCGGTTCTTGCACCTGCATACCATTTTGTTACCCATTAAAGGAACATTTTTAAAGAAAGGAGCATGCAATCTAGGCCGAGGATTATATGAAGTTCTTGATTCATCATTATTTTACTTTTGAGGTCAAATAGTTCAAGAAGTAGTATTTTATATACAACACAAATATATTGCTTTGTTGTAAGCAAGGCAAAACTAGTAATAATATTATTTTTTGAACTGTTTTTGTTGGATCGTACTAACAACAATGTGATATATACTTAACCTAACACTATAGAGATATGTCTTACAAGTTCAGATTCATTCTAACTACAACGAAAGTAACACTACTACCCCCCCCCCCCCCCCCCCCCCCGCCCCCGCATTACAAGCAAGTGAACTCCAATTGCTCGTTATCGAAATGTCACAAAATCGCCTTAGCTCATCACCCACTTACGTGTCCCTCTTCATAAGACATAGCATTATCATTCTTAAACCTAAACAAAATTGTACATCTCAACAAACAAACAATACAAAAAACAAAATTTCTTAGTTCTGTTTCAGAGTGTCTTTCAAGGTCATTTTTGTGAAATCTTTAACCCATGGGATGATTCTCTTGTTCTACTTCACCGCACATTTAAAAGAAGAATGATCTGACTAATGTAAAAGCATTAAAACACACATCAGAAACAATAATAGAGATGTCGCTCTTATGCAACATTTCATTTTCATGAACTAATACAATCACATGGCCTGGAAATGTGGCTGACATGCAGACGTCTACACTAAAATCCACATATGTGTGAAGCAAAATGAATTAAGATACAATAGAGACAAATGAACAAACAATTTCACCTCAATGTCCCGAACGTTGTGAGGAAAAACAACAATCATATTCCGTATGAGGAGAGTGGCGCCAACAACACACGATGCGGTTGTGCCAGCAAGCCGATTCAATGGCTAGGGTTAGCTGCAAGGTGCGTGCACTTGTGCCCAAGAGCAAACGACACGACCATACCAGCTTCCATATCGATGATGTCATTCACGTTCCCCGGCAACACCGCCCTCATTCCCTAGCACAACCGCTCGCACAGCCTTGGCTTCAAAAGCTTTGAAATATTCAAAACCTGACCTTTGAAGTCTTCAAAAGCTAGCCACTCGAAGTACTGATGCTATCATCAATGTACACTGTTGGTCTCACTTTGTAGCGCTTGAACTTTAAAATGCTTCAATTGCCTCATATTGTCCTGATAGAAAACTGAGCATATCAGTATAATGTAAGATTTATCATGTTGACACAAATCATACATATTGAAGCCTCCTAGAAAAAGCACATGAATCAAGTACAATCATCCAATAATTATTGTTAATGAGAATAAAATTCTTATCAGCAACTAAAAAAGCACCAGTTCTTAATCTTCTAATTAGATCAGTTCTTTCTATCAAGGAGAATAGACTTACTATCAAGAAAAAGGAGTTACCACAATTTGCTTCAGCGTTAGTCACACAATTTCTCAGTTCAGAAATAAGTTCAGACTGGCCGTTGAACTTGGCATGAATAAAGTACAAAAATAATATAATGTAAATTAATAGTTCATCTGTTAGAGGAGCGATTCTACTTCATGGATAACAACGCATCCACCTCCTTCACTTTGAGCTGAAGTCCGGAGAACCTCTCAGCCATCTTGTTTTTGTTAGTACGCACATGTCCTCCCTACATGAGGCTGAACCGGGTCTAGGCGTACGGGCGCTGCAGCTCCAGCCAGAGTGATGCCCGGACGAACCCCCATTAAGTGACACTCTACACAACATCCTCCAACATCCTCTCTACCTCTCAGAACCACTTCATCAATGGACGTCATTGATGCAAATCGTGAGTAGAACAATTGACACAAAATTTAGAGCCATTGGCTGCTGAACAAGATCAAGATTGCCATGGTGTTTAGACCTTCATACATCCAATAGATAGACATCTCATAGGCAAATGTTACCCTTTGTCCATGTGGATAAGCTGTGACAAACCATGTGGACTATTTCATCTATGAAACCAATTAAAAATCATGGTTAATAAAATTAGAAGATTAAATAGCGAATGTGGTTGTGATAAAATATGATAAGTCAAGGGAATCACAATTGTGTCGGAACGTGAAGCATTTCATCAGTGATAATCCTTGCACCCGCTAAAATTTGGAAAGAGCATAACATCACTCCAACAAGGAGATAATGGCACTCTTACTTAAAAATTGAACAAACAAAGACAATTTGATCACTGAAACAACGGAATGAAATATGATAGCTATCATTTCTGATATTGGTAAGCTTCAAATTAGAACGATACATTTAGATGGGAACAATCAAATATCCTATGGGTTCCTCTTTTTCCTCCTTCGTGTCATTATGTAATCTTGTAACTCTGAACCACTACTAACCTTAATAGAGAATTAAATCTGCCACATATTTTAACCTACCTACTGTGCTCGGTTGCTTCCAGGTTTGTTGTGAATTACAAGTTGGGAGTGTGTTATCTTCTCCAACAGCTCCTCTCCATGGTTCTGTACCCCCCCCCCCCCCCTTGATGAACAGAAAATTGTAAGCAAGCTATACTAACTTATCAACGACGATGGTAGAATGATTAGGAAGATCGTTAAGCTAGCGTGTGGCACCTGGAAAGAGAGATGAATGCTTCGGATCGTTGAGCCATCTTTGAATTTCCTCTTGTGCATGCCAGATACAACTTTTACTTCTCGCACACTCTCACCTAATGTCTGTTAATACAATTTAAAGTGAAACTCAATCCTTTGGCCCTGAAAATTGCATAGCCGGCATTTCAATACGACGAAGTTAATATAAATGTTTGGCTACAGTTTTCAAATCCAGGTGGGATAACCACATCTTCCATGTGACTTTTCAAGCATGAGGCTATATTAATATGAAAAAACAAACGAAACTTTGACCAAATTCAAGGAAATTATTTGTTATTTCCTTGCATGTAAATTGCCAGGACCTGTAGGCCTAGAGACAACACCGTACAACATGATCAGTTCTTTCAGGGTTTAATTTCAGTATGAATGAGTACATGCCTGAATTCCAAACACCAATACACCCCCACGTGACCGAACCAGATAGTATATTTCTGACTACACATATACAACTCTAAGATGTACACTGCATAGATAAACATCTAAACCATCGAAAGTGCGTACCTTGATAGGCATGAGAGCCGGAATCTCCCAGGAAGAAAACCCCAAACGAAAAAAATTACTTAGTGCATGCTATACCGTCTGTACAGCCGCAAGTAGCCAGCGGGTTTTGGGAACCTTCTAGAGGGTTCCTTGAACCGTTTTTTTTTCATTTTACCGGGTTTTTTGTTGTTTCTGTTTTCTTTTCTTTTTTGATTTCTGTTTCTTTTTTTCCTTTTTCTTTTTCAAGGTTATTTTATCTTTTTTCAACTAAGTTCACATTCAGAAATTGTTCTTAAATTTCTAATTTTTTTCTTCCTATTAACACAATATTCCAAATTCCAAAAACTGTTGTTTTTAAGAAATTGTTCATAAGTTTAAAAAACGTTAGAGATTTTCTAAAAATGTTCTCGAATTATATATAAAAAATATAATTGCTTTTGTTAAAAAAATTCACAACTTCTCAAAAAATGTTCGAGCTTTCAAAATATGTTCCCGTTTTAAAAACTTGTTCATAAATTACAGAAAATGTTCACGTTTTGTTTTCCAAAGTTTCAATAAATGTCACAATTTCATAAATTGTCTTCAAATTTCCAAAAATGTTTGTTTTTTTTTCAAATTTTGTTTAGGAGCTTCAAAATATGTTCGCGTCTCCAAATTGATTTGGAATTTGAAAAAACGTTCCCGTTTTAGAAATGTTTATGAGTTTCAAAAAGTTTCCTAAATCTAAGATTTTTTGGAATTTCTAAAAATGCCCTATTTCTAAAAAATTGTTCAAAATAATAAAATTTTCATATTTCAAAATTTGTTCGCAAATTCAAAAAATGTTCAGGAACTTCAGATTTTTTTCTCAATTCCTAGTTTTGTTCACGAATTTGAAATGTGTTCATGTTATGAAAATGTGTTTGCAAATTCAAAAACTGTTTGGGAACTTTAGAAAAAGTTCGCAATTTCTATTTTTGTTCACCAATTAGAAAACTGTACATGTTTCAGAAAGTTTTTCAAAATTCCAAAAATAAAATGGGAATTTTATTTGTTCACAAATTATTATTGTTCCCAAAAAAAATTCTGAAGTTTCTGAACATTATTTAGGGGAAAATATTGAACTAACATTTTTTAGAAAACATTATTCAGGGAATATTATTCAGGCAATATTGTTGTCAACAAACTGTTGAATTAGTAAAAACAGTATAGCCTGTAACAGATTTGTTTGAGAAACAATACAATCTACTAGCATGATCATTCTTTAGTTTATAGTGGAAACAACAGAAACAATCAAACAATAAAACAGAAGGAATAGTGAATCTGTTCAAACTCCATGACACAACGAAATGTGTGCGGCGGGGCCCAGAAAGCACGTCAACCAGCTGCTTTGTGTGAATCCGCACCTAGTTGACGCAAAACGTGTCACAGGAAAATTCTATTTGCCGCAATATGCGGCAAATAGCGGGGGCTCCGCACCCTCCCGCAATCTTATTTGGGCCGGCCAAATTCGCTTTGCCACTGCTTTTGGAAACCTAGGAGGTTCCTATAGCAGTTTTTTTGTTTTTTACCTTTTTCTATTTTTTCGTTTTTATGTTTCTACTATGTTTTTCTTTTTCCCTTTTCCTTTTCTTTGTTTTTGGTTCCTATTTTTTTCCAATTTTATTTTTTTTAAATAAGTTCATGTTTGAAAATTGTTCATAAGTTTAAAAAATATATATTTTTATAAATGTTCTAGGGTCCCGATATTCATCACACGTGTGGCATATTGGACATGCGCTCACACAGTGTGTGTGGCATACCCAGGAGGCAGCCCACACGGGTCGTGTGTGGGCAAACAAATAGAACTGTCCACACGTGTGGACACGGCTACTTCATGACACATGGTCAACAAGTACTAGTCATCTCCACCCGCATGTGTGGCACGAAGCAAATCTGTCCACACGTCCTCGCGAGCAGCTACGTTACCCGCGGGATGGCAACTCTAGTTACCCCCGGGGATGGCAACTCTAGTTATCCCGGATGGGAACTGTAGTTATAAAAGTATGATAACTCTTTTTTGTTTTGGTTAACTATAGTTACTCGCGGGATAACACTTTAATTACCTGGGAATAGTTGTCATGTGTGTTTACCTAGTTGCTCCGTGTGGTTCAATCATAGTTACCATGTATAGTTAATCGTAGTTGTCATGTGTATTTATCTGGTTGCCACGTACGCGTGACTGTAGTTGCCATCTAGCAGCGAATCGTAGTTGCCATATGTATTTACGTAGTTGCCACGTATGCGTACTGCAGTTGCCATCTAGCAACATACGAGCGATGTGTAGACGAAGAGCAGTTCGTCCATACACGGTGGACTAGGTGATGGATGTGTGGGTAGAAACTGGTTCGTCCATACAGCGTAGCTGGCAACCACACGCTGCGGGTCGTGTCGGCGAACTCTCTAACGCCCACACACACCATGATACCTACGTGGCATAAAAGATCTGTCAAGATTTACCAAGATTAGTGCAAACACGAATGAACGACCATCCATGCGTGTGGAAGAGTTGCAAACGCCTACACGTGTGGGCGTTATCTTTTCCCATGTTCTAAATTTCAAATAGTTGCTGTTTTTTCAGAAACATTCATAATTTTGAAAAATGTTCGGTAATTTAAGAAAATGTTCAGTATTTTCAGAAAAGTTACAGTAGTTTCACAAAATGTTCGAAATTCAAAATGTTGTTAATTTTTAAACTAATTTCATGTTCGAAAATTATCTTAAAATTTGCAAAATTTTCTTGATTTTAAAAATATATTCCAAATTCCAAAAAAATGTCTTTTTTCAAACATTTTTCATAAATTCCAAAATAATTCTGGATTTTCAAAAACTGTTCTGGAGTTTCAAAAATATTCTTGTTTTTTAAATCAATGTTTCTTGTTTTTTGAAAAATTGTTCATGTTTTCCAGAATTTGTTCTCAAGATTCAAGAAAATATTTGTGTTTTCAATGATTGTTCCTGTTTATGAATTTGTTCAGTATTTTTCAAAATTGTTCTCATTTTCAACATTTGTTCTCAATATTCAAAAAATGTTCCTGTTGTAAAAATGTCTTCGTGGTTTTTCAAAATTGTTCTCTGTTTCAAAATTTTGTTCTCAAGATGGAAAAAAATGTCCGTGCTTTAAAAAATTGTTCGCGCTTCCAAATATATTCAGGATTTTTCAAAAAATCCTCGGCGTCAAAGTTTGTTCTCAAGATTCAAAAACATTTCATGCTTTAAAAAAATGTTCGTGCTTTCAAATTGATGGAGGATTTTTCAAAATTTGTGCTCAAGATTCAAAAAATGTTTGCGCTTTTGTATTCATTTAGGATTTTTCAAAATTTGTTCTCAAGATTCAAAAAATGTTCGTGCTTTCAAAAATTGTTCTCCGTTTTAAAAAATGTTTATGTTTTCAAAACTTGATTGGGAAATTCAACATTTGTTCGTTTTCATAAAAAGGTAAAAATAAAGGAAAATGGAATAAAAACGGGCCAAAAAAGAAAAAAAGGAAATAAGCAGAAAAGGAAAAAAATAAACAGAAAAAAATAAAGAAGGAAATTATCAGCTTTTTTGTGACAAAAAAAAACTGTGCCGGGCCAGTCGGGCGACCCCCTGTGCGTGCGAGCGACTCGCTGCCGCAGGGAGCGGCAGGTAGGAGTTCCTCACATAGACGTCCCGTATATTACGTCCGAACTAAGATGACCTGGTCCATGTCGAATGTCCGCATGCACCCGGGCCTCAATGTTTCGTTCGAGAAACCGAAACCCACACGAACTCGGCCCCGTCTTCTTTTTCATTGAGTTCTTTCCATATATGCCTCCATATAATCTCAGTCTCACCCTGTTCGATCTCACATTGCCAAAGTTGCATCGATCGATCGAGCCCCATGAGTTCACGAGGTGACCAGTCTCACCGGATCGACATGGAACTGGACGCGCCCCTGTCCGCGCATGACAGGCCGCTCGCGCTCTGCTCGTCCGCCGGCGAGGAGGACCGCCTCGGGGCGCTCCCAGACGACGTGCTCCGCCTCGTGATCCGCCGCCTCGACACCCGCTACGCGCTCGCCACGGCCGCGCTCTCCAAGCGTTGGGCCCTCCTCCTACGCGAGCTCCCTGCGCTCGAGTTTAAGGTCCGCAACGTCCTCCCGGAGCGCTACCGTCGGTACTTCCGCCGCCGTATCCGCGCCCTGAACCGCCGCGCCTATATTGAACTCAAGAAGGTCGACCTCGTCTTAGGACGGTACGAGCGCCGTGGCATGCGCTCATTGGCCTACTCACTCGGCGGCTTCCTGGATGCAGACGACGGCGCCGAGCTTTGCCGGCACGTGCGCAGGGTGAGCCTTGAGATTTTCCCCACCCACAACCATGGAACCTTGAATCGACTCATTGCCACGGCCGTTGGCCGCTGGGGAGTAGAAGACCTCGAGATCGTCGTCCTCAACTCCGATGGACGTCACCGCGCTTCGAGCTACAGCTTCCCCCACCGTTACTTGGACATTCATTTACCCAAAGGCGGCAGCGGCGGCGTGAAGCTGAAGAGGCTAAAGCTCACAAACTGCGCCCCGCACGTCTTCAGACTGGACACAAACCCGTCGCCAGCTCCGGCACACGCGTTCAACGCGCTCACCATGCTCGTCTTGCAAGACATGCCAAGGTCGACGCGCGGCCGCATATACCAGTCCGTCATCCGGGCATGCCCAGTGCTGGAGGTGCTGCATCTCAGGTCATGTGGTTATGAAGGGAGCTCCTTCACCATAGACGCGCCCGGCTCGCGGATCACAGAGCTGCTTCTCGAGCTCACCAGCCGCACGCTCAGAATGATCGATCTGCGCGCCCTGCCGAGGCTGGAGAGGCTGGCATGTATGGGCGCTCCCCTCGAGCTCAAGTTCGGCTCGGTGCCGCGCTTGGCGCGCCTCAGACTCAGCCACGAGGAGGACGCTAACGCCATAACTCCGGCGTTCGTGTTGGATGACGTACGGAAAATGCACCCTCTCAGCAGATTCTTGAGCGGCCTCACGAGCTTAGAGGACCTTGTCCTCCGGTTCACCGGGCCTGACATGTGGATCTTACGGTCTCTCGACATGCCGCCATTGGGCAAGCTGAAGAGGTTGCTCGTGGCGGACATGCCGTCATCGTGGGACATCACGTGGACGCACTACATCCTGGAGGCCGCGCCTTTCCTAGAGATGATGCACATTAACGTCGATGACGATGACTCTAGCACCGTCTCGTGACCGGCAAGCTGATCTGGTGGGCACCGTCGCTGAAGTTCAATCACTCCCGGCTAAGTGAGGTGATGGTAGGTGGCTTCGAGGGGACGCCGAGGCAGGTGCACTTCGTGAGGTTCCTCACGCGCGTGTGCACAGCACTGCGAGACGTCGTGCTTCTCAGGCATGGCTATGTACGGGACAAGGGGCTCTGGGATTGGGAGACGGTGGCGGCACGGCCGGAGTGGCAATGGAGCGACGAGGATAGAGACGGGATGCTGAGAGAGATCGAGGATGATGGGAATGGGACTAGCGTTTCTTCTTGCTCGCCAACTCGAATAGTTTTTGGCTGATTTTTCACTAGATATCGGACATCTCTTTATGCAAACAGTTGGCTCCACAATACATATAGCAGTAGCGCCAAATAAAGTGTCTCTCGACCAAATTTTTTTTCAAGAAAACCTCCAATCCATTCATTTTCAATTATAATAGTACAAAGCTTAATTTTTTTATGTTAGTATAACAAACATTACAAATAATAAAAGTTACATCCAGATCCCTTGACCACCTAGCGACCACTACCAGCATTGAAGCAAGCCGAAGGCGCGTCACTGTTATCGCCCCTCAATCACTAGAGCCGGATCAAACTTGCCATAGTAGACAGTCGGAAATTCATCATGCTAAGGCCACATAAGACCAACACATCAGAACAGCAACTGTCGCCGATGAAGAGTGACGTAGATCATAATGATCCAACCTGAAGACGCACAAACATAGACGATCAACGATCAGATCCGAGCAAATCCATCAAAGATAGATCTAGACGCACCACTGGAACGGGGGCTACGCGAGAAGAACTTTATTCCATAATCAGGGAGCCGCCACCATCTCGCCTTACTGAGAGCAGGACACAAACTATAACAAAACTCAAAGAAAGATCTAAAAACGCAGCCCTCCCACCGGCAAAGGCCGGGTTCCACTCCGCCCCCATCACCCTAAGGCAGGCCACCGGAGAAGAGGCAAACCGACGGCGATGCCAACGGAAGACGGAGACACCCTAGATTTTTTTTGAAAGAAAGAATTCAACTTACATTAATCAATATTACAACATTCTTCCCACAAGGGGGGGGGACACTCTTACTTGGCACAATTATATAAAGATATTATAGCCATTCTGTAATATATAAATATATTACAATATTCTTGGCAGCACTTATAGCAATTGCAACATTCTTATTACAACATGGAAAACTGTTAAAAATAGACAATCCGTGAATTGAATCCGGTAAATATATCATGACTGACACAATTATGATCCTTGTTTCCGTACCCCCCCCCCCCCCACACACAAACAGTATAAAGGCAGTATAATCATTTGACCATAGTCGATCCGTCGGCCCGTTAGATAAAACAGGGCACCCCCGCCCCACGACGGTCTTGGGCTTGGCCCATTTATGCTTTTAACCTTCAAAAAATGTGCGTATGAGGTAGGATTCAAACTCCCAATCTCTTGCTATACTTCTAAAAGTTGTAACCATCTCGTACAGCTCAGTTGTTGTACCTAGTTGTTTCTTTTATTTTTCTTGTTGTGCATCTTCTCAATATATTTTTTCTTCCCTTTTTTATTCTTCGACATTATTAAAAAAATATGTCTTCGTCTTTTTCATTTGCTTCAATTCATGAATATTCTCTTAAATATGTAAACTTTTTCAGAATCCTTGAACTTATCTTTTGAATCTGTGGACTTTTTTTTCAAATGAATGAATTTTTTTAGTATTGCAAACTTTTATCAATTTCATGAACTTTTTTCAAATCGATGATTTTTTTCAATTTGTGATTGTTTTTCCAATTTGGAATTTTTTTGTGAAATTCGTGAAATTTGTTTTGTCAAATTTCTAACTTTTTATCAAATCGACAAACTTTTTTGATTTTGCAACATTTTTATCACATTTTTCAACTCGATAAACTTTTCTTAAACTTGTGGAGTTTTCTTTAATCTTTGCACATTTTTTTGAATTTTAAAAACCGACAACCGTGTAAACAGACAATCTATTATATAGCTATAAGCTTCCTGCCACCTTTCGAGGACAGAGGAAGGGGCTTCTGAGCCCTGCGCCTAGAGCATCCAACACCTCTGCACGTTCTTCCCGTGATCCTCTCACATAAGAATGAGGTGGGGCTGTACACGTCCCGAAGACTCTGGAACAGAGCTCCCGTCCATGTCCAAGTGGAAGCCCCATGCCGAGCGCTGACGGAACGGTCAAACCGCGACCATGCTCACGGCCAAGTGGAAGCCACATGCTCAGCACTGGCGAAACGGTCGAATCGCGACCATGCCCACGCCCTAGGGGAAGCCCCATGCTCAGTGCTGGCAGAACACACCAATTATGATCACGCCCATGCCCAAGTAAAAGCCCCATGCTCTGTGCTGGTGGATTGTTAACTGAGAGTGCCCCGCGGGCCTTGCCAGCTTTCCCTTGATCCTCGCGCAAGTGGGGGCTGGACATGGTGCATGTGCTCGGGACAATCCCAGTAGCACTGAAAAATCCAAGGGACAGAGCTCTGGCTTGCGGGCCTGCTCGCGCGCACGTTACCCTACCAAGGCCCATGGTGTCTAGTCTCCTCACGTGACACCCAAGTACAAGTCGGCGTGTGTGCGTCATTAAAAATAGAGCTCGTGTGAGCAGGATCCATTGATCCTTGCGCGTCAAAGGGGGGGCTCCTGAGCATCGTGCCTCAAGAGCCTTCACTAGCTACTGAAGCAGTCACCTCATGGTTTTGCCCACACACCGCAACCTGGCATTCCAGCGGCGGCTGAGGTATGTGTGGGGCTAGGCCCTAATGATGTAGAGAGCGAAGGCAAGCAAAAGAGAAGCAAAGCACGAAAAAGAAACCAGTGGATTACAAATGGTTATTACAAACTTCCAGTCTTTCGTGAAGTAAACCGTTGTCTTGTGCCTCCACAAGGTAGAATCGATTCATTAGAAGATAGTAAGAGGATGCTTCAAGTAGAAGGGTCGCTGCTGCCATTACTGCCACCCACCACAACCTCATCGGGCTCCTCGTCGCCGCCAGAGGAGAACTTCCCGAGCAGCGTGCTTACGTGGCTCTCCATAGCTTCCGCCAGGCCGTCGCAATATTTTTCGGGGACAGGGCCTATCACCTTGCCAAAGTTAAAGCCAGGGTCACGGATGAGGAGGTGGCTGAAGGTGCAGGCCGCCACCACGGACAAGAGGTCACGACATTCCTCCTCCAAAATGTCGTCTACCTTGTGTGCCGCACCCTTGAGCCCTTCCACAAGCTTGGAGGAAAACCCGGTGTAGCCGGCATTGTGGTGTGCAAGGGGAGCCTCGTATTTCTCCCTACATATAGAACGCAGGGCCTCACGGGCCCTAATCTCGAGCGAAGATAAGGAGGCATGGTCCGTCGCAGCCCTCGTGTCGGTATCGACATGAATCTTATTCTCTCGGGCGTCCAGCTTGGCGTTGGCCTCGGATACATGCTTAGAATGAGCCTCTTGGGTGTCGGCCACTTTGCGTCGTAGCGTCCCCAGACGCCCGTGCTCCGTGGCCTGTTCGGCCGCCATCTTCGCTTATTAGGAGTCGCGATTCACGAGCTTCACCTCGTGGGCCTTGAGGTCATATTCCCACAGCTAGAGCTACCGAGCCTGTGCGGCCTGTTCGTCCTGAAGCGCCTTCAAGCTGGCTTCCGCTTCCTTGCAGTGCTGGGCGGCCTCCCCTGCCTCGGTGAGCATGCCTTCGGCGTCCCAGCCGGCCAGCTCCTGGGTTTCTTCGTGCCCGCCGCGGCATTGAAGCTAACCCCGAGAAGATCAGCGTGATCAAGCGCATGCCCAAGCCAACCCGGCTCCGCGACATCTAGAAGTTCACCGGCTGCCTCGCCTTGCTCAGTCGGTTCATCAGCCGGCTGGGGGAGAAAGCCTTGCCCCTCTATGGGCTCCTTCGCAAGACGGCTCTGCTCGAGCCGGGTCACACCAAGAAGCCAGGCATGTTTGATTGGCCCGACGAGGCGGAAGAGGCTTTCTGTGGCCTTAAGAAGGCTCTCACCCGTGCGCCCATCCTGGCCGCACCGGCTAAGAAGGAACCCTTGCTTGCCTACATCACGGTGACCACCCGTGTCATCAGCATCGACCTGGTGGTCAAGCAGCCGAAGGAGGGCAAGTCCCTGCCGGTCTAGTGCCCCGTCTACTACCTCAACGAGGTCCTTTCCGCCTCCAAGCAGAACTACCCCCACTACCAAAAGATGTGCTATGGCATATACTTCGCCACCAAGAAGGTCAAACAGTACTTCCAAGAGCACACCATCACCATGGTGAGCACAGACCCGCTCGGCGAGATCATGAGCGGCCGGGACTCCACCGGCTGGATCACCAAATGGGTCATCGCCCTTGCCGACCACGAGATCCGGTACGAACCTCTTGTTGGAAATATGCCCTAGAGGCAATAATAAATTGGTTATTATCATATTTCCTTGTTCATGATAATTGTTTATTATCCATGCTATAATTGTGTTGATCAGAAACTCAGATACATGTGGGGATACATAGACAACACAATGTCCCTAGTACGCCTCTAATAGACTAGCTCGTTGATCAAAGATGGCTATGGTTTCCTAGTCATGGACATGAGATGTCATTTGATAACGAGATCACGTCATTAGGAGAATGATGTGATGGACAAGACCCAAACAACAAACGTAGCATATGATCGTGTCAGTCGGATCTTGTATTACGGAACGAGTAAAGAGACTTGCCGATAACGAGGTTGAACTAGGTATGGAAATACCGACGATCGGATCTCGGGCAAGTAACATACCGAAGAACAAAGGGAACATCACACGGGATTAATTGAATCCTTGACATAGAGGTTCGACCGATAAAGATCTTCGTAGAATATGTAGGAACCAATATGGGCATCTAGGTCCTGCTATTGGTTATTGATCGTAGAGGTGTCTCGGTCATGTCTACATAGTTCTCGAACCCGCAGGGTGTGCACACTTAAGGTTCGATGACGTTTCGGTAGTACAGATTATGTATGGTGGTGATCGAAGGTTGTTCGGAGTCCTGGATGAGATCCTAGACATCACGAGGATCTCCGGAATGGTCCGGAGGTAAATATTGATATATAGGAAGTCCTGTTTTGGTCGCCGGAAAAGTTTCTGGCTCATCGGTAGTGTACCGGGAGTGCCGGTAGTGTATCGGTGGACCATCGGGAGAGGTATTTCGACCCAAGAGGCTACATGGTCTATGGGAGGAGGTAAACCAGCCCTTGGTGGGCTGGCTGAAGCCTCCTCTAAGGGCCCATGTGGCTGGAGTGGTTTGAGAAGGAAAAAAATCCAAAGGTGGAGAGGTGGAAAGAGTTTCCAAGTGGAAAGGAGGAATCCTATTCCTAATAGGATTGGAGTAGGACTCCTCCACCTCCAAATTCGACCAAACCTTGAGGGTTTGAGGCTGCATCCTCCCCTCCCTCCCTCCTATATATACTATAGGATTTAGAGGAAAAAGCTAACCCTAATAGCCACGTGCTACCTCTTCTCTAGATCACAGTTTCTCCTCTAGATCGCAGTTTCTCCTCTAGATCGGTTTTCAGCGGTGCTTAGGCGAAGCCCTGCTGGAATAGATCCACTATTGGGGAACGTTGCATCGGAAACAAAATTTTCCTATGCGCGTGCTAGATCTATCCATGGTGATGACCATCTACGAGAGGGAGAGTGGATCTACATACCCTTGTAGATCGCTAAGCGGGAAGGGTTAAGAAACGTGGTTGGTGTAGTCGAACGTCTTCGCGATCCAAATCGCCGAGCGTCCCGCGATCTCATCACGATCCCTCCCGTGATCCAATAACGATCCGTGCCGCGATCTCATCACGATCCGTCCCGTGATCTCATCACGATCCGTCTCGCAATCTTGATCACGGTCCTTCCGATCTAGCGCCGAACGGACGGCACCTCCACGTTCAGCACACGTATAGCTCGGTGACGATCTCCACCTTCTTGATCCATCAATAGGGAGCAGAGAGGTAGAAGATTTCTCCAGTAGCATGATGGCGCCACGGCGATGGTGGTGGATCAATTCCGGCAGGGCTTCGCCTAAGCACTGCAGAAAACCGATCTAGAGGAGAAACTATGCACTAGAGGAACGGATAGCACGTGGCTGAAAATCTTGTGCCAAAACCCTAAAACCCTCTAGTATATATAGGAGGAGAGGAGGAGGAGGCTTGGCTCCAAAGGATCCAGCTCTTGGGTTGGCCGAACCTGGAGGGAGAAGTCCTCCTCATCCACTCCTAGTAGGATTAGGACTCCTTCCTAATTTAGCCCTTTTGCCTTTTTCTACCATTTTCCTTTTGGGCTTTTCTTCCCAGCCGCATGGGCCCTTTGTGGGACTTACTCCAGCCCACTAAGGGCTGGTATTCATCCTCCCACAGCCCATCTAGCCCCTTGGGTCGAAATACCCCTTCCGATGGTCTCCTGGTACACTACCGGCACTCCCGGTACACTACCGATGAGCCCGAAACCTTTCCGGTGACCAAAATAGGACTTCCTATATATCAATCTTTACCTCTGGACCATTCCAGAGCTCCTCGTGACGTCCGGGATCTCATCCGGGACTCCGAAAAACCTTCGGTAACCACCATACATAACTCTATACTACCGAAATGTCACTGAACCTTAAGTGTACAGACCCTGCGGGTTCGAGAACTATGTAGACATGACCGAGACAGCTCTACAGTCAATAACCAATAGCAGGACCTGGATGCCCATATTGGTTCCTACATATTCTATGAAGATCTTTATCGGTCGAACCTCTATGTCAAGGATTCAGTTAATCCCGTATGATGTTCCGTTTGTTCTTCGGTATGTTACTTGCCCGAGATTCGATCGTGGGTATCTCCATACCTAGTTCAACCTCGTTACCGGCAAGTCTCTTTACTCGTTCTGTAATACAAGATCCCGTGACTAACACTTAGTCACATTGCTTGCAAGGCTTATTGTGATGTTGTATTACCGAGTGGGCCCTAAGATACCTCTCCGTCACACAGAGTAACAAATCCCAGTCTTGATCCATGCCAACCCAACAAACACCCTCGGTGATACCTGTAGAGCACCTTTATAGTCACCCAGTTACGTTGCAACGTTTGATACACACAAGGTACTCCTCCGGTGTCAGTGAGTTGCATGATCTCATGGTCATAGGAACAAATACTTGACATGCAGAAAACAGTAGCAATAAACTGACACGATCATATGCTACGTTTGTAGTTTGGGTCTTGTCCATCACATCATTCTCCTAATGATGTGATCCCGTTATCAAATTACATCACATGTCAATGGCTAGGAAACCTTGACCAACGAGCTAGTTCACTAGAGGCATACTAGGGACAAAGTGTTGCCTATTTACCCACACATGTAATGTGTTTCCAATCAATACAATTATAGCATGAATAATAAACGATTATCATGAACAAGGAAATATAATAATAAACACTTTATTTATTGCCTCTAGGGCATATTTCGAACAGTCTCCCACTTGCACTAGAGTCAATAATCTAGTTCTCATCATCATGTGATCCGCATTGTTATGAATCTAACACCCAATGAGTTATGGGGCTCGATCATGCTTTGCATGTGAGAGAGGTCTTTTAGTCAACAGGTCTGCGACATTCAGATCCGTGTGTACTTTGCAAATCTCTATGTTAAACTGTAAACACTGCTACTACACTCCACTTGGTACTATTCCAAATGGCTGCTCCACTATACGTATCCAGATTGCTACTCCGAGTCATGCGGATTGGTGTTAAAGCTTGCATCGACGTAACTCTTTACGACAAACTCTTTATCACCTCCATAATCGAGAAACATCTCCTTAGTCCTCTGGTTACTAAGGATAATTTTGACCACTGTCCAGTGATCCACTCCTGGACCACTCTTGTACCCCTTGACATACTCATGGCAAGGCACACACAGGTGTGGTACACAGCATGGCATAATATAGAGCCTATGGCTAAGGCATAGGGGACAAAAAAATTCATTTCTCTTTCTTCTGCCTTTGTCGAGCTTTGAGTCTCACTCAACTTCACACCTTACAAATCAGGCGAGAACTCTTTCTCTGACTGATCTATTTTGAACTCTTTCAAAATCTTGTCAAGGTATGTACTCATTGAAAGTCCCATCAAGCATCTTGATCTATTTCTATAGATCTTGATGCTCAACAATTAGGTATCTTTATCCAGGTCTTCTTTGAAAAACTCTCTTAAAACAACCGTTTATGCTTTCCAGAACTTCTACATCATTTCCGATCAACAATATGTCAACCACATATGCTTACGAGAAACTCTATAGTGCTCCCACTCACTTTATTGTAAATACAAGTTTCTCATAAACTTTGTATAGACTCAAAAACTTTGATCACCTCATCAAAGTGTATATTCCAACTCCGAGATGTTTGCTTCAGTTCATAGAAGGATCACTGAAGCTTGCACACCTTTTAGCATCCTTAGGAGTGACAAAACCTTCTGGTTCTATCTCATACAACCTTTCCTTAAGGAAGGAAACGATGTTTTGGCATCCATCTGCCAGATTTCATAATTGAAAAATGCAGCAACTGCTAACATAATTCCAACAGACTTTAGCATCACTATGAGTGAGAAATTCTCATCGTAGTCAACTCCTTGAACTTACTAGAAACTTCTTTGCGACAAGTCGAGCTTTATAAATGGTGACATTCACCATCAGCGTCTGTATTCATTTTAATGATCCATTTGTACTCAACGACCTTCCGTCCAACGAGCAAGTCTACCAAAGTCTATACTTGGTTTTCATACATGGATCCTTTCTCGGATTTCATGGCCTCTAACCATTTGTCGGAATCCGGGCCCATCATCGCTTCTCCATAGCTCGTAGGTTCATCGTTGTCCAACAACATGACCTGCAAGACAGGGTTGTCGTACCGCTCAGGAGCACTACACATCCTTGTCGACCTATGAGGTTCGATAGTAACTTGATCGGAAGCTTCATGATCATCATCATTAACTTCCTCTTCAACTAACGTAGGCTTCACATGAACATCTTCCTGCGCTGCGCTACTCTCTGGTTGAACAAAGGTTCAAGAACCTCACCAAGTCCTATCTTCCTCCCACTCAATTCTTTCGAGAGAAACTCTTTCTCGAGAAAGGATCCGTTTTAGCAAGAAACACTTTATGCTCAGATCTGAGATAGAAGGTTTACCCAACTGTTCCTAGGGTATTCTATGAAGATGCATTTGTCCGCTTTGGGTTGAAGCTCATTAGGTGAAAACATTTTTCCACACAAGCATCGCAGCCCCAAAAATTAAGAAATGACAGCTTGGGTTTCTATCAAACCCTAATTCACACGGTGTCATCTCAACGAATTTAGATGGTGCCCTATTTAAAGTGAATGTAGTTGTCTCTAATGCATAACCCCAAAATTACAATAGAAAAACGATAAGAGACATCATAGCACACACCATATCCAATAGAGCATGACTATGATATTCGGATACACCATCACACTATGATGTTCCAGGTGGCATGAGTTGTGAAACAACTTTCACATTGTCTAAAGTTGTATGCCAAACTCGTAACTCAGATATTCACCTCCACGATCATATCGCAGACATCTTCTTGTCACGATGATCTTTAAACTTCACTCTGAATTTGCTTGAACCTTTCAAACGATTCAGACTTGTGTTTCATTAAGTAAACATACAGTATATCTACTCAAATCATCAGTGAATGTAAGAAAATAACGATATCCACCGCACGCTACAAGACTCATTGGATTGCATACATCAACATGTATCATTTCCAATAAATCACTTGCCCGCTCCATCAAACCAGAAAACGGGGTCCTTAGTCATCTTGACCAAGAGGCATGGTTCGCATGTCTCAACCGATTTGAAATCGAATGAGTCCAAAGATCCATCAGCATGGAGTTTCTTCATGCGTTTTATACCAATATGACATTTAGCGGCAGTGCCACAAGTATGTGGCACTATCATTATTAACTCTGTATCTTTTGGCATCAATGTTATGAACATGTGTATTACTACGATCAAGATGCAACAAACCATTCTCACTGGGTGAATGACCATTGAAGGTATTATAAATGTAAACAGAATAACCATTATTCTCTAACTTAAATGAATAACTGTGTTGCAATAAACACAATCTAATCACGTTCATGCTCAACGCAAGACACCAAATAACATTTATTTAGGTCCGTCACTAATCCCAAAGGTAGAGAGAGCGTGCGATGTTGATCACATCAACCTTGGAAACATTTCCAACACACATCGTTACCTCACCTTTATCTAGTTCTCCGTTCATTCCGTAGCTTTTATTTCGAGTTACTAACATTTAGCAACCGAACCGGTATCCAATACCCAGGTGCTACTAGGAGTACTAGCAAGGTACACATCAATAACACGTATATCAAATATACTTCTGTTGACGTTGCCAGCCTTCTTATCTACCAAGTATCTAGGTTGTTCCGCTTCAGCGACCGCTCTCCTCATAATCGAAGCACTTAGTCTCGGGTTTAGGTTCAACTTTGGGTTGCTTCACTAGAGCAGCAACTGTCTTTCCATCCATGAAGTTTCCCTCCTTGCCTTTGCCCTTCACGAAACTAGTGGTTTTTACTAACCATCAACACTTGTTGCTCCTTCTTGATTTCTACCTTTGCGGTGTCAAACATCGTGAATAGCTCAGGGATCATTATTTTTATCCATGGTATTTTATAGTTCATCACCATGTTATAGTAGCTTAGTGACAGTGACTTGGAGAACTATATCAATCACTATCTTATCTGGAAGATTAACTCCCACTCGATTCAAGTGATTGTAGCACCCAGATAATCTGAGCACATGCTCAACGATTGAGTTATTCTCCTTGATCTTGCAGACAAAGAATCTCGTTGGAGATCTCATATCTCGCAACACGGGCACGAGCCTGAGATCCTAATTTCAGCTCTTAGAACATCTCATATGTTCCGTGATGTTCAAAACGTTTCGGAGCCTCAATTCTAAGCCGTAATGCATGACGCACTAAACTATCAAGTAGTTATCAGAACGTGCCTGACAGATGTTCACAACATCTACAGACGACGCTAGAGGGGTTGGCGCACCGAGCGGTGCATTAAGGACATAAGCCTTCTGTGCAGCAATGAGGACAATCCTCAGATCTCGAAGCCAGACCGCAATATTGCTACCATCATCTTTCAACTCTATTTATCTAGGAACATATAAAAATTCAAGGGAGCTACAACGTGAGCTAGTAATCTACAACATAATTTTGCAAAGACACTACTAACTATGTTCATGATAATGAGTTCAATTAATCATATTACTTAAGAACTCACACTCAAATTGACATCCCTCCGGTCATTCGAGTGATACATGATCCAAATTCACCAACTCAAGTCCAATCATCACGTGAGTTGAGGTGGTTTCAATGGTGAACATCATCATGTTGATCATATCTACTATATGACTCATGTTCGACCTTTCGGTCTCTTCTGTTCCGAGGCCATGTCTGTACATGCTAGGCTTGTCAAGTTTAACCCAAGTGTTCTGCATGTGCAACACTGGCTTGCACCCGTTGTATGTGAACGTAGAGTCTATCACACCCGATCATCATGTGGTGTCTCAACATGAACAAACTTTCGCAACGGTGCAAACTCAGGGAGAACACAATTTATCTTGAAATTAAGTGAGGGATCACCTTATAATGCTACCATCGTCCTAAGCAAAACAATGTGCATAAAAGGATTAACATCACATGTAAAACATAAGTGACATGATATGGCCATGAACTTGTGCTTTTGATCTCCATCTTGAAAGCACCGGCATGATCTCCATCATCACCGGCATGACACCATGGTCTCCATCATCTTGATCTCCATCAACGTGTCGCCATCGGGGTTGTCGTGCCCACCATGCTTCTACTACTATTGCTACCGTTTAGCGATAAAGTAAAGCATTACATAGCGCTTAATGATTGACACGCAGGTCATACAATAATTAAAGACAACCATATTGCTCCTGCCGGTTGCCGTACTCATCGACATGCAAGTCGTGATATTCTATACAAAACATGATCATCTCATACATCACATATATCTCATCATGTAATTGGCCATATCACATCACAACATACCCTGCAAAAACAAGTTAGACGTCCTCTAATTGTTGTTGCATGTTTTACGTGGCTGCTATGGGTATCTAGCAAGAACAATTCTCACCTATGCAAAAACCACAACGGTGATACATAAGTTGCTTTTCAACCTTCTCAAGGACCGCCTTTGTCGAATCCGATCCAACTAAAGTAGGAGAAACAGACACCCGCTAGCCATCTTTGTGCAACGATGTTACATGTTAGTCGATGGAACCGGTCTCTTGTAAGCGTACGAGTAAGGTTGGTCCGGGCCGCTTCATCCCACAATACCGCTGAACGAAAACACGACCAAGGGAGGAAGCAATCTAAGCATCAACGCCCATAAACTCTTTGTGTTCTACTCGAGATCTCATCTACACATAGACCTAGCTCATGATGCCGCTGTTGGGGAACGTTGCATGGGAAACAAAATTTTCCTACGCGCACGCAAGATCTATCCATGGTGATGAGCATCTACGAGAGGGAGAGTGGATCTACATACCCTTGTAGATCGCTAAGTGGGAAGCGTTAAAAAGCACGGTTGGTGTAGTCGAACGTCTTCGCGATCCAAATCTCCGAGCGTCCCGCAATCTCATCATGATCCGTCCCACGATCCAATCACGATCCGTCCCATGAACTCATCATGATCCGTCCCGTGATCTCATCAAGATCCGGTCGCGGTCCTTCCGATCTAGCGCCGAACGGACGGCGCCTCCGCGTTCAGCACACGTACAGCTCGGTGATGATCTCCACCTTCTTGATCCAGCAAGAGGGAGCGGAGAGGTAGAAGAGTTCTCCGGCAGCGTGACGGCACTGCAGCGATGGTGGTGGAGCAATTCCGGCAGGGCTTCGCCTAAGTACTGCAGAAAACCAATCTAGAGGAGAAACTATGCACTAGAGGAACGGGTAGCACGTGGCTGAAAATGTTGTGCCAAAACCCTAAAACTCTCTAGTATATATAGGAGGAGAGGAGGAGGAGGCTCGGATCCCAAGGAGACAGCCCTTGGGTCGGGCGAACCAGGAGGGAGGAGTCCTCCTCATCCACTCCTAGTAGGATTAGGACTCGTTCCGAATTTAGCCCTTTTGCCTTTTTCCACCTTTTTCCTTTTGGGCTTTTCTTCCCAGCCGCACGAGCCCTTTGTGGGACTTCCTCCATCCCACTAAGGGCTGGTATTTATCCTCCCACAGACCATGTAGCCTCTTGGGTCGAAATACCCCTTCCAATGGTCTCCCGGTACACTACCGGCACTCCCGGTACACTACCGATGAGCCCGAAACCTTTCCGGCGACCAAAATAGGACTTCCTATATATCAATCTTTACCTATGGACCATTCCAGAGCTCCTCGTGACGTCCGGGATCTCATCCAGAACTCCGAACAACCTTCAGTAACCACCATACATAACTCTATACTACCGAAATGTCAGCGAACCTTAAGTGTACAGACCCTGAGGGTTCGAGAACTATGTAGACATGACCGAGACACCTCTACGGTGAATAACCAATAGCGGGACCTGGATGTCCATATTGGTTCCTACATATTCTACGAAGATCTTTATTGGTCGAACCTCTATGTCAAGGATTCAGTTAATCCTGTATGATGTTCCCTTTGTTCTTCATTATGTGACTTGCCCGAGATTCGATCGTCGGTATCTCCATACCTAGTTCAACATCGTTACCGGCAAGTATCTTTACTCATTCCGTAATACAAGATCCCATGACTAACACTTAGTCACATTGCTTGCAAGGCTTATTGTGATGTTGTATTACCGAGTGGGCCCTGAGATACCTGTCCGTCACACAGAGTAACAAATCCCAGTCTTGAGCCATGCCAACCCAACAAACACCCTCGGAGATACCTGTAGAGCACCTTTATAGTCACCTAGTTACGTTGCGACATTTGATACACACAAGGTACTCCTCCGGTGTTAGTGACTTGCATGATCTCATGGTCATCGGAACAAATACTTGACATGCAGAAAACAGTAGCAATAAATTGACACGATCATATTGTTAGGGAACGTCGCATGGGAAACAAAAAATTTCCTACGCACACGCAAACCTATCCATGGTGATGAGCATCTACGAGAGGGAGAGTGGATCTACGTACCCTTGTAGATCGCTAAGCGGGAAGCGTTAAGAAACGCGGTTGGTGTAGTCGAACATCTTCGCGATCCAAATCGCCGAGCGTCCCGCGATCTCATCACGATCCGTCCCGCGATCCAATCACGATCCGTCCCGTGAACTCATCACGATCCGTCCCACGATCTCATCACGATCCGTCTCACGATCTTGATCACGATCTGTCCCGCGAACTCATCACGATCCGTTCCACGATCTCATCACGAACCGTCTCACGATCTCGATCACGGTTCTTCCGATCTAGCGCCGAACAGACGGCACCTCCGCGTTCAGCACACGTGCAGCTTGATGACGATCTCCACCGTCTTGATCCAGCAAAAGGAGGTGGAGAGGAGAGAGAGTTCACCGGCAGCGTGACGGTGCTCCGGTGATGGTGGTGGAGTGATTCCGGCAGGGCTTCGCCTAAGCGCTGCGGAAAACCGATCTAGAGGAGAAACTGTGCACCGGTGAAACGGGTAGCACGTGGCCGGAAATTCTGTCCAAAAACCACCCAATCCACTAGTATATATAGGAGGAGAGGAGAGGAGAGGCAGCCAAGGCCTTTGGGTCGGCCGAAATAGGAGGTGGGAGCAATCCTACTTCACCTCCAATCCTAGTTGGAGTAGGATTGCCTCCTATTGGCTGATTTTCCACTTTTTGCTTTAGGACTTTCTCTCCTGCGCCATGGGCCTTTGTGGCTGTTTTCCCAGCCCACTAAGGGCTGGTTATTATTCTCCCACAGCCCATGGATCTCTTGGGGTCGAAATACCCGTCCCGGAGGTCCTCCGGTACACTACCAGCACTCCCGGTACAATACCGATACTCCCGGTACACTACCGATGAGCCCGAAACTTTTTCGGAAACCAAACTGGGACTTACTATATATGAATCTTTACCTCCGGACCATTCCGGAGCTCCTCGTGACATCCGGGATCTCAGCCGGGACTCCGAACAACCTTCGTTCACCACCATACATAACTCTACACTACCGAAACGTCACCGAACCTTAAGTGTGCAGACCCTGCGGGTTCGAGAACTATGTAGACATGACCGAGACACCTCTACGGTCAATAACCAATGGCGGGACCTGGACGTCCACATTGGTTCCTACATATTCTACGAAGATCTTTATCGGTCGAACCTCTATGTCAAGGATTCAGTTAATCCCGTATATCGTTCCCTTTGTTCTTCGGTATGTTACTTGCCCGAGATTCGATCGTCGGTATCTCCATACCTAGTTCAACCTCGTTACCGGCAAGTCTCTTTACTCGTTCCGTAATACAAGATCCCGCAACTAACAATTAGTCACATTGCTTGCAAGGCTTATTGTGATGTTGCATTACCGAGTGGGCCCCGAGATACCTCTCCGTTACACGGAGTAACAAATCCCAGTCTCGATCCATGCCAACTCAACAGACACCATCGGAGATACCTGTAGAGCAGCTTTATAGTCACCCAGTTACGTTGCGACGTTTGATACACACAAGGCACTCCTCCGATATCCGTGAGTTGCATGATCTCATGGTCATAGGAACATATACTTGACATGCAGAAAACAGTAGCAATAAACTGACACGATCATATGCTATGTTTGTAGTTTGGGTCTTATCCATCACATCATTCTCCTAATGATGTGATCCCGTTATCAAATGACATCTCATGTGCATGGCTAGGAAACCTTAACCATCCTTTGATCAACGAGCTAGTCCATTAGAGGCATACTAGGGACATGGTTTTGTCTATGTATCCACACATGCATTTAAGTCTCCGATCAATACAATTATAGCATGGATAATAAACGATTATCATGAACAAGGAAATATGATAATAACTAATTTATTATTGCCTCTAGGGCATATTTCCAAGACATATGCTAAGTTTGTAGTTTGGGTCTTGTCCATCACATCATTCTCCTAATCATGTGATCCCGTTATCAAATGACATCACATGTCAATGGCTAGGAAACCTTGACCATCTTTGACCAACGAGCTAGTTCACTAGAGGCATACTAGGGACAAAGTGTTGTCTATTTACCCACACATGTAATGTGTTTCCAATCAATACAATTATAGCATGGATAATAAACGATTATCATGAACAAGGAAATATAATAATAAACACTTTATTTATTGCCTCTAGGGCATATTTCCAACATCCACCACCATCGCTGCAATGCCGTCGTGCTGCCGGAGAACTCATCTACCTCTCCGCTCCCTCTTGCCGGATCAAGAAGGCGGAGATCGTCATCGAGCTGTATGTGTGCTGAACGCGGAGGTGCCGTCCGTTCGGCACTAGATCAGAAGGACCGTGATCAAGATCGCGAGACGGATCGTGATGAGATCGCGGGACGGATCGTGATGAGTTCCCGCTTAGCGATCTATAAGGGTATGTAGATCCACTCTCCCTCTCATAGATGCTCATCACCATGGATAGATCTTGTGTGTGCGTAGGAAAGTTTTTGTTTCCTACAACTCTTACCACCATCAAGTCACAGGCGTTGGCCGACTTCCTCGTCGACTAGGCGGAGACCGAATTCGTACCGCCTCCTCCAGAATCCATGGATTGGCGCATGCATTTTGATGGCTCGAAATGAGGACCGGCCTAGGTGCCAGCATAGTCCTCTCCTCCTGGAACGGTGACCAGCCCAAGTACGCCCTCCAGATGCACTTCGCCGCCTCCAACAACGTGGCCGAGTACGAGGCCATCGTCCATGGCCTCCGGCTCGCCAAGGAGATCGACATCAGGCGCATCCTATGCTTCGGCGACTCCGACCTCGTGGTACAGCAGGTCTCTGGCGAATGGGACGCCAGGGATGCCAACATGGCAAGCTACCGCTTCCTCGTACACCAGCTCACCGGCTCCTTCGAGGGCTGTGAGTTCCACCACGTCCCACGGGCGGACAATGAGGCGGCCGACGCACTGGCAAAGATCGACTCCACTCGGCAGGCCATCCCAGCAGGCATCTCCCTTGAGCGGCTGCTCAAGTCGTCGATCAAGCCTTCCCCAGAATCAAAATCCATCTTCGTGCCGGCAGACGACGCCGGCCCATCAGCGGCTCCGGCTGCCCCTTCAGCATCTTCACCACCGGCTCCCTCAACCTCAGCCACCTCGCTGGCACCAGTTGAGCGGGCTACACCCGAGGCCGCCGGCTCCAACAACATGACTGTCATGATGACAATCGACGAGCCGGTCCCGGGGACTGGCGAGCTAGTCCCGGGGACTGGCGAGCCGGTCCCGGAGGCTGATCATCCAGGCCTGGAGGCTCCCGAGCCGGCCCTTGTCTTGGCTCCCTCATGAGCCCAGCCCATCCTGGCTTTTCTTCTACGCGGCGAGCTCCCCCCAGACGAGGCCATGGCAAGGCAAATTCAGCGCCGGGCTTCGGGCTATAGCATCATCGACAACGAGCTCGTCCATCGCAGCACCACCGGCGTCTTTCAGCGGTGGGTCGAGCCGGAAAAGGATCTGGAGATCCTCCTCGACATCCACCAGGGAGAGTGCGGGCATCACGCCGCCTCCAGGACCCTGGTGGCCAAGGCTTTCCGCCATGGTTTCTACTAGCCCACCGCTCTCGAGGCAGACAAGAAATTGGTCGACGAGTGCGAGGGCTGCCAGCGCTTCAGCACGCAGAGCCACCTACCAGCGTCGGCCCTCCAAACCTTCCCCCTCGTGTGGCCATTTGCCATCTGGGGGCTAGACATGGTGGTCCCCTTCAAGACCGCACGAGGCGGCATGACACATTTGCTGGTAGCTCTCAACAAATTCATCAAGTGGATCGAGGCACGGCCAATCAAGAAGCTGGATGGCCCCATGGCCGTACGGTTCATCGACGACATCACGGTTTGCTATGGCGTCCCCCACAACATCATCACCGACAACGGCATGAACTTCGCCAAGGGCGCGCTCGCACGTTTCTGCTCCAAGCAAGGCATCTGGCTCAACCTGGCCTCCGTCGCTCATCCACAATCAAACGGCCAGGTCGAGAGGGCAAATGGCCTCATCTTATCCCACATCAATCCCCGTCTCGTAACACCGCTGGTGAGGTCAGCCGGTTGCTGGGTCGATGAGCTGTCGGTAGTCCTTTGGAGTCTCAGGACCACCCCCAACCGATCAACCGGATACACGCCCTTCTTCCTTGTGTACGGGTCCGAGGCGATCATCCCCACCAACATCGAGTTCAACTCGCCTTGGGTCTCCCTATACACGGAGAAGGACGCAAAGGACGCGAGAGAAGACGACATCGACTTACTCGAAGAAGCCCGCGAATTGGCCTTGAGCCAGACGGCAATCTACCAGCAGAAGCACCGGCACTACCACAGCAAGCGGATCTGGCTGCTCTCCTTCCATGAAGGGGACCTGGTGCTTAGGCGGATCCAGCGGACAGTCAGACAACACAAGTTGTCCTCCCCATGGGAGGGCCCGTTCATCGTAAGCAAGGCGCTGCACAACAATGTGTACTATCTAATAGACGCCCAGAAGCCACAGAAGCGCAAAAGAGATGCCTCCGGCGAGGAGACTGAGCGCCCATGGAACGTGGCACTCCTCCGTTCGTTTTACTGTTGAAAATACCAGTGTATGTATGTATCCCTCCCCTTTTGGGCTTATGAATGCAATGGGTGCCCCAGGCCGGCTCTTGGGGCACGCCCTTTTCATTTCCTTCGAAGGTCTCCACACTCACCGGCTCCCGGGCCTGGGGGCTCGCCGGCTGGCCCAAGGTCGCCTCTCCTAAAAATAGACCAAGTAGTGTGAGCTGAGCAAGCCCTCCCACCCCTCCTAGCTACAGATCCGGATCCCGGCTGTCTGGATGGCGGGGCCTCGGGGTGGCAAAACTTAGCACACACGAAAGCTCGATCGTAAAGGGGATGCCGGCTAGGTCCAGCCGGACCATCGCCTCGCCTCTGCCACTCAACTTAACCAAGAAAAATCTCACGGTTCCTAAGTTCAGAACCGGCTCCCTCGAGGCACACACCCCGACCCTACTACAGACCGCCTCCCGGCTGTCGGGCTAGCGGGGCCGAAACCAATGGGGAAAAGAGATAGAACAGAGGGAACCAAAGGGGCAGAAAAGGGTAAGGACGAGCAGGCACGCGTAATAAGGCAAACACTTCAAACATTCAGAATATGAATTCTAAGATAAAAGAGGCCCACGGACATCATGGTTGATTATATTACACCCCAAGTGGGTGGACTTAAGTCTAACACGTTGGAGAGATAACAAAGGAAAAAAGATAAAAATGCCTGGGGGCTCAGGCCACCAGCGCGCCTCTAGCTGGCACATCACTAGACAGCTCGAATCCCGTCCCAGAGGTGGTCGCGGCCTTCGGGTCGGCTTCCTTGGCCTTCAAGGCGGCCTCCACAGTCCCAACTGTCTCGCCGCTGGAGTCGGTACTCTCGTCGGCAACCTCCTCATCCTCCAGACATTGGGGGATGCCGAAGGAGTCTTCGGCCGCCGGCTCGCCGTCCTCACCAAGGGCCGGCAGGAGCTCGTCTGGGTCGATGTATGATGTGAGCTCGTTGGCCCGGCGGACAAGGACCGGCTCACGGGCCGCCCGCTCCTCGGTTGGCTCGTCCTGCATGGTGGCCAGCCGGTCCAAGTCTATGCCGCGGTACCACGAAGTTTTGAACCGGAGCGCCATCTTCGCTCCGGCTCGCGCCGCCGATGCCTTCAAAACCTCGAGCCAGGTCACGGCGTGCTCCATCCACAAGGCCACGTGGTTCTTCGGAGCTCCTCCATGGCCCGGCCACAAGGCAGCAATGATCTCCTTGCCAACCATCTTCAGCCGCTCCACACTCCGCTCGAGGTGGATCAGCTGGTTTTCAATGGCGAGCCCAAGCTCCGTCACACTCCACGCAGCACCCTCCTTGATGGAGCGCCCGCACGCGCGGAGATACTCCTGGTGGTCCTCGACGACAAGCGCGGCGCTGGGTTTCCGGGAAGCGCCCTAAAGAAGAAAGGGAAGACGGAGAGAAAAGCGAATCAAGAACAAGAACTGGCAAGGAAAAAGGCAACCGGCAGGAAAAAAGAAAATCGGACACTTATGTTCAATGGAGTCGTCCACCTCGATGGCAAAGTGGAGCGACGAGTCCTTCTCCGATGCCAGTGCCGCCTCTGCCTCGGCAAGGGAACCATTAAGCTCCTCGAGCATCCTCTCCAGGCGGGTCACCTCGCTTTGAAGCACGGCGGTCCGCCGTGACGCCGCCTCCTTGATAGCCTTCTATTTGGTCGTCACCTCCCACGCCACATTGGCCTTGAGGCGGTCCTGGGCCGCCTCCCCGTCCACCAGCAGCGTGGCCAGCCGGTACTTCTCCTAAGTGACCGCCTGGACGCTTTGCGCCAGTCGATCCCGCTTGGAGACGGCCAAGGTCTTCTCCGCCCGGAGGGCGGTCAGCTCATCTACGAAACACAGCGGGCATCAGCCCGTCCTTCTACGCCCGGTTCGGCTGTCAGGCAGCCGACCTGGCTCCCGGGGGCTACGTGCCCCTGCCGCGAAACTTGATGTACCTTGCACCCGCGCCAGCTCCTCCTCCAGCCGGTAGAAGCCGTGCTTTCCGCGGTCGTGGATGGAGACCGCCTCCTCGAATAGTTTCTGCCGCTGGGAGTTCCCCTCCTACCACATGAGGCCGACGCTTACCTCTGATTGCCGCAGGGTGGCGTCAACCGCCTTTGCGAAACGGGTCAGCTCCTGGCGGCACCGGTCCAGGACGCTCCCCAGCTCCCCGAGTGCGGGGACCGGGCCACCTGCCGGGGGAGTCAGAAGGGTCGGGACGCATGCCAGCGCCTCCCAGTCCCGGAGCACGTCCTGCATGGACCTCCGGACCCGGCGGCCATTGCCACCGGGGGAGGTTTGATGACGGCGAGGGCCGAGAATCGGTCCCCACTGGCCCGCCGCTCGACGCCAGTGCCTCCTCCTCCTCCCGCCGGCCCGATGCGACGTCTGCGACGGACGGCGCCTCTATCTCCACGGCCGGAGCCCCCGGCGCTGCCTCTGACCCCACCTCCGGGGCCGCTGGAGCCGCCGGTGCATCGACCCGGGCCGGCTCGGCCGCAGGCGGTGTCTCATCTGGCACCTCCGGTCGGGTCACCTCGGGGGCCGGCTCCGTAGCCGCCGCCTCCGCTCGGGCCGCCTCTTCCGCGGACGGAGGCACGGGCGGCTCCATAGCCGCACCTCGCCACTCGCTCGACGGGGGCCTCGACAGACGGGTCAACTCTGCCGCCGATTCCGATGCCCACGCGGAGTCCGCGGACCTCCTCCGCCTGCCACCGCTCGAAGTCCTAGAATGCGAGGCCCTGCCTCGCATCTCGGACCTTGAGGCTCGTAGCTCCGCGAGCCTCCTCTTCTCCTCCCGTTGGGTGGACGCGTGCTCGCGGGCCAGCCGGCTGGCAGCGTCCATTGGGTCCACTGCTGACTCTGCTTCGTGGAGCTCGATGGGGTCCGTGTGATGCAGAAGGGTGAATCACCCGCCGGCTCGTGACTCGGAAGGAAACACGTGCAAGGAAAGGAAGGACGCTTACCCGGTGACGACGGGCAAAGCCCGCTTGGCGCGTGCCCGCGGCTTTCGTGCGGCCACCTTCACCCGCTTATGGACAGGCGGCGAGGCCACCGGCTCCTCCTGAGCCGGCCTCTTCTCGCGGCTGGCGGCTCCGGCCGTCGGGGCTTGAGCCGGCCGCTCCTCACTCCGCCCACGCCGGCCCTGCTGAACTGAGGGGGAGGCGCATTTAGGATCATCACATCATCATCATCGTCATCATCGTCATCGGTCCAATCCCTGATTGTGGGACCAATAGGGAACTCACTGGCTCTGTTGGGCTCTCCTGCTACGCCGGACCCTCCGGCTCCACTAGGCCCACCGGCTCGCGGGTCGGCCGGCTCCTCGACCCCTTCCAAGGAGTTAACCCCCTCCTCAAGCGGGCCTCCCCGCTCGTAGTCTTCGGAGTCGGAGTGATCATGCTTTTTTCTAAGATTTGGGGGTGAGGGCCGTCTGGTGTGTTCTGTCGCACGAGCAGCTGCGGTTAGCATGGCGAAGTAAGGTTCGTTGCCGGCTACCAGCTGGAAAGGATCAAATGAAAAAGAGCCGCCTCGACGAAATGTACTAGGGGGGCGGTTGATGCGGTCATACGGCTCCATGCCTAAAGTCCACGACACCGACACCAGCTTGAACGTTGTGATGGCGTTCACCCGCGTCGCCACCTGAGCTGACATCAGGTCGACGGTTGTGAGCCGGTAGGTGTCCCGGTGGCTAGACATGTCGTAGATCCAGTGGGGCCTCATCTGGAGAGGCAACACCTGGTGCGAGATGAAGGCCACCACCAGATCGGAGGCGACCAACCCCTCAACCCTCTTCAGCTGTGCGAGCCGGCCGAGTTTCGCTAGGGCCACTCCGCGCGGGGCGGCTCCCGGCCAGTTTGCTTCGGAGGACTACGCATTGACGAACGCCGGCAGCCGGATGTAGTCCAGGTTTGGGCCGGCGTTCTTCACTTAGAAGAAAGTGCAATGCCACCCCTTGACGGATTCGATGAGGGAGAAGGGCGGGAAGCGCGCGGTGCCACGGCAGCACACCACCGTGCCCCCACAGGCATTGCTATTCAGCGCCTTAAGGTAGAAGAGGGCATTGAAGAGGTCGAGGAAGGGGAGGACCCCTAGGTACTCCTTCCACAGTATCATGAAGCCAGCGAGGTAGAGGATGGCGTTGGGGCCGAGGTGGTGCAGCTGAAGATCGAACGTGTCCATCAACAACCAAAGAAGTAGCTCACCGGGAGCCCGAAATCACGGGAGAAGTGCCAGAGGAAGACGACGTGCTCCCCTGGCTGCGGAGCCGGCACCACCTCATCTCCTGGCGGGCAGGCAATCACACGCTCCGCCGACGGCAACATGCGTGCACGGCAGAGGTCTACGATGGCCTCCTCGGTGACAATGGATCCGACCCAGCTTCCTCTGTGTCCGTAGGCCATTGCGACAGTAGGATGGCGTGCGGGCATGTTTGCGAGCTTGGGAGCAGCGCTGAGCGAGGAAGCAGGGAAGGTGAGGAGAATGGCAGCAAGGGGGCAAGAGGGGTGCGGGTGTATCCGCCCCTGCCCTTCCTCCCCTTTTAAATGGGGAGGCCACGACCGGGGGACGTGGGGATTAACTGCGCCCACTCCCCCGGAAACTCCGCGCACGACTTGGCGGCTCAGGCCGTAACGGCCGCTTCGAGGCGCATAGGATCCTGGCTTGTGCCCCAAGGCCTACTGGGATACACCCGAGGCCTAGCAGGCTTGGCCCAGGGCGACGTCTCGTCTGCCCGCATGCGCCGGGCCCGCTACATCATTACCTGCCGCGTGGCGCGCGGCGGGCCGGCTCGGGACCCGGGGCGACGCACCGAAACCCAAGGCGTCGGGTCCAACTGCCGGCTCGGCTGGCCTTTCGGCTTCGCACTGGGGGGTGGGTACCGCTAGGGGGAAGCCGTCGGCTCCCCTCCGTCTGCCGGACGTGGGGCCCCGCCGGCTTCGGGGACTACTAACGGGGTTATTACCCCTAGGTAGGCCAAAGCAGTGGGGTTCTCCCCCCCCCCCCCGCGCTTCAAAGAAAAAGTACGTGATCGGCTGCCCACGGCCTGCTGGAGCACTGCTGGCTCGAGCAATCGTCGGCTGGCTCGCGGACGGCTGGTCGAATGTGCCGGCTCGACCCTCGGACGGCTGGGCATGACTGGCTGCCTCCGGGCCGCCTCCTCCACTGACCCCGGGGCAGACAAGCAACATCTCGTCCCTCTGCGCGCGGGTACGACAACATGACATGACGGCCACGACAAGCGCCATTGTAGCCACACTGGCCGGTGACGCGCGGGCGCGCATGGCTACAGTCCGGCCGTCTAAGCCGCTGACCTTGGCGATCGCGATCGGGCGAGGAAATAGTGCTGGCACGCCCCCTCCCACTCGATTACTTGCCTCGGCATGGCTACAGTGCAGCCGGCCGTACCGACGACTTCGGTCGACTAGTGCTAGACGACGCCTCGTGGCGGCCCGTGCCGTGGCAGGTGGGCGAGGGCCAATCGCGGAGCCGGCTGTCCCTAGCGAGCAACGGGACCGCGCAGCCGATGGACCCTACAGGCGACGAGACAGCACGAAGGGCGGGACCCCATGGTCAGCCGGAGAGGCTGCCAGCCGGGTCCCCCCACTTATGTACCTCAGGAATATTGTAAGCCAGGGGGTTGTCCTATAAAACACCCCGAGCCCCTCATGCAACGGGACGGACAACTCTCATGCTCACACGCCCACGGGGTATCTCCCTTACACACACCCTCAGTAGCGGAGGAAGACGAGCCGGCTACTCCTTCTTCCTCCCCTAGACACAGCTCCAGGAGCAACCTTGTAAACATTCCCATCCATCAAACTAGACCAAGCAGGACTAGGGGTGTTACCTCCACGGAGGGCCCTGAACTTGGGTACATCGTGTGTCACCACCGCTTGTACCTAATCCCGTAGCCGGAGCCCGTCGGCATCCCCCGGCTCAACCACCTACGATAAGCCTACCCATGGCACCTGTCGTGAGAAAACGACAACATGTCACTTTATGCTAAATGAAGCTATACTACTTGGGCACAACATTTCTAAATGAGGCATTGAGGTGGAAAATAAAGTTGATGCAATAGAGAAAACGCCA
This sequence comes from Hordeum marinum, assembly GCA_022496015.1. Taxonomy (NCBI): domain Eukaryota; kingdom Viridiplantae; phylum Streptophyta; class Magnoliopsida; order Poales; family Poaceae; genus Hordeum; species Hordeum marinum. The sequence goes on along the minus strand of CM039676.1, from coordinate 390,642,759 downwards.
TGCCCGAGAGATATCAAAGGTATAAGAAGTTTCCTTCGTCATGCTGGTTTTTATAGGCATTTCATTAAAGATTTCTCAAATATTTCTAGGTCGTTAACTAATCTTCTTCAAAAATATTTTCCTTTTGTTTTTGGGTATGATTGCGTAGAAGCTTTTGAGATACGTAATAAGGCTTTAATCTCTGCACCCATTGTTCAACCAGCTGACTAGAACCTACCATTTGAAATTATGTGTGATGCTAGTGATTATGTTGTTGGCTCTGTTCTAGGTCAAAGAGTAGAAAAAAATATTATTCATTATGCTAGTAAAACTCTAGACTCTGATCAAAGTACTTATGCTACCAATGAAAAGTTATTTTTAGCCATCGTATTTGAATGTGACAAGTTTAAACCTTACATTGTCGATTCTAAAGTAATTGTTCACATTGATCATGCTGCTACTAAATACCTTATGGAAAAGATGTTGGAAATATGCCCTAGAGGCAATAATAAAATGGTTATTATTGTATTTCCTTGTTCATGATAATTGTCTATTGTTCATGCTATAATTTTATTAACCGAAAACGGTAATGCATGTGTGAATACATAGCCACAACATGTCCCTAGTGAGCCTCTAGTTGGTTAGCTCGTTGATCAATAGATGGTCACGGTTTCATGACCATGGAGATTGGATGTCGTTGACAACGGGATCACATCATTAGGAGAATGATGTGATGGACAAGACCCAATCCTAAGCATAGCACAAGATCGTGTAGTTTGTCTGCTAAAGCTTTTCTAATGTCAAGTATCGTTTCCTTAGACCATGAGATTGTGCAACTCCCGGATACCGTAGGAATACTTTCGGTGTGCCAAACGTCACAACGTAACTGGGTGGCTATAAAGGTGCACTACAGGTATCTTCGAAAATATCTGTTGGGTTGGCACGAATCGAGACTGGGATTTGTCACTCCGTGTGACGGAGAGGTATCTCTGGGCCCACTCGATAAGACATCATCATAATGAGCTCAATGTGACTAAGGAGTTAGCCACGGGATGATGTGTTACAAAACGAGTAAAGAGACTTGCCGGTAACGAGATTGAACAAGGTATAGGGATACCGACGATCGAATCTCGGGCAAGTATCATATCGGTAGATAAAGGGAATTGTATACGGGATTGATTGAATCCCCGATATCGTGGTTCATCCGATGAGATCATTGGGGAGCATGTGGGATCCAACATGGGTATCCAGATCCCGCTGTTGGTTATTGACCGGAGAGGTGTCTCGGTCATGTCTACATGCCTCCCGAACACGTAGGGTCTACACACTTAAGGTTCGATGACGCTAGGGTTATAGGGAAATAGTGTACATGGTTACCGAAGGTTGTTTGGAGTCTCGGATGAGATCTCGGACATCATGAGGAGTTCCGGAATGGTGCGGAGGTAAAGATTCATATATAGGAAGTGAGGTTTTGGTCACCGGAAGTGTTTCGGGCATCACCAGTAACGTACCAGGACCACCGGAAGGGTTCCGGGGGTCCATCGTGTGGGGCCACCGGCACCAGAGGGCTGCATGGGCCACAGGTGGGAGGGAACCGGCCCCTACGTGGGCTGGTGCGCCTCCCACAAGGGCCCAAGGTACAGCACTAGGTGGGAGGGGGCAAACCCTAGGGGCAGATGGGCCTTAGGCCCACCTAGGGTGCCGCCCCTCCCTCTCCCTCTCTGGCCGCCGCCCCAAGGCCATCTAGGGCTGGCCGCCGGCCCTAGGGTGGGAACCCTAGGGGCTGCGCACCCCCTCCTCCTCCCCTATATATATATGTGGGGTTTTGGGGCTGCCAAGAACAGATCTCTCTCTCCCTCTTGGCGCAGCCCTACCCCTCCTCCTCCTCGTCCTCCGTAGCGCTTGGCGAAGCCCTGCTGGAGTACAACGCAACTCCACCATCACCACGCTGTCATGCTGCCGGAGTTCTCCCTCAACCTCTCCTTCCTCCTTGCTGGATCAAGGCGTAGGAGAAGTCACCGGGCTGCACGTGTGTTGAACGCGGAGGCGCCGTTGCTCGGCGCTTAGATTGGAATCCACCGTGATCTGAATCGCTGCGAGTACGACTCCACCAACCGCGTTCTAGTAATGCTTACGCTTTGTGATCTTCAAAGTCATGAAGATGCACTTCCCCTTTGATCGTTGCTGGTTTCTCCATAGATAGATCTTGGTGACACGTAGAAAAAAATTTGATTGAGTACTACGTCTCCCAACAGTGGCATCATGAGCTAGGTCTATGCGTAGAATCTATGCACGAGTAGAACACAAGGTGTTGTGGGTGTCGATTTTTTTCAATTGTCTTGCCGTTACTAGTCTTATCTTGATTTGGCGGTATTGTGGGATGAAGCGGCCCGGACTGACTTTACACATACGCTTACGTGAGACTGGTTCCACCGCCTGACATGCACTTGTTGCATAAGGTGGCTAGCGGGTGTCTATCTCTCCCACTCTAGTCGGACCGGATTCGATGAAAAGGGTCCTTATGAAGTGTAAATAGAAATTGGCTTATCATGTTGTGGTTTTTGCGTAGGTAAGAAATGTTCTTGCCAGAAACCTATATCAGCCATGTAAAAACTTGCAACAACAAATTAGAGGACGTCTAACTTGTTTTTGTAGCATATGCCGTGCGATGTGATATGGACAAAGAATGTGATGTGATATATGTGATGTATGAGATTCATCATGTTCTTGTAATAGGATTCACGACTTGCATGTCGATGAGTATGACAACCGGCAGGAGCCATAGGAGTTGTCTTAATTTATTGTATGACCTGTATGTCAATCATAAACGCCATGTAATTACTTTACTTTATTGCTAATCGTTAGCCATAGTAGTAGAAGTAATAGTTGGCGAGAAAACTTCATGAAGACACGATGATGGAGATCATGATGATGGAGATCATGGTGCCATGTCGGTGATAGTGATGATCATGGTGCCCCGAATATGGAGATCAAAGGATCAAGATGATATTGGTCATATCATGTCACTATATTGATTGCATGTGATGTTTATCATGTTTACATCTTATTTGCTTAGAACTTCGGTAGCTAAATAAGATGATCTCTCACTAAAATTTCAAGAAATGTGTTCACCCTAACTGTGCACCGTTGCTAAGGTTCGTTGTTCCGAAGCACCACATGATGATCGGGTGTGATAGGTTCTAACGTTCGCATACAACGGGTGTAAGCCAGATTTACACACGCAATACACTTAGGTTGACTTGACGAGCCTAGCATGTACAGGCATGGCCTCGGAACATGGGAGATCGAAAGGTCGAACATGAGTCATATAGAAGATACGATCAACATGGAGATGTTCACCATTGATGACTAGTCCGTCTCACGTGATGATCGGACACGGGCTAGTTGACGTGGATCATGTGTCACTTGGATGACTAGAGAGATGTCTATCTAAGTGGGAGTTCATTAAATAATTTTATTATGTGAACTTAATTATCATGAACTTAGTCTAAAATTGTCTTTACAATCTATATTGTAGATCCAATGGCCAACGCTAATGTTGCCCTCAACTTCAATGCGTTCCTAGAGAAAACCAAGCTGAAAGATGATGGAGCAACTATACGGACTGGGTCCGTAGCTTGAGAATCATCCTCATAGCTTCCAAAAGATTATATGTCCTTGATGCACCGCTAGGTGATGCACCCATTTTCCCAGCGGATCAAGATGTTATGAACGCCTGGCAGTCGCGCTGTGATGATTACTGATTGGTTCAGTGCGGCATGCTTTATAGCTTAGAACCGGGGCTCCAAAAGCATTTTGAGCAACATGGAGCATATGAGATGTTCCAAGAGCTGAAATTGGTTTTTCAAGCTCATTCCCGGGTCGAGAGATATGATGTCTCCGACAAGTTCTTCAGTTGTAAGATGGAGGAAAATAGTTCTGTTAGTGAGCACATACTCAAAATGTCTAGGTTGCACAACCACTTGTCTTAGCTGGGAGTTAATCTTCCGGATGACTCGGTTATTGACAAAATCCTCCAGTCGCTCCCACCTAGATACAAGAGCTTTGTGATGAACTACAACATGTAGGGTATGGAGAAGTCCATTCCTGAGTTGTACTCGATGCTGAAATCAGCGGAGGTCGAGATCAAAAAGGAGCATCAAATGTTGATGGTGAATAAGACCACCAGTTTCAAGAAAGGCAAGGGTAAGAAGAACTTCAAGAAGGACGGCAAAACAGTTGCTGCGCTCGGTAAGCAAGTTGCCAGGAAGAAGAAAAAGAATGGACCCAAGCCTGAGACTGAGTGCTTTTATTGCAAGGGTACCAGTCACTAGAAGTGGAACTACCCCAAGTACTTAGCGGATAAGAAGGCCGGCAACATTAAAGGTATATGTGATATACTTGTTATTGATGTGTACCTTACCAGCGCTCGTAGTAGCTCCTGGGTATTTGATACCGGTGCAGTTGCTCACATTTGTAACTCCAAGCAGGAGCTGCGGAATAAGTGGAGACTGGCAAAGGACGAGGTGACGATGCGCGTCGGGAATGGTTCCAAGGTCGATGTGATCGCCGTCGGCATGCTACCTCTACATCTACCTTTGGGATTAGTTTTAAACCTCAATAATTGTTATTTAGTACCATCTTTGAGCATGAACATTATATCTGGATCTCGTTTGATACGAGATGGCTACTCATTTAAATCTGAGAATAATGGTTGTTCTATTTATATGAGAGAAATGTTTTATGGTCATGCCCCACTGGTCAATCGTTTATTTTTGATGAATCTCGAACGTGATGTTACACATGTTCATAATGTGAGTACCAAAAAGTGTAAGGTTGATAACGATAGTCCCACTTACATGTGGCACTGCCGCCTTGGTCATATTGGTGTCAAACGCATGAAGAAACTCCATACTGATGGACTTTTGGAGTCTCTTGACTTTGAATCATTTGACACGTGCGAACCATGCCTCATGGGCAATATGATCAAGACTCCGTTCTCCGAAACAATGGAGTGAGCAACTGACTTGTTGGAGATAATGCATACTGATGTATGCAGTCCAATGTGCGTTGAGGCTCGCAGTGGCTACCGTTATGTTCTCACCCTCACTGATGACTTAAGAAGATATGGGTATGTCTGAAACCTTTGGAAAGTTCGTTGAGACGACACCGTATGAATTATGGTTTGGAAAGAAACCTAAGCTATCGTTTCTGAAAGTTTGGGGATGCGATGCTTATGTGAAGAAACTTCAACCTGAGGAGCTCAAACCCAAAGCGGAAAAGTGCGTCTTCATAGGATACCCCAAAGAAACTTTTGGGTATACCTTCTACCTCAGATCTGAAGGCAAAGTCCTTGTTGCCAAGAATGGATCCTTTCTAGAGAAAGAGTTTCTCTCAAAAGAAGTGAGTGGGAGGAAAATAGAACTTGGTGTGGTAATTGTACCTCCACTCAAACCGGAGAGTAGCGCAACACAAGAAGTTGTTTCTATGGAGCCTGCACCGGCTGGAGAGGAAGTTAATGATGATGATCATGAAACTTCAGATCAAGTTGCTATTCGAAGGTCCACTAGGACATGTTCCGCACAAGAGTGGTACGGCAACCCTGTCCTGGAGATCATGTTGTTGGACAACGGTGAACCTTCGAACTATGAAGAAGCGATGGCGGCTCCGGATTCCAACAAATGGCTTAAATTCGAGATAGAATCCATGGATGAGAACAAAGTATGGACTTTGGTGGACTTGCCTGATGATAAGAGAGCCATAGAAAATAAATGGATCATTAAGAAGAAGACTGACTCGGATGGTAATCTGACCGTCTATAAGGCTCGGCTTGTCGCTAAGTGTTATCAACAAGTTCAAGGAGTTGACTACGATGAGACTTTCTCACACGTAGTGATGCTGAAGTCCGTCCGAATCATGTGAGCAATTGCCGCATTTTATGATTATGAGATCTGGCAAATGGACGTCAAAACACCATTCCTTAACGGTTTCCTTAAGGAAGAATTGTATATGATGTAGTCAGAAGGTTTTGTCAATCCTAAAGATGCTAACAAGGTATGCAAGCTCCAGCGCTCTATCTATGGGCTGGTGCAAGCATCTCGGAGTTGGAACATTCGCTTTAATGAGGTGATTAAAGCGTTTGGATTTATACAAGTTTATGGAGAACCCTGTATTTACAAGAAAGTGAGTGGGAGCTCTATAGCATTTCTCATATTATATGTGGATGACATATTGTTGATGGGAAATGATATAGAACTTTTGGAAAGCATAAAGGCCTACTTGAATAAGTGTTTTTCAATGAAGGACCTTGGAGAAGCTGCTTGCATATTAGGCATCAAGATCTATAGAGATAGATCGAGACACCTCATAGGTCTTTCACAAAGCACATACCTTGACAAGATATTGAAGAAGTTCAATATAGATCAATCCAAGAAGGGGTTCTTGCCTGTGCTACAGGGTGTGAGATTGAGTACGACTCAATGCCCGACCACGGCAAAGGATAGAGAAGAGATGAGTGTCATCCCCTATGCTTCAGCCATAGGCTCTATTATGTATGACATGCTTTGTACCAGACCTGATGTGAACCTTGCCATAAGTTTGGTAGGGAGTTACCAAAGTGATCCCGCAATGGAACACTGGACAGCGGTCAAGAATATCCTGAAGTACCTGAAACGGACCAAGGATATGTTTCTCGTATATGGAGGTGCCAAAGAGCTCGTCGTAAAGGGTTACGCCGATGCTAGCTTCGACACAGATCCGGATGACTCGAAGTCACAAACCGGATACGTGTATATTTTGAACAGAGGGGCAGTCAGCTAGTGCAGTAGCAAGCAAACCGTCATGGTGACATCTACATGTGAAGCGGAGTACATAGCTGCTTCGAAACCAGCAAAGGAAGGAGTCTAGATGAAGGATTTCATCACCGACCTAGGAGTGATTCCCAATGCGTCGGGCCCAATGACTCTATTATGTGACAACACTGGAGCTATTGCCCTTGCCAAGGAGCCCAGGTTTCACAAGAAGACAAGACACATCAAACGCTGCTTCAACTCCATTTGTGATTACATTCAAGAAGGAGATATAGATATTTGTAAAGTACATACGGATCTGAATGTCGCAGATCCATTGACTAAGCCTCTCTCACGAGCGAAACATGATCAACACCAGAACTCTATGGGTGTTCGATACATCACAATGTAACTAGATTATTGACTCTAGTGCAAGTGGGAGACTGTTGGAAATATGCCCTAGAGGCAATAATAAAATGGTTATTATTGTATTTCCTTGTTCATGATAATTGTCTATTGTTCATGCTATAATTGTATTAACCGGAAACCATAATGCATGTGTGAATACATAGACCACAACATGTCCCTAGTGAGCCTCTAGTTGGCTAGCTCGTTGATCAATAGATGGTCACGGTTTCATGACCATGGACATTGGATGTCGTTGATAATGGGATCACATCATTAGGAGAACGATGTGATGGACAAGACCCAATCCTAAGCATAGCACAAGATTGTTTAGTTTGTCTGCTAAAGCTTTTCTAATGTCAAGTATCGTTTCCTTAGACCATGAGATTGTGTAACTCCTGGATACCATAGGAATACTATGGGTGTGCTAAACATCACAACATAACTGGGTGGCTATAAAGGTACACTACAGGTATCTCCAAAAGTATCTGTTGGGTTGGCACAAATCGAGACTGGGATTTGTCACTCCGTGTGACGGAAAGGTATCTCTGGGCCCACTCGGTAAGACATCATCATAATGAGCTCAATGTGACTAAGGAGTTAGCCATGGGATGATGTGTTACGGAACAAGTAAAGAGACTTGCCGGTAACGATATTGAACAAGGTATAGGGATACCGACGATCGAATCTCGGGCGAGTATCATACCGGTAGACAAAGGGAATTGTTTACGGGATTGATTGAATCCCCGGCATCGTGGTTCATCTGATGAGATCATAGTGGAGCATGTGGGAGACAACATGGGTATCCAGATCCCCGCTGTTGGTTATTGATCGGAGAGGTGTCTCGGTCATGTCTACATACCTCCCAAACCCGTAGGGTCTACACACTTAAGATTCGATGACGCTAGGGTTATAGGGAAATAGTGTATGTGGTTACCGAAGGTTGTTAGGAGTCCTGGATGAGATCCCAGACATCATGAGGAGTTCTGGAATATTCATATATAGGAAATGAGGTTTTGGTCACATGAAGTGTTTCGGGCATCACCGGTAACGTACCAGGACCACCGGAACGGTTCCCGAGGTCCACCGTGTGGGGCCACCGGCACCAGAGGGCTGCATGCCACAAGTGGGAGGGAACCAAACCCTAGGTGGGCTGGTGTGCCTCCCAAAAGGGCCCAAGGCGCAGCACTAAGTGGGAGGGGCAAATCCTAGGGGCAGATGGGCCTTAGGCCCACCTAGGGTGCCGCCCCTCCCTCTCCCTCTCTAGCCGCCGCCCCAAGGCCATCTAGGGCTGGTCGCCGACCCTAGGGTGGGAACCCTATTGGCTGCGCACCCCCTCCTCCTCCCCCTATATATATGTGGGGTTTGGGGGCTGCCAAGAACAGAACTCTCTCTCTCCCTCTTGGCGCAGCCCTACCCCTCCTCCTCCTCGTCCTCCGTAGTGCTTGGCGAAGCCCTGCCGGAGTTCCACGCAGCTCCATCATCACCACGCCATCATGCTATCGGAGTTCTCCCTCAACCTCTCCTGCCTCCTTGCTGGATCAAGGAGTAGGAGACGTCACCGGGCTGCACGTGTGTTGAATGCAGAGGCGCCGTTGTTTCGGCGCTTAGATCGGAATCCACCGCGATCTGAATCGATGTGAGTACGACTCCACCAACCGCGTTCTAGTAACGCTTCTGCTTTGCGATCTTAAAAGGTATGAAGATGCACTCCCCCATTGCTCGTTGCTGGTTTCTCCATAGATAGATCTTGGTGACACGTAGATTTTTTTTGCTTTACTACTACATCTCCCAACAAAAGAAAGATGCTAAACTAGGCTCATTAGGTGAGTACTTCTACTTCAAGAGTTTAATTTGCATATCGATGATAGAAAAGGAGCTGAAAACCATGTAGCAGATAACTTCTCTACGATGGAAAATGTTCTTGATGACCCACGTCCTATCAATGATAGTTTTCTTGATGAGAAACTTGCTACTATAAATACTTCACATAGTGCTCCTTGGTATGCTGATTATGCTAATTATATTGTTGCCAAGTACATTCCACCTAGCTTAACCTATCAAAAAAATAAAAATTCTTCTTCGACATTAGTTTTGGTATGACCCACATCTTTATAAAGAGGGAGTAGACGGTATTATTAGATGATGTATACCTGAGCATGAACAGGAACAGATTCTTCGGAAGTGTCATTCCAAAGCTTACGGAGGTCACCATGCCGGTGACAGAACTGCACACAAGGTATTACCATCTAGTTTCTATTGGCCTACTCTTTTCAAAGATGCTCGTAAGTATGTCCTTTAATGCAATGATTGTCAGAGAGTTGGCAACATCGGTAAGTGTCAAGAAATGCCTATGAACTATTCACTTGCAATTGAACCGTTCGATGTTTGGGGTTTTGACTTTATGGGATATTTTCCTTCCTCAAATGGGTACACTCATATTTTAGTTGATGTTGATTATGTTACTAAGTGGTTAGAGGCTATTCCAACTAGTATTGATGATCATAACACCTCTATTAAAATGCTTAAAGGCATTATTTTCCCAACGTTTGGAGTCCCTAGATAATGACTGATGGTGGTTCACATTTTATTCATGGTGCCTTCCATAAACTTCTGGCCAAGTATGATGCCAACCATAGGATTGCATCCCCTTATCATCCTTAGTCTAGTGCTAAAGTTTAACTAAGTAATCGAGAGATAAAATTAATCTTGCAAAAGACTGTTAATAGATCTAGAAAGAATTGGTCTAAGAAACTAGATGATGCATTATGGGCTTATAGAACTGCTTATAAGAATCCTATGGGTATGTCTCCATACAAAATGGTCTATGGAAAGGCTTTTCATTTACCTCTCAAGCTAGAACACAAAGCTTATTGGGCAATTAAGAACTTAACTATGACTTCAAAATTGCCGATGAAAAGAGGTTATTTGACATTAGCTCACTCGATGAATGGATAATGCAAGCTTATGAAAATGATAAGTTGTTTAAATAAAAGGTTAAAAGATGGCATGACAAAAGTATTCAAAAACGATAATTCAATATAGGAGAATTAGTGCTTTTGTACAACTCTCTTTTCAGATTTTTTGCAGGAAAAATTCTCTCCGAATGGGAAGGCCCATACATTGTTGAGGAGGTTTATCGCTCTGGTGCTATAAAATCAATAACTTTGAAGGTAAGAAACCAGGAGTGCTGAATGGGCAAAGAACCAAGCATTATATTTCAGGTATACCCATTAATGACGAAACAAATGTCATCCAAGTTATTACACTGGAAGAACACATCAAGGAGGCCTTCCGGAACACTCTAGAAACCTGAAAAGGGGGTAGGTAGGTGGTACGGTAAGTAAACCGACTCCAAATATTCCAAACAAATAATTTCTGTCGTTTTTGGTATTTTAGAAAAATTACAAAAATAAAACGGAGTCAGGAGGACCCATGAGGGAGGCACACGCCAACAGAGCGCCCCCCTGGGGCGCGCCCTGTTGGCTTGTGTGGCCCTCGTGTGCCCTCCGGACCCCGATTTCTTCGAGAACACGTATTCTGACCTAGAAAAATCATTATATATACTCCCATATGTTTTGACCATTGCATCACAAGTTTCTCCTCTATTCTTGCTTCGGGCTATTTTTCTGACAGATCTAGATCGCCATGACTTCCCCTAAGCCATCCAAGGACAAGTTCTTCGAGAAGGTCATCAACCCCTACTTGCCGGAGGTGATGAAGCACCCTCAAGACATTGAGATGCGTGAGGGTGTGCTCCACATCCGGGATGTTCAAGGCCCCAAGGAGGGAAGCGAGGAGGCCAGGCTTGCAGAAGCGGAGCAAGAAATATTCAAGTGTCAAGGGATGGTTGAACGTGGTCTGAGTGCTAATCACTCTATGATCACGGACTTCATTTGTGAAAACAAGATGGGCACAAAGAGCATTGGGGAGTCTCTCTCCAAGCTTGAAGGGCGGATCGAGCACCTCTAAGATCAACTCTATGAACTCCAACTCCAAAACTTTGAGTATGAATCTAGGTTTAAAAGGACAAGCCTCGTTGCTGATTTCAAGATTCCGGAGACAAGAGCCTCTTTCTTTGATGGGGAACCTATGACTTGGAAGAAGGAGGATCAACGCACACCACCGCCATCACTGAAGAACACTTGAGTACATGGGTATGGGCACCATCCTTGGCTTGTTCCAAGCTTGGAGGGTGCCCCGGTATCGTATCACAATCACTTTTTATCACCACTATCTATCTTAGTTCGATCTTTGGTTTTTCGTGATTTAGAGAGTTAGAATTTCAAATTTTCTTTGTTTAGAGTTTTTTCTTTGAGTTCTACCTATCCTTGTAACTGATGGTGAGAGTTATATAATAAAGTTAGTTGAGTTCGTGTGCCTCACCCTCACTTGTACCCATCATCTTAGCATGGAAATAAAAAGGATGGAAAAGATCATATGCTTATCTCATGAGAAGTAATGACTTCACATAGAAAAGAGGTACAGGCAATAAAAAGTGTTGAAAACCAACAAACATAATGTTAGTAATTGGTATGATCTATGCAAAGGTGTGGTAGAGAAGCGGAGATTTGCATATAAATATACTATCTTGAACACCTTCTATGATTGCGAGCTTCCATCAAAATATTACATAATGACCAAGTGTTGAAGTGGGACATGGAAGACAACATAATGATCATGGTTGTTTACATTTGCATAGAAGTTATATGGTATTGGATCCTTTAACGTGTGATGCTTGCTTAAGATCTTTTGCTAGCCCAAAGATTCGCACTAAGTAGAGATACTACTTGTTCATCCATAACCCTTAAACCCAGTTTCTCGTCATGAGAGTCCACTATACCTACCGATGGATTGAATAATATCCTTCAAGTAAGTTGTCATTGATGCACAAGGCAATAAAAATTGCCTCTAATCATGTAAGACATTTTATTGTAAGGTAAAGTAAGCTTTGTACGATCTTGTGATAGTGAAGAAATAAAAGTCATAGAGTGCGTAATAAAGTTCACTATCACAAGGGGCAATATAAAGTGATGTTCTTTTGCAATAAGGGATTGAACATATCAAACAAATAAAAGCTCATGACAACCTCTGCTTCCCTCTGCGAAGGGCCTATCTTGTACGTTCTTACAAAAAAATATTTTTCATGCAAGAGTTAATAATATTTCCCCTTGTTCCTATTCTTCAACTCTTTAGTGGCAAGCATTATGTGTTAAGGAAAGATTCAAACAAATATATCCAGCTGACTGTATCATTATTGTTCACATTATACTTGAGGTAAATAAGTTGGGTGGCAAGAACAATAAAGCTCCCATCTTCCCATGTGTCCCATGGGTTCACTTGTTCCAAAAATATGCAATGTGTTCATAGAAGGATAAATTATAGTTAAATATGTGAACTTGCTAGAAATACAAAGCTCTTACATAGACTCCTCTCTCGATTACAAAAGCTATGATTATCTCAAGGACTAATTGCATTGCTTGTTGGTTCTCAATAAGGATTATGCTTCATATTTCTTCAGTTGTGCATAGATTGTTACTTGTTTATGAGAATTTATATGATGAAAAACTTGCTTATGTGATGATATTCATGATGCTCTCATGTATGTATTCTGTTTTTATCGACACCTCCCTGTCCCTCAAATTATGTGGTCATTATTTTAGAGTTCAGCTTTCGCTTGAGGACAAGTGAGGTCTAAACTTGGGGGAGTTGATATGTCCATTTTCCATCAGGGATTCTTATTACTATTTACATCATTCTTGTCCATTATTCTATATTATTATACAATTCTTATTCCTTTTCTCTCTGAATATGCAAGGTATACCACAAGGAGGGAAATATCTAGAAACTGGAATTTTGGACCGCAAAACCGAAAAAGGTAGAAAAATCACCAGACTCCAAATGACTTGAAACTTCACGAAGAACATTTTTGGAATATTTAAGAAATTTTGGAATCAAAATATACCAAAGGGGGGCCACAAGCAGGGCACAAGCCAACATGGCGCCCCCCTAGGGGTGCGCCCTGATGGCTTGTGGGGGGGCCTGTTGGTCCTCCAACGCCCCTATTCTCCTATATGGTGTGTTTTACCATAGAAATAAATCCTAAATAACCTTTCGGGACAAAGCGCTGCTGTCTCGAGGTGGAAACCTAGGTAGAGGCCCTTTTGCACTCTAGCGGTCAGATTATGTCGGGGAAATCCCTCTCCGAGAGGGGAAGATCGAAGCCATCGTCATCACCAACGCTTCCTCCTTCGTGGAAGGACCAATATTCATCAACATATTCACCAAAACCATCTCATCCCCAACCCTAGTTCATTTCTCGTATTCAACCTTTGTCCCAAAACCTCAGATTGGTACCTATGGGTTGCTAGTTGTGTTGATTACATCTTCTAGTTTATGCTTGTTGGATTACTTAGTGGAAGATATTATGTCCAAATCATTAATCATCATTATTATACCTTTGATCTTGAACATGTTGATGATGTGTGAGTATTTACTATTGTTCCTGAGGACATGGGAGAAGTCTTGTTATAAGTAGTCTTGTGAAGTTGGTATTCGTACGATATTTTGATGATATGTATGTTGTTACTTCTCTTAGTGGTGTCTTGTGAACGTCGACTATGTGACACTTCACCATGTTATGGGCCTAAGGGAAGTCATTGTGTAGTAACAAGTAGATGATGGGTTGCGAGAGTGACACAAGCTTAAACCCCAGTTTATGTGTTGCTTCATAAGGGGCTGATTTGGATCCACATGTTTCATGTTATGTCTTAATTCTTCTTTTGTAGTTGCAGATGCTTGCGAGAGGGGGTAATCACAAGTAGGTTGTTAGTTCAAGTAAGAACAACACCTTAGCACCGGTCCATCCACATATGAAATTATGATAGTAGCAAATGCGAATCAAATCAACATGATGAACATGACTAGACAGAAATTCCCATGTGTCCTCGGGAGCACTTGCTTAATACAAGAGTACTTTCAGGCCTGTCCTTTGCTACAAAAAGTATTGGGATACCTTGTTGCACCTTTGTTACTATTGTCATTTGTCACTTGTTATGAATTATCTTGCTACAAAATTATCTACTATTGTTACTCATAGCACTTGTAGAGAATACCTTGCGAAAAACTGCTTATCATTTCCTTCTACACCTCATTGCATTCGACACTCTTACTTATCGGAAGGACTGTGATTGATCCCCTATACTTTTGGGTCATCAAGGGCCCCCTTTCCCCCTTTGCCCCTTTAAACTGGCCGTTGTGGCAACCCTTGTTGGGGAATGTTGCATGGGAAACAAAAAAATTCCTGCGCACACGCAAGATCTATCAATGGTGATGAGTATCTACGAGGGGGAGAGTGGATCTACATACCCTTGTAGATCGCTAAGCAGGAAGCGTTAAGAAACATGGTTGATGTGGTCGAACGTCTTCGCAATCCAAATCGTCGAGTGTCCCGCGATCCAATCACGATCCGTCCTGATCTAGCGCCGAACGGATGGCACCTCCACATTCAGCACACGTACAGCTCGAGGACGATCTCCACCTTCTTGATCCAGCAAGAGGGAGTGGAGAGGTAGATGATTTCTCGGGTAGCGCGACGACGTGGCGGTGGTGGTGGTGGAACTATTCCAGCAGGACTTCGCCTAAGCACTTCTGAAACAATCTAGAGGAAGAACTACAATCTAGAGGAACAGGGAGCACGCGAATTATTTGTATGTCTCAAAACCCTCAAAATCTCTAGTTATATAGGAGGAGGGAGAGAGGAGGCCTCCGCCCTAGGGCTGGCCCCTTTGCCTCGGCCGCAAGGAGGAGAGGAGGAGTTCTCCCCAATCCTAGTAGGATTATGACTCCTCCTTCCCACTTAGAAACTCTTTCCACCTTGGGTTTTTCCACCCTAGTAGCATGGGCCTTTAGTGGGGATTTGGCCAGCCCAATAGGGGCTGGTTTACCTCTTACCTCAGCCCATGTGGCCCCTTGGGTCGAGACACCCCTCCCGATGGTCCCTCGGTACCCTCCCGGCACTCCCGGTACACTATCGATCAGCCCGAAACTTTTCCGGTGACCAAAATAGGACTTCCTATATATCAATCTTTACCTCCGGACCATTATGGAGCTCCTCGTGATGTTCGAAATCTCATCCGAGACTCCGAACAACCTTCAGTCACCACCATACATAACTCTATACTACTGAAACATCACCGAAACTTAAATGTGAACACCCTGCGGGTTCGAGAACTATGTAGACATGACCGAGACACCTCTACGGTCAATAACCAACAGCGGGACCTGGATGCCCATATTGGTTCCTACATATTCTACGAAGATCTTTATCGGTTGAACCTCTATGTCAAGGATTCAGTTAATCTCGTATGTTGTTCCCTTTGTTCTTCGGTATGTTACTTGCCCGAGATTCGATCGTCAATATCTCTATACCTAGTTCAATCTCGTTACCGGCAAGTCTCTTTACTCGTTCCGTAATACAAGATCCCGTGGATAACACTTTATTCACATTGCTTGCCAGGCTTGTTGTGATGTTGTATTACCGAGTGGGCCCTGAGATACCTCTCCATCACACGGAGTAAGAAATCCCAGTCTTGATCCATACCCACTCAACACACACTCTCGGAGATACCTGTAGAGCACCTTTATAGTCACCGAGTTACGTTGTGACATTTGATACACACAAGGCACTCCTCCAGTGTCTGTGAGTTGCATGATCTCATGGTCATAGGGACAGATACTTGACATGCAGAAAACTATAGCAATAAACTGGCACGATCATATGCTATGTTTATAGTTTGAGTCCTGTCCATCAAATCATTCTCCCAATGATGTGATACCTTTATCAAATGACATCTCATGTCAATGGCTAGGAAACCTTGACCATCTCTGAATAACAAGCTAGTCTACTAGAGGCATACTAGGGACAAAGTGTTGTCTATGTATCCACACATGCAATGTGTTTCCAGCAATACAATTTTAGCATGGATAATAAACAATTATCATGAACAAGGAAATATAATAATAACCATCTTATTATTGCCTCTAGGGAATTTTTTCAACAGTCTCCCACTTGGACTAGAGTCAATAATCTAGCTCACATCACTATGTGATTTACATTGTTCTGAATCAAACACCCATATAGTTCTAGTGTTGATCATGTTTAGCCCTTGGAAGATGTTTAGTCAACGGGTCTACAACATTCAGATCTGTGTGCACTTTGCAAATATTTATGTCCTCCTCCTTGATGTACTCGCGGATGGAATTGAAGCATCACTTTATGTGTCTGGTCCTCTTGTGAAACCTTGGTTCCATGGCCAGGGCAATGGCACCAGTGTTATCACAGAACAGATCCACTGGATTCGGTGCACTGTGCACTACTCCAAGATCTGTCATGAACTCCTTCATCCAGACACCTTCCTTTTCCGCCTCCGAGGTTGCGATGTACTCTGCTTTGCATGTAGAATCAGCTACCACGCTCTGCTTGGAACTGCACCAGCTTACCGCTCCCCCATTGAGAATAAATATGTATCCGATTTGCAACTTAGAGTCATCTGGATTAGTGTCAAAGCTTGCATCAATGTAACCCTTTATGAAAAGCCCTTGATCACCTCCATAAACGAGAAACATTTCCTTACTCCTTTTCAAGTACTTAAGGATATTCTTGATCGCCGTCTAGTGCTCCATTTCTGGATCACTTTGAAACCTTCAAGCCATACTTATGGCAAGGCTGACATCGGGTCTTGTGCACAGCATTGCATACATGATAGAGCCTATGGCTAACGCATAGGGTATGACACTCATCTTCTCTCTATCTTCTGTAGTCACTGGGCATTGTGTCTTTCTCAACTTCACACCTTGTAACACAGGCAAGAACCCCTTTTTGGACTGATCCATTTTGAACTTCTTCAAAACTTTATCAAGGTATGTGCTCCGTGAAAGTCCTATTAAGCGTCTCGATCTATCTCTATAGATCTTAATGCCTAATATGAAAGAAGCTTCTCCTAGGTCCTTCATTGCAAAACTCTTGTTCAAATATTCCTTCACGCTTTCCAGAATTTCTATATTCTCTCCAATCAGCAATATGTCATCCACATATAATATTAGAAATGCTATAGAGCTCCCACTCACTTTCTTGTAAATACTGTTGGGGAACATAGCAGAAAACAAAAATTTCTGACCCACTAAAATAATTTTCAACACTTTCCAAAACAATTCCGGTTTAGTGATTTTCATTTGCGAAAAGCATCTGAAGCGGTTCCGGCAGCTCCAGAACATTTCCGGTTTTTCTTCCGGAAAATTCCCAAAAGTTTCCAGAATGATTCTAGCACCCTCCAAGAATTATCAGGCATGTGCCGAAACCAATTTGACTTAATGGTATCCCCTGAAACAACTTTTCAGTTTTACCGAAACTGTTCCAGTGTTCTCCCTGCGGAACTTTTCCGCTGTCCGAAACTTTTCCGGTGTCCGAAACTTTTTTAGTGATTTTCTCACAGACTCCCTATCTAGTATTCAGTAGATAGATGACCCTTAAGCGTGTGACCCTATAGGTTCGGTGAAGCATAGACATGACCCGGAACCCCTTCCGATCAATGATCAACATCGGAGCTGTGGACACCCATATTGACCCCTTTACCCACACGAATGAATATTCGAGTGAACCTCCAGTTGCCGTGTGCTATTCCTATTGCTTTGTGATATGTTACAAATACCCGAGGTGAGACATGTTGGCATCCCTGTGGATCAACAACTTGTCCACTATGCCAGTTACCTCGTTGCTGGTATTGTTCTCTTTTCTCGTTCCCGTGTTCCGACATCCCCATGATCAAATCACAAAATGTCTGGCCAGACGATGATGGATACCTTAACACTGAGAGGGCCTAGAGATATCTCTCCATCGTCGAAGGAGCAAATCCAAATCTTGAGCTATCAAGTTACTTGACATACTTTTCCATGAACCCATAAGCCGCCGTAATAGCCACCCATTTACGGATGACGTTTAACAAAACCCAAAGTTCATGAAGCAAGCATGAAGAAACTCGATACTATCATGGTCTAAGGAATTATGCAAACATTAACTTCTCTGTGTTATTTACCATTAACTTATGACGAATGTATCTCATAGCATAACATCAATTCGGGCTGATTCAACACAAATGTTCTTCTAACATTGTGCCCTCAAAATTGCCGGCATAGCCATGCCCATGATCAGGAAAACAGGATCATCATGCAATACTTGAGCCAGTCTTAGAGGCCAGACTAGGAATACAATTTATCGTTTATTATTCCACACGTGCATATGAGTCTTCCTTCAAGCCTCGTGGTTATTGTAGACTCAAGAACCATAGCAGTTATAGCATGGAACGTAAACTTAATTATGAACAGGGAGATAATCAATAACATTTATTATTGCCTCTAGGGCATATCTCCTACAGACTCCCAGTTGCACTAGAGTCAATAATCTAGTCAATGCTAATGTACTTTACACCTATGGCATACTGGTGTAAAATATGCTTCGCTTGTGGTATAGCCTGATGTCCAACGGATCTGACAACTTCAGCTCCGTGTGTAACTTTGCATATCCTCGCGTTTTCACGCTATCACAAAATTCGTATTTTGTGTGAACTTGTCTTTGCATATGTGTGAATCATTGGTCGAAACCTGATTCCTCAGACTGAGCTATGGAGCAACTATCTGCAATAGTGTCTCATAGACCAAAGCCATCTTGGAACCATACTAAGTTCATTAATGAACTATATGATTCAACAACTTCTTTGTCGCTTCCAAAGCGTCAACATACTTAGCATTTGTTACAGAATTCGCCACATTATCTTGTTTGGAACAATTTCCAACTACCGTGCCACCATATTGTGTATTACACAAAACCCTTAACTTAAATCGAAAATCGCATGGAGCATCGATGAAGACTGTATCGATGTCATTACTTACAACGAGCACTTCATAATCTCTTCTTGCGAGAAACCATGTCATCAGTACTACTCTAGCACTTAATGACATCTTTCACTGTTGTCCTATGAACATAACTTTGATACTTTGGTATCCATACTCGCAACAACTTTGGAGTATCGGACATATCTGGTTGTTTTACATACCATGGAATACATGATTAATCCAAACACAAGAGTGTGTGGAATCTCCATCATGTATTTTACTCATCAGTGTTTTAGGACACTGAGTCTTGCAAAAACTCTTTCCATGTGACTTCGGCAAGAATCACTCCTTGGCGTTTTAAATGCTAAAAAGTTTTAGCATCCTGTCAATATGTATTCATAGCTTAGCCCCATTAGGTAAATCTATCTGCATAGATCATCATGCCTAATATTGAGGCTATTTAGCCTAAGCACTTGATCGAAAAACTATTTTCAAATGAAGTCTTAATTCGTGTCAAGAAATTCATTTACAATTAACAATGTGTCAAGCATACAATGTTTTAGAAATATTATTATGCTCCCACTTACTTTCTTGAATCACAAGCATCTTCGTTACCCATTGATGAAGTCAAAAACCCTTTTTGACCATTTCATCAAACCACGAAGATTCCAACTCCATTTTGCTCTCTTCTGTCCATTGCTGGAACTCTGAAGTTTGCATACTTACTAGCATCCTCTGGATCGGCAAATTACTTTGGACTGTATCACATACAAGTCCTAGGTTTCATTTCCATCAAATGGAAATCCTTTTGTCATCCATGTTTCATATCTCATGATTGATATATGTATTAATTTCTAGTTCAACCCGAACCGACCTTAAGCATCGCTACGGTGAAACAACCTCATCGTAGTCAACTCCTTGAACTTGTTATTTCAACAAGTCGAGCTTTATGGATAAAACATTTTTATCTGTATCAGTTTTTAGTTCCATAAATATTCGTTAGACTCTAAGTCCTCTGAAAGGTGTATCAAGGTTTTAATCTTGAATCACTTATATGGAAACTATCTTGGATTGTATTGGCATTTAGCCAATCCCGGAGTCAGGGCCCATCAACGCTTCCTTGTGTATTGTAGGTATACTGTTGTCTAACAACAATATCTCGTTTGCGCACCTAATAGGTTTGCACGAGCTTTGCCTACATGGTTCAGCTGCACGTTCGACCGAAGTCCATACATTTTATTGTAGATACTTCCGTATCAGTCGTAGTAGGAAAACAATGGAATCACTTCCATGGTTTCTTTCCTTTGAACCGATGACGAAGATACTGGTTATGTCGTCGAGTTGCACTATCCTCCCACTCACCTTTTGTAAGAACTATTCTCTTTAAAAGCATACCGTTTTGTGGCAAAACCCTTTGCCTCGGTATAGTGGTGGGGGAATACCCAATGGCTTGGGATAACCATACAAAGTAGCACTTGTCTGATTTGGAATAGGTTTGTAACCTTTTACACAAGCCCCATATTCCAAATGTTAAGATAAGGTATAACATGGTTGGGCATACCATACCATGGCGTCATTTCAACAGACCTGATGGATCTCTTTTCAGTGTAAAAGTCGTAGTCTCTAAAGCATCACTCTATAAAAGGGATAATGGCAAATGTATTTATGTCATCTTTGATCTTACCATGTCATAAATGGTTTGATTACATCTTCACGGACTTTCCACTTGCAGTGGTGTTCCGGGAGGTGCAAGTTATGAAACTCTTTTCACAACTCATCAGACATTCGCTAAACTTGTAACTCAAATATTCCTTTCCGCAATCAAATCGCAGAAACATAACTTTCTTGTTTACAATAACTTCTACTTCATTTTTGAAAACCTTTCGAATGATTTCAAAAGATCCAGACTTATGTCTCATCAAGTAAATATCCATATATCTACTTGAGTCATTTCTGAAGATAGATAAATCCACTACTTGCAACAATATTTATTGGACTACATACATCATAATGTATGATCAACAATATGTTCTTTGCTCGTTCCTTATGGCCTATGAACGGTATTTCGGTCACTTCACTTTTCGGAGGAAAGTTGCAAGTGTCAGATGATTCAAAATCAAACAACTTCAAAATCCATCATAATGGAATTTTCCATGCGGGTTTCTCCAATGCGACCAAATGCAGTGCCACACTTGTGTGGTATTCTTTTAGTCTTGCGACATTTAGCGTTAGTGTTTATGGATGTATCATATAACCATCAATATTCATAACATACATCCCATCTAGGATGGAAGCATGGCCTTTCATTTTATTCATAATACTGAACAACAATTGTTGTTTTTATGAACAACTCTATTGCAACAAACATGGTGTAATGGGCTAGAGTGTATGAAACTCTAAAATGAATTATGAAAGTAAACCCAGAGGTAATGTATTATTATCAATATTCATAGCATACGTCTCATTCATAATGGAAGTATGGCCTTATGTTATTCATAACACCGAACATCAAAAGTTCTCTTATGAACAACCTTCTTGCAAGATACCTTATGCAAAGGGCTAGAGTGTGAAACTCTAAATGAATTATGAAAGTAAATACATAGGGAATACACCGATGGAAGGCATAGTAACATTTACTATGTTCCCTGCGTGTATCTAAACCTCATCCCTGGCTAGTCCTTCAGGCCATAGTAGTTCTTACATCGAGTTGCAACAGAATGCAATCGAGCGGGTATCTTTGTGATTAACTCACAATACCGAAGAATTAATGATTAACATGTTTAACCATAATTTCCAAGAACTATATCTTTGACCAGCCTTCTATACATCAAAAACTTGTATGACATTCATACATGAGCTGGATATTCCAGTCTTCTTTCCTTTTGCCATTATACTTCTAACAGTTTAACTTTTAGTATTTCTCCTACTCTCAGAAGAAGCATCCAACTTAAGAGTGGCGTTAGCCCTGGACTTCCTAAGCGTGAAAGTCTCACTAATACCCTTCGGACACTTCCTTTCTCTTTAAGTTGTTGTTTTATTCACCTTTCATCATATGACAGGCGTTCTCCTGGATCCCTCTCTTATCAGTCTAATGCATAGTAAACTTTTTTACTAGTAGTTTGCAAACAAACATTGCTTTGGATATCTCATATCTTTTAGCCTTTGTCTTTCTTTGAAAATGATTTTCAGATTCCATGAATATCACATAACTATCCAAACTTTCGAAGTTCGGGTCTCATGGAAGCAAACATATTGCACTTTGACTGAAAAGGAATTCTAGCCTTTGGATCGAAGGACAAGAGTCATATCATCCATAGCATTAGCAGGAGAATACCAAAAGCATGCGATAGGACAAAGTCCTTCTCGGCACTCTTGAGGACAATCCTCACATTACGTTACCAACCGTAAAGTTTTAACCAGATATTTAACAGCTATTCAATTTTAATAGGGAAGGTGGAAACGCGAGCCATTATTCTACAACTATTATGCAAATCTCACTTAGACAGTGTCCATAATTAATTGCACTGAGAATTAAAACAATTTAATTCTACAGTGCGCTCCCACTCAAATCAATATCTCTCATAATTGATTGTGAGTGATTCAAGATCCAAATTACAATTCAACGCCAAGGATGTATCCATCTCAAGTGACAAGAATTGCAATCGGTACGCCAACTTGCCAATCACATCTCTATGTGACTCTTGTTCATCTTTCAATGGGCGTGTTCCGAGCTCAGGACTTTCAAGCTAGAACGTCAAGACAACCAGGTGATCTCGCTGTGAGGTCTCAACTCACCCGCCTCACGCTTCTCTAATCGTTCGTACCCATGTATCCATGTGATACCCCGAAGAGTTGGTGTCGTGACGGTGCTACACTTGGGAGAACACAAACTACTTGATATTTTTTTGTGAGAGATCACCCTAATAAAAGCGACTACTGCGCAATCAAGAAGGGTGCATCAAGAGGGATAAACATTTCAGGCAATTCATAATTAGCATGACATGGTATAGCCCTTTCTGACGGAGAAGTCTTTCATTCCTTCGTCTTCGTCATTCGCGTCGGTGTTCACCTTCGCGAAGATTGCCACCACCTTGTCAATGCACCAGATAATATTGCTATCTCTATAGCTAATAAAATAAGTGCATTACTTAAGGTTGACTCGCAGGTCATTAAAGTGACAATCATATGGCTCCAGCCATCATGCCAAATCATGACACGCAGGTCATGTTAATATTACATCATATAGTCATGTCATACATAATCAAATTAATATGAGCATTGCTATACCACATCATATGCACATGCAAACCATCCTGCAAAACCAAGTTAGATGCCTCTAATCGGTTCATGCAAAAACTTGTTTTATGTGGCTTCTAAGGTTTTGAAACAAACCGAATCTACCAACGTCCATCATCAAGTATGATAATTCAAGTTGCTAGATTAACTTTCCAGGGTGTATAAAACACGAGATAATAAAATCTCGAGCCCCATACTAAACTTCGTCATATGTGTGATCCCCGTGCAGATCACATCTACATTGCCCTTTCGTCTGCAAAACATCCATCTTTCTCAACTATGGTGGAACCCAAAAAACTGTTAGCACTTCGTTGATCTGTCAATCAGCATACTCAGGAGCAGCATGAAAGGATCGCGGATTGCCAGAACTTTGTGAGATTCAACCATTCCGTCAAGATTAGGACTATGCAAATTCAGGGGAAGCAAAAGGAACATCGGGTAACAGATTTCATATGCTACACACACAAATAATTTTCAGCAATAGATCTCATCTACTACCTAATTATATTGTGCAACACCCATACATCTCTATGTATTCTAGATCGCAACCTGCATCTATGCATAGCACGGCTCTTGATGCCACTGTTGGGGAACGTAGCAGAAAAAAAAAATTCCCGACCTACGCACCAGCCCAGGACCACTATGGAGACTTCATACAAGGTTTGATCATTTTCGTTACCGACTCGTAGCGCAGCGGAAGTAGAGTCGATGACGATCGGCGGTGCAGATCCCCGCAGCTAGGATTTACAACCTCCCAATCGCGAGGACGTATACCCTCATCCGCCCCTCGGACAGCCCTCTGGGAGGCGGTCAGACAGTCCCCCGGACGGTGTCGCGGACAGCCCTTCGGGAGGACCTCCAAAATGTCACTCGGACAGCCCTTCGAGGGGACCTTCGAAACTCAGACGGTCACACGGACAGCCCTTCGGGAGGCACTCTCGAACTAAGACCGAAACTACGATCTCTCTACAGAGTTGTACATATACGGTGTCATCTATCCGGCAGGGCTTCGCCATCCAGAACTAGTTCCTGCCGGAACCCAGACAGCCTTTCGGCTCTACGAAACTATTTCGTTGGGAGGGAGAGAAGAAGCCAGATCATTGCAATGGCACTTGTATGTGAGAAGGAGTGAGTTTTGGGCTGCCCCTCCACCTCTATTTATAGGAGAAGGAGGGGTGGAGGGGCTGAAATTTCAGCCACATCCATCCATGTCATCTGCAAGATATTTTGGAGCAAAAGCCCAAAAAGTAACCATAAAGCTGATTTCACTATTCACGACGACATTTTTCAGCGTCTGATTGAACTGAAAATATTTATGTGGGCTTAGAACATTTCCAGTACCCACTAAAATAATTTTCAACACTTTTCAAAACAATTACGGTTTAGTGATTTTCATCTGCGAAAAGCATCTGAAGCGGTTCCGGCAGCTCCGGAACATTTCCGGTTTTTCTTCCGGAAAATTCCCAAAAGTTTCCAGAATGATCCTGGCACCCTCCAAGAATTATCAGGCATGTGCCGAAACCAATTTGAATTAATGGTATCCCCTGAAACAACTTTTCAGTTTTACCAAAACTGTTTCGATGTTCTCCCTACGAAACTTTTCCGCTGTCCGAAACTTTTTCGGTGATTTTCTCTTAGACTCCCTGTCTAGTATTCAGTAGATAGATGACCCTTAAGCGTGTGACCCTATAGGTTCGGTGAAGCATAGACATGACCCGGAACCCCTTCCGATCAATGATCAACATCGGAGCCGTGGACACCCATATTGACCCCTATACCCACACGAATGAATATTCGAGTGAACCTCCAGTTGCCATGTGCTGTTCCTGTTGCTTCGCGATATGTTACAAATACCCGAGGTGAGACATGTTGGCATCCCCGTGGATCAACAACTTGTCCACTATGCCAGTTACCTCGTTGCCGGTATTGTTCTCTTTTCTCGTTCCCGTGTTCCGGCATCCCCGTGATCAAATCACAAAATGTCTGGCCAGATGATGATGGATACCGTAACACCGAGAGGGCCCAGAGATATCTCTCCATCATCGGAGGAGAAAATCCCAATCTTGAGCTATCAAGTTACTTGACATACTTTTCCATGAACCCGTAAGCCGTCGTAATAGCCACCCATTTACGGATGACGTTTAACAAACCCCAAAGTTCATGAAGCAAGCATGAAGAAACTCGATACTCTCATGGTCTAAGGAATTATGCAAACATTAACTTCTCTGTGTTATTTACCATTAACTTATGATGAATGTATCTCATAGCATAACATCAATTCGGGTCGATTCAACACAAATGTTCTTCAAACATTGTGCCCTCAAAATTGTCGGCATAGCCATGCCCATGATCAGGAAAACAGGATCATCATGCAATACTTGAGCCAGTCTTAGAGGCCAGACTAGGAATACAATTTATCGTTTATTATTCCACACGTGCATATGAGTCTTCCTTCAAGCCTCGTGGTTATTGTAGACTCAAGAACCATAGCAGTTATAGCATGGAACATAAACCTAATTATGAACAGGGAGATAATCAATAACATTTATTATTGCCTCTAGGGCATATCTCCTACAAATACAAGCTTCTCCGTAAACTTGTATAAACCCGAACGCTTTGATCACCTCATCAAAGCACAGATTCCAACTCCAAGATGCTTGCACCAGTCCATAAATGGATCGCCGGAGTTTGCAAACTTTATCAGCATTCTCTGGATTGACAAAACCTTCCAGTTGTATCATATACAACTCTTCCTTAAGGAAACCATTAAGGAATGTTATTTTGACATCCATCTGCCAAATTTCATAGTTGAAATATGCAGCTATTGCTAACATGATTATGACGGACTTAAGCATCGCTATGGGTGAGAAGGTCTCATCATAGTCAACTCCTTGAACTTGTGAAAAACCCTTTGCCACAAGTCAAGCTTTACAAACGGTTACATTACCGTCCATGTTCGTCTTCCTCTTAAAGATCCATTTGTTCTGAATGGCCTTTTGCCCCTCAGGTAATATTTCCAAAGTCCATACTTTGTTTTCATACATGGATCCCATCTCGGATTTCAGGTCCTCTAACTGTTTCTCAGAATCTGGGCCCATCATCGCTTCTCCATAGCTCGTAGGTTCATCGTTGTCTAACAACATGACCTCCAAGACAGGGTTGTCATACCACTCAGGAGCAGTACGTGCCCTAGTCGACCTACGAGGTTCAATAGTAACTTGATCTGAAGCTTCATGATCATCATAATTAACTTCCTCTTTAACTGCAATAGGCTCCACAGAAACATCTTTCTACGCTACGCTACTCTCTGGTTGAATCAAAGGTTCAACAACCTCATCAAGTTTTATCTTCCTCCCACTCAATTCTTTTGAGAGAAACTCTTTCTCAAGAAATGTTTCGTTTTTAGCGACAAACACTTTGCCTTCGGATCTGATATAGAAGATATACCCAACTGTCTCTTTTGGGTATCCTATGAAGACGCATTTCTCCGCTTTGGGTTCCAGCTTTTCGGCTAAAGCTTTTTGACATAAGCATCACATCCACAAACTTTAAGAAACGACAACTTTGGCTTCTTGTCAAACCACAATTCATATGTCATCGTCTCAATGGATTTCAATGGTGCCCTATTTAAAGTGAATGCAACTGTATCTAATGCATAAACCCAAAACAATAGTGGCAAATCAGCAAGAGACATCATAAAACGCACCATATCTAATCAGGTTCAATTACGATGTTCGGACACACCATTACGCTGTGGTGTTCTAGGCGGTGTCAATTGTGAAACAATTCCACATTGTCTTAAGTGACTGCCAAACTCATAACTCAGATATTCTCCTCCTCGATCAGATCGTAGGAATTTAATCTTCTTGTTACGATGATTTTCAACTTCACTCTAATATTGCTTGAACTTTTCAAACGTTTCAGACTTGTGTTTCATTAAGTAAATATACCCATATCTACTTAAGTCATCAGTGAAGGTGAGAAAATAGTGATATCCACCGCGTGCCTCAATGCTCATTGGACCGCACACATCAGTATGTATGATTTCCAACAAGTCATTTGCCAGTTCCATTGTTCCATAGAAAGGCGTTTTAGTCATCTTATCCATGACGCATGGTTCACATGTGTCAAGTGATTCAAAATCAAGTGACTCCAAAAGTCCATTAGCATGGAGCTTCTTCATGCTTTTTACACCAATATGACCTAAATGGCAGTGCCACATGAAAGTGGTACTATCATTATCAACTCTACATCTTTTGGCATCAATGTTATGAACATGTGTATCGTCACTATCGAGATTTGATATGAATAAACCCCTCACATTGGGTGCATGATCATAAAATATATTACTCATATAAATAGAACAACCATTATTCTCTAATTTAAATGAGTAACCGTCTCGCAATAAACAAGATCCGGATATAATGTCCATGCTTAACGCATGCACTAAATAAAAATCATTCAGGTTCATCACTAATCCTAATGGTAATCGAAGAGCGAGCGTGCCGACGGCAATCACATCAACCTTGGAACCATTTCCCACGCACATCGTCACTTCGTCCTTTGCTAGCCTTCGTCTATTCCGTAGCTCCTATTTTGAGTTGCAAATGTGAGCAACCGAACCGGTATCAAATACCCAGGCACTACAACGAGAGTTGGTAAGGTACACATCAATAACATGTATATCATATATAACTTGTTTGGTGTTGGCCGCCTTCTTGTCGGCCAGATACTTGGGGTCGTTTCGCTTCCAGGGACCAGTTCCCTTGCAATGAAAGCACTCAGTTTCTAGCTTGGGTTCAGCCTTGGGTTTCTTCATGGGAGGGGCAACTGGTTTGCCACTCTTCTTAGAGTTACCCTTCTTGCCCTTGCCATTCTTCTTGAAACTAGTGGTTTTATTGACCATCAACACTTGATGCCCCTTCCGAATCTTAGACTTGGCGACTTTTTAACATCGCAAACAGCTCGACGACTGACTTGTTCATCCCGTGCATGTTATAGTTCAACATGAAGCTCTTGTAGCTAGGTGGCAATGATTGAAGAACTCTGTTAGTGATCGCCTCTGCCGGAAGGGGCATTCCCAATTCAGCCAGACGGGTGGAATACCCAGACATTCTGAGTATGTGTTCACTGACAGACCCGTTATCCTCCATTTTGCAAGCATAGAACTTATCGGAGGTCTCATACCTCTCGATCCGGGAATTCTTCTGAAAGATAAACTTTAACTCCTGGAACATATCATATGATCCATGACATTCAAAACGTCTTTGAAGTCCCGGTTCTAAGCCATACAACATTGCACATTGAACCATTGAGTAATCATCAGAACGTGCCTGCCAGGCATTCGCAACATCTACAAACTCCACTAGAGCGGGTGGATCACCAAGCGGTGCATCAAGGACATAAGCCTTTTGGGAAGCCGTGAAGATAATCCTCAGATTACGGGCCCAGTCCACAAAGTTACTTCCATCATCTTTCAACTTAGCATTCTCTAGGAATGCATTAAAATTCAGGGGTGCTACTGCGCGTGCCATTGATCTACAACATAAATATGCAAAGGTTACTAAGACTATTGTTCAAGACAATGAGTTCAGTTAATCAAATTACTAAAGCTCCTACTCAAATTGACATCCCTTAGGTCATATGAGTGATACATGATCTAAATTCACCAACTCAAGTCCGATCATCATGTGAGTTGAGGTGGTTTCAATGGTGAACATCATCATGTTGATCATATCTACTATATGACTCATGTTTGACCTTTCAGTCTCTTGTGTTCCGAGGCCATGTATGTACATGCTAGGCTCGTCAAGTTTAACCTGAGTGTTCCGCATGTGCAACACTGGCTTGCACTCGTATGCAAACATACAGTCTATCACAACCGATCATCACGTGGTGTCTCGACACGACGAACTTTCGCAACGGTGCATACTCTGGGAGAACACAATTCATCTTGAAATTTAAGTGAGGGATCACCTTATAATGCTACCTTCGTCCTAAGAAAAACAAGGTGCATAAAAGGATTAACATCACATGTAAATCATAAGTGACATGATATGGCCATGAACTTGTGCTTTTGATCTCCATATCCAAAGCACCAGCATGATATCTATCGTCACCGGCATGACACCATGATCTCCATCAACGTTTCGCCATCGAGGTTGTCGTGTCGACTGTTGCTTCCACTACTATTGCTAACTCATAGCGATAAAGTAAAGCAAAACGGCGAAAATAATTAAAGACGAGCCCTATGGCTCCTGCCGGTTGCCGTACTCATCGACATGCAAGTCGTGATATTCTACACAAAACCTAATCATCTCATACATCACATATATCTTATCATGTAATTGGCCATATCACATCACAACATACCCTGCAAAAACAAGTTAGACGTCCTCTAATTATTGTTGCAAGTTTTACGTGGCTGCTACGAGTATCTAGCAAGAACAATTCTCACCTATGCATAAACCACAACGGTGATACTCAAATTCAGACTTTGTCAAATCCGATCCAACTAAAGTAGGAGAGACAAACACCCGCCAGCCATCTTTGTGCAACAAAGTTACACGTCAGTCAATGGAACCAGTCTCTAGTGAGCGTACGAGTAAGGTTGGTCTGGGCCACTTCATACCACAATATTGCTGAATCAAAACACGACCAAGGGAGGAAGCAATCTAAGCATCAATGCCCACAAACTCATTTTTGTTCTACTCATGATCTCATCTACACATAGACCTAGCTCTGATACCACTGTTGGGGGATGTTGCATTGGAAACAAAAAAAATCCTATGCACACGCAAGATCTATCCATGGTGATGAGTATCTATGAGGGGGAGAGTGGATCTACATACCCTTGTAGATCGCTAAGCGGGAAGCATTAAGAAACACGGT
Organism: Hordeum marinum; assembly: GCA_022496015.1. Classification (NCBI taxonomy): domain Eukaryota; kingdom Viridiplantae; phylum Streptophyta; class Magnoliopsida; order Poales; family Poaceae; genus Hordeum; species Hordeum marinum. The sequence continues at coordinate 390,612,511 of CM039676.1, read as the reverse complement.
TGATGTGGTCGAACATCTTCGCGATCCAAATCGCCGAGCGTCCCGCGATCCAATCACGATTCGTCCCGATCTAGCACCGAATGGATGGCACCTCCACATTTAGCACACGTACAGCTCGATGATGATCTCTCCCTTCTTGATCTAGCAAGAGGGAGTGGAGAGGTAGATGAGTTCTCCAGCAGCGCGACAGTGTGGTGATGATGGTGGTGGAACTATTCTAGCAGGGCTTCGCCTAAGCACTTCTGAAACAATCTAGAGGAAGAACTACGATCTAGAGGAAGAGGGAGCATGCGGATTATTCGTATGTCTCAAAACCCTCAAAATCTCTAGTTATATAGGAGGGAGAGAGGAGGCATGTGCCCTAGGACTGGCCCCTTTGCCTCGGCCGTAAGGAGGAGAGGAGGAGTTCTCCTCCAATCCTAGTAGGATTAGGACTCCTCCTTCCCACTTGGAAACTCTTTCCACCTTGGGTTTTTTCCACCCCAGTGGCATGGCCTTTACTGGGGCTTTGGCCAGCCCACTAAGGGCTGGTTTACCTATTCCACAGCCCATGTGGCCTCTTGGGTCGAGACACCCCTCCCGATGGTCCCCCAGTACCCTCTCAGAACTCTCAGTACACTACCGATGAGCCCGGAACTTTTCCGGTGACCAAAACAGGACTTACTATATATCAATATTTACCTCTGGAGCATTCCAGGGCTCTTCGTGACGTTTGGGGTCTCATCTGGGACTCCTAACAACCTTCGGTCACCACCATACATAACTCTATACTACCAAAACGTCACCGAACCTTAAGTGTGCAGACCCTGCGGGTTCGGGAACTATGTAGACATGACCGAGACACCTCTACGGTCAATAACCAATAGCGGGACCTGGATGCCCATATTGGTTCCTACATATTCTACGAAGATCTTTATCAGTTGAACCTCTATGTCAAGGATTCAGTTAATCCTGTACATTGTTCCCTTTGTTCTTCGGTATGTTACTTGCCCAAGATTCGATCGGCGGTATCTCTATACCTAGTTCAATCTTGTTACCAGCAAGTCTCTTTACTCATTCCGTAATACAAGATCCCGTGGCTAACACTTTAGAAACATTGCTTGCAAGTCTTGTTGTGATGTTGTATTACCGAGTGGGTCCTGAGATACCTCTCTGTCACACGGAGTAACAAATCCCAGTCTTGATCCATACGCACTCAACAGACACTCTCGGAGATACCTGTAGAGCACCTTTATAGTCACCTAGTTATGTTGCGACGTTTGATACACACAAGGCACTCCTCCAGGGTCAGTGAGTTGCATGATCTCATGGTCATAGGAACAGATTCTTGACATGTAGAAAACTATAGCAATAAACTGACGCGATCATATGTTATGTTTATAGTTTGGGTATTGTCCATCACATCATTCTCCCAATGATATGATCCCGTTATCAAATGAAATCTCATGTCAATGGCTAGGAAACCTTGACCATCTTTGATTAACAAGCTAGTCTACTAGAGGCATACTAGGGACAAAGTGTTGTCTATGTAACCACACATGCAATGTGTTTCCAGTCAATACAATTATAGCATGGATAATAAACAATTATCATGAACAAGGAATTATAACAATAACCATCTTATTATTGTCTCTAGGGAATACTTCCAACAACCCTTCTCGTCGTGTGTGTTTTCGGGGGAAGAGGACTGTGGCGAGTATAAGATAGGGCAGGTAGCCGCGATAGAGGGGGATTGACCCAAGCTAGCCAAAACAGACCCTTATACTCCTCCGCACCCCTGAGAAATCCAGACAACCAGGAGTAGGGTTTCACACCACGAAGTGGCCTGAACCTGGGTAAACTACCATGTCTACTATTCTTCTCCCTTAGCTCGAGCACGCTGGAGCATCATCGTAGGGCCGCGAGGTAGAGTAGGGTGAGGGAACAAGCGCACCCCAGAGTTTGAACATTCTTGGGTCCTCGGAGCCCCGATTTCGAGAGTAGCATTGCTCGCTCCGCCAACGAGCAGTGGGTGGGCTCCCGTCGGCAGTCGATTATGGGTGTTGGTCATAGAGGAGTCAAACGAGGATTCATGACTAGTTCAAGTAATCATTTCTCTCCTTGTACCTTGGTTCATTTCAGATCATCTAATAAATATATGATCTCCTCATGGTTCGATTTAATAGATATGTTGATTCAACTCCTTCTGTTGTTTGTAATCTCTGAACATGAGGGGAATTATCAAGTTCATATAAATTGGGGAAGATCTGTACTGGACTATTTTGTTAATGTATTCTTTTTATTATAGTTGTAACGATAAGGTGGTGATTATCCCTTGAAATTAATATTACCCCTCGAGTTACATTTTTTGTCACGTTAACTCTGAGAAGTTTCATGTACATTTTGCGGCTAACGACAAGATGGTAGTATGAGATGTTCTCTTAGCAATAATTTTGTCATGCATAAACTTGAATTAGATGCTTATCCTGGCATTCCCCCATTTTGGGTTGAGAATTGCTCACGGTTTTCCTATGTTTCCCTCCCTAGACAGTAATGATGTCGCTCGATGAGAATAAGTCTATTGACTTTCTAGATTGGAACTTTGGGCTGGACTTGGACTAGTTTTGGGAAGTGTTATGGTCCTTGCTAACAGTCCAACCTAGCCCACCTATTTGTTGGCGGTGTTGGCAAATATGCCTTAGCTTGCCTCTGGGTTTTTATAAGATTCCTTCCTTCCAGATTGGGGAGATGGGGTTTCCACAACTAACGGTGAGTTAGGGTTAGATTTCGAAGAGGAAACCAAGGAGGTCACGGAGGGGTGGTTCGCAAGAGAGAAATAGGGATATTTTCAATTACTTGTACCGGCGTAAGGGGTCTGTAGGAGGAGGTTGCTACAATTACAACGGGGGTGGTTTTAGATGGAATTTCAACAACAATGACAATGTGGACACGGAGTTCAGATCTCTAGGGAGAGTAGAGGTGACGGATGTTGGCGAAAAACAAGCGCAAAATATGTATATGGCTCCAAATCTGACTCGGCCAGATCCAGGAAAACATCAGGTTGGTAATACTCAACAGAGGCAGATCTCTCCTCAAAATCAATAGGTGTTTTTTTCTTAGATTCCAAATCAATGGGTGATTCCTATTGAATTGTTTTGTGCAGTTGCGCCATCCGGGTATGCAGAAACAATTGCTTTCCCAAGTCCCCCTCCCCATTAACCAAACTAGTAGAGAGGGCTTCGGCAAAGGGCATCTGCACCATCAACAATTTAATTCGGTAATTTATTTTCCTAGATTCATTCCATATGATAACTCTAGTGCTGATGTGGTACCAAATCAGAGGCTTGAAATGGGGACAAGAGCTATTTTTAGTGGTATTTGTTGCAATACTGAATTTGTGATGATTGGTGGTGCTAAATTTAACAATCAAATGGATGATAATTAGAAACAAGGTGGTAATTTTGGTGTTGGTGGTGGTTCTGGTGGACAAAAAGTGTTTTTCTACAGGTGCAAAGAGACTAGTAATATTAACAACGATGTATTAAAACCAGTTCATTGTGTTGTGTGTGGAAAGGAGTCAAATTTGACTAAGGGTTGTGCTTTGCTTAACTAGATCAAGCTAGTTTCAAAGTATATTGGATATGATGCTAAGGGTTTGGGTTCTCTCCTTATTCAGAACAACAAGGAAATCAATAATCCAAACATGTCGACCCTCCTATTATTGCAGTCACTACTGGATAATTAAATGAAACTCCATTTTTGCAGGTTTTTAACGATATGTTTACTTGGAACTGGCAGTGGAGAGCTAAGCAACAAAGAAAGATGCTTTGTATGGTGAGATTTCCAAATATTCCTAAGCTGATGGATGTCTCTAAATTTGGAAATTTTAACTTGACGGTTACTGGAGTAGTGATATTGCAACAAATTTCTATAATTGGGGCTACTGGAAAGCTTCGTATTGTTTTGGTCACATTATCGAAAGTATTTGCTTGCCTAAGACATTTGTTTGGGATGTGTGAGTTTGGGACTGCTCTATTGGAGATTGATGTGGACACCATCAATAGTAAAAAAATGCAAGATTGGAGTTAAAGGTCTTGACAAAACTCTTGCATGTGCTAAAATTACCACTATGAAATTGTTGATATTCAAAATATTTTTGGAGGTGGAAGTAGTGGTTGAACAAGGATGGTATACTTGTTCTGGGAAAACAAGTAGCAAGGAAAACTTGAACATGCCATTTGAAGATGAAGAGAGGGAAGAAGCTGGAGTTTCCAAGAGACATAGGGAAGATGGTGTTGACAAGGAAATCCCCAATCTTGGAAGTTTACCGATTTCAATAAGTTTGGAAACTATGAATAAATACAAAGTGGTATGTGAGTCTAATGATGTTGAGAGAGAAAGTGTAATGATGAATGTGGAAGAGATTAAGAACTCTAGAGATGTTGATGCATCTAGTGAATTGACCAGAATACTAAAAGGTTTGGAGAATAATAATGCCAAATAGGTTGCTAAGATTGCTTTGGAGGAGAAATTACTAGATAGTAAAATGGAAGTAAAAGTCCTTCAACTAGAGATGCAGAAACAACATGTCGAGATGCAAAAGAAGAACTTGATTCTACAACAACTGGTGCAACAAGTTTTGGATAAGGCACCTACTAATAAGACTCAATCACAGAATATGAATATTTCTCACAAACAACTAGGTTTGGAAGATGAGGAAATTGAAAACAGTTTGGAAGATGGAGATAAATGTCAGGAGCATGTTACTTACAATGCTAGTCAGGGTTCTCATGAGTCTGTTGGTACTGAAGTGGGAAAACTTATTGAAATTGATAAAGTTCCTTGTAGTCAGAATAAAGTTGAGGGAGAGACCGAAGTGGGGCCTACAAGATGTTTCCCATTGAAATATAAAGAGAATCTGAGGGTTGAAGGTATGGATAAAGAGAGAACATCTGCCAAACATAACAATGGTAAGACATCAATTCCTAATTTACATGATAGAAATAACCCTTCATATTTATACATAAACTCTTGCATTGAAATTTATCTTTGTTGCGCTTTAGACATGATAGATTGCAATATTGGCATTATGAGGGTTGAAGGTACGGATAAAGAGAGCACAACTACCAAACATAACAATGGTAAGACATCAATTCCTAATTTACATGATAGAAATAACCCTTCATATTTCTACATGAACTCTTGCATTGAAATTGATCTTCGTTGCGCTTTACGCATGCTAGATTGAAATATTGGCATTATGAGGAAACTTGAAATTGCAAGATTAGACATGCTTCTTAACAAGGATGCTAGTGGGAATGAGAAAACATCATGTAGATCACCAGGTCCTATTGACACTACAGATGTTGATATTAATGATTTATGTTCTAATGGGGATAATTCTGAAGTTGATCTTGAGGAGAAATACCATGACAAACTAAAGCAATTTTTATCTTCCAAGAAAAATAGGGAGACCTTATCACCTAGTATTGCTAGGATGAGAAAAAAGTATTCCTGTCAGTAGGAGATCAACGCATAAAAATTATATCTTATAATAAAAGTAGTGGCAAAGTTGAAAGGTATTTTCTAGAACGCAAGATTAGAAATCCTGCTCTTAGAATTAAAAACCTGTCAGCTATTTTTCTTCTACTATGGCATCATGGGGCACGTAGATCGTGACTGCAGGCCATCTATCTTGCTCCAAAAGGTGACATACAGAAATGGCATAAGGGCCTCGCCGTATAACAAGACAAGCCACCAGAGCCGGCAGGTCCCCGACGACACGGGAGCGCTAGGTAGGGGTGGAATTCTAGTCAAGTCGAGCCATCTCAGTTCGGCTCGTTAGATCTCGTTAAGATGCAGAGTGTTAGCTTGGCTCGACTCATTAATATAATAAACTCATATTCAAACCCAGCTCAACTCGTGTAACTCCCGAGCTAGATCGTTATAGATATGAATAACAAAATATAAGTATTATTCATGCAATTAATCTACAATAATATATTTATAGACACATACTTCCCTTCACAAATCATAAAAATCAACAATTTACACTAAAGGAACACTTGGTACATTGCACAAATGACAACAATCTACAACACTATTGGTACTTATCTCACTTCTCTTCTAATTAATGAACTTAATGAGCTAAACAAGTAACTCGTTAACTCAACTCGTTAAACTTGTTTAGTTAGCAAGCTATTAGAACTCGACTCGAATCGTTACTCACCGAGCTCGAGTTGAGTCAAGACGAGTCACGAGCTACACCTTTAGCTCATGACTTAGTTAACAAGTATCGTGTCAAAATTCTAGCCCTAGCGCCAGGATCATCCTCCAATTTGAATTTGGCAACAACTCAGCGACGAGGGTGACACCTGATGCTCTAGCATTGATGCAGCAGGAGGAGGGCAAGCAAAATAGCGATGTTGAGGCAGCAGGTTGAGGCGACAGTGTATATTGCTGAAGTAATGAAGGTCAACACTACTCCAACCATCATCTTCATCGAGGCTAGTGTTGCAGGAGAGAAGGTGGGTGAAACGAGAGCCACCTCAACTCTCCACTAAAACTTGTTGCTCACCAAGTGAAGAATGGCAACACCAACACACTAACAGAGGGTAATGAAAGACAAGAAGAAAATCAAAGGAGCACAACTAAGAATGTGGGATGGGCATCATGATGAGGGCATGGGGTCAGCTGGTGTTGAATAAATGTGTAGATTAAGAAATCAGCTTTAGGCAAAAGGAAAGATATGGCAGTGAAAGGAAATCAGACATAATTAAAGGAGGAAAAGGGTGAGGAGTATGTAAAGTGTGGGAAGTTTTGTAATGTGCTAGCGAGGAATGAGTTAGGGTAGGACAAAGGACAAAGAGGTGGAAAAAGGCAACAATCGATCCTAGGTTTATCGATCACCTGATGGGCGAACTGTTCGGATCTATTCATCTTGAACTATTGGGGTCTCGGGCAGCCCTGAGCTGTTTGAGAATTGGTATGCCCAGTCTGAAACAAGACAATGAAGAAAAGGTGAAAGGAATAAATTGGATTACAAGGCTCAAACATTGCTTCACTCATGACGAAAAAGATAAAGGGGCAGGCATTGCTTTGTTCTAGGATGATTCCATTGAAACAATACTGTTACCATATGGCCCTCATGATTTTAATGTCCTTGTGAGTGATAATCCTCATGGCCTGAAGTGGTGGGGTACTTTTGTCTATGGGGAACTAAGAGCACAAGATAGGCACCACATGTGGTCATTGCCTAAACGTATTTAGCCAAATGCAAATGGACCCTTGGATGAAGATTGGTGAGTTGAAGGAAACCATTTGGAAGTCAGGACATTTTTCATTCTCGACAAGATCAGAAAGCCAATTGTGAGGTTTAGAAATATGCTAAAGTTTTGTAATTTGCATGATGCAGGGTACAAAGGGAATCCTTGGACATATGATAATGAACAATATGGTCGAAGTAATGTGAAGGCTCAGATTGATCAGGTTATGGCATCATTAGAGTGGATGGACATGTTTGGTTATGATGCTCCCGCTCATGTAGTGTCATCAAGGTCAAATCATGTGCCTCTTTTGCTAACTTATGGTGTACGGCTAACAAGAAATAAATAGGTAAGTGTTTTTCATTGTGAGATAATGTGGTAAACAAGTGGTCCTTTAGAAACAGAAATAGAGGGATCCTGGAATAGGGATCTGACTGATGGGGGTGTCTTGGAGACTGTTGGGTGAAGACTCGTACTATTTTTAAAAAACTGAAGGTGTGAACCTAAAGTAATTTTGGGTCTGTGACAAGAAAGTTCCAAGTGCTCCTAAAACGAATTGATAACCTTTGGAAGAGGACACCTTCTGCGAAACGTGGTGATTTTAACCAGTAAGAGATCGAGGGAATTAGACAAGTATTTGTACAGAGAAGAAATGATATGAATGCAAAGGTCCATGGACACTTGGCTCAAATAGAGTGAACACAAAACATAGAACATGGGATGTTTCTACAAAGAATTCTACTCACTGACCAAACGAAATGACACATTAGTAAAGCCTCATCATGATTGGGATTTGGGAGGGTGGAAGATGTTGAATCCTTATTGGCTATGGCAACGGGATGTTTTTATGAAATTGTATGAAGTTGATAGTAATCTTCGCTCCAATACACCATTGATCCTCTTTATTACAAAAGTGACACAAGATATAAAGGGGCATCATTGGCTAGAATTTTTTAATAAGGAGATAAGTGATGCCCTTTTTCAAATAGGGCATCTCAAGGCCTAGGAGTTGATGGTTTCCCTGTGAGTTTTTTTAAGCAATTGGTTGATGCTTAAAATGATGTGGTAAGGATGATCAACATCTTTCGGGATGGGAAAATTCCGAAGGGCATAAATGATAAAGTGGTTGTTTTGATCCCAAAAGTTGATGCTCTAGAAAGTTTCAAATATTTTGACCAATACGCCTTTGTAATGTCAAGTATAAGGTTATTTCAAAATGCCTTGTCAACTGGTTTAGACTTTTTTCTTAAGAACTAGTATTCGAGAATCAAAGTGCTTTTATCTTGGTTTGTATTCTAATTTACATTACATTAATATCTTTTGAGGACTTTCACAAGAGCAAGCAAAGCAATTCAAGCCACAACACTCATTGTGCATATAAATTGGACGTTACCAAGGCCTATGACCGAGTTGAATGGAAGTTTTTCGAGGCAACACTAAATAAGCTTGGTTTTAGAAAGAAATGGATTTCATGGATCATGACTTTTGCTCAATCAGTTAGGTACGCGTGAAGGATGAATACACGGTTGTTGAATATCTTTTCAAACTATTGAGAGGCCCAAGGCAAGGTGACCCTTTGAGTCCGTATTTTTTCCTTTTCATAGCAGAAAGCCTCTCGCATGCACAGAATCATGAGTGCAATATATGTTAAATCACTCCAAATAAAGTTGAAAGGGGCATCCCGTTTATATCACACTTGTTATTTGCACATGACATTTTTCAGGCCAAATGTTGAAGAAGCAAGAAGTTTTAAAATGCATTGGATGTATTTCAACAGGAACTGGCCAATTATTAAGCCCAAATAAGTTCTCTATTTTGTTCAGTGGTGCATGCTCAAGAAGTGCTCAAAACCAAATCAAGACTACTTTGGGAATCACAACTAATACTTGAAGAAAAATATCTAGGAATATTGATCTCCGAAGGGAGAATGAAGCAGGGTCATTTTCAGCCTATTTTTGAGAGATTCACGAAGGTGTGAATAAATTGGAATGAGAGGTTACGTCCTATGGGAGGACAATCTAGTGAAATTGGTATTTCAAGCCCTTCCAACATACACAATGAGTATGTTTAAAATGGGAGTTGGTTTTTGTGAAGATTGTGATAAACTAATAAGGAATTTTTTGTAGGGGGTACTAAGGATAAGATGAAGAATCATTAGATGTCTTAGGAAAACGTGACTATGCCAAAAAAAGGTCAGTGGTGTCAGACTCCCATGATATGCACAATTTCAACCAGGCTTTACTAGTCAAACAAGCCATGAGACTCATTTAGATGCTCAATAGATTGTGTGCTAGAGTTTTAAAATCCAAATACTACCCCAAGCTAATCTCCTAGATATGGTATCCACATCTGATACATCGCCTATTTGGAGGGAAATTGAGTTTGGTACCGAACTCCTAAAGAAATGCATTGCATGGATGGTAGGGAAGCGAAGAAGCATCCAGATCCTTCGGGGCAACTAGATATTGCGTCAGTCCGGTATGGTTGTTCAAATTTTAAAGAAGATAAGGCGCATATGATGGGTCAATCAATTGATCAAACTAGATAAAAATTATGGAATGTGCTTTTAAACCTATTATTCCGAGTTTGATGCAAGTGAGATATGCAAAATAAAAATCCTACCAAGATCTATTGATGATCGGTGGCTTACTATAAGAAAATGACTTGTTCACAATTAGAAGGGTCTATCATTAGTAATCAAATTAAGGCGGGAAGGCCACAGCGAAGGCACTTCATCTAGTGGAAGGAATTACATGATAGTTTATGGAACCTGATTTGGAAGGCACATATCCCACTCAAATTCAGAATTCTTGTGTGGAGAGATTCTACAGACTCCCTGGCAACAAAGTAAAATAAGATAAAGAGAACGCTCAGAAATATAGTGTTTGTATGACGTGTGGATGCAAAACTGAGGATGCTTTCCATGACCTAGTCACATGAACTAAAGCGAGAGCACTAAGAGATTCAGTAAGAAGTTTTGGGATCTGCGTCAGTAAGAAGTTTTCGAACCTTCTCTAGAAAAATTCCTTCAACTTTAGTGGCGACTGGCTGCTTATTTTACTTAGCAGATGCACAAGCCACAATAGGGACAAAATCCAACTCTTGTTCTAGCATGCATGACATTTGCAAAATTATATTGTGCATTGAAGAAGGCGAGGCAACCATATATGCATGTCAAATTAACAACATGTTGAATTTGATGGAAAGGGAAGAAATTGGCACATGAAATACCAAATAAATCATGAGCCGAGATTCCTAGTACAAACAATCATTGGAGCACACCCCAATATGGATCTATGAAAATTAACATTGATGATTCTCCAAAAAATTATTGTGTTAACAAGACTTGCGAGCATCGAGGCGATATCGCAAAACAGTAAGAACATCTCCAAGGAATTTTTAGTTTGTTTTTTGGTAAAGATATCCATGTCATCAACAAACAATATATCATACAAGTAATACAATGGTTGTATGTAAGGTTGGCCAATAGCATGTGAGATAATATGGAAACTTACTCTCTATTTTACCTTGGAGCTTGTGCATGAGGTGTTGGTTCGTTTTCATACAACCTGACACACTCTCTTCATTTAGTACTTGACACATCATTAAAAAAGCTTACATGGAAAATCTACCAATAGTTGTTTTACAACTATTATTGGAGATGATCTAGTGAGAGGTGATATTCCTTATAGGGTGTCTCATCAGATGCATAGATGCGGAGGAGGCCAAAGCCCGAGGTTTGATGTTCAGGTTGCTCTCTCTGCAAAAAAGTGTACCATGGCCCCATGATGATTGAGTCTGATTGCTCAATGGTTTTTGTTGCTCTAACAACCAAGGCTAATAATTGATCCAAATTTTGGGTGACATATGTGGAAGCCAAGGATACAATGTTGGGCTTCGAAAGGTGTATCATCAAGAAAATTGGGAGAGGGAGAAACATGGCAGCACATGAATTGCTTATCTGCTCCAGAAGCTCGGGAGATTTTTTAGAATAGGACATGTGCCAATGTGTCTAGATCATGTAATTATAAACGACCGCGATCTTGCTAAAAGCAACATATAAAGCTCTCTTTTACGCCTAAAAAGAGGGAAGGTCAAAGGGAGTTGATATGGGGGTAAAATTACTAGAGCGAGTAGCAGGTTAGGTGTTCACTGCCTCACGAGGGTGGCTTCCTGGATTTCTACACATCACTAGTGGCAGATAAACAAGATCAGAGAGCTATGGTGGAGGCTACTGCTTGATAAATTATTCATCTTCAAGATAATTTGTTATGCTCCCGACAGTAGTTTTATTTCATCGTCACTCCCCTCTCTTCGTGTTTCTTCCTGGCCTTAATAAATCTTGCAGTTCTTAGCTTGATCTATCATGGATTTTTGTTAAGTTTAATTCTGCTAAACAAAACTCCTTTACAATCGACTTACGGAAAAATAAAGAAAAGACCAAGGCCATCAACGTTGGACTTTCCTCGTGGTAGCTCCACAGTACAATCCAAACCCTATGAATGTGCACCATAATCCACTGATCGAGCAAGATGTGACCTAACAAAGCATGAAAACTCCAAGAAAACTCCTTCAAGAAGGAATTGTCGCTCCCATGCCGATGTTGGCTGGTCCAAATAAAGGCAAACCTAGGGAAATTAGCCTGAAAGTAGAATTTTGAGCTAACAACTTCGATAAGGAAATGGTGTGTGGACGTCGACGCTGCATGATCAAGCCAACAACTTCAACAAGAAGAAAACTTTTCGTTTTTAAGACGAACAGAATACAACCTCTATGTCAACTGGCAATGTTGACATCCACCTCCCTACTAGTCTGCTCACACAGACTAACCGACAAAGGAGATTTTGCTAGAAGAGAAGGCATAACTGGATTGCTTCTAGTCTTCGCCGCACCCCAATCTCATCGATGGTACCCGCATAGATCATAACAACACCTAGAGCATCATATGTGTATCCCCCCAGATGCCATGGCCGGCTTTGGGATGATATCCATCTTGCCGACGAACTAAATCATGCAAACTATCATAGGTGCTGCCCGTTGGCCTTCACATCTGCAGTTCCATGTGTAGCCGGCCACCATGGATGTGCCATCAAGCCGCCAAGTTGGTGCCACCGGGAGGACTCGGGTCGGTGCCTCCATGATAGTTGGAAGTCTGGAGCCATGTCGCGCAAGCCTACATTGGCTAGCGCTAGGTCTTGACACTACCACCACGATAGTGATCAGCAGACGTGCCCGGATCCCTGCCTACGCACAGTCGAGCTTCCCCACACCACTCCGCACGCTATGAAAAAAATAGCCCCGCCACCACCGAAACCGTGTGGGCATTTCTAAAGAGAGGAGAGGAGGGTGCATGGGGTGGTGGTCATTTTCTATTGTTGAAGCATTGATCTATTTCAATAAGTATTTATGGTCTACTGGAAATCATAGTAGAGTTCGTAGTTCGAAGTTATTTATATAGCTGTTTAGATAATATTGGCGATATGTTAACCAAAAAAACAAGAAATTTATGCTAGGTTGATGTATACGACATCAACTACATCAGAGGCATGTTCCTATAGAAGAGCTTCAGTGATAAGTCTGTACTTGCACTAGGTTTGCATCAGTGCCCAATATCTATATGTAATATCCACATTCAATGTGAAATTTATTAGCTCAAAGTCTCAAAAAACTTCTATTTATTGTAGAGATGAAGATTAATAAGCTGATTCCCATGGATGTTGAGTCCACGAGGTTGATTGATTGGATGAACAAAGGTGAAATATGTCTTAAACAACTTGAGCTCATTCAATTAGTTTGTTGTTTTATGATTATACGTTTTATATGTGCTTTTAGTATGACATTTTGTAATGAACTTTGTGACTCTAGTGCGACGAATATGCTTATGAATATCACCATGTGGATTTTGTTAGTATGTAGGATATTAAGTTGGACTGACATGAATGATGGATCATATGTATTACAATTGCTTACCATGTGCATAATAATCATGCAGGCTCATTTAGCTACCCCAACTCATCAAACATTGAGAAAGTTGCAATGAACATGAGGCACACAGGAAGCAAAAGGAATATTGCTACAGTCAAGTCTTATGAAGTCACTCCGGATCATATGAGGTGCTCCTTTGCATACCCCCTTTTGGATGTTATGATTTTTTTCTAGTTAGTCTTGTGCTCCTAAGAGTTGATTTCTGAAGCGCGTTTTTTATGTGTAGCTATAGTTTTCATAGTATGCATGGAAACTAATATTATTTCAAAGATGTGGCGTCCTAGAGTGAAGAGGAGCTGAGTATTCTGTTTTTCTATATGATAGTGTGTGAAGAATTAAGTTACCTAGGAGTATCACACTCACATGTTGACAATAAGTAATAGTAGTTAAATCTATAAGTTGTTCTTTTTATTCCTGGGTGACATGCAAATTTCTACTACCTTTGTTCTAAACTAACTAAGGTTATGGATTTTTCGTAAGTCAAACTTATATAAGTTTGACCAAATCTACAGAGAAATACATCAAAACATAGAACACAAGATTGGTCTTTTGTGATTCTTTATAAAATATATTTTTGTATTATATGTATTTAGTGTTGTAGGTCTTACCACAATTTCCTATAGAGTTAGTCAAACATAAGCAAGTTTGAGTTAGGAAAACCCTAGAACTTCCCTTTTCAGAATGGAGGGAGTAATATTGATGGTATGAGATAGTTCAATTTTTGGTGGTACACCCTGAAGATCAGTTCGTGAATTGTTGTTTATTGGTCCATGTGTGCATGTTATTGTCAAAGCATTGGTAAATGTAACCGGTGGTAAAATAGTACTATCCTGACATGGCAATGGTTCCTTTAGGAACCCTTCTTGTAATATTATCAGAATGACGACTTCACTTATGAGGACCTTGGACCAAATGCAATACGAGGTAATGTTGGCATTCTATATTTTGGTTACATTGGGTTGTGTTTTGGTGATTATGTTGCTTGTATGTGTTCGACAAATCATTATAATGAAGTTGATATACTATATGATGTCACAATGAGTGCCTTTTCTTCTACTTAATTAAACCTACAAATGCTATCGTAGATATCCTGATTCTTTTGCTTTTCTTCTTAAATGCAATTTTTCGGTGGAAGCTTACGCATTAAATTATGTTGCCAGTCTGAGGATTACGAGCCTCCCTTTTGTAAGGTTTGTGCTGAGGACGAGGCCATAAGCATGTGAAACAAGAACCCCTTGAAGACGGAACTAGGGGATGCCAATGACAAGCACCTTGTGTTAGCTTTGAAGGTTAGTGTAGATTAGAGCATCTGTCCAGAAGTTCTTTTTTCTGTTTTTAATGAATTTCTCATGTTTTGTTTGTTGCAGAAGAGTGTACTTTACCCATGTGAAGCTAACAATGTTAACAGTGAAAATGACAACATGAGCTTGGATAATGAGTTTGACCAAAATGAAGACTTTGTTGACACTGATGTAAAATCCAAACATATTATATAACTGATGTATTCCAGCTAATGCATCTCATGTTGCTTAACACATATTGTTGTTATAGCCATTAAACCATGCACTTATGATGGACTACATGATAGTAACCAAACTTCAAGGAAAGCTAGATGGGGAAGTCAACCAACACACATTATGGAGATTAATCGACAAAATGGTTCAAGAAGGGTACATTGAAAATTCAGGCAAACAAAGATTGGGTAAACTACTTAAACTTATCCGTGCATATTTTAAGATTTCTTGTCGATTAGTTTTCTTGTATTGCCCACATGCATTATCTATTTTTCAAGTGGTCAGCCAGCAGTGAAGAACAAACCAACCCTTTAATCTCAATTCCGACAAATATTTATTAGTGAGACTCGAGTGACCATTTTAAGTATGTTGACGCTTAACTATAGAAAAAAATTAAAGGCTACATTGAAGAAGATCCATTTCTTCTAGAAAATTGTATTTAGGAAGTAATACTTGCGTGTGGATCTTCCTTAGATAATATGCATCATCTCCAATGAATTATTACATTTTCTGAATTCATTACAGAATAATGGTTTATGGTTATGTTTTTCTCTGAATCCCTTGGACAGAAGTTGACCATCCGAGTTATTTGTTTTCTCTTTCAGGATACTTTCAAATCGAGATTGTTCTAGGGCAGCTCCCATTCAACCTTGGTTTCCTGCATGTGGCTACATTGAATTTCATGTCAAACATACCGGTGGCTTACTCGTTGCCAGTGAAGTTGAGATCAGTGAGTATATCTCCATCCTGCACTTATGTTTCGCCACCAAAGTGCTTTGCAGCTTGCATATACTCCCTCCGTTCCATAGTGTAGTGCGTATAGATTTTTCGAAAGTCAAACTTTGTGAAATTTGACCAAGTTTATCAAAAAAATCTATTTATATCTACAATATCAAAAATATATATATGAGACTACATCTTATGATGAATCTAATGATACATGTTTGAAATTCTAGATGTAAATGGTCTACAAACTTGGTCAAAGTTCATGAGGTTTGACTTTTCGAAAAATCTATATGCACTACATTAAGAAATGGAGGGAGTATTAGTGAATGTAACATTAGTAAGAAACACCCTTAAACATTTCTAGAATGTCTATCAACTAAAGTGCTTTGTAGTGGGTTAAAACTTGCTCGTATATATTATCCTAAATGTTGCAAAGATATGCAGTAAGAATTACTCTTAATTTTTTTTCTACAACAATTGTTCCACAATATGAGTATCAACTATAATATCATCTTCAATCTAGTAGGAAACATTTAAATTTTAGATATGGTTTTATGTTAATTGTATTTTAAAATCTACATTAGACTAGTTTGTAAGACAATGGGAGAGTTATTTACCTTAATGCTGCTGCATCAAGAATGTCCAAATAGTTTAGCATGTTAAGTGTCTCCCTTGATATGGTGTTGCTTTGCATCGTAGGGCACGTCTGATTCTAGGTCGTCCAAGTCACAATATGTTCCAGTAACTGCAAAAGAACGGTCTAACATCAGAGCAACTACGATGGGTTCAGTAAGGAAGGTAAAACAAATGTGAACTCTGCTGGCGACGGAGACGACCCAAATAAAGGAAACACACACAAAATTGCCAATGATGATGGTATACCTTCTCGCCCACGAGTTACTATTAGGACAGTTGCTGGCCTGAAGCTACTAGATCCTTCAGAAGTTCTGCTTGTTTTGGCTAGTGAAGGTTCCATCGAAGATAGAATGTTTTTGGTCAGAGAAGCTAAACGGAGAGGATTTCACTTTGCAAAAACTAAAACTCTGCTCCAAGTTTCCTTCGCGACGTACAAGAATGCCCAAGCTACGTCAGAAGATGCTTTTGAAGGGGCATTTAGTGACTTGGATGATCCAGATTACAACCCGCACGAAGAAGAGGCAGAAGAAGAGGAAGAGGAAGAGAAATGAAATGATGACATTGTTGATGAGCCAACACTAGATCATCCACATGAAAAAGAGGTAGAAGAAGAGCAAGAGGAAGAAGAGGAAGGGAATGCTCAGCTCTTGGATTCAGATTACAACCCGGCAGATTCAGACAATGAATACACTGAAGAGGAAGATGAAGGTTGGATTGTTGTTGAACGTTTTGACATTGCCGAATAGCCACTGCAGGTGCAGGATGATGCACATCAGTCAACTCTAGATCAGGAAGCATGTCTAGATGATGAATCGGATGATGACTACTATCCATCTTCTGAAGATGAATCAAGTGAGAGTGATATGGAAGGTTTGTGTGATGATTGTCGGTTACCCTTAATATCCGAAACAGAATCTGAAGACGATGCAGATGCCTCAGATTACCACCCTTCATCCGAGTCAGACTAATTGCCGTGAACTCGTGACTTGTGTACCCCTACCAGCTTGCACTCGTGATACATGTAATTGCACAGTTTCAGATTTTTGTTGTTAAATTTTTCTTTGAACGCAAAGTCTTGGAGACTAAGTAATGTGTTAAAGACTCTGGCTTGTCAAACTGGGCGTCCAAGAAAAATCCTCTCTTTACAGCTATGTAACCAATTTCAAACATAACATTCCACCCAACGACATTAGGAATTTAGAACCAGTAACCTAACAACTCGAACAGTTTCTGGCTGATCTTCCCTCGGATGTTGGACACAATTTTTCTGCGGGAGGAGCTAGCGGCACTAAACACATGGCACCAAATGAAAATGGTCCTGACCCAACTTGTACGTGCACAGTTCGCAGTAGAAATGTCCAAAACTATCAACGACCCTGTCCTGTCTCATGTACAGACTGCAGAAAAATCTTACAAAGGCACAGCTCTACAACACACCGTGAACAGCCCGTGCTTTCCCTATACGCCACACAACGTGTGATCCACAGATTACGGTGCAGGTTATCATCATCCGTTGGCAAGACAAGACATTCAGAAAGGTTTTACAGGTGAGCAAAAGAACCAGCTTGGACTCTGAAGAGAGGTCAGCACTGTGACAGTTACATCGTCAGCGAATCAGGAAGCGAGGTCGGAGCGCCGCAGATCTTGCCACCAACGTCGGGGAAGCATTCTTGGTCGGGCAGCGGGACGATCTTGCCATCGGGCTCTACCTTCACTGGGTATCTGAGGAGGTGCCCTTGCAACGTTTTCATCTCTTCTGATGCGAATCTTTCCCAGTTTTCTTCAGCTATTTCGTTCACTAATCTTACACACTCCAGGCTAGAAGGTTCCTTGAAGTGCTCATCAACCATGCCAAGGTGTTCAGCCCAGAGGGAGCTCCTATACCCATATACCTGCAAGCAGAACTAAGGTTACAACATTTCTAACGAAGCCTTTGCTGTTAACCAGTAAAAAAGAAGCTCAAGGAGAAAGCCAGTCGACGAACCTGGCCATGAGGATGACCCTTCTTCGAAGACCATGCATGATGAGGCTGGTAGGCACCCATTGCAATTTCAGTATCTCTCGAACCAGCCAAGGATCTCTGATTGATGTTTGCCGAGCCCAAAATGACGTATTCATCGTCTACAATCATCCCTTTTGCATGAACATAGATCATGAACCGCCGATGTTTTCTAGCCAGGGCCTATCAATTTTCAAAGGGGGGATTATAATAACTGTGTTAATTCATATTAAACTTTTAGGAAAGGAAGAGCTGGAACAATGCTCATGATGAGTAAATTATCTTTGCCAACTCTTCAGGAATATGTTCAGAACGCATTTCCAATAAATAACCTAAACTCGGTCAAAAGTCATCTTCTGCTCCCGAGCTCATTTGAGCTCAGGATGAACAGTAAAATCAGGAAAAAAATGAGTAAACATTCAATATGTGCCCACATAATTTCATCTTGGAAATACATTCGTGGAAGTCATGGCAAAAAAATCAAAATCAACACTCCAAAATGCTTTCGAAAATAACACTGTTGGAGCATCATTTCTTTCACGACTTCCAAGAATGTGATTTCAAGATGAAATTTTGTGAGCACATAAAACTTATGTTTTCACACCAAAAAAATCAGAATTTTTTTAATTTGTTGTAAAAAGAACTCGATTTTACTGTTCACCGAGCTCATTTGAGCTCGAGCTCAAAAACTCACACTTCCAAACTCAGTTTGGTATCCCTAAAAACTGAAAAGATGCTCAGAATAGTGCTCCAATAGATAGCCTATATTTTTGATAACATCCTAAATTTCTGTCTCCTCATCTCCAAAGATACCAAAACCAAAAACTGGTTTGCTAAGACCAACAGGCACGGGCGGTAAGTGTCCTCGCCGCCCAGCCGCCACCATCTCCTGCTCAGGCCGCCGGCCCATGCAAGCCGCCGCCTCCTGCACCTCCCTGATGCTGCCCCGCTCGCTCTATCTGCAAGGATTTCGTCCTCCTCCGACAAGATTTTTTCCTCCGATGACGTTGAGTAGTTTGTTTATCATGGAGTTGCCTATGACGTTTTGAACTATCAATGTTGGCTTTTATCATCGAGTACTCGAGTTTATGTCATGTTTGTGTCGTTCAGAACTACTCCCTCCGTCCCATATTAACTGTCGCTCAAACGGATGTATCTAGCACGTTGAGCAACAGTTAATATGGGATGGAGGTAGTACTATTTTGGGTTTGGAAATTTGAGTTTGAATTTCAAATATTATATGTGGAATTGTGTGATGCATAATCATGAATATTTGAATTAAATGATGAAACATACAGCATAGAAAGAGAGAGAGAAGCAAGATAGACTTAAGGTAACCAGATATAGGCACGGAAATTACCAACTGTACTGCAGATACTCTTACTCATACAGAGAAAAAACATCCATGTGTCAAATTAAGATTTGTCTTGTAGGTCAGTCTGCATTTCTGTTTTGGGATGGTGCGAATCCATCCCTTGGTAGATTGGTAGTGTCAAAAGTTTGAAGGGTTAGGGGGGCGGGGGTTATAATTCTCTATTAATATTCCCATGTGTCAGCTGGCAAGCCCAGCTCCCAAACTTTTGTTACCTGGTTTTGACCTTTAACAATAAAAATCTGTGCTATTGTTAGCCTACCAACTAAAAGTATATATGTGTACACTATAAATTACAGCAACCAAGGATAGGATCAACACAAAAGGTCAATCAATGTGACAATAATCATTTCAGTCTTTTGAAACGGCATTAGCAAACATAAAGATCCTACCATACCAATAGTTGGCTAAACCAACATTTTGGTAACGTAAGGTAAGAAAGTGATGTATCAGCATTTCTCTAGCAAGCTATCTGTATATCTTGACACTCACTAGAACTTTAGCCAAACGTTCACTAGAACTTTAGGGTTCACACTGATATTAGGCACCAACTTCAGAAAATGTTCTTTCTACGAAGGAATGAAGCACACAACACATTACCGCGGCACTTTTATCTGTAGATTTATCTGACTCGGGGCTACCATCTGTTGTCGGTTCTTCCCGATTGCCAAGACAGTAAAAGTTCAAGTAATCTTGAAGGTGTGCATTCTCAATATTCATGGCCTTGAGCTCCCGTGCGATTACTCCATACATCATCTCCATTGTCTGAGCCTGTGAGACAAAAGAACAAACCATTAGTATCTTTGCTTTTTGACAAAGGTGAAAAGACTATTCAAGCCTACATGTGAGTTTTCTTTCCGTGGGGAAGCCTACAAGCTGTCACACTTCACAAACACAGTGACGAACCTACCAAATGCTTCGCAAATATCCTCTTGCAGAATCAAGCATATCAGGTACCAACAGCCAACAAGCAGAAACCTATGAGTGTAGATTATGGATTTTGATGAATCATGAGTGAAGTGATCCCAGCAGGAGGACATAGGAGTGTTGGAGGGGGATCCAGACTCCTGTAGGATACTTCACATGCTAATTTGTGAAAAGCATCTGAAGCTTGTCACTGCTTGGTTGCTTTTGAACTTCTGATCTTCTTTGTTCTAGCAGATGCTTAGTTTTGTGGCTGATTTTTACTAAGAAGGTTTTGAGAAATCCCATGATACGGCTTCTGTATCAGAGATGTAGGGATAGTGTTAAGCCTAGGATTATACATGACACCATTTTCATGATGAGCCCCCCCTGGTTCTAAGCCTAGGATTATACAGGACACCATTTTCATGATGAGCCCCCCCTGGTTCTGTATCGAACTTTTGGCTTGCGACAATTACTGGAGATGACACTGGGTATGCCTCATCTACAGATTGACATGTGGCAGATCATTTCGCTTTCTTTTCTGTTAAGACCTTTCAAACTGCTTACGGGGGCAGCAGGCTGAACTCTGTAGACAGTTTATCATGAATAGGATCCAGGGGTTCCCCCTCCCTTGTGTAATATTCCCAAGCCCCAAATCCTAATTCAACATACATGCATGTAAAAGTTCAATTAACTGTATCATCTTCCTTAAATTTTTCAAAGCTATTCCCTATCTTCAGTGACATGAACAATTAAAGGTTTACAAAAGAGGCAAGTCGGAAGATCTCTTTATAATATGGTAGGCGTGTGGGGATAATCATCATTGGCATACAATCAACATTACACTTTTGCAGTTTTTAGAGCAATAGCGGCATTATATATTACATGGGCTATATGAAATTTACTGCTGCTGAGCAAAAAGGATCACATAAGGTAACATTCGATAGTAAGAGGGTTTTTTTTACCAAAAGGAAGACAAGAATAGAATGGCGCTGAACTAAACAAGGGATCATAAGTAGAATAACATTGTATTAAAAACGAAAAACGACATACACATCAGGGAGTATGCCAAGACCTGCAATATCCATATCTCGCTGAATCTCAAATTGGAATTTCGGTATCTCAATAAATCTCAGATTTGGAGTTTCCTAATAGCTGCTATAATGCTTCTACAAAATATAGCTTACCTGAAAGAAAAGAATTTCTTGCACAGAGGCCGAGGTAGGGACTCCTTCAGGCCACATTGGTATGACTACATAAACTGCAAAGCGTTCCCCAGCTCTAATCTTGGTTGCAATTTTGAGGGCCAATTCCATTGGTATCAGATTATCAGCACCTGCAACATCCCTAGGGTTCAAAATTCCAGTTTGTCTAAATCATGTCATAAAATTAAACATCGATATTGAATTTACACAACAGGACTGGTAGCAACAAAAGCATGAATGAAACAAAAAGAATGTGGCCTATCTAAGAGAAGCAGGACGAGCAAAATAAATCCATATTCCCCCTGCAACGTGCCTATCTAAGAGAAGCAGGACGAGCAAAATAAATCCATATTCCCCCTGCAATGTGGCCTATCTAATTAAAGTACGAAGGACAAAATAGATATATGTTCTCCCTGCAATTAGGTGGTGCATGTTTTCCCCTGTTTTACCAGCAGAAGAATATGCCTAACAATCAATACACCAAGTTTCAGACAGGATACAAAGGAAGAACCCAAACCTGAATTCACATAGGATGGCCACTCATACGAAGAACCAAGAAAATACTGATTTTCTATATAAATGAAATGTTGCGCTGATCTGATTGCCCGGACATATGCTGTGTGAATGCTCTTATCGATTATGAGGTTCTTTCGGCACACGAGATTCTGCACAAGTCCATTAAATGGTAAGTACTTTATACAATAAGAACGTAGTTCCAAATGCTAGAGGGCAAGAACATGAAAACGAAAAGAAAATAAAAGATGAAACAGGACCACAAATTTCAGTATAGATGTGAATTTACTGAACATTGCTAAGGAGTATAATGAAGACGTGCCAAACTAACCTGCTTTGAAGCCTCTTTGCAATCACTAGGAAATCCTTTTAGAGAGCCCGAGTCAATTGACCGAAATACCTGAAGAATTAATATATGTTAACCAGTGCCTAGAATTCACAAGTACTTACATAAGCACAACTTAAAGAGCAGTGCCAAGACCTGAACATGCCAATTTTCAGGATCTTCCTCTTTTGAAACCCGCAAACTAACATGATCATTTGGAACATTAGGTGAAGGACTAAGTATCCAGGAGATACGCTCCAGCTTTATCAAGGCATCATCTTTCCAGCGAGATACTTTCCTAAATCGATCACGGAATTTGGATGCCTTTCTCCAGCGTTGTTCAAAATTCTTCAAGACATCATAGGCAGCTGGTCCATCAATCTTACAGTGCAAATCATGCCATGGTTGTCTCGGTCCTTTTGCGCCTGCCTGCACCAAGGGAATGCATATGATGACAGGAAGATTAACACTCAATGAGATTATTGTGGTACAAGATAAGCTCTGGCAGTCAGGCATTCACACATGGCACCAGCTCCAAGATGCTTACTTCCTCGACTTCAACTTGATAAGCATAGAGTAAAACATACTGGCAAAAATGAACTCACCGAAAATGTTGGGTTATGAAAATCATTTTCAAATACTGTGTCAAGGTCTTTAAAAAGCCTATGTTGAGGAGTATCATAACGCCCATCACAAAGATCTAGGCCCCCAATGAAAGCAGTAACTTTCCGCTTGTTTCCCGAAGCTTGTGTATCAACCAGCACACATTTTTGGTGGTGTGTAAACAATGTCCCAACAACCTGCAAGATAGTAGTTCAAGATTGCCAAATGTGGCAAAAAGAAGAGCATATGAGTATCCTGCAGAATACAGAAGATTTTCACAAGACTGAGATGATGCTTATTCTGAAAGCAACATGACGGTGACCTCCTGATTTTATTTATATATAAAGCTATCTGCCAACTTAGTTGGCATCATTTACTATTCATAAGGCACCAACACACACATCATGGTTTTAAAGAACATTCAAATTCTCCTAAAAGAGGATGCATGAGTAAATATTAACTTGCTTAAGGTTTATGATGATAGCAATTACTTGCAGCCTATCAACAAAAGAAATAAAATAGCTATAAAGTACAAGCACACAATCTGAACTTGCCTGTTGTTTGAAAATGCTCAGCTTACTGCTGGCATATCGAGGCGAAAGAACACAGATGACTGAGGAATGCTTGAAAAACTTTCTAGTTTCTTCATCATGTGTTCCCATCACACCACCCTGCAAAAGCATAGAAAGGGAGACTTATTCTCAGATATTATGACATAGAACCCATTAAAGAACAACACACCAAAAGGAAGAGCATGTATGAATTATGATGGGGATGATAAATTGTGCAGTGTGCACCCTTTTATGAATGAAAATGGGGGCCGTGTGGCCCCTTTAATCAAAAAATTGAACTGTGCACACCATTTAGTAGATTTGGAGAGTTCGGAAAAGACGTATGGTCATAGATTATGGTAAACTGGAAACAGAGAGAACACTCCCAGGCCAAATATCCAGGTTCAGGCTTTTTTTTGGACAAGAATCTTCAGGTTCAGTTGATTGTTGTAAGTCTATAACAGTCATCGATTCATTGTTACCCTCTATCGCATTCATGCGAATATGGAAATAACTTATGAACAAGTAACCTCTCAAAAAAATTATGGACAAGTAGTACTTGACTGAACACTCAAACAGGCAATAATAGATCTCTATCTAAGGAACAAAATCCAAAGTATTCCTCGCAATCAAGTCAAAATCAAATGCATCCCGGGGACATTTCCGATGTATACCCAAACTAAGCAGTGAAATTAGAGGCAGAACTATCAGGTAGTAATGCCTCACCGTTTTGATGAAGAGCTTGTCATGGGACGTCTTGTCGTCCCAGACGAGCAGGCAGACTCTCACGCCCTCCTGCGACTTGAACTTGAGCAGCTCCCCGAGCGTGAGGTTACCGCCCTCCGGGAGCGGTCTGGACGACGACGGCTCGCGCACCAGCTTCACCTTGTCGTAGATCGACCAGCCGACGATGTAAATCATATGGTGCGCCTCGAGTATGGCGTGGCAGATGTCCTCCCAGCACTGGTTGTGCTCGAACTTCTTCCCCCGCTCGAGCTGGACGTCCGGCAGGTCCCCGTCGTTGACGTGCGCATCCTGGTAGAGCGTGACTTTTCCGCCGTGGCGGAGCGGGAAGTAGGAGTCCTTGACGCCCTGCTGGTCCGGGTCGCCGGGGATGCCCCGGCGGTAGACCGGGTTGGCGGCGAAGGGGCGGAAGCGGTAGCGGATGCAGAGCGCGGTGCGGGGCTTGTAGGGCTTGCCGCTGGGCCCGACGATGGGAACCCACTCCTCGACCTCCTCGGCGGCGGCGACGACCCGTTCGGCTGGGACGGAGGCGGTGCCGATGAGCTGCGCGCCGAAGGTGTCGTTGTCCTTGACCTGGAACTCGAGCACGGTGGCGCGGTGCGCGAGCGGCACGAAGAACTGCTCGTCCCAGCTGGGCTCCTGGCTGTTGGGGATGACGGCGGTGCGCGCGACGACGGCGCCGGCGACGGAGAGCGTGACGTAGGGGTCGCTGGTGATGATCCTGCGGTGGTGGTGGCGGCGGCTGCCGGCCTCCCCAACCCCGCGGCTGGAGGGCGGGGGCTGCCTGGGCGCGCAGGAGGAGGCGGTGCCGCAGGAGGCGAAGCAGCGGCGGATGTGCTCGGAGAACATGTCCATGTTGGGCAGCAGCCGCGCCTCGACGACCCAGAGGTCGAGGTCCCCGTGCAGGAGCACCGGCTTGGCCGGCGACGGCGACTCGTCCCCGCCCGACGACGCCATCGACGGCGACGCGGACGGGTGAGCGGCGGCGGCGGCCAGCTTGAAATCGGAGCCGGGCCCCCGGTGCCGGGAGGCCCTCCTGTCGTGCAACCGCGACGGCCCCCGGTACCCGGCGGGGATTCCGGTGGGGGCGGCAGGCGAGGCCACCCACGCGACGCGAACGGCAAAGCTGGTAGAGGAGGTGGGTGGTGAGGTGGTGGAGGATCTCGGCGTTGGCAGCCTAGCCTAAAATAGCATGGGGTTTACTTTTCTCCAGAGAAATAGTAGTACTAATAACGCATGGGGTTTACGTTCCACTGCCGCGCCCTTATCTTTATGGGGGTTGCATGAATTTGTTCCTCGGCCCAATGCAACTCCTTGTCCTTGCCTTGACTCATTCGGAGACGGTTACATCGAAGAAGAAAAAACTCCACCATGTCGGGAAAAAAAAGAGGCTCAGAAGATTCAAAATGGAATTGCAACCAAAAATCAAATCAAAGATGAGAAATATAAGCTCGAACGAACTGTAGAGTAGTAGTACTACTAGTATTTTAACCGAGGAGTCGAGCGGTTTTTTTTTATGGCGCGCGCGCGTGCGAGGGGGAGAAACGGCTTTTTCCTGGGCGCAACGGTCGCGCGTACGGCCAGGTCCGGTGTAACGGGCGCTGACCGGTGGAGCCCGCGAGATCCGATCGGGGAGGCCGGGCCCGGGTCCCAGGGTCGCGCGGGGGGCTGGGCTGGGTCATGGGTGGGGTGGGGATCCGCGTTGCGTGCGGCCAGGTTCAGGTCGGCCGAGTCGTGATCTGGATGCCCGGCCGGCTCGCTCGCTCGCTCGCGGGTGGCGTGCGTCACGGAAACATGGACTGGACTGGGCTCCCTCCTGTCCTGGTGGTGGTGGTTGCGATGAGGTGGTGGGCGGCGGGGCACGTCGCGGGCGTGGTGTAGGCGCGGGCCGGACCGACGATGGCGATGGCGTACGCGTCGGGCCCGCGTGGCGCCGTGCGGAGCGGGTCAAACGGGCTAGGGAGGTGCCTCTGCGCTGGAGGGCGTACGCGCCCACAGATAGCCGAGCTGGCGGGGGTGGGGTAGGGGTAGGGGTCCGGCCGTTTTGGCGCCGGGACTTGGTGGCGGGCGGTCTGTCTGTCGGCTTCCGCTCCCCAGCCCAAATCCAACTTCTCCAACGCTCCTCCCGTAAAAAAAAAAAACGCTACCCAACTCGGTGGTAGGGTCTGGCCGTTTCGGCGCCACTATAGTACTGTGGATGGTTTGTGCGTGCGTGGATGTTTGTTACCGGCGGGTTCGGCGGTTACTTTCTCTCTGGGGACGTTCGTAACGTCGTGTAGGTTTGGCGTCGATTCCATTTTACAAACGGGATTTGGTTTCATTTCCTCCACCCGACAACTGGTGCAAAGCACAACCAGCACGGAAAGCATGACGAGGCAGGCTGAGACGGTTAGGTATGCCGTCCGACCGTCTCGGGATGTCCGGTACATCTCGTCTCGTACTCCCTCTCCCTCCGTTCTATAATATAATACGTCATCGGTTCTCGAGCTTAAAATTTGACCATAAATTTAATCAATATGATCAATTATGGCGGGTAAAAATTATACCATTGTATTCATATCGAAAATACGAATTCAGTGATATAGTTTTTGTTCCCTTCGCAATCGATCTCGTTGGTTAAATTCATGGTCAAATTTAGATTGAGAAAGCGTGAACGCACTAAACGAAGGAAGTATCTATGTAAATGTAAATGTAAATGATAAATAAGCTGCGCCGGCAAGTCCAGTTCAGTAGCTTTACCTAACTTCATAGTTTATTTCCTTAAAAAAACAAAAATTTGAATTGCCAGTTTATTAGTGGGTTTAAATGGGATTAAGCGGGACCGGTTACCATTCCTATCTCACGCATCCTGTAGCTGGCCATCTCATTGTTTAACCCGTCGTTAGACTGTCAGCCTTAGCATCTACAGCCGGATGCCTCAAATGACCCTTCATATGTTCGCGAACGTGACCGGACAGGAAACAGAAAGAAAAAATGACCCAACAGAAAGAAAAAATCATCCTTATATGTCTGGACTGTCCGTGAACCCTCATATTCATCTCAAATATGGAGAGGATATGAGGGCTCGCGGACGCGTCCGGTCAGTTCGCCAAGTAGGACGCGGCCCCACCCCGAACCATCCTTTTCTTTTCTTTATTTATTATTTTCTTTCTCTCTCTTCCTCTTCACCAATCATGTGCAAGTTATCGGATATATGAGGAAGAAAATGAAGATTGTGGATGCGCGGACAAACAAATAGGGGACGCGTCTGGTGTGGCGTTTAGGGGTCATATTTGCAATGTCGGTTGTAGATGCTCTTAGGGTGTGTTCAGTTGAAGGGATGGCATCGAATGGCATGGGTCCGACCTATCCCTAGCCCACGTTCTCGCGTTCAGTTGAAATTGGGACCGATACGCACTGGTTCCCTCTGTTGGAAATATGCCCTAGAGGCAATAATAAATTAGTTATTATCATATTTCCTTGTTCATGATAATCGTTTATTATCCATGCTATAATTGTATTGATCGGAGACTTAAATGCATGTGTGGATACATAGACAAAACCATGTCCCTAGTATGCCTCTAATGGACTAGCTCGTTGATCAAAGGATGGTTAAGGTTTCCTAGCCATGGACATGAGATGTCATTTAATAACGGGATCACATCATTAGGAGAATGATGTGATGGATAAGACCCAAACTACAAACATAGCATATGATCGTGTCAGTTTATTGCTACTGTTTTCTGCATGTCAAGTATATGTTCCTATGACCATGAGATCATGCAACTCACGGATATCGGAGGAGTGCCTTGTGTGTATCAAACGTCGCAACGTAACTGGGTGACTATAAAGGTGCTCTACAGGTATCTCCGATGGTGTCTATTGAGTTGGCATGGATCGAGACTGGGATTTGTTACTCCGTGTGACGGAGAGGTATCTCAGGGCCCACTCGGTAATACAACATCACAATGAGCCTTGCAAGCAATGTGACTAATTGTTAGTTGCGGGATCTTGTATTATGGAACGAGTAAAGAGACTTGCCGGTAACGAGGTTGAACTAGGTATGGAGATACCGACGATCGAATCTCGGGCAAGTAACATACCGAAGAACAAAGAGAACGTTATACGGGATTAACTGAATCCTTGACATAGAGGTTCGACCGATAAAGATCTTCGTAGAATATGTAGGAACCAATGTGGACGTCCAGGTCCCGCCATTTTTTATTGACTGTAGAGGTGTCTCGGTCATGTCTACATAGTTCTCGAACCCGCAGGGTCTGCACACTTAAGGTTCGGTGACGTTTCGGTAGTGTAGAGTTATGTATGGTGGTGACCGAAGGTTGTTCGGAGTCCGGGATGAGATCCCGGACGTCACGAGGAGCTCCGGAATGGTCCGAAGGTAAAGATTCATATATAGGAAGTCCCAGTTTGGTTTCCGGAAAAGTTTCGGGCTCATCGGTAGTGTACCGGGAGTATCGGTAGTGTACCGGGAGTGCCGGTAGTGTACCGGGGGACCTCCGGGAGGGGTATTTCGACCCCAAGAGGTCCATGGGCTGTGAGAGAATAATAACCAGCCCTTAGTGGGCTGGGAAAACAGCCACAAAGGCCCATGGCGCAGGAGAGAAAGTCCTAAAGCAAAAAGTGGAAAATCAGCCAATAGGAGGCAATCCTACTCCAACTAGGATTGGAGGTGAAGTAGGATTGCTCCCGCCTCCTATTTCGGCCGACCCAAAGGCCTTGGCTGCCTCTCCTCTCCTCTCCTCCTATATATACTAGTGGATTGGGTGGTTTTTGGACAGAATTTCCGGCCACGTGCTACCCGTTCCACCGGTGCATAGTTTCTCCTCTAGATCGGTTTTCTGCAGCGCTTAGGCGAAGCCCTGCCGGAATTGCTCCACCACCATCACCGGAGCGCCGTCACGCTGCCGGTGAACTCTCTCTCCTCTCCACCTCCTCTTGCTGGATCAAGACGGTGGAGATCGTCATCAAGCTGCACGTGTGCTGAACGCGGAGGTGACGTCCGTTCGGCGCTAGATCGGAAGGACCGTGATCGAGATCGCGAGACGGTTTGTGATGTGATCACGGAACGGATCATGATGAGTTCGCGGGATAGATCGTGATCAAGATCGTGAGATGGATCGTGATGAGATCGCGGGACGGATCGTGATGAGTTCACGGGACGGATCGTGATTGGATCGCGGGACGGATCGTGATGAGATCGCGGGACGCTTGGCGATTTGGATCGCGAAGATGTTCGACTACACCAACCGCGTTTCTTAACGCTTCCCGCTTAGCGATCTACAAGGGTATGTAGATCCACTCTCCCTCTCGTAGATGCTCATCACCATGGATAGGTTTGCGTGTGCGTAGGAAAAATTTTGTTTCCCATGCGACGTTCCCCAACAGTGGCATCATGAGCTAGGTTGATGGTTCGATGAGATCTCGAGTAGAACACAAAAGGTTTGTGGGCGTTGATGCTTAGATTGCTTCCTCCCTTGGTCGGATTTTGGTTCAGCGGGATTGTGAGATGAAGCGGCCCGGACCAACATTACTCGTACGCTTACGAGAGACCGGTTCCCTCGATGCAACTTGTTGCTTAGATGGCTTGCGGGTGACAGTTTCTCTCACTTTAGTTGGATCGGATCCGACAAAGGCGGTCCTTGAGAAGGTTGAAAAGCAATCTATGTATCACCGTTGTGGTTTATGTGTAGGTGAGAATCGTTCTTGCTAGATACCCGTAGCAGCCACGTAAAACTTGCAACAACAATTAGAGGACGTCTAACTTGTTTTTGTAGGGTATGTTGTGATATGATATGGCCAATTACATGATGTGATATATGTGATGTATGAGATGATCATGTGATGTATAGATTATCACGACTTGCATGTCGATGAGTACGGCAACCGGCAGGAGCCATAGGTTTGTCTTTAATTATTGTATGACCTGCGTGTCAATCATTAAGCGCTATGTAATGCTTTACTTTATCGCTACGGTAGAAATAGTAGTAGAAGCATGCAGGGCGTGACAACCCCGATGGCGACACGTTGATGGAGATCATGGTGTCATGCCGGTGACGATGGAGATCATGCCGGTGCTTTCTAGATGGAGATCAAAAGCACAAGTTCATGGCCATATCATGTCACTTATGATTTGCATGTGATGTTAATCCTTTTTATGCACCTTGTTTTGCTTAGGACGACGGTAGCATTATAAGGTGATCCCTCACTTAATTTCAAGATAAATTAAGTTCTCCCTGAGTGTGCAGCGTTGCGAAAGTTCGTCGTGTTGAGACACCACGTGATGATCGGGTGTGATAGACTCTACGTTCACATACAACGGGTGCAAGCCAGATTTGCACGCGCAGAACACTCGGGTTAAACTTGACGAGCCTAGCATGTACAGACATGGCCTCGGAACACAAGAGACCGAAAGGTCGAGCATGAGTCATATAGTGGATATGATTAACATAATGATGTTCACCATTGAAGCCACCTTAACTCACGTGATGATCGGACTTGAGTTGGTGAATTTGGATCATGTATCACTCGAATGACCCGAGGGATGTCAATTTGAGTGGGAGTTCTTAAGTAATATGATTAATTGAACTCATTATCATGAACATAGTCAAAGTGTCTTTGCAAATTATGTTGTAGATTACTAGCTCGCGTTGTAGCTCCCTTGTATTTTTATATGTTCCTAGAGAAATAGAGTTGAAAGATGTTGGTAGCAATATTGCGGACTGGGTCCGTGATCTGAGGATTGTCCTCATTGCTGCACAGAAGGCTTATGTCCTTAATGCACCGCTCGGTGCGCCACCCCCTCTAGCGTCGTCTATAGATGTTGTGAACATCTGACAGGCACGTTTCGATGACTACTTGATAGTTTAGTGCGTCATGCATTACGGCTTAGAATTGAGGCTCGGAAATGTTTTGAACGTCACGGAACATATGAGATGTTCTAGGAGCAGAGATTGTGATCTCAGGCTCGTGCCTGTGTTGCGAGATATGAGATCTCCAACAAGATTCTTTGCCTGTAAGATGAAGGAGAATAGTCAATCATTGAGCATGTACTCAGATTGTCTGGGTACTACAATCGCTTGAATCAAGTGGGAGTTGATCTTCCAGATAAGATAGTGATCGATATAGTTCTCCAAGTCACTGTCACTAAAGCTACTAGAACTTAGTGATGAACTATAATACACCAGGGATAGAAGTATTGATCCCTGAGCTGTTCGCGATGTTTGACACCGCGAAGGTAGAAATCAAGAAGGAGCGTCAAGTGTTGATGGTTAATCAAACCACTAGTTTCGAAAAGGGCAAGAGCAAGGAGGGAAACTTCATGGATAGCAAGTCAGTTGCTGCTCCAGTGAAGCAACCCAAAGTTGAACTCAAACCCGAGACTAAGTGCTTCTATTATGAGGTGAGAGGTCGCTGAAGCGGAACAACCCTAGATACTTGGTAGATAAGAAGGCTGGCAACATCGACAGAAGTATATTTGATATACGAGTTATTGATGTGTACCTTGCTAGTACTCTTAGTAGCACCTGGGTATTGGATACCGGTTCGGTTGCTAAATGTTAGTAACTCGAAATAAAAGCTACGGAATAAACGGAGAACTAGCTAAGGGTGAGGTGACGGTATGTGTTGGAAGTGTTTCCAAGGTTGATGTGATCAACATCGCACGCTCTCTCTACCTTCAGGATTAGTGACGAACCTAAATAAATGTTATTTGGTGTTTTGCGTTGAGCATGAACATGATTAGATCATGTTTATTGCAATACGGTTATTCATTTAAGTTAGAGAATAATGGTTATTCTGTTTACATGAATAATACCTTCAATGGTCATGCACCCAGTGAGAATGGTTTGTTGAAATCTTGATCATAGTATTACACATGTTCATGACATTGATGTCAAAAGATACAAAGTTAATAATGATAGTACCACATACTTGTGGCACTGCCGCTAAATGTCATATTGGTATAAAGCGCATGTAGAAACTCCATGCTGATGGATATTTGGACTCATCGATTTCGAATCGGTTGAGACATGCGAACCATGCCTCTTGGGCAAGATGACTAAAGGACCCCGTTGGATGGAGCGGGCAAGTGATTCATTGGAAATGATACATGTTGATGTATGCAATCTAGTGAGTCTTGTAGCGTGCAGTGGATATCGTTATTTTCTTACCTTCACTGATGATTTGAGTAGATATAGTGTATATTTACTTAATGAAACACAAGTCTGAATCGTTTGAAAGGTTCAAGCAAATTCAGAGTGAAGTTTAAAGATCATCGTGACAAGAAGATAAAAATGACCGCGATATGATCGTGGAGGTGAATATCTAAGTTATGAGTTTGGCATACAACTTAAGACAACGTGAAATTTGTTTCACAACTAACGCCACCTGGAACACCATGGTGTGATGGTGTGTCCGAACATCATAGTCATGCTCTATTGATATAGTGCATACTGTGATGTCTCTTATCGTTTTACTACTATAATTTTTGGGGTTATGCATTAGAGACAACTACATTCACTTTAAATAGGGCATCATCTAAATCCGTTGAGATGACACCGTGTGAATTATGGTTTGATAGAAACCTAAGCTGTCATTTCTTAATGTTTGGGGCTGCGATGCTTGTGTGGAAAATGTTTTCACATAATAAGCTAGAACCCAAAGCGGACAAATGTATCTTCATAGAATACCCTAAGAACAGATGGGTATGCCTTCTATCTCAGATCCGAGTGCAATGTGTTTGTTGCTAGAACTGGGTCCTTTCTCGAGAAAAAGTTTCTCTCGAAAGAATTGAGTGGGAGGAAGATAGAACTTGATGAGGTTGTTAAACCTTTGTTCAACCAGAGAGTAGCGCAGCGCAGAAAGATGTTTCTGTGAAGCCTACGTTAGTTGAAGAGGAAGTTAATGATGATGATCATGAAGCTTCAGGATCAAGTTACTATCAAACTTCGTAGGTCGACAAGGATGTGTACTGCTCCTGAGCAGTACGACAACTCTGTCTTGGAGGTCATGTTGTTGGACAACGATGAACCTACGAGCTATGGAGAAGCGATGATGGGCCCGGATTCCGACAAATGGTTGGAGGCCATGAAATCCGAGATAGGATCCATGTATTAAAACCAAGTGTAGACTTTGGTAGACTTGCTCGTTGGATGGCAGGTCGTTGAGTACAAATGGATCTTTAAAATGAAGACAGACACTGATGGTGAATGTCACTATTTGTAAAGCTCGACTTGTTGCAAAGATGTTTGTGACAAGTTCAAGGAGTTGACTACGATGAGACTTTCTCACTCGTAGCGATGCTAAAAGTCTGTTGGAATTATGTTAGCAGTTGTTGTGTTTTCAATTATGAAATCTGGCAGATGGTTGTCAAAACATCGTTTCCTTAATGGTTTACTTGAGGAAAGGTTGTATGTGATACAACCAGAAGGTTTTGTCAGGCCTAAGGATGCTAAAAGGTGTGCAAGCTTCGGTGATCCTTCCATGGAATGAAGCAAGCATCTCGGAGTTGGAATATACGCTTTGATGAGGTGATCAAAGTTTTGATGTTTATACAAAGTTTATGAGAAACTTGTATTTGCAATAAAGTGAGTGGGAGCACTATTGAATTTCTGATAAGTATATGTGGATGACATATTGTTGTTCAGAAATAATGTAGAGTTTCTGGAAAACATAAAACGGTTATTTGGAAAGTGATTTTCAAAGGAAGACCTGGATAAAGCTACCTAATTGTTGAGCATCAAAATCTATAGAGATAGATCAAGATGTTTGATGAGACTTTCAATGAGTGCATACCTTGACAAGATTTTGAAAGAGTTCAAAATGGATCAGCCAGAGAAATAGTTCTCGTCTGATTTGTAAGGTGTGAAGTTGAGTGAGACTCAAAGCTCGACAACGGCAGAAGAAAGAGAAAGGACGAATGTCGTCCCCTATGCCTTAGCCATAGGCTCTATATTATGTCATGCTGTGTACCGCACCTATGTGTGCCTTGCCATGAGTCTGTCAAGGGGTACAAGGGTGGTCCAGGAGTGGATCACTGGACAGCGGTCGGAATTATCCTTAGTAACCAGAGGACTAAGGAAATGTTTCTTGATTATGGAGGTGATAAAGAGTTCGTCGTAAAGAGTTACGTCGATGCAAGCTTTAACACCTATCCGGATGACTAGTAGTAGCAATCTGGATACGTATAGTGGAGCAGCCATTTGGAAATAGTACCAAGTGGAGTGTGGTAGTAGTGTTTACGGTTTGACATAGAGATTTGCAAAGTACACACGGATCTGAATATCGCAGACCCGTTGACTATAAGACCTCTCTCACATGCAAAGCATGATCGAGCCCCAGAACTCATTGGGTGTTAGATTCATAACAATGCGAATCACATGGTGATGTGAACTAGATTATTGACTCTAGTGCAAGTGGGAGACTGTTGGAAATATGCCCTAGAGGCAATAATAAATTAGTTATTATCATATTTCCTTTTTCATGATAATCGTTTATTATCCATGCTATAATTGTATTGATCAGAGACTTAAATGCATGTGTGGATACATAGACAAAAACCATGTCCCTAGTATGCCTCTAATGGACTAGCTCGTTGATCAAAGTATGGTTAAGGTTTTCTAGCCATGGACATGAAATGTCATTTGATAACGGGATCACATCATTAGGAGAATGATGTGATGGATAAGACCCAAACTACAAACATAGCATATGATCGTGTCGGTTTATTGCTACTGTTTTCTACATGTCAAGTATATGTTCCTATGACCATGAGATCATGCAACTCACGGATATCGGAGGAGTGCCTTGTGTGTATCAAACGTCACAACGTAACTGGGTGACTATAAAGGTGCTCTACAGGTATCTCCGATGGTGTCTGTTGAGTTGGCATGGATCGAGACTGGGATTTGTTACTCCGTGTGATGGAGAGGATCTCAGGGCCCACTCGGTAATACAACATCACAATGAGCCTTGCAAGCAATGTGACTAATTGTTAGTTGCGGGATCTTGTATTATGGAACGAGTAAAGAGACTTGCTGGTAACGAGGTTGAACTAGGTATGGAGATACCGACGATCGAATCTCGGGCAAGTAACATACCGAAGAACAAAGGGAACGTTATACGGGATTAAGTGAATCCTTGACATAGAGGTTCGACCAATAAAGATCTTCGTAGAATATGTAGGAACCAATGTGGACGTCCAGGTCCCGCCATTGGTTATTGACTGTAGAGGTGTCTCGGTCATGTCTACATAGTTCTCGAACCCGCAGGGTCTGCACACTTAAGGTTCGGTGACGTTTCGGTAGTGTAGAGTTATGTATGGTGGTGACCGAAGGTTGTTCGGAGTCCCGGATGAGATCCCGGACGTCACGAGGAGCTCCGGAATGGTCCGGAGGTAAAGATTCATATATAGGAAGTCCCAGTTTGGTTTCCGGAAAAGTTTCGGGCTCATCGGTAGTGTACCGGGAGTATCGGTAGTGTACCGGGAGTGCCGGTAGTGTACCGGGAGACCTCCGGGAGGGGTACTTCGACCCCAAGAGGTCCATGGGCTGTGGGAGAATAATAACCAGCCCTTAGTTGGATGGGAAAACAGCCACAAAGGCCCATGGCGCAGGAGAGAAAGTCCTAAAGCAAAAAGTGGAAAATCAGCCAATAGGAGGCAATCCTACTCCAACTAGGATTGGAGGTGAAGTAGGATTGCTCCCACCTCCTATTTCGGCCGACCCAAAGGCCTTGTCTGCCTCTCCTCTCCTCTCCTCCTATATATACTAGTGGATTGGGTGGTTTTTGGACAGAATTTCCGGCCACGTGCTACCCGTTCCACCGGTGCATAGTTTCTCCTCTAGATCGGTTTTCTGCAGCGCTTAGGAGAAGCCCTGCCGGAATTGCTCCACCACCATCACCGGAGAGCCGTCACGCTGCCGGTGAACTCTCTCTCCTCTCCACCTCCTCTTGCTGGATCAAGACGGTGGAGATCGTCATCAAGCTGCACGTGTGCTGAACGCGGAGGTGCCGTCCGTTCGGCGCTAGATCGGAAGGACCGTGATCGAGATCACGAGACGGGTCGTGATGAGATCGCAGAACGGATCGTGATGAGTTCGCGGGATAGGTCGTGATCAAGATCGTGAGATGGATCATGATGAGATCGCGGGACGGATCGTGATGAGTTCACGGGATGGATCGTGATTGGATCGCGGGACGGATCGTGATGAGATCGCGGGACGCTCGGCAATTTGGATCGCGAAGATGTTCGACTACACCAACCGCGTTTATTAACGCTTCCCGCTTAGCGATCTACAAGGGTATGTAGATCCACTCTCCCTCTCGTAGATGCTCATCACCATGGATAGGTTTGCGTGTGCGTAGGAAATTTTTTGTTTCCCATGCGACGTTCCCCAACACCCTCCCCCCAGCGAATATTTCGCCCAAATGCGGAACGAGGTCATACCCCGAAAACGGGCGGACCACGCGGAACGGTTGCCCCCCTAGCACTCGTTCTCAACTCGCAGCTCGTAGGTGTGCCACCTCCCTCCCCTTCCTCCCCCTCCTCCTTCCCCACCATGAATATAGCTCGTGCCGCCGGTCCTCTCTTCCCCGTCGGCCGGCGGCTGCCTCGCCCTCTTCCCTTCCCCTCCCCTCCTCTCCCCTCCCCCTCCCACTCCTCTCCCTTCCTCCCTGTTGGGGAACGTTGCATGGGAAACAAAAAAATTCCTATGCACACGCAAGATCTATCCATGGTGATGAGCATCTACGAGAGGAAGAGTGGATCTACGTACCCTTGTAGATCGCTAAGCGGGAAGCGTTAAGAAACGCGGTTGATGTAGTCAAACGTTTTAGCGATCCAAATCGCCGAGCGTCCCGCGGTCCAATCCGATCTGTCCCGATCTAGCACCGAACGGACGACACCTCCGCGTTCAGCACACATACGGCTTGATGACGATCTTCGCCTTCTTGATCCAGCAAGAGGGAGCGGAGAGGTAGACGAGTTCTCCGGCAGCGCGACAGCATTGCGGCAATGGTGGTGGAGTAATTCCAACAGGGCTTCGCTTAAGCACTACTGAAACCGATCTAGAGGAGAAACTACGAACTAGAGGAGAGGGTTGCACGTGGATGAAAATCTATATGCAAAAACCCTAAAACCTCTAGTATATATAGGAGGAGGAGAGGAGAAGGCTTGGCGCAAGGGCCAGCCCTTGGTGCCTTCGGCCGAAGTGGAGGGAGGAGTCCTCCTCCCCCACTCCTAGTAGGATTAGGACTCCTTCCTTATTTCCACCTTTTTGCCTTTTTCCACCTTTTTCCACTTTGGACTTTCTTCCCAGCCGCATGGGCCTTTTCTGGGACTTTGGCCAGCCCACTAAGGGCTGGTATTCATCATCCCACAGCCCATGTAGCCTCTTGGGTAAAAATACTCCTCCCGATGGTCCCCGGTACCCTCCCGGCACTTCCGGTACACTACCGATGAGCCCGAAACCTTTCCAGTGACCAAAACAGGACTTACTATATATCAATCTTTACATCCGGACCATTCGGGAGCTCCTCGTGACATCCGGGATCTTATCCGTAACTCTGAACAACCTTCAGTCACCATCATGCATAACTCTATACTACCAAAACGTCATCAAACCTTAAGTGTGATGCGGGTTCGAAAACTATGTAGACATGACCGAGACACCTCTACGGTCAATAACTAATAGCGGGACCTAGATGTCCATATTGATTCCTACATATTCTACGAAGACCTTTATCGGTCGAACCTCTATGTCAAGGATTCAGTTAATCCCGTATGATGTTCCCTTTGTTCTTCGGTATGTTACTTGCCCGAGATTCGATCGTCGGTATCTCCATACCTAGTTCAACCTCATTACCGGCAAGTCTCTTTACTCGTTCCGTAATACAAGATCATGTGGCTAACACTTAGTCACATTGCTTGCAAGGCTTATTGTGATGTTGTATTACCGAGTGGGCCCTAGGATACCTCTCCGTCACACGGAGTAACTGTTGGGAGACGTAGTAGTAAACCAAAAAAATTCCTACGTATCACCAAGATCTGTCTATGGAGAAACCAGCAATGAGTGGGGAGAGATTGCATCTTCATACCTTTGAAGATCGCTAAGCGGAAGCGTTACAAGAACGCGGTAGGTGGAGTCGTACTCGCAGCGATACAGACCGCGGTGGATTCCGATCTCAGCGTCGAACAACGGCGCCTCCACGTTCAACACACGTGTAGCCCGATGACGTCTCCTACACCTTGATCCAACAAGGAGGAAGGAGAGGTTGAGGGAGAGCTCCGGCAGCACGACGACATGGTGACGGTGGAGCTACGTGGACTCCAGCAGGGCTTCGCCAAGCGCTACGGAGAACGAGGAAGAGGAAGGGTAGGGCTGCGTCGAGAGAGAGAGAAGTCGTGTCTCAAATCATCCCAAACCCTGCATATATATAGGAGGAGGGAAAGGGAGGGCTGCCTTGGCCCCTCCTCCAAGGAGGAGAGGTTCGGCCGAACTAGGGGAAGAGTCCACCTCCCACAAGGGAGGTGGATCTCCTCTTTTAAAACCCTTTTGCCCTTTATCTCTTGATCCCAGCCGCATGGGCCTTTATAGAAGGTCTTGGCCAGCCCAAAAAGGGCTGGCACACCTCCTCTAAGGGCCCACAAAGTCCTATGGTCGTCACACCCCTCCCGGGGGTCCTCCATCACCCTCCCGGTACACTACCGATGAGCCCGAAAACTTTCCGATGACAAAAACTGGACTTCCTATATATCAATCTTTACCTCCGGACCATTCCGGAGCTCCTCATGACGTCCGGGATCTCTTACGGGCCCGAAGCACTTGGAATTACTCCTAGGTCGGTGATGAACTCCTTCATCCAGACTCCTTCCTTTGCTGCTTCCGAAGCAGCTATGTACTCCGCTTCACATGTAGATGCCGCCACGACACTTTGCTTGCTGTTGCACCAGCTGACTGCCCCTCGGTTACAAACATGCACGTATCCGGTTTGCGACTTGGAGTCGTCCGGATCTGTGTCGAAGCTAGCATTGACGTAACCCTTTATGACGAGCTCTTCGGCACCTCCATATACGAGAAACATGTCCTTTGTCCTTTTCAAGTATTTTAGGATATTCTTGACCGCTGTCTAGTGTTCCGCTCCGGAATCACTTTGGTACCTCCCTACCAAAACTTATGGCAAGGTTCACATCAGGTCTGGTACACAGCATGGCATCCATAATTGAGCCTATGGCTGAAGCATAGGGGATGACACTCATCTCTTCTCTATCTTTCGCCGTGGTCGGACATTGAGTCGTACTCAATCTCACACCCTGTAACACAGGCAAGAACCCCTTCTTGGATTGATCCATATTGAACTTCTTTAATATCTTTTCAAGGTATGTGCTTTGTGAAAGACCTATGAGGCGTCTCGATCTATCTCTATAGATCTTAATACCTAATATGTAAGCAGCTTCTCCAAGGTCCTTCATTGAAAAACACTTATTCAAGTAGGCCTTTATACTTTCCAAGAGTTCTATATCATTTCCCATTATCAGTATGTCATCCACATATAATATGAGAAATGCTACAGAGCTCCCACTCACTTTCTTGTAAATACAGGTTTTTCCATAAACCTGTACAAACCCAAACGCTTTAATCACTTCATTAAAGCGAATGTTCCAACTTCGAGATGCTTGCACCAGCCCATAGATGGAGCGCTGGAGCTTGCATACCTTGTTAGCATCTTTAGGATCGACAAAACCTTCCGGCTGCATCATATACAGTTCTTCCTTAAGAAACCATTAACGAATGTCGTTTTGATGTCCATTTGTCAGATCTCATAATCATAAAATGCGGCAATTGCTAACATGATTTGGACAGACTTCAGCATCGCTACGGGTGAGAAAGTCTCGTCGTAGTCAATTCCTTGAACTTGTCGATAACCCTTTGCGACAAGCCGGGCCTTATAGACGGTTACATTACCATCCGCGTCAGTCTTCTTCTTAAAGATCCATTTATTTTCAATGGCTCGCTTATCATCAAGCAAGTCCACCAAAGTCCACACTTTGTTCTCATACATGGATCCTATCTCAAATTTCATGTCCGCAAGCCATTTGTTGGAATTCGGGCCCGCCATTGCTTCTTCATAGTTCGAAGGTTCACCGTTGTCCAACAACATGATCTCCAGGACATGGTTGCCGTACCACTCTAGTGCGGAACGTGTCCTAGTGGACCTTCGACATTCAACAGTAACTTGATCTGAAGTTTCATGATCATCATCATTAACTTCCTCTCCAGCCGGTGCAGGCTCCACAGAAACAACTTCCTGTGCTGCGCTACTCTCCGGCTCGAGTGGAGGTACAATTACCTCATCGAGTTCTATTTTCCTCCCACTTACTTCTTTCGAGAGAAACTCTTTCTCGAGAAAGGATCCATTCTTGGCAACAAACACTTTGCCTTCGGATCTGAGGTAGAAGGTATACCCAATAGTCTCTTTGGGATATCCTATGAATACGCACTTTTCTGCTTTGGGTTCGAGCTTCTCAGGTTGAAGTTTCTTCACATAAGCATCGCATCCCCAAACTTTTAGAAATGACAGCTTAGGTTTCTTTCCAAACCATAATTCATAAGGTGTCGTCTCAACGGATTTTGACGGTGCCCTATTTAAAGTGAATGCGGCAGTCTCTAATGCATATCCCCAAAATGATAGTGGTAAGTCGGTAAGAGACATCATAGATCGTACCATATCTAATAGAGTATGATTACTACGTTCAGACACACCATTTCGCTGAGGTGTGCCAGGCGGCGTGAGTTGTGAAACAATTCCACATTTCCTTAGGTGCGTACCAAACTCGTGACTTAAATATTCTTCGCCACGATCAGATCGTAGGCACTTTATGTTCCTGTCACGTTGATTCTCTACCTCACTCTAAAATTCCTTGAACCTTTCAAAAGTTTCAGACTTATGTTTCATTAAGTAGACATAACCATATCTACTCAAGTCATCAGTGAAGG
The DNA here is from genome assembly GCA_022496015.1 of Hordeum marinum. Taxonomy (NCBI): domain Eukaryota; kingdom Viridiplantae; phylum Streptophyta; class Magnoliopsida; order Poales; family Poaceae; genus Hordeum; species Hordeum marinum. The sequence continues at coordinate 390,571,194 of CM039676.1, read as the reverse complement.
TGAGAACATAACGGTAACCACCACGAGCCTCGACACTCATTGGACCGCATACATTGGTATGTATTATTTCCAACAAGTCAGCTGCTCGCTCCATTGTTCCAGAGAACGGAGTCTTGGTCATCTTGCCCATGAGGCATGGTTCGCACGTGTCAAATGATTCGAAATCAAGAGACTCCAAAAGTCCATCGGTATGGAGCTTCTTCATGCGTTTGACACCAATATGACCAAGGCGGCAGTGCCACATGTAGGTGGGACTATCCTTATCAACCTTACACTTTTTGGTACTCACACTATGGACATGTGTAACATCACGTTCGATATTCATCAAAAATTAACCATTGACCAGCGGGGCATGACCATAAAACATTTCTCTCATATAAATAGAACAACCATTATTCTCAGATTTAAATGAGTAGCCATCTCGCATCAAGCAGATTCAGATACAATGTTCATGCTCAAAGCTGGTACTAAATAACAATTATTAAGGTTTAAAACTAATCCCGAAGGTAGATGTAGAGGCAGCATGCCGACGGCGATCACATCGACCTTGGAACCATTCCCGACGCGCATCGTCACCTCGTCCTTCGCTAGTCTCCGCTTATTCCGCAGCTCCTGCTTGGAGTTACAAATGTGAGCAACTGCACCGGTATCAAATACCCAGGAGCTACTACGAGCGCTAGTTAGGTACACATCAATAACAAGTATATCACATATACCTTTAACGTTGTCGTCCTTCTTATCCGCTAAGTACTTGGGGCAATTCCGCTTCCAGTGACCTGTACCCTTGCAGTAAAAACACTCAGTCTCAGGCTTGGGTCCATTCTTGTTCTTCTTCTTCCCGGCAACTTGCTTACCGGGCACGGCAACAACTTTGCCGTCCTTCTTGAAGTTCTTCTTACCCTTGCCTTTCTTGAAACTAGTGGTCTTATTCACCATCAACACTTGATGCTCCTTTTTGATCTCGACCTCTGCTGATTTCAGCATCGAGTACAACTCAGGAACGGACTTCTCCATCCCTTGCATGTTGTAGTTCATCACAAAGCTCTTGTAGCTAGGTGGAAGCGACTGGAGGATTCTGTCAATGATCGAGTCATCCGGGAGATTAACTCCCAGCTGAGTCAAGCGGTTGTGTAGCCCAGACATCTTGAGGATGTGCTCACTGACAGAACTGTTCTCCTCCATCTTACAGCTGAAGAACTTGTCGGAGACGTCATATCTCTTGACCCGGGCATGAGCTTGAAAAACCAGTTTCGGCTCTTGGAACATCTCATATGCTCCGTGTTTCTCAAACGCTTTTGGAGCCCTGGTTCTAAACTGTAAAGCATGCCACACTGAACAAGGGAGTAATCATCACAGCGAGAATGCCAAGCGTTCAGAACGTCTTGCTCTGCTGGGAGAAGGGGTGGGTCACCTACCGGTGCATCAAGGACATACAATTTCGTGGAAGCTATGAGGATGATCCTCAAACCACGGACCCAGTCCACATAGTTGCTTCCATCATCTTTCAGCTTGGTTTTCTCTAGGAACGCGTTGAAATTGAGGGTGACATTCGCATTGGCCATTGGATCTACAATATAGATTGTAAAGATAATTTTAGACTAAGTTCATGATAATTAAGTTCACATAATCAAATTATTTAATGAACTCCCTCTTAGATAGACATCTCTCTAGTCATCTAAGTGACACATGATCCATGTCAACTAGCCCGTGTTCGATCATCACGTGAGACGGACTAGTCATCCATGGTGAACATCTCCATGTTGATCGTATCTTCTATACAACTCATGTTCAACCTTTCGGTCTTCCGTGTTCCGAGGCCATGTCTGTACATGCTAGGCTCGTCAAGTCAACCTAAGTGTATAGCGTGTGTAAATCTGGCTTACACCCGTTGTATGCGAACGTTAGAACCTATCACACCCGGTCATCATGTGGTGCTTCGGAACGACGATCCTTAGCAACGGTGCACAGTTAGGGTGAACACTTCTCTTGAAATTTTATTGAGAGATCATCTTATTTATTACCGTCGTTCTAAGAAAATAAGATGTAAACATGATAAACATCACATGCAATGAAAATAGTGACATGATATGGTCAATATCATCTTGCTCCTTTGGTCTCCATCTTCGGGGCACCATGATCATCACTGTCACCGGCACGACACCGTGATCTCCATCACTGTGTCTTCATGAAGTTGTCTCGCCAACTATTTCTTCTACTACTATGGCTAACGTTTAGCAATAAAGTAAAGTAATTACATGGCATTTATGATCGACACGCAGGTCATACAATAAAATAAGACAACTCCTATGGCTCCTGCCGGTTGTCATACTCATCGACATGCAAGTCGTGAATCCTATTATAAGAACATGATCAATCTCATACATCACAATGCATCACATCACATTCTTTGGCCATATCACATCACAAGGCATATGCTGCAAACAAGTTAGACGTCCTCTAATTTGTAGTTGCAAGTTTTTACGTGACTGCTATAGTTTTCTAGCAAGAACGTTTCTTACCTACGCCAAAACCACAACATAAGGACCCTTTTCATCGAATCTAATCCAACTAAGGTGGGAGAGATAGACACCCGCTAGCCACCTTATGCAACAAGTGCATGTCAGGCGGTGGAACCAGTCTCACGTAAGCGTACGTGTAAAGTCGGTCCGGGCCGCTTCATCCCACAATACTGCCGAATCAAGATAAGACTAGTAGTGGTAAGCAAATTAACAAGATCGACGCCCACAACTGTTTTGTGTTCTACTCGTGCATAGATTCTACATATAGACCTAGCTCTGATACCACTGTTGGGAGACGTAGTAGTAAATCAAAAAATTTCCTACGTATCACCAAGATCTTTCTATGGAGAAACCAGCAATGAGTGGGGAGAGATTGCATCTTCATACCTTTGAAGATCGCTAAGAGGAAGCGTTACAAGATGCGGTTGGTGGAGTTGTACTTGCAGCGATTCAGATCGCGGTGGATTCCGATCTCAGCGCCGAACAACGGCGCCTCTGCGTTCAACACACGTGCAGCCTGATGATGTCTCCTACGCCTTGATCCAGCAAGGAGGAAGGAGAGGTTGAGGCAGAGCTCCGGCAGCACGACGGCATGGTGACGGTGGAGCTACGTGGACTCCAGCAGGGCTTCGCCAAGCGCTACGAAGAACGAGGAAGAGGAAGGGTAGGGCTACGCCGAGAGAGAGAGAAGTCGTGTCTCAAATCAGTCCAAACCCTTGCATATATATAGGAGGAGGGAGAGGGAGGGCTGCCTTGTCCCCTCCTCCAAGGAGGAGAGGTTCGGTCGAACTAGGGGGGAGTCCACCTCCCACAAGGGAGGTGGATCTCCTCTTTTAAAACCCTTTTGCCCTTTATCTCTTGATCCCAGCCGCATGGGCCTTTCTAGAAGGTCTTGGCCAGCCCAAAAAGGGCTGGCACACCTCCTATAAGGGCCCACAAAGTCCTATGGTCTTCACACCCCTCCCGGGGGTCTTCCGGCACCCTCCCAGCACTCCTGGTACACTACCGATGAGCCCGAAAACTTTCCGGTGACCAAAACTGGACTTCCTATATATCAATCTTTACCTCCAAACCATTCCGGAGCTCCTCTTGACGTCCGGGATCTCATCCGGGACTTCGAACAACCTTCAGTAATCACGTATACCATTTCCCTATAACCCTAACATCATTGAACCTTAAGTGTGTAGACCCTACGGGTTCGGAAGACATGTAGACATGACCGAGACACCTCTCCGGTGAATAACCAACAACGGGATCTGGATACCCATGTTGGCTCCCACATGCTCCACGATGATCTCATCGGATGAACCACGATGTCGGGGATTCAATCAATCCCGTATATAATTCCCTTTGTCTATCGGTATGATACTTGCCTGAGATTCGATCGTCGGTATCTCTATACCTTGTTCAATCTCGTTACCAGCAAGTCTCTTTACTCGTTCCGTAATACATCATCCCGTGACTAACTCCTTAGTCACATTGAGCTCATTATGATGATATCTTACCGAGTGGGCCTAGAGATACCTCTCCGTCACACGGAGTGACAAATCCCAGTCTCCATTCGTGCCAACCCAACGGACACTTTCGGAGATACCCGTAGTGCACCTTTATAGTCACCCAGTTACGTTGTGACGTTTGGCACACCCAAAGCATTCCTACGGTATCTGGGAGTTGCACAATCTCATGGTCTAAGGAAACGATACTTGACATTGAAAAGATTTAGCAAACGAACTACACGATCTTGTGCTATGCTTAGGATTGGGTCTTGTCCATCACATCCTCCTCCTAATGATGTGATCCCGTTATCAACGACATCCAATGTCCATGGTCATGAAACCGTGACCATCCATTAATCAACGAGCTAGCCAACTAGAGGCTCACTAGGGACATGTTGTGGTCTATGTATTCACACATGTATTACGGTTTCCGGTTAACACAATTATAGCATGAACAATAGACAATTATCATGAACAAGGAAATACAATAATAACCATTTTATTATTGCCTCTAGGGCATATTTCCAATAGTAACAAATCCCAGTGTTGATCCATGCCAACCCAACAGACACCCTCAAAGATACCTTGAGAGCACCTTTATAGTCACCCAGTTACGTTGTGACGTTTGATACAAACAAGGCATTCCTTCGATGTCCGTGAGTTGCATGATCTCATGATCGTGGGAGCATATACTTGACATGCAGAAACTATAGTAATAAACTGACACGATCATATGCTACGTTTATAGTTTGGGTCTCGTCCATCCCATCATTCTCCTAATGATATGATCCCGTTATCGAATGACATCTCATGTCAATGGCTAGGAAACCTTGACCATCTTTGATCAACGAGCTAGTTCACTAGAGGCATACTAGGGACAAAGTGTTGTCTATTCATCCACACATGCAATGTGTTTCCAATCAATACAATTATAGCATGGATAATAAACAATTATCATGAACAAGGAAATATAATAATAAACACTTTATTTATTGCCTCTAGGGCATATTTCGAACACCCCCCTAACTCTATGGATCTGAGCTGCAGCGGCCCTCCCATCCCCGTCGGCTGGCGGCCCATTCCTCCCATCCATGGCGACCCGTTCCTCCTCTCCCTGGTCGCGGCCGGATCCTCCTCTCCATGGCGGCTGGTTCCTCCCATCCATGCCGACCGGTCCCTCCCATCCCCATCGACAGTTTCCTCCCTTCCCGATGCCTGATAATCGCTCTTTCTCTCTCGTTTTGCAACAGCTCGACGGAAGGACTCCAAGCAGTGGGTTCTCGACGACCGGACTCGAACTGTGAAGGTAGAATAACACCCCCCCTTGTATATGCAGCTAATGTGCAAGTGCGAGCTCTAGGAGAGCTGGGATCATTGTGTGGACCAATTCCATGACAAAAACCATGTTGTTTTTTGGCTGGTCTTGTTGTTGATGGGAAGAGGACTTCAATTGGATTCAGAGATGTGCATAATAGACAATGTGCTGCTGTTTTGAACGACCAATTCAAGCCTTTTGTCACTGGAGATCATGTCAAAAACCATCTCAAGAAGTGGAGGAGGATTTGAGTAAGGATAGTCAACTCGAAGAATGTAAGTGGAGCTCTATGGGATGAAGATACTTGCACAATTAGGCTCAGCGAGGACCACCATGCAGGGCATTGTATGGTATGCTTCTCAACCCACAAATCTGATGCCTTCATGGAACTTACCCAAATATACAAATCTGTTTGGATGAGTAGGTATGTGAAGAAGAACTTCTAAATTCGATATGGTTGTATTGTTGATAAGTATGTGAATACATGACTGATGTGCACTTTGGCTGCTTTTGGGATTTCGTATGTGAACTTGACATATGTGGCTGTCAACCAATGGTGAACTTGACATGTATGACTATTGCACTTTGATGTTTTTGGGATTTTCGTATGTGAACTATATGGCTGTATGCGCATCTTGTTGAAAATTATGTTATGTGTTGTCATTTAATTGTTATAAGCTTGTCAATGTCTATTGTTATGTTGTTTTTCTTTAAATTACAAACGAAATGTTGTCGAAATTTTGAATTTTATGTCGTTTCATATTTTATTATATTCTTTCAACCAAACACCGAAACAAAACCGATCCGTTTTTCTCTTTTGTTCCTACCAAACACAAGAATGAAATGGATCCGTTTCTCTAAAATTGAACCATTTCATTCCATGACAGTTCGTCCCCAGCTGAACACACCCTTGCACCACCAGTTTCTGACGCCGAGCTGAGCGAAAAGACGCGCACGACGCGCACGGCGACCATTTCGGATCGCCCAACGGTTCACCTGTCACGAGAGCACAGATACGCCAGGTAAGACACGAGCAAACGACTCGTGGCAGCTCATACTTATTTGCTAGGACTAATATAATACGAGTACTACATACGAGTTTAAAAAAGAATATACTGCATATGATGTAACCGTAGGTCAACTACATGGAAGATGCGATGTCTAACTAATTGAGCAGGGGTACGGGGAGCAGGCTAAACTAATGGCGATCTCCTGGCCACCGGCGTGACACGATCCGCCCTTTGCTCCCGCCGACCAAAGCAACCTCATTAGTCAATTTAACACTTTGCGCGACACAGCAGCTTCCCTTTCAAACGCCGTGCCTAGCGATACAAGTGGATTTAGCACAAAACCTCTGATGCGGCCCACCATCATTCGCCAATGCGTGCCTCTGCTTTTTTCCATTGCTGCTGCTGCGCATTGGACGACAGGAATCATCTTTTCTTTCACATGGCCAGAAAAATAGAATAGCACTCCTGAAAAATGAAAACAAATTATTCTGCCCCGGCCGGTCAGGCCGCTGCAATTGGTTCCTGAGAGTGGTCATCCGTGAAAACTGAAAAGCAAGCAAGCTTTTTTCGTTTTTTTTTGGTCTTGGCTTTTTTTCTTTTTTGAGAGTTTTTTTGGTCTTGGCTTGGCTTGGCTTGTAGTCAGTCAAACGGGGTTGTGTTTCACGCCACCGAATTCCCGTTACGTCGAGTGACAAAACCGCCAGAGTAGACCGTCGAATTCCCTTTTTTTCCTTCTGATGAGTTTTTTTTTACATTAGACCATTTCTTTCTGATGAGGGGAACCAGCCTTATATGGGACATCGAGCCAGGACGGTGGTCTGGCCCAGTCCACTGACGCGCCAGATCTGAACAGGCCGGCATGGAGAACAAACACCACTGTAGTGGCCTGCACGTTGCAGATACGCCTTGCTGTCTTGTCCTCTCTGTCGAAAATTTCAGATAACACGAAGACAGCACGCGTCACGGATATTTCGGCATAGACGCGTGGGTACGCCGCCGATCGATATGTGTAACCTGTCTTGACGGACGGAACACTCGTAAAGATATGAGGCCTGAGGTGCACCCAACGTCTGAATCCAGATGGTGGTGCGTTTCTGTCTCTCTCTGTATCTGTAGCCGTGTTAACTGTGACCGCCCTGCCGCTCCCACCTTGGGGGAGGCAGGCCCAGCCAATCCTCCGTGCTGCTCCACTCCACAGCGACGGGAGCCGGCGACGGCGACGGCGACAGCGCCGGGCGTCACGTCGCCGATCGAGTGCTCAGCTTAGTCTCCCACCTACACACCTGAGCCGTCGCAGTCTCTTTGTCCGGCAAATTAGTGACGCCAAAACGATGTCGCCCTCCTCTCTGTCATGTCCCAGGACCACGGTAGATGGACGATGAATGGATCTGTCTCTCAAGCGTGCTTAATTTGGCGGCAGAGCAAACAGACGTGCCACCACCACCACCCGCAATGGTTATTAGTTTGCCAAGTTTTAGCAAGTTTTTGGGAGTACCAAAAGAAAACATCTACGGCATGGCCATTTGGAGCTGCAAGCCGAACGCCCAGTCCCTTTCGGTTGCGCTTGGATGTGAGGCAAGGGACAGCTCTAGCCTAGATAGGCAAGGTTAGCCATTTGGCAAGCAAAATAAAACTAGCTTTTGGAAACAATCTAGCCCTCAACTGTCGAGAAAACCTTGCCGATGAAAGCGAGCCGAATTGGCTCTCCCACACCGATAAAATTGCAATCGTGGGCAGTTTTTGGCAATTAAAACTTTAATTAAGCACCATCCAAATAACTCTTTTTTGAGGGGACTATATACAAATAACTAGTCTTGCTTCTAGCGGCTCTAGCCAGGGCGGGCTAGAATGAGCTAGCAATCCAAACACATCCCGTCGTCACGTGTCGCATTTTGAACGTTTTTTTTTGACTTTTTTTACATGCATTTTCGGCTTGTAGATCAACTATTTTTGGCTTTTTTGTTTTTCACTGATCTTCCTAGCTTTTCGATAAAAATAAAATTTAAAAAATTGCCCAAAAAATCATGTTTTTTTCGTTTTCATGAGAGACACGGATTAGCTACCGTGGTCATGCCTCTCGAAAACGAAAAAAAACTTATTTTTTTTTGTTTCCGCGAAAGGCATAACCGTGCATCCCAGAAATGAAAAAAACATAACTTTTTTCTTTTTTAGCTAGAGATACGGATATACTTTCGAAAAAAGCACCGCTGTGCCTCTCGGAAACGGAAGAAAACCCACGTCTTCTCCTTCTACGAGAGGCACTGGCTTACTTCTCATACATGCGCAGATTTGCTCTCACAAAAGGCACAATCGTGTCTCTTCTCGAAAAAAACGTGTTCCCTGTATTTGATTTTTTCATAAAAAAGGGTTCGTCTAAATCTGTCAACACATGATCTTGTTTGAAGATCTCAACATGAAGAATCCAACGGTAAAAACCGATCAGAATTGGATGCTGCTTTAAGAGATAAAATATTTTAAATAATCATGTATACAAAAAAAGTGAAAACTCTCATGTTGCAACATGTGACGCACAAACCTGGGAAGATAGGAATGACCTTGACAAAGAGTATTCTTTCATTAGTGATTTCGACTATATCTAGCTAAACGCAAGTGAGAAGTTCGCATGCTGCTTTTTGTTCCCCACTTATTACTGGCACAACCCATTTTCAGCGACCGTTCATGCTCCCTCGCTCGATTATGGGCGCGACTATGTCAAGCTGCAAGCGAGACAAAGTCAGCTCTCGTCAAAGGCAGCAGCCTAGCTCGCGCGAGGCCACTGCCTCTCTTTTTTACCTCTGTTTTCTTTTTTGATTTTTTACCTTTACTTACATTTTCAAAAATATGAACCATATATATTACAAAATACAATTTTTATAATGTTTTGAAAAAATGTTAATCACGCATTTGAAAAATGTTAAATGTGTACAAAATAATGATGACCATGTATATGAAAAATGTGTACAATACATATATTATGGGTGTGAAAAAGGTTGATTATGTATTCAAAATATGTTAACAAAGTATTCTAAAAATGTTAATCAAGCGTTTGAAAAATGTTGAATGTCTATAGGAAAAATGTTGGTCATGTATTTAAAAAAATTAGGATTTTTATGATATTGTATATGAAAATATTAATCAAGCATTTAAAAGATGTTGAAAACGTATTTTAAATTTTTTAATCAAGCATTTGGAAGGTGTTAAATATGTATAGAAAAATGTTTATCTTCCATTAAAAAACATGTTAATTTTAAAAGGTAAAATATTCATAGAAAAAATGCTGACCATGTATTTTAAAAAAGTTAATCAAGCATTTGAAAAAAGTTTAAAGTGTGTATAGGGAAATGTTGACCATATATACAATAAATTTCAATCTTGTATTCAAAAATATTAATTAAGCATTTTAAAATTATACCAAAAATGTGTATAAAAATGTTTACTATGTATTAAAAAGTTAAATTTGTATTGGAAAAAATAGTCATGTATTGTAAAATTGCTGTTGATATATACAGAAAATATATAATGAAAACAAAAAAAGACATAAAAAGGGAGTATTAAATCGAAGAAACAAATGAAAAAAAAGAATAAACAAAGAAAAAAACACCCCGGAAGAAAACAACAATAAAAGCCGGTTTCATTTCACCTCAAGTACATCACAACCTACTACTTTGTCAGAATACACTTGCCCGGTGGCAAGCACCCTTTGAAATCTATGAAGGAGACCACGGTTTGAATCACATTGTAGGATCGAATGTAGTGCTAGAGGGGGGGGGGGTGATTAGACTACTTGACCAAATAAAAATCTATTTTTTCAATTTTAATTCTTGGCAGATTTTAACATTCATAGTATGTCAAGTACACCCTACACATGCATGTCTAAGAATATAGCAGCGGAAAGTAAAGATAAGCATGTAAGTAAAGAGAGGGTAGGAAGAGCAAACACAATTGGTGACACGATGATTTTTCCCGTGGTTCCGATAGGTGGTGCTATCATACGTCCACGTTCATGGAGTCTTCAACCCATGGAGGGTAACGGCCGCGAGAGTCCACGGAGGGCTCTACCCATGGAGGGTTCCACGAAGAAGCAACCTTGACTATACCATGACGTCCTACGTCCATAGAGGACTAGCCTAACTCGGGATAGATCTTCATGAAGTAGGCGATCTTCTTGCCCTTACAAACTTCTTAGTTCCCTCCACAACACGAAGTAGGAGGCTCCCAAGCGACACCTAACCAATCTAGGAGGCACCACCCTCCAAAAGGTAATAGGCTCGATAGTGTCGATGAACTCCTTGCTCTTGTGCTTCAAGATGATAGACTCCTCAATACACAATCACTCTCTCACAGATTTGGCTTGGTAGAAGAGATTGATTGGATGGAAAGCAACTTGGGGAGGCTAGAGATCAAGATTCATATGGTTGGAATGGAATGACATGATCTCAACACATGAGTAGGTGACTCTCTCTCAGAAAATCTGTAGGTATGAGTGGGGAACTGTTCCGAGTGCTTCTCTTGTGAGCAAGTGGTGGTGGAGGGGTATATATAGGCATCTCCAAAAATCCAACGATTACACCTAATAAGTCAGACTCGGTGGAACAGATGTGTAAACCTCGATTGTACTGATTTACCTCAAAGGTAGCAACTTTTGAATCTTGGTGAGACTGATACATAAATCTCAGTTGCATCGATAAGGTGACCAACGGTCAGATTTGCCAATCTCGGTGACGCTGATTCACAAAACTCGGAGGGACCGATTTTGTAAACTTGCGTAAGAGGAAGTTAGCAACCCAGACTCGGAGGCACCGAAGCAGAATCAGTTGCACCGAAAATCTAGGGTTTCGCTGAGTCTGTCTGAGGTTTGGAATCGGTGGCACCAAGTGGAATGTGTTGGTTGCACCGATTTTGAGTATTTGGCTTTGGACAGACTTTTGTGGAAGAGCTTGTGGGTGTATGTGGTGACTATCACTTGTGCACGTATGAGCATTTTGTTTACCAACAAAACCTTACCCCCTTTTAATAGTATTGGCTTTCCTATGGACTCAAAGTGATTTCTCGCAAAAGGTAAAATGTAGAGTCCTTTGCTTGAAGCTTTGCCAATCTATTTCCTTGCATCTTGGGGGTATTCCACAATCCCTTTGCCAACCCATCATTGAACTTTTCCTGAAATGTGCTTAGTGGAAAACATTAGTTCAATGACATATATGTTGTTATTAATTACCAAAACCACCAAGGGAGCAAATGTGCTTTCAATCTCCCCCTTTTTGGTAAATGATGAGAACGTATAGATTAAAGCTTCGACATATGATATAATCAATGAATATAATCATCGCTTTGAGAAGTGTGTGATAAGAAAGAGCTCCCCCTAAATTTGTGCATTATTTTAAAATTTGCGTTTGAATGCAAATGCACAATCGATTAGGTACATGGGGCACTTCTTCCATGTCACATACAACTTGGTGGTGTGCGAGAGTAATGAGAATTAACAACATAGCACAACACATCAAGCAAAGTGAGTGACCATCACATAATCATCAAAGGATAGGAAATAATATCAACACACATAACAACGTATGATCAAACACACACAAAAGTTTCTCACATCCAACCCAAAAGACCAAATGTTTTGTAAAACAACAAACAAACAACAGACGGTCTCTCACTTGAAGCCTAGATCTATATACAACTTCTCCCCCTTTGGAAACAAGTTACCAAAAAGCTCAAAGAGATATAACTAATCGTTCTTCGGCTGATCTCCTCTGGTAGTCGATGTCGGAGTCGAGAGAACTGCGTCAGCGAAGACTTTTGCTGATGTCCTGGATGGAGTTGGTGTAGATACTAGAGGCACTAGAGCTAATGGAGATGATGTCAGTTTGGCTGGAGTAGAAGATGAAGGCCTCTTCTCTAGGCCTGGCACTGTAGGTGTCCTGGCCTTAGTCATGAACTGGGTAGTCGTCCTGACAGGTGCACCATCCTCCTCCTCATCAGACTCGGACTCTAAAGAGGTGCGACGAATAGGGGCTTCATCAACCTCATTCTTAAGCTCATTGATTGTCTTAGTCAGCCCATCTACCTTGTCATTAAGAGTTTTCACTCTATCCTCAATAATGTTCGCAAGGCTCTCCTGAGTGTCCATGATGGTTTTGATGTCCTTCTTCATATCCATGACAGTGGAGATCAAGAGATCCATATGCTTGTTCCTGGATCTAGGGACCTGAGCACTAGTGGCTCTAGCTACCTTTGCCTGTGCCTCTGCCTGAGCTGCAGCTGATGTGGGATGGTCTGGGTCCATCACCACAATGTTGTCCTCAAAATCTGGTTGAAGTGGCAAGTGGGGTCTATCGAGAACAAAGATGTGCTTCTTAATTTTGGAGTTGATAAGCATCTGAATATATGGTGCATAGCAGCATGAGCGCTTCTGGTCAGCAACAACCCTCTTCATTGTCTCAACTATCAATTCCATCACTCGAATCCTAGTGTGGGTATCAGGATGGATGAGCATGTTGATGGAGTATCCATGAATCATCTTCTCATCTCTAGACTTGGGCATCAAGGTATGACTCAGGATAGTGTTCATGGTACGGAGGCCTGCTTGAAGGAAGTAAATGGATCCTAACTTGTGAGATTGCAAGTTAGCAGCTGGAATAGCAGTGTACATGTCCTTCATAGCATTGTGGCTCTCCTTGGATTTAGAATAAAAATCCAAGTTACCATCCTCAACCTCTGGGACTCCTAAGATGGTAGCCCACTCATCTACAGTAGATTCATATCTTGCCCCTTCAATCATCCAGAAAATCCTTCCATCTCCATAAAAATGAGCAGTGAAATAGAACTGCATGATCATCTCATCATTCCAAGTAGTGAACCTCCTTCCCAACAAACTTGTCTAGGCCAATGCAGTGGAAGTTGTCTTGCACACATGGAAAATAGTCCTCATTTGCGTTGATATACTTCCAGTCAACATATCTCATGTCACTGACTGCAGGGCTCTCGTCAAGTAAGATTGCCTCATAGAAGTCTTGCTACTCCTTGGTATAAAACCTGTAGTCCACAACAGTCTTTTTCCTCTAAGCATATGGATCAATGGCTCTCCATGCCCTTAGACCTGAATCCTTCCTCTTCTTCATATCCTCAGCAACTGGGTGGCTGGCATCATGTATAGGAAGATCAGGTCTAAGCTTCATCAAGACTGACATAGCATCATCATCATCATCTGCTTCTATGAAAGTGGATGTCTTGTTCTTCTCAGCAGTAGGTATATCTCTGGTAGTCCTCTTGGACTTCCGTGCAACAGCTTTCTTGGATGCAGCTTTGGTGCTCTTGAAGGGACCAGACTTAGACATAGCATCGGCCATAAGTTTCTTTGCCTTATTCTTAGGATGGGCCTTAACCACATGTTCCTCATCTTCCTCCTCCTCATCAACCACACCAACAGCCTCCTCTGGATCCTCAAACATAGAGGTAGGCCTGCCCATAACACGAATGATCCTCTTGGTGGCTATCTTCTTCTCTCCTGCCTTCTTAGGCAAAGATTTCCTCAGGGGCTCAACAATCATGGTTGCTCTACCACTCTCAGGTGCTCTGAAAGTCTCTGGAGGTGCATAAATTTTGCTGACTACCCTCCTAGATGAGGTAGCCTCAGTAGTAGACTTCCTTGCAGCCTTCTCTTGCTTCTTAGCAAGAACCTCTTCTGGCACGAAATCAGAATCTTCTTCATCTGAGTTGAGCCTCTTCCTTGTCCTTGTTGCAGCCTTAGGTAACCCATTAGAACTGGGAGTGCCTGGATCTGAGAAAGAACTGGCCTAAGGACTAGTGCGTGAACTCATCTCAACATTCTGCTCCTACAGATTCTGACTATCTTCTGAACCTGACACGTCTGACCCTGTGAATAGAGTATAGAAGAGTGGAATAGGATAAGTCATCACAAAATGCAGAGATTTTTGAAAGTTTGAACAAAAGATTCTCAAACTTTACATTCTGTCACATGAAAATCGGTCCAGCCGAAGCAAAAATATCGGTACTACCGAGATAGACTTTCTACTTAGCCGAAAGTTGGCACCCCTTTCGGTGAGACTGATAGGTAGTACTCGGTTTCATCGAGAAAGTTCTCAGCAACACAGACAGACAAATCGGTGATGCCGGTTTGCTCACTTCAGTTCCATCGAGTTTCATCGGGTGGAAGGCAAACCCTAGAAAATCAATTCTCTATCTAATGGAGATTTGTTTTGGATGGAACGATCTCAAACAATGGATAGACTAGGAAAAGTCCCTAATGCGCATGAATCAGAAAGAGGAGCGCGAGAGTGGGCCGAATCCATACCCTAATTTGGCGATGGATCCGCTACGACGGCGACGATAGAGTAGAATACGTCGACAACGGCGATTCCCAGCGGTGAAGGCGCTCGGGGAAGCAAGGTGATGACCAGTGCTCTTTGGAGCGATAGCTATAGTTTTGGGGGCGCGACATTTGAAGAGTGGATTTCAAAACATCGGGGTCCACAGATTATATACCCATCACTGTCGGTGACATCGATTTGATATTTTCGGTGTCACCAAATTTCACAACTGTCAGCTTATAGGGAAACTTGGTGTAACCGATAATATGAAATCGGCAGTACCGAGATTGGAAAACCAGATCAACCCTAGGCATTTGGTGAGACTGAGATTTTTCAGTTGGTTCCACCGAGATGCACTTGGAAGGTTTTAATGGTCAGTCCTTTGTTGATACGGAACTCTGAGTGCTCCTCACACACAAAGATCGAAAAGTACTTGTTCAAATTTTGTGATGCAGCCTGAATAGAATATGAGGTGAGAAAGCATAGATATCTAAAGGAGTGGTCCTAGGCATTCTTGTATATCCAATTGGGAAACGAAAAATCAAAAGCCAAATAGAAACAATTTGATATCCTCGAATGAGTAAATAAATGCAGACCAACATGCTCAAACATTAAGATGTCAAATGAGATCATGGCAAACATGCACAAACACATTAGCATCTAACAAGCACTTTGGCAATGACGGAGTCATCTATATATGAGTATATTGAATTAGGAGCCAAGTAAGAATACTTGATCATAGGTCATACTCATCGTTTAAGCACAAGTGGGATTACCACTTTTACATAAAGCATTTAATGTTGTCTCATTCTATGAGATGCTCTAACTCAAGTCTTATAGTAAAGCTCCCCCTTGATGTGACATCCCCCATAGGAGGGATAAACTAACATTGGGTTTTGTCGGTGAAGACTTCATGTAGGTGAAGTAGTGGTGGATGCTCAAAGTTTATGAAGATGACCAAGAGTTGGGATCATCCTCGTTGTTTCATTAATCTTCTCACCTACATGGGTTAGTCCCAACACACAAGAGACAAATACAAGGATATCTATGGACATGGAGTGTAGTGCATATATGATGATGTCCATTGATTTGTCGATTACCTTTTCCCTTGCTTACCTTGAGGGAATGTGTGACTCCTTGAACTATTGCATGATGTTGATGTTGATTGCAACTAGTCCTTGCCAATAATGAATATGAGTGGATTTCATTGGTGAAGTCACCCCTCAAGAACTTCTTTAGTTCTTTTTCTGGGGACCCACATCAAGTTGATGGGGATCCTTGGTGTTGAAATAGCACTTGCTAAATTTGCGCTTGTAATAGCCTTGGGAGCCAACTTCACCAAAGCTTGGCTTCATTTTCATATGAGTCAATGTCCTCTTGAAGCTTGTTCTTTCCCTTGAGCTTGGGGTCTTGTGGTAGAAGGTCATCTTGAGATTTTGTTCCCTTGGGGAGAGTATTTTCATACTTGTCCTTATGAGGAACAAATTTGGGATTGGGGTATTGACCTTCTTCCCATTCAACTCCATTAGCGTTGAAGTAGCCAACACCATGATTCTTCCGGTATCCTCTGTGCTTGTGTACAATCTCCTCAAATTGTTTGCAACCTTCAAGACTCTTGTAGATACCTTTATCTATAATCCCTTTAAAGAGTTCATTTTCTTTCTCAAGTGTAACTTGGCTAAGAGAATAGTTAGTGGGATCAAGAGAACTACAAGAAGCAATATCATTGGATTTATCATTCTTATTGCTACTAGTTGAAGTGCCTTTCTTTCCTTTGTTATTAGCTTGCTTAGACTTAACTTGTGGCATGAACATAGAAAAGAGAAGTCATTTGGCTAGATAAGAGGAAGTCTTCTTTCGAAGATCGTCATTGATAGCTTTAAGGAACTCATGCTCTTGCTCTAAATTGAGCTTCTCGAAGCAGAGCTTCTCATGTGTCCTCTCAAGCTCTCTATGATCTCGTAGAGTAGACTCGTGAGCTAACTTAAGAGTGTTTAGTTCTTGAGTTAGTCGTTCTATTTCCAACTTATCAACATTGCACGACTTATCTAGACTAGAGTGAGTACTAGCAAGTTCATCTTGACTAACATTACTAGATTTGTAAAATATCAAGTCATCTTCAATTAACAAGTCATCTTCATCAATATTGAAATCAAGATACTAGGGGTGTGATACACTAGTAGAAAACAAACCTTTTGTCCGCATCATTAGTCCCGGTCTAGTTTTGAACCGACACTAATGTGACCATTAGTCCCGGTTCATGGCGGACATCATTAGTGTCGGTTCATTCCAGACCTTTAGTCCCGGTTCGTGCCACGAACCGAGACTAAAGGGGTGGTGTCAGGCTGGTGTCAGCCTGGGGCCCCATGATTACCTTTAGTCCTGGTTCGTGCCACGAACCGGGACTAGAGGCTCACCTTTAGTCCCGGTTTGTGTCTCGAACCAGGACTAAAGGTCCCCTATATGAATCCTTTGGCCAACCCAAGCTCTCTGTTCTTCCCCTTTCCTCTCCTCTCTGGTTCTTCCTCTCTTCCCCGAGCTCATCCTCCATTTTTGCCAAAATTTGTCAAGATTTGTAGGCACCCCATCCATCCAAGTGTCCACAAAGGTTAGCAACTTTGTCCTTTCATCTCTCATTGCTAGATTAGCTCTTGCAATGCTCTATAAGTATAGTGATTTGTGGGTTTTAGTTTGGGAGTATTTATATGTGGTAGTTTATTTGATTTATATGCAATTTGAGCTCAAATTAACTTCTTACTTTGCATGTGTAGGTGTGGTTTACTTAGTGCCTTCTCGTCCCCATCCTAACCACCGTCGATCACCCGCACCGTCCCGTCACCGGCAACACCTTGGCGAGCCTCTTGTTCTTATCATTTTTATAAAAAAATCATGTTTGTAAGATTTAGTTAGTTACTTGTATAGTTTTCTTACCTATATGGTTGTTTGTTATACATAGTGGCATGGTTTTGATATCCGTCCCCATCGTCCCTCGTCCGGTTTATGATTAGGATGTGGTATATACTCTCTTTTGTAACTATTTATTGCATTTCGCGTTTATGACAATTATGCCCATCAAGTTGACATACATATTTTTATCTAAGAGGTATATGAACCAGAAATTCCAACCGACATAGATATTCTTGTCAAGAAGTTAAATTTAGTTGAAAAAGAAAACGAGTATTTGAAAGAAAAATTGAAAAGAGTTGAAGAAGATAAGATGAATCTGGAGTTGTATGTTGCCGATGTCGTCGATGATCACAAGATCAAGATGGATGCAATGAGCTTGCAGATTAGAAAATTTAAACGATATGCCATTGATAGTGAGGCTTGGTATCATTATGCTATTGGATCAATTGTTACCTTTGTTGCGATGTTGATCACATTTGTTGTTGCATTTAAATGCTTTAGCTAGAGAGTTTGTATGTTTTTTATGAGAAAAAGTGTGTATGAACTTGTATTAATTTGGTCTTTTCGGTGTTGTGTAATGAAGATGAGCCGGCAATGGTTGTATGACAACCGATGCTCTCCCCAATTCATTAATGGCATGCACACTTTTCTGGTTGCGGCTGAGGTAAACAAGCGGGCGGATGGTTTTATGTATTGTCCATGTGCTGGCTGTAAGAATGGTCGAAATTACTCTAACTCAAGAACCATTCACGTCCACCTGTTTGAGTCCGGTTTCATGTCTGTTTGTAACTGTTGGACCAAGCACGGAGAAAGAGGGGTCCTAATGGAAGAGAATGAAGAAGAAGAGGATGATGACACCTATCCTAGCCATGGGTTCCATGAATATGATGGTACAACAATGGGGGGAGAAGCTGAGCCCGCAATGCGGGAAGGAGCTGAAGAAGAGGCATCAGATGAGCTCGCTGATGATCTTGGTCGGGCCATTGCCGATGCAAAGAGAAACTGCACAAGTGAAAAGGAGAAGCTGAAGTTGCAGTGCATGTTAGAGGATCACAAAAAAGGGTTGTACCCAAATGGCGAATATGACGAGAAAATGCTACGTACCACACTGGAATTTCTACAATGGAAGGCAGAGAATGGTGTATCTCACAAGGCATTTGAAAAGTTGCTGATAATGTTAAAGAAGAAGCTACCAAAGGACAACGAATTGCCCAAGAGTATGTACTAAGCAAAGAAGGCTGGCTGCCCTCTAGGATTAGAGGTGGATACGATACATGCATGCCCTAATGACTGCATCCTTTACCGCGGTGAGTACAAGGATTTGAATGCATGCTCGATATGCTGTGCATTGCGCTATAAGATCGGCCATGATGACCCTGGTGATGTTGAGTGCGAGCACCCCAGGAAGAAGATTCTAGCCAAGGTGATGTGGTATGCTCCTATAATATCACGGTTGAAACGTTTGTTCCAAAACAAAGAGTATGCCAAGTTGATGCGATGGCACAACGAAGACTGTAAGAAAGACGGGAAGTTGAGAGTACCCGCTGACGGATTGCAGTGGAGAAAAATCGAGAGGAAGTGGAAGGACTTTGCAAAGGACACAAGGAACTTATGGTTTGGTTTAAGTGCAGATGGCATTAATCCTTTTGGGGAGCAGAACAACAATCATAGCACATGGCCTGTGACTCTATGTATCTATAACCTTCCTCCTTGGTTGTGCATGAAGTGGAAGTTCATTATGGTGTCAGTGCTCATCCAAGGCCCCAAGCAACCGGGCAACGACATTGATGTGTACCTAAGGCCTTTAGTTGAAGAACTTTTATAGCTGTGGAATGGAAAAGGTGTACATGCATGTGATGCAAAAGAACATGAGGAATTTGACCTACACGCGTTGCTTTTTGTAACCATCAATGATTGGCCTACTCTCAGTAACCTTTCAGGACAGACAAACAAGGGATACCACGCATGCACGCAACACCATATCTTCAGAGGAGGCATCCCGTAAGAAAGAAAGGCAAGCATTTCAAAGGTGAGGAAGATCACCGGAAGAAGCCTTGCCACTGTACTGGTGATGATATACTTGATATTGTCAAGGATTTAAAAGTAATCTTTGGAAAGGGTCCTAGCGCACAATCTGTTCTGAATGACGCTGACAAACACGCACCCATGTGGAAGACGAAATCTATATTTTGGGACCTACCCTATTGGAAATACCTCGAGGTCCGCTCTGCAATCGATGTGATGCACGTGACGAAGAATCTTTGTGTGAACCTGCTAGGCTTCTTGGGTGTGTATGGGAAGACAAAAGATACGCATGAGGCATGGAAGGACCAACAACGTATGCACGGAGAAGACGACATGGATCCAAAATAGTTTCAGGGTCATGCGAGCTATGTTCTTACCAAAGAAGAGAAGGAAATCTTCTTTGAATGCCTGCTCAGTATGAAGGTCCCGTCTGGCTTATCGTCGAATATAAAGGGAATAATAAATATGACAGAGAAAAGTTCTAGAACCTAAAATCTCATGACTGCCACGTGATTATGACGCAACTGCTTCCGGTTGCATTGAGGGGGCTTTTACCGGAAAACGTTCGATTAGCCATTATGTGCATTCCTAAATGCAATCTCTCAGAAGGTAATCGATCCAGAAATCCTACCAAGGTTAGAGAATGATTTGGTGCAATGTCTTGTCAGTTTTGAGTTGGTGTTCCCACCATCATTCTTCAATATCATGACGCACGTCCTAGTTCACCTAGTCGAGGAGATTGCCATTCTGGGTCATGTATTTCTACACAATATGTTCCCCTTTGAGAGGTTCATGGGAGTCTTAAAGAAATATGTTCATAATCGTGCTAGGCCAGAAGGAAGCATCTCCAAGGGCCATGAAACAGAGGAGGTCATTGAGTTTTGTGTTGGCTTTATTCCTGACATTAAGCCGATTGGTGTTCCCGAATCGCGGCATGAGGGCAGACTGGGTGGAAAAGGCACGCTAGGAAAGAATTCACTAATATGCTGGGACAGGCATTCTTTGGCGCAAGCACACTACACAGTTCTACAAAGTTCCGCCTTGGTGGCTCCGTATATCGAGCAACACATGAATATTCTACGCTCCAAACACTCGGAGCAGTCTGACGACTGGATTACACATGAACAAATGGTAACTTTTGCCGGTTGGTTGCAGACACGTCTCATGCATGACGACACTGTTGAAGATGACCTGTACTTGATGTCCAAGTTACCATCTTCGATTATATTGACTTTGAAAGGGTACGAGATAAATGGGAATACATTTTACATGATCGCCCAAGATAGAAAGAGTGCCAACCAAAATAGTGTTTTCCGCTTTGATGCAACAAACAGCAATGGGCCAAAGGACACATATTATGGTTACATAGAGGAGATATGAGAACTTGACTATGGACTTGGTTTGCAGGTCCCTTTGTTTCGGTGCAAATGGGTTAATCGGACAGGAGGCGGGATAAAGAAAGACCCGCAGTACGGAATGACAACAGTGGATCTCAACAATCTTGGGTACGCAGACGAACCATTCGTCCTAGCCAATGATGTGGCGCAGGTTTTGTATGTAAAGGACATGTGTACCATGCCGAGAAAAAGAAAAGATAAGGAAGCGAATACATCATACAATGAGCCAAAGCGCCTTATAGTTCTTTCAGTGAAAAGAAACATCGTGGGAGTAGAGGACAAGACAAACATGTCACAAGATGATGAAAAGTTTCATGAAATTGTTCCCTTCACAGTGAATGTTGACCTGAGCATCAATTTAAACGATGAAGATTGTCCATTGTTATGACCCAAAGGGACACACGCAAAGAAAAAAGTTTTATACCCAAAGATCCCACTCTGGGATGTGACCGGCTTCTCTAGTTAGTTATAGGACTTATATATATATATATGGAAAGTCCCACTCCGGACAAACAGGAGGGAATCTTTGTAATAGTAGTGTACTTATGTGTTTTGTGCGTTCAGTATGCACCATTCGAAGCCACGTCATCAATTTTCAACCCTTTCTGACTTCATTTGCTATTTTTCATTCATTTACTGATTTTTTTGAGCTAAATGACCCTGAAATTGAAAAGCACTATAAATGAACTCTGAAAAGGTTCAAATTTGGCATGGTATCATCACATTAACCATATAGCATGTGCTAAGAAGTTGAGAGGGTTACGGAAAAAACTAGACTCACTTCGTATACAAAATGCGGAATCTCTTTCGAAGTATGAGGGTTTCAAACGAAAACTCGTATGTTACAAAGGCATTTCATTTTTTTAAACTTATTTCAACTCCAGACTTTTTGTGCGTTCAGTATGCACCATTCGAAGCCACGTCATCAATTTTCAACCCTTTCTAACTTCATTTTCTATTTTTCATTCATTTACTAATTTTTTGAGCTAAATGATCCTAAATTGAAAAGCACTACAAATGAACTTTGAAAAGGTTGAAAGTTGGCATGGTATCATCATTTCACCCACATAGCATGTGCTAGAAAGTTGAGAGGACTATGACAAAAACCGGAGGCACTTCGTGTACAAAATGGACAATCTCTTTCGAAGTATCACGCTTTCAAACGAAAACTCAGCTGTTACAAAGGCATTTCATTTTAATAACCCAATAATTAACAAATTGAATATAATGATAAAACACACTAATATTAAACAGCAGAAAAAAGAATCACGGAAAAAATCTATTTTGAATTAAAGTTATTCACAAACTAGTGATTCACACAAATTTCAAATAATTCAAATTTAAACTATTCAAATTTGAAAACTATTAGCACTAACAGAAAGTTTATAATTTTTTTTACCTAAAGCAAAAAGATTCACAAAGAAACTCTAAATAAAGCAAAAAACAACTGAGAAACAAAACAAAATAAATAAAGCAGAAAACAAAAAACAAAAATATATATTAAAAAAGCCCGCCTACTAGGCCGCCACGTCCTGCATACGACTAGAAACCCAACCTCTAGTTGGGCCAGGACGCAGGCCTGTACGACCCAGTAGGCCCCACTGGGCGGTAGAGGTGCAGTAGGTCCAGAAGGCCTGCATTAGAGAGGAGCTCGACACGGTAGCCGAGGCGGGGCTGATAAACCGGTGCGAGCTCCTCTCGACTAGCGAGGTGGGACTAAACATCCACCCTGCCCCTCGCCTGGCACACCATCCTTTAGTCGCAGTTGGTGGCTCCAACCGCGACTAAAACCCCCCTTTAGTCGTGGTAGGAGCCACCAACCGCGACTAAAGGTGAATTTCATCCGGTCCAAGCGGCGCGAAGCCAGACCTTTAGTCGCGGTTGGAGCCAACAACCGCGACTAAAGGGGGGCTTTAGTCGTGGTTGGAGTCACCAACCGCGACTAAAGGTTCCTCTATATACAGAACACTTACGAAAATTTCCCAAAATCAGCCTTTTGTCCGTCCGTGCGCCCTTGCCCCTCGACGTCACCGTCCGTCCATCTACGCCCTGCCGCACCTTGATGCCGCCGTCCGTCCGCGCCTCTGCTGCACCTCGACATCGTGGTCGCGGTGCCCCTGCACCTCGTCATCGCCGTCCGTCCGCGCCCCTTCCGCACCTCGATGCCGTCGTCTGTCTGTGCCTCTGCCGCACCCCTCGACGTCGTGGCCGCCACGCCCCTGCACCTCGCCATCGCCGTCGCCGCCCCTCCTCGACCTCGCGTGCCGTCGCCCCGCTGTGAGCCCTACCGCCATGGCTGTCCCTCCCATCGAGCCCGCACACACACACACATGCATGAACACACACAGACACACACACACACACATTTTCTATATTTAGATGTTTTATTTGTTTATCACTAGTATATATGTACGTATGAATGCATGTTAGATGGATATAATTAGTGTTTAATTAGTATAGATTTTTCATATAATGTTGTTTTTTCTGTTTTTTAATGGATGTATAGAAGTATATATGCTTAATTAGTGTTTCTTTTTCTATTTTTTAATTTTATATAATGTTGTATATCATTTATAGAAAAAATTGCATATTAAAAAGTTGCATAGGAAAAAGTTGACCATATATATATTTGTTAGAAGGACTATATATAAGTGGGAAAAGTTTCGGAATTTTTTGAGAAAGGAATATTATTAGGGTAGTTATAACCTAGGAATGAGACATTATAATTGAAAAGAGGATATTTTGCTCAAAATTTCCTAATGAAATGACATTGCATATATAGGAAATTTTTTTCATCAGATTTTTTCCTCGGAGTCACCGATGCCCGGCCCGCATCCTCGTCGTCGAATCGTTCGCGACGACCTCCTGCTTTAGAGGGGCAATGTTCGGGACTGGGCTTCGCCGGGCTGGCACTGGGAGGTGCTACCTTCAGTGGCGCGTAACTTGGTGAGGAACCCGGATCCCGTCGTCGACCCAGAGCTTCTTTGGTGGTGTTCGCGTGGGCCACTTTTGGTTCGGAGGCAGCCGTCCCCGTTGGAGGTGGTACATCGTCATGTCAGGGAGGAGGACAAACATGTCCGTCGCTATATGTATGCGTTGGACGCTAGGTTCTCCAATACCTGGCAGGTTCTTCAGGGATCTCACCCGAGCTATGATCGTGTCATAGTTCCTTCTCATTGGGTGTCCACCGCCTGCGCCGCTAGATGTCAACTACATCTGCATTAGTGATATTAGAAACTAATATTCGAGATGTATTAGCGATAATACTCGAGATGTATTCGAGATTATATTGGATAATATTCAAGACGATTTATTCAAGATTATATTCGATGATGCATATTATATGAATTATTCGAGATGCATATTTGTACTATGATTCAGTTTTTTCCTTATTGATTGCATGCATTCTAATTTGAATAATAAATTGTTTTATCTTTCTAGGTTAGTTAAATAAAAGCTATGGACAATACCGGAAGATAAGGAGAAGAGGCTCTGTTCGACATCATACGCTCCCAGAGCCCAAAGCATGAACCTGAAGATGATGACGACTCACAATATCTGAACAATTCCGGTGAGGGTTGTATGACATTTGATGAAGACGAACGAATAGATGAAGTTGACAACGATGTTGACGAAGAAAATGTTCTTCAAATAACAAAGACCGGCGAGGTATATTTATTATATAAGCCATCCGGTGATCATTACATGTCTTAATTGAGTTGTATGTATTAATGAATCGATCTTTCTTCTTTTAGGCCTTCGGATCGAGCAAATCTTCTACAAGCGTCAGGGTAGTTCGAGGCCCGGTCAGAAAGTTGGACCCTGGCATAAAGTTCAACATCGATTCCATCAAAGCATCAACTGGCGAACCACTTGAACCTAGAAAAAATGGGACCAAGTTCAATAATCAATGCGGAGTTATTGGCAGGGATCAAATCCCGATCTCCGTTCAAGAATGGAAAAAGGCAGCAAAGCCAGTCGGCTGACGAAAGTGAAAAAGATGTGCTTTGGACCGAGCTGATGTCACATTTCACACTACCAGATAATTTGACAGATGTAGATATGAAGAAAGTCAGAAACTATGCTCTTAAAAAGATGGCGATCGCATTCAACACCTTCAAGAAAAATGCATGGGCTCCGTACGTCAAAGCAAACAAGAAGACTCCAAAATTCGAGGGAGCACTGGTGAAGGCAAAAGTCACTGGGACGATTTCATGAAGTTCAAGGATCGGAACTAGCTAAGGAACGGTCAAGAAAGAACAAGATTAATGCTGCGAAAAAGAAGTGGCACCATACTCCGGGGCAAGGTGGCTACCAGACGGCCCTGCCTATGTGGGATCAATCCAAACAAGAGATGATTAGTGCAGGGGTCACTCTAGTTACAGTGACCTGGCCCTCGAGGTGTAGGACATGGTTTTATGAGCATGGGGGGAAGTTGGATATTATGGTGAAGGCAAGTCTTAAAGGAGTGACAGACGAAATACTAATAAAAATAGAAGAAGCTCGAACGGGGGTGTTCACGCCCAATAGAGAGGATGACGAGCTTATGCACGCCCTGAAGAATCCTGAACACCCGAGAAGAACACGAGGCAAAGGCGTTGTTCCGTGGTTTGAGGGGTTTGCAGGTTGGAACAACGACTACAGAAGTCGTGCGAGAAAGAAGATGTAGGAAGAGCGGAACAAGAAGGAGTAAGCACTCTGCCTTGAAGGCCTAGAATCAAAGCACATGGAGTTGGAATCCAGAATCAGACGGCAGCAGGAGCAGATCGACTCACTCAGCCAGGAAAGGGCGTCTCAGCGGCAGCATGAGCAGATCGATCCAGCATTGGATAACACCATCCCATCTATGCTGAGAAGCAACATGGGTTCCGCCCCGGCAGATATCGATGATGCACTGCTAGCTAGCTACCATGTGGATGATATCAAAGACAGGACTAAATGTGATCTACACATGAAAGTTAAGAACTTATCCATGAAGGTGGCAGATAGCTATGCTTTAGCAAATCTCCCAAAAGCAACCTTCCATTGCAATCCCATTCCAGCTGGCTATGCTCGTGTCGGGGTTGATGAAGTGATGTCAGGATATCACGAGCTACAACTTGACATTCTTGGATGTGACAAGGCGAGAATACTGGGAGAGGCCATACATCGTATCATTCTATGGAAAAAGGATTGTATCGTCTTTCCATGGCCACCGACTCCTCCTCCAAGTCCGGCACCGCGTCAGCCCACTCCTCCTCCTCCAAGTCCGGCACCACGTTAGCCTCCTCCTCCTCCTCCAAGTCCGGCACCGCGTCAGCCGACTCCTCCTCCAAGTCTAGTACAGCATCAGCCAACTCTTCCTCCTTCAAGTCTGGCACCACGTCAACCGACTCCTCCTCCAAGTCCGGCACCATGGCATCAGCGTGCTCCGTCGACTCCAAGTCCGGCACCTTGTCTGCCGTCTCAGCCGACTCAGCGTGCTCCGTCGCCTAAGCAACAACGGAATAGAGAGGCCACAGTTACAACGGCTAGAGGTACAAGAGGCAAGAAATACAAATATGGTCCAAGCCTAAAGCCTCTTGCAAAGTTGCCTTACCACCTGACAAAGGAGGAACTCGACAGCGTAGTGGATGCCAAAGTGAAGGCCCATTTTGGACCGAAACTGCCCCCACCGCCCAAGGAGAAAGTACCCGAGCATGTCTCACAACACTTTATTGATATGGCTCGCTCGGCTGTCAATCAGAAGGACTGCGACTATGTGCGGTCTATCAAGAAGTCATATCTTATAGGACAAAAGGAGTCGATCTCGAGATCAAGCCAAGGAGTTGGCAAAAAAGCGAGAAAACTGTTCCCCAGCTGGGAGAAGAGGCAGTTCAATCGACCCCCCCACTCATTGTACAAACATCTATGAGTACCGTTGATCTGCTAGGAGTAACCGACGATCATATAAGGCAGGCTAAAGAGGCTGGTCTCACTGTTGAACAACTCCCAGGCCTTGAGGAAATCCCCGGGCTTAAAGAGGAGGAATTAAAATATCAATATGCCCGCGGCAAACCTTTGGTCAAGCCTGAAGATGTCAAGCTTCTACCAACGAGGTTGTACGATTTGCATATGTGGTACATGCAAGAAACAACAAATACCAATATAGAGTCCCTCATGGTGAGAGTCAAGAAGAGGCATTACTTCCATACAAAAGATTCGTGGATTCATTATTCAGAGTTGTTTTAGTTATTCAATCAAGACGCACTTGACAAATCTTTAGTCAGTTGCTATTGTTTGTAAGTGATTTCTTTCTGTAATTTAAGTCTCTAGCTAGCTGTGCTCTTGTTCATTACCTGTAATTATCCTCACTATATTCTTTTCTGTGCTATTATGCAGAATGAAGATGTATGAAATGAAACAAGCTGGACGCTATGGCATTGGGTTCATTGACCCAAATACGGTTAATCAAAAGATATGAGAAACTCAATATTCGAGAAAAGACATAGAGAAATCCCTGCTAGAGTTTTTGAAGCAACTAAACACCCAACCAGAAATACTACTTCCTTACAACTTCAGGTGAGTGTTACTATATCTTGTACTACAAATTTTATTTTTTGCTTACCAGATGTTAATAAGTGTAGTTGATGAGTTATGCATATGCCCGCTTAGTTATACAAAACGTGTGCGCATGCAGTTACCACTGGATCTTGTTAATCATTGAAGTTTACAAGGTAAAAGTTGAAGTATTGGACTCACTATATAAGGATCCATCCGAATACGCAACCATGAGGGGGATGGTCGACAGGTAATTTCAATCATTATCGCACTATGTCAGCCTCTTTACTTCATTTCCCGATATCAACTAGTTAATAACTCCTTTATTCATTTTCTTTGTCGGCGGGGCAGGTCTTGGGCCAAGTTCATCAAACAGGTCCCAGGCGAATGGGCACAACAGCTGAAATGGGTGCGACCCAAGGTAATTAAGTAGTACTAGCTAGCTAGCTACGTCCATGCATCTCTTTAATTCTAGTTTCAATACCATTATCATGCTTGACTAATTATTACCTGATTCAATTTTATTCTCGTAAAGTGCATGAGGCAGGAGCAGAGGAATAGTTTATGCGCATACTAGGTTTGCGAGAACATTCGCATGATCACGTCTGAAAGGAGCAGAAACGAAAGAAATCTTTGGGTACGTTTGCCAGAACACTATCCATAATTTTTTATCATGATCTAGCTAATATATATACATAACTAATATATTCATCTTGATCTCCTTCTTATAGCTGACGGAGATGCGGGGTCAGCTCCTACCAGAGGCTCGCGTACGAGCAATTCAAGAGGAAATAGCTGGATTTCTGGTCGATCAGGTTGTAAATCCCGAAGGAGAATACTATTACAAGATCAAGAAGTAATGCCTACATATGTAATGATTCGCAAATTGTAGGAGAAATTGTATATATATATATATGTGTGAAGGGTCATCATACGAGAAACTCGATGATATATATATATATATATATATATATATATGATCGATCATATATATATGCACAACGTGTACAGTATGTAGTAGTGTAATATATGTTTGAAATGAAAAATAATTGAATGGAAAACACAAAATTAAAAGGAAAAATAAACCATAACTAATTCATAAACCCCTAAAGGATTAAAAGGAAAAATAAACAAAAACTAAAATAATTAAATACTTTTAGTCCCGGTTGGTGTTACCAACCGGGAATAAAGTTCCCAACCGCATGGAGCCGACACGTGCCACGTGGTGGGCCTTTGGTGCCAAGCCGTATTAGACCGGGACTAAAGGGGGGGGTGACCTTTAGTCCCCACCCTTTAGTGTCAGTTTGAGAACCGGCACTAAAGGCCCTCACGAACCTACACTACAGGACGATTCTACACTAGTGATACGTTGGAGCCTTTAGCCATGAAGAAATCCACTCCATTCATTTGGTGAATAAAATATGTCGTAGGAGTTGGTTGTCACTAGTGCAAGTCCGGCAACACCTTCATCTTAACTATAGTCAGAGTTGGAGTGATAGCTTCTCTCGGAGTGGTTGTCGGATTCGGAGCCGGAAACCCATTCACCAACATGAGCTTGATGTTTTCTTCTTGAGTAGCTCTTGGTGTATTTGTCCTTCTTCTCCAAGTCCATACTTCTCCTTGAGGGTCTTTGTTCATAACGATCATCCCTACTCCTTCTCTCTCTTCAAGGTGACTCGTCTCTTGAGCTTTGTCTTCTTGGTGACTCTTCTTTCCTCTTGTAAGGAGCCGTGCACTCATTGGAGTAGTGTCCGGGCTTCCCACAATTGTAGCAGTTTCGGTCACGACTTGACGAACGCTTTTCTTCATATCTTGAGTTGGAGCTTCGATCTTTGCTTCTATTCTTGTAGAACTTGTTGAATTTCTTGACCATGAGGCTTATCTCTTCATTTGTGACAAGGTTGTCACTTGAGGTAGCGGGAGCATCACTTGTAGCTTTGTAAGCACCGCTAGACTTGTCGTGAAGCTCTTGCTTGTCTTTGAGTGTCATCTCATGAGCAACAATTCTACCAATCACTTCCGTTGGCTTGAGATCTTTGTAGTTAGGCATCATTTTGATGAATGTGCATATGGTGTCATATCGATCATCCAAAGCTCGAAGTATCTTCTTGATGATGAACTTGTCGATCATTTATTTGCTTCCTAAGCCGGCAATCTCATTTGTGATGAGAGCTAGCCTAGAGTACATCTCAGCGACTCCTTCACCATCCTTCATCTTGATCTTGTCAAGCTGACTTTGAAGAACATCAACTTGGATTCTCTCACAGATTCTGTGTTGGAAATATGCCCTAGAGGCAATAATAAATTAGTTATTATCATATTTCCTTGTTCATGATAATCGTTTATTATCCATGCTATAATTGTATTGATCGGAGACTTAAATGTTTCTTGATTGTGGAGATGATAAAGAGTTCGTCGTAAAGAGTTACGTCGATGCAAGCTTTAACACCTATCCGGATGACTAGTAGTAGCAATCTGGATACGTATAGTGGAGCAGCCATTTGGAAATAGTACCAAGTGGAGTGTGGTAGCAGTGTTTACGGTTTGACATAGAGATTTGCAAAGTACACACGGATCTGAATATCGCAGACCCGTTGACTATAAGACCTCTCTCACATGCAAAGCATGATCGAGCCCCAAAACTCATTGGGTGTTAGATTCATAACAATGCGAATCACATGGTGATGTGAACTAGATTATTGACTCTAGTGCAAGTGGGAGACTGTTGGAAATATGCCCTAGAGGCAATAATAAATTAGTTATTATCATATTTCCTTGTTCATGATAATCGTTTATTATCCATGCTATAATTGTATTGATCGGAGACTTAAATGCATGTGTGGATACATAGACAAAACCATGTCCCTAGTATGCCTCTACTGGACTAGCTCGTTGATCAAAGGATGGTTAAGGTTTCCTAGCCATGGACATGAGATGTCATTTGATAACGGGATCACATCATTAGGAGAATGATGTGATGGATAAGACCCAAACTACAAACATAGCATATGATCGTGTCAGTTTATTGCTACTGTTTTCTGCATGTCAAGTATATGTTCCTATGACCATGAGATCATGCAACTCACGGATATCGGAGGAGTGCCTTGTGTGTATCAAACGTCGCAACGTAACTGGGTGACTATAAAGGTGCTCTACAGGTATCTCCGATGGTGTCTGTTGAGTTGGCATGGATCGAGACTGGGATTTGTTACTCCGTGTAACGGAGAGGTATCTCGGGGCCCACTCGGTAATGCAACATCACAATAAGCCTTGCAAGCAATGTGACTAATTGTTAGTTGCGGGATCTTGTATTACGGAACGAGTAAAGAGACTTGCCGGTAACGAGGTTGAACTAGGTATGGAGATACCGACGATCGAATCTCGGGCAAGTAACATACCGAAGAACAAAGGGAACGATATACGGGATTAACTGAATCCTTGACATAGAGGTTCGACCGATAAAGATCTTCGTAGAATATGTAGGAACCAATGTGGACGTCCAGGTCCCGCCATTGGTTATTGACTGTAGAGGTGTCTCGGTCATGTCTACATAGTTCTCGAACCCGCAGGGTCTGCACACTTAAGGTTCGGTGACGTTTCGGTAGTGTAGAGTTATGTATGGTGGTGACCGAAGGTTGTTCGGAGTCCTGGATGAGATCCCGGACGTCACGAGGAGCTCCGGAATGGTCCGGAGGTAAAGATTCATATATAGGAAGTCCCAGTTTGGTTTCCGGAAAAGTTTCGGGCTCATCGGTAGTGTACCGGGAGTATCGGTATTGTACCGGGAGTGCCGGTAGTGTACCGGAGGACCTCCGGGAGGGGTATTTCGACCCCAAGAGGTCCATGGGCTGTGGGAGAATAATAACCAGCCCTTAGTGGGCTGGGAAAACAGCCACAAAGGCCCATGGCGCAGGAGAGAAAGTCCTAAAGCAAAAAGTGGAAAATCAGCCAATAGGAGGCAATCCTACTCCAACTAGGATTGGAGGTGAAGTAGGATTGCTCCCACCTACTATTTCGGCCGACCCAAAGGCCTTGGATGCCTCTCCTCTCCTCTCCTCCTATATATACTAGTGGATTGGGTGGTTTTTGGACAGAATTTCTGGCCACGTGCTACCCGTTTCACTGGTGCACAGTTTCTCCTCTAGATCGGTTTTCCGCAGCGCTTAGGCGAAGCCCTGCCGGAATCACTCCACCACCATCACCGGAGCGCCATCACGCTTCCGGTGAACTCTCTCTCCTCTCCACCTCCTCTCGCTGGATCGAGATGGTGGAGATCGTCATCAAGCTGCACGTGTGCTGAACGCGGAGGTGCCGTCCGTTCGGCGCTAGATCGGAAGGACCGTGATCGAGATCGCGAGACAGTTCGTGATGAGATCGCGGAACGGATCGTGATGAGTTCGCGGGACAGATCGTGATCAAGATCGTGAGACGGATTGTGATGAGATCGCGGGACGGATCGTGATGAGTTCACGGGACGGATCGTGATTGGATCGCGGGACGGATCGTGATGAGATCGCGGGACGCTCGGCCATTTGGATCGCGAAGATGTTCGTCTACACCAACCGCGTTTCTTAACGCTTCCCGCTTAGCGATCTACAAGGGTACGTAGATCCACTCTCCCTCTCGTAGATGCTCATCACCATGGATAGGTTTGCGTGTGCGTAGGAAAATTTTTGTTTCCCATGCGACGTTCCCCAACAGTGGCATCATGAGCTAGGTTGATGGTTCGATGAGATCTCGAGTAGAACACAAAAGGTTTGTGGGCGTTGATGCTTAGATTGCTTCCTCCCATGGTCGTATTTTGGTTCAGCGGGATTGTGAGATGAAGCGGCCCGGACCAACATTACTCGTACGCTTACGAGAGACCGGTTCCCTCGACGCAACTTGTTGCTTAGATGGCTTGCGGGTGACGGTTTCTCTCACTTTAGTTGGATCGGATCCGACAAAGGCGGTCCTTGAGAAGGTTGAAAAGCAATCTATGTATCACCGTTGTGGTTTATGCGTAGGTGAGAATCGTTCTTGCTAGATACCCGTAGTAGCCACGTAAAACATGCAACAACAATTAGAGGACGTCTAACTTGTTTTTGCAGGGTATGTTGTGATGTGATATGGCCAATTACATGATGAGATATATGTGATGTATGAGATGATCATGTGATGTATAGAATTTCACGACTTGCATGTCGTTGAATACGGCAACCGGCAGGAGCCATAGGGTTGTCTTTAATTATTGTATGACCTGCGTGTCAATCATTAAGCGCTATGTAATGCTTTACTTTATCGCTACGGTAGCAATAGTAGTAGAAGCATGTAGGGCGTGACAACCCCGATGGCGACACGTTGATGGAGATCAAGATGATGGAGATCATGGTGTCATGCCGGTGATGATGGAGATCAAAAGCACAAGATCATGGCCATATCATGTCACTTATGATTTGCATGTGATGTTAATCCTTTTATGCACCTTGTTTTGCTTAGGACGACGGTAGCATTATAAGGTGATCCTTCACTTAATTTCAAGATAAATTGTGTTCTCCCCGAGTGTGCACCATTGCGAAAGTTCGTCGTGTTGAGACACCACGTGATGATCGGGTGTGATAGACTCTACGTTCACATACAACGGGTGCAAGCCAGATTTGCACGCGCAGAACACTCGGGTTAAACTTGACGAGCCTAGCATGTACAGACATGGCCTCGGAACACGAGAGACTGAAAGGTCGAACATGAGTCATATAGTAGATATGATCAACATAATGATGTTCACCATTGCAGCCACCTCAACTCACGTGATGATCGGACTTGAGTTGGTGAATTTGGATCATGTATCACTCGAATGATCGGAGGGATGTCAATTTGAGTGGGAGTTCTTAAGTAATATGATTAATTGAACTCATTATCATGAACATAGTCAAAGTGTCTTTGCAAATTATGTTGTAGATTACTAGCTCGTGCTGTAGCTCCCTTGTATTTTTATATGTTCCTAGAGAAATAGAGTTGAAAGATGTTGGTAGCAATATTGCGGACTGGGTCCGTGATCTGAGGATTGTCCTCATTGCTGCACAGATGGCTTATGTCCTTAATGCACCGCTCGGTGCGCCACCCCCTCTAGCGTCGTCTATAGATGTTGTGAACATCTGACAGGCACGTTTCGATGACTACTTGATAGTTTAGTGCGTCATGCATTACGGCTTAGAATTGAGGCTCAGAAACGTTTTGAACGTCACAGAACATATGAGATGTTCTAGGAGCAGAGATTGTGATCTCAGGCTCGTGCCTGTGTTGCGAGATATGAGATCTCCAACAAGATTCTTTGCCTGTAAGATGAAGGAGAATAGCTCAATCGTTGAGCATGTACTCAGATTGTCTGGGTACTACAATCGCTTGAATCAAGTGGGAGTTGATCTTCCAGATAAGATAGTGATTGATATAGTTCTCCAAGTCACTGTCACTAAAGCTACTAGAACTTAGTGATGAACTATAATACACCAGGGATAGAAGTATTGATCCCTGAGCTGTTCGCGATGTTTGACACCGCGAAGGTAGAAATCAAGAAGGAGCGTCAAGTGTTGATGGTTAATCAAACCACTAGTTTCGAAAAGGGCAAGATCAAGGATGGAAACTTCATGGATAGCAAGTCAGTTGCTGCTCCAGTGAAGCAACCCAAAGTAGAACTCAAACTCGAGACTAAGTGCTTCTGTTATGAGGTGAGCGGTCGCTGAAGCGGAACAACCCTAGATACTTGGTAGATAAGAAGGCTGGCAACATTGATAGAAGTATATTTGATATACGAGTTACTAATGTGTACCTTGCTAGTACTCTTAGTAGCACCTGGGTATTGGATACCGGTTTGGTTGCTAAATGTGAGTAACTCGAAATAAAAGCTACGGAATAAACGGAGAACTAGCTAAGGGTGAGGTGACGATATGTGTTGGAAGTGTTTCCAAGGTTGATGTGATCAACATCGCACGCTCTCTCTACCTTCAGGATTAGTGACGAACCTAAATAAATGTTATTTGGTGTTTTGCGTTGAGCATGAACATGATTAGATCATGTTTATTGCAATACGATTATTCATTTAAGTTAGAGAATAATGGTTATTCTGTTTACATGAATAATACCTTCAATGGTCATGCACCCAGTGAGAATGGTTTGTTGAAATCTTGATCGTAGTATTACACATGTTCATAACATTGATGTCAAAAGACACAAAGTTAATAATGATAGTACCACACACTTATGGCACTGCCGCTAAATGTCATATTGGTATAAAGCGCATGTAGAAACTCCATGCTGATGGATATTTGGACTCATTCGATTTCGAATCGGTTGAGACATGCGAACCATGCCTCTTGGGCAAGATGACTAAAGGACCCCGTTGGATGGAGCGGGCAAGTGATTCATTGGAAATGATACATGTTGATGTATGCAATCTAGTGAGTCTTGTAGCGTGCAGTGGATATCGTTATTTTCTTACCTTCACTGATGATTTGAGTAGATATAGTGTATATTTACTTAATGAAACACAAGTCTGAATCGTTTGAAAGGTTCAAGCAAATTCAGAGTGAAGTTTAAAGATCATCGTGACAAAAAGATAAAAATGACTGCGATATGATCGTGGAGGTGAATATCTGAGTCACGAGTTTGGCATACAACTTAAGACAATGTGAAAGTTGTTTCACAACTAAACGCCACCTGGAACACCATAGTGTGATGGTGTGTCCGAACATCATAGTTATGCTCTATTGGACATGGTGCGTAATATGATGTCTCTTGTCGTTTTACTACTATAATTTTGGGGTTATGCATTAGAGACAACTACATTCACTTTAAATAGGGCACCATCTAAATCCGTTGAGATGACACCGTGTGAATTATGGTTTGATAGAAACCTAAGCTGTCATTTCTTAATGTTTGGGGCTGCGATGCTTGTGTGGAAAATGTTTTCACATAATAAGCTAGAACCCAAAGCGGACAAATGTATCTTCATAGAATACCCTAAGAACAGATGGGTATGCCTTCTATCTCAGATCCGAGTGCAAAGTAATTGTTGCTAGAACTGGGTCCTTTCTCGAGAAAAAGTTTCTCTTGAAAGAATTGAGTGGGAGGAAGATAGAACTTGATGAGGTTGTTAAACCTTTGTTTAACCAGAGAGTAGCGCAGCGCAGAAAGATGTTTCTGTGAAGCCTACGTTAGTTGAAGAGGAAGTTAATGATGATGATCATGAAGCTTCAGGATCAAGTTACTATCGAACTTCGTAGGTCGACAAGGATGTGTACTGCTCCTGAGCAGTACGACAACTCTATCTTGGAGGTCATGTTGTTGGACAACGATGAACCTACGAGCTATGGAGAAGCGATGATGGGCCCAGATTCCGACAAATGGTTGGAGGCCATGAAATCCGAGATAGGATCCATGTATTAAAACCAAGTGTAGACTTTGGTAGACTTGCTCATTGGACGGCAGGTCGTCGAGTACAAATGGATCTTTAAAATGAAGACAGACACTGATGGTGAATGTCACTATTTGTAAAGCTCGACTTGTTGCAAAGATGTTTGTGACAAGTTCAAGGAGTTGACTACGATGAGACTTTCTCATTCGTAGCGATGCTAAAAGTCTGTTGGAATTATGTTAGCAGTTGCTGTGTTTTCAATTATGAAATCTGGCAGATGGATGTCAAAACATCGTTTCCTTAATGGTTTACTTGAGGAAAGGTTGTATGTGATACAACCAGAAGGTTTTGTCAGGCCTAAGGATGCTAAAAGGTGTCCAAGCTTCGGTGATCCTTCCATGGACTGAAGCAAGCATCTCGGAGTTGGAATATACGCTTTGATGAGGTGATCAAAGTTTTGATGTTTATACAAAGTTTATGAGAAACTTGTATTTGCAATAAAGTGAGTGGGAGCACTATAGAATTTCTGATAAGTATATGTGGATGACATATTGTTGTTCAGAAATAATGTAGAGTTTCTGGAAAGCATAAAACGGTTATTTGGAAAGTGATTTTCAAAGGAAGACCTGGATAAAGCTACCTAATTGTTGAGCATCAAAATCTATAGAGATAGATCAAGATGCTTGATGAGACTTTCAATGAGTGCATACCTTCACAAGATTTTGAAAGAGTTCAAAATGTATCAGCCAGAGAAATAGTTCTCGTCTGATTTGTAAGGTGTGAAGTTGAGTGAGACTCAAAGCTCGACAACGGCAGAAGAAAGAGAAAGGACGAACGTCGTCCCCTGTGCCTTAGCCATAGGCTCTATATTATGCCATGTTGTGTACTGCACCTATGTGTGCCTTGCCATGAGTCTGTCAAGGGGTACAAGAGTGGTCCAGGAGTGGATCACTAGACAGCGGTCGGAATTATCCTTAGTAACCAGAGGACTAAGGAAATGTTTCTTGATTGTGGAGGTGATAAAGAGTTCGTCGTAAAGAGTTACGTCGATGCAAGCTTTAACACCTATCCGGATGACTAGTAGTAGCAATCTGGATACGTATAGTGGAGCAGCCATTTGGAAATAGTACCAAGTGGAGTGTGGTAGCAGTGTTTACGGTTTGACATAGAGATTTGCAAAGTACACACGGATCTGAATATCACAGACCCGTTGACTATAAGACCTCTCTCACATGCAAAGCATGATCGAGCCCCAAAACTCATTGGGTGTTAGATTCATAACAATGCGAATCACATGGTGATGTGAACTAGATTATTGACTCTAGTGCAAGTGGGAGACTGTTGGAAATATGCCCTAGAGGCAATAATAAATTAGTTATTATCATATTTCCTTGTTCATGATAATCGTTTATTATCCATGCTATAATTGTATTGATCGGAGACTTAAATGCATGTGTGGATACATAGACAAAACCATGTCCCTAGTATGCCTCTACTGGACTAGCTCGTTGATCAAAGGATGGTTAAGGTTTCCTAGCCATGGACATGAGATGTCATTTGATAACGGGATCACATCATTAGGAGAATGATGTGATGGATAAGACCCAAACTACAAACATAGCATATGATCGTGTCAGTTTATTGCTACTGTTTTCTGCATGTCAAGTATATGTTCCTA
The DNA here is from genome assembly GCA_022496015.1 of Hordeum marinum. Lineage (NCBI taxonomy): Eukaryota > Viridiplantae > Streptophyta > Magnoliopsida > Poales > Poaceae > Hordeum > Hordeum marinum. Next base: position 390,533,609 of record CM039676.1, on the reverse strand, counting down.
TGACCATGAGATCATGCAACTCACGGATATCGGAGGAGTGCCTTGTGTGTATCAAACGTCGCAACGTAACTGGGTGACTATAAAGGTGCTCTACAGGTATCTCCGATGGTGTCTGTTGAGTTGGCATGGATCGAGACTGGGATTTGTTACTCCGTGTAACGGAGAGGTATCTCGGGGCCCACTCGGTAATGCAACATCACAATAAGCCTTGCAAGCAATGTGACTAATTGTTAGTTGCGGGATCTTGTATTACGGAACGAGTAAAGAGACTTGCCGGTAACGAGGTTGAACTAGGTATGGAGATACCGACGATCGAATCTCGGGCAAGTAACATACCGAAGAACAAAGGGAACGATATACGGGATTAACTGAATCCTTGACATAGAGGTTCGACCGATAAAGATCTTCGTAGAATATGTAGGAACCAATGTGGACGTCCAGGTCCCGCCATTGGTTATTGACCGTAGAGGTGTCTCGGTCATGTCTACATAGTTCTCGAACCCGCAGGGTCTGCACACTTAAGGTTCGGTGACGTTTCGGTAGTGTAGAGTTATGTATGGTGGTGACCGAAGGTTGTTCGGAGTCCCCCTTTTAATAGTATTGGCTTTCCTATGGACTCAAAGTGATTTCTCGCAAAAGGTAAAATGTAGAGTCCTTTGCTTGAAGCTTTGCCAATCTATTTCCTTGCATCTTGAGGAATTCCACAATCCCTTTGCCAACCCATCATTGAACTTTTCCTAAAATGTGCTTAGTGGAAAATATTAGTTCAATGACATATATATTATTATTAATTACCAAAAAACCACCAAGGGAGCATATGTGCTTTCATCCATGCGCTGCGCTCTTTTTTTCACTATTTTCTTTTCAAGTCTTGCACGACTGGGCAAGCTCGTACGGTCTTGCTCATGTTTTTCTTTATTTTGTCGTTTTTCTTTCGTATTTTTTGCTTATTCATTGGTTCCTTTGTGTTCTGGTTTTCCCTTTGTTTCTTCACTATTTTATTGTGATTTACTGGTTTTTTCTTTGGTTTTATTTTGTTCCTTTTTTTCATATTTCCTTTCATCTTATTTTCTTTATTTTTCTTCGGGTTTTCGTATTTTTCCGAATTTTCTTAGTTTTATTTTGTTTTTCTTGGTTTTCCTTCCTTTCATCATGGGTTTTCATGGTTTTCTTCTTCATTTATGTTAGGTCTCTTATTATTTTTTATATTATTTTCTCCAACACATGTCTATAATTTTCATACACATTTGTATATTTTATGTATACATCAGGTATATTTTTTAAGGTAAAATATAATATTTAAATGAATATGTTTTTTCATACATGATCAATATTATTTAATACATGATCATATTATTTGAAAATTTATGTTTTTATGTTTAATTTTTTGTACACATTCTACATATTTTGTATATGGGACCGTTCAACCTTTTTCTCCAATATATTCTACAAAAAAATTCACAGTGAAATAAAAACGACAGCCGGGTTTTTTAATAGCGAAACAACAACAAATTGCAAGAAAAAAGAAGTTCCCCGAGCTTGTGAATGTGTGGGAGAGAACCAGTACTGGGCCGGCCCACGCAATGAAGAAATGAATAGGACCTCCCAAGATGCTCGTCGCATTTGCTTTCCTTTTTCACCCTAAAAGAAATTGTTTTACTTTTTTTCCTTTCATGTGTTTCTAAGCATGCACCCAATAGGTGAAATGTGATTTTTTTTTGCGGCCACCAAACAGAAAAAATGTGACCGTCATGAGGCGGCAAATCCTGTGCCTTTGCCAGGGCTGATATGCGAGTTCAGTGAGAACGTGCATCTAGCATAGTGGTAAAAGCCTCACGGAATGTTCAGTGTTTTTCTCGACTTTCCAACGCAATGCCCTTGGGTTCTCTCTATCCTTGGATCGAGTTCTCGTTTCACTGAGTTATGAGTTCCAAAGTAATAGGGAAATACATAACGAAGAAAGTGATATGTTTACTTCCGTTCCTTACTTCATTGTAATTCTTTTTTAGTTATAATATGTATGAACTGGTGGTTATATACATTCATAACCTTCGCTTGTTCAATTCAACTGTGAGTTTTTTTTTTTGAAAATGAGTGTTACCTCCGGCCTCTGCATCAATAAGATGCATATGACCCTTTTATTAAAAAAGCGTAGTCCAATAGTCTGGTGATACAACCAAGCTCTGAAGGAACTATCACAAATTGTAAAATAAAGCAAGGAAAGCCACAACCGGCAAAAAAAGCATAGATGCCTACTCATCTATCCTATTACTGGACCGCCATCCAAACCGGTTGTATATATCCCGCGCTACCATCTCCCATCGGGCAGACCCAGTAACCAAAGGCTCCCTGGCTTCCGTAGGAGTGAATAACGACCACGTACGAATCCACGCCGACGCCCTGAATAGTACCTGCAAGAAATGAATATGTGTCTTTCTGTTAAATGTCATGTCATTCCTACAGTTCCATATAGCCCAAAGCAGTGCACAGACCCCTATGCTTATATGTTTTGCTACATTGATATCCACTCCATTTAGCCATGTCCCAAATAACATGTCAACACTATCTGGAGGTTTAATATTGAAAGTAATTATAACTGTTTGCCATAAAAGTTTCGCTAGTGGGCAACGAAAGAATAGGTGTTCGATTGTCTCGTGATGATCACAAAAGCTACATCGCGTGCACCCCGGCCAATTACACTTTGCGAGGTTATCCTTAGTAAGAATCACTTTCTTGTGAACAAACCACATGAATATTTTGATTCTCAAAGGTACTTTGACCTTCCAGATATGGGTGGCTTTGGTCAGCGCCGTTGTATTTATGAGGTCAAGATACATGGATTTAACCGAGAATGTCCCAGCCTTAGAAAGTTGTCAAACAACCTTGTTTGCTTCTTCCGTTAGCTGCACATCCATAAGTCTTCTGACTAGATGTAGCCACTCCGCCCATCGATGACCTATCAAAGCACGCCTGAACTGGATGTTGAGCGGAGTGGACTGTAATACCGTGGCCACATATCTCTCCTTGTGTTGCACGATATTGTACAAGGTTGGATACTGCATGGCCAGAGGCGTGTTTCCCAACCACGTGTCTTTCCAAAACCGGGTTGTCTCCCCATTTCCAGTGATGAACTTCGTTCTATGGAAAAACTGAGGCTTGACCTTCATCAAACCTTTCCAGAAGGGGGAGTCAGTCGGCCTAGCCATGACTTGGGCCAAAGTTTTGTTGTGTAGGTATTTATTACGCAGAATTTGTACCCACATACCCTCAGTCTCCACCGATAATCTAAACAGCCACTTGCTGAGTAAACACCTGTTTTTGACCTCGAGGTTTTCGATTCCAAGTCCTCCCTGGTCTTTGGGTCGACATATAATGTCCCATCTAGTCAGTCTATATTTCTTCTTAATCTCATCACTCTGCCAAAAGAATCTTGATCGATAAAAATCTAATCTTTTCCGTACCCCTACTGGTACCTCAAAGAATGACAAGAGGAACATCGGCATACTCGTGAGTACAGAGTTAATCAAAATTAACCTTCCTCCGTAAGATAACAACTTGCCCTTCCAACAGCTTAGTTTCTTCTCAAATTGATCCTCTATTCTTTTTCATTCATGGTTTGACAATTTGCGATGATGAATCGGTATGCCCAGGTAGCTAAACGGCAAAGTACCCAATTCACATCCAAACAACTGTTTATAATTCTCTTGTTCCTCTTTGGCTCTCCCAAAACAAAACAATTCGCTCTTATTGAAATTTATTTTCAGACCTGACAGTTGTTCAAACAAACAGAGAATGAGTTTCATGTTTCTGGCTTTCGCTATATCATGCTCAATGAACAGAATGGTGTCATCTGCATATTGTAAAATTGACACCTCATCGTCAACTAAATGGGGCACCAATCCACCTATGAGGCCTTCCTGTTTAGCCCTCCCTATCAATACCGCAAGCATATCTGTGACCACATTGAATAGGATAGGGGACATGGGGTCTCCCTGTCGAAGCCCCTTTTGAGTTTGGAAGAAACGAACCATGTCGTCATTCACTTTAATCCCAACACTCCCTTTTTGTACGAAGGATTCGACTTGCTTTATCCATAGCTCGTCAAACCCCTTCATACGTAATGCTTGTTGAAGGAAAGGCCATTTAACTTTGTCGTATGCCTTCTCGAAGTCCACTTTGAAGATAACCCCATCTAGTTTATTCGAATGAATTTCATGAAGGGTTTCATGGAGCACAACCACCCCCTCCAGAATATTGCGATCATGCATAAACGCAGATTGGCTCGGTTGCACCACTTTATGTGCGATCTGCGTCAGCCTGTTTGTTCCAACTTTCGTGAATATTTTGAAGCTTACATTCAGTAAGCATATGGGTATGAATTGTTCAATCCACACCGCCCCTTCCTTCTTTGGCAACAGCGTGATCGTCCCAAAGTTAAGATGGTATAACTGCAAGTGCCCATTGAAAAGGTCACGAAACATTGGTAGAAGATCACCTTTGATAATACGCCAACATTTCTTATAGAATTCAGCTGGAAACCCATCCGGGCCGGGGGCCTTATTATTCTTCATTTGCGCAATAGCATCGAACACCTCTTTTTCCGTGAATGGCGCGGTTAGTATCTCATTCTCATCTGTTCCTAATTGAGGAATATCGCCGACAAATTGTTCATCCATGGTGACTGCACTGTCCTTCAGTGGGCCGAACAATTTCTTGTAATATTCGGAGATGTACAACTTTAGGCTATCTTGCCCAACAATTGTACCCTCGTCCTGTTCTAGCTTATAAATCTTCTTCTTTCTATGTTTTCCATTGGCGATGAGATGGAAAAATTGCGTATTATCATCTCCTTGTATTACTTGTCTCACTTTTGCTCATAGGGCCCATTTTAGCTCCTCTTCTCTAAGCATTTTCTTAAGTTCAAGTTCTGCCTCCGCTTTGGATGCTCTCTCATTATCATCCAACAACACGGACTCAGCCTTGATGTCAAGTCGATCTATACGCTCCATAAGCTTTTGCTTTTTGAGTCTATAAGCTCCGCTCTCATTCTTCGCCCAACCTCGAAGAAATTGTCTTAAATGACGAATCTTATTCTGCCATCTGTCAATATTGGAACCACCCCCATGGGTAGCCCCCATTCTCTCGCAACAAGATCTATGAAACCTTCTCTTTCGAACCATGCCAACTCAAAGGAAAACGCATCTTTGTTGCCCACATGAGTCGCCCCTCCAGAGTCCACAAATAGTGGTGTGTGATCCGAGATTACCCGCGGCAATGCTCGCACTGTTACACGTGGGAATTTCTATTCCCATTCTACACTGGTGAGGACTCTATCCAACTTCTCGAAGGTTTGGTTGGGTAACGAGTTGGCCCACGTGAATTTTTTGCCTATGAATTCTATCTCCTGCAGATCTAGGATTTCGATGATGGTATTGAACATTAATGACCATTTGCCATCAAAATTGTCATTATTCTTTTCATCTCTACGCCTGATAATATTGAAGTCACCACCCACTAGGATTGGTAACCTCTCGTTCCCACATATGTGAACAAGGTCTGCCAGGAAGTCCATTTTAAACTCTGGCTGCGCCGCCCCATATATGGCCACTAACGCCCACAAAAACCCATCCTCTTTGGACTGTACTCTGAACTTGACTGCAAAGTCCCCTAAATACACGGTCCATACTTCCAGGGTCTCGCAACGCACCCCAAGTAAGATCCCTCCAGACCTTCCTCTTGGGGGTAAGCAATGCCAGTCAAAATTAGCACCTCCCGAAATCGTGTTAAGAAACTGGGAAGTGAAGTTATCTTTGCCCGTTTCCAATACAGCTATGAAATCGAGCTTATGTTCGATCGTTGCTTTTGCAAGAAATCTCCTTTTAGCCAAGTCTCCAAGACCTCTGCTATTCCAGAATATGCCTCTCATATTTTGTCGTGGAATTTCTTTGCAGTCTTAAATCTCACACTCCGTCGTACCGCTGACACCGGATAAACTTTCCTCTTCCAAGATCTTTTTGGTCGCTCAATAATCGCATCCTGGTCCACATAACCAGATGCTGCAAGAGAGTTCCCATCAAGTTCCGGTGGGGCCACATACCCCTCCGTATGTTCTCTTCATCCTCAACTATTAGTGATGTAGGAACAAGATCCTCACATAGACGTTCCATGTCGTCCATACGTAGGTCATTTATCTCATCACCGTTCAAAGGTTTAACAGATGCAATCTTACGTAGCATGAACATGGCTCTTTCAGCTTCTAAGTCTAAAAGATTATTTATAGAGTTGGACATCTCTTTAGCATTGCTACCCAACGAGACTCCTAACAAGTTTGCATTCGAGACAATATCTATATCGGCAAAGTGTAAAATAGAGCATGCCGTATTAACTTTCATACCTGTGGTGGACTCGATGTCGCGCAACTTCGCCGCCCTCATGGCACGGCCCATCAGTAAGTCATCAGCGTCTGACTGCTCCTAGAGACGACTACTTGACCGCCTATCGCCAGTTGCTGGGTCCTGGATACCTCAGAAGTCAACCACCTCCGCTGTTGACGGCTCGTCGCGCAAGGGGCCTCCTGCCCCTAGCCAGACCGTGTGGCCGACCGTCACCCCTTCCGGTCCAGGAATGTCGGCAACCGTTGTGACAGCCGGTTTCGATGCGCCGTTGTCCGTGACGCGGACCTCCACCGAGTGCTCCTTAACTGATGTGCCGGCCTGCTCTGCCGGTCCACCAGCAGCCGCGCGGGCACCTGCCCCATTAGCCGTGAGGCAGACCTCCGACGAGCGCTCCTCAACAGCCGTGTCGGCTTGCACCGACGATCCACGAGCAGCCACGCATGCACCTGTCACCGGCCCCACGCAAGAGTGGCGGGAAGCAGCGCATGGAACCGATCGCGACCGACCCCCAAGCGACCGCTCCTTGGTCGTCTTGGAGTCTGCTCCCGTAAAGGCTGGGCATGGGCGCACCGGAGTCTTGCTGCGAGCGGACATGGCCTGACCCGACCCCGGTCTTGGAGATACCTCTCCTCCGGCCGCAAGCTGAACCTGGCTGGGATCCGGCGTTGTGACGGAGCCCCCCTCTGGTGCCTTAGCAGAAAACAGAAGAGGGGAAACCGGTGGTGATATAGGCCCCGCAGGTGATAGTGGCGGCAACTCGCGTTCCATCGGGTCATCGCTATCAACTCTGGAACCCCACAACTTGCTTGGGGCCGAACAAGCGCCAAATGAACCAAAGTGCAACTGACGTGTGACAAAGGGACTGCGTGGCTGGTCACTATCATCTGCCGTGGACGATCTGTCGGCTGGTGGAGCAGCATCCGTACCCTTCTGGGCACTCCTCGGTCCCTTGTTATGCGGCTGTCCGTCACCCCCATTTCCCTCATCAGTGTCCATATCAACCTGCCTTGCCAAGTCTTGGAACTCAGCATTCTCCTCGATCTCAATATCTAGCGTATATGCCTTACCATCATAAACCCATCTGATCGAGTCTGGTATATGCTCAACACTGATAACACTTATGAACACACGAGCCACCCCATTGGCCCGTGTAAAAGGCATGTCGACCTTCTCCGTTTTACCAACCAACGAGCCTAGGCTCCACATGATCCGTACGTCATCAAGTGCCACCTGTGGTGCTCCTGTAAGTTGTATCCAGAGATTAGGTAAAGGACTGCCAACTGGCTCTTGGCGTGTCCACGGTTCAAACTCAAGCACACATGGGCTGTTAGGAACCTTGCTCATTCCAAAAGTCAAAAGATGCCCTAGATCCTCCTTTGTGGGAAAATCCATCCTGAATACCTGATCCTCTAGACTTACCAGGTCCCACTGGAATGGTGCGGGTACCAACTCTCTTAGGCGTTGCAGCACTTGTTCCGATGTCAACCTTCCGCGAGTAACGCGAACAACCCTAGTATGGGAACTATCCGGAATGGGCGTCGTCGAAGATGACCTGGGTGACTCAAAGAACATTAATTCCTGACAACAAACACTGTAGATGTTAACCACAGGCTTAGCCCCCAGAAGAAACGGGCAACCCCCAGTGTCATGCTTAGGCTTTCTGTAGAGGTCGCACAACTCGACCTTGCACTCTGCTGCAAAGTGTCCCGGACCACCGCACTGGTAACACGGCATCTTTTCTTTTTTCCTAGCCCATTTGGTAGTTTTCTCACCTTCGGCTTTGTCTAACACCTCAGTCTCATTAGGCGCATCAATGGTGAGGGGTGTGCTGGTGTTGGCTATTGAGAACCGAGGCATTAGCAGGGGTTGCAAGTGCACATTGCGTGTGATGCAAAAGCCACATTTGCCGCCTCGGCTCTTTACAATTGGTAATGGGCGGGTTATGGTATTCTTGTCTGACTGGTGGATTTAGGGGTCGACGACGCCCGAGATTGCCCTGGACATAGTTCTTGCGGTGCCACTCGTTGCCCATTCTAGCTATTTTTAGCGCGATGGGCTCCTACTCAACAAGTGGATTGGGCAGATTGAAGGTAGGTCCTTTCTCGCTCGCGATGATTGCCTAGTTCTACTTCTTGTGCATGAGGATTCATAGGCAGGCTCATGCAATGTCTGATGCGCCCGATGCCTTCCATTGGATTGGGACGGATTCGAGCCCGTACTCGACGAAGACGGCATATCACATGTTCTTCTATGGCCTCTCTAGCATACTCGACGCGAGCGAGGTGTGAGCATTTAGTTCTCCCTTGTAACTTATTTTTTAATTGGCTTGTGTTGATGAACAGATGTTGGACCTGTGACGACTCCTCGCAAGAGGATTACTTCATCAGTCTTGCTACCCTTTTTGTCTTCAAGAGACAGAGACCATTGCTCACATCCTTGATCTTTGTCCAATGTTCTTTTGTCGGGGAAGGCTAGTTCAATATTCTGCAATCCAGAGGATGGGAGGCTTTCACCCCTTCTCCGCATGATTGTCTGGTGGATTGGTGGACCGCGACAAGTGGCGTTGGACTGACTCGCAGTCGCATGAAGGAGCTTACTTCCCACTTCATCCTAAGCATGTACTCGGCCTAGAGGGAAAGAAATCGGTTGGTCTTCGACAATATATCTGTGTTGGTGTGCAACATAGCAACTAGAATTGACTGCAATTGGAGGCCGTGGCTTCTTGCGTGGTGTCTCAAGCACACCGAGCGTCGAGTTGTGGGTGTGCGGGAGTAGTTTCGTTCTTAGTTTTTCGGTGGATTAGTGGCCATGTGTTTCGGCCTTTGACTTTTGGCAGCTCCTCTGTATAATGGTGCTACCTTAAAAATGTCATGTAGGATAAATGTTGATGTGAAGGATAGAGAAATCATAAGATAAGGCTTGTCTTCTCTTATCTAAGAGACGATCTCTTAGCACAATATGTATCATCATGTTTTTAGGAGTAATTAGTTTTTTAAGATAAGGCTAAGGAATAACCCATTATAGACATATTTTCTTGTCATTTCTAAATTACATGTAAGGATTAAGATAAGACTGCTTTGTCAACTCTTGAAAACCGTTTCGTTGGAATCGCCTCGCACGCACATGCGATTCCAAGCCGATCTCTCTGCCTCCTCTCTATGCCGGCGAGGCTGTGGGTCCTCGGCCCCTCCGGCTGCCGCTCCGGCACCGTGAGGGACCGGGGACCCTAGCGACTTTGCTCCGGCGACTAGATATGATAGGTTTAGTTTTTCTCAGAGGTGTTGCATCAGTGGTGAGATCAACGCCGCATCACAATAAGATGGCTCTGCTTCTTCCCCACTCCATTGGTGCTTCAATCGGTGTCGTCAGAAAGCAAGTAGCCCGTGTGTCTCGTCGGACTTCGATTTCGTCGATATTAGGTTGTGTTGGCTGGAGTTTGGCGTCCTCTTGGGCAACTATGCCAGTTTGTGCAGAGTATGTGGGTGTCTTGGAGTGTGGTGTGCGGATGATGGCTTGCGAGGACGCTTTTCTTCTCCGACCATGTTAGATGAAGATGACGACGTCGGGATCTGCCAGACTTGGAGATGATCTCTGGCAGTCTTGGAGATGATCTCTGGCTGACGTGCCCCAAAGACTCAGTTTCGTCATCTTCGACGGGCCGTTTAATCGTCTCACAAAGCATCATGGTCTGCAATGAAGTTTTTCTAGATTTTCGTGTGAAGGCTGCTCATCTCTTCCTCCGGCGGTGCAACGGCCGTCGACACATGATGATTAGGTTGTGCACATGGATCTTCGATGGTCAAGATGTCAATTTTATATTTCTGAGCTCTCTTGTGCAAATCTCCAAGACACTTGGCGCTTTATTTGTCTCTTCGAGTGACCATGTATGTATCCATTATTATTTGTTTGTTTAATGGACATGTGGTATTTCTCAAAAAAAAAAAAACTAGTGTACATGCCCTTAGTTTTGTACCGTTCTTCCCATCTCAATGCAACAACATGCCATTAAAAAAACTGGGTATTGCACTAAACTTGGCACATATGATGTATGCATGGACATAGATGAATTGGTGTCTATATACATGTGCATGAGTTCGTGCCGTATGCTGCCACATTTATGTTACAAGCGTGCAGGGAATATGCCATCCAAGAGTAGGGTGTTACTTTTCTAATATTTTGCAACACATCCAAGGTGAAACTACAAACAAAAGTCGTCAAAGAAAAACACATTTCCAATGTGGGCAAGCTACAAAAACCCGCTAAAGAAAGTTTGCAGATAACATAGTTCGATGCCCTCCTATTCGAAGGGGTACCAAGGCTACTAGAATGAGTAGCAATTGAAGTTTATAGGGCGTCGTCACGAGGATGGAGGCCTGGTATACTTCCAATTGGTGGCTAAACCCTGGAAGCTTTACTTGTTTGCCGGTTATCTTGCCGCTCCCAGTTTCGGTAGCTTTTCTATTTTGCTCTTCTGGCTCAACGTGGTTTTAGCTATGATAGTTTGTTAGTTTAGCCTTTCTTGCTAGGTGCATCCCCTTCAGCTTATCCGGTATGTCTATGAAGTCTTAATGCTGTTTGTGGGGGGTTTCAGCCTGAGACTGTCTCTATAAGTTTGAATCTTACATAAGTCAGGTCTTGATGCTTGGGTTCTTCGTAACCCAAAATCGTAAAGTGATGCAAGTGAATTTGCTCTAATTGTTTTTTGGTCTTTTGTGTCAGGTAGTTCAGGTTGCTCGCTTGTAAAAACAAACCTTTATTTCTTTAAATGAAATTGGATAGGGCTCTTTTGATACAAAAAACATGAAGGGATACTAGTCTATGATCTCAAAGTGCGGAAGTTATTTTTTGAAAAGGAGGTTGAAAACCCCATCCTATACATTTAAGGATGTGCATTGTCGTCGATGCCACCACGACGACGCCAGGCAGGGACACCACTTGGGCACGTCCATCCATACGCGTCTATCACTGAGATTTCACTGCGCCACGCCACCGAGACCCGTAAATAATCTATACGGTAGATGCAACACCACACCCTCTATTGGCCCCTCCATATAGCACCTGCTCCAAAACGATGCCCACAGGATGACAAACAACACCAATGGCACTGCCATCATCTGATCCGAAAGATCCAGATCCAAGTCCCCTACTCCCCACGGAGCACCCCGAGCGAGGTGACGCAGACCGCAACCACGATGTCTTGACGAGGAAAAGACGTCAAAGATGTCGTCATCGCCCGCCATGATCAAAGCTGACACGATTTTCATCGGCATTCACGTCACTCCGACACTGCAACTGACCGGATCCATGCGTAGCCATGCCGTGAAGACGCCCACGTCATCGTGTAATGCCTATAGAGAACCTCCAGCCGCCCATCACAGATCCCTCCACGCGCTGCCGGCCGACCAAGGGCCACATCGCGACGCATCTGAACGGGGATCAAAACGTGGAAGATAAAAACTCTTGACAAGTAGTTAATTTAGGCTCATTTCTCAGACATAATTTTTGTATTTAAAAAATCGGCGAACGCTTACCTAATGCAAAATATCGACACGAATCTTCACGTAAGATTAAAGATATATGACTTAGATGTGCAATTTATGTCACACTAGATATGTTTTATTAAAACAGTTCTGTAAATAATAATACCAACGGGAAATATCATTCCCGCAAGAAGAGTAATGGTATATCTATAAAAGTTTTTGTAGATTGAAATTACGGGTTGAGGTGCTTGACTCATGATTAATCCGTGGATCTATTCCGTCGCTGTTTTTCCGTGAGTCAAGCAATCAGAGACAACCGGACAAGTGGCCTTTCAAGAGATCCACTCCATGGACATTATTTTCACAAACAGAGGACCTTCATAATGAACATCTCTGTTTTGCCTCCCGTCGGCGAAGCAGAAGGTGAGCACGCAGCGGCCGCTTCATGACAGTGAAGAACCCGAAGTGCGGCTGGAGATCGATGGCGAGCTCCCCCTCCGCATCCCTCCACTCGAACTCCCTTACGAGGTTGGCCGTGAAGTAGCCGAGGTGCAGGATGGCAAGGCGCATGCCGGGGCACATCCGCCGGCCGGCACCGAACGGCATCATCCTCATCTCCCCTGCGCTCCCGGCCGCCGCCAACAGGCTCACGCTTTTCCTCCCACCAATGGCCAAGAACCGCTCTGGTTTGAACTCATCTGGGTCAGCCCACACCTTCCCGTCACGCGCGAGTCTGCTCGGCGGGAAGGCCACCACTGTGCCCGGCGGCACACGCCGGCCATTAACGACGACGTGGTCTCCTTCCTTCACCTTGTCAACAGAAAGAGGGATGGGTTAATGCAATACAATAGGTGAGCTCGATTGATTAATTAAGTCCACTGCAATTTTCCTTGTCTACCTGTCTAGACACCGCGGACACTGGGGGATGCAGCCGGAGCGACTCCATGACGACGGCATTCAGGTACTCCAGCTTCCCGACGGCCTCCTCACTTACCTCCTCGGCGTCCGCGTCCACGGCAGTGTAGATCTCTCTCCTGATGGCGTCCTGCATATCCGGACGCTTCACCAGGTTCGCCATGATCCACTGCAGCTCCGCGGCTACGGTGTCTGTTCCGGCACCAGCGAACTCGGAGCACAAGCCCACAAGTTCCCCGTCCGTGAGCCTCCGCTGTCGCCTGCGCATGCCAACGGAGGAGACATGGCTGTGCTCGTCCGGAACCCGGAGGTCGACGAGAGTGTCCACGTACGCCGGTGGCTCGCCGGCGTGCTGATGCCGTGCACGACGGGCATCGATGAGCGGCAGGTACGTCTCCTCCTGCTGCCGCCGCAGAGTGACTAGCCTGCTCCACCGATGGCGGTAGATGATCCTGGCCACTAGGCTTGGGAGCTTCATCAAGATGGCCGTATACGGAGCGAGTAGGACGATCTCGTTCTGGGCGTGCACCATGACGTGGACGAGTCCCGCGTCGACGCCGTTGCCGAAGCACATGGCAACGAGCAGGCGGAACAAGGCGGAGCGGATGCTCTCCGCCGCGAGGACTAGGCCGCCGGGGTTGGAACCGCACTGCTGGCTGAGGTCCGCCACGAGGCCACGGAGCGCCTGGCGGCGCGCGGCCGCGTAGCGGTGGAGCCGCATCGGGTAGAGGACGCCGGAGGTGAGGTTGCGGCGCATGGCACGCCAGAGAGGGCCGTAGGGCGCCGAGTTCAGGTTCTCGTAGCGTCCGCGCGAGAGGAGGCTCGCCAGGGCGGACGGCGGACGGTCGGAGAAGGCGCCCCCGGCGCTGCCACGGACGAGAAGGCAGTGCGCGGTGACGAGGTCGCTTGAGACGACAGTTTGCCGCAAGAGCGTCCGCGCGATAGCCGACGTGACCGTGTACAAGCGGACAACCAGTGCGACGAGGAGGAGCGTCAAAGGGAGCAGCATGGGGAGTGTTTCTTGCATGGCTGTGAGAATGGCTACGACGTACTTTCACTTGTCTCTGGGTTTGTGGGGTTCGAGCTATCAAAGGCGAAGGGAATTTATAGATGCAAAACCTACCGGAGGTTTTCGGGCATACCAAGACATGGATGCAAGTTGGATGCAAAACCTACCGGAGGTTTTCGATCCTCTGTCAAAGGCCGATTGGATGCAAGTTGGATGAGTGGTGGACGAGGCATGGCTGCATGCAAGCTGCCCATCATCACACGTGAAAGTTTCCAAATTCTAAAGCATCCACGGCCGGGGCATCAAACTCCATACGTCCATTTTTTTCTTTCTTTTTTTCGTATTTGATTTGCATGCCCCCTGTAGATTTGACTCGGAACCATTGTCAGTCTTTTTTGCGTTCAAATGCACTTGGCTTCCATCTCCACGCGACATTTCTCTGCCACCCTTTCGTCCATTGCAGAAAACTTCTCACTGTTGCCTCCCGTAGAAGTCTGGTCCGTGTCAGTCCCCATGTGACTAATCATCCTCTCAGCGGAAGCAATTCAATACTGACGCCCGGTCAGTGACCGATAAAAAAAAACCCAACCCATACAATTATCTCAAACGGGCCTCAAGCATCTCAACTGACTTGAACCCCCATATTAAACCCAAATGTAGGGCGTATATAGGAATGTCGAAATGTGTCCGTCACGTCGGACTCGATATGCCTACATCATCATAAACTACACCAAAGCCAACAACTTTGCTCCGGACCCAACTTTCCTGGATGATCCATGGTTTTGTCGCCATTTTCGCATGGGCAAACCATTATTTTTGTGCATTATGGAGGGATTGGAGGCACACAACAATTACTTCAAGCTCACACGGGATTGCTGCAGCCAACTTTCTTTCTATGCCAAGCAGAAATGAGAGCCTTCTCTTAGGATGCTTGCACTTGGTACTGCCGCAGATGTCGTTGGTGAGATGGTCCAGATGTTGGAGAGCACATGCCTGAAGACTATTGTCAAGTTTACCTGCCCTGTGGTGTAGATGTTTGGAGCAGAGTATCTGAGAGAACTGAATGTGCAGGACAGAGAAAAGTTGTTGGCTATCGGAGAGGCCAGAGGGTTATCAAGAATGCTCGAATCAATTGATTGCATTCATTGGCAATGGAAAAAGTGCCACAATGGTTTGCGGGAAATTTATCAAGGTCACACCAAAGAGGCCATCATCATACTTGAAGCGGTGACATCACTTGACTTACGGAGTTTACATGCTTTCTTTGGAATGTCGGGTTCTCACAACGACATCAAGGTGCTTCAACTATCTCACGTGTTCAGGATGCTTTGTAATGGGGAATCACTGTCGTGCAACTACACTGTCAAGAAGTGTGACTACAATATGAAATACTATCTTACCGATGGCATCTATCCTCAATGGACGACATTCATGAAGACCATATCCAAACCACAAGGCAATAAACAAAGCCACTTTGCAACAATGCAAGAAGCAACTAGGAAGGATGTGGAGCGGAGTGCTTCAAGCTCGTTGGGGAATTATTTGTGAAGTTGCAATGATGTGGTAATCAGAAACTTTGTGGCAGTTGATGACATGTTGTGTTATTTTTCACAATATGATTGTCTAGGATGAGGGTGATGGTGTAACCCAAACCAATGATTTGGAAGCACCTGGAGAACAAGTTCAAATTTCGAAAGATCAATATCGAAATGAGCTTATGAACTTTCTACAGAGGCATCAGAATGTTTGAGATCAATGGGTGCACGAGCAGCTATTCACTGAACTTGTGGAGCATATGTGGACCTACAATGAAAACTAGAGAGCTAATGTTTGAGTTATGCACTTAAAATAAATTTATGTAAGAACTATGTATTTTTGCCACCAACATTTATTATTTACCGTACGACATTGGCGTGTATGATGGACATGCATGGATTTTAGAGTCCGGATTTGATGTATGTGGCTGCCCGACACGAGATATAAGGGACGGTACGGATGCGTCCGTGGGCACATAATTATATGTGTTGCCAAGAAAAACCTAGATTGTTGATGGTATCTAGATGAGTATATTGGCGCGAGTAATTAGATAATTTCTCATCGAGTGCGACATAGGCTTGCAGCGATTGGTATTTATTCAATGATGAAATTCTTCATTCACGCTGAACGATGTGAAATCTTCTTCCATTGAATGGATTCTAATCATTGCGGCTTCGATATGAAGGAAATGTTAGTTGCCATGAATAGTGGTTTACCCAATCGAGAAACTGGGTTGCTGGGCATGGAACACTGATAAAAAATAATATATTGTTGAGGGCGGTGATTTTTGGACTTAGTTCTAAACATGGGCATGATCACAAATCAGTTGATCTAAATGAAGAACAATGTATTACTTGAGGATGTATAGTTTACTTTGTTGGGGATGTGGAACGTTACCCCAAATCAATTGATATGGGTGAACAACGCTAGTTTGTAATTACTTCACACTGAAATTTAAATTAGAACATTGTCAATAAGTAGCATTTTCAACAATCTAGAGTAGCCAAAGCTGCAAGTATACCAACTTGGTAGCAACAAGCAGAACATTTATCATTTGTGTTCTGATGGACACTGATTGAAGTCCACGAAGAGATCGTCTCGTCGATATCAGGCAACTGCCTGGATGCCCTCGAATGTGGTCGTTTCCCTCTCTTCAGACATAAACGGTGCTACTAATCTTACTGGACACCGGCTCAAGAAAAATCTTGCAGGACACAAACAGTGATCCTGATGAACTAATGACCACATCAGCCAAAAATATGCAATGAACTGTGGAGTTGAATAATGACCTTGGCAAGAGCCATAGGGTACTCCACATAGTTGTAGGCTTCTTGGGCTATCTAAACGGTTTCATTTTTTATGCCAAAAAATTGTATAGATTCATAACAGACGGAATGCTTGTCAAGATGTGTGAAGAAATACCATAGACCAACATATACACATTCGCTATAAAGAGAAAAACCGTGAAAATGCACTAAGAAAAAACAATCAGGAATTTGGGGCCCACATGTGGGAAGGTGAAAAAAAAATCCCTTTTCACTTCTTCGTCCCGCATCAGACCAGACTTCTTGCGCCACGGGCTTGCCCATCCCGCCCAACCGCCAAACTCATGCAAGATCAGGGATCTCATTAGTGGCAGTAGTACGTTCGTGCAGGATCAAACAGAAGTCCTAGGTGGGTACGTGGTTTCCTGATCATCAGCCATGACATGTGTAGAATTGTATTGAACAATAATTGATGATGATATTGTGCCGATTACAAGAGGTATATATAAGGAGCTAGCCGTACCGACCTAGCCCTATTACAAACCAAGTAGGACTCTCAATTCTATTACAAGTTGTATTCTGACATCCCGCAGTGTCAACGGTAGGCTCAGTGACGTTGAGACTGAAACGGATGTCTTGAAACGGAGTAGTCGCCAGGCCTTTAGTAAAGATATCAGTAAACTGAGCAGAAGAAGACACGTGGAGAACGCGAACTTGACCGAGAGCCACTTTCTTGCGAACAAAATGAATGTCGATCTCAATATGCTTGGTGCGACGGTGTTGAACTGGATTCCCTGACATGTAGACAACTGAAATATTATCATAGTAAACAATGGTTGCTTGCTCAATAGGACGGTGCATCTCTGACAGCAACTGACACAACCAAACCGTTTCAGCAACCGCATGAGCCACATCGCGGTACTCAGCTTCAGCAGACGAGCGAGAGACCGTAACCTGCCTTTTTGAAGACCAAGAAACCAAATTGTTACCAAGAAAAACACAAAATCTGGATGTGGACCTACGAGTATCTGGACAACCAGCCCAGTGTGCATCAGAGTAAGCTGTCAAGGAGGTGGGAGAGGATTTGTTGATATGAAGGCCTAAGTCTAGTGTGCCTTTGAGATACCGAAGAATACATTTAACATGGTTATAGTGTGGAATACGAGGATCATGCATGTATAAACAAGCTTGTTGGACAACAAAATAAATTTCAGGACGAGTGAGAGTGAGATACTGAAGTGCACCGGTGAGACTACGATAAAGAGAAGGATCAAAGAAGGATCACCGTCGGCAGAGAGTTTGGAACCTGGATCAATAGGGGTACGGGAAGTTTGACAATCAAGCATACCAGCACGAGAAAGAAGATCGAGAGTGTACTGACGTTGAGACAAGAAAATACCAGAGGAGTCGCGGAGAACAACAATATCTAAGAAGTGGTGAAGAAGACCTAAATCTGCCATAGAGAATTCATTGTGAAGAAGAGAAATAATATGATCCAAAGTGTGTTGTGAGGAAGCTGTGAGAATAATATCATCAACATACAGAAGAGGGTAAGCAGTGTTGGTGTTGTGATGATAGGTGAAGAGGGAAGTGTCAGAACAAGAAGGAGTAAAACCTATGGTTTGAGCATAAGTAGAAAATCGTTGGAACCAGACACATGGTGCTTGTTTGAGACCATAAAAAGATTTTTGAAGAATACAAACATGATTAGGATAGGAGGAATGTTTGAAGCCAAGAGGTTGTTGGCAATAAACTGTTTCTTGAAGAGAGTCATGAAGAAAAGCATTCTTGACATCTAATTGATGAATTGGCCAGGAGGAAGAGACATCGATGCTAAGAACAGTGCGAATAGTGCTGGGCTTGACAACTGGAGAGAAAGTCTCATCATAATCGAGGCCATGTTGCTGCCTTATAATGTGCAAGACTTCCATCAAAATTAAATTTATGGCGTAAAATCCATTTGCCCGAGACGATATTTGTATTGGAAGGACGAGGAACATGTGTTATTCTGAAGAAGGGCATCATATTCATCTTTCATAGCTGCGGCCCAATTAGGATCTAGGAGAGCTGATTTGTAAGATTTGGGTAGAGAGGAAGAAGATGGAGACACGTGAAGATTGAGACGATCTTTTGCAGGTAAACGAAACCCGGACTTGGCACATGTGCACATGGTATGATCGTTAGTAAGATCTGGGATGAAAATAGCATTAGTAGGGGGGGTGACGGGGTCAACGGGGGTGACGCATCCGGCGCAGCGAAGGAAGTGGACGCGGGAGTTGGCAGTGGCGAAGATGGTGGCGGCAGCGGAGATGGCGGTAGGTCTGCCGCGACGGAGGTGGGCACTGCAGGATCCGCTGCTGCGGTAGAGAGTTCGGCCGGTTGCTTCGCAGGGGTCGGCGGGTGAACGAACGGAAGATGATTGCGACGAGAGGGACTAGGAGACGTCGTGGGTGAGTTGGAATCTGGATGGTGACGCTCGGAAAAGGGAAAAATATTTTCAGCGAAAGTGACATGACGAGACACATGAACGCGACCAGTAACAAGATCGAGACAACGATAACCGTTGTGCTCGTCAGAGAAACCTAGATGGACACACGGGGTAGAGCGCGGGGAAAGTTTGTTAGGAGAAGTGGAGAAGGAGGTTGGGAAACAAAGACAACCGAAGACGCGAACATCGGAGTAATTTGGATGTGAGAGAAATAAGGAGAAGAAAGGTGTAGTTTGGGGGTTAACTTTAGACGGACGAATATTGAGTAAGTATGTGGCCATGTGGAGGGCTTCAGCCCAGAACTTTGGAGGCATAGAAGATTGAACAAGGAGAGTGCGAGTGATGTTGTTAAGAGTACAAAGAGAATGCTCGGCTTTGCCGTTTTGAGGGGAGGTATAAGGACAAGAGAATCGCAAAAGAATTCCATATTGGAGAAAGAAATTTCGATTTTAAAAGTTTTCAAATTCACGACCATTATCACATTGTACGAATCTTATAGGGAGGAAAAAGTGAACGGAGGACATAGCGCTGAAAGTTGAGGAAGATATTGTAAACGCCGGATTTTTTCCGTAAAGGAAAAGTCCAAACATAATGAGTGAAATCATCAAGAATCACGAGATAATACTTAAAACCAGATACACTTTCTATTGGTGATGTCCAGAGATCACAATGAAGTAATTCAAAAGGAAAACTACTAGAGGATTGAGAGGAGCTAAAGGGAAGACGAACATGTTTGCCCAAGTGACATGAATGACACATAGAAGAATTGTGAGAATCTCGATTACAAGTTATTGAAAATTCACTAAGAAGGGTGGATAACACATTTTTATTGGGATGGCCGAGACCTTGGTGCCATAGATCAACAGAGGCCATCATGGATGTTGGAGGAGCAGCGGCTGGAACATCGTGGAGAGTGTATAAATCACCGGAGCTATTGAATCGAGCGATCTCGGCCTTGGTCAGATAGTCCTTCACAGACAAACCAAAGGGGTCAAACTCGACAGAAACATAATTATCAGTGGTGAATTGGCGAACATAACTCAGATTTTTAATAAGAGCAAGAGCTACAAGAACATCATGAAGAAGCAAAAGTTTAAGTGGGGATGGGATTTGAGCCTAACCGACACAGTAAATAGGAATAGAAGATCCATCACCGAGAGTAATGGAGGAAAAAGGCAAAGGTGTGCAAGAGGAAAGTAAGTTACTTGATGCAGACATATGACTAGAAGCACCAGAGTCGAAAATCCAATCTGTACCCGAGTTCCCTTGTGCAGCAAAGTTGTTCATGGCTTGTAGAAAAGCAGCTTAGTCCCAGCTCGGAGTTGAAGTAGAGGACGGTGTAGTCATGAGAGCTTGTGGGTGTGATGGCGTCGACAGTAGGGCCAACATCGACGTAAAGAGAGAGCCACCATCATTGTACTGCTGCATGTAGGGGGCGGTGGAGCGCCATAGGATGCATAAGGGCTGACGTTGTAGATTGGTGACGCGAAGGAGGGAGCAGCATGGTACACGACCGTCGGCTGTCGGGGCGTGAGGACGGGCGCGCCGGTGTGAGGGCGTGCATCGGGCTGCCAGCCACCGGTATAGGCAGGCGGAGCACCATATGGCATAGGAGCGGACCAAGGCATAGGCCATGACTAGACTAGCCCTGTCCACGGATCAGGGGATGGGCGCCATCCGGGCGGTGATGGTGGTGCAGTTTGTGAAGCCGGGGGCGGTGGTGGTGCAGTTGGTGGAGCCGGGGGCGGAGCCGGGGCGGGCACCATGCGGAACGGCGGCGGCCGAGGGTTTTTACCCCGGTAGTTGGGACTTGGACGCTAGTCGGATGTTGGAGGAGGTGATGTTGGAGGAGGCGGTGCCGGTGTTGGCGCAGGCGGGCGAGGAGATGTAGTGAAGACCTGAGGACGGGACTCCTTTGTAGCGAGGGCACGATCGGCCCACTGGAGCATCGAGCGAACCTCGGCGAAGGAGGGATGCAGACGCATCATAGGGATGAAGGAGGGACGCGGACGCATCATATGGATGAAGGAGGCCTGCTTCTCGAACCGCTTGCTAAGGCCGACAAGGAGGGCGTTGATGAGCTGGCAATCGTCGATCGGATCACCGAGTTTGCGAAGTTCATCCGCAGTCGTCTTGAGGCGCTGGCAGTAGGCGCCGACGGGTGCATCACCTTGCACCGTGTTCTGAAGCTCGGTGTGGAGACTATTGGCACGAGCGTCGACGTTGTCCTGGAAGAGCCGGCGAAGGGCCGCCCATAGATCGACGGCGGAGGCTCCGTCGCGGTGGACAAGATTGAAGATCTCCGTGGAGACTCGCATGTAGATCCATTGAATAATGGTGAGATCATCCTTGACCCATTGCGAATCATGAAAAAGTTGAGGAAGAGAGGCGTCGACGACGTGAGATCGGAGGTTGCATTGCCCAAGGTGGACGTTGAAAAGATTATGCCAATGGTAGTAGTTCTGAGCAGCGAGGTCTAGGGTTACATGGATGTAAGGGCTAATATCGGAGATGGTGTCGGTGAAAGAGATGGAAGGGGGTATTGGTGGAGGGAGATCTATAGTAGAGGTAGAGGCGGAGGAGGCCGCAGCGACCTTGGCGGCAACAATGGCGGCGCGCCGCTCGAAGTAGCCGGGCGGCAGCAGGGGTGGTGGAGCCGGCGGCTGAGCCATACCCTATGATCTCTAATCTGATACCATGTAGAATTGTATTGAACAATAATCGATGATGATATTGTGCCAATTACAGGAGGTATATATAAGGAGCTAGCCACACCGACCTAGCCCTATTACAAACCAAGTAGGACTCTCAATCCTATCACAAGTTGTATTCTAACAACATGTCCGTAGCCTCCCCAAACTCACAGTGCCGGTCGTACCCTCCCTTCACCACACAATACCTCGCCGCTCCCAGCATGAGGGATCTATCTCGAAACAGGCTTTCGTCCCGCTTTATATATAAAGCAATATAATAGTATACATGACCGAACGATACAACATTGTAAGAAAGCCCTCTTACAAAGCAGATTAAAGATAAACAAGCAGCTAGAACAAGCTACCATCTCATAGAGGTCTGACCGAGAATACCCCGAGCTCCACGATAACGCCCCCAAGAAGGTGACGGCGTGAAGCATCGCCGTTGCCGAGTCAAACGGAGAGAGGTTTTCACCCGGAGCCCTGGCATAACAAGACCCACGACGACGACTCCAAGAAGCAAGCAACACCCACAAGTGCCGCCGATGCCGATGCCACATAGCGCAAAGCTTTTGCTCGAACACTCGCCAACGCCACCAGGAGGAGTTCCGATCAGCAACTCCACCCGGGCAGCTCATCCACACCAGATCTGGGCACTGCCAAAGTAGACCAGAGCCTCCCACCACTCCACCCCGTGTCGCTCACACGACCAAGACGTAGAGTCACCACCGTCACCACGGAGCATGTCGGAAAGCCAACCGTGAGGTCCACCAACTGAGGCTGCCGCCCCGGCGTCCATGGACCCAGACACCATCGGCCATCCACATCATGACCCCCTCCACGGTAGTAGGATTGAAAGGGACCACCTTTCAATCCTAGCCCGACAGCAGTTACCTGGTCTGGGTTAGCGCCTCCACAGTAGGAGGCGCCCACACCTGCCTCCCCTGTCAGTCCCGGTGGACCATGAGAATGCAACCTAGTGACTGCCGACAACCGCCGCTGAGCAACTCGAACGACGCGAAACTCATGGCCATCAGAGCCGATCCGTCCGATGACACGACAACGCCCGAAGAGCCCAACTCGGACCAACACCATGAGCAAGCCACGGAAATGAAGAGCACAACATGAAGGATACCCATGCGGACCAAGTCAACCCTCGTACCTATGCGCCCAACACCGTCGACCACCACAAACCATATCCACGCCGCACGCCGAAGACGTCCACGACCCGGATCGCACTACCGCCAATCGCAGCAGCCGTGCCGCCCCATTGCTGCTGGGGAACGTTGCATGGGAAACAAAAATTTTCCTACGCACACGCAAGATCTATCCATGGTGATGAGCATCTACGAGAGGGAGAGTGGATCTACATACCCTTGTAGATCTCTAAGCGAGAAGCATTAAGAAACGCGGTTGGTGTAGTCGAACGTCTTCGCGATCCAAATCGCCGAGCGTCCCGCGATCTCATCACGATTCGTCCCGCGATCCAATCACGACCCGTCCCGCGAACTCATCACGATCCGTCCCACGATCTCATCACGATCCATCCCGCGAACTCATCATGTTCCGTCCCGCGATCTCATCACGTTCCGTCCCGCGATCTCATCACGATCCGTCTCGCGATCTCGTCATGATCCTTCCGATCTAGCGTCGAACAGACGTCACCTCCGCGTTCAGCACACGTACAGCTTGATGACGATCTCTGCCTTCTTGATCCAGCAAGAGGGAGCGGAGAGGTAGAAGAGTTCTCCGGCAGCATGACGGTGCTGCGGTGATGGTGGTGGAGCTATTCCGGCAGGGCTTCGCCTAAGCACTGCAGAAAACCGATCTAGAGGAGAAACTATGCACTAGAGGAACGGGTAACACGTGGCTGAAAATTCTGTGCCAAAACCCTAAAATCCTCTAGTATATATAGGAGGAGAGGAGGAGGAGGCTTGGCTGCCAAAAATCCAGCCCTTGGGTCGGCCAAAGTGGGGAGGAGAGGAGGACTCCTCCTCCAATCCTAGTAGGAGTAGGATTCCTCCTTTTTTGGCCTTTTTCCACCTTTTCCCCTTTGGGCTTTTTCTCCCAGACGCATGGGCCTTGTGTGGGACTTCCACCAGACCACAAAAGGATGGTATTTACTCTCCCACATCCCATGAAGCCTCTTGGGTCGAAATATTCCTCCCGGTGGTCTCCCAGTAGACTACCGGCACTCCCGGTACATTACCGATTAGCCCGAAACTTTTCCGGCGACCAAAATGGGACTTCCTATATATCAATCTTTACCTCCGGACCATTCCGGAGCTCCTCGTGACGTCCGGGATCTCATCCGAGACTCCGAACAACCTTCGGTCACCACCATACATAACTCTATACTACCGAAACGTCACCGAACCTTAAGTGTGCAGACCCTGCGGGTTCGAGAACTATGTAGACATGACCGAGACACCTCTACGGTCAATAACCAATAGAGGGACCTGGATGCCCATATTGGTTCCTACAGATTCTACGAAGATCTTTATCGGTCGAACTTCTATGTCAAGGATTCAGTTAATCCCGTATGATGTTCCCTTTGTTCTTCGGTATGTTACTTGCCCGAGATTTGATCGTCGGTATCTCCATACCTAGTTCAACCTCGTTACCGGCAAGTCTGTTTACTCGTTCCGTAATACAAGATCCCGTGACTAACACTTAGTCACATTGCTTGCAAGGCTTGTTGTGATGTTGTATTACTGAGTGGGCCCTGAGATACCTCTCCGTCACATGGAGTAACAAATCCCAGTCTTGATCCATGCCAACCCAACAGACACCCTCGGAGATACCTGTAGAGTACCTTTATAGTCACCCAGTTACGTTGCGACGTTTGATACACACAAGGCACTCCTCCGGTGTCAGTGAGTTGCACGATCTCATGGTCATAGGAACAGATACTTGACATGTAGAAAACAGTAGCATTAAACTGACATGATCATATGCTATGTTTGTAGTTTGGGTGTTGTCCATCCCATCATTCTCCTAATGATGTGATCCCGTTAGCAAATGACATCTCATGTCAATGGCTAGGAAACCTTAACCATCTTTGATCAACGAGCTAGTCTATTAGAGGCATACTAGGGATATGGTTTTGTCTATGTATCCACACATGCATCTAAGTCTCCGATCAATATAATTATAGCATGGATAATAAACGACTATCATGAACAAGGAAATATGATAATAACTAATTTATTATTGCCTCTAGGGCATATTTCCAACAATTGCCACCCAGAGAGCCTGAGGAATGCCACCACCGACCCCCGGCTAGACCATGCCCATCCTCACCTACCCGGAAAGGAAGCTCCGATCCTCATCGGGCCTAGATCTGGCCCACCCGAGCATGAACCCTAGTACCCAACCATCCACTGACCCGAGAGCATCTTGCGTGCCGCCGACTCGGACCTTGGAGAGGGGAGGATGCCACCACCGCCCGCACCCCACCAACAAACAATGGCCACCGTTGCACGAGCAGCTGAGACCGTGCCATTGATGGTGCAACCACCAGGAGCTGGAAGAGCCTAAGTAGGGCAACGCCACCACGAGCACCATCCTGTGCCCGCACTACGCCGCTGCCTGGATCCAGCGTCCCGCGCCGCCTCGCCCACGTAGGAAGGAGAGAAGGCCTCACCGCCACCCAGGCTAGCTGGGCCTTGCTCGCCAGCCCGCATAGGCATTGGCGAGGAGGAGGAAAGGATGGAGGGGGGCTGGCTGGCGGCGGAGCTAGGGTTCGCCCTGGACGCCCATGGGGGTGATGCGAGGTGGGGAGGGGAAACTGCGCCGGATTGACCGCATCATGAGGGAGCTTCTTGGACTACATTATTGTCTGCATGACTGCTGCTCTTTTTCCTCATTATTATCCATCCATCCGTCCATGTTCCTCCTTTTTTGATTTCATCACCAGCGGCATATGCATGTTTTTTCTCATTGGGTCATCATCCATCCATCTTCCTCCTCCTTAGGATCATCTTCTTCCTCAGTTTTAATTCCTTTTTCCACCCTTGCCTATTGATCCCAGTAGGTTTATTGATTTATTGATTTCAACTCAGAGCATTATTTGAATTGGTTTATTTGAATGTAACGGAACCAGGTGGGATTATGTAATAGATCATCATTCACATGATCAATAGTTAGCTCAGTTTTTTTTGAACCAGGCTTTCCCCCTTTCCATTACTTGAACGGAAATACACAGTCTTACATCAGCCAGGAAGTTTGGGATAGGGGAGAGAGAAAGTTCAAAGCACTGCTAGGAAACCCACCGCAACTGCCCGCCATCGAAACAACCACTATGGGGCGAAAACTAACAGCACCAGCTAATACTAGTACGATTACAGACCAAAAGGTCAACCAACAGTTTATCCAAACTTAAGCACCAAGCGTCACCAATGAATCCAAAGCACCCAGCAAAATGCAGTAAAGGATTGGCGCGTCGACCACCAAGCCCCCAAGACAGCTTCACAACCTTTACAGTTGCCGACGAAGGATTCACCTTTCCGCATTGATCTTCCTTGCATCACTGCAGACTTTCATCAGCATCATGGTCCCGTTGCGGATCATCTCGGCTCCAGCGCGAAGCCTTGCTGCGTCCTCCTCTTTGTGTAGCCCTGCCCAATACAAAAGGAGCGAACATGCTATGAACACGATCTCGAAGGGGGACTTGCTCAACTTCTTTTCAAATGTGGCCTTATTCCTGGCCAACCAGATAGCCCAAGTTATCGCTCCTAGAGCCACAGTATAAAACTTGCCATCACCAGGAAGGAAAGAAAAACACCAAGAGAAGAACTGCCAATAATTGCTGGGGCATAAATCTATGCCAATGGCTACCCCAATCGACCTCCACACCACCCTAGCCACTGAACATTCAAAAACAATTGTCGTGAGGTCTCAACCTTTCTGTAGAAAGAGCATACAGGGTTCCCAAGCCAGCGGCGCCTTTTCATCACATCTCTGGTGAGGACAACATCCTAAGAAAGCTGGCACAATTTTTTTTGAATTTTTAGTGGAATCTTGGCCTTCCAGATCCACTTGTAATTACATCTAGTGAGGGGATGCTCTAGCCATTTATACATGGATTTAGTAGTGTATCAGGCAGACTTGTTCAACCCCCAGTAAATTTCATCACTCTCTTGGGAAAGAGGGGTGTTATTAACAATGTCGCACATTTCATTCCATTGGATGGTCAACACAGGGTCCAGGCTTCTTCGGGAAGCTAGAGTGCCCTCAGTACTAGCCAGCTTATTCACGGTACAGTCTAGCTCATTGCAAATCTCAAATAGGTCAGGGTATTTGTCCATAAACGGGGACAACCCGTTAATAGGATCTTTCCATAGTCGAGTCAGGTTCCCGGATCCCAGCTTGATTTTCCTACCTGCCATGTATAAGTCTTTAACTTTTATTTTTTTCCAGCAAGGTGAGTCAGAGAAACGTGGGGCCACATCAGGAACAAACTGATTCCGAAGGTATCTAGCTTTGACAATATCTTGCCAAAGACCAAATTGGGTTTCAAGTTTCCACCACCATTTAACCATAAGACTAATATTTTGCTTGCGGAGATCCTTGATACCAAGTCCCCCTTTGTCCTTAGACCTACATATCTTGTCCCATTTGACCAGATAATATCGGCGTTTCTTATTGCAACCCTGCCAGAAAAATCTCCTCCTATGTTTGTCAAGTTTTTCCACAAAAAATTTGTTCATTAGCCACATGGACATATGATAAAGGGAGATTTGGGTGACTATAGAATCATGGAGGGTATGTCTGCCTCCCATAGAGGCCGGATTGCCAACCCAAGCATCAAATCTCTTTAGGTACTTGCTAGCAATAAATTTCCAATCCGAATTCCTCAGGTTAGTGAAACTAACTCGCATTCCCAGGTATTTAAGGGGGAAGTGGCCGACATCACATTTGAATAGATCATCGTACTGTTGATCAATTTGATCATCACCATCTATAGTCAGGATTTCACTTTTCTGAAAATTAACTTTTAACAGTTTTTTCAAGATCATGATCTAGGCATATAATCGTGTCATCCGCGTATTGCAGAACCGCCACACCTTTGGGAATCAGGTCCGGGGCCAAACCCACCAAGAGATTCTTATTCTGAGCATTCTTAATCATTTTTGTAAGGCACTCGGACGCTAGGTTAAACAGGAATGGGGAAAAGGATCCCCTGGCGCACCCCCTTGGTCGCCCCCTTCTAAACACAATACTTGGTCGTGAGTTCAAGTCTTCTCGCAAAAACCTTTTTGCCTCCTCTGGTCCGTCTGCATAGTCCATTGCTTGCCAGATTCGTTTAATGGGATGAGGCCCATGCTAGCCGGTTGACGCTATACCGGGCGAAAACTTTCATACGAACGAAGGAAATTTACTAGAGTACATATGAAAATTAGAATATGAAACCTTAATCCCTTTACTAATAAGTAAAGACTAGACCATCAAGGTTCAACCGTTCAAGTCCTAAACTTGACATCGTTGTTTGTATTTTTTTGAATTTATTTCAATTTTTTTGACAATGTTTGTTAGTGAAAGGAGACGTTTTTCATTAACTAATACATGAAGTGAATAATGGGAAAGGAGTACTATGTTATTATTTCTAATCAGCACACTGCGCGCGCGGTACCTCTGATTCTAAGCGACGTGCATAACAATACAGGTAGGAGCTTTACCAAGTGGGTTGTAGAATCTGGCTACCGAGAATTAAGTAGAGAGGTTGCTGGCAGCGACGAATTTGACAAAGAAGTACGCGTACACTCCGGTTAAAAACCCATGTTGCGGCCTTGTTGACGCACATGTATCAAGGAGGCGGGCTAAGGAAGTTTGTGACTAAAATACTTGTCAATTATATCAGCGTTATTACTATATGTCGAGTAGTCCCTAGCCGCTAGCTGTAATTTATGATTCTCCTTTGTGCGGTTTCTACAGTCCAGATCATGCATGATGGGATACACGTGCGTGTAGCTGTTATCCGACGTACACATCTCTGTATATAAGACACTTCAATCATGCACGACGTCATGTGTGTCTCGAAAATGCCTTTTGAAGCTCGGCCTTCATGGAGGCTGGTTTTTGAAAAACCAAAAATTCATGAAAATTCATATTTTTATATTTTAAAAAAATCTGAAAAATACAGATATACATGGAGGCATAACACACATGCGTGTAAATTTTTAGGACGAAATACGTTGAAATGAAGGCTGTGAAAAAAGACAAATCTGAAGCTTTTTAACGCCTGATACTATTCATCTTCTAAGTTCAGAAATTTGTCTTTTATGTACAGGTCGCATTTTAAAGTATTTCATCTTGAATTTTACACACACATACATTTAATCCTTGTATAGTTGCATATTTGTTTTCAAAAAAATTTGAAATCGAAAAGTTTAATTTTGATTTTTTTCAAAAATAAAGGCTCCATGAAGCTCGGTCACCAAAACGTCCTATTCTGTGTGTCTTGTCATAATTGAATAATACATTGGGGCATCTCCAAAGTCGATTCGTAAATTTCATTCCATATCACTGATGCGGGAGCTGTTCATCCGATACTCCGACTTTCCTATTTTTTTTAAAGTCCGCGCATCCAAATAGCTGCATAAATAGACTACACACGTTCAAATGTTCCGATGTAACGGTAGTTTATTTTTTTAAGTTCAAATATTACACTCAAACATTGTTGTCCCTTTTAACCAGCCACATATGCTCAATCAGATCTTCCTTCGGCTGTTCGTGAGTTGATTGATGCCGAATTTGTTGATGCATTTGGATAAACTCTTCAAATGTGGTTGGATTCTAGTCAGAAAGTTTAATAGGACCAGCCATGTTCTCAAATTCTAGAGTTGCGGTAATATCCTCACCCTCATCCTCCCAAATCATGTTGTGCATGTTCAACTAGTCGCATACATAGATGGACTGCCTGTATTGTTGATGTCTCCGTGTAGTCGTCTTCGTCGGACGAGCTGCCAGGCGACTCAACGTTGTGCTTGTATAAGTACTCCCAATCCAAATCAAATGCTTGAAAGAAGGAGGGACAATTTTTTTAGTCCCGGCAATTCACCGAACTATTGTCGGGCATGGTGAATATAGCAATCACAAATGGGACCTGGCGGGGTAGTCGGAGGAGAGGGGTGGAACGACAGCGGAGCAGAAACTACATGGAGCCCGGGTGGAACACTGAGGGTGATGAAGACGTAGAGTTTTGGCAAGGATGTGACGTGGTGAAAGCACAACTTCTCCCTAGGTTGTTTTGGTAATTAATAATAACATATATTTCATTGGACTAATAATTCTACCAAGAATATTTCAGGAAAAGTAAAATGAATGGATTGGCAAAGGATTGTGAGGAGATCCCCTAGATGCAAGGAACACCTATTGGCAACAAGATTAGAGACTCTAAAATTTTCTTTTAGTTAAGAAATCACAATTAAGTCCATAGCGAAGCCAATACTATTTAAAAGGGGATGAGGTATCTATGATGATGTGGTTGCTCAAGTGCTTAGAGTTAGCCACCAAAAATACTCATGAATTCTTCCACAAAACATTTTGTCCGAACCCTAAAGTCCAAATTCAGTGCCACCAATATTTCCAAATCGACCCTATAGAGTTTTACCCTAGACAGAATCCAGAGCTAACCCAACCACCTGAGTGCCACCAAGTTTGGTTTCGGTGAAGCTGAAAACATTGACCAACTCTCTGTTGGTCCATTTCTAAAAATCAAAATTTTCGAGTTTTAGGAATTGGTGACATCAAAACTGGTAACTGCCTAGGCTAGCCAAAATCGGACCCACCAAGATTTATATACCGGTCTCACCGAAACGCCAAAATTTGCCACATTTTGCACTAGTCGGTGCAACCGAGTTTTTGCTTCGGTTTCATTGAGTTGGGCAATAATGTTGTAAAGGTTGAATTTTTGGAGATGGCTATATATACCCCTCCACTTGCCTTTCATCCGAAGAGGAAGCACTCAGAATAGATCAACACTTCCATATCCAATGTTTTGAGAGAACTACCTACTCATGTGTTAATATCAAGATATTCCAATCCTACCATATGAATCTTGATTTCTAGCCTCCCCAAATTTGTTTCCACCCAATAAATCTCTTCTACCAAGTCAAATCTATGAGAGAGTGAGTGAGTGTTGAGGAGACTATCCTTTGAAACACAAGAGCAAGGAGTTCATCATTGTTACCGCATCTATTACCTTTTGAAGAGTGGTGTCTCCTAGATTGGTAAGGTGTTTCTTGAGATCCCCCGACTTCGTGTGGAGTTGAACCAAGAAGTTTTTAAGGGTCAGGAGATCACCTACTTCATGAAGATCTACCCCAAGTGAGTCTAGTCCTTCATGGACGTAAGCCGTGATGGAATATACAAGGTTGCTACTTTGTGGACCCTTATGGGTGGAGCCCTTCGTGGACTCTTGCAAATGTTACCCTCCATGGGTTGAAGTCTCCATCGGCGTGGACGTACGATAGCACCACTTATCGGAACCACGACAAAAATCTTCGTGTCCCCCATTGCGTTTGCTCTTCCTATCCCTTCCCTCTACTTACATGTGCATGTATTTACTTTCTGCTGATATACTCTTAGATTTACATGTGTAGGGTGTGCTTCACTTGATATAATTGTTAAAACCCGCCAACATCTGAAATTGGGAAAATGCTAGATTTTTATTTTGATCAAGTAGTCTAATCACCCCCCTCTAGACATACTTTCAATCCTACACGTGGCGGACAGAGTGATGGAGCCGCGGTGAAGGAAAGAGAGAAAAAAGAAAGAAGAGAACATGAGGAGGATGGAGGGGCAGGGTCCGAGAAGGGTTTTGGGTGGCCCGAGGGTGTCAGGGCCCTATGTGGTTGTTGTCCGGACTCCCGCAAAGCCTCCCGTTTTCGCAGAATTTGCCTAAAAAGGTACGTTAGGATCACTAGGCGAACCGATATAGGTCCACGTTGGATGGCAAACCGCGTCCGAACCACGCGGTCCGGAGAGTTGCATGCGGTTTGAGGGTCAACGTTGGAGATGCCCTTAGGAGCGTATATATGCATGCTCTGCCTCTTGCTTCAGAGTGCGTGTATGATAATTTCTTATGTTCTTACGGAAATGTACAGGCGCACAAGAGTGTGGGGAACTCACCGTACCCAGCTACATTCTTAGGTCCTGACTAAGGGCACTCCTCCTCGTGACACCATTTCAATACCGCATTCTGGCCACTCGGGCGGCTGCACATGCCGCCAGCTTCCCTGCGTGCATGTGCTATTATGTTGACATAGGTTACATCATGTGTCTACCCTCATATATATAAGAGGTATAGGATACAAGGGTCCTAGTACCGTAAAAACCCCCTCAGAAAGTTCTAGGTTTCAATGATGAAACTTATAGTTTTTTGTATCTAAAATATATTTAAAATGGATCTTATTTGAAAGCGTTGGTCATGAGAAACACGAATATGAAAACAAAATTTAATTTGGAATTCATTTATAAGATATAAAACTCCAAAATTAGAAGCCAAAAGAAAAAGCAGGCACCAGCGACACGCGTGCCCCCGGACTTGCATGACATAAATCCTCTCCCCTATTTTTAATATGTTTTGTTGCTATTATTTTTAAGTGAACCATCATTCTATAGTTTCTTCAGTGTTTCTTGTATTGGCAGAACACAAGACAATCAAATGCACAAGAACAAAGACCTAAGAAAGAGAGGAACAAAGAAACTGACAGACTCCAACCAACAAACGCAAAGAAACTACAACAATACACAAAATCGTTATACACTGTCCCTAATAAAGAGATAGGCTACATTGCGCTCCCCAACGCAAGAACAAACTATAGCACCTGCGCATCATCACAATAGCCATAACCTTAGAAATCCATGAAGTTAAAATGGAAATACATCGCTCAGAAAGGATCGAGTAAAACCCTGATCAACTTCGGTTCTCAAGAGTCAGGGTGACATGACCTCTCTTCCTAACCTATCCCCAAACCGAAACTAAGAGAAGGATCGCAACAAAAGGGAACTAAAGGGTGGTCGATGAACTAATCGAAATGCAGTCACACAACATGAAGTACTTCTAGAACATACCCGTTGGACTCTCGACATATTATAGTGGCCTCGGTAATGTGGATACTAACCTTGGGCTGCATGATGCCGACATTGAACTTGGTCTTCTTGCCTCCATCTTCTTTGGAAGGTTGAACTACAAAAAGTTACTCAGCTCATGGTACCTGCTACTCCTGTAGGAGTTTTTGGATTTCCCCGAATAGGAAGGGTGATATAGCACAACATTATAAACTATTTCCCTCAGTTAATAGCTAAGGTTTAACTGAACTAGTATGAGTCTACAAGCCAGCAAGATAAATAGCACCCGCACACAAACAAAATAAATGCTTTCACCCAACTTGGCATGGGAGTTGTCAATCCCCTCGCCTTGTTAGTTGTAAGGTCAAAAGCTAATAGTGATAGATAGTGATATGGACAACGGTAAAATAGTAAAGAGGCCAATAGAGCAACACAAATAATAACAGAGAATGGACCCGGGGCATAGGTTCGCTAGCGACTTCTCTGTCAAAAGCATCTCATGGCATGGCAAATAAATTATTGTTGGTGTCGTGGATTTATCACGACAGATGTCCGGGTGAACGGACTTAGGTTCAGGGCAAAGACGCAACTATGTGGCAGCTTGAAGGGGTTGATCGGAATTGAGAGACACCGAGTTTACCCAGGTTCGGCCCCTCTGATGGAGGTAAAAGCCTACGTCCTGCTTGTCTGATATTGATGATGATGAAGATCTCTCGGTTACAAGGGTGCTAATTGCTACCTCTAATCATGAGAGCCTCTAATCTGTCTATCTCTAATCTCTTGTGTTGTCTAAACTTGTGGACTTGTCCGTCTTCTCCCTCTAGGAGTGCTCTACCCCTCCTTATATAGGTGAAGAGGGTAGGCTTACAAATAGACTCCTACTAGGAGTAGGATTAGGACTAGCCTCTCGGGAATCCTACTCCGGGTCTTATTTCCTTTAGGGGAATCCTTCTCTCTCCGGGCCTTCTCTTGTGAGTCGCCAGGCACTGGCTCCCCTGTCGGGTCTTGCGCATAGTTGTCCTGCGGCCCGCCTGCCGGGTCATTAATAAGATGTCATGTCTTCAATGGGTCTCCTGTGAGTCGCCAGGTCGAGTCATACAGTGGGGTATATCCCTGACATTAGCCCCCAGGTTAGCTTGAATTTATTCATGGTAAGCTCCTGAAATAAGAGTAACAAATATCTTTAATGGCCGATTTGCTCCTTTGGCCGGTTTATAAAATGTCTCCTCTGAAATCCGGGTCTTGAAAATTGTCTTGATAATCATCTTGCTTGTCAATGTCCTTTGAAAAATATTGAGAATAGAACACCCATATGCCACTGAGTCGGCTTCCAATACTCTTGGCGGGTCATCTCCTCCGGGTCATAATCATTGATGATGTCGGGTCATTATCGTTGGTGACGCCGGGTTAAATAACTAGAATCCAGCTGACTTGATAAAAATATTGGGATGAAAATCCATGTGATGTAAACCAGACTTCCATTGTTGTGGAGCAGGGCGACTTATATAAACTCTGGCGGGTTATGATCTTTTGATGACGCCGGGTCATAAATGTTGGTAACGCTGGGTCTAACAATTGGACTTCATAATTAACATCTTGAAAACTCTCCTCAAAGTTTTCGATATGTCCATATTACCTGTAGCCCCCAAGCTCCGAGATTATCCATGATAATTTGGTGCTTTGCAAATAACATGTTGGGCTGTGTAGCCCCCAAGTGCCGGGTTGTTCTGCCTGCTGCAGCCTGGGGCTTATAATTGCCTTATACCTTATAAAGCTTTGGCGGGTGTAGCCCCCAAGGGCCGGCTCATCAGAATGTGATGCATCGGGTCTTCAACTTGAACCTCATAATCTGTTTAAACAGCGGAATACTGTAGCCCCCAAGTGCCGGGTCGCACGCCTGCGGCGACTTGGGACTTTATAAAATTTGATCTGAGCGGTGTAGTCCCCAAGTGCCGGGTCAGTAAGAATTACTGGGCTGGGACTTTAGAAAAATATAGAAAGGGCCGGCTCATCTCCTTGTGATAATATGGTCTTGCTGACAATAGTGATTTGAAACCGGCTTGCATTAGCCCCCAAGTGCCGTGTTGTGTGCTTGCAGCGATAGGGGACTTGCATAATTGATATAAACTAGCTTTGAATAGTGTAGCCCCCCAAGTGACGGGTCGTCTGCTTGCAGCGACTCGGGACTACGCAAGAATAATATGACTCACCACAATTCATTGAATGAATCCTTGACCGTGGTTGTAATATAACCCAGAATGAATATCCTTGAATAATTCCTTTGTCTTTGACATGAAATCCCTGCTCGTGGTTTGCGATGCAACCCGGCAAATATATACTTGAAGAAATCCATGAGTGTTGTAGATTACTAGAGAGCACAATTGAAGAAATTCGAGAACCGGCCAATTATATGGCACGACATTATATCTGACAGGGCGGCTCTTGATATAATAAGTTCTCTGAGCTGGCTTGAAAACCCCAATCATTTAGTACTGGTTATCATAAACCATGAAGATCCAGCCAAGTTGGCTATTAAAGATACATTTGCTCTTGCAGCACAGTGTCTCATCTTTAAGAGATAAAATCTGCAAAAATAAACAAGACAGAATATATTATGCATTGTTGTGAGGTCGGCTTGAAAAAGCACAAACCGGATAGTTTATAACATTGCTCCTTCTTTCCTAATTTTTCTCTGATCCGGCTTGATAAGCCGGCATTACATGTGAATATGATGCAATGCATGATGCAATGTATGATGCTATGTATGATGCTATGTATGATGCAATGTATGATGCTATGTATGATGCAATGTATGATGATTTTGATTTCCTTTCTTATCTTCCAAAACTCATATGATGGTTCTTCCTGGCTGGACTCGATGCTTGAACTCATACCAGTGCAGGATCTCTTGATGAGATTTTTTTTTGGTAGAGCGCAACGAACCAAAAAGAGACACATCTACCGGTTCTACCGGGTGGACTCATTCCTTGAACTCAGAGCAACACTCGGTTTCCAAGCAAGGAATTGATGAGCGCAATGCCCGAGAAAGAGACACGGACGCTGGTTCTGCCGAGAGGACTCGCTACTTGAACTCATAACAATGCTCGTTTTCCAGGCGAGGATTGATGAGCGCAGCATCCCAGCAAGAGACACATAAGGGCATGAGTATCCCTCATCGCCGGTTTTAACTTTAACCAGTGCAGGGTCTCTATCGAGAGTGGCCGTCAATTTCTTTGAGCGGTTCAGGGTCTCTAGGCGAGAGTAACTGGTAAGAGTTCGGCGGGTCAAGCCGGTTTAACTTTAACCAGTGCAGGGTCTCTATCGAGAGTGGCCATCAATTTCTTTGAGCGGTTCAAGGTCTCTAGGTGAGAGTAACTGGTAAGAGTTCGGCGGGTCAAGCTGTTTTAACTTTAACCAGTGCAGGGTCAATATCGAGAGTGGCCGTCAATTTCTTTGAGCGGTTCAGGGTTTCTAGGCAAGAGTAACTGGTAAGAGTTCGGTGGGTCAAGCCGTCGTCTTGTAAAACGTCATCTTGTAAGCCGCCATCTTGTATAAAGAAACGGTAGAAGATCCAATGATGATCCAATAAATCTGGGCACCTATGTTTGAATGGTGCATCACGGCGGTTCGTCCTCTTGGGCAACTTTTAATGTTCCACCAATAAAGTAATAGCCCCCAGGATTGGATTTTCTCTTGCAAAGACCCGGGGTTCTCGTTGAAAATGACCAAATGTGTCTCACCATGTATGTAGCCCCCAAGTCTTAAGTTGACTCGAAGAAGCGGCTTAAGAATCTCCACTGAAAGTTGAAGTTGGCCGTGAGGGTTATAGATGATCCCGTATGATTTGTTCCAATAGTACGGTTGATGGTTCGTCCCGACTGTTTGTTGAAGTGAACCAAATTGTAGTGCTGGCGATTTGTGCGCCTGTCCGTCGGGCGGCTCATATCGATGAGCACCGCACTAATATGTTGACGTAGATCAGACTGTGGGCGGCGTCTTGCACACGTCCGTTGGGCGGCTCGCATCGGTGTATGCAGCTGCTGTTGGGTTGACGTAGATATAGCAAACACCCACGACATTGTAAGTCGATGCTATTGTCAAAGACGCCACGGCGTTGTAAGCCGGAGCGGTGGCGAGAGACGGCCACAGCGTTGTAAGCCGGCGCGGTGGTGAGAGACGGCCATGGCATTGTAAGCCGGCACGGTGGTGAGAGACGGCCATGGCGTTGTAAGCCGACACGGTGGTGAGAGAC
This sequence comes from Hordeum marinum, assembly GCA_022496015.1. Taxonomy (NCBI): domain Eukaryota; kingdom Viridiplantae; phylum Streptophyta; class Magnoliopsida; order Poales; family Poaceae; genus Hordeum; species Hordeum marinum. The sequence goes on along the minus strand of CM039676.1, from coordinate 390,496,500 downwards.
GGCCACGACATCTGTTGGTGAAGACCATAAGGTAGGTACAGCGGCTTGTCGCACTCATTCGGCGGCTCATACTGGCGGGTGAACGCACGCGGTACCGGCAAATTGATGTAGATCGTCTGTGGGGACGGCGACTCCCTTGTGTCCATCGAGCAATGCAACACGCCGGTGTGCGCTCTAACTCCGCGGTATCATGCCACACGAACAATGGTCCTGCATAAAAATATTGCAAGAGACGGAGTAATTGTTCTCAGATGGGTCAATATATACGAAAAAATAGATATGAAGAATACCACCTGGATTTTTTTGTCAGATGAATACGGACACCGGTACTGGAATCAGATGAAACAGATGCTCATCTAACTGAGCTTCCCTTTCTCAGAAACAACTTGGCTTTGTTTGTACACGTAGGACAACGCTGATAATCAACCTCACGTCCGTATTGGTGAAAAATTGTAGGTGTCCATGTAACCTGTGCTAATGCGACTGGCACTGGAATATGAATCCTTAGCCCTTCGTCATCCAGCCGACCGTGTGTCTTTTAATCTCAACTGATGAGTTTAGGGTTGATGAAGATTCTTTCGTGCCGGCTTTTGTAGATCCGGCGAGTCGTAGGCTTCTCGATCCCTAGGAGAGATCCCTTCAAGAACACACCACCACCAAGTGCAGCCCCACGGTGGGCACCAACTGTCGTGGATTTATCACGGCAGATGTCCGGCTGAACGGACTTAGGTTCAGGGCAAAGACGCAGCTATGTGGCGGCTTGAAGGGGTTGATCGGAATCGAGAGACACGGAGTTTACCCAGGCTTGGCCCCTCCGATGGAGGTAAAAGCCTACGTCCTGCTTGTCTGATATTGATGATGATGAAGATCTCTCGGTTACAAGGGTGCTAATTGCTACCTCTAATCACGAGAGCCTCTAATCTGTCTATCTCTAATCTCTTGTGTTGTCTAAACTTGTGGACTTGTCCGTCTTCTCCCTCTAGGGGTGCTCTACCCCTCCTTATACAGGTGGAGAGGGTAGGCTTACAAATAGAGTCCTACTAGGAGTAGGATTAGGACTAGCCTCTCGCGAATCCTACTCCGGGTCTTATTTACTTTAAGGGAATCCTTCTCTCTTCGGGCCTTCTCTTGTGAGTCACCAGGAGCCGGCTCCCCCGTCGAGTCTTGGGCGTAGTCATCATGCGACCCACCCGCCGGGTCATTAATAAGATGTCATGTCTTCAACGGGTCTCCTGTGAGTTGCCAGGCCGGGTCATACCGCGGGGTATATCCCTGACAGTTGGGCAATTGACAAATGAGAATAATTCATAACTCAGATCATTCGTGGCATAATCTTGTATAAGCCTCACGTTGGTGACAAGTAGACAATAATCCAACTACATCTACTACTATTACTCCACCCCAAGACCTCTATCTAGCATGCATCGCAAAGTATTAAGTTTGCAAGAAACAAAGCAATACAATAAGCAAGATGACATGATGTAGACAAAAAGAAACCTAGAAATAATATCAATCCTTTTAGTTTTATCTTTATTACGACTGTTGGGGAATGTTGCATGGGAAACAAAAAATTTCCTACTCACACGCAAGATCTATCCATGGTGATGAGCATCTACGAGAGGGAGATTGGATCTATGTACCCTTGTAGATCGCCAAGCGGGAAGTGTTAAGAAACGCAGTTGGTGTAGTCGAACGTCTTCGCGATCCAAATCGCCGAGCGTCCTGCGATCCAATCACGATATGTCCCGATCAAGCACCGAACGGACGACACCTCCGCGTTCATCACACGTACAGCTTGATGACGATCTCTTCCTTCTTGATCCAGAAAGAGGTAGCAGAGAGGTAGACGAGTTCTCCGGCAGCGTGATGGTGCCACAACGATGGTGGTGGAGCAAGTTCGGCAGGGCTTCGCCTAAGCACTGCAGAAAACCGATCTAGAGGAGAAACTATGCACTAGAGAGAGGGTAGCACGTGGCTGAAAATCAAGTGCAAAACCCCTAAAACCTCTGGTATATATAAGAGGAAGAGAGGAGGAGGCTTGGCGCAAGGGCCAAGCCCTCTAGGATTCGGCCGAAGTGGGAGGAGGGGAGGATTCCTCCTCCAATCCTAGTAGGACTAGGACTCCTCCTTATTTTGGTCCTTTTGCCTTTTTCCACCTTTTTCTCTTTGGGCTTTTCTTCCCAGCCGCATGGGCCTTATGTGGGACTTCCACCAGCCCACTAAGGGCTGGTATTCACTCTCCCACAGCCCATGTAGCCTCTTGGGTCGAAATACCCCTCCCGATGGTCTCCCGGTACACTACCGGCACTCCCGGTACACTACCGGCACTCCCGGTACACTACCGATGAGCCCGAAACTTTTTCGGCGACCAAAATAGGACTTCCTATATATCAATATTTACCTCTAGACCATTTCGGAGCTCCTCGTGACGTCTAGGATCTCATACGGGACTCCGAACAACCTTCAGTCACCACCATGCATAACTCTATACTATCGAACGTCACCGAACCTTAAGTGTGCAAACCCTGCGGGTTTGAGAACTATGTAGACATGACCGAGACACCTCTACGGTCAATAACCAATAGCGGGACCTGGATGCCCATATTGGTTACTACATATTCTATGAAGATCTTTATCGGTCGAACCTCTATGTCAAGGATTCAGTTAATCCCGTATGATGTTCCCTTTGTTCTTCGGTATGTTACTTGCCCGAGATTCGATCGTCGGTATCTCCATACCTAGTTCAACCTCGTTACCGGCAAGTCTCTTTACTCGTTCCGTAATAAAAGATCCCATGACTAACACTTAGTCACATTGCTTGCAAGGCTTATTGTGATGTTGTATTACCGAGTGGGCCCTGAGTTACCTCTCCGTCACACGGAGTAACAAATCCCAGTCTTGATCCATGCCAACCCAATAGACACCCTCGGAGATACCTGTAGAGCAACTTTATAGTCATCCAGTTACATTGCAACATTTGATACATACAAGGCACTCCTCTGGTGTCCGTGATTTGCATGTTCTCATGGTCATAGGAACATATACTTGACATGTAGAAAACAGTAGCAATAAACTGACACGATCATATGCTACGTTTGTAGTTTGGGTCTTGTCCATCATATGATTCTCCTAATGATGTGATACCATTATCAAATGACATCACATGTCAATGTCTAGGAAACCTTGACCATCTTTGATCAATGAGCTAGTTCACTAGAGACATACTAGGGATAAAGTGTTGTCTATTTATCCACACATGTAATGTGTTTGCAGACAATACAATTATAGCATGGACAATAAAAAATTATCATGAACAAGGAAATATAATAATAAACACTTTATTTATTGCTTCTAGGGCATATTTCCAATAGTCTCCCACTTGCACTAGAGTCAATAATCTAGTTCACATCACTATGTGATTTACATTGTAATGAATCGAACACCCATGCAGTTCTGGTGTTGATCATGTTTAGCCCTTGGAAGAGGTTTAGTCAACGGGTCTGCAACATTTAGATCCGTGTGCACTTTGCAATTATTTATGTCCTTCTCCTTGATGTAATCGCGGATGGAGTTTAAGTGTCGCTTTATGTGTCTGGTCCTCTTGTGAAACCTTGGTTCCTTGGCCAGAGCAATGGCACCAGTGTTGTCATAGAACAGGTTCATTGGATTCAGTGCACTGGGCACTACTCCAAGATCTGTCATGAACTGCTTCATCTAGACACTTTCCTTCGTTGCCTCCGAGGCTGCGATGTACTCCGCTTCGCACGTAGAATCGGCTACCATGCTTTGCTTGGAACTGCACCAGCTTACCGCTCCCCCATTGAGAATAAATATGTATCCGGTTTGTGACTTAGAGTCATCCGGATCAATGTCAAAGCTTGCATCGACGTAACCCTTTAAGACGAGCTCTTCATCACCTCCATAAACGATAAACATTTCCTTAGTCCTTTTCAGGTACTTAAGGATATTCTTGACCGCCGCCCAGTGCTCCATTCCAGGATCACTTTGAAACCTTCTGGCCATACTTATGGCAAGGCTGACATCAGGTCTTGTGCACAACATTGCATACATGATTGGGCCTATGGCTGAAGCATAGGGGATGACACACATCTTTTCTCTATCTTCTACAGTCACTGGGCATTGAGTCTTACTCAACTTCACACCTTGTAACACAGGCAAGAACCCCTTCTTGGACTGATCCATTTTGAACTTCTTCAAAACTTTATCAAGGTATGTGCTCTGTGAAAGTGCTATTAAGCATCTCGATCTATCTCTATAGATCTTAATGCCTAGTATGAAAGCAGTTTCTCCTAGGTCCTTCATTGAAAAACTCTTGTTCAAATATTCCTTCATGCTTTCCAACATTTCTATATTGTTTCCAATCAGCAATATGTCATCCACATATAATATTAGAAACGATATAGATCTCCCACTCACTTTCTTGTAAATACAAGCTTCTCCATAAACTTGTATAAACCCAAACGCTTTGATCACTTCAGCAAAGCGCTTATTCCAACTCCGAGATGCTTGCACCAGCCCATAAATGGATTGCTGGAGTTTGCAAACTTTGTTAGCATTCTCTGGATCGACAAAACCTTCTGGTTGTATCATATACAACTCTTCCTCAAGGAAACCGTTGAGGAACGTTGTTTTGACATCCATATGCCAAATTTCATAGTTGAAATAAGCAGCTATTGCCAACATGATTCTAACAGACTTAAGCATCGCTACGGGTGAGAAGGTCTCATCGTAGTCAACTCCTTGAACTTGTGAAAAACCCTTTGCCACAAGTCGAGCTTTATAGACGGTGACATTACCGTCCGCGTCTGTCTTCTTCTTAAAGATCCATTTGTTTTGAATGCCCTTTCGCCCTTCAGGTAATACTTCCAAAGTCCATACTTTGTTTTCATACAAGGATCCCATCTCAGATTTCATAGCGTCTAACCATTTCTCGGAATCCGGGCCCATCATCGCTCCTCCATAGCTCGTAGGTTCATTGTTGTCCAACAACATGTTGGAAATATGCCCTAGAGGAAATAAATAAAGTGTTTATTATTATATTTCCTTGTTCATGATAATTTTTTATTATCCATGCTATAATTGTATTGATTGGAAACACATTACATGTGTGGGTAAATAGACAACACTCTGTCCCTAGTATGCCTCTAGTGAACTAGCTCGTTGGTCAAAGATGGTCAAGGTTTCCTAGCCATTGACATGTGATGTCATTTGATAATGGGATCACATCATTAGGAGAATGATGTGATGGACAAGACCCAAACTACAAACGTAGCATATGATCGCGTCAGATTATTGCTACTGTTTTCTGCATGTCAAGTATGTGTTCCTATGACCATGAAATCATGCAACTCACGGACATCGGAAGAGTGCCTTGTGTGTATCAAACTTCGCAACGTAACTGGGTGACTATAAAGGTGCTCTACAGGTATCTCCGAAGGTGTCTGTTGAGTTGGCATGGATCAAGACTGGGATTTGTTACTCCGTGTGACGGAGAGGTATCTCAGGGCCCACTCGGTAATACAACATCACAATAAGCCTTGCAAGCAATGTAACTAAGTGTTAGTTGCGGGATCTTGTATTATGTAACGAGTAAAGAGACTTGCCGGTAACGAGGTTGAACTAGGTATGGAGATACCACGATCGAATCTCGGGCAAGTAACATACCGAAGAACAAAGGGAACATCATACGGGATTAATTGAATCCTTGACATAGAGGTTCGACTAATAAAGATCTTCGTAGAATATGTAGGAACCAATATGGGCATCCAGGTCCCGCTATTGGTTATTGACTGTAGAGGTGTCTCGGTCATGTCTACATAGTTCTCGAACCCGCAGGGTCTGCACACTTAAGGTTTGGTGACGTTTCGGTAGTATAGAGTTATGTATGGTGGTGACCTAAGGTTATTCGGAGTCCCGGATGAGATCCGGACGTCACGAGGAGCTCCGGAATGGTTCGGAGGTAAAGATTCATATATAGGAAGTCCTGTTTTGGTCACCAGAAAAGTTTTGGGCTCATCGGTAGTGTACCGGGAGTGTCGGTAGTGTACCGGCAGACCTCGGGAGGGGTATTTCGACCCAAGAGGCTTCATGGGCTGTGGGAGAGTGAATATCAGCCCTTAGTGGGCTGGTGGAAACTCCCACACAAGGCCCATGTGGATGGAGAAGAAAACCCAATAGGAAAAGGTGGAAAAAACGAAAAAAGGACGAATCCTTGTCCTACTAGGATTGGAGGAGAGTCCTCCAATCCTAGTTGGTTCGGCCAACTCCTATAGGAGCCTTGGCCCTTGCGCCAGCCTCTCCTCCTGTCCTCATATATATACTAGTGGATTTTAGTGTTTTGCACTAGTTTTAACAACCACGTGCTACCCGTTCCTCCAGTGCATAGTTTCTCCTCTAGATCGGATTTCTGCCGTGCTTAGGCGAAGCCCTGCCGGAACTGCTCCACCACCATCGCCGGAGCGCCGTCATGCTGCCAGTGAACTCTTCCTCCTCTCCACTTCCTCTTGCTGGATCAAGACGGTGGATATTGTCATCAAGCTGCACGTGTGCTGAACGCAGAGGTGCCGTCCGTTCGGCGCTAGATCGGAAGGATCGTGATCAAGTTCGTGGGACGGATCATGATCAAGTTCGCGGGACGGTTCATGATTGTATCGTGGGACGCATGGCGATTTGGATCACGAAGACTTTCGACTACACCAACCGCGTTTCTTAACGCTTCCCGCTTAGTGATCTACAAGGGTACGTAGATCCACTCTCCCCCTCGTAGATGCTCATCACCATGGATAGATCAGCATGTGCGTAGGATTTTTTTCCCATGCAATGTTCCCCAACAGTGGCACCATGAGCTAGGTCTATGTGTTGATGAGATCTCAAGTAGAACACAAAAGGTTTGTGGGCGTTGATGCTTAGATTGCTTCCGCCCTTGGTTGTATTTTGGTTCAGCGGTATTGTGAGATGAAGCGGCCTAGACCAACATTACTCGTACGCTTACGAGAGACCGGTTCCCTCGATGCAACTTGTTGCCTAGATGGCTTGCCGGTGACAGTTTCTCTCACTTTAGTTGGATCAGATTCGATAAAGGCGGTCCTTGAGAAGGTTGAAAAGCAAATTATGTATCACCGTTGTGGTTTATGCGTAGGTGAGAATCGTTCTTGCTAGAAACCCATAGCAGCCACGTAAAACATGCAACAACAATTATAGGACGTCTAACTTGTTTTTGCAGGGTATGTTGTGATGTGATATCGCCAATTACATGATGTGATATATGTGATGTATGAGATGATCATGTGATGTATAGATTACCACGACTTGCATGTCGATGAGTACGGCAATCGGCAGGAGCCATAGGGTTGTCTTTAATTATTGTATGACCTGCGTGTCAATCATTAAGCGCTATGGAATGCTTCACTTTATCGCTAAACGGTAGCAATAGTAATAGAAGCATGTTGGGCGCGACAACCCCGATGGCGACACGTTGATGGAGATCAAGATGATGGAGATCATGGTGTCTTGCCAGTGACGATGGAGATCATGCCGGTGCTTTCAAGATGGAGATCAAAATCACAAGTTGATGGCCATATGATGTCACTTATGATTTTGATGTGATGTTAATCCTTTGATGCACCTTGTTTTGCTTAGGACGATGGTAGCATTATAAGGTGATCCCTCACTTAATTTCAAGATAAATTGTGTTCTCCCCGAGTGTGCACCGTTGCGAAAGTTCGTCGTGTTGAGACACCACGTGATGATCGGGTGTGATAGACTCTACGTTCACATACAATGGGTGCAAGCCAGTGTTGCACGTGCAGAACACTCGGGTTAAACTTGACGAGCCTAGCATGTATGGACATGTCCTCGGAACACAAGAGACCGAAAGGTCGAACATGAGTCATATAGTAGATATGATCAACATAATGATGTTCACCATTGAAGCCACCTCAACTCACGTGATGATCGGACTTGAGTTGGTGGATTTGGATCATGTGACACTTAGATGACCTGAGGGATGTCAATTTGAGTGGGAGCTTTAGTAATTTGATTAACTAAACTCATTATCTTGAACAATAGTCTAAGTAAACTTTGCATATTTATGTTGTAGATCAATGGCTCGTGCAGTAGCACCCCCGAATTTTAATGCGTTCCTAGAGAAAGCTAAGTTGAAAGATGATGGAAGTAACTTTGTTGACTGGGCCCGTAATCTGAGGGTTATCCTCACGGCTTCCCAGAAATCATATGTCCTTGATGCACCGCTTGGTGACAAACCAGAAGACATGACCTCCGAAGACGTTAAGAACTCTTGGGAGGCATGTAATGGAGATTACTCAATAGTTCAGTGTGCAATCTTTTATGGCGTAGAACCGGGACTTCAAAGACGTTTTGAACATCATGGAGCATATGAGATGTTCCAGGAGTTGAAGTTTATCTTTCAGAAGAACGCCCAGATCGAGAGGTGTGAAACCTCCAATAAGTTCTATGCTTGCAAGATGGAGGAGAACGGGTCTATCAGTGAACATATACTCAGAATGTCTGGGTATTCAACTCGTCTAGCGGAGTTGGGAATTGCCCTTCCGCCAGAGGCGATCACTGACAGAGTTCTTCAATCACTGCCACCTAGTTACAAGAGCTTTGTGATGAACTATAACATGCACGGGATGAACAAGTCAGTCGCTGAGCTGTTTGCGATGCTAAAAGTCGCTGAGTTTGAAATCCAGAAAGAACATCAAGTGTTGATGGTCAATACAACCACTAGTTTCAAGAAAAATGGCAAGGTCAAGGGCAAGGGCAAGAAGGGTAAAACCAAGAAGGAGAGCATGTTGGAGATAGAACTACACACAAGGTTTTACAATCTAGTTTTTATTGGCCTACTCTCTTCAAGGATGCTCGTAAGTTTGTCTTGTCATGTGATGAGTGTCAAAGAATTGGCAATATTAGTAGACATCAGGAAATGCCTATGAATTACTCTCTTGTTATTGAACCATTTGATGTTTGCAGTTTTGATTATATGGGACCTTTTCCAAAGTCCAACGGGTATACTCATATTCTAGTTGCTGTTGACTATGTTACTAAGTGGGTAGAAGCTATTCTAACTAGTAGTGCTGATCATAACACCTCTATTAAAATGCTGAAAGAAGTTATCTTCCCTAGATTTGGAGTCCCTAGATATTTAATGACTGATGGTGGTTCCCACTTTATTCATGGTGCATTCCGTAAGTTGCTTGCTAATAATGATGCTAATCATAGAATTGCATCTCCTTATCATCCTCAGTCTAGTGGTCAAGTAGAATTAAGCAATAGACAAATTAAATTGATCTTGCAAAACACTGTTAATAGATCTAGAAAGAATTGGTCTAAGAAACTTGACGATGCATTATGGGCTTATAAAACTGCTTACAAAAACCCTATGGGTATGTCTCCATATAAAATGGTTTATGGTAAAGCATGTCACTTACCTCTAGAGCTAGAGCACAAACCTTATTGGGCAATCAAAGAGCTCAATTATGATTTCAAACTTGCTGGTGAGAAGAGTTTATTTGACATTATCTCACTCGATGAACGGAGGACCCAGGCCTATGAGAATGCCAAGTTGTTGAAAGAAAAAGTGAAGATATGGCATGATAAAATGATACAAAAGCGTGAATTCAATGTAGGTGACCATGTCTTGCTATTCAATTCTCATTTAAGACTTTTCACAGGAAAACTTCTCTCCAAATGGGAAGGGCCTTACATTGTTGAGGAAGGATATCGTTCTGGTGGCATCAAGATCAACAATGCCAAGGGCACAAATCTTAAGGTGGTAAATGGGCAAAGAATCAAACATTACATCTCAAGTCCTCCCATAAATGTTGTTAGAGAGACCTACCGAAATGTTTCAGATCCCGAAAAGGAATAGGTATGTGGAACGGTAAGTAAACCGACTCCAAAACTTTCCCAACATCAATTTTTCTCAGTTTTGGAATATATAAGAAATTATGAAAATTTAAAGCAGTCCGAAAAGTGCACGAGGAGGTGAGATACCGGAGCCCAGAACATACATCGAAGCCAATCACTTTGGGAAGGCCACAGAGGAAGAGATGGAGGTTGACTTGAAAAGGGTGGATGCTATGGGGGAAGACCAGGAAGTCACTTCTCGTCTTCATCCTAGATTCATGTTGGAGGAACTTCAGAGCTCAGCAATTCTGAATTCGGTCATCCATCCCAATGCTAGATTTCTTACTTATAAAAATATGAAAAATAGTGTTGCTTTCTCTCCCGCAGCAATGAAACATTCATGGGTGACGGGGTTCCTAACCATCACTGGAAAGGTTCGCAAAGAGATAATGGACCTAAGATGCCAAAATTACAAGCTTCAGGAGGATAATCGCATTCTGAGGGGCATCATCGCCAAGAATATAACACCATCGCCTCCGAAGAAGGACATCTAAACACATGGGTATGGGCACTCCCCTTGGCTTGTGCCAAGCTTGGGGGAGGTGCCCCGGTATCGTATCACCATCACACCTTTTCCTTTTCTAGTTTTTCATAGTTTGATCCTTTTGGGTGTTATCTTGATCTAGTAGTATGATCTAGCTTTGATTTTTGTTTTATTTTCCTTTTATGTAAGCAAGTCCGAGAGTTATATAATGAAAAGTATTTTTGATGTGAGAGCTTTGCTTGCTTGCTATGATCTCGAGGAGAATAAATAAGAAATAAAAGAAGAATAGAGTAAAAGCAAAGCATATATATGACGATCTTATGGGCAGTGATGACTTCACATACAAGAAGTATGTTGGTTGAAATTTATTGGGAGTTGACAAACATAGCGATTGGTCATTGGTGCAATAAAAAAGGAAGTAATAAAGAAAGAGAGGTTCACATATAAATACATTATCTTGAACATATTTTATGATTGTGAGCACTCATTAAAATATTTATGTTAAGAAGTTGATGCTGGACAAGGAAGACAACATAATAGGTTATGTTTTTTTATTTCCTAATGGAAGTTGTATGGTTATAAATCCTCCAACATGTAGTGCTTGCTTCCACCTCACACTAGCCAAAACTTCCACACCAAGTAGAGATACTACTTGTGCATCCAAACACCCTCAACCCAGTTTTGCCATGAGAGTCCACCATACCTACGTATGGATTGAGTAAGATCCTTCAAGTAAGTTTTCATCGGTGCAAAAAGCAATAAGAATTGCTCCTAAATATGTATGATCTTTTATTGTAAGGGAAATAAGCGTTGTACGAACTTGTGATGGTAAAGAAATAAAAGCGACAGACTGCATAATAAAGGTTGCTATCACAAAGGTGAATACTATGCGACATTCGTTTGCATTAAGGGTTTGTGCATCCAAAAACAAAAAGCGCATGATAACCTGTGCTTTCCTCTGCGAAGGGCCTATCTATTACTTTTACTTCACAAGTACTTACCCTTATGCAAGATTCATGGTGGTCTTCACCACTTCCTATATTTTTCCTTTTTCGCTTGGCAAGCATTATGTGTTGGGGAATGACCTAAACATATATATCAAATCGGAGGTAGGTGGTCATGAGTTATTATTGTTGACATCACCCTTGAGGTGAATAGTTGGGAGGCAAAACTATAAGCCCCTATCTTTCTCTGTGTTCAATTGAAGCTTCGACCTCATGAGTACCGCGTGAGTGTTAGCAATTATGAAAGACCAAAAGGTGATTGAGTATGTGGATTTGCTTTACAAGCTCTTATATTGACTCTTTCCGATGTTATGATAAATTGCAAATTGCTTCAATGACTGAGAGCATAGTTTGTTTGTTGCCAATAGAGTTCTTGGTTCATACTTTATCCTGTGAATGAATTGTTACTCCAGTATAAGAAATTATATATCTATAAGTATTTCTGTTCTAAATATGATCATGATGCCCTCATGTCCGTATTTTATTTTACCGACACCTCTATCTCTAAACATGTGGACATATTTATTGATCTCAGCTTTCGCTTGAGGACAAGGGAGGTCTAAGCTTGGGGGAGTTAATACGTCCATTTTTCATCATGCTTTTATATTGATATTTATTGAATTATGGGCTGTTATTAAAAGTTATGGTACAACACTTATGCCTTTTCTCTCCTATTTTACAAGGTTTACATGAAGAGGGAGAATGCCGGCAGCTGGAATTCTGGACTGGAAAAGGAGCAAATCTGGGACACCTATTCTGCACAACTCCAAAAGTCCTGAAAAGTTGCGAAGAATTTTTTTGGAATGTATAAAAAATATTGGGTGAAACAAATACCAGAGGGGGCCCACGAGGAGGTCACAAGCTTGCCAGGCGCGGCCACCCCCTGGCCGCGCCTAGGTGGCTTGTGATCCACCTGACAGGTCCCCGACACCCATCTTCTCCTATATGAAGGGTTTTGACCTGGAAAAAATCATAAGAGATCTTTTGGGATGATGCGTCGCTGTCTCGAGGCAAAACTTGGGCAGAACCAATCTGGAGCTCTGGCGGAGCTGTTCTGCCGGGGAAACTTCCCTCTCGGAGGGGGAAATCGAAGCCATCGTCATCACCAACGATCCGCTCATCGAGAGGGGGTCAATCTCCATCAACACCTTCACCAGCACCATCTCCTGTCCAAACCCTAGTTCATCTCTTGAATCCGATGTTTGTCTCAAACCTCAGATTGGTACATGTGAGTTGCTAGTAGTGTTGATTACACTTTGTAGTTGATGCTAGTTGGTTTACTTGGTGTAAGATCATATGTTCAGATCCTTTATGATAATTAATACTCCTCTGATTATGAACAGGAACATGATTTGTGAGTAGTTACGTTTGTTCCTGGGGACATGGGATAAGTCTTGTTGTAAGTAATCATGTGAATTTGGTATTCATTCGATATTTTGATGAGATGTATGTTGTCTCTCCTCTAGTGGTGTTATGTGAACGTCGACTACATAACACTTCACCATTATTGGGGCCTAGGGGAAGGCATTGGGAAGTCATAAGTAGATGGTGGGTTGCTATAGTGATAGAAGCTTAAACCCTAGTTTATGCGTTGCTTCGTAAGGGGCTGATTTGGATCCATATGTTTCATGCTATGGTTAGATTTATCTTAATTCTTCTTTCATAGTTGCGGATGCTTGGGAAAGAGGTTAATAATAAGTGGGAGGTTTTTCCATGTAAGGGCAGCACCCAAGCACCGGTCCACCCACATATCAAATTATCAAAGTAGCGAACGCGAATCAAATGAACATGATGAAAGCTAGCTTGGCGGAAATTCCCATGTGTCCTCGGGAGCGCTTTGCTTCATATAAGAGTTTGTCCAGGCCTGTCCTTTGCTATAAAATGATTGGGCTACCTTGATGCACCTTTGCTACACTTGTTACTTGTTACCCGTTACGAATTATCTTATCACAAAACTATATGTTACCGATAATTTCAGTGCTTGCAGAGAATACCTTACTGGAAACTGCTTGTCATTTCCTTCTGCTCCTCATTGGGTATGACACTCTTACTTATCGAAAGTACTATGATAGATCCCCTATACTTGGGGGTCGTTGTGTTACACTGGTTCAAAGTGTCAAAGGTGAATAGAAGGTGGTGAACCTGTTGGAATCGGGGCTCCGCGGACCCAAGAAGGTTTGAACTCTAGGGTGCGCTTGCTCTCCTGCCCTACTCTATTCCATAAACTCACAACGACTCACCGGCGACGCGAACTAAGGAAGATGAACAAGTATCACATAGTTTACCTAGGTTTGGGCCACCTCACGGTGTAATACCCTACTTCGGCTTGTCTAGATTGATTGGGGGAGTGGATGAGTACAAGGCGTGTTATTTCCTAGCAAGGAGTCCCTCCTTCTAAAGTGGCCAGCCTCCTCTCTCACATTGGCCCTGGTCCTCTTCCCCGAAAATGCAAGGCGGGAAGAGTTCCCACAATGGCGAGTTTGAAGGGGGGCAAGACTGTAGCCTATCCTGACAAAAGGTGGTCTTCGCCTGTTAAAGCTCCTTGCCATGACGCGCCGGTGGGCTCGGGGGTGACCTCCGTCCTGCCGAGCCCTTGGTCATGGTCTTCTTGCACCAAAAGGTCAACCTTTGGGAGTTACTTTGGGAACCCACGAGCTGGCGCTATTCCTCTATCACCAAAGAGGAAAGCCTCTCTGTCCACACCCGCTAGCATCGCTCCTAGCACCGTTTGGAACGACGCGCATCACCCATGTGTGGGCTCAGGGACCTACCAGGCCAACCCCAAACGGATCCGCCTCCTGAGGGCATGGGGAATAGCCTCGCCAAGAGGCCTCACGAAGTCCTTGATGGCGACATCACCACGCACCTCGCGAGGCGTGGGCCCTCTCAAGGACCTTCCTGTGCCGCTCGTAGCTGGGCCACCCAGCGCTTAGGGCAAAACCTACATCCTGGGAGACAGACACACGGGCCTGGGTACCCCTAGTCTGAGAGGCCTGATAGTAGCCCCCGAGCCTGTGTTGCGTATGACTCCACCAAATAGGGGGCGAAACGACGCGGTCCCCAATGGCCTACGGGCTAGGCCCGGCGCATGGCGCGACACGGATCATGGGATGCCCCATCACCCCATGATGCCTCGGCAACCGCCTGAACTGACATAAAGCCTCCACGCGGCACCAGTCCATCATTGCTTTTCCTTGACTCGCATCGCCTTCCTGCGGCTTCCTTCTCGCATAAGATTGCCCTCATTCCTCCAAGCGACCACCCCGACCCATCTTGTTGTGCCGCCATGGCTCCTCCCCGCAAGAGAAGCAGGGCGATGGTGACTGCGGAAGAACGCCCAGTGCCCGAACCCACCCTGGGCAGGTCCACAATGCTTAATTGCGAGGGGCTCAAGAAGGTCCTCCCGATGGTCGTGGACGCCACCTGCGAGTGGGGGCCAACCAAAATCTTGCCGGCCTCGCTACCCCCCCGCTGAGCCGACCGCCACTTCCATCGTCCTTCATCGCTCCGCACTCTTCTCTGGTTTGCTTCCCCTGTCCTCAAACTTCTTCAATGTTGTGCTCTCGCACTATCAGGTTCACGAGCTGCATCTTGAGCCGAAATCCATCCTTCTTTCATCATTCGCCTTCCTGTGTGAGTCATTCCTTGGCGTTCCCCCATTGGTGGTGCTACTCCGAAATTTCTTCCTCCTCCAGCTGACCGCTCCCAACCAGTGCCCCGGGTGCGTGTCGCTCTAGGACGCCGACGTGATGGCAGACCAATGCATCGACATGAGGATCCTCCATGGCACGGAAGGCTTCATGCGGCAGTGGGTGTATGTGGACGCAGGATAATACAACCCCTTGCTGCTGACCCCATCATCCCTGATGGCATCAAGTCCCGGATGGGGGCACAAGAAGCTTGATGACCCAAGGCTATCACCGGCGATGAGGAGGCTGACCTCCCTGAGGGCAGCGGGGGTGATGGCGATGATGGTCGCTAGGGAATTCCTAAGGCGGGGGATCGCCCCCCTTAAAATTCATTCCCGCCCGATGTGGGCCATTTCTGGGCCATCAGACCCCATGCGACTTCAACCAAAGCACCTGATGCCTGGAGTGCTAAAGAGGTTGCTTTAGGCCCTGACGGGCAAGGTGGTCGGCGGTCTCCCTCGGCATGGACGTTCCTTGTTCAAGTATAAGAACAAGGAGACTTTGTTCAGGCAATGCCTCACTTTGAACAGTGGGGGATGCTCCCAAGGGGCACAAGAAGCCTCGCGATCACCCCGTTCTGGTGTCTCAGGATCCCGGAGCCTCGACGTGTCTAGACCCCTCTACCGAAGCTGCTGGGGGCAGCGGACAACCGCCATAGGGGGCCCGCGGCACAGCCCCGCCTGAAGGCTCAGCCGCCTCCCTTGGCATGGCAAGCGGTGCCAGCCATCCCACACCGATGGCCTCCGGGTTGCACTCCCTCGAAGATGGTGCTGCAAGCGTGCCCCTCGCCCTTGCACAAGGGAGGCGGGGGCCAGTGTCGAGGCCATGCACCCACCCCATGGGGCCAACCGTGAGAGGCTAGTCTGGCCTGAGGATAGCGCCGTCACGCAGCCAAAGGCGCTGAGGAGGAGGAGGTGGGCCGCCAGAGACGAGTAAGCACTGAACCTTCACCTTGTTCACTCCCGCACTAACCCCTTATTGCGTGTAGGCTCCCAATGAGCAGAAAATCCAGTGAGCCCCTTGGCCCAGCGTGTGTTGTCCCACCGGTTGTCGAGGCCGGAGGGTCCAGACTGGACGCGACCTCCCGCAACGTGGCCAACATGCCTAGGCGCGATGCAGCTTAATCCTTGCCTGCAGGGAGCGTGGGGCAAGGGGCGACGGCTCACGCCGCCTCCCCCAAGGGAAGCCCTACTTGCGGGAACGTGTTGAGGGACCTTCCGAGGTCGCCTCGGGGAGGCCGCTCACCGACCTCCAGGGCGCCCACCCCTGCGGCGAGTGTTAAGCCCGCAGGGGCGGAACCGCCATCTGCTACCGCCGCTCAGGCCGGCGTCCAGGGAATCCTCGAGGGACAACACATAGCGCCCTGCCTAGACGAGGCAGGGCGAGCATTGATCGACCCTTAGCCCCCGACGGGCGATGACGGAGCCCTCGAGACTTCGGCATCAGGTGGGTGCGCGGGGCCCAACCCGCATTGGTCCCTGGCGCTCATGAGCTCCAGAACCATGATCCGGCATGACCTCCTGCGGGTTGCAGCGGTCATATTGGGGCAGCTCGGGGCAGAACTTCGACACGCCGATGCATGCTTTGCCCAGGAGAGGCTGCGCTTGGCTCACGGGTGGCATCAATTTGATGTCGCCATCAAGCTAGGCCGCCGCCAACATGAGGCGACGCGCTCGAAGGTAGAGCGGTCCACTGCCGACGTGAAAGAGGCGCATGAACGCACCTTTCAGGAGGCCGAGGAAGCAGACGAGTGTCGCGAGGATGCTGAGGGCCCACGAGCAGGAGCTTCAGGCCTCGAACGCCATCCTGGAGTGGCAACTTCAGGAGCCCTTCTCTCCCGAGATGAAAGGCAGGCAGGCGAGGTGGAGGGGGTGTGCGAGCTTGCCCTCCGCGAGTTAGACCTTCAGGCCCTCGAACAACAACTTGCCCTGATGTTCTCAGAACAGGTCTTCGAGCGTGAGCGGCTGGAGGTGTAGGACCGTGACGTTGCCGTCGCCACGGGTACCTATAAACATCGAGTGGAGGAGATCCAGGGGGATGCCGACGCAAGGGTCAAGCAAGCCCGCGAGGATTATAGCAACAAACTGAAGCTGTAGGAGAGCCGCTTCAAGGCCTGGTGCGTGGAGCTACAACGCGAGATAGACAACCTCAGGAAGGCGCTTACCCGAGCTGAAGCGTAGCGGGGTGCCGCGTTTGAGGCCCAAGCCACCACCGCGGCCGAGCTAGCATCATTGTAGGGACAGGTGGACGGCACTGCGTCCCTCATGGAGTGGGTGATGGACGAAGCGGACCAGGCTCGGGGGCTGCAGCATTTGCGCTCGAACATGTTCCAAGGCCTTGAGCAGCAGGCTCGCTGTGCCCTGAGTCTAATCTGTAGGGAGAGCGTCCCCATCCCCCTTGTGCCTGATGACGACGACTATCTCGGTTTCTTTACCGAGGTCGTGGAGAGGCTTGAGGGAGGTGCCGGCAAAGTGGGCGACCTAATCGAAAAGAGAGTCATGACCTTCTGTCTCAGGCACTTATGCACGTCTGAATCCACCTCCTTCGCACCGCTTTGCTTCGATTTTGGGGCCATAATAGCCCCCGTTCCCGAGGCGGTCTGCGGCGCCCTGGGGGAGGCAGTGGTAGATCATGTGATCACCCTGAGCGCGGAGTTCCCCCCTGACAGCCACGAGGATCCGGAGGGGACTGAGGGGTGTGCAGTTGAAGACAACGACGAAGGAGCTGAGGAGCGCAAAGGTGATGACGACGGTGAAACCAATGTGTCCCCCTAGGCTTCATTTTGATCCTTCTGTTACCACCAGCTTCTAGTCCCGTTGAGGCATGAAGCCATCACTTTGTTTGGAACAATATGCTCCTGTAATGGGTACTCATGCTTTTGTATGGCTTCATATGGCGTTGCTTCTGCGCGTTGGGTTACCGAGATGTAACCAGGGGCGAGGACGTCCAGATCAGGCGAAGGCTCTTGAGACCGTACACTTAGTAAGTTATCCTTCATCGGAACTCCCCGTGCATGGGGTATTCTACCTTGGAGGCATGACACACGCTCACCAGCTCGCTCATGCACATCACGCGAGGAGATTAGGCGCCAAAGGCCTTGGCATGGTGGTGCGCACAAAGACAAGCCCGTGGCTCGGAGTCCGCACCTTGGGGTTCTGGTTCCACGGGGACTGACCCAGGCGCACACACTGTACCCCAGGCCCCGCTCGTGCGATGCCCAAGAGGGGTATCTTGAGAATGCGTTGCTTGAAAAGAGAAATCCAAGAAAACTCCGCAAAATTTCAAAAAACCAAAATATTTATTAAAATGGGAGAGTAAACTTGTTTACAAGCAAAAAAGATGTGACTACCGTGTCCGACACGGGTCAGCCTGAGGTTAGTGTGGACCGTGGGGCATCTTCGTCGGTCATTCCACCAGCGAGATGCATGGGGATTCCACTTGGGCGTGGGCATGGTTGTTCCGCCAGCACGATGCATGGTACTTCCACTTGGGCATGGGCATAGTCGCGGTTCGACAGTCATTCCGCCAGCACAGAGCATGGGGCTTCCACTTAGGCATGGGCGGTAATCCTCCTGAGTCCACAACATGGCTTGTCGGGAGGCTCTGGGCATGTACAACCCCACTCCTTCTTACGTGAGAGTGTCATGGGTAGAACTTGCGGAGGTGTTGGATGTTCCAAGTGTTTTGCACTGGAATCCCACCCTTCGTCTCCAGGTGGGTGGCTCCAGGCCTGGAGACATGGTCGACCTTGAAGGGACCCTCCCACATGGGCGAGAGCTTGTGGAGCCCTTGCCTGGAGAGGACCCGCCGCAGGACGAGATCCCTGACGTCAAGGGTGCGAGGACGTATGTTGCAGCTGTGGTAGCGCCACAAGGCTTGATGGTACCTTGCAGCGTGGAGGGCGTCCGGGCGGTGGGCTTCCTCAAGGAGCGAAAGGTCGCACCCCCGTGAGTCGTCCTAACGCGCCTCATCAAACACTAAAACTTGCGGGGAACCATACTTAATCTCCAAAGGAAGGACCGCCTCAGCCCCGTAGATGAGGAAGAAGGGGGTTTCGCCGGTGGACTTAGTCGCAGTGGTGCGGATAGACCACAACACGGACTGCGGATCATCCAGCCAACCCTTCTCGCACGCCTCAAGCTTCCTCCTGAAGCTCCTGGTCTTGAGGCCCTTGAGGACCTCAGCGTTGGCGCGCTCGGCCTAGCCATTGTTGGGCGGGTGCGCCATGGAGGCAAAGCATATCTACGTACCAAGGTTAGCACAAAAAGACCTAAAAAGTCCGCTTGTGAACTGGGAGCCGTTGTGAGTAATGATATGGTTGGGTATGCCGAACGGGAACATGAGGCCCTTGATGAACCTGACGGCCAAGCCAGTGGGGATGGTGTGGACGGGCTCGACCTCCGCCCACTTGGTGAACTTGTCGATGTCAACATAGAGGTAGCGATACCCACCGGCCACGCGGGGGAAATGACCTAGAATGTCCAGCCCCCATACCACGAAAGGCCAGGAAAGTCGAATTGTATGCAGCCCCTGTGCGGGCTGGTGGATCTTCTTGGTGTGGAACTGGCAAGCTCCGCAGGTCCGGACCAGCTCGACAGCATCGCGAGGCGAGGTAGGACAATAGAAACCACTGCGGAACACCTTAGCAGCGAGGGTACATGACAAAGAATGGTGCCCGCAGTCCCCTCCATGGATGTCGGCGAGCAGCTCGGGACCTTGCTGCTCTGACGTGCACCGCAATGAGATGTCGTTGGGCCACCTTCGGTATAGCTCACCGTCTTGCAGACAGTAGGCGGTGGCCTCCCGATGACACTTTCTTCTTACACATCCTCCGTGGGGAGGTCGCCGTGGAGCAGGTAGGCCTTAAGCTCGGCGGTCCAATCGTCCTCTTGAGGTTCCAATTCCAGCAACAAACGATCTACCAAGGGTGGGCCGCAGTCCGACGCGCCCGTCACTGTTGCAAGCGGCAGCTCTTTGTGCAAGAGTGCGGTGTCGATGGTGGGTGGCGCGGCCGATGGATTGAGGAGCATTTTTACAAAAACGTTGGGGCATTGAGGCTCTCGGCAAGACGCTCGCTTGGCGATGTCATCGGCCTCTTGATTGGCGCCACGTGGGATGTGCTGCAACTCCAAACCAAGGAAGCATTTCTCAAGTTTGCGTACCTTCTCTAGATAGACTGCCATATGCTCGTCCTTGGGGTTGTAGTTCTTGTTGGAGAAGTTGATGGGGAGTTGATAGTCGCCCTTTATAGTCATGCACTTGATGCCGAGAGCTGAGGCAGCCTTGAGGCCGACGATCAGGCCCGCGTACTCCATGATGTTGTTGGAGACCTTCTCGTCATGCTTGAAGCACAACTGGACCGCATAATGAAGCTTCTCTCCCTTTGATGAAGTGAGCACGATGCCAACCCCCGCGCCCTAAATGGAGAAGGCATCGTCGAAGCACAGGACCCAGACGCAGGTTGCCTCTTCCCCGGGTAAGAGGGATTCGCCCTCGCGAGGCTCCTCCTGACCCAGGTCTGTCCACTCAGCTATGATGTCTGCCAGGAACGCACCTTTGATGACCCTGGTGGTGCAGAATTCTAGCTCGAAGGCCTGTAGTTCCATGTTCCATTCAGCAACCCTGCCGGTGCCGTTGCGGCTACGCAGGATCTAGTCTATGGCGTAGGCAGAGACAACCTTGGTAGGATGCCCCTGGGAGTAGTGGCGCAGCTTCCTGGAAGTGACAAGGAGCACGAGGAGGAGCTTTTGCTGCATGGGGTAGCGTTCACGTGCGTCTCTCAGCACCGTGCTGACAAAGTACACATGGTGCTCCACGTTCTTGGTGACCATGGTGTCCATGTCGTGCTCGTTGGGGGGGGGGGCGAGGGGCGGATCCGCAAGGGCCTTCGGGGGCACGGCGCCAGGGGCCGTGTGCCCCCTTGAGGGGAAGCAACCCCCTGGGGGAGGGTATCTTCTTGAGGACAGACGTCCTCCTAAGGGGCACCTATGCTTGGTCCCGCCGAGGTTTGAGCGGGCTCACGCGATGCCTCCTGACCGACTGTCCGCTGCCTCTTCGCGCGGACCTGACATTCTCTCTCCACCATGAGGGTCGCGCTGGCAGTCTGGGGGGGTGGCCTCCAGGTATAGCAGCAAGCATTTGTGGGGCCGCGGGGCGACCATGATTGGAGGGCTCATGAGGTATAGCTCGAGGTCCGCAATGTTGGGAAACGTAGTAGTAAATCAAAAAAATTCCCACGTGTCACTAAGATCAATCTATGGAGAAACCAGCAACAAGTGGGGGGAGTGCATCTTCATACCTTTGAATATCGCAAAGCGGAAGCGTTACTAGAACATGGTTGGTGGAGTCGTACTTGTAGTGATTCAGATCACGGTGGATTCCGATCTAAGCGCCGAACAACGGCGCCTCCATGTTCAACACACGTGCAGCCCGGTGACGTCTCCTACGCCTTGATCCAGCAAGGAGGAAGGAGAGGTTGAGGGAGAGCTCCTGGAGCATGACAACGTGGTGATGGTGGATCTGCGTGGTACTCTGGCAGGGCTTTGCCAAGCACTATGGAGGACGAGGAGGAGGAGGGGTAGGGCTGTGCCGAGAGAGAGAGAGAGAGATGCGTGTTCTTAGCAGCCCCAAACCCTCCACTATATATAGAAGGAGGAGGAGGAGGGGGAGGGCGCAGCCCCTAGGGTTCCCACCCTAGGGCAGCGGTCGGCTCTAGATGGCCCTTGGGGCGCGGCTAGGAGAGGGGAGAGGAGGGGCAGTGCCCTAGGTGGGCCTAGGGCCCATCTGACCCTAGGGTTTGCCCTCCTCCCACCTTTGCTGCGCCTTGGGCCCTTGTGGGAGGCGCACCAGCCCACCTAGGGGCTGGTTCCCTCCCACCTTTGGCCCATGCAGCCCTGTGGTGCCAGTGGCCCGACATGGTGGTCCCCCGGAACCCTTCCGATGGTCCCGGTACGTTACCGGTGATGCCCGAAACACTTCCGGTGACCAAAACCTCACTTCCTATATATAAATATTTACCTCTGGACCATTCCGGAACTCCTCGTGACGTCCGAGATCTCATCCGGGACTCCGAACAACCTTCGGTAACCACATACACAATTTCCCTATAACCCTAGCATCATCGAACCTTAAGTGTGTAGACCCTACGGGTTCGGGAAGCATGTAGACATGACCGAGACACCTCTCCGGTCAATAACCAACAATGAGATCTGGATACCCATGTTGGCTCCCACATTCTCCATGATGATATCATCATATGAACCACAATGTCGGGGATTCAATCAATCCCGTATACAATTCCCTTTGTCTACCGGTATGACACTTGCCCGAGATTCGATCGTCGGTATCCCTATACCTTGTTCAATCTCGTTACCGGCAAGTCTCTTTACTCGTTCCATAACAGATCATCCTATGGCTAAATCCTTAATCACATTGAGCTCATTATGATGATGTCTTACCAAGTGGGCCTAGAGATACCTCTCCGTCACACGGAGTGACAAATCCCAGTCTCGATTTGTGCCAACCCAACAGATACTTTCGGGGATACCCGTAGTATACCTTTATAGCCACCCAGTTACGTTGTGACATTTGGAACACCCAAAGTATTCCTACGGTATCCGGGAGTTGCACAATCTCATGGTCCAAGGAAATGATACTTGACATTAGAAAAGCTTTAGTGGACGAACTACACGATCTTGTGCTATGCTTAGGATTGGGTCTTCTCCATCACCTCATTCTCCTAATGATGTGATCCTATTATCAACGACATCCAATGTCCATGGTCATGAAACCGTGACCATCTATTGATCAATGAGCTATCCAACTAGAGGTTCACTAGGGACATGTTGTGGTCTATGTATTCACACATGTATTACGGTTTCCGGGTAATACAATTATAGCATGAACAGTAGACAATTATCATGAACAAGGAAATATAATAATAACCATTTTATTATTGCCTCTAGGGCATATTTCCAATAGTCTCCCACTTGCACTAGAGTTAATAATCTAGTTACATTGTGATGTATCGAACACCCATAGAGTTCTGGTGTTGATCATGTTTTGCTCGTGAGAGAGGTTTAGTCAATGGATCTACAACATTCAGATCCGTATGTACTTTACAAATATCTATATCTCCTTCCTGAATGTAATCACGAATGGAGTTGAAGTGGCGCTTGATGTGTCTTGTATTCTTGTGAAACCCGGGCTCCTTGGCAAAGGCAATAGCTCCAGTGTTGTCACAGAATAGAGTCATCTGGCCTGACGCATTGGGAATCACTCCTAGGTCGGTAATGAACTCCTTCATCCAGACTCCTTCCTTTTCTGCTTCCGAAGCAGCTATGTACTCCGCTTCACATGTAGATGCCGCCACGACGCTTTGGTTGCTGCTGCACCAGCTGAGTGCCCCTCCATTCAAAATATACACGTATCCGGTCTGTGACTTGGAGTCATCCAGATCTGTGTCAAAGCTAGCATCGACGTAACCCTTTACGACGAGCTCTTCAGCACCTCCATATACGAGAAACATGTCCTTGGTCCTTTTCAGGTACTTCAGTATATTCTTGACTGCTGTCCAGTGTTCTGCTTCGGGATCACTTTGGTACCTCCCTACCAAACTTATGGCAAGGTTCACATCAGGTCTAGTACACAGCATGGCATACATAATAGAGCCTATGGCTGAAGCATAGGGGATGACACTCATCTTTTCTCTATCCTCTGCCGTGGTCGGGCATTGAGTCGTACTCAATCTCACACCTTGTAACACAAGCAAGAACCCCTTCTTGGACTGATCCATATTGAACTTCTTCAATATGTTGTCAAGGTATGTGCTTTGTGAAAGACCTATGAGGCGTCTTGATCTATCTCTATAGATCTTGATGCCTCATATGTAAGCAGCTGCTCCAAGGTCCTTCATTCAAAAACACTTATTCAAGTAGGCCTTTATGCTTTCCAAAAGTTCTATATTATTTCCCATCAACAATATGTCATCCATATATAATATGAGAAATGCTACAGAGCTCCCACTCACTTTCTTGTAAATACAGGGTTCTCCATAAACCTGTATAAACCCAAATGCTTTAATCACCTCATTAAAGCGAATGTTCCAACTCTGAGATGCTTGCACCAGCCCATAGATGAAGCGTTGAAGCTTGCATACTTTGTTAGCATCTTTAGGATTGACAAAACCTTCCGGCTGCATCATATACAGTTCTTCCTTAAGGAAACCATTAAGGAATGCCGTTTTGACGTCCATTTGCCAAATCTCATAATCATAAAATGTGGCAATTGCTAACATGATTAGGACGGACTTCAGCATCGCTACAGGTTAGAAAGTCTCATCGTAGTTAACTCCTTGAACTTGTCGATAACCCTTAGCGACAAGCCGAGCCTTATAGATGGTCACATTACCATCCGCGTTAGTCTTCTTCTTAAAGATCCATTTATTTTCTATGGCTCGCTTATCATCGGGCAATTCCACCAAAGTCCATACTTTGTTCTCATACATGGATCCTATCTCGGACTTCATGGATTCAAGCCATTTGTTGGAATCTGGGCCCGCCATCGCTTCTTCATAGTTCGAAGGTTCACCGTTGTCCAATAACATGATCTCCAAGACAGGGCTGGCGTACCACTCTGGTGCGGAACGTGTCCTTGTGGATCATCATAATTAACTTCCTCTCCAGCCGGTCCAGGTTCCACAGAAACAACTTCCCATGCTGCGCTACTCTCCGGTTCGAGTGGAGGTACAGTTACCTCATCAAGTTCTATTTTCCTCCCACTTACTTGTTTCGAGAGAAACTCTTTCTCTATAAAGGATCCATTCTTGGCAACAAAGACTTTGCCTTCGTATCTGAGGGAGAAGGTATACCCAACAGTTTCTTTGGGGTATCCTATGAAGATGCACTTTTCCGCTTTGGGTTCGAGCTTCTCAGGTTGAAGTTTCTTCACATAAGCATCTCATCCCCAAACTTTCAGAAACGACAACTTAGGTTTGTTTCCAAATGATTATTCATACGGTGTCGTCTCAACGGACTTAGACGGTGCCCTATTTAAAGGGAATGCGTCAGTCTCTAATGCATATCCCCAAAATGATAGCGGTAAGTCGATAAGAGACATCATAGATCGCACCATATACAATAGAGTGCGATTACGATGTTCACACACACTATTTCGCTGAGGTGTGCCAGGCAGCATGAATTGTGAAACAATTCCACATTTCCTTTGGTGTGTGCCAAACTCGTGACTCAAATATTCTCTGCCACGATCAGATCGTAGGCACTTTATTTTCCTGTCACGTTGATTCTCTACCTCACTCTGAAATTCCTTGAAATTTTCAAAGGTTTCAGACTTGTGTTTCATTAAGTAGACATACCCATATCTGCTTAAGTCATTAGTGAGGGTGAGAACATAACGGTAGCCACCATGAGCCTCAACGCTCATTGGACCGCATACATCGGTATGTATTATCTCCAACAAGTCAGTTGCTCGCTCCATTGTTTTGGAGAATGGAGTCTTGGTCATCTTGCCCATGAGGCATGGTTCACACGTGTCAAATGCTTCAAAATCAAGATACTCCAAAAGTCCATTAGCATGGAGTTTCTTCATCCATTTGACACCAATATGACCAAGGCAACAGTGCCACATGTAAGTGGGACTACTGTTATCAACCTTACATCTTTTGGCACTCACACTATGAACATGTGTAACACCACGTTCGAGAATCATCAAAAATAAACCATTGACCGGCAGGGCATGACCATAAAACATTTCTCTCATATAAATAGAAAAACCATTATTCTCATATTAAAATCAGTAGCCATCTCGCATCAAGCGAGATCCAGATACAATGTTCATGCTCAAAGCTGGTACTAAATAACAATTATTAAGGTTTAAAACTAATCCCGAAGGTAGATGTAGAGGTAGCTTGCCGACGGCGATCACATCGACCTTGGAACCATTCCTGACGCGCATCGCCACCTCGTCCTTTACCAGTCTCCGCTTATTCCGCAGCTCCTGCTTGAAGTTACAATTGTGAGAAACTGCACAGGTATCAAATACCCAGGAGCTACTACAAGCGCTGGTAAGGTACACATCAATAACAAGTATATCACATATACCTTTAACGTTGTCGGCATTCTTATCTCCTAAGTACTTGGAGCAGTTCCGCTTCCAGTGACTGGTACCCTTGCAATAAAAGTACTCAGTCTTAGACTTGGGTCCATTCTTGTTCTTCTTCCCGGCAACTTGCTTACCAGGTGCAGCAACTGCTTTGCCCTCCTTCTTGAAGTTATTCTTACCCTTTCCTTTCTTGAAACTAGTGGTCTTATTAACCATCAACACTTGATGTTCCTTCTTGATCTCGACCTCCGCTGATTTCAGCATTGAGTACAACTCAGAAATGGACTTCTCCATACCCTGCATGTTGTAGTTCATCTCAAAGCTCTTGTAGCTAGGTGGAAGCGACTAGAGGATTCTGTCAATAACCGAGTCATCCAGAAGATTAACTCCTAGCTGAGACAAGCAGTTGTGCAACCCACACATTTTGAGTATGTGCTCACTGACAGAATTATTTTCCTCCATCTTACAACTGAATAACTTGTCGGAGACATCATATCTCTCGACCCGGGCATGAGCTTGGAAAACCATTCTCATCTCTTGGAACATCTCATATGCTCTGTGTTGCTCAAAACGCTTTTGGAGCCCCGGTTCTAAACTGTAAAGCATGTCGCACGTAACCAGGGAGTAATCATCACAACGCGACTGCCAGGCGTTCATAACGTCTTGAGTTGCTGAGAAAAGTGGTGCGTCACCTAGCGGTGCATCAAGGACATATAATTTCTTGGAAGCTATGAGGATGATCCTCAAGATACGGACCCAGTCCGTATAGTTGCTTCCATCGTCTTTCATCTTGGTTTTCTCGAGGAACGCATTGAAGTTGAGGGCAACATTAGCGAGGGCCATTCACATAATCAAATTATTTAATGAACTCCCACTTAGATAGACATCTCTCTATTCATCCAAGTGACACACGATCCACGTCAACTAGCCCGTGTCCGATCATCACGTGAGACAGACTAGTCATCAATGGTGAACCTCTCCATGTTGATCGTATCTTCTATACGACTCATGTTCGACCTTTCGGTCTCCCGTGTTCCGAGGCCATGTTTGTACATGCTAGGCTCGTCAAGTCAACCTAAGTGTATTGCATGTGTAAATATGGCTTACACCCGTTGTATGCGAATGTTAGAACCTATCACACCCGATCATCACGTGGTGCTTCGGAACAACGAACCTTAGCAACGGTGCATAGTTAGGGTGAACACATATCTTGAAATTTTAGTGAGAGATCATCTTATTTAAGCTACCATCATTCTAAGAAAATAAGATGTAAAACATGATAAACACCACATGCAATCATATAGTGGCATGATATGGCCAATATCATCTTGCTCCTTTGATCTCCATCTTTGGGGCACCATGATCATCATTGTCACCGGCAGGACACCATGATCTCCATCATTGTGTCTTCATGAAGTTGTCTCGCCAACTATTACTTCTACTACTATGGCTAATGGTTAGCAATAAAGTAAAGTAATTACATGGCGTTTTTGACTGACACGCAGGTCATACAATAAATTGAGACAACTCCTACGGCTCCCGCCGGTTGTCATACTCATCGACATGCAAGTCTTGAATCCTATTACAAGAACATGATCAATCTCATACATCACATATATCACATCACATCCTTTGGCCATATCACATCACACGTCATATGCTGCAAGAACAAGTTAGACATCCTCTAATTGTTGTTGCATGTTTTTATGTGGCCGTTATAGGTTTCTAGAAAGAACGTTTCTTACCTACGCAAAAACCACAACGTGATATGCCAATTTCTATTTACCCTTCATAAGGACCCTTTTCATCGAATCCGATCCGACTAGAGTGGGAGAGACAGACACCCGCTAGCCACCTTATGCAACAAGTGCATGTCAGGCGGTGGAACCAGTCTCACGTAATGTACGTGTAAAGTCGGTCCAGGCCGCTTCATCCCACAATGTTGCCGAATCAAGATAAGACTGCTAACGGCAAGCAAATTGACAAAATCGACGCCCACAACAACTTGTGTTCTACTCATGCATAGATTCTACGCATAGACCTAGCTTATGATGCCACTGTTGGGAAACGTAGTAGTAAATCAAAAAAATTCCTACATGTCACCAAGATCAATCTATGGAGAAACTAGCAACGAGTGGGGGGAGTGCATCTTCATACCTTTGAAGATCGCAAAGTGGAACCGTTACTAGAACGCGGTTGGTGGAGTCGTACTCGCAGTGATTTAGATCGCGGTGGATTCCGATCTAAGCACCGAAACAATTGCACCTCCGCGTTCAACACACATGCAGCCTGGTGACGTATCCTATGCCTTGATCCAGCAAGGAGGAAGGAGTGGTTGAGGGAGAGCTCCGGCAGCACGACGGCATGGTGACGGTGGAGCTGCATGGTACTCCGGCAGGGCTTCGCCAAGCACTACTGAGGACGAGGGGTAGGGCTGCGCCGAGAGAGAGAGAGCGATGCGTGTTCTTGGCAGCCCCGAACCCTCCACTATATAAAGGAGGAGGAGGAGGGAGGGCGCAGCCCCTAGGGTTCCCACCCTAGGGCGGCGGCCAGCCCTAGATAGCCCTTAGGGCGGCGGCCAGGAGAGGGGAGAGGAGGAGGGACGCCCTAGGTGGGCCTAGGGCCCATCTAACCCTAGGGTTTGCCCCTCCCACCTTTGTTGTGCCTTAGGCCCTTATGGGAGGCGCACCAGCCCACCTAGGGGCTGGTTCCCTCCCACCGTCGGCCCACGCAGCCCTCTCGTGCCGGTGGCCCCACATGATGGACCCCCGGAACCCTTCCGGTGGTCCCGATACGTTATCGGTGATGCCCGAAACACATTCGGTGACCAAAACCTCACTTCCTATATATAAATCTTGACCTCCGGACCATTCCAGAACTCCTCTTTACGTCCGGGATCTCATGTGGGACTCCGAACAACCTTCGGTAACCACGTACACAATTTCCCTATAACCCTAGCGTCATCGAACCTTAAGCGTGTAGACCCTACGGGTTCGGGAGGCATGTAGACATGACCGAGACACCTCTCCGGTCAATAACCAACAACGGGATCTGGATACCCATGTTGGCTCCCACATGCTCCACGATGATCTCATCGGTTGAACCATGATGTCGGGGATTCAATCAATCCCGTATGCAATTCCCTTTGTCTACCGGTATGGCACTTGTCCGAGATTCGATCATCGGTATCCCTTTGTTCAATCTCGTTACCGGCAAGTCTCTTTACTCGTTCCGTAACACATCATCCCGTGGCTAACTCCTTAGTAACATTGAGATCATTATGATGATGTCTTACCAAGTGGGCCCAAAGATACTCTCCGTGACACGGAGTGACAAATCCCAGTCTTGATTCGTGCCAACCCAATAGATACTTTCGAGGATACCCGTAGTATACCTTTATAGCCACCCAGTTATGTTGTGATGTTTGGCACACCCAAAGTATTCCTACGGTATCCGAGAGTTGCACAATCTCATTGTCTAAGGAAACGATACTTGACATTAAAAAAGCTTTAGCGGACGAACTACACGATCGTGTGCTATGCTTAGGATTGGGTCTTGTCCATCACATCATTCTCCTAATGATGTGATCCCATTATCAACGACATACAATGTCCATGGTCATGAAACCGTGACCATCTATTGATCAATGAGCTAGCCAACTAGAGGCTCACTAGGGACATGTTGTGGTCTATGTATTCACACATGTATTACGGTTTCCAGTTAATACAATTGTAGCATGAACACTAGACAATTATCATGAACAAGGAAATATAATAATAACCATTTTATTATTGCCTCTAGGGAATATTTCCAACATGCAAAGGCCGCGTCCGCCTTAGGGGTCCATGTGAACGAACCTAACCTTTTCATCGGCTTGAAGAATGGCAATGCCCGCTCGCGAAACTTGGAGATGAAACGCCCAAGGAAAGCCAGGCACCCTGCCAACTTCTGCATTTCCTTGAGGGTCTGGGGAGTACGTATGAGCTCTATGGTCTTAACCTTTTTGGGTTTCGCCTCAATCCCTCGATGGGACACGAGGAAGCCAAGGAGTTTGCTCGAGGGCACCCCGAAGACGCACTTGTCGGGGTTGAGCTTCAGGTTGACCTTGCACAGGTTAGCAAAGTTCTCCTCCAGGTTTTTGATGAGCGTTTTGGCCTCGCGTGTCTTGACCATGATGTCATCGATGTAGGCCTCTGCATTCCTCCCCTGCTGGCGCCCTAGCATGAAGTGCATTAATCGCTGGAAAGTGGCACCAGCGCTCCTCAGGCCGAAGGGCATGCATACATAGAAGAACACCCTGCAAGGGGAAATGAAAGTTTTTTTCTCCACGTCTTCCACTGCAATCTTGATCTGGTGGTAGCCGGAGAATGCGTCCAACAAGAAATCAGATCACAACGGGCAGTTGAGTCCACGATCTGGTGAATGCGCGGGAAAGGGAAGGGATCATCGGGGTAGGCCTTGTTGAGACTGGTAAAGTCGACGTGCATCCGCTCCTTGCCGCCCTTCTTGGGGACGATGACCGGGTTGGCAAGCCACTCTGGGTGGCGCGCCTCATGGATGACCCCTGCCTCTTGTAGCTTTTATACCTCCTGAACAAGGAAGTGCTGCTTTTCCAGCGCCTAGCACCACACTTTCTGCTTGACAGGGCGCGTGTCACGGCACACCGCCAGGTGATGCTCGATCACCTCCCTCGGGACCATGGTCAAGTCAGTCGAATTCCATGAAAACACATCAGCGTTTGCTCATAGGAAGTCAATGAGCACTCCTTGCTTGGGGGGAAGATCGGCGCCAATGGTGAAGGTACGGCACGGGTCGCCACCGCTAAAGGGTACCTTCTTTGTCTCGGTCCAGCTCTGAAAGAACAATTGCTTCTTTGTCGCCAGCACCACCTCGTGGGGAGCCGCCTCGCCTCTTTCGGCCGGGCATGCGGTTGTGGCGGCTTTGTACGCACGCCTGAGGCAGCTAACCGCGTCTCTTTTGTTGCATTTGACAATCACGATGTCGTGACGACCGGGCATCTTGACGACGTTGAAACCCGTATGGGTTACTGCCATGAACTTGGCAAGTGCAGGGTAGCCCAAGATGGCATTGTACGGGAGGCTGACGTGCGCCACGTCAAAGTCGAGGAGCTCGGTGCGGTAATTGTCGCACGTGCCGAAGGTGGCGGGGAGGCATATCTACCCGAGGGGGGTCATAGCCCCGCCGGCCACCCCTGGGAAGGGCTTGGTGGGATTCAGCTGGTCGTAGGGCACCTAGAGTTCCTTGAAGGTTGCGACAGAGATGATGTTGAACCCCGTTCCCTCATCGTTGAGGGTCTTTGTGACCACAATGTTGCTGATGGTGGGGGTGCACACCAAGGGGAGAGCCCCCAAGGCGGCCGCGGACCTCGAGTGATCCCCCGCATTGAAGGCGATGTCGCACAGCGCCCAGTCAGGTGATGACGCGCGCCTGCATTTCTCGAGGGCAGCGCTCACCTTGTGGAAACATAGCTTGAAATGGCGATCGGCGACCGGGGCCTGGGCCCTACCAAGGATGCACGTCACCGCACGCTGCTCCCAGTGTGTCCTGGAGTCACCGATGGGCGAACGCGGGCCGCACCTAGGCTCAGTCGAGCCTATGCACTAGGAACCGCACGCCGCACCCATGCACACGGCGGTGGATAGTGAGGCAAGTGAAGGGGTGCCTGAGTCCCTCCCATGGCGGTAGCGTATCCGACAAGGCGGCCGTGCCAGGCGTCACGGCCAGTGCCAACCGGGTGGTGACGAAGAGGCCCGCGTGCCACAAGAAGCAAGGCCTGCGCGTTGGCATGTCTAAGGCCGGCATGACAGGAGGAAGCCAGGGTGGTGTGGTCACCCTGCCACATGGAAAGGCGCTCATGGGAGCCCTTCCGCCTGCAGTCAACAAGGTTGGTGATGGTGGCGACTTCTATACCGATGAGATGGGGGTGATCGTCGGGACCCGTAGGAGCACACCGGGCGTCTTGGGCCGCCCCGAGCTCGGCGCACATGCGGCGAGCATCGGCCATGGGGTCGGTGAAGCTGAAGCCGAAACAGAGCTAGAAAACGGTGGCGCAGGCTCTACCTGGTGCGCCAAATGTCGGAATCGGGGCTCCACAAACCCAAGAAGATTTGAAATCTGGGCTGCACTTGCTCTCTTGTCCTAGTCTGCTCCACAACCTCACGACGGCTCGAGCTAAGGACTACAAACAAGGAACACATGGTTTACCCAGGTTCGGGCCACCTCGGAGTGTAAGACCCTACTCCTTCTTGTCCGGATTGGTTGGGGGATGTGATGAGTACAAGGCATATTCTTTCCTACCAAGGAGTCCATCCTTCTATTGTGACCGGCCTCCTCTCTTATATTGGCCCTGGTCCTTGATACGTCTCCAATGTATCTATCATTTTTGATTGTGTCATGCTATTATATTATCTGTTTTGGATGTTTTATATGCATTAATATGCTATTTTACATTATATTTGGGACTAATGTATTAATCTAGAGCCTAGTGTCGGTTTATGTGTTTTCCTTGTTTTTGAGTATTGCAGATATGGAATATTAAACGGAGTCCAAACGGAATAAAATCTTTGTGATAATTTTTTCTGGAACGAAAGAGATCTACCAGGCTTGGAGTGTAAGGCAAGTCACTTGCGAGGAAGTCACAAGCCAGGGGGCGTGTCCACACCCCTAGCCGCGCCTGGCAGGCTTGTGACTCCCTGGCAGGAGTCCTAGCCCTAATCTTCATCCTATAAATACCCAAATATTCCCCCAATACCAAAATAGCCACACAAATACTTTTCCGCCGCAATAAGCCCCCGTTCCCGAGAGATCCAATCTTGGAGCCCTTTCCGGTAATCTGTCGGAGGGGGATCCGATCACGGAGGGCATCTACATCAAGTCCATTGCCCCTTAGATGATGTGTGAGTAGTCCACCACAGACCTACGGGTCCATGGCTAGTAGCTATATGGCTTGTTCTCTCTCTCTTTGTGCTTCAATACCATGTTCTTCATGATCTTCATGGAGATCTATCCGATGTAATACTCTTTTCTGGTGTGTTTGTCGAGATCCGATAAATTGTGTGTTTATGTTCACCTTATCCATGAATATTATTTGAGTCTTTTCTGAATTCCTATATGCATGAGTTCATATCTTTGTAAGTCTCTTTGAGTTATTGGTTTGGTTTGGCCAACTAGATTGGTAATTCTTGCAATAGGAGAAGTACTTAGTTTTGGGTTCAATCTTGCGGTGTCCTCACCGAGTGAGAAAGTAGGGGTAGCGAGGCACGTATTGTATAGTTGCCATCAAGGGTAACAAGATGGGGTTTTCATCATATTTCTTGAGTTTATCCCTCTACATAATGTCATCTTACCTAATGCGTTATTGTGTTCTTCATGAACTTAATGCTCTAGATACAGGCAATAGTCCATCAATGTGTGGAGTAATAGTAGTAGATGCAGAATCATTTTGGTCTACTTGAAACGGACATGATGCCTATATGCATAATCATTGCCTTGGATATCTTCATCATTATTCACTTTTCTATTAATCGCCGATAGTAATTTGTTTACCCACCGTGATACTTGCCTTCAAGAGAGAAGCCTCTAGTGAAACATATGGCCCCTGGGTCTACTTTCCATTATATATTTTCAGATCTATAAACCAAAAGTACCAAAAATACCTTGCTGCAATTTATTTAGTTTTTACTTTAGGCAATCTTTTACATCTATCTCTATCAGATCTAATCCTTGCGAATAACCATGAAGGGATTGACAACCCCTTTATAGCGTTGGGTGCAAGAGTTTGATAGTTTGTGTAGGTGCATCCATTGGTAACTTGCTTGTTCCTCCTACTGGATCGATACCTTGGTTCCCAACAACCAAGGGAAATACTTATCTACTTCGCTGCATCACCCTTTCCTCTTCAAGGGAAAACCAACGCAAGCTCAAGAGGTAGCAAGAAGTATTTCTGGCACCGTTGCCAGGGAGGATACATAGCAACTCAAGACCAGAACTCTCACGTCAACTTGCCAATTTTTGGCGCCGTTGCTGGGGCGGATACATAGCAAGTCAAGACAAGAACTTTCTTGTCAACTTGCCAATTTCTGGTATCGTTAACAGGGAGATCTACATCAAGCCTACCAAGTACACATCACAAACTCACCTCTTGCATTTACATTATTTGCCATTTGCCTCTCATTTTCCTCTCCACCACTTCTAAAACGATTTTCTGAAAAATACCAAAAAGATTTGCCTTTTTATTCACCCTCTTTCTCGTTTGCCTTTTTCTCGCCGGATCTCTTTTGGTTTGCTTGTGTTGCCATGTGCCTTCTATTTGCTTGCATATTCTCTTGGTAGAAATCTATTGATGTGGATCCTCCTCCACTTGCTAATATTTTCAAAAGGCCAAATTATGATGAACCAATTGCTAGTGAGTTGAGTGCTCTTGATTATATCTATGAAGTTTTGATTGAAAATCATGAATCTGAAATTTTTGATGAAGTGTTGAAACAAGAAAATTATAAGGTGATTCATGATAGATCCTTGATTGAAAAGCATGATTGCAATGTTGCTAGTATGAATTCTCTAAATATCAATGATGCTAATGATATGGAAAGCCCTAAGCTTGGGGATGTTATGTTTCATGAAGATGATATTTTTTGTTCCCCAAATTTTGATTGGAAAATTCATTATTATGAGGGAGGAACATATGCTTGTAGGAATTGCAATAATATGAAGTTTCCTCTCTATGTGTTCAAAGTTTTGAAGTAATGCTTGTTTTGCCTTCCTATGCTAGTTGATTATTGTTCCCATAAATTGTTTGCTCACAAAATCCCTATGCATAGGAAGTGTGTTAGACTGAAATGTGTTTGTCATGTGATTCAAGATGCTTTCTTGCATATTTCAATTACTACTTTTTATGTGAGCATGATTGAAATCATTATGCGTAGCTAGGGGCGTTAAACAATAGCGCTTGTTGGGAGGCAACCCAATTTTATTTTTATGTTTTTTTTGCTTCTGTTTTTGAGTGTTTCCCACATTATTACTTCTGTAGTAATTGTGTTTTGGTGTTTTAATTAGTGTTTGAGCCAAGTAAGACCTTTGGGATGGTCTGTGGTGGTTGTTGATTTGATCTTGTTGAAAAATAGAAACTTTTGGGCCCAGTCCAGGAATTTTACAAGTTTTTCAGAGCGTCGAATGAGTCTGAAATTTTTACATAATGTCGGTATACAAATTTCCCAGGTTGTCATAATTTTTATGGATTTTTTGGGTTACATAAGTATACGAAGTTGTCAGATTGCTACAGACTGTTCTGTTTTTGACAGATTCTGTTTTCTTTGTGTTGTTTACCTATTTTGATGTATCTATGGGTTGTATCGGGGGGTATGAACCATGGAGAAGTCATAATACAGTAGATATTACACCAATATAAATACAGAATGAGTTCACAACAGTACCTAAAGTGGTGATTTTGTTTCTTATACTAACGGATCTCATGAGTTTTCTGTTGAGTTTTGTGTTGTGAAGTTTTCAAGTTTTGGGTGAAGATTTGATGGACTATGGAATAAGGAGTGGAAAAGAGCCTATGCTCGGGGATGCCCAAGGCACCCCAATTCATATCCAAGGATTCCAGAGATCCTATGCTTGGATATGCCCCGGAAGGCATCCCCTCTTTCGTCCTCAATCCATCGGTAAATTTACTTGAGGCTATATTTTTATTCACCACATGATATGTGTTATGCTTGGAGCTTCTTGTATGATATGAGTCTTTGCTTTTAAGTTTGACACAATCATCCTTTCTGCACACATATTTTGAGAGAGACAGACATGAATCGTGAATTTATTAGGATACTCTATGTGCTTCACTTATATCCTTTGAGATAGGCAATTTTGCTTTAAGTGCTTCACTTATATCTTTTTAGAGCATGGTGGTGTTTGCTTTTATAGAAATAATTGAACTCTTGTAACTCACTTATATTATTTTGAGAGTCTTTAAACAGCATGGTAATTGGTTTAGGTTATGAATTTAGTCCTAATATAATAGGCACACAAGAGGGATATAATAAAAACTTCCATATTAGGTGCATTGAGTATTATGAGAAGTTTGATTCCTTGCATAAAGTTTTGAGATACAAAGATGGTAATGTTAAGAGTCATGTTAGGAAGTAATTGTGAATTGGTAAAAATACTTGTGTAAGGGTTTGTGATTCCCGTAGCATGCATGTATGGTGGACCATTATGTAAGGAAGTCGGAGCATGATTTTTTTATAGATTGTCGACCTTTGTGTGAGGGTGGGGAACGCGCGATGGTTTACTCCTACCAACCTCTCCCCTAGGTGCATGCGTCTAATACTTTGCTTCGATGACTAATATACTTTTTCAATAAGTATGTGAGTTCTTCATGACTAATGTGAGTTCATGGATTATACACACTCTCACCCTTCCACCTTTGTTAGCCTCTCTAGTACCGCACAACTTTCGTCGGTGCCATAAACCCACCTTCCTCAAAACAACCACCATATATCTTTCCTCAAAACGACCACCATACCTACCTATTATGGCATTTCCATAGTCATCCCGAGATATATTGCCATGCAACTTCTACCGTTCCTTTTATTATGACACACACCATCATTTTCATATGGCTTTGCATGATCGTAAGATTGCTAGCATGATGTTTTCATGGCTTGTCCATTTTTTTATGTCATTTGCTATGCTAGATCATTACACATCCCTGTACACTACCAGAGGCATTCATATAGACTCATAATTTGTTCTACTTATAGAGTTGTAATTCTTGAGTTGTAAGTAAATAAAAGTGTGATGACCATAATTATTAGAGCATTGTCCCATGTGAGGAAAGGATGATGGAAGCTATGATTCCCTCACAAGTGGGGATGAGACTCTGGACATTATGAAAAATTGCTTGACTTGTCATCGGGGTTGTGCATGATATAAATACTTTCTCTGGGGAAGATGGAGCATAGTCAGACTATATGATATTGTAGGGATAACTTTCTTTTGCCATTATATTTTGAAGAGATGCAATTGCTTTGCTAGTATGCTTGAAATATTATTGTTTTTATGTCAACATTAAGCTTTTGTTCTGAGTCTTATGGATATGTATATTCATGCCACAATAAATAATATTATCTAGATAAATATGTTAGGTAGCATTCCATATCAAAAATTATGTTTTTTTATCATTTACCTACTAGAGGATAAGCAGGAATTAAGCTTGGGGGTGCTGATATGTCTCCAACGTATCTATAACATGCTATTATATTATCTGTTTTCGATGTTTTATACGCATTAATATGCTAATTTATATTATTTTT
Source organism: Hordeum marinum (assembly GCA_022496015.1). Lineage (NCBI taxonomy): Eukaryota > Viridiplantae > Streptophyta > Magnoliopsida > Poales > Poaceae > Hordeum > Hordeum marinum. The sequence goes on along the minus strand of CM039676.1, from coordinate 390,458,924 downwards.
GGGACTAACCTATTAATCCAGAGCCTAGTGCCAGTTTCTGTTTTTTCCTTATTTTTGAGTATTGCAGATATGGAATATTAAATAGAGTCCAAATGGAATAAAATCTTCGTGGTGATATTTTTTGGAACGAAAGAGATCTACTAGGCTTGGAATGCAAGGCAAGGCACTTGCCAGGAAGTCACAAGCCAAGGGGCGCGTCCACACCCCTGGCCGCGCCTGGCAGGCTTGTGACTCCCTGGCAGGAGTCCTAGCCCTAATCTTCATCCTATAAATACCCAAATATTCCCCTAATGCCAAAAAGGGCCACACAAATACTTTTCCGTCATCAGAAGCCCCCGTTCCCGAGATGTAACATCCCATATTTTGGAATGTTATAATAAATATTAGAATGAATGTTTGTTTGTCTGAGTGATTGAATTGAGTGAAATTTGAAACTTTTTGAAAACTTTTGAATGAGAGGGAATAAAATGACTTTCCCCTTTTGTGATTTGAATTCAAAATTCAATTCCATTTCGAATTAGTGAGAGAAGATAACATGACTTCTTCATAAACAAGGAATTTGAAAAGTGGATTTGAAAATCTTTGAATTATTCTTTTTGGAATTCATTTCATATTTGGTTCCATTTTAAATTTTGAAAGAATTCAAATACCCTTGACAAGATTTTTGAGAGGAGTAACATGACACTCCACACTAGGGTTATTTTTGTGAAGTTTTGAACCATAAAAAAACCCAGGGGGTTATTTGAAAGTTTATTGCAAAAAGAATTAAAATCAAATTAGGTATTTTTCCGAAAAATATTTTTTTGATGTATTTATTTTGGCTGTGGAAAAATGTTCATTAAATTGCATTAATTCCTCTGGTCATTTTGATATATAAGTCTTCATTTTTGGAAATGATTTGATTGCCATAAAGATAGTTTCCATTCTCTGTTATTTTATAAAAGGAAAACGGTTTTTATTAGGAAAGTCCACCGCGGCCCACCTCCTTCGAACCGGCCACCGACGCCGCGCCCTCTCTCTTTCTTCCTCTGATGCGCCAACCCCACCGATCGATCGCACGATCACCGCGGTCGTCCCCTCCTTTCCTCCCTCCTCCCCATTACCTCGTCGGAGCGAAATCACCGCCGTGACCTCCTCTCCCTTTCCTTTCTACGACCCCGAGCCACCCCCTATAAAGTCTGCCCCTCCCGCACCCCATTCCACCCAAGCCCCCCTCGTCCGACCCTCTCTCCTTGCCGCCATTTCTCACCGGAGCCCGAGAGCCGCTGCCTCGCCATTGCCCCACCCCGCTCGCTCTCGATGCCTTCGACCACCATCGCCACCAACACCGAGCTCTCCTCCCTCGCACGCACCTCCCCATCCACTCGCCCAAGCCCCACACCCACCGGAGCCCCTTTCCCCGTCGACACCCGAGCGCCACCGCCGCCTCCGAGCTCGCCGCCGTCGACTCCGTCGCCCCCGTGCCCCGCTGACGCTACCGTCGTGCTCGTCGTCCTCGCCTGCGTCGACCGGTGCCATCACCAACGCCGGAGGGCCACTGGAACGCCGTCTCTATTGACCTCGCCGCCGTCGGACATCGCGGAGCATCGCCGGAGCTCCCCTCCTCCTCTGTAAGTCACCGGAGCCCTCCACGTCCGTTCGATCTGTTTGAACGGCACAGATTAGAAGGCCCGTACCCCTTTGTTAAAGTCCGGTTTATCTTTAGTGAACCGCCCGGTTTTTTTCGTTTTATTTTAGTCCGAACCGTTTTCCTTTAGTTACCAGTCGTCCGCTCATTTCAACCTAGCATGCATAGGTCTCGTCCAATCAGAGAACGCCACGTAGCATACTTGAAATTGATTTCCATTGCTAGTTGGATTTTGCTAATTGAAAATATCTTTAATAAAATAGTTTTATAAAACATACTTTATGTTAACTTAGTTATTATATATTTTGTTCTCTGTTATTTTAATATTTTATTGTTCTTCTTGTTGTTAAGTTTATTAGGCAAAAACTTATGTTGTTTAGAGTATTGTTTTGTTAGTTCTTACTTGTTCTTCAAAAGTAATTCTTTTTGCTAAGTAAAATATTTACTAAAATAATTTTGTTATATTTGCTTTGTTTTTGTTTTGTTACCTTTGAAAATAGGATCATTTGTAGAGAAAAACCAACCCTTGGTTGTGTTGATGAAGTTTTGTTGTTTTGAGTTTTGTCTTAAGTATTTTCTTCATCACAACCTTGTTGCTTTTGGTTTTGTGTTACTTTTGATTGTAGAATTGATTGCTAGTATAATTGCTTATATGACTGCAATGTTTGATTATATAGATTTTCATCGGAGAGTGACGAATAGTCTATCAAGTTATTTCTAAGAGCGATATTATTCTTCATCAGCTATACAGGCAAGTTCACTTTGACCATCTATTTCATACCTATGTTTTATTGCATGTGGTGATATCCTTCAACAAATCCCTCCAGTAGTGTTATTGAAAATTTCTTGTGGTCAAGTAGAATACATGAGGTAGGAACCCACCACTTGCTACTAAAGCCCCGGGAACGTTAGTTATTTTAATGCTATGCTAAAGTAGACGGGGTCTGGTATGAGTGTTCGTGAGTGGTGTGAGAAGGAGGACTCTACGTCAAGACGACAACTTCATGAAGGCATCTCCAAGTCCTGCATCTTCAACACCTCAAGACTTCGAGACTCGAGAAACCAGTTTTTCAATACACACTACTGGGTGAAGGATGGAATTGATGGGCATCCCTGGAGTAACCAGTGGATGGCTGGGATGCATGGAGAAGCTCCATGACATCTTGCGGAAAGCTTCACCCAGACTCAAAGAGATGGATGAATACTTCAAGCCCGGAAGCTTACCTGTGTAGCCACAAGTTATTATGGGCTCTGGCTTGGTTGATCTTTGTTGTGACTCTGGCTGGGCAGTGCTACAAGATGTAGTCGACGTTAGGATTGGATGGGCACTGACAGTAGTGAGGGAAACACTCTGAAATACCATGTTTCGTTCGTCCTGTTCTCAAACACCTGGCAGTGCGAGGACTTACCAGGAGGGAACAAATCTTGTGGGTAAAGTACACAACACTCTGCAGAGTTAAACCTAATCGATTAGCCGTGTCCCCGGTTATGGACAATTTGAGCCTCTGGACTTGGATCTATCTCTGAACTCTCAACACTGGACTGATAATTAATTATGGACAACTATTGATACTTGTGGGCATTAAGACATCGATTGGCGGAACCATGTCATGTTAGGTAACTCTGTAGTGAAAACTCCTGATATTCCTTTGTTGTAGGAAAAGAAAATAAAATCAGCTTCTATGCAAAAACTTAGACACAGAGCCACAAAGCCTTACTGCATATAGAATAGTTTTTATCTTCTGTTCTGCTATGGTGATCTTGCCGGTACATTCAACGTACTGACCTATACGGCTGCAACGTCTTATGTTGCAGATAAGCTCTACGACGGGTGAGAGTACGATTCAGGGTTACGGTCTGCACTCAACCTGCCATTGGTGTTATTGGGACTCCACTCCCGTTGACTGTTTCCACTAAGATTTTCAGGTATATATCAGTTTTACGTTAATTACATGTGATTGCACTTTGATATATACATTGATGTACTGTGTGTGCCAGCATACTGATCCAGGGATGGCAGAGAACACACAGAGGCTTGACTCGTTTTGAGTCGGGTCACTACAGAGATGGTATGAGAGCACATGTTGACTGTAGGACGTGACCCTAGGAAATGGATTAGAAGTAGGAAGACCTTGAATGGAACAACTTTTGTTTTCACTACTCTCGTAACTTCTAAATTCTTTTACTGAACCCTCCCTGTTTCAAAACTATAGATGGAGAACTACACCCTGAACAAAAGAGAGGACTATGAAGATGTTCTCCGAGGCTCATTCCTCATGGAGCTAGTGCAGATGGTGAAGCTACCGATACCTAAGATCAAGGCGACTAAGATGAAGTCTAGATTCTGGGGCATCAAAACTAAAGTTTTTGGACGTGAAGAAGACCCCAAGACTGAAGACATCAACTATGACACATTGGCCATGAATGTGAGATGGGCATGAACACTGCTGTCCATGAAGCCATCGCACGATTGAGCTATCGTCATCGTGCTGAGTTGTGCAACCACTACTTTGGAAGGCTTGGATGGCAGAAGCCTGATGTAGCACTCATCAACCTGACCGACGAGCAGAAGATGAAGTTTTCACCCGTACTTGTGTACAATCAAGATCTGGAACACTACATCAAGAACCTTCAAATGGACCTTCTCTCAGAGTTATTTGAGAACGAAGCACTTCGTGAGAACCTCAAGGCAGAGAAGCTGAAGGTAGCCAATCTGAAGAAACATGATCCCGAGATTCATAAGCTTCGTCAAGACTTGAAGAATAGTCAGGCCATGGCAGATGCTGGAGATGTTGAAATTCAGAAGCTCAAGAACCAACTCCTAGAACTACAAGGACGACACCGGAAACTCCGCATCAACAGGGAAAATCTGGTAGAAGAACTTGAGAATATCAAGCATGACCAGAAGAAGCAGCCCAGTGAATAGGAAAACATGATATAGACTAACTTAGTAGTACCCCACCATGAGAGAATAAAGGATAAACGTTTTTACAATTTGAGTGATCGACCATACCAACCTTATGTGGGTGGCGATACTATAGTTTGATTGAAGTTTATGAATGTGTGGACTTGAGTTTGATGTTTGCGTCTTTGAGTTGTTTGTATCCCTTCTCTCTCTCTCTGTCTCTCTCTCTTACCCATCTCATCCCCAAAACCTTGAACCCAATAGATGATGAATGAAGCTGGACTCGTGTATTCTGGATCGATGACTCGGTTAGAGACAGAAGAATGGATTCAGAACATGGAGGATCATCTAAGGAGTAACCATGTTGCAAGGAACGAGATGGTCCAGTATGCTCTTCGGTACTTTGAAAAAGGTGCTGCAAATTGGTGGAAGATGCATGAAGCTATCCATGATAGGCAAGCATCCATCACCTGGGAATAATTCAAGAGGACTGTGCAAAAGTATCATATTGTCACCAACACCCAGAAGCCCCGTTGTAAAGATGTGAAGAATATTTGTGCATGCAAGATATGTGGGGAGATAGGACACACCCAGGAAGAACACAAGGAAGGATGCCCTCATTGTGAAGAAAATCACCCTACTGAGGAATGCCCAACTGGGCAGGTGATATGTTTCTTGTGTGAAGGAACCACTCACTATCCGACACAATGTCAACTCTACCCCAAGGTACAAGAAGTCATGAAGTAGTAGAAGGAAGCAATGAAAGAATTCCTCGGGAAAAAGTTAGAAGAACCCATGATGATGAGAGATATACCAGACCCAAAAATTGATACCAAGTCATGTTATTCGTGTGGAGAAGAAGGACATATCTCTCAGGATTGTCCAAATGAGTATATGGGAGACTTCCCGACAGAAGAAGTGCAATATGATCCTCAGGAGATAGAAGAAATGATCAACCTGGACAAGAAGAAAGGCCAAGTAAGCGGAGGCATCAGATGTTTGCATTGTATCCTGGAGAGGCCACACTGTTTTGCAAGAGGTATGAGACAAGCATCAGGAAAGGAACCCAACCCAAGAAGAAGAAGAAGAAGACTCCATGGTTTTCTACACGGAAGGATCTGAGCCACATCACTTGTCAACGGTGCAACAAGACAGGACACTACTCCTATACCTGCCCGGAGAAGAAGGCTAAACACGAGTAGTTTGAGTTTTGGATTTTGGAAGTAATAAATGTAATAGGTAGCACTCTTATCATTTTGAAGTTATGTAACAGAAGTCTCACAGTTTGTAATAAATTCATGAGTCACTGGAATTTATGGTGTCATGATTCTCCTATGTTGAATTATATGAGTTGTTACTCTATGAACAAAGATCTCTGACCATTTTCGAGGATATGAAAAAATATGGTCTATGCAGGCATGTGTACCTTTCATTTTAAGTGTGGTAGTAACCACAGGGACCAATGAATAAAGAAAGTACCATTCTTGTTAAGGAGTTTGGATAAGTGAATACATGTGAAGAGAATGTGGAAACATATCCAGCTATGTGGATGGCAACACCTGAAATAGTATACCTTGGATTTGAATATGATGTACCAAAACCTCTAGTGGTAAACAGACCAAAGGAAAGGAAAACATATTCAAGCGATAGAACGTGTATCAAGGATGGATATCACAGTTTCATGAAGGTTGCCCAAAGATCATGAAGCAAGAAGTTGTGATTGGATCAGCAAACATTTCCTTAGGAGTATCCGAAAGCCTGAGAGATGTGAAGAAACGATAGATGTTTTTGCTTAGCTTGCAGAATCAATGGATTTATCCGAACTTCGTTTGTTGACAAGAGAAATTTGTGCAATGCTTGTGAGGAAGCCCAAGTGTTAGAATACGAGATTCACTAAACCTTATACAAGGTAATGATTTCACTGCGACATGGCTTGGCCACCATGACAACTTACTCTTATCATTCTCTTGCTATTCGGAATGGTAAATCTGAGTGACTTACCCATAGTAAAGATACGACGTTCTTTTGAAGCTTTTGTTTAAGCCTTAGAAGGGTATGAAGAAAACCCCTTGTACATGTCAGTTGTTGCCACACGTAGGAATTTTACGGTGAGGAATGAAGCCAAGACCCATTTCACTACAGGATAACCACAAATGGTAGACCACCATGAGATCATCGATAGGTTACTTAGAATGAATGCGAGATTTATCAGTTAAGAAGACCCAGTATCGGAGGAAATACAATTTGTTATGAGAACACAAGGTTTTGATTTAAACGAAAGAGCATCATCGAAGGAGATATCGTGAAGTATGTGAACAGACAGATGCACCCACAGGATCGCCATGACTTTTGAAGGACCAGTAACTCTCATTTTTAAGTGTGGTAGACCCCACACTTCCAGGACAATGGATTTGTTAGAAGACCCACAAACCCTAACCTTTTCTTTCTAACCTCTTCGAATCTCGAGGACGAGATTCATTTTAAGTGTGGTAGGTTTGTAACATCCCAAATTTTGGAATGTTATAATAAATATTAGAATGAATTTTTGTTTTTCTGAGTGATTGAATTGAGTGAAATTTGAAACTTTCTGAAAACTTTTGAATGAGAGGGAATAAAATGACTTTCCCCTTTTGTGATTTGAATTCAAAATTCAATTCCATTTCAAATCAGTGAGAGAAGATAACATGATTTTTTCATAAACAAGGAATTTGAAAAGTGGATTTGAAAATCTCTGAATTATTCTTTTTGGAATTCATTTCATATTTGGTTCCATTTTAAATTTTGAAAGAGTTCAAATACCCTTGACAAGATTTTTGAGAGGAGTAACATGACACTGCACACCAGGGTTATTTTTGTGAAGTTTTGAACCATAAAAAAACCCAGGGGGTTATTTGAAAGTTTATTGCAAAAAGAATTAAAATCAAATTAGGCATTTTTTGAAAAATATTTTTTTGAAGTATTTATTTTGGCCGTGGAACAATGTTCATTAAATTGCATTAATTCCCATGGTCATTTTGATATATAAATCTTCATTTTTGGAAATGATTTGATTGTCATAAAGATAGTTTCCATTCTGTGTTATTTTATAAAAGGAAAACGGTTTTTATTAGGAAAGTCCACCGCGGCCCACCTCCTTCGAACCGGCCACCGACGCCGCACCCTCTCTCTTTCTCCCTCTGACGTGCCAGCCCCACCGACCGATCGTGCGATCACCGCGGTCGTCCCCTTCCTTTCCTCCCTCCTCCCCATTACCTCGCCGGAGCGAAATCACCGCCGTGACCTCCTCTCCCTTTCCTTTCTATGACCCCGAGCCGTCCCCTATAAAGCCCGCCCCTCTCGCACCCCGTTCCGCCCAAGCCCCCTTGTCCGACCCTCTCTCCTCGCCACCATTTCTCACCGAAGCCCGAGCGCCACCGCCTCGCCATTGCCCCACCCCGCTTGCTCCTGACGCCTTCGACCACCATCGCCACCAACACCGAGGTCTCCTCCCTCGCGCGCACCTCCTCGTCCACTCGCCCAAGCCCCGCACCCACCGGAGCCCCTTTCCCCGTCAACACCCGAGCGCTGCCGCTGCCTTCGAGCTCGCCGCCGTTGACACCATCGCCCCCGAGCCCTGCTGACGCTACCGTGATGCTCGCCGTCCTCGCCTGCATCGACCGGTGCTATCACCAATACCGGAGGACCACCAGAACACCGTCTCTGTCGACCTCGCCGCCGTCGGACATCGCCGGAGCATCGCCGGAGCTTCCCTCCTCCTTTGTAAGTCGCCGAAGCCCTCCTCGTCCGTCCGATCTGTTTGAACGACATAGATTAGAAGCCCCGTAACCCTTCGTTAAAGCCCGATTTATCTTTAGTGAACCGCCCAGTTTTAGTTGTTTTATTTTAGGCTGAACCATTTTCTTTTAGTTACCGGTCGTCCACTCGTTTCAACCTAGCACGCATAGGTATCGGCCAATCAGAGAATGCCACGTAGCACCCCCTATCCGTTAGTTAGATTTTTCTATTTTTTCTATTTCTGTTTTAAAAACAGAATAGTTTTGTTTTGTTTTCCTTATATCTTTTATGTTTCTAATTATTTTAAATTGATTCTTTTTGAATCATGTCACAATTTTTATCTAGTTTCTGTCGACATAAAGTTTGACCATATTTGAAAATTTTAAAATTGAATTAAAACAGATTTAATTCAAATCTTAGTTTTTTAATATCTTGAGTTTAAAAATATATTTTAAGTTGATTCTTTTTGCTACTTGTCACTAGTGACTTTATTTAACAGTAGGTATAATTTTAGAATTGTTTAGAATAGTTTAAACTAGGGTTTCATGCAAAATAGATTCTGTTTTAGTTCTTTTAGGTTTATTTATATTTCTTTTGTTTTAAATTGTTTTAATTTAATTTATTTTATATTAGTTGACAAGTTTTACATTTTTTTCTGTTAGTTAGAATTAATATTTCAAGCAAGTTATTTCTATGTTACTTATTAGTATTACTTGCATGAAATCAATTCTAGTTTAATTATAACTTGAAATTGATTTCCATTGCTAGTTGGATTTTGCTAATTGAAAATATCTTTAATAAAATAGTTTTATAAAATATAATTTATGTTAACTTAGTTATTATATATTTTGTTCTGTGTTATTTTAATATTTTATTGTTCTTCTTGTTGTTAAGTTTATTAGGCAAAAACTTATGTTATTTAGAGTATTGTTTTCTTAGTTCTTACTTGTTCTTCAAAAGTAATTTTTTTTGCTAAGTAAAATATTTACTAAAATACTTTTGTTATATTTGCTTTGTTTTTGTTTTGTTACCTTTGAAAATAGGATCATTTGTAGAGAAAAAACAACCCTTGGTTGTGTTGATGAAGTTTTGTTGTTTTGAGTTTTGTCTTAAGTATTTTCTTCATCACAACCTTGTTGCTTTTGGTTTTCTGTTACTTTTGATTGTAGAATTGATTGCTAGTATAATTGCTTATATGACTGCAATGTTTGATTATATAGATTTTCATCGGAGAGAGACGAATAGTCTATCAAGTTATTTCTAAGAGCGATATTATTCTTCATCAGCAGTACATGCAAGTTCACTTTGACCATCTATTTCATACCTATGTTTTATTGCATGTGGTGATATCCTTCAACAAATCCCTCCTGTAGTGTTATGGAAAATTTCTTGTGGTCAAGTAGAATGCATGAGGTAGGAACCCACCACTTGCTACTAAAGCCCCGGGAACGTTAGTTATTTTAATGCTATGCTAAAGTAGACGGGGTCTGGTATGAGTGTTCGTGAGTGGTGTGAGAAGGAGGACTCTACGTCAAGACGACAACTTCATGAAGGCATCTCCAAGTCCTGCATCTTCAAGACCTCAAGACTTCGAGACTCGAGAAACCAGTTTTCAATACACATTACTGGGTGAAGGATGGAATTGATGGGCATCCTTGGAGTAACCAGTGGATGGCCAGGATACATGGAGAAGCTCCATGACATCTTGCGGAAATCTTCACCCAGACTCAAAGAGACAGATGAATACTTCAAGCCCGGAAGCTTACCTGTGTAGCCACAAGTCATTATGGGCTCTGGCTTGGTTTATCTTTGTTGTGACTCTGGCTGGGCAGTGCTACGAGATGTAGTCGACGTTAGGATTGGATGGGCACTGACAGTAGTGAGGGAAACACTCTGAAATACCATGTTTAGTTCATCCTGTTCTCAAACACCTAGCAGTGCGAGGACTTACCAGGAGGGAACGAATCTTGTGGGTAAAGTACACAACACTCTGCAGAGTTAAACCTAATCGATTATCCGTGTCCCCGGTTACAGACAATTTGAGCCTCTGGACTTGGATCTATCTCTGAACTCTCAACACAGGACTGATAATTAATTATGGGCAACTATTGATATTTGTGGGCATTAAGACATCGGTTGGCGGAACCATGTCATGTTAGGTAACTCTGTAGTGAAAACTCCTAATATTCCTTTGTTGTAGGAAAATAAAATAAAATCAGCTTTTATGCAAAAACTTAGACAGAGAGCCACAAAGCCTTACTGCATATAGAATAGTTTTATCTTTTGTTCTGCTATGGTGATTGCCGGTACATTCAATGTACTGACCTATACGGCTGCAACGTCTTATGTTGCAGATAAGCTCTACGACGGGTAAGAGTACGATTCAGGGTTATGGTCTGCACTCAACCTGTCGTTGGTGTTATTGGGACTCCACTCCCGTTGACTGTTTCCGCTAAAATTTTCAGGTATATATCAGTTTTACGTTAATTACATGTGATTGCACTTTGATGTATACACTGATGCACTGTGTGTGCCAGCATATTGATCCAGGGATGGCACAGAACACACAGAGGCTTGACTCATTTTGAGTCAGGTCGCTACACGAGAGATCGAATCTTGGAGCCTTTTCCGGTAATCTGCGGAGGGGGGTCCGATCACGGAGGGCATCTACATCTACTCCATTGCCCCTCCGATGATGCGTGGGTGGTCCACCATAGACCTACAGTTCCATAGCTAGTAGCTAGATGGCTTCTTCTCTCTCTTTGTGCTTCAATACCATGTTCTTCATGATCTTCATGGAGATCCATCCGATGTAATACTCTTCTGTGGTGTTTTTGTCGAGATCCGATGAATTGTGGGTTTATGTTCAGCTTGTGCAGGAATATTATTTGACTCTTTTATGAATTCTTATATGCATGATTTCATATCTTTGTAAGTCTCTTCGAGTTATTGGTTTGGTTTGGCCAACTAGATTGGTAATTCTTGCAATGGGAGAAGTGCTCAGTTTTGGGTTCAATCTTGCGGTGTCCTCACCGAGTGACAAAGTAGGGGTAGCAAGGCACATATTGTATTGTTGCCATCAAGGGTAACAAGATGGGGTTTTCATCATATTGCTTGAGTTTATACCTCTATATCATGACATCTTACCTAATGTGTTACTCTCTTCTTCATGAACTTAATACTCTAGATACAGGCAGGAGTCGGTCCATGTGTGGAGTAATAGTAGTACATCCAGAATCGTTTCGGTCTACTTGACATGGACGTGATGCCTATATGCATAATCATTGCCTTGGATATCTGCATAATTGTTCTCTTTTCTATCAATTGCTCGACAGTAATTTGTTTACCCACCATGATACTTTCCTTCAAGAGAGAAGCCTCTAGTGAAACCTATTGTCCCCGTGTCTACTTTCCATAATATTTTTTCAGATCTATAAACCAAAAATACCTTTGCTGAAATTTATTTACTTTTTACTTTCCGCAATCTTTTACATCTATCACTATCAGATCCAATCCTTGCAAATAACCGTGAAGGGATTGACAACCCCTTTATAGCGTTGGGTGCAAGAGTTTGATTGTTTGTGTATGTGCATCCATTTGTAACTTGCTTGTTCCTCCTACTGGATTGATACCTTGGTTCTCAAAAACTGAGGGAAATACTTATCTACTTTGTTGCATCACCCTTTCCTCTTCAAAGGAAAACCAACGCAAGCTTTAGAGGTAGCAGTCCTCTTCCCCAAAAATACAAGGCGAGAAGGGTTGCCACAACAGCCAGTTTGAAGGGGGCAAGACTGCAGCCTATCCTGACAAAATGTGGTCTTTGCCTGCTAAATCTCCTCGTCGTGACGCGTCTGTGGGTTCGGGGGTGACCTCCGTCCTGCTGAGCCCTTGATCCTAGTCTTCTTGCACCAAAAGGGCAACCTTTGGGAGTTGCTTTGGGAACCCGCGAGGTGGCGCTGCTCGTCTATCGCCAAAGATGAAAGCCTCTATGTTCGCGCCCGCTAGCATCGCTCCTGGCACCGTTTGGCATGGCGCACGTCACCCATGTGTGAGCTCAGGGTCGTATTGCCCTGCCATCCCAACCCCAGACGGATCCGCCTCCTGAGGGCATCGGGAACAACCTCCTGGAGAGGCCTCACAATGTCCTTGATGGTGACGTCATCACGCACCTCGCGAGGCGTGGGCCCTCGTGAGGACCTTGCATGTGAAGCTCGTAGGTGGGCCACCCAATGCTCAATTCATCACCGATGGCTGAGGGATTTTGGACGGGAAGCTGCAACGACAACAAATATATGGAGCAGGGCAGCGACACAACCAATGAATGAACCGATGACATAATCAACAAATATATCGACCCTTTAATAATTCTCCAACATATCCACAATTTTTGATTGTTTCATGCTATTATATTATCAATCTTGTATTCTTATATGCCATATTTATATCATTTTTGGGACTAACCTATTAACTTAGTGCCCAACGCCAGTTTCTATTTTTTGCCTATTGGTGACCCACAAGTACAGGATATCAATCATAGTCCTTTCGATAAGTAAGAGTATTGAACCCAACGTGGATCAGAAGGAAATGACAAGTGGTTTTCAACACGAAAGTTTTTGCAAGCACTGAAAGTAGCGATAGCATATAGTTTTATAGCAAGGCAATTTGTAACAAGTAACAAAATCTAGATATCCTCAGTGCTTATATAAACCGGAGGGTTTAGCCTGTAGAGGATACCCGTACACATTGTCATCTCCCCTAGGGTTTAGACCACAAACATACGATCTCGAGGTAGATCAACTTTGTACTCACTACACCAATAATATAACAAGCACAAGACATAGGGTTTTACCTCCATCGAGAGGGCCTGAACCTGGGTAAAACCCTTGTGTTCCTTATCTCATGTTACCATCAAGTTGATCTCATAGACCGGGCCCTCCAACCCGAGGTATACCAGTGTTGACATCGACATTGGTGCTTTCATTGAGAGATCGTTGTGTGATCATCAGGATTGTTGGTTTCCCCGATCGGCGATCTAAATCCCTTCGAGGCTTTCATCGTCCCTGCAACCCTCTTTAATGAGTCGTCCAAATAAGCCGCAGATCTCGAGGTGCACTTCCCCATAGAGACAGTAGGATGCGATCTGGAGTTCCACCCAGAGCACCATGCTCCTTCGAACAGCCTGATCGACGGTTCTCCCGTAGAAGAAACCCCGGATCCTAATTCCACTTTGAGGGACGGATGCCAGACTAATCGTATAGGGAGAATGAGTGTTTTGGACGTTGAACCAAATCCCATACAACCTTCCAACATTGAACATGGGGGTGCGTTAGAGTCCCCGCCCCCGGATCGGATTGAAAAATTTGAGCCCACCCACCCCCCACATAGATAACTGCCCGAACAACTCAGAACATACCAATGTCTAGGACCTTATCTACATAAAGCAACAAGTTGGGGAGACCGTACGGCAATTCTGGTCAAGATTTTTGTCTGTTAAGAATAGAATAGTTATCTGCTAGGATATCAAACTATTGACTGCCTTCTGGCACAACTGTGGCGATGAGGGGGTATTAAATGCCCTCGTCGGCGGGAAGTTTAGACATTCGCCGAGATCTCTGACTTGGTGTCAAAGTTATGTACTATGGAGGATGGCTGGTTGGCCGCGCAACCTATCAGATTCGATGATCCTACATACTACCACTTAGCCCTGCAGCAAGCTCCTTTTAGGCGCTCTTCCCTAACTGCACCATCACCAAATAAGAAGAAAACGGGGCCATGGACCACCCTTGACAGGCTTCTGGACAGGCCATGACATATACATTTACCCCCGCTCAACCCCAACCCAAACCACATCCTTCGAGCTTGTAGGGTCATTAAGCAGGTAGCCAAGTATAGGGAACTGCTCCTCACTGACGATCGCATTGTTGGACACCTAACAAACAGCTGGACAAAGCCAAGGTCATGATGATCTATCTAACATATAGATCAGGCAACCAACGAGGAAATGGGCGTTAAGGTAGTCCGCCCCCCTAAAGGTACAAACACCCTCGGTTGCGTGGCTAGACACGCCTATCACATTTGAACAAAATGATCAGCTGACGGTTTACCTAAGGCGATGCCCAGACACCCTGGTCCTCGACCTATAGTAGACGGATGTCGTCTGCATAAGGTTTTGATGGATGATGGCAGCAGCCTAAACCTCATCTATGGGGGCACGCTCAAAAAATGGAGATGGATAAAACTCGCTTCCGGCAAAGCTCTAGCACGTTCCGAGAAATTCTCCCTAGCAAATAAGCACGACGTGGGGAGAAATCACCCTTGATGTGGTGTTCGGCACTCCTGAGAACTATGGTTCCAAGGATTGACATTCCACGTCGTACCCTTCCAAAGTGGCTATCACGGTCTCCTCGGGCGGAACGCATTCACAAAGTTCCATGCCATACCCCACTATGGTTATATGAAGCTCGAGATGCCAGGTCATCACGGAATAATCACCATCGCAAGAAATCCAGACATGGCACTTAGGGCTGAAAACAAAACGACCTCCCTCTCTCTAGAGGCATTGGAAGAGGCCTTTCCAAACGAAGAACTAACATCACTTTGGGCCATAGTCGACAGGGATGACGTCCTCATGGACAAACGCTCCAAGATAACTTCGTTCAAACCAGGAGATGAAATTGTAAAATTCCAAGTACACCTGACGGATCCCAACAAAACAGCGTCCATCGGCGCCAAACTTGATCCAGAGATTGACAAGGCCCTCCAAAATTTCCTTGAGGAAAATTGGGACATCTTCACTTGGCACCCTTCGGATATGCCATGTATCCCAACCGGCTTAGCCGAGGACGGCTCAAATATTATAGAAGGGTTTAAACCAGTCAAGGACGCACTACAGTGGTTCTTTCCACCCAAGCAATAGGCCATGGGCCAAGAACTGACCAAGTTGTTAGAGGCCGGATTCATCCGAGATATCAAACACGCCGAACGGTTGGCTAATCTGGTGATGGTACCAAAGATGGACAAATTCTGGTGGCTATGCATTGATTTCAAAGACGTTTATAAAGCCTGGCCCAACGACCCATTCTCGCTACCATGCATAGTCCAGATTACCGATGCAACAGCAGGACATGATTCCCTTTGTTTCTTGGGCGAATACTCGGGGTATCATCATATTAAGATGAAAGAATCAAATCAAGTGCGTTAATCACACTCTATGTGCCGTTCTACTTCAACACAATGCCATTTGGGTTAAAATATGCGGGTGCCACATATCAACATATGATTCAAACGTGCATGAAGGACCACATCGCAAAACAATCGAGGCTTACGTAGACGCCATGGTTGTCAAAACTAAAGACGTCCGACAGCTGATAAAGGACCTTAGTGACATCTTCACTAGTCTCTGGGTATATCATATTAAGATTAAGCTAGAGAAGTGCGTATTTGGGGTGCCAATAGGAAAACTGCTTGGCTTCATCGTTTCCCAAAGAGGAATCGAGGCCAATCCGGAAAAAATCCCAAGCTCTGGCCGCATTGGAAATACCCACCGAACTCAAGAACATCCAAAATTGGTCGGCTGCGCAGCTGCCCTCATCCGATTTATATCCCGGCTAGGGGAAATGGCCCTACCATTGTACAAACTCCTGAAATAGACCAAGAATTTCAAATGGACTAGCAAGGCAGGCGACGCTCTGGAGGACATCAAGAAGCTCATGCCACCAACCCAATCCTCACACTCCCTGGACTGGGCGAGCCAATGTTGTTATACATCTAGGCAACAAATTGGGTCGTCAGCGCGGTCCTAGTGGTTAAGCACGATGTCGAAGGCCATAAGTTCCAAGTGCAAAAACCGGTGTACTACGTCTTTGAGGTATTGACCCCATGGAAAACTAGGTACCCTCATTACCAGAAGATCGCCTACACGGTCTTTATGGCATCCCAGAAGGTGCGGCACTACTTCAAGAGTGTTCAATTATCATGGAATCTAAATTCCCTTTAGGGGATATAGTAAATAATAGAGACGCCACTGGGCGCATCACCAAGATGGCAATAGTTCTCCTCCCTTTCGAAATCATCTTCCGCCCATGACAAGCTATTAAATCTCAGGTACTGGCAGATTTCGTGGCCGAATGGACAGAAGCCGAACTCCCTCGAGAGTGTAGTACATACTCACATTGGACTATGTACTTTGACGGCTCTAAAATACTGCCCAGGCTAGGAGCCATGGTCGTTCTGACCTCACCCACCGGTGATAATATGAGGCTCTGCTACACGGGCTTCAAATAGCATCATCCATGGGTGTCCAGCGTCTTGAGTTCCGAGTGTTGGAAATATGCCCTAGAGGTAATAAATAAAGTGTTTATTATTATATTACCTTGTTCATGATAATCGTTTATTATCCATGCTATAATTGTATTGATTGGAAACACATTACATGTGTGGATAAATAGACAACACTATGTCCCTAGTATGCCTCTAGTGAACTAGCTCGTTGATCAAAGATGGTTAAGGTTTCCTAGCCATTGACATGTGATGTCATTTGATAACGCGATCACATAATTAGTAGAATGATGTGATGGACAAGACCCAAACTACAAACACAGCATATGATTGTGTCAGTTTATTGCTACTGTTTTCTGCATGTCAAGTATATGTTCCTATGACCATGAGATCATGCAACTCACGGACATCGGAGGAGTGCCTTGTGTGTATCAAATGTTGCAACATAACTGGGTGACTATAAAGGTGCTCTACAAGTATCCCCGAGGGTGTTTGTTGAGTTGGCATGGATCACGACTGGGAGTTGTTACTCCGTGTGACGGAGAGGTATCTCAGGGCCCACTCGGTAATACAACATCACAATAAGCCTTGCAAGCAATGTGACTAAGTGTTAGTCACAAGATTTTGTATTATGGAACGAGTAAAGAGACTTGCCAGTAACGAGGTTGAACTAGGTATGGAAATACCGACGATCGAATCTCAGGCAAGTAACATACCGAAGAACAAAGGGAACATCATACGGGATTAACTGAATCCTTGACATAGAGGTTTGACCAATAAAGATCTTCATAGAATATGTAGGAACCAATATGGGCATCCAGGTCCCGCTATTGGTTATTGATCGTAGAGGTGTCTCGGTAATGTCTACATAGTTCTCGAACCCGCGGGGTTTGCACACTTAAGGTTTGGTGACGTTTTGGTAGTATAGAGTTATGTATGGTGGTGACTGAAGGTTGTTCGGAGTCCCTGATGAGATCCCGAACATCACGAGGAGCTCTGGAATGGTCCGGAGGTAAATATTCATATATAGGAAGTCCTATTTTGGTCGCCGGTAAAGTTTTGGGCTAATCGGTAGTGTACCGGGAGTGTCGGTAGTGTACCGGGAGACCATCGGGAGGGGTATTTCGACCCAAGAGGCTTCATGGGTTGTGGGAGAATAAATACCAGCCTCTTGTGGGCTGATGGAAGTCCCACACAAGTCCCATGCGGCTAGGGAAGAAAAGCCCAAAGGGAAAAGGTGGAAAAAAGGCCAAAAAGGAGGAATCCTAGTCCTACTAGGATTGGAGGAGGAGTCCTCCTCTCCTCCCCACTTCGGCCGAACCAAGGAGGCTGGTCCCTTGCGCCAAGTCCTCTCCTCCCTCCCTCTTATATATACTGGAGGTTTTAGGGTTTTTGCATAGAATTTTCACCCATGTGCTACCCGTTCCTCCAGTGCATAGTTTCTCCTCTAGATCAGATTTCTGCAGTGCTTAGGCGAAACCCTGTCGGAATAGCTCCACCACCATCGCCGGAGCGTCGTCACCCTGCCGGAGAACTCTTCTTCCTCTCCACTCCCTCTTGCTGGATCAAGACGGCGGAGATCGTCATCAAGCCGTACGTGTGCTGAACGTGGAGGTGTCGTCCGTTCGGCGCTAGATCGGAAGGACCATGATCGAGTTCGCGAGACGGATTGTGATTGGATCGCGGGACGGATCTTGATTGGCTCGTGGGATGCTCGGCGATTTGGATCACGAAGACATTCGACTACACCAACCGCGTTTCTTAACGCTTCTCGCTTAGCGATCTACAAGGGTACTTAGATCCACTCTCCTTCTCGTAGATGCTCATCACCATGGATAGGTCTTGCATGAACGTAGGAAATTTTTTGTTTCCCATGCAATGTTCCCCAACAGTGGTATCAGAGTTAGGTCTATGTGTAGATGATATCTCGAGTAGAACACTAAGAGTTTGTGGGTGTTGATGCTTAGATTGATTCCTCCCTGGGTCGTGTTTTGGTTCAGCAGTATTGTGAGATGAAGTGGCCCGGACCAACATTACTCGTACTCTTACGAGAGACCGGTTCCCTCAACCGCAACTTGTTGCATAGATGGCTTGCAGGTGCCAGTTTCTCTCACTTTAGTTGGATCGGATTCGACAAAGGCGGTCCTTGAGAAGGTTGAAAAGAAACTAGTGTATCACCGTTGTGGTTTTTGCATAGATGAGAATTGTTCTTGCTAGATACCCGTAGCAGCCACATAAAACATGCAACAACAATTAGAGAACGTCTAACTTATTTTTGAAGGGTATGTTGTGATGTGATATGGCCAATTACATGATGTGATATATGTGATGTATGAGATGATCATGTGATGTATAGATTATCACGATTTGCATGTCGATGAGTACAGCAACCAGCAGGAGCCATAGGGTTGTCTTTAATTATTGTATGACCTGCGTGTCAATCATTAAGCGCTATGTAATGCTTTACTTTATTGCTAAACGGTAGCAATAGTAGTAGAAGCATGTTGGGCGCGACAACCCCGATGGCGACACGTTGATGGAGATCAAGATGATGGAAATCAGGGTGTCGTGCCGGTGATGATGGAGATCATGCCGGTGCTTTCTAGATGGAGACCAAAAGCACAAGTTCATGGCCATATCATGTCACTTATGATTTGCATGTGATGTTAATCCTTTTATGCACCTTGTTTTGCTTAGGACGACGGTAGCATTATAAGGTGATCCCTCACTTAAATTTCAAGATGAATTGTGTTCTCCCCGAGTGCGGACCGTTGCGAAAGTTCGTCGTGTCGAGACACCACGCGATGATCGGGTGTGATAGACTCTACGTTCACATACAACGGGTGCAAGCCAGTGTTGCACGTGCAGAACACTCGGATTCAAATGTTGGAAATATGCCCTAGAGGCAATAATAAATTAGTTATTATCATATTTCCTTGTTCATGATAATCGTTTATTATCCATGCTATAATTGTATTGATCGGAGACTTAGATACATGTGTGGATACATAGACAAAACCATGTCCCTAGTATGCCTCTAGTAGACTAGCTCATCGATCAAAAGATGGTTAAGGTTTCCTAGCCA
This sequence comes from Hordeum marinum, assembly GCA_022496015.1. Classification (NCBI taxonomy): domain Eukaryota; kingdom Viridiplantae; phylum Streptophyta; class Magnoliopsida; order Poales; family Poaceae; genus Hordeum; species Hordeum marinum. Next base: position 390,439,256 of record CM039676.1, on the reverse strand, counting down.
TGGACATGAGATGTCATTTGATAACGGGATCACATCATTAGGAGAATGATGTGATGGACAAGACCCAAACTACAAACGTAGCATATGATCATGTCGATTTGTTGCTACTGTTTTCTGCATGTCAAGTATATGTTCCTATGACCATGAGATCATGCAACTCATAGATATCAGAGGAGGGCCTTGTGTGTATCAAATTTTGCAACGTAACTGGGTGACTATAAAGGTGCTCTACAGGTATCTCCGATGCTGTCTGTTGAGTTGGCATGGATCGAGACTGGGATTTATTACTCCGTGTGACGGAGAGGTATCTCGGGGCCCACTCAGTAATACAACATCACAATGAGCCTTGCAAGCAATGTGACTAATTTTTAGTTGCGGGATCTTGTATTACGGAACGACTAAAGAGACTTGCCGGTAACGAGGTTGAACTAGGTATGGAGATACCGACGATCGAATCTCGGGCAAGTAACATACCGAAGAACAAAGGGAACATCATACGGGATTAACTGAATCCTTGACATAGAGGTTCGACCGATAAAGATCTTCGTAGAATATGTAGGAACCAATGTGGACATCCAGGTCCCACCATTGGTTATTGACCGTAGAGGTGTCTCGGTCATGTCTTCATAGTTCTCGAACCCGCAGGGTCTACACACTTAAGGTTTGGTGACGTTTCGGTAGTATAGAGTTATGAATGGTGGTGACCGAAGGTAGTTAGGAGTCCCGGATGAGATCCCAGACATCATGAGGAGCTCCGGAATGGTCCGGAGGTAAAGATTCATATATAGGAAGTCCTGTTTTGGACTCCGGAAAGATTTCGGGCACTTTTGGTAGCATACCGGGAGTGACGAATGGGTCCCGGGGGTCCACCAGTGGGGCCAACCCACCCCATGGGCCAAAGTGGCGACCCACCAGCCCCTAGTGGGCTGGTGGGGTCGGCCAGGGTGGCCTAGGCGCAGGAAGAGAAGGCCCAAACCGAATTGGGGTGGAGTCCTCCCCAAGTTCCACCTCTCGTGTGAGAGGTGGACTCTCAGGTGGAGGAGGACTCTCCCTCCACCAGTTCGGCCGAACCAAAAGGAGAGCCCTCCTTTGGGCACAGCCTCCTCTTCCCTCCTCCTATATATATGAGTGGTTTTAGGGTTTTTTGGACAAGGATTTTCAGCCATGTCTAAACCCTACCTCTAGATCAAGTTCCTCTAAACTAGACTAGTTCGGCAGTGCTTAGGCGAAGCCCTGCGGAACAGCTCCACCACCATCGCCGGAGCGCCGTCACGCTGCCGGCGAACTCTTCTACCTCTCTGCTCTCTCTTGCTGGATCAAGACGGTGGAAATCATCATCAAGCTGTACATGTGCTGAACGCGGAGGTGCCGTCCGTTCGGCGCTAGATCGGAAGGACCGTGATCGAGATCGCGAGACAGTTCATGATGAGATCGCGGAACGGATCGTGATGAGTTCGCGGGACAGATTGTGATCCAGATCGTGAGACGGATCGTGATGATATCGCGGGACGGATCGTGATGAGTTCACGGGATGGATCATGATTGGACCGCGGGACACTCGGCGATTTGGATCGCGAAGATGTTCGACTACACCAACCACGTTTCTTAACGCTTCCCGCTTAGCGATCTACAAGGGTATGTAGCTCCACTCTCCCTCTCGTAGATGCTCATCACCATGGATAGATCTGCATGTGCGTAGGAAATTTTTTGTTTCCCATGCGACGTTCCCCAACAGTGGTATCAGACCTAGGTCTATGTGTAGATGAGATCTCGAGTAGAACACAAAGAGTTTGTGGGCGTTGATGCTTAGATTGCTTCCTCCCTTGGTCGTAGTTTGGTTCAGCGGTATTGTGAGGTGAAGTGGCCCGGACCAACATTACTCTACGCTTATGAGAGACCGGTTCCCTCGACGCAACTTCTTGCATAGATGGCTTACGGGTGCCAGTTTCTCTCACTTTAGTTGGATCGGATTCGACAAAGGCGGTCCTTGAGAAGGTTGAAAAGCAACTAGTGTATCACCGTTGTGGTTTTTGCGTAGATGAGAATTGTTCTTGCTAGATACCCGTAGCAGCCACGTAAAACATGCAACAACAATTAGAGGACGTCTAACTTGTTTTGGCAAGGTATGAGATGATCATGTGATGTATAGATTATCATGACTTGCATGTCGTTGAATATGGCAACCGGCAGGAGCCATAGGGTTGTCTTTAATTATTGTATGACCTGCGTGTCAATCATTAAGCGCTATGTAATGCTTTACTTTATCGCTAAATGGTAGCAATAATAGTAGAAGCATGCAGGGCGTGACGACCCCGATGGCGACACGTTGATGGAGATCAAGATGATGGAGATCTTGGTGTCATGCCGTGACGATGGAGATCATGTCGGTACTTTCTAGATGGAGATCAAAAGCACAACTTCATGGCCATATCATGTCACTTATGATTTGCATGTGATGTTAATCCTTTTTATGCACCTTGTTTTGCTTAGGACGACGGTAGCATTATAAGGTGATCCCTCACTTAATTTCAAGATAAATTGTGTTCTCCCCGAGTGTGCACCATTGCGAAAGTTCGTCGTGTGGAGACACCACGTGATGATCGGGTGTGATAGACTCTACGTTCACATACAACGGGTGCAAGCCAGTGTTGCACATGCAGAACACTCGGGTTAAACTTGACGAGCCTAGCATATACAGACATGGCCTCGGAACACAAGAGACCGAAAAGTCGAACATGAGTCATATAGTAGATATGATCAACATGATGATGTTCACCATTGTAGCCACCTCAACTCACCTGATGATCGGACTTGAGTTGGTGAATTTGGATCATGTATCACTCGAATGACAGGAGGGATGTCAATTTGAGTGAGAGTTCTTAAGTAATATAATTAATTGAACTCATTATCATGAACATAGTCAATAATGTCTTTGCAAATTATGTTGTAGATTACTAGCTCGCGCTGTAGCTCCCTTAATTTTTATATGTTCCTAGAGAAATAGAGTTGAAAGATGATGGTAGCAATATTGTGGACTCGGTCCGTGATCTGAGGATTGTCCTCATTGCTGCACAGACGGCTTATGTCCTTAATGCACCGCTCGGTGCGCCAACCCCTCTAGCGTCGTCTGTAGATGTTGTGAACATCTGATAGGCACGTTCTGATGACTACTTGATAGTTTAGTGCGTCATGCATTACGGCTTAGAATTGAGGCTCCAAAACGTTTTGAACGTCACGGAACATATGAGATGTTTCTAAGAGCTGAAATTAGGATCTCAGGCTCGTGCCCGTGTTGCGAGATATGAGATCTCCAACAAGATTATTTGCCTGCAAGATGAAAGAGAATAGCTCAATCGTTGAGCATGTGCTCAGATTGTCTGGGTGCTACAATCGCTTGAATCAAGTGGGAGTTGATCTTCCAGATAAGATAGTGATTGATATAGTTCTCCAAGTCACTGTCACTAAAGCTACTAGAACTTAGTGATGAACTATAAAACGCCAGGGATAGAGATATTGATCCCTGAGCTGTTCGCGAAGTTTGACACCGCGAAGGTAGAAATCAAGAAGGAGCATCAAGTGTTGATGGTTAATCAAACCACGAGTTTCGAGAAGGGCAATAGCAAGGAGGGAAACTTCATGGATAGCAAGTCAGTTGCTGCTCCAGTGAAGCAGCCCAAAGTTGAACTCAAACCCGAGACTAAGTGCTTCTGTTATGAGGTGAGCGGTCGCTGAAGCGGAACAACCCTAGAGACTTGGTAGATAAGAAGGCTGGCAACATCGACAGAAGTATATTTGATATAACGAGATATTCATGTGTACCTTGCTAGTACTCCTAGTAGCACCTGGGTATTGGATACCGGTTCGGTTGCTAAATGTTAGTAACTCGAAATAAAAGCTACAGAATAAACGGAGAACTAGCTAAGGGTGAGGTGACGATATGTGTTGGAAATGTTTCCAAGGTTGATGAGATCAACATCGCACGCTCTATCTACCTTCAGGATTAGTGACGAACCTAAATAAATGTTATTTGGTGTTTTGCATTGAGCATGAACATGATTAGATCATGTTTATTGCAATACGGTTATTCATTTAAGTTAGAGAATAATGGTTATTCTGTTTACCTGAATAATACCTTCAATGGTCATGCACCCAGTGAGAATGGTTTGTTGAAATCTTGATCGTAATAATACACATGTTCATAACATTGATGTCAAAAGATACAAAGTTAATAATCATAGTACCACATACTTGTGGCACTGCCGCTAAATGTCATATTGGAATAAAGCGCATGAAGAAACTCCATGCTGATGGATCTTTGGACTCATTCGATTTCGAATCGGTTGAGACATGCGAACCATGCCTCTTGGGCAAGATGACTAAAAAACCCCGTTGGATGGAGCGGGCAAGTGATTCATTGGAAATGATACATGTTGATGTATGCAATCCAGTGAGTCTTGTATCATGCAGTGGATATCGTTATTTTCTTACCTTCACTGATGATTTAAGTAGATATAGTGTATATTTACTTAATGAAACACAAGTCTGAATCGTTTGAAAGGTTTAAGCAAATTCAGAGTGAAGTTTAAGATCAACGTGACAAGAAGATAAAAATGACTGCGATATGATCGTGGAGGTGAATATCTGAGTTACGAGTTTGGCATACAACTTAAGACAATGTGAAATTTGTTTCACAACTAACGCCACCTGGAACACCGTAGTGTGATGGTGTGTCCGAACATCATAAGTCATACTCTATTGGATATGGTGCGTGCTATGATGTCTCTTATCATTTTACTACTATAATTTTGGGGTTATGCATTAGAGACAACATATTCAATTTAAATAGGGCACCATCTAAATCCGTTGAGATGACACCGTGTGAATTATGGTTTGATAGAAACCTAAGCTGTCATTTCTTAATATTTGAGGGGCTGCGACACTTGTGTGGAAAATGTTTTTACCTAATGAGGTCGAACCCAAGGCGGACAAATGCATCTTCATAGAATACCCTAAGAACAGTTGGGTGAACCTTCTATCTCAGATCCAAGTGCAAAGTGTTTGTTGCTAAAACGGATCCTTTCTCGAGGAAAAGTTTCTCTCCAAAGAATTGAGTGGGAGGAAGATATAACTTGATGAGGTTGTTAAACCTTTGTTCAACTAGAGAGTAGCGCAGCGCAGAAAGATGTTTCTGTGAAGCCTACGTTAGTTAAAGAGGAAGTTAATGACGATGATCATGAAGCTTCAGGATCAAGTTACTATGGAACATCATAGGTCGACAAGGATGTGTACTGCTCCTAAGTGGTACGACAACTCTGTCTTGGAGGTCATGTTGTTGAACAACGATGAACCTACTAGCTATGGAGAAGCAATGATGGGCCCGGATTCCGACAAATGGTTGGAGGCCATGAAATCCGAGATGGGATCCATGTATGAAAACAAAGTATGGACTTTGGAAGTATTACCTGAAGGGCAAAAGGTCATTCGGAACAAATGGATCTTTAAAATGAAGACAGACACTGATGGTAAATGTCACCATTTGTAAAGCTCGACTTGTTGCAAAGATGTTTGTGACAAGTTCAAGGAGTTGACTACGATGAGACTTTCTCACTCGTAGCGATGCTAAAGTCTGTTGGAATTATGTTAGCAGTTGCTGCATTTTTCAAATTATGAAATCTGGCAGATGGATGTCAAAACATCGTTTCCTTAACGGTTTACTTGAGGAAAGGTTGTATGTGATACAACCAGGAGGTTTTGTCAGTCCTAGGGATGCTAAAAGGTGTGCAAGCTTCAGTGATCCTTCTATAGACTGAAGCAAGCATCTCGGAGTTGGAATATACACTTTGATAAGGTGATCAAAGTTTTGTAGTTTATACAAAGTTTATGAGAAACTTGTATTTACAATAAAGTGAGTGGGAGCACTATAGAATTTCTGATAAGTATATGTGGATGACATATTGATCGGAAATAATGTAGAATTTCTGGAAAGAATAAATGGTTGTTTGGAAAGTGATTTTCAAAGGAAGACCTGGATAAAGCTACCTAATTGTTGAGCATCGAGATCTATAGAGATAGATCAATATGCTTGATGAGACTTTCAATGAGTACATACCTTGACAAGATTTTGAAAGAGTTCAAAATGGATCAGTCATAGAAAGAGTTCTCGCCTGATTTGTAAGGTGTGAAGTTGAGTGAGACTCAAAGCTCGACAACGGCAGAAGAAAGAGAAAGGACGAACGTCGTCCCCTATGCCTTAGCCATAGGCTCTAAATTATGCCATGCAATGTACCGCACCTGTGTGTGCCTTGCCATGAGTCTGTCAAGGGGTACCAGAAGTGGTCCAGGAGTAGGATCACTGGACAGCGGTCAAAATTATCCTTAGTAACCAGAGGACTAAGGAGATATTTCTCGATTATGGAGGTGATAAAGAGTTCGTCGTAAAGAGTTACGTCGATGCAAGCTTTAACACCAATCCGGATGACTCATAATAGCAATCTGGATACATATAGTGGAGTGGCCATTTGGAATAGTACCAAGTGGAGTGTGGTAGCAGTGTTTACAGTATGACATAGGGATTTGCAAAGTACACACGGATCTGAATTTTGCAGACCCGTTGACTATAAGACCTCTCTCACACGCAAAGCATGATCGAGCCCCAGAACTAATTGGGTGTTAGATTCATACCAATGCGAATCACATAGTGATGTGAACTAGATTATTGACTCTAGTGCAAGTGGGAGACTATTGGAAATATGCCCTAGAGGCAATAATAAATTCGTTATTATCATATTTCCTTGTTCATGATAATCGTTTATTATCCATGCTATAATTGTGTTGATCGGAAACTCAGATACATATGTGGATACATAGACAACACCATGTCCCTAGATCGGAAGGACCATGATCGAAATCGCGAGACGGTTCGTGATGAGATCGCGGAACGGATCGTTATGAGTTCACGGGACAGATCGTGATCAAGATCGTGAGACGGATCGTGATGAGATCGCGGGATGGATCGTGATGAGTTCACGGGACGGATCGTGATTGGACCGCGGGACGGATCGTGATGAGATCGCGGGACACTCGGCGATTTGGATCGCGAAGATGTTCGACTACACCAACCGCGTTTCTTAACGCTTCCCGCTTAGCGATCAACAAGGGTATGTAGATCCACTCTCCCTCTCGTAGATGCTCATCACCATGGATAGATCTACGTGTGCGTAAGAAATTTTTTGTTTCCCATGCGACGTTCCCCAACATAAACTTGAGGAGCCTAGTATGTACATACATGGCCTCGGAACACAAGAGACCGAAAGGTCGAACATGAGTCATATAGTAGATATGATCAACATGATGATGTTCACCATTGAAGCCACCTCAACTCACGTGATGATCGGACTTGAGTTGGTGAATTTGGATCATGTGACACTCAGATGACCTGAGGGATGTCAATTTGAGTGGGAGCTTTAGAAATTTGATTAACTAAACTCATTATCTTGAACAATAGTCTAAGTAAACCTTTGCATATTTATGTTGTAGATCAATGGCTCACATAGTAGCACCCCTGAATTTTAATGCGTTCCTAGAGAAAGTTAAGTTGAATGATGATGGAAGTAACTTTGTTGACTGGGCCCGTAATCTGAGGATTATCCTCACGGCTTCCCAGAAATCATATGTCCTTGATGCACCGCTTGGTGACCAACCAGAAGACATGACCTCCGAAGACGTTAAGAACGCTTGGGAGGCACGTACTTGAGATTACTCAATAGTTCAGTGTGCAATATTGTATGGCTTAAAATCGGGACTTCAAAGACGTTTTGAACGTCATGGAGCATATGAGATGTTCCATGAGTTGAAGTTTATCTTTCAGAAGAATGCCCAGATCAAGAGGTATGAGACCTCCGATAAGTTCTATGCTTGCAAGATGGAGGAGAACGGGTCTATCAGTGAACATATACTCAGAATGTGTGGGTATTCAACTTGTTTAGCGGAGTTGGGAATTGCCCTTCCGCCAGAGGCGATCACTGACAGAGTTCTTCAATCACTGCCACCTAGTTACAAGAGCTTTGTGATGAACTATAATATGCACGGGATGAACAAGTCAGTCGCCGAGCTATTTGCGATGCTAAAAGTCGCCGAGTCTGAAATCTAGAAAGAACATCAAGTGTTGATGGTCAATAAAACATCTAGTTTCAAGAAGAATGGAAAGGGCAAGGGAAAGAAGGGTAAAACCAAGAAGGATGGCAAATCAATTGCTACACCTATAAAGAAGCCCAAGCATGGACCTAAGCCAGAAACTGAGCGCTTTCATTGCAAGGGAACTGGTCACTGGAAGCGGAACTGACCCAAGTACCTGGCTGACATGAAGCGGCCAACGGCAAACAAGGTATATATGATATACATGTTATTGATGTGTACCTTACTAGCTCTCGTTGTAGTGCCTAGGTATTTGATACCGGTTCGGTTGCTCACATTTGCAACTCAAAACAGGAACTAGAGAATAGACGAAGGCTAGCAAAGGATGAAGTGACGATGCACGTGGGAATGGTTCCAAGGTTGATGTGATCGCCATCGACACGCTCTCTCTTCGATTACCATCGGGATTAGTGATGAACCTGAATAATTGTTATTTAGTGCTTGCGTTAAGCATGAACATTATATCTGGATCTTGTTTATTGCGAGACGGTTACTCATTTAAATCAGAGAATAAAGGTTGTTCTATTTATATGAGTAATATCTTTTATGGTCATGCACCCAATGTGAGGAGTTTATTCATATTGAATCTTGATAGTGATGACACACATGTTCATAACATTGATGCCAAAAGATGTAGAGTTGATAATGATAGTACCACTTTCTTGTGGCACTACCGTTTAGGTCATATTTGTGTAAAACGCATGAGGAAGCTCCATGCTGGTGGACTTTTGGAGTCACTTGATTTTGAATCACTTGACACATGTGAACCATGCCTCATGGGCAAGATGACTAAAACCCCGTTCTCTGGAACAATGGAACGGGCGAGTGACTTATTGGAAATCATACATGTTGATGTGTGTGGTCCAATGAATGTTACGGCGCATGGTGGATATCGTTATTTTCTCACCTTCACGGATGACTTAAGTAGATATGGGTATATTTACTTAATGAAACACAAGTCTGAAACGTTTGAAAAGTTCAAGCAATTTCAGAGTGAAGTTCAGAATCATCGTAACAAGAAGATTAAATTCCTGCGATATGATCGAGGAGGTGAATATTCGAGTTATAAGTTTGGCAGTCACTTAAGACAGTGTGGAATTGTTTCACAGTTGACACCGCCTGGAACACCACAGCGTAATGGTGTGTCTGAACGTCGTAATAGAACCTTATTAGATATGGTGCGTTCTATGATGTCTCTTGCTGATTTGCCACTATCGTTTTGGGGTTATGCATTAGAGACAGCTGCATTCACTTTAAATAGGGCACCATCAAAATCCGTTGAGACGACGCCATATGAGCTATGGTTTGGCAAGAGGCCAAAATTGTCGTTTCTTAAAGTTTGGGGATGTGATGCTTATGTCAAAAAGCTCCAGCCTGAAAGGTGGAACCCAAAGTGGAGAAATGCGTCTTCATAGGATACCCGAAAGAGACAGTCGGGTATACCTTCTATCTCAGATCCGAAGGCAAAGTGTTTGTCACTAAGAACGGAACATTTACTGAGAAAGAGTTTCTCTCGAAAGAATTGAGTGGGAGGAAAATAGAGCTTGATGAGGTTATTGAACCTTTACGTCAACCAGAAAGTAGCGTAGCGCAGAAAGATGTTTCTGTGGAACCTACGATGGTAGAAGAGGAAGTTAATGATGATGATCATGAAGCTTCGGATCAAGCTACTATTGAACCTCGTAGGACGACAAGGGCGCGTACTACTTTTGAGTGGTACGGCAACCCTGTCTTGGAGGTCATGTTGTTGGACAACAATGAACCTACGAGCTATGGAGGAGCAGTGATGGGCCCTAATTCCAAGAAATGGTTAGAGGCCATGAAATCCGAGATGGGAGCCATGTATGAAAACAAAGTATGGACTTTGGAAGTATTACTTGAAGGGCGAAAGGCCATTCAGAACAAATGGATCTTTAAGAAGAAGACAGACGTGGACGGTAATGTTACCGTCTATAAAGCTTGACTTGTGGCAAAGGGTTTTTCACAAGTTCAAGGAGTTTAATACGATGAGACATTCTCACCCGTAGTGATGCTTAAGTCTATCAGAATCATGTTGGCAATAGCTGCTTATTTCAATTATGAAATTTGGCAAATGGATGTCAAAACGGCGTTCCTCAACTGTTTCCTTGAGGAAGAGTTGTATATGATGCAACCAGAAGGTTTTGTCGATCCAGAGAATGCTAACAAAGTTTGCAAACTCCAGCGATCCATTTATGGGCTGGTGCAAGCATCTCGGAGTTGGAATAAGCGCTTTGATGAGGTGATCAAAGCGTTTGAGTTTATACAAGTTTATGGAGAAGCTTGTATTTACAAGAAAGTGAGTGGGAGCTCTATAGCGTTTCTAATATTATATGTGGATGACATATTGCTGATTGGAAACAATATAGAAATGCTGGAAAGCGTGAAGGAATATTCGAACAAGAGTTTTTCAATGAAGGACCTAGGATAAGCTGCTTTCATATTAGGCATTAAGATCTATAGAGATAGATCGAGATGCTTAATAGCACTTTCACAGAGCACATACCTTGATAAAGTTTTGAAAAAGTTCAAAATGGATCAGTCCAAGAAGGGGTTCTTGCCTGTGTTACAAGGTGTGAAGTTGAGTAAGACTCAATGCCCAGTGACTGCAGAAGATAGAGAAAAGATGAGTGCCATCCCCTATTCTTCAGCCATAGGCTCTATCATGTATGCAATGCTGTGCACAAGACCAGATGTCAGCCTTGCCATAAGTATGGCCGGAAGGTTTCAAAGTGATCCTGGAATGGAACAGTGGGCAGCAGTCAAGAATATCCTTAAGTACCTGAAAAGGACTAAGGAAATGTTTATCGTTTATGAAGGTGATGAAGAGCTCGTCGTAAAGGGTTACGTCGATGCAAGCTTTGACATTGATCCGGATGACTCTAAGTCACAAACCGGATACGTATTTATTCTCAACGGGGGAGCGGTAATCTGGTGCAGTTCCAAGCAAAGCATGGTAGCCGATTCTACGTGCGAAGTGGAGTACATCGCAGCCTCGGAGGCAACGAAGGAAAGTGTCTAGATGAAGCAGTTCATGACAGATCTTGGAGTAGTGCCCAGTGCACTGAATCCAATGAACCTGTTCTATGACAACACTTGTGCCATTGCTCTGGCCAAGGAACCAAGGTTTCACAAGAGGACCAGACACATAAAGCGACGCTTAAACTCAATCCGCGATTACATCAAGGAGAAGGACATAAATAATTGCAAAGTGCACATGGATCTAAATGTTGCAGACCCGTTGACTAAACCTCTTCCAAGGGCTAAACATGATCAACACCAGAACTGCATGGGTATTCGATTCATTACAATGTAAATCACATAGTGATGTGAACTAGATTATTGACTCTAGTGCAAGTGGGAGACTGTTGGAAATATGCCCTAGAGGCAATAAATCAAGTGTTTATTATTATATTTCCTTGTTCATGATAATTGTTTATTATCCATGCTATAATTGTATTGATTGGAAACACATTACATGTGTGGATAAATAGACAATACTATGTCCCTAATATGCCTCTAGTGAACTAGCTCGTTGATCAAAGATGGTCAAGGTTTCCTAGCCATTGACATGTGATGTCGTTTCATAACGGGATCACATCATTAGTATAATGATGTGATGGACAAGACCCAAACTACAAACGTAGCATATGATCGTGTCAGTTTATTGCTACTGTTTTCTACATGTCAAGTATATGTTCCTATGACCATGAGATCATGCAACTCACGAACATCGGAGGAGTGCCTTGTGTGTATCAAACGTCGGAACGTAATTGGGTGACTATAAAGGTGCTCTACAGGTATCCCGAGGGTGTCTGTTGAGTTGGCATGGATCAAGACTGGGATTTGTTACTCCATGTGACGAGAGGTATCTTAGGGCCCACTCGGTAATACAACATCACAATAAGCCTTGCAAGCAATGTGACTAAGTGTTAGTCATGGGATTTTGTATTATGGGATGAGTAAAGAGACTTCCCAGTAACGAGGTTGAACTAGGTATGGAAATACCAACGATCGAATCTCGGGCAAGTAACATATCAAAGAACAAAGGGAACATCATATGGGATTAACTGAATCCTTGACGTAGAGGTTCGACCGATAAAGATCTTCATACAATATGTAGGACCCAATATGGGCATCCAGGTCCCGCTATTGGTTATTGACCGTAGAGGTGTCTCGGTCATGTCTACATAGTTCTCGAACCCGCAGGGTCTGCACACTTAAGGTTTGGTGACGTTTCAGTAGTATAGAGTTATGTATGGTGGTGACCTAAGGTTGTTTGGAGTCCCGGATGAGATCCCGGACGTCACGAGGAGCTCCGGAATGGTCCGGAATTAAAGATTCATATATAGGAAGTCTTGTTTTGGTCGTCGGAAAAGTTTCGGGCTAATCGGTAGTATACCGGGAGTGCCGGTAGTGTACCGGGAGACCATCGAGAGGGGTATTTTGACCCAAGAGGCTTCATGGGCTGTGGGAGAATAATACCATCCTTTTGTGGTCTGATGTAAGTCCCACACAAGGCCCATGCGGCTAGGGAAGAAAAGCCCAAAGGGAAAAGGTGGGAAAAAGGCCAAAAAGGAGGAATCCTAGTCCTACTAGGATTGGAGGAGGAGTCCTCCTCTGCTCCCCACTTCGGCCAAACCAAGGAGGCTTGGCCCTTGATCCAAGTCCTCTCCTCCCTCCCTCTTATATATACTGGAGGTTTTAGGGTTTTTGCATTGAATTTTCACCCACGTGCTACCCGTTCCTCCAGTGCATAGTTTCTCCTCTAGATCGGATTTCTATAGTGCTTAGGCGAAACCCTGTCGGAATAGCTCCACCTCCATCGCCGGAGCGCCGTCACGCTGCCGGAGAACTCTTCTTCATCTCCGCTCCCTCTTGCTTGATCGAGACAGCGGAGATTGTCATCAAGCCGTACGTGTGTTGCACGTGGAGGTGCCGTCCGTTTGGCGCTAGATCGGAAGGACCGTGATCGAGTTCGCGGGACGGATCATGATCAAGTTTGCGGGATGGATCATGATTGGATCGCTGGACAGATCGTGATTGGATCACAGGACGCTCGGCGATTTGGATCGCGGAGACATTCGACTACACCAACCGCGTTTCTTAACGCTTCCCGCTTAGCGATCTACAAGGGTACGTAGATCCACTCTCACTCTCATAGATGCTCAACACCATGGATAGGTCTTGCGTGAACGTAGGAAATTTTTTGTTTCCCATGCAACGTTCCCCAACACCGAGGTGACTCCAATCTCTCCATTTCACAAGTAAACGGTGAGTTCAACGCAAAAGACCCAAATGGTCCGCATATTGGAATGTCGTTTTAACAATATCAGCTCGTTTCAATGGGCTGGAATTTCATCACATCCCATGGGATAACAATCAAGCCGCCGACACCCTTGCAATAATGGGCACCAAACGCGACCAGATTCCAGAAAGCACGTTTGTTGAACGACATTTTAAGCCATCCATGGTCTGGCAAGACGAAAACAGCAACACATGCACCCAGGACCCTGGAAAGGTCAACTCTCCAGCAGTTGATGATGACAACGGAATAATAGGAGGTTCATCTCTTGAAGAAACAACCTCGGCTCGTCAAATCATGGCAGAAATCGTGCCACAGACTAAGCCTTTTCTCAAATACTTGCTCCATAACGAGTTACCCGACGACCAAGGCGTGGAGGATAATAGCCGATCGAAGCCTTATCAGGTTCAAGAGGTGAGCTGTATAAAAGAAGCGACACCGGTGTCCTCCAGAGGTGCATAGCCAAAGAGGATGGACGTAAGTTCCTTGCCGAAGTCCACTCCGGCATGGCCAGTCATCATGAAGGAGCTCGGTCTATAATTAGTAAGGCTTTAAAAGCTGGATTCTATTGGCCTACCACCAAGGAGGACACAAAAACTTTGGTCGAACCCTGCCAAGGTTGTCAGGTTTTGGCAAACCGAATCCATATGCCAGCCATGGCCCTTCAGATGACCCCACTCACCTTGACTTTTGTGGTCTGGGGGCTCGACATGGTAAGCCCCCTGAAGGGGCTCACACCAGAAAAAATATTTACTTGTCATAGTAGACAAGTTTACAAAGTGGATCGAGGCTAAACCAGTTCTAACCGTCGAGGTCGCCCATGTCATATAATTCATTTCTTGCGTGGTGCACTGATATGGTGTCCCCCATGGTATATTTATAGAGAACGGCTCCAATTTCACTACCAAAGAAGTACAAGTGTGGTGTGAGAAGTTGGGCATAATTATCGACTATGCCTCTATTTATCATCCCAAATTAATGGGTAGGTTGAACATGCAAACGACCTGGTCTTAAGCGGCATGAAGCCGTGCTTGGTCCACTCCGTGAAGGATTCCGATTGCAAATTGGTGGAGGAGCTAGACTCCGTACTATGGGGCTTGCGTACTACGCCTAACCTATGTACAGGTTATACACCCTTTATTATGGTGTATGGCGTCGAGGATGTCCTACCTTATGACATTGTGCCAATAGTACACATGTATGTATAAAGGGAAGCTGAGTTGGATCGATGGGATGACCTTGACCCACTAGTGGAGGAGTGGGATGTGGCTCGGGCGCGTTCCACCCTTTATCAATAGTAGGCATGGCACTACCAGAGAGGGGAAGTCCAAACAAAGGAATTTAACAAAGGTGACCTTTTCATGCGGTTTCACCCAGAGAAGCAGAAGCGCAAACTTCATACGTACTGGGACGGACCGTTGATAATCCCAAGTGCAAGGAATCATTTTAGCACTTTCCAAAGATGGAAGTGGTAAGTACGAAGTGTCGAACCCACAAGGAGCTAAAGGTAAGATCAATATTCTCTCAAGTCCTATCCTCCACTAATACGACTCTATGTACACCAAGCATTTGCTTCTATCTAGAAACGAGAAATAAAACCGCGTTGTGGGTATAAAATGCATAGCTTTGCATGATATTGGAGAACTATAATGTGAAAAAATAGTTGCTGCCTAAATAAAGTTACAATATATTACAAATAGAGAGTGTGGAATAATGTTGTTATGGTGTGCGTAATTATCCTAGGCAATTGATAAAAAGATCGGTAACCATTATTGCAATTTTATATGAGGGAGAGGCATGAGCTAACATACTTTCCATACTTGGATCCTAAGAACTTATGATTGGACATATAGCTAGCATCCTTAACTACTAGAGATCATTAAGGTAAAGCCAACCATAGCATTAACACTTTAAGTCCCCTTTACTCCCATATGCAACCACCCCCTTACTCGGGTGTAAGATTCTGTCACTCTAGCCGCCCACTATAAGTGAATCGTGAACATATTGCAACACCCTTCTGTGGGAATCCCCCACGTGTGCGCAGCAAAGGAAGCACCTTAGGACAGTGCCAACATAAAATATACAACTCAAACCAATAAAGATCATCAATCAACCCAAAGGACAAAATAAATCTACTCAATCGTCATAAGATGGCAACACATCATTGGATAATAATATGTGGCACAAAGCACCATGTTCATGTAGGGGATTACAGCCTGGTGCGGGATAGTGGACCGCTGAAAAGTGAAAGCACATATGCTCCCTTGGTGGTTTTGATCATTCATGACAACATACAATGTCTCTTGGACTAATAGTTCTACCTAGTTTATTTCAGATAAAGTCCACACAGAAAATTGGCTAAGGATTGTGAGGATAATTCCTAGGGAAAAGAATAAGGAATGGAATAGGATTGTCTAAGCTTCAATCTAAAAGACTCTACATTTTACTTTATGTGAGAAATCACAACCCAGTCCATAGGAAAGTCAATACTATTAAAAGGGGATGAGGTATCTATGATGATGTGGTTGCTCAAGTGCTTAGAGGTCAGCCACCAAAAACACTAATACATTCTCCCACAATTTTCTCTATCCAAAACCAAATATCCAAAATATGTGCCACCAACAATTTCCATTCGGTCACACCAAGTTCGAACCCTAGACAGGTCCTAAGCCAAGCCCATGTCTCGGTACTACCAAGTTCTCATTTTGGTGTCACCGAAATCAATGACCAACTTTCTGCTTAACCATTTTCAAGAATCGGAATTTCCGAGTTTTTAAAATCGATCTCATTGAGAATTGGTAACTGCCTAGGACACCCATATCAATACCATCGAGATTTATACATCGGCTTCACCAAAAAGGCCAAAGTTGCCACATTGTGCACTAGTCGGTAGAATCGAGTTTTGCATCGGTTTCAGTGAGTTGGGAAATCATGTTGTAACGGTTGGATTTTTGGAGATGCTATATATACCCCTTCACCACCTCTCATTCATAGAGGAAGCACTCAGAACTGATATGCAGTTGCCCTATCCATTTTTCTGAGAGGGCGCCACCTACTCATGTGTTGAGATCAAGACATTCCACTCCAACCATATGAATCTTGACTTCTAGCCTCCCCAAGTTTCTCTCCACCCAATCAACCTCTTCTACCAAGAAAAATCTACGAGAGGGCAATTTAGGAGACTATCATTTGAAGCACAAGAGCGTGGAGTTCATCATACTACCACATCTATTACCTTTTGGAGGGTGGTGCCTCCTAGATTGGTTAGGTGTCGCTTGGGAGCCTCCTTCTTCGTATTGTGGAGTTGAACCAAGAAGTTTATATGGGAAAGGAGATCCCATAGTGAGGATAGTCCTTTGTGGACAGGAGCCATGATGGAATAGACAACGTTGCTACTTCGTGGACCCTAACGGGTGGAGCCCTCCGTGAACACTCGCGACCGCTACCCTCCGTTGGTTGAAGTCTCCATCAGTGTGGACGTACAATAGCACCACCTATGAGAACCATGGTAAAAATCTTCGTGTCTCCAATTGCGTTTGATCTTCCTACCTCTACTCCTTCCTTACATGTGCTTGTCTTGACTTTCCGCTGCCATACTTGTTGACTAGCATATGTAGGGTGCATTAGACTTGTTAGAATTGCTAAAATCTTCCAACTACTAGAATTGGGAAAAGGATAGATTTTATTTTTTTCAAGTAGTCTATTCACCCCCTCCCCTCTAGACATCCCTTCTAGTGATCCAACAATTGGGGATCCAAAAATTGGTATCACATCTTTGATCTCCATAGCCTTGGTTTTATCACCATTGGAGGAAGATGTGTGTGTCTAGTCTGGGGAGTCTTATTTGTAGAGTGACCGTTCTCGATGGGGAGTACTATAGTCAATGGAAATATGAGATGCTTAAGATATTCAATGAATTCAATTTTAGAAAGTATTTTAAGAGCCCTTATGTGCCCCCCATTGATCCTTTACATCCCTCACACAAAGAAGAAATTGACATGCTTCATAATTTTAGAACCGTTTATCTTATCATTAGATGATTGCCAAGAATTGTGTTTAATAAAATGAGAAATTTTGAGTGTGCTTATACTTTGTGGAATGATTTAGATAATAGATATACAAATTACTCTTTGAAAAATCTTGATGTCATTTTCCATAAATCTATTGCCTTTCACAAAATGAAGCGTATTGACCCCAACTTTGATAAATGCTTGTTTGAGCTTCGTGACCTCATGCGTGCTAAAGGAGATGTCATTACCATTAATATCATCATTGTTCAAGCCATTCGCATTCATAAACTTGAACATTGTCATGATCGAAATACCAACGAATCTCTTGTCTCTTATGACAAGGAAATCCCATTGGATGATGACAATGTGGAACATGTCTACTATGATGAAGATGAGTTGTTCGACATCGAGTATGAGAAGACTATGAAGAATCTAAGTATCATGGTGAACTTCAAGGATTACATGTCCGGAGGAAAAGAGTGGATTCTCGATAGTGGATGCACCGATCACATGACAGGATATAGAGATATGTTTCAAGAGATCACTCCAAACCATGGACCACGAAGGTATGTGACTTTTGGATACAACTCCAAGGGTAAGGTACTCGGTCTTGGTAAGGTGGCCATATCTCATGATAGATCCATTCAAAATGTCATGCTTGTTGAATCCCTTGGCTACAATCTTCTTTCCGTATCTAGACTAGCCGACTTCGGTTTCAATGTGCTATTTACTAAAGTAGATTACAAGTGTTTCATCAAGACAATCATAACATGGTATTTACTGGTTTTCGTAGAGGTGATCTATACATTTTTTATTTCACTAAGAGATCCAAACTTCGTACTTTTCTTATTGCAAAATCTTCTAAAGGCTGGCTTTGGCATAGAAGGCTAGGACATGTTGGTATGCATAATCTAGACAAGCTCATCAAAGGTGATCATATACTTGGTTTTAAAGATGTTATCTTTGACAAAATAGACTTTGTAGTGCTTGTCAAGATGGAAAGCAAGTAGGTGGAAGTCATCCCGTAAAGGATATCATGACTACTAGGATACCACCCGAGTTGCTTCATATGGATCTTTTTGGTGCCAATGCTTACAAGATCCTCGGTGGAAATTCCTTTGGTCTAGTTATAGTTGATATTTTTTCAATATCTACGTGGGTATTCTTTCTTGATGATAAGTCGTGGGTACAAAAGATCTTCAAGAACTTTGCTTGTAAAGCGCAAAATCAGTTTGATGTGAAGATCAAGAAAGTTGAGAGCAACAATGGACCTGATTTCAAGAACACGAATGTGGATTCCTTTCTTGATGAAGAAGGGATATCACATGAGTTATCAGCTATTTACACACCTCAAAAAAATGGAGTCATTGAGAGGAAGAACCGGAGTCTTATAGGGATGGCTAGAATGATGCTCGACGAATACAAGACGCCAAGACACTTTGGGAAGAAGTCGTGGAAACAATGTGTCATGCCGCAAACCGACTATACTACACAAGCTTCGCAGTAAAACGGCATCCGAGCTACTCAACGATAACAAGCCCCAAGTTGGATACTTTCGGGTATTCAGCTCCAAGTGTTACATTCTTGATAAGCATCACCGTTCTAAATTTGCTCCTAAATCTCATGAAGGTTTCCTACTAGGTTACGGATCAAACTCTAACACTTCCGTGTCTACAGAAACTTCACTCGAAAAGTTGAAGATATGGTAAATGTGAAGTTTCATGAATCTAACGCTTCGCAAGTCGAACAATTGCCAAATGATGTAGGAGGTAAGGAACCTTCGGATGCCATCCAAGATTTATCCATTGGCAATATTCGTCCCACAGAGGTGAAGGAAAGTACTTCACCAACACAAGTGTAAGATCCAACCTCGCATCCAGCCAAAGCACAAAACGACATGGAAGCATCCACAAGCGGTACACGACAAGATAAAGAGGAGTAAGAAGTTCATCATGAAGATCCACCTCAATATCCTTCACCACCACCTCAAGGAGATGACACCTTCAACAACAATGAACAAGATGAGGAGGAGGAGGAGGAAGCTCCACCATCTAAGAAGCAAAAGCTACCCCACGTTCGAGCAAGAGTGAACAAAAATCTTCCCTTAGAGAAAGTCTTCAGGGACATACAAACCGGGAGAATCACTCACTCTAAAACTCGCTAAACTAACTTTTGTGAGCATTACTCATTCATATCTAGTATTGAACCTATGAAGGTGTAAGAAGCTCTTGAAGACCTGGATTGGGTGAACGCTATGCGAGGAGCTACACAACTTTGACAGGAATGAAGTGTGGACACTAGTGGAGAAGCCCAAGGACGAGCAAAACATCATTGGTATGAAATGGGTGTTTCGAAACAAGCAAGATGAAGACAATCAAGTCCTACTCAACAAGGCACATCTCGTGGCTCAAGGCTACACTCAAGTCAAAGGTATGTACTACGGTGAGACCTATGCCCCCGTTGCCAGACTTGAATCTATTCGTATAATCCTTGTATATGCTAATCACCATGATATCACGTTTTACCAAATGGATATAAAAAGTGCATTTTTAAATGGTGAGATTTAGGAGGAGGTATATGTTAAACAACCTCCTAGTTTTTTTATCCCTAAGAAACCTAATCGTGTCTACAAGCTTCGTAAAGCTCTCTATGGTCTTAAGCAAGCCCCACAATCTTGGTACAAATGCTTAATGAAGTTTCATATTGAAAAAGGTTTTGAAATTGGTAAAATTAATGCAACCTTATTCACTAAAACAGTTAATGGTGAATTATTTGTGTACCAAATTAATGTGGATGATATTATCTTTGTATCTAGTAACCCACAATTTAGTGAGAAATTTGGAAGGTTGATGGCCGAGAAGTATGAGATGTCCATGATGTGAGCGCTGTAATTTTTCCTTGGTTTGCAAATCATGCAAACGTGAGAAGGAACTTTCATCTCTCAAACCAAGTATACCAAGGACTTGATCAAGAAGTTCAACATGCAAGAGTGTTAAGGTATGAAAACTCCTATGCCTACTAGTGGACATGTTGACCTCACCAAGGAGGACAAACCGGTTGATCAAAAGGTTTATCGATCAATGATCGGTTCATTGATATATCTATGTGCCTCCCATCCTGATATCATGCTTAGTGTATGCATGTGCGCTAGATATAAACCCGCTCTTAAAGAGTGTCATCTTAAGGCCGTGAAAAGAATTGTGAGATACTTGATAGATACACCAAACTTTGGCATTTGGTATCCCAAGGGATCTTCTTTTAACCTTGTTGGCTATTCTGACTCGGACTATGCTGGAGATAAGGTTGATAGAAAATCCACCTCGGGTACATGTCAATTTCTTGGTAGATATCTTGTGTCTTGGTCATCCAAGAAACAAAACTCGGTATCTCTATCTACCGTCGAGGCGGAATACATTGCCGCCAGATCATGCTGTGCGCAATTACTATGGATGACTCAAACTCTTAAGGATTATGGAATCCATGTGAGACATGTTCCATTGTTGTGTCACAATGAGAGTGCTATTACGATTGCTCATAAACCCATGCAACCTTCTCGAAACTAAGCATATTCAAGTTCATCATCATTTCATTCGTGATCATGTTGCTAAAGGGGACATCAATCTCAAACATGTTCGTAATAACAAGAAATTGCCCGATATCTTTACTAAGACACTTGATGAGAAAGTGATTTGTCACTTGAGGAGTGAGTTGGACATCATTGTTTATTCAAACTTGAGTTAGACTCACTCATATGCATGCAAGCGCATGAGCTTACATGACTATTCCTTGATACACTTGATATGACATTATCATATACCTTGGAAATATATGCTCCCTTGTATTGCATCTAACCTTTTGTAGGTACTTGTAAGAACTGCACTCCACAAGATTTCCATCAACTCATATCACAAGCAATCTTGTCATGGCCAAGTATCCACAGCCCGTCTTTGATGATGGGAGGAAGAAGACAACACAAACTATATCCTTAACTTACATATGATGAAGATATCGCTATTGTCATTTGGATACATATTGTTCTTCTTTGCATGACTAACCCTTGTAGGAGTACCTAGCTTCAAAGAAAAGATGGATTGCTCCCATATCAAGATGATCTTCATCAACTTCGAGCATCCACAAGAAGTTATCCTACATGCCACGTCATCAATATCACTCAAAGGTATGTACTCATATCCTTGGAATAGATTTACTCCAAGCCATGGGATAAAGCAACTCAAGTGATATGAAAACATTAAAATGATTAAACAAAAAATGGTAACCCCATTTTGAGATTAACATAGAGTATGACCTATGATCAAGTATTCTTGCTTGGATCCTTAAGTCGATATAGTCTAATATAGGTGACCTAGTCACAGACCATCATCTACGTGAAGTATCTTGATTGGTTCATCTTATAGTTGCATGCTTTCTTGGAACCTCTCAATCTCCATATAGTAGATTATTCATTGCAAATATTTTGGAAATTCATTGCAAATTCTCTTTAAAATTCATTGCAATTTTTTCAAAAAGTTCATTGCAAATTCTCTTAAAAATTCATTGCAGATTTTCTTAAAAATTCATTGCAAATTTTCTTGAATATTTTGAGACCTTCTAAAATCTGTGGCAAGTAACACTTCTACCAAGTTTCTGTTATGATTTTCGGTCCCTCCAATTAAAGTAACTTGATTTCATCGATACTTCAAATAAGGCTACACAACCACATTTCGGTTCCATCGATACACTTTGCCTCGCAGCCACCAATTTTTCTATCTCTTGTGTTCTTTGTCAAAAAGGCAAAAATATATCTTCAAGTATCCCTATGAAAAATGGGGAGAAATCTTAAAATTTTCGGATAACATAAAGGGGGAGAAATTGTACACAAGGATCCCTTAGTCTCAAATGCTCTCTGTGATCCTTACTTTCAATGACCCTCATTCTCAAGGATACCTTATCTTAGGATAGCACCAAAATAAAACATACAACTCAAACCAATAAAGATCATCAATAAATCCAAAGGACAAAATAAATCTACTCAATGATCATAAGATGGCAACACAACATTGGATAGTAATATGTGGCACAAAACACCATGTTCATGTAGGGGATTACAGCGGGGTGCGGGAGAGTGGACCGCTGAAAAGTGAAAGCACATATGCTCCCTTGGTGTTTTTGATTATTCATGACAACATACATTGTCTCTTCGACGAATAGTTCTACCTAGTTTATTTCAGATAAAGTCCACACATATAATTGGCTAAGGATTGTGAGAAGAATTCCCAAGGAAAGAAGAAGAAGGAATGGAATAGGATTGGCCAAGCTCAAGCTACAAGACTCTACATTTTACTTTATGTGAGAAATCACAATTGAGGCCATAGAAAAGCCAATACTATTAAAAGGGGATGATGTATCTATGATGATCTAGTTGCTCAAGTGCTTAGAGATTAACCACCAAAAACATTCATCCATTCTCCCACAATATTCTCTGTCCAAAACCAAATATACAAAATCGATGCCACCAACAATTTCCATTCGATCACACCGAGTTCAAACCCTAGACAGATCCTAAGGCAAGCCCATGTCTCGGTACTACCAAGTTCTCATTTCGGTGTCACCGAAATCAGTGACCAACTTTTTGGTTAGGCATTTTCAAGAATTAGAATTTCCGAGTTTTGAAAATCGGTCTCACCAAGAATTGGTAACTGTCTAGGACACGCATATCGGTACCACCGAGATTTATATATCGGTTTCACCGGAAAGGCCAAAGTTGCCACATTTTGCACTAGTCGGTAGAACCGAGTTTTGCATCGGTTTCACTGACTTGGGCTATCATATTGTAACGGTTGGATCATTGGAGATGCATATATATACCCCTCCACCACCTCTCATTCGTAGAGGAAGCACTTAGAACTGATCTACACTTCCCCTATCCATTTTTCTGAGAGAGAGTCACATACTCATATGTTGAGATCAAGGCATTCCAATCCAACCATATCAATCTTGATTTCTAGCCTCCCCAAGTTGTTTTTCACCCAATCAACCTCTTCTACCGAGCCAAATCTATGAGAGAGTGATTGAGTGATTGAGGAGACTATCTTTTGAAGCACAAGAGCAACGAGTTAATCATACTACTACGTCTATTACCTTTTGGAGGGTGGTGCCTCCTAGATTGGTTAGGTGTCGCTTGAACCAAGAAGTTTGTACGAGCAAGGAGATCTCCTACTTCGTGAAGATCTACCCACAGTGAGGCTAGTCCTTCATGGACGGAAGTCGTGATGGAATAAACGAGGTTGCTACTTTGTGGACCCTAATGGGTGGAACCCTCCATTGACTCTCGCGGCTGTTACCCTCCGTGGGTCGAAGTCTCCATCAACATGGACATACGATAGCACCACCTATCACAACCATGGTAAAAATATTTGTGTCTCCAATTGCGTTTGATCTTCCTACCTCTACTACTTCCCTACATGTGCTTATCTTTACTTTTCGCTGCCATCCTAGTTAACTAGCATATGTAGGGTGCATTAGATTTGTTAGAATTGCTAAAATCTGCCAACTACTAAAATTGGGAAAAGGCTAGGTTTTATTTTGTCAAGTAGTCTATTCACCCCCCTCTAGACATCACTTCTAGTGATCCAACAAAAAGATATGAGGAAGGTGATGAATATGGTGATGTTGATGAAGACGATCACCTCGATGATTGTTCCCCTGATGGTACTTCGACGCCATCGGGAGAGAGGGGGAGAGAGTCTCCCCCTTAGGATTCCTCCTCCATGGCCTATCCCTAGATGGGTAGAGATTGTCCCCTCTGGTCCTTAGCCTCCATGGCTCCCAGAGGGGCGAGAGCCCCTCCGGGATTTGATCTCTCTCTGTTTTCTCTCCAGATGAGTTTTTCATTGATACAGAGAGTTCGAGTGGTGGAGCAGAGGGTCTAGGTTATTTTCTAAGGATTTCTCTATTATATGGTTTTCGGCATTGGAATCACGGAAAATGGAGCCACGAGGTGGTCCCAAGCCATCACGGCGCCATCACCCTCCCTAGGCACGCCCTGATTGCTTGGGAGCACCTAGTGGCCCCCCTCCGGTGGTTCTTAATTCCAATATTTCTCATATGTTCCAAAAAATCATCAATAAGTTTCGGCTGATTTCGAGAACTTTCATTTTCTGCACAAAAAATCAACACCATGGTAATTCTGCTGAAGACAGCGTCAGTCTGACTTAGTTCTAATTAAATCATACAAAGTGCATTAAAGACATATAGAAGTATTATAAACATAGGTGAATATGGCATGAATAATTCATAAATTATTGTTACTTTGGAGACATATCAGGCTATCAACATCCCCAAGCTTAATGTGTACTCGTCCTCGAGTAAGTAAATAATAAAAGAAGTAATTTATGAAGTGTGAATTCTAGCATAGCATATAAGTTTTATCAATGATAATTCCAATCACTTTTCTAGTATCACAAATAGTAACTCTTTTCTCATAGAACTTCTCATGGTCAAGTAGAAAGCTATTCACATGTTAAAGTATAGACCATAAACTTTCTTGAAAACTAGCAAACTATGTTTTCAGTCATCAAACAATTACAATTCATCTTATTTTCAGGGAGGGTCTATGTAAGAGCTTTGATTTAGAAAATTCCACATACTCAACTATCATTTAGTCTTCCATGATTGCTAACACTCAAATCATATTTTTACAACAAAGAGTTTCAGTGAAACACATAGAAAGATATGGGCTTAATGTTCTGCCTCCAACTTATTTATCTCAGGGATAATGTCAACAATAATGAATCATGATCACCCATATTTAACCGTATATATGTGCCTGGATCTTTCCCTGCCACATGATGCTTGCCAACTAAAGAATTGATATATTAGAATAGGGATGAACACTATTGCTCTTGCATAAAAGTGCATATAGAGAAGTAAATACATAAAGGTAAAAGATAAGCCCTTCACACAGGGAGGCAAAGGTTGTCCTGCACTTTTATTTTTGGATGTGCAATCTTTTAATGAAAATGAATGTCACTTTATATTGCCCCTTGTGATAGCAACCTTTATTATGCAGTCCGTCACTTTTATTTCTTCACCATCACAAGTTTGTACAAATATTTATTTTTTCCTTTCCAATAAAATATCATACATATTTAGGAGCATTTTTATTGCTTTTTGCACCAATGAGAACTTACTTGAAGGATCTTGTCAATCCATAGGTAGATATGGTGGACTCTCATGGCAAGAAACTGGGTAAGGATTTTTGGATGCACAAGTAGTATCTCTACTTAGTACAAATTTTTGGCTAGAAAAAGATCCTAAGCAAGTACCACATGTTAAAGGATCCATGACAATATAACTTCTATGTGAATATAAACAAACATAACCATTACGTTGTTTTTCTTGTCCAACATCAACTACTTGATCAAGTTTGAAAATAATTAATGGGGGCTTATAATCATGGAAGATGTACAAGATAGTATACTTATATGTGAAATCCCTCTTCCTTCAATATTCTTTCATGAATTGTTCAAGTGACCAATGCTATTTTTCCTAAGTTCCAATAAATTTACCGCTTATACTTCTTATATGTGAAGTCATTACTCCCCATGGGACAAGCGTATGAAGCATACATAATTTCACATTTATGGCATTCAATTAATTTGACACTTTCTCTTAGGATATAAGTCAATCACAAGAATGATCATCAAAATACTCTCAAAAATACGTAAGTGAAGATCATAGAGTATTCTATAATGAATATAGATAGACCACTATCCAAGATCAAAATATATAAGTGAAGCACACGAAGCATTCTATAAAGTCATACTCAACAGATTTAAGTGAAGCGCGGGAAGCATTTTATAAATAAGCCAAGGATTATCTCATACCATCATGGTGCAAAAAATAAAAAGGAATAATAAAGACAAAAGATGCTCCAAGAATAGCACAAGTGAACGAATAAAGACGTATGATCATCATAGGCTAACCGATAATTCTTGACGAAGCGAGATGGAATGCGTAGCATCCCCAAGCTTAGATGATTGATACTTCTTGTAATATTTATGTGTGGAGCCTTGGGAATCCTCAAGCTTGTGCTTTCGTATCTCGTTCAATCCTCTCGTATCCCGCTTTCACCTAAGTCTCAAAAACTTCATCCACATAAAACTTGAAAAAAACTCGTGAGATACGCTAGTAGACATAAGAACAAATCAACATTTCATGTACTGCCAAGTCAAGCTGCATAATAATTTTCAAACATTAGGTACAATATACTCTCATTTACACAATTTATATCAACCAATATAAGCCATGAAAACTATAGGATAGGTAGATAACAAAACTATGGCAACAATTTGTCCAAACAAAACACTCTGTAGTAATCAATTTAAAAAGTACTTATGTATCTCCAAAAATTATGAAAATTTAGGACATGATTAAAAATTTCTATGAAAGTAATTTTCTAAATTTGAGAGACTTTCCATGTTCCAGTAAAATATGAAAATTCAAACCCTACAACAAAAGTTTCTCTTTTTACACAGAAACACATCAAACATGCAATTGAGACATCTTAAGGCAATTCTTGGAACCTTCTATTGAAAAACATGATTATGAATAAGACCTAACAGAGAACAACAAAATAAACTCACTCTAAGAAAAACATATATTATGTGACCAATAAAAATATAGCTCCAAGTAAGGCATACCAATGGTGTTGAAGACGAAAGAGGGGATGCCTTTCGGGGCATCCCCATGCTTAGACGCTTGAGTCTTCCTTGGATGTTACCTTAGGGGTGCCTTGGGAATCCCAAATCTTAGGTTCTTGGCACTCCTTATCCTCATAATATCTATATATCACCCAAGACTTCAAAACTTCAATCACACAAAACTTAAGAAAAAACATGTGAGATCCGTTAGTATAATATGCAAATCATAAAGTTTATGTACTATATAAATTGATTAATATTTAATTATTTCATAAGGTAGCATATTCTAACTTCTCCATGGCTTATATCCCCCGATATAATCTATTGCATCATCAAAATAAGAAAACTATGCAAGCAAAAAACAGAAATTGTCTAAAATCGAATAGTCTATTATGATCGGCACAAACACCATACTTATGTAACTCCAAAACTTCTAAAGAATTAGGAAAATCTGGGGAATTTGTATACCAATAATGTGTAAAAGATCATATCAAAATACGTCCTAGCAAAATCATATAAATTCTTCATTGGACGCAAAAGTTTCTCTTTTTGCATAGGATCAAATCTACTATCATCCAAATCATCCTAAAGGATTTACTTTGGCACATTATTTTTATGGTATAGTGGTATATACAAGGGGATGTTTATTTTTAGTACAAACTTCCATGCAAAATTATCCATTGTTTACATGAACATTAACACAAGTGTTCAAGGTCGACCCTCACTTCTCCCATGCATAACTTTCCAATCGCTTCTCTTATAAGAGGCAAGTGAAAATGTGTTTTTATTTTTTTTAAATTCCTTTTTTGTTTCACCCACAACTAAAGAAATTATACAATAAAACAGAAACAAAAGTAAAAAAATCTACTTAGTGATAGAAGCAAACAAGCATACATGAAAATATTCACCTGACGATATTGCTCCCCGACAACGGCGCCAGAAAAGAGGTTGATAATCCCCAAGTAGAAGGAATCACCGTAGCACTTTCCAAACATGCAAGTGGTAAGTATGGAGTGTTGAAACCACAAGGAGCTAAAGGTAAGATCAATATTCTCTCAATTTCTATCCGCCACTTATGTGACTCTACGTACACCCAGCGTTTGCTTCTATCTAGAAACGAGAAATAAAACTGTGTTGTGGGCATTGTCCAAGATATCCCCCGATATGCCAATAAATCGCCGATTTATCGCTTAATGATGTGTGGCCGATAAGATAAACCGTCTGATAAATTGGCCGATATGCTGATAAATAGGCCGATGTGCCGATAAACCAGGCGATTTACCCCTTATCCTAGGTCGATCGATAAGTTCTCGATAAGTGATATCCCCAACATTGTTTGTGGGTATAAAAAGTATAGCTTTCCATGATATTGGAGAACTAAAATATGAAAAATAGTTGTTTCCTATATAATTTTAGAATATATTACAAATAGCAAGTGTGGAATAATGATGGTATGGTGTGCGGAATTGTCCTAGGCAATTGGGAACAAGATCGGTAATCATTATTGCAATCTTATATGAGGGAGGGTCATGAGCTAACATACTTTACATACTTGGATCATATGAACTTATGATTGTCCCTCTAGCAAGCATGAACTACTAGAGATCATTAAGTTAAACCAAACCATAGAATTAACACTTCAAGTCCCCTTTACTCCCATACGCAACAACCCCCTTACTTAGGTGTAACCTTCTATCACTCTAGCCACCCACTATAAGCGAATCATGAACGCATTGCAACACCCTTCAATGGGAATCCCCCACGTGTGCGCGGCACGGGAGGCACCTTAGGATAGCACCAAAATAAAACATGCAACTCAAACCAATCAAGATCATCAATCAACCCAAAGGACAAATTAAATCTACTCAATCATCATAAGGTGGCAACACATCATTGTATAATAATATGTAGCACAAAAAAACATGTTCAAGTAGGGGATTATAGCGGGGTGCAGGAGAGTGGACCATTGAAAAGAGATGAGCAAGGTGATGAAGAAGGTGCTATTGGTGAAGACAATCACCGTGGCAATGGTTCTCCCGACGGCACTTCGGCGCCACAAGGAGAGAGGGGCTTAGTGTCTCCCCCCTTAGGCTTCCTCCTCCATGGCCTCTTACTATATGAGGAGAGGTTCTCCCCTCTGGTCCTTGGCCTCAATGGCTCCCGAAGGGGCGAGAGCCCCTCCAGGATTGGATCTCTCTCTCTCTCTCTCTATATATATATATATATATATATATGCGTGTGTGTGTGTGTTTTCTTCTCTGTTTTCTCTCTAGATGAGTTATTTATATGATTTTTCAGTGTTGTAATTACGCAAAACGGAGCCACGGGGTGGTCCCAAGCCATCAGGGCGCCATCACCCCCTGGGCGTGCCTTGATGGCTTGGCAGCACCTGGTGGCCCCCTTTGGTGGTTCTTCGCTCCAATAATTCTTATATGGTCCATACAAAATTATCAAAAACTTTCGGGCGATTCCGAGAATTTTCATTTTCTGCACACACAAAACAACACCACGGCAATTCTGCCCACAACAGCGTTAGTTCGGGTTAGTTCTAATTAAATTATATAAAGTGTATCAAAGCCATATAAAAGTATTGTGAACATAGGTGAATATGGAATGAATAATTCATAAATTATCGATACGTTGGAGACATATCAACTGTTCATCATTGACAAAGTGCTCACAGAAGGGGCGTATCATATCCGAGATCCCACAGATAACAAACTGGAGCCGAGCCCGTGGAATGCTGCCCTGCTTCGGTGTTTTTACAGTTAATCATATCCACCCTTATTATACCTCCTCTAGTTTATGCTTAGCATTCTAAAACTTTAGGCTTTTTTAGTTTTCCCTCTTTGCTAGTTATGGTCGGTTAATCCGAAGATTACTTTGGATACATACTACATGTATGACAAATACTATGCTTCAGGCTCTTTGTAGCCATTTATATTCAGGGTCTTATCGGTTTGCCATTGATCTTCTCGTTTTTCACCTTACATATGCATCAACTTGACTTAAGTTTTTTCCAAGCTGGGTTTTCTTGGCTCCTGTGCTTGCCCCCTATGTTCTCGATTGTTTGGCTAGGGGGTAAAGGGAGCACCTTTGCGATTGTTGCCATCGGGATAAGCGAATAAGCACCTCAGACGGGTGAAACCGAAAGCGAGCGTTCTTAAGGACATAGTTTGTCGACAATATAGAAGCATTAAAAATATACTTGGGGGCTTACTGTCCACCTCTGACGTAAAATTTGGAGCTTCACGCCCACCTCGGATGCATATATCCTGCCCTAATCAGGCCGATCGTTCTGATAATATACGATCACCCAGTAAAGGAATCCATAGCAGAACTATTTTCCATGGAAGATGTTTCTCGTGCCTAGACGTGATATAACATAAGCTCCATGTCACTTTCTTATTCAATCCACATAGATGGATTGCCTAGCTCTCTGAAATATCTAGTCCGCTCCTCGAACCGAAGTAAGAAGCACTCCTCGGTCATTGACCAGGGAGGGAGAAGCTGAAGGCTAGCCAACAGAGTTCGAAACAACGGATGCATTACCAAAAATATAGTGTACATAGATACACGCACCTATTACAACAAAGTTTAGTATTTATCCAGGTCGTCTATCAACGACATAAGGCTACTATCCCGCTGATAGAAACAAGCGGAAGGCATTGCACTATCGTATGAGAGAGAAGTTGCAATGTCCTCCCCGTCAGAACCAGTTCTTCAAAAAAATGCCCCAAGCTTCTCTGGCTCCCTCCCAACAGGCAGAAATCTTCCACACCTTTATGCAATACTGGGCACCTTCAAGGCGCTTGGCCAGCTCGGACATGCCTTCGGGCACATTCTCTTCCTCGGGCCATAATGGTTGAAAATGACCTTCTTTGCCTTCCAAGCTCTTTCATACTCCTTGGTCGCCGGCAGGCAGGTGTCCTTGGACAAAGAGTGTGCTGCCAATTAGGGGTGAGTTGTAAGATGAAGCCAATTGGCACATGTGTTAGCACAAGGCTATGTTGTTCAAGAATTCAATCATATTTCAAAAAGTACATGCTTACCGATTGTAGTCTCGCCGAACTGCTAGTTTTTTCCCCTGACCGCAGCTAATTGGGCCCGCAATCGCTCAATTTCTTTGGCCTGGTGATCGTTCCTCATCTTTAAGGTGTTCACCTCTTCCTTGCACTGGGTTAGCACAAGTTGGTCAGCTTGCCTCTACGACTCGACGTATATATGGTCCTCATGATCCCAACTAAGGTCCTTCTCCAACTGACTAATGACTTCCTCTGCTAAGGAATATGATGAATCAATCATAGGTTAACAGGTTTGTCATAAGTAAGTACTATTACACCAGATGCACTTATCGTGCGCTTCTGTAGTAAACTCTTTTACTTGCTTCACCTCGGCCTACGAAGCACTTAGAAGCTTCTTGATTTCTGTTAATTTTGTAGACAACTTCTCGTTCGTCTCGTGAGATTACTGCACAACTACAGTGTTATTATTTAAGCCTCAATATGGATACATGTATCCAAACTTCGGCTTGGTGGCTACTGGCCTCCACAATGACAATTTTTTATATTTATAAACAAATCCACCAATCCGATGTGACATCCGACCAGTGTCTTGGGGGCTACTACCTAGCAGGATACAAAATCAAAATACATGAATACCTACAAACCCTTGGCCAGGACATCCACTGCCGCCATGAAGGTGGAGCGAGCAGTACCGAGGTAGGTATCCACCGAATTGAGAGCGTTAAAATCTTCACAAGTGAATGTGTGGCTCTTTAGAGCAGCCTGACGATGACTATGTTTCATCGCACTATCCACCTCGGACACTGTAGCCGAACACTCTCCTGAGGAGTTCACTGGTTGTGGCGCCCCGGTGGCGTTCCCCGAGGTAGATGTTGGCCGTACGCGGGCCCTTAAGGTGGACTATTATCAGCCTCGAGCTAGATGTTGGTCGTACGTTAGCCCTCGAGGTGGACTATTATCAGCCAAATGCTTAGATGTTTGGTCCTATGTATTTGACACAAATATGAGGATAGCGAAGACTACCTGTCCGAAGATTGAACCTCACGTCTGATAACCCACAAGTATAGGGGATCAATTGTAGCCTTTATTTATAAGTAAGAGTGTCTAACCCAACGAGGAGATAAAGGTAGAACAAATATTCCCTCAAGTTCTATCTATCACCGATACAACTCTACACACGCTTAACATTCGCTTTACCTAGCACAAGTATGAAGATAGAAGTGCTTTGTAGGTGTGATAGGATAGGTTTGCAAGATAATAAAGAGCACGTAAATAAAAACTAGGGGCTGCTAATATAAAGAAACAACTAAGTTAGTTTAACGAGTGTGGAAAAGTGGTGGTAGCAGTTGCGGAATTGTCCCTAGGCAATCGATAACTAGACCGGTAATCATTATTGCCATTTTATATGAGGGAGAGGCATAAGCTAACATACTTTCTCTACTTGGATCATATGCACTTATGATTGGAACTCTAGCAAGCATCCGCAACTATTAAAGATCATTAAGGTAAAACCCAACCATAGCATTATAAGGTATCAAGTCCTCTTTACTCCCATATGCAATAAACCACCTACTCGGGTTTATGCTTCTGTCACTCAAGCAACCCACCATAGGCAAATCATGAACACATTGCAACACCCTACAGCAAGGATCCCTCATGCTTGCGCGACACGGAGAGCACCATAGGACAGCACCAGTAATAAAACATGCAACTCAAACCAATCATGATCAACAATCAACCCATAGGACAACAAAAATCTACTCAGACATCATAGGATGGCAACACATCATTGGATAATAATATGAAGCATAAAGCACCATGTTCCAGTAGAGGGTACAGCGGGTTGTGGGAGAGTGGACTGATGTAGATAGATGGGGGAAGGTGATGGAGGTGTTGGTGAAGATGACAGAGTGGTTGGAGTAGATCGTCGTCACGATAATGGCCCTGGTGGCGTTCCGGTGCCACCGGGAGAGAGGGGGAGAGAGAGCCCCCCTCCTTCTTCTTCCTTGACCTCCCCCCTAGATGGGAGGAGGGTTTCCCCTCTGGTCCTCGGCCTCCATGGAGCTGGATGGGCGAGAGCCCCTCCGAGATTGGATCTCTCTATCTATCTATCTATCTATCTATCTATCTATCTATCTATCTATCTCTGTGTGTGTGTGTGTGTGTGTTTCCTTCTGTTTCTGCGCTCCCAGATTCTAGCCTTTCACCGTTTCTTAAATATCCGGAGATCCGTAACTCCGATTGGGCTGAAATTTTGAGGGGATTTTTATTATAAAAATATATTCCTTGCGGCCAAAGGAGATATCCAACCGACCTAAGGGGTGTCCACAAGCCTGCTAGGCACGTCCAGGGGGGTGGGTCGCGCCTAGCAGGCTTGCCACCTCCTCGGGCATCGTCTCGCATTGATTCCTTTTCCCAAAAATCACATATATTCCAAAAAAATCTCCGTAAGTTTTTATCGCGTTTGGACTTCGACTGGTATGGATATTCTGCGAAACAAATAACATGCAACAAACATGAACTGGCACTGGGCACTTGATCAATACGTTAGTCCTAAAAATAGTATAAAAATTTGCCAAAAGTGTAAGAAAGTTGTAGAATATTGGCATTAAACAATTAAAAATTATAGATACGGTGGAGACGTATCAGGATCCCCAAGCTTAATTCCTGCTCATCCTCGAGTAGGTAAATGATAAAAAAAGATAATTTTTGATGTGGAATGCTACTTAGCATAATCTTGTTCATATAATCTAATCATGGCATGAATATTAAGACACGAGTGATTCAAAGAAATAGTCTCTCATTTGACATTAAGACAATAATACTTCAAGTATACTAATAAAGCAATTGTATCTCTTCAAAATATAATGGCAAAATAAAGTTATCCCTATAATATCATATGGTCTGGCTATGCTCCATCTTCCCCACACAAAGTATTTATATCATGCACAACCCCGATGACAAGTCAAGCAATTGTTTTCACACTTTTATTTTCTCAAACCTTTTCAACTCTCACGCGATACATGAGCATGAGCCATGGATATATCACTATAGTTGGAATAGAATATGGTAGAGGTTGTGAAGAAAAAGGAGAAGATAGTCTCACACCAACTAGGTGTATCAACGGGCTATGGAGATGCCCAATGATAGATATTAATGTGAGTGACTAAGGATTGCCATGCAACAGATGAACTAGAGCTATAAGTGTATGAAATCTCAAACTGAAAACTAAGTGGGTGTACATCCAACTTGCTTGCTCACGAAGACCTAGGGCAAGATGAGGAAACCCATCATTGGAATATACAAGCCAAGTTCTATAATGAAAAATTCCCACTAGTATATGAAAGTGACAAAATAGGAGACTCTCTAAAATGAAGATCATGGTATTACTTTGAAGCACAAGTGTGGGAAAAGATAGTAGTAATGTCCCTTCTCTCTTTTCTCTCATCTTTTTTTATGGTGGGCATCTAAGGCCTCTTTTATTCATCATTTTTTTATTTGGGCTTCGCTAGCCTCTTTTATTTTTCATAAAGTCTGGAATCTCATCCCCACTTGTGAGGGAGTCATAGATTCCATCATGCTTTCCTCACATTGGACATGCTCTAATAATGATGGTCATCACACTTTTATTTACTTACAACTCAAAAGAAAATTACAACTTGATACCTAGAACAAAATATGACTCTATATGCAATATGAAAGTGATGGTGCATGTCATAACAAAAGGAAATGGTGGAAGTTGCATGGCAATATATCTCGGAATGGTTGTGTAAATTCCATAATAGGTAGGTATGGTGGCTGCTTTGAGGAAGGTATATGGTGGCTGTTTTGAGGAAGGTAGTTTTATTGCACCGGAGAAAGTTGCGTGGTACTAGAGAGACTAGCAAAGGTGGAAGGGTGAGAGTGCGTATAATCCATGGACTCAACATTAGTCATAAAGAACTCACATACTTGTTGCAAAATTCTATTAGTCATTGAAGTAAAGTATTAGATGCATGATCCTAGGGGAGAGGTTGGTAGGAGTTAACCATCGCGCGCTCTTGACCCTCACACAAAGGGCGACAATCTATAAACAAATCATGCTCCGACTTCCTTACATAACGGTTCACCATACATGCATGCTACGGGAATCACAAACCTTTACACAAGTATTTCTACCAATCCACAATTACTCACTAGCATGACTCTAATATCACCATCTTTATATCGCAAAACTATTGCAAGGAATCAAACACATCATATTCAGTGATCTACAAGTTTTATGTAGGATTTTATGACTAACCATGTGAATGACCAACTCCTGTTAACTCCCTAAATAGATATAAGTGAATCATGAGAGTTTAATTCTTACTACAAAAGATATGCCCATGCTAACAAATATAAGTGAAGCAAAAGAGCATTCTACAAATGGCGGTTTTCTATGTGTGGGAAACAGGCAATCCAAACTACAAATGATATAAGTGAGGTTCAAAGAGCCTTCTATAAATCAACCAAGGACTTTCTCATACCAGCATGGTGCATTATTAAAATAAAAGCACACGACCCTCCAAGATTTACGCATATTATGTGACGAATAAAAATATAGCTCCAAGTAAAATTACCGATTGTTGTTAGAAGAAAGAGGGGATGCCTTTCGAGGCATCCCCAAGCTTAGTTTATTGTGAGTACTTGAATATTACCTTGGGGTGCCTCAGGCATCCCCAAGCTTAGTCTCTTTCCACTCCTTATTCCTTCATCCATCGTGATCTCACCCAAAACTTGAAAACTTCAATCACACAAAACTTAACAAAACCCTCGTGAGATACGTTAGTATAATAAAACAAATCACCACTTTAAATACTGTTTCCAACCAATTCATATTTTTTTTGCATTGTATCTACTATAATATAACTTTTCCCTGGCTTATACCACTGATACAATTGATAGTCTCATCAAAACGAGCAAAACAATGCATCAAAAACAGAATCTATCAAAAATGGGACAATCTGTAGTAATATTACATTCACCATACTTCTGTAACTCTAAAAATTATGAAAAATTAGTAAGTGGTCAAGAATTTGTATAAAAGTATTGTGTAAAAAAATCAGAATTTTTTCACGTTCCAGTAAAATATAGAAATTCAAACACTGCAGCAAAAGTTTCTGTTTTTACACAGCACATATCAAACAAGCAATTTAAACATCCTAAAGGTAATTATTGGCACATTATTTCTATAATACAATGGATTATACAAAGGGATAATTATTTTTGTTGAAAAGTTTTTGTAATCAAGATTCACAAAGTTTCCATGGCCACGAACAAAGTTCAAGGCTAGCCCCCACTTCAATATTGCTCGTCTTTCTCACTTTCACTTTTCTTTTTGAAAAAGTTTTAAGTTCCCACTTTATTTTCTTATTTTTTAAACTATATAAAAGCACAGAGCATAATAAAATGACTCTCTAAAACTTCCAGGTTGTCTCCCTGGCAGCGCTTTCTTTAAAGCCATTAAGCTAGGTATAAAGTGCTCAAGTAGTGGATCCACCCGGATCCCAAGGTATATCAAAGCCAATTTTAATTAACAATGATTTGTAATTTAGTAGTGAGCACATAGTAACATATATCATGCAACAACAAAGTCTAACTCTCTTCCTATGCATCGGCATGTCATAAAGGAACAATTCATGCACACAAAGTAAAGGCCAATGCATAGTATAAACAGTTTCTTGCAATTTTATTGTATTGGAAACATAGAGAGGTAGAGATGTAGTTCCTCTCACATAATAATTGCAAGTAGGAGCAGCAAGCACATGCATATTATATCTATCAAAATCATCATGTGTGATAGTAAAAGGCAACCCATCTATATAATCCTTAATAAGTGCAAACTTCTCCGACATAGAGTAGTTGGGGGAATTCAAAAATATAATAGGACTATCATGTGTGGGTGCAATAGCAACAATTTCATGCTTAACATAAGGAACTATAGCAAGTTCATCTTCATAAGCATAATTCATATTGGCATCATGGCCACGAGAATAGCATGCATCAAGTTCATCAAAATGGGATGTTTCAAAACAATCCAAGGGATCATAGCAATCATCATAGCGTTCATCATATGCGAAGGGGGATTAAATAATGTATGATTTGAAGAGTTACTCTCATTAGAAGGTGGGCACGGGTAGCTAATCCGCTCTTCCTCCTTTTGTTCTTCGCTCTCCTCCTCATCTTTTTCATCTAATGAGCTCAGAGTTTCAGCAATTTCTTCTTCCATAGATTCCTGCAAAATATTAGTCTCCTCCAAGGTAGCGGTCATTCTTTCAATAAACTCTTTAACATAAGCATTAGAAGCATAGTTTTCATAGCAATATTTAAGTATGGCAAAATTTTCAGATTTGTAAAGAGTAGCATCATACTTTTCAATGAAAGAAGCAATTTCATAGGCACTTAAAAGCAACAAATTCTTCAATTTGTTCAACAGCATTATAGCAATAGGCCTCCTTGGCATAAGAGGATAATATTTCATTATCATTAAACACACATTTGTAGGGAAGGTGTTAGCTTCTTTACAACAACAAGTAAAATCATAAATTTCACATAGATTCCAAGCATAGCAACACAAAGTATTAATTTTTATGCCACAAGAGTTTCCCTTTTTGAGTGTCGCACATAATGAGCATGCTCATTTAATGATTTCCCTCAACTAAGCTAGTTGGGTTTTGAGCACGAGCCAAAGTGGATCGAAGATGACCCAAGTAATATTTTTTGGTGGTACGGAACACTAGTGGTTCCTCAACTTTTGGAGCAGCAAGTACATCTATTTTTTTGGTATTTTTGCATTTCCTGCCCATATCTAAAGAAATAAAACAACTTACAACAGCAAATAAAATCTACTTAGTGATAAAGCAAACAAGCACACACGAGAATATTCACCCCACGCTATTGCTCCCCGGCAATGGCGCTAGAAAAAGGTCTTGATAACCCACAAGTATAGGGGATCAATTGTAGACTTTCTCGATAGTAAGAGTGTCGAACCCAACGAGGAGCTAAAGGCAGAACAAATATTCCCTCAAGTTCTATCGACCACCGATACAACTCTACACACGCTTAACGTTTTGTTTATCTAGCACAAGTATGAAACTAGAAGTACTTTGTAGGTGTGACAGGATAGGTTTGCAAGATAATAAAGAGCATGTAAATAAAAACTAGGGGCTACTAAGATAAATAAACAACTAAGTTAGTTTAACGAGTGTGGAAAAGTGGTGGAAGGAGTTGCGGAATTGTCCCTACGCAATCGATAACTAGACTGGTAATCATTATTGCAATTTTATATGAGGGAGAGGCATAAGCTAACATACTTTCTCTACTTGGATCATATGCACTTATGATTGGAACTCTAGCAAGAATCTGCAACTACTAAAGATCATTAAGATAAAACCCAACCATAGCATTATAAGGTATCAAGTCCTCTTTACTCCCATATGCAACAACCCACCTACTCGGGTTTATGCTTTTGTCACTCAAGCAACCCGCCATAGGAAAATCATGAACACATTGCAAAACCCTACAGCGAGGATCCCTCACGCTTGCGCGACACGGAGAGCACCATAGGACAGCACCCAATAATAAAACATGCAACTCAAACCAATCATGATCATCAATCAACCCATAAGACAACAAAAATCTACTCAGACATCATAGGATGGAAACACATCATTGGATAATAATATGAAGCATAAAGCACCATGTTCAAGTAGAGGGTACAGCGGGTTGCGGGAGAGTGGATCGTTGTAGGTAGATGGGGGAAGGTGATGGAGGTGTTGGTCAAGATGACGGACTTGTTGGAGTAGATTGTCGTCACGATGATGGCCCCGGCGGCGTTCCGGTGCCACATGGAGAGAGGGGGGAGAGAGCCCCCCTCCTTCTTCTTCTTCCCTGACCTCCCTCTTGGATGGGAGGAGGGTTTTCCCCTCTGGTCCTTGGCCTCCATGGCGGCAGAGGGGTGAGAGCCCCTCCGAGATTGGATCTCTCTCTCTCTATGCTTCCTTATGTTTCTGTGCTCCCAGATTCTGGCCTTTCACCGTTTCTTAAAAATCCAGAGATCCGTAACTCCGATCAGGCTAAAATTTTGAGGATTATAAAAATAGCTTACTTGAGGAAAAGCGACAGCTCCAACCGACCTAAGGGGTGGCCACAAGCCTGCCAGGCGCGGCCAGGGGGTGGGCCACGCTTAGCAGGCTTGCCACCTCCTCGGGCATCGTCTCATGTTGTTTCTTTTTCCCAAGAATCACATATATTCCAAAAAAACTCCATAAGTTGCTATCGCGTTTGGACTTTGTTTGGTATGGATATTCTGCGAAACAAAAAACATGCAACAAACAGGAACTGGCACTAGGCACTGGATCAATATGTTAGTCCCAAAAATAGTATAAAAAGTTCTCAAAAGTATATGAAAGTTGTAGAATATTGGCATGAAGAAAATCAAAAATTATAGATACGACAAAGACTTATCAACGTCTCGTCCTCGAGGTTGCCCCTTGTTAGGGGTGGCTTTTGCAACGATAGAAGGACCCCTGGGAGGGGTCGCATAGCCACGCGAACGCTTCGAGCGTCGATCCTTAGGAGGAGGAGTCGGGACGCTCGGGTTTCCTCAAGTTGAAGGTATCTTTCGAGGGTTAACAGGAGGAGAGTTTACGGTAGAAGCCCCAGCAAGTCCGAAGTGATGGCCACTCTGGAGCCGTCACGGCTCTCTTGGTAGAATGCCCTCCCCTCGTATATGGTGGATGTCTCCTTCCCCTCATGAAAAACGAGGTCATCATCATGATGATACGTCCCCGGCTTGGGAGTCGTACACTTGAGTGTCTCAACCCAGAGCCTCCATCGCTGGATTAATACAATGAATGCTTCAAGTCAATGAAATGAGCTGCTTGGATGATTAAGAAGGTTTAGAAAGAACATATAATATCGCTTGGCTGACTGCTAGATAGGTCATCTATATATCTTCGTTTGGCGAAATCCACGGCTTATCCTTTGTATATACCAGCTAATGCCAGCCCAAAGGCCGCTCATCTTTAAACTCTATTTGGATTGAATTGGTGCATCGTCAGAGCCATTGTACATCAGTAAGTGTTGGCATTGCCGAACAGGTTGGACTCTTCAGATGATGGCAGTCGCCATCACATCTATGATAGTAAGGCCAGTGCTGGTCAAACACTTCACCTTGTTTACAAGACAGGACACGTCGGGGTCATCCTTTTGGTCGTGCTCCACAGCCTCCAGTTGAAGCGCTTCTTCGAAAGATCCGAGGAAAACGTCGAAAGGTCGGGCGAACTAGGTCATGCATAGGGACATCAGCCATGTAGAACCATTCAGACACCCATGTGTCATCTTCTCTTGGGGTCCCAATAGGGTAGCCAGTCCCGGCTATTATGCAAACCTCGGTGGCACCGACCTTAGGGAACTTCCCGTCTCGGGAACACGGCATCACATATAAATACTTCCTCCATAATCTGAAGTGTGCCTCACAGCCGAGGTACATCTCGCAGAAAACAACAAACCCCGGGATGTGTAAAATAGATTTGGAGGTAAAATGGTGGATTTGGATCCCTAAAATTCAAGCAGGCTGCAAAGGAATGGATGGATAGGAAACCCCAAACCACGGGAGGT
Organism: Hordeum marinum; assembly: GCA_022496015.1. Taxonomy (NCBI): domain Eukaryota; kingdom Viridiplantae; phylum Streptophyta; class Magnoliopsida; order Poales; family Poaceae; genus Hordeum; species Hordeum marinum. The sequence continues at coordinate 390,398,362 of CM039676.1, read as the reverse complement.
AAAGGGGATGAAACATACTCACTCTTCTTCATGAGGGGCGGGATGATTATTAGCATGGATTTTCCTGTCGACACATACCAAGCACGCATGAATTGGGGCCAAATCTGGGTCCAGAAGATAGCCCTGAGTGGCTAGGCGGTGCAGTTGAAGGCGCGTCATGGCGCAGCTTCCTTAGTCGCCCTTGAGTGCGGTTCTGGGGGTCTGGATTTGGTTAAATAAAGAAAGGAGAAACCGGCGCTTCAGCGCCTGGTCATGAAGGAAGGTAGACTCCCCACGACATGCGACGTTCGAGGCGGCACGTGATGGGACCAAGGCTAAAGTGAGCTTCTATGTTCAAATGTGGGAGCTCTCTAAAGTGGTAACAGGAACTCGCCTGTCGAGCTAAAGATCTATCATCCGAAGTTATACGTCTGTCGAAGATTATGTGAAAAAGGTTGTCGTCCTTGGTGCCGAGGACTAGTTCCGGGGTTACCGAGGGAGTTTTGGGCTAGGGGGTCTCAGTCGAGCTGGTCTGGTCCATGACCCCGGACTAGGGGGCCATCAGGGAGGAAGGACTTCGGAGGCCTTAAGGCGGAGCATGAGCACATAGGACTCTACGGAAGCCTTGGCGTGTGCTCCAAGAAGGGAAGTCTCGTTTGGCATGTAACCCATGGGTAGCAACCGACATTCATGTAACCCTAGATACCCCCAAGTACTTATATAAACAGGAGAGTTTGGCCCATATAGGATACCCATACACATCATCATCACCCCCTAGGGTTTAGACCATAAACATACGATCTCGAGGTAGATCAACTCTCTACTCATTACACCAATAATATAGCAAGAGCAGGACGCAGGGTTTTACCTCCATTCCAGAGGGCCTGGACGTGGGTAAAAGCCTCGTGTTCCTTGTTTCCTATTACCATGGATTCGATCTCACAGCTCTAGCCCCCTACCCGAGATCTACCAGGTTTGACACCAACAATCACCGAAATATTGCAGCGGAACAGAAAACGCTGAAGTGAAATGGGGGGGGGGGCTCGTAGTAGCATCTTATTGGGTTTGATTTAATAACCTAAAAAATGAAAATATGATTTTTAAAATGATGTTTTTTTATAAAACATGGACACTTTTGCTATATATTTAAATATCTTTTGGATGTGAACATATGCTCGCAGCGAGGTTCGGTACTAACGGGCTGGCCCGAGAAGCTTGCATGTTATTTCATGTTTCTTCTATTTTTCATCCGTTCATTTTTTTTCTTTTTTGCCCTTTTTATTTTCAAAAGTACTCTAAATATTTATTTCAAAATTTAAATGCTACTAAGATTAAAAAATGTTGAAGCAGTGTAAAAAAAATGACAACCTAAATTGAAAAAATTGATATCATTGAAAAGAAGGTTTGTGACAAAACAATGTCCATGTGTTTTAGAAAAGTGTACATGACATTTAAAAAAATTGTTAATCATGTAGTTAGAAAATTTTAAATCTACATTTTTCGCGATGTTGAAAACAAATGCATAAATCTATATGAAAAAAGTAGACACAAAAACATATATATGAAAAATGTTAATCATGTACTTGAATAATGTTAAACATTTGCAAAACAAAATGAGTGGGATAAAAATTTGTGGTTAGGAAGGTTACTATAGGAAATACCTTTGGAATTAATATTTTATGTATCAGAATAAATAGTTATGTTGTTACTCAGAAAAATGGTGGCTAAAAGAAGAGAAATCAGATGCGGACGGACACTAAAATGGAATAAGCCTGCTGATATACCCAAATGTATCCCTAGCAGTATGATGATTTCTGCGCCGCCCCCCCTCCCCCCTCGAACAAATCTCCCACATAAAGAATGTTTGTTAATGGTTGATCAAGCTTGATGGATTCCCACTCTGAAACAAGAAATTTTGTTCCCGAGAGTGCCTACCTCCGAGCCGAGCGTGGCTGCCCCTTCTGCTTGGGAAATAACTAAAAGAAAATTAGCACAATTAGAAAAATATTGATACCTCTCACAGACACAAAATCTGAAATGAAAACAAATGTCCCTATGTTTCAAAAAATGTATGTGAAATGTTTCTAAATATTAACACTAAGAAACGAAGTGAGTATAAAAAATGTTTCATATCATTAATAAAATATACGTGACATTCTAAATAAAATATTCAAAAAAATGTGTTTGTGACATTTAAGAATATGTTTATATATTTTTAAAAATGTTCTTGTAGTTTAAGAATATATTTATTATGACAAAAAATGTCGATCATGTATTCAAAAAACTATTTAAAACATGTGTTAAAAGATAAATATACTTTGTGTATTTGAAAATGTTCAAAGTGTATCACAAATGTTTCATGCACACACTAAAAATGTATATTGGGTAGATAACAAAACTTGACATGTGTTACCAAAACTAATCCAAAATGACAAAGAAACAAAAGAAAAGCAAATAAAAACGAAAGAAAAAAAAAGAAAGAGAAAAGACTAATACCAATAAAAACTGACAAACAAACAAAGAAATCGGTGGAAAAACAGAGGAGAGAATGAAATAAAATAAAAAACAGTGAAACCGAGAAAAAGAAAAAAACTGGTGAAAGAAAAAAGAAAAAAGATAAATCTGAGAAAATCAATGAAGAAAAAAAGGAAATTGGAAAAAAAGAAAAAACCAGAAACAAACCCAGCGAACAAACACAGTGAACGCGATTGAAATTCGTTGAATGAAAAAACCCAGCGGATACCAGTAGCTACACATGGGAAGGAATTGTTCGTCAAGACGGAAGAAACAGAATTGGACGAGATATAGCCCTGGCGCTCCTGCCAGCTCTACTCTGGTGCCGCAGTTTTGCAACATCGGCCGCAGGCTTCATTCACACAGAAAGGGAAAGAAAAACTTCATTCACACTGCTCACAATTTGACCCATGGCACATCGCATTGGGCCTCCAATATATGCTTCTTCTTGTTTTTTTCTTCTGAAAGTCGTGCTTTGTTCATGTTGGCATGTGTACTAAAGCATGCACAGACGGAGTCAAGGAGTAGTCTTTTTAAAAAATCACTCCTATGCCAGGTTGTGACATGTGTAGCATTGCATATGCTCCATTTGTTGTAGCTGGAATTTTTTAATTTTTCGTAATTCATTTATTCAAAATATTTTATCTCTTAAACAACATGTCAAATCTCAAACCCTTATTTACCGTTGGATTCTCGAAACTATATGCCATGTTGATAGGTTTCGATGAAGCTTTTTTCACGAAAAACGAAAAAAAATCAGAACCAGGAACACAATTTTTTTTTCTTTTCAAAACAGGCACAATTGTGCCTCTAGCGAAAACAAATCTATACGCGAGAAGCAAATTTGTACCTCTCGCCAAAGAAAAGAGAAAATAATCTTCTTCCCAAGAGGTACGACTATGCATCTCGCGAAAGCAAATCCGTGCCTCCACAAAAAGTAAATCTGTGCAGCTTTTGAAAGAATAAAAATAGAAAACGTTTTTTTTCTTATTTTAGAGAGGCACGACTATGCCTCTCCCGAAATTAAATCCGTGCCTCGATGGGAAGTAAATACATGCCACTCGTGAAAGAAAAAAGTAATAGAACACGTTTTTTTCTTTTCCAAGAGGTATGGCCATTGCTCTTACGGAAGTAAATCCGCATCTTCACGAGAAGTAAATATGTATCTTTCATGGAAGATAAAAACACTTTTTTTTTCTTTTCCAAGAAGAATGACTGTTCCTCTCACAAAAGAAAATATGTGCATCTCATGCAAGGAAAAAAACTCATTTTTTTAAGATTTGAGATTGTGCCTCTCATGGAGCAAATTCGTGCTTTCACAAGAAGTAAATTTGTATTTTTCATCGAAGGGAAAAAATAAAACACAAAAAATATTTTGTTTCGCTTTTCCAAAACCTAGAAAAATCTGGAACGGCCAAAAAACTGAAAAATCATCTAAAACAAAAAACTAGTATAGAAAAAAAACCAAAAAATATTCAGAACGCAACACGTAACGGTGGCTAAGAGCATGCCGAGTGACGCGCTCTTAGCCCGCAAAAAGTTACCTTTATAGGGGCTCCCAAGAATACTCGTCGATTAGTTGTTTTCACGGATTAAACATAAAAATCCCAACAACCAGAAGAAAAAGGCTAAACGTCACGGCTATACGGCGACGAAAACACATCATCGTACGTTGCCACGACTGGTATGTGATGGACGGCCGACCCCATGTTTTCCTAGCACCTACCCCCATTTGTCAGGGTATATCTCGCCCCACACAGTTGTTTCTTCCGAAACACCTAATTGGCGCTGCAGGCGCCCGAAAAGGAACTGGCGCTTGCAGCGGCTTGGTTTCGGATCGGCCCAGTTACACGAGCGGGGGCCTCGTCTCGCTCCGCGTGGTCGCTCACACCAGCGTCGTTTCGGTCACGGTTGACCAGTTTGAACTGGTGACTTTAAAAAACCAGGAAAACAAATAATAAAAAAATCAGATAAACCCAAAAAATTGAGACTCCAAAAACGTTCAAGAATTTTCAAAAATATCATTTGAATTTTAGAAAAGTTCATCGAATTTAAAACAAATCATTGAATTTAAAAAAAGTTTATCAGTTTTGAAAAAGTTAATCGCTTTCGAAAAAAATCATCGAATTTAAAAAAAGTTCACCGATTTTGAAAAAAGTTCATGGATTTTGGAAAAAGTTCATGGATTTTGGAAAAATTTCATTGAATTTGAGAAGAGTTCATAGAAATTGAAAAAATTTCATAAATTTCGAAGAATGTTCATCAATTTAAAGAAACATCAAATTTTAAAAAAAATTCATCGAATTTTAAAAAAGGTTCATCAAATTGGAAAAAAAAAAGTTCACGAATTTGAAAAAAAACACAAAATTAAGAATAAAAAAACAGAATAAAACCCTCCGAAGGATGGGTAACGAACCGGAAAAATGCGGTTTTAGGAAGCTTCTAGAAGCTTCCCAAAACCGGGCTTATAGAAACTAGATATACTATGTATAAAACTATGAAAAGAAGACAACATTCACATCCAACTTGATGGCCTAGTGGTTATTACGAGTTTTAACGATGGAGTAGTTGTGCGTTCGAATCCCATCTTCGCCCCCATTTTTTAAGTTTCAAACAGAAAAACTAAGATGAACTGGGCCGCGGTAACGGTCGCCCCCATATTTTTAAGTTTCAAACAGAAAAACTAAGACGAACTGGGCCGCGGTAACGGGCGCCTGTGGCGCCAAATAGGGTTTGCCTGTTTCTTCCCTCTCGTTGAACGATTCCTTCGCATCTGTAGCTACTGGTCTGGCCCATATTCATTGGATTTTTTTTCATTCGCTGGATTTCGATCACCTTTGCTTTGTTCGTTCGCTAGGTCTAAGTTTTTCTTTTTGAAATAAACTTGTGGTTGGATAGTTAGGAGGTCAATATTATCCCCTGCTTACTAGAGTTCAAGTATGATATCAATTAAATGGTGTATCAATTCCATAAATTGCATATAGCAATACATAAATCAGCAAAATTCTTTCTAATATTTTAGATAGAAAAAATATTTCTTCTATCTAAAATATTAGAAAGAATGTACCCTTCTATCCAAATCTAATTTGCATAGATAAAATAAATCCAAATTCCAGTAGTAGATGAATAATTGCAAATTTGTGTGTGTACGAGATTAGAATAACTTCAAAATAACTGACATAATTTTTTATTTTTCCTGACCAGAAAAATACATGAAAAATCAAAGGAGGTAGATTTTTTGGGGGATTTATGGTTAAAGAAGAAAACAGAGGTTCTGTTAAATTTCAAGTATTTAGTTTCACCAATAAGATACAGAGACTTGCTTCACATTTGGAATTACACAAAAAAGATTTTTCATCGGAAAGAGTTCTACGAAGACTTTTGGGAAAACGTCGACGTTTGCTGGCTTACTTGGCAAAGAAAACTAGAGTACGCTGACAATGGTGCTCGTATTGTGAATTTATTCCAGCCTTTTTAGTGATATTCGTTCAGTGAGAAGAGACATTTCTGTCGACTATCGAGGCATCCGTGGTGACTTCATCAATTTTAAGATGATCTGTCGGCTCAGTCTCTTCGAGGTGTTCATATGGATAAGGTATATGTCTGTGTACTCATACAGATGAGTGTACTGTCATGTATGTAAGAGATTTCGATTGTATGGTGTTAAAAAAACTTATTTTCGTATTATCTTGCCATCCTTAAATGTACGGTAATGATAAATCCCGACCGTTCGGATTTTAACATTTCGTCCCGAACTGGCAACTTCAGTTGCCATGAGATGGCAAGTTTAGTTGACAGGAGATGATAACTTTGGTGACAAACAGGACAATTTTCTGAACTGAGATAAAGTTATCATATCTTAATAACTAAAGTTGCCACGGCATGTCAACTGAAGTTGCCATCAAAAACGTTCGGGACAAAATGCTAAAATCCAAACGTTCAGGACTTATTGAATCCCTAAATGTAATAAAAGAAACACGGCAATCTTCACAGAATGTGTGGATACTACTTCCATGACCGGAAAGGTCATTTTTAAGCATTGCTATCGTTTTTATAATCAAACAGCTCATGTGCTAGCTAATTTTTATTTCAGTAATAAATCATCTTCTAGTTGCTTGGACGAGCCTCTGGACTGTGTTGTCAGTTATCTCATACACGATGTGTCTAATTTTAATAAAACTAGCCATGTTGACTTTCTTAAAAAACGAAAGAAAAGACATCGCATGCCCTACGGCTTACCGGCAGGCGCTCCCGCGTGAAAAGGTAATGCTACATCTATGAAATGATTATTACGTGATTAACGTAAGCAGCAACTTGGAGAGTTTTAATTGGAGATTGGGGGAGGCTAGGGCCCACCTTCCTGAAAATCAGGGGAAGAGAGGGTTTGTTAGGTAGTTTATGTAAAACTGTTTATAGATGTACGTAGGTGTAGCATTATTGCGTCTGAAAGCCTGAACCACGCTAGCTTTTGACATGCAAAAATCCTCACGACATAGGAACAGGCGAACAGCTGCAGCGGCGAAGATCATTAGCTAGATCATTCGAATAGTGGCACGTTCATTAACAACTAACAAGAGTCACTCCTGCGTTCGGTTAACATATGATGGTCTGCTGGACATCCAAATCTTACAGTTTGTGCTGATCGTAAATTAGGATTACTTAAATGGTTAAGTTCTTTGCGTTAGAACTAATCAATCAAAATTTAAGTCCTAGGCTTGATATTTATGGTGTCTAGTTGGAGAAAATGTTGTTAAAATCAAGATAATGTGTCGGTTTAGTCTCTTAAAGATTTTAATAAAGATAGAATAGATAGCGTATGTGTGCGTTTATAATGGTGAATATATGTAGATATATACGAGCGTGCGTCCGTGCTGTTTAAAAAAACAACTTGTGCTGACAATTTTTCAGAAACAGAGAATACTCTATGCTCATAATTAACCAGGGGATTTATAGACGAAACGTGCGCGGAGACAAAATTGCTTGAACAAGACATGATGATGCGGAAGGCTCTAGTGTAGCTAGCGTATATTTTTCAGCAGACTGTTTCGACCATGATACCGATTGAGCAATTAATTATGTCAAAAATCCTTCTCAAAATCGGTGGCTCTAGTGTAGCTAGCGTATATTTTTCTCATCTTGGAAAAGAGGAAGTCAGAAAGACGACCAGGCCTTTCTTTAGAGCGGATATGCTCGCCGCAAGTGCGACCAAGCAAAGAAGGATGCGTGTGTGCAATATTCTGCTCGTTGGTCGACTTTGAAAATGTATTCAAAATCATCTGTATTCGTGTTTGTACATGTTTCAAAAAAAATCCCTTCCAGAATACAAGATCATTGATCACACATTTTACAAAAACAAACCGATATTACTTAGTACCATGAGCTTCATGTAGAAGTATACTGTGTCGAATCAGGCCTTGGCACGATGGAGTGAGTCAGGTATTTGATAACTCTTAGAAATAACACTGATAGGTGGAGGCGGCAGCATTGTAGGATTTTGTTTTGGTGGTCCTTTTTGATGTCGAGTCGTGGCTTTTAGGGTAAAAGATTAAGGTCTAATTTTTATTGGTTGTGCCTGACAATTGCCTTATTGAAAGAATGGTTTTAAGAGTTCAGATTCCTTTCAAAGTGAAGCCTAAGATTTTGTATCGGACAACGATGACGTTTGTGCACTATTTCTTTTTTGAAGACATTGATTTTGAAAACCTCTTGTGTTTTCTCGGTGTTGCATTTGATGGTGGTTGGTGTACTACTGCCAAGAGAAGTTTATCGTTTTGACGTGATCTTTGTTTTTTATCCCTTCTTTGTATTTTTCTCCTTTGGTTGTGTGTATACTGGATGTTTTGTGATATGTTTCCTCACGACAGATGCCATGAGTAGGCTTATCGAAGGTGGTTGGGACCGGAGGACGCCGACGGGCTCCGGGTGCGGAATTGGGCACAAGCAGCGGTGACACACGATGTACCCAGGTTCAGGGCCTTCCGTGGGAGGTAATACCTTTAGTCCTGCTTTGTCTAGTTGATAGATGGGTATGGTTACAAGGTTGCTCCTGGAGCTGTTGTCTAGAGGTGGAAGAGGGAGCAGCCGGCTCGCCTTCCTATGCTACGTGGATGAACGTGTGAGAAGTGTCCCGTGTGTGTGTGTGCGTGAATCTGATCTCCCTATGCATGGGGTTCGGGGGGTTTTATAGGCCAACCCCCCGGCATATAATATTCTCGAGATATTGCGTGGGGGGACCCGGCTGGTAGCCTCTCCGGTCGGCCAGTGGGTCCCGCCCCTTGAGCCGCCTCGTCGCCTGCGGGTCCACCGGCTGAGCAGTCCCGTTGCCCGATGGGGCCCGCCAGCCGGCTCCGTGATTGGCCCTCGCGCACCTACTACGGCACTGGCCGCCCGAGCGGCGTCGTCTTGCGCCAGCCGACCGAAGTCTCCGGTACGGCCGGCGACACTATAGCCACGCGGGGCAGGTAATGGAGTGGGCGGAGGCGTGTCGGCACTGTTGTCTCGCCCGGTCGCGGTCAGCCAAGGTCAGCGGTACGACCGGTCGGACTATAGCCATGCGTGCCCGCGCGTCAGCGGTTACTGTGGCCACATTGGGACCCGTCGTGGGGGTCTTGTCTTGTTGTCGTACTCGTGCACAGTCGGATGGGACGGAAAACCTGCCTGCCCGAGGGTCAGCGGGGGAGCCGGCCCCGGGGCAGCCGGTTGTGGCCCAGCCGGCCAGGGCCTGGTCGGCTCTTCAGAGAGCCGGCCGCCGGCCAGCCGGCAACAAGCCTGTTGGTCATGCATCCGCCGGCTGTGAGGCAACATGCGATATGATTTTTCTTGAAGCTGGGAGAGAGAACCCCGTTGCTTTGGCCTACCCAGAGGTAATAACCCCGTCAGTAGTCCCCGAAGCCGGCGAGGGCCCACGTCTACCGGACGGAAGGGAGCCAGCGGCTTCCCCCACGCGGTGCGCGCCTTCGGCACGAAGCTGAACAGCCAGCCAGGTCGGCGGCCGCTCCTGACGCCTCGGGTTCCGACGTGGCTTTGGGTCCCGGGCCGTCCTACCGCGCACCACGCGGTGAGTAATGATGTCCCACACACGCGGCCAGACGAGACGTCGCCCTGGGCCTAGCCTACCAGGCCGCGGGCGTAGCCCAGTAGGCCTCGGGGCGCAGGACGAGATCTTTTGTGCCCCGACGCAGCGTTTGTGGCCCAGGGTGCCCCCGCGCGCGCGGAGATCCCGGTGGAGTGGGCGCAGTTAATCCCCACCTCGCCCGATCGTGGCCTCCTCGTTTAAAAGGGAGAGATGGCGAGGGGCGGAGGTAACCGCGCCCCATTTGCCCCTTCGGTTTTCCTCTTCTTCGTCTTCTCCGCTTCCTCACGCGTCGTCGTTCTTCTTGCTCGCTGCTCCGCCCGCTTGCCTTCTCGTGCAGCCCCGACGTTGCGATGGCCGAAGCCTGCTCGGGGAGCTGGGCTAGCTCCATCATCACGGAGGCCACCATCGCCGAGATCCGCCGCACTCGCATGTTGCCGCCGGTGGAGGGAGTGGTCTCCCGCGCGCCCGGCGACGAAGTGGTGCCCGATCCGCAAGCGGGGGAGCATGTTGTCTTCGCCTGCCATTTCTCCCGTGGCTTTGGGCTGCCGGTCAGCCTCTTTTCCCACCTCATGCTCGACAAGTTCGACCTCCAGCCACACCACCTTGGCCCCAACGCCATCCTCTACCTCGCGGGCTTCGTGACCCTGTGCGAGGGTTACCTAGGGATGCTCCCCTTCGTGGATTTCTTCAAGACGTTGTTCTTCCTCAAGGCACTAAAGAATAATGAGGAGCCGTATGTCGTCAGGGGCGTGGCGGTGTGCTGTCGTGGCTCGCGATTCCCGCGCTTCAGCCTCATCGACTCCATCAAGGGCTGGCATCGGACATTCTTCTACATGAAGAACACCGACCCGCAGCGGGACTACATCCGGCTGGTGGCATTCGTCAACGCCCCGTCCTTCAGTTCAACTAGTCGGGGACCGCTCCGCGCGGAACCACGCTCGAGGAGCTCGGCCGGCTCGTGGAGATGAGGAGCGGTGAAGGGCTGGTTGTCGCAGACCTGGTGGCCGCCTTCATTGCACGCCGGGTGCTGCCTCTCCAGCTGAGGCCGCATCGGATCTGTGACATGTCCGACCGTCGACATCCCTGTCGGCTGACGACCATCTGTTGGCAGACATGGTAGTAAATCAAAAAATTTCCTACGTGTTCACCAAGATCTATCTATGGAGAAACCAACAACGAGTAAGGGAAGAGTGCATCTTCATACCTTTGAAGATCGCTAAGCGGAAGCGTTACAAGAACGCGGTTGGTGGAGTTGTACTTGTAGCGATTCAGATCGCGGTGGACTTCGATCTGAGCACCGAACAACGGCGCCTCCGCGTTCAACACACGTGCAGCCCGGTGACGTCTCCTGCGCCTTGATCCAGCAAGGAGGAAGGAGAGGTTGAGGGAGAGCTCTGGCAGCACGACGGCGTGGTGACGGTGGAGTTGCATTGTCTCCGGCAGGGCTTCGCCAAGCACTACGGAGAACGAGGAGTAGGAGGAGTAGGACTGCGCTGAGAAGGAGAGAGAGTCGTGTCTCAAACAGCCCCAAAGGCTCAACTATATATAGGAGGAGAGGGAGGAGGGCGCCCACCCCTAGGGTTCCCACCCTAGGTGGTGCGGCAGCCCAAGATGGGATCTTGGCCGGTGGCCAAGAGGGAGGGAGAGGTGGTGCGGCAGCCCTAGCTGCCCTAGGGTGGGCCTAGGGCCCATCTAGGCCTAGGGTTTGCCCCCCTCTCTCCTTGCTGCGCCTTGGGCCAGGTGGGAGGGGCGCACCAGCCCACCTAGGGGCTGGTTCCCTCCACCTTCGGCCCATGCAGCCCTGCGGGGCCCGTAGCCCCTCCCAGTGGACCCCCGGAACCCTTCTGGTGGTCCCGATACATTAACGGTGACGCCCGAAACATTTCCGGTAACCAAAACCTCACTTCCTATATATCAATCTTTGTCTCCGGACCATTCCGTAACTCCTCGTGATGTCCGGGATCTCATCCGGGACTCCGAACAACCTTCGGTAACCACGTCCACTATTTCCCTATAACCCTGGTGTCATCGAACCTTAAGTGTGTAGACCCTACGTGTTCAGGAGACACGTAGACATGACCGAGACACCTCTCCGGTCAATAACCAATAGCAGGATCTGGATACCCATGTTGGCTCCCACATGCTCCACGATGATCTTATCGGATGAACCACGATGTCGGGGATTCAATCAATCCCGTATACAATTCCCTTTGTCTACCGGTATGATACTTGCCCGAGATTCGATCGTCGGTATCCCTATACCTTGTTCAATCTCGTTACCGGTAAGTCTCTTTACTCATTCCGTAATACATCATCCTGTGGCTAACTCCTTAGTCACATTGGGCTCATTATGATGATGTCTTACCGAGTGGTCTAAGGAAATGATACTTGACATTGGAAAAACTTTAGCAGACGAACTACACAATCTTGTGCTATGCTTAGGATTGGGTCTTGTCCATCACATCATTCTCCTAATGATGTGATCCCGTTATCAACGACATCCAATGTCCATGGTCATGAAACCGTGACCATCTATTGATCAACGAGCTAGCCAACTAGAGGCTCACTAGGGACATGTTGTAGTCTGTGTATTCACACATGCATTACGGTTTTCGGTTAATACAATTATAGCATGAACAATAGACAATTATCTTGAACAAGGAAATACAATAATAACCATTTTATTATTGCCTCTAGGGCATATTTCCAACAATCTCCCACTTGCACTAGAGTCAATAATCTAGTTACATTGTGATGAATCGAACACCCATAGCATTCTGGTGTTGATCATGTTTCGCTCGTGAGAGAGGTTTAGTCAATGGATCTGCGACATTCTGATCCGTATGTACTTTACAAATATCTATATCTCCCTCCTCAATGTAATCACGGATGGAGTTGAAGCGGCGCTTGATGTGTCTTGTCTTCTTGTGAAACCTGGGCTCCTTCGCAAGGGCAATAGCTCCAGCGTTGTCACAGAATAGAGTCATCGAGCCCAATGCAGTTGGAATCACTCATAGGTCGGTGATGAACTCCTTCATCCAGACTCCTTCCTTTGCTGCTTCCGAAGCAGCTATGTACTCCGCTTCACATGTAGATGCCGCCACGACGCTTTGCTTGTTGCTACACCAGCTGACTGCCCCTCCGTTCAAAATATACACGTATCCGGTTTGCGACTTGGAGTCGTCCGGATCTGTGTCGAAGCTAGCATCGACGTAACCCTTTACGACGAGCTCTTCGGCACCTCCATATACGAGAAACATGTCCTTTGTCCTTTTCATGTACTTCAGGATATTCTTGACCGGTGTCCAGTGTTCCACTCCGGGATCACTTTGGTACCTCCCTACCAAACTTATGGCAAGGTTCACATCAGGTCTGGTACACAGCATGGCATACATAATAGAGCCTATGGCTGAAGCATAGGGGATGACACTCATCTCTTCTCTATCCTTTGTCATGGTCGGGCATTGAGTCATACTCAATCTCACACCCTGTAACACAGGCAAGAACCCCTTCTTGGACTGATCCATATTGAACTTCTTCAATATCTTTTCAAGGTATGTGCTTTGTGAAAGACCTATGAGGCGTTTCCATCTATCTCTATAGATCTTAATACCTAATATGTAAGCAGCTTCTCCAAAGTCCTTCATTGAAAAACATTTGTTCAAGTAGGCCTTTACACTTTCCAAAAGTTCTATATCATTTCCCATCAACAATATGTCATCCACATATAATATGAGAAATGCTATAGAGCTCCCACTCACTTTCTTGTAAATACAGGGTTCTCCATAAACCTGTATAAACCCAAACGCTTTAATCACCTCATTAAAGCGAATGTTCCAACTCCGAGATGCTTGCACCAGCCCATAGATGAAGCGCTGGAGCTTGCATACTTTGTTAGCATCTTTAGGATCGACAAAACGTTCCGGCTGCATCATATACAGTTCTTCCTTAAGGAAGCTGTCGGGGATATACCCTGCGGTATGACCCGGCCTAGCGACTCACAAGAGACCCGGCAAAGACATGACGTTTCATTGATGACCCGGCAGACGGGTCGCAGGATGACCAAGCCCAAGACCCTGCGGGTGAGCCGGCGCCTGGCGACTCACAAGAGAAGGCCCGAAGAGAGAAGGATTCCCTAAAGGAAATAAGACCCGGAGTAGGATTCGTGAGAGGCTATTCCTACTCCTACTCCTAGTAGGACTCTATTTGTATGCCTACCCTCTCCACCTATATAAGGAGGGGTAGAGCACCCCAAGAGGGACAGGTCCACAAGTTTAGACAACACAAGAGATTAGAGATAGATAGATTAGAGGCTCTCGTGATTAGAGGTAGCAATTAGCACCCTTGTAACCGAGAGGTCTTCATCATCATCAATACAAGACAAGCAGGACGTAGGCTTTTACCTCCATCGGAGGGGCCGAACGTGGGTAAACTCCGTGTCTCTCGATTCCGATCAACCCCTTCAAGCCACCACATAGTTGTGTTTCTGCCCCGAACCTAAGTTCGTTCACCCGGACATCTGTCGTGATAAATCCACGACAGTTAGCGCCCACCGTGGGGCCATGCACGGTGGTATTATGTTCTTGGAGGGAGCCCTTCAGGGATCGAGAAGCTCGTGATGCGTTGAATAAATAAAAAGGACGAAGCAGAAGGATCTATGTCGTCAACCAGTAGTCAAAGTGATTTCTACGTGTTTAGGATCAAAAGAAATTTGAGATGCATCATAGGCTGCCACAGTGGCCACTGTTTCCGCCGCATATTCCATCTGTACCTGTCGTTGATGTTCGGATCGAAGATGGTAGCACCAATATGCCGAGATCTACCACGATTCGGTAATACATACACGCCACGATCCGAAAGACAGACTACGTACAAACAGAAGGTGGAGTGAATACAGACGCGACTTCGTACGAACAGCCACGACCCGAAAGTGGGCCTGGACAATGGACTCACGTGCCATGGTGCCTGCCTCCGCCTTGGCCGGCCTAGCCAGGCGTTGGACTTCTTGGTCATGGCTGGCGACTCCGACATCGCGGCCGCACCTCACATCCATGTCGCAAGCTTGACTCCACCACCACGGTCTCGGTTCCGACATCGCGCCACCGCTCAGCTCCATCCCCCCACACACAACCATGCCAAGCCCACCACGCTCACCTCCACACGTCGTTCCCGCCCTCCGGCTGGCGGCAGCGTCACTGCCGCGCTGGACGAGCCGCCGATCTGCTCCACCTCGTTCCGCCTTTTGGCACTACCTCCGCCGTGTCGGGGTGCATCTGAGCTGCCCCTGGTTTTATCCCCACCTAGAGCTGCCAATACGGTCCCTCCTCTCCGGCGTATTTTCCGCCCGGTAGTCACACCTCCGCAGGGCCGCCTGACACCGAGACGGAAATCGGCCTCACGCCGTCGCGCTGTCCCCATCGCGAGTTGATGCTGCTTTGAGCCGGCCGTGCCCTTGGTCCACCTCCTATGTTCCAAGCTGCCACAAAGATCGTCTTCGTTGCCATGAGCCGCTCTGCCTCTTGGGAGCCGCCGGTATGTCCTGTCTCCATCGCAAGCTGCCGCTACGGCCTCTCCCCACCGCGAGCCGCCGCGGCCTCTCCGCACCAAAAGCAACCGCTCGGGAGCCGCCGCTGAGGCTTATCCTCTGTCGCGAGCATTCGCTCGGGATTATTTGCCACCGCCGCGGTCTCTCCTTGCCACGACCATCAGCCACCACGCCTGGGACCGCCGCGCACGCCTCCACCGGCCCAAATTCACCCCACCTCCAACACTCTCCCTCGCCTCACCAGCTTTTCCTCGTGCGCACATGCTGTCCACCATGTTTTGACTGCAAGAGAAAGAAAGCAAGGGAGGTGGATAAGGTTAAAAAAGGGGGAAGCTCAGTTAGATGAGCATCTGTTTCATCTGATTATTTCCACTATTATCCAATGCCGGTATCCATATTCATCCGACAAAAAATCCACGACAGAAGCCATTAAAGAATGTCGTTTTGATGTCCATTTGCCATATCTCATAATCATAAAATGCGGCAATTGCTA
Organism: Hordeum marinum; assembly: GCA_022496015.1. NCBI lineage: Eukaryota > Viridiplantae > Streptophyta > Magnoliopsida > Poales > Poaceae > Hordeum > Hordeum marinum. Next base: position 390,382,756 of record CM039676.1, on the reverse strand, counting down.
ACATGATTCGGACAGACTTCAACATCGCTACGGGTGAGAAAGTCTCATCGTAGTCAACTCCTTGAACTTGTCGATAACCCTTAGCAACAAGCCGAGCCTTATAGATGGTCACATTATCATCAGCGTCAGTCTTCTTCTTAAAGATCCATTTATTTTCAATGGCTCGCTTATCATCAGGCAAGTCCACCAAAGTCCACACTTTGTTCTCATACATGGATCCTATCTCGGATTTCATGGCTTCAAGCCATTTGTTGGAATCCGGGCCCGCCATCGCTTCTTCATAGTTCGAAGGTTCACCCTTGTCCAACAACATGATCTCCAGGACAGGGTTGCCATACCACTCTGGTGTGGAACGTGTCCTAGTGGACCTTCGACGTTCAATAGTAACTTGATGTGAAATTTCATGATCATCATCATTAACTTCCTCTCCAGCCGGTGCAGGCTCCACAGAAATAACTTCCTGTGCTGCGCTACTCTCCGGTTCGAGTGGAGGTACAATTACCTCATAAAGTTCTATTTTCCTCCCACTTACTTCTTTCGAGAGAAACTCTTTCTCGAGAAAGGATCCATTCTTGGCAACAAAGACTTTGCCTTCAGATCTGAGGTAGAAGGTATACCCAATAGTCTCTTTGGGATATCCTATGAAGACGCACTTTTCCGCTTTGGGTTCGAGCTTCTCAGGTTGAAGTTTCTTCACATAAGCATCTCATCCCCAAACTTTTAGAAACGACAGCTTAGGTTTCTTTCCAAACCATAATTCATACGGTGTCGTCTCAACGGACTTTGACGGTGCCCTATTTAAAGTGAATGCGGCAGTCTCTAATGCATATCCCCAAAATGATAGTGGTAAGTCGGTAAGAGACATCATAGATCGCACCATATCCAATAGAGTGTGATTACGACGTTCAGACACACCATTTCGCTGAGGTGTGCCAGGCGGCGTGAGTTGTGAAACAATTCCATATTTCCTTAGGTGTGTGCCAAATTCGTGACTTAAATATTCTCCGCCATGATCAGATCGTTGGCACTTTATTTTCCTGTCACGTTGATTCTCTACCTCACTCTGAAATTCCTTGAACCTTTCAAAGGTTTCAGACTTGTGTTTCATTAAGTAGACATACCCATATCTGCTCAAGTCATCAGTGAGGGTGAGAACATAACGGTAGCCACCGCGAGCCTCGACGCTTATTGGACCGCATACATCGGTATGTATTATTTCCAACAAGTCATTTGCTCGCTCCATTGTTCCGGAGAACGGAGTCTTAATCATCTTGCCCATGAGGCATGGTTCGCACGTGTCAAATGATTCAAAATCAAGAGACTCGAAAAGTCCATCAGCATGGAGCTTCTTCATGCGTTTGACACCAATATGACCAAGGCGGCAATACCACATGTAAGTGGGACTATCGTTATCAACCTTACACTTTTTGGTACACACACAATGAACATATGTAACATCATGTTCGAGATTCATCAAAAATAAACCATTGACCAGCGGAGCATGACCATAAAACATTTCTCTCATATAAATAGAACAACCATTATTCTCAGATTTAAATGAGTAGCCATATCGCATTAAGCGAGATCCAGATACAATGTTCATGCTCAAAGCTGGTACTAAATAACAATTATTGAGGTTTAAAACTAATCCCGAAGGTAGATGTAGAGGTAGCGTGTCGACAGAGATCACATCAACCTTGGAACCATTCCCGACGCGCATCGTCACCTCGTCCTTTGCCAGCCTTCGCTTATTCCGCAGCTCCTGCTTGGAGTTACAAATGTGAGCAACTACACCGGTATCAAATACCCAGGAGCTACTACGAGCGCTGGCTAGGTACACATCAATAACAAGTATATCACATATACATTTAACGTTGCCGGCCTTCTTATCCACTAAGTACTTGGGGCAGTTCCGCTTCCAGTGACCAGTACCCTTGCAATAAAAGCACTCAGTCTCAGGTTTGGGTCCATTCTTGTTCTTCTTCCCGGCAACTTGCTTACTAGGCACGACAACAACTTTGCCGTCCTTCTTGAAGTTCTTCTTACCCTTGCCTTTCTTGAAACTAGTGGTCTTATCACCATCAACACTTGATGCTCCTTTTTGATCTCGACCTCCGCTGATTTCAGCATTGAGTACAACTCAGGAATGGACTTCTCCATACCCTGCATATTGTAGTTCATCACAAAGCTCTTGTAGCTAGGTGGAAGCGACTAGAGGATTCTGTCAATGACCGAGTCATCCGGGAGATTAACTCCCAGCTGAGTCAAGCGGTTGTGCAACCCAGACATTTTGAGTATGTGCTCACTGACAGAACTATTCTCCCCCATCTTACAGCTGAAAACCTTGTCGGAGACGTCATATCTCTCGACCCGGGCATGAGCTTAGAAAACCAGCTTCAGCTCATGGAACATCTCATATGCTCCGTGTTGCTCAAAACGCTTTTGGAGCCCCGGTTCTAAACTGTAAAGCATGCCGCACTAAACCAAGGAGTAATCATTGTAGCATGACTGCCAAGCATTCGTAATGTCTTGGTCCGCTAGGAAAATGGGTGGGTCACCTAGCGGTGCATCAAGGACATACAATCTCTTGGAAGCTATGAGGATGATCCTCAAGCTACGGACCCAGTCCGCATAGTTGCTTCCATCATCTTTCAGCTTGGTTTTCTCTAGGAATGCGTTGAAGTTGAGGGTGACATTAGCGTTGGCCATTGGATCTACAATATAGATTGTAAAGACAATTTTAGACTAAGTTCATGATAATTAAGTTCACATAATCAAATTATTTATTGAACTCCCACTTAGATAGACATCTCTCTAGTCATCCAAGCGATACATGATCCATGTCAACTAGCCCGTGTCCGATCATCACGTGAGACAGACTAGTCATCCATGGTGAACATCTCCATGTTGATCGTATCTTCTATATGACTCATGTTTGACCTTTCGGTCTTCCGTGTTCCGAGGCCATGTCTGTACATGCTAGGCTCGTCAAGTCAACCTAAGTGTTTCGCGTGTGTAAATCTGGCTTACACCCATTGTATGCGAATGTTAGAACCTATCACACCCGATCATCACGTGGTGCTTCAGAGCAACGATCCTTAGCAATGGTGCATAGTTAGGGTGAACACATTTCTTGAAATTTTATTGAGAGATCATCTTATTTATTACCGTCGTTCTAAGCAAATAAGATGTAAACATGACAAACATCACATGCAATCAATATAGTGACATGATATGTCCATTATCATCTTGATCCTTTGATCTTCATCTTTGGGGCACCATGATCATCACTGTCACCGGCACGACACCATGATCTCCATCATCGTGTCTTCATGAAGTCGTCTCGCCAACTATTACTTCTACTACTATGACTAACGTTTAGCAATACAGTAAAGTATTTACATGGCGTTTATGATTGACACGCAGGTCATACAATAAAATAAGATAACTCCTATGGCTCCTGTCGGTTGTCATACTCATCGACATGCAAGTCGTGAATCCTATTACAAGAACATGATCAATCTCATACATCACAATGCATCACATCACATCCTTTTGGCCATATCACATCACAAGGCATATGCTGCAAAAACAAGTTAGACGTCCTCTAATTTGTAGTTGCAAGTTTTTACGTGGCTGCTATAGGTTTCTAGCAAGAACGTTTCTTACCTACGCCAAAACCACAACGTGATATGCCAATTGCTATTTACCCTTCATAAGGACCCTTTTCATCGAATCCAATCCGACTAAGGTGGGAGAGACAGACACCTGCTAGCCACCTTATGCAACAAGTGCATGTCAGGCGGTGGAACCAGTCTCACGTAAGCGTACGTGTAAAGTTGGTCTCGGCCGCTTCATCCCACAATACCGCTGAACCAAGATAAGACTAGTAGTGGTAAGCAAATTACAAAAATCAACGCCCACAACAACTTTGTGTTCTACTCGTGCATAGATTCTATGCATAGACCTAGCTCATGATGCCACTGTTGGGAGACGTAGTAGTAAATCAAAAAAATTCCTACGTGTTCACCAAGATCTATCTATGGAGAAACCAGCAACGAGTAAGGGGAGAGTGCATCTTTATACCTTTTAAGATTGCTAAGCAGAAGCATTACAAGAACACGGTTGGTGGAGTCGTACTCGTAGCGATTCAGATCGCGGTGGACTCTGATCTTAGCGCCGAACAACGGCGCCTCCGCGTTCAACACGCGTGCAGCCCGGTGACGTCTCCTACGCCTTGATCCATCAAGGAGGAAGGAGAGGTTGAGGGAGAGCTCCGGCAGCATGATGGCATGGTGACGGTGGAGCTGCGTGGTCTCCGGCAGGGCTTTGCCAAGCACTACGGAGAACGAGGAGTAGGAGGAGTAGGGCTGCGCCGAGAGGGAGAGAGAGTCGTGTCTCAAACAACCCCAAAGGCTCAACTATATACAGGAGGAGAGGGAGGAGGGTGCCCACCCCTAAGGTTCCCACCCTAGGTGGTGCGGCAGCCCTAGATGGGATCTTGGCCGGCGGCCAAGAGGGAGGAAGAGGTGGTGCGGCAGCCCTAGCTGCCCCTAGGGTGGGCCTAGGGCCCATCTAGGCCTAGGGTTTGCCCCCCTCTCTCCTTGCTGCGCCTTGGGCCAGGTGGGAGGGGCACACCAGCCCACCTAGGGGATGGTTCCCTCCACCTTTGGCCCATGCAGCCCTCCGGGGCCCGTGGCCCCTCCCGGTTGATCCCCGGAACCCTTCCGGTGGTCTCGGTACGTTACCGGTGACGCCCGAAACATTTCCGGTAACCAAAACCTCACTTCCTATATATCAATCTTTGTCTCCGGACCATTCCAGAACTTCTTGTGACGTCTGGGATCTCATCCGAGACTCCTAACAACCTTCGGTAACCACGTCCACTATTTCCCTATAACCCTGGCATCATCGAACCTTAAGTGTGTAGACCCTACGGGTTTGGGAGACACGTAGACATGACCGAGACACCTCTCCGGTCAATAACCAACAGCGGGATCTGGATACCCATGTTGGCTCCCACATGCTCCATGATGATCTCATCGGATGAACCACGATGTCGAGGATTCAATCAATCTCGTATACAATTCCCTTTGTCTACCGGTATGATACTTGCTCGAGATTCGATCATCGGTATCCCTATACCTTGTTGAATCTCGTTACTGGCAAGTCTCTTTACTCGTTCCGTAACACATCATCCCGTGGCTAACTCCTTAGTCACATTGAGCTCATTATGATGATGTCTCACCGATTGGGCCCAAAGATACCTCTCCGTCATACGGAGTGACAAATTCCAGTCTCGATTCGTGCCAACCCAACAGACACTTCTGGAGATACCCGTAGTGCACCTTTATAGCCACCCAGTTACGTTGTGCCGTTTGGCACACCCAAAGCATTCCTATGGTATCCGGGAGTTGCACAATCTCATGGTCTAAGGAAATGATACCTGACATTGGAAAAGCTTTAGCAGACGAACTACACGATCTTGTGCTATGCTTAGTATTGGGTCTTGTCCATCACATCATTCTCCTAATGATGTTATCCCGTTATCAACGACATCCAATGTCCATGGTCATGAAACCGTGACCATCTATTGATCAACGAGCTAGCCAACTAGAGGCTCACTAGGGACATGTTGTGGTCTATGTATTCATACATGCATTACGGTTTCCGGTTAATACAATTATAGCATGAACAATAGACAATTATCATGAGCAAGGAAATACAATAATAACCATTTTATTATTGCCTCTAGGGCATATTTCCAACACCATTGACCTGGTGTCAGCTCAGGTGGTGAAGCGAGTGAATGCCATCACGACCTTTCGGCTGGCGCCAGCGACGTGAACCTTCGGCAAGGAGCCGTATGACCGGCACCACCCGGCACCCCTAGTACGTTCCATCGAGGCGACCTCTCTTTTTCGAGTCCTTCCAGCAGGCTCCCGATCTAACTTTTCTGTGGTGACCGCAGTTGTTCGTGCGACAGAACATGCTGGACGGCCCGCACCCCTAGATCTTCCAGGCGGAGCATGCACAGTCCAACTCCGGAAACTATGAGCAAGGAGGCGCGCCCGAAGAGGGGGTCGACTCCTCGGGGGAGGCCGAGGCGGCGGCTGACCCGGGAGCAGGAGGGCCCAGCACAGCCGGTGAGTTTCCCCTCGGCCCCGTGATCAGGGATTGGACTGACGACAACGATGACAGTGACGATGACGATGTTCGGATCCTGAACGCGCCTCCCCTCACAGTCCAGCAGGGTTCGTGCGGGCGGAACGAGGATCAGCTGGTGCGTGCTCCGACGGCCGGGGCCTCCAGCCAGGGGAAGAGGCCGGCTCAGGAGGAGCCGGCGGCCCAGCCGCCAGCTCGCAAGTGGGTGAAGGTGGCCACATCGAAGCGGCCAGCCCGTGCCGGTGCTCTATTTTGTGTGTGGATTTCTCTCTAGATCATGTGCCGGCGGGTGTTTGAGTCCTTTCTGCCCTAGGGACCCCATCAAGATCCATGACATGCAATCGACACCCGACCCGGCAGATGCCGCCAGCCGGCTGGCCTGCGAGCATGCGGTCATGCAGCGCGAGGAGAACAGGAGGCACGGAGCTGTGGGCCTTGAAGTACGGAGCCCATGGAGGGCCCTCACATTCCGTGACGTCGAGCGGCAGAAGGCGGAGGAGGTCCGCGGATCCCGCCCGAGCATCGGACTCGGCAGCAGAATCGACTCGTGTGTCGAGGCCCCCGTTGAGCGAGCCGCGAGGGCCGGCCATGGGGTCGGCCGCGCCTCCACCTGTGGAGGAGACGGTCCGACCGGGGGCGGCGTGTTGGAAATATGCCCTACAGGCAATAATAAATTAGTTATTATCATATTTCCTTGTTCATGATAATCGTTTATTATCCATGCTATAATTGTATTGATCGGAGACGTAGATGCATGTGTGGATACATAGACAAAACCATGTCCCTAGTATGCCTCTAATAGACTAGCTCGTTGATCAAAGATGGTTAAGGTTTCCTAGCCATGGACATGAGATGTCATTTGATAATGGGATCACATCATTAGGAGAATGGTGTGATGGACAAGACCCAAACTACAAACGTACCATATGATTGTGTCAGTTTAATGCTACTGTTTTCTGCATGTCAAGTATCTGTTCCTATGGCCATGAGATCATGCAACTCACTGACACCAGAGGAGTGCCTTGTGTGTATCAAATGTTGGAAATATGCCCTAGAGGCAATAAATAAAGTGTTTATTATTGTATTTCCTTGTTCATGATAATCGTTTATTATCCATGCTATAATTGTATTAATTGGAAACATGGATACATGTGTGGATACATAGACAAACACAATGTCCCTAGTATGCCTCTAGTAAACTAGCTCGTTGATCGAAAGATGGTTAAGGTTTCCTAGCCATGGACATGAGATGTCATTTGATAACGGGATCACATCATTAGGAGAATGATGTGATGGACAAGACCCAAACTACAAACGTAGCTTATGATCGTGTCAGTTTATTGCTACTGTTTTCTGTATGCCAAGTATATGTTCCTATGACCATGAGATCATGCAACTCACAGATATCGGAGGAGTACCTTGTGTGTATCAAACGTCGCAACGTAACTGGGTGACTATAAAGGTGCTCTACAGGTGTCTCCGAGGGTGTCTGTTGAGTTGGCATGGATCAAGACTGGGATTTGTTACTCTGTGTGACGGAGAGGTATCTTAGGGCCCACTCGGTAATACAACATCACAATAAGCCTTGCAAGCAATGTGACTAAGTGTTAGTTGTGAGATCTTGTATTAAGGAATGAGTAAAGAGACTTGCCAGTAACGAGGTTGAACTAGGTATGGAGATACCGACGATCGAATCTCGGGCAAGTAACATACCGAAGAACAAAGGGAACATCATACGAGATTAACTGAATCCTTGACATAGAGGTTCGACCGATAAAGATCTTCGTAGAATATGTAGGAACCAATGTGGACATCCAGGTCCCGCCATTGATTATTGACCGTAGAGGTGTCTCGGTCATGTCTACATAGTTCTCGAACCCGCAGGGTCTGCACACTTAAGGTTTGGTGACGTTTCAGTAGCATAGAGTTGTGTATGGTGGTGACCGAAGTTTGTTCGGAGTCTTGGATGATATCCCGGACGTCACGAGGAGCTCCGGAATGGTCTGGAGGTAAAGATTCGTATATAGGAAGTCCCGTTTTGGTCACCGGAAAAGTTTCGGGCTCATCGATAGTGTACCGGGAGGCCTCCGGGAGGAGTATTTCGACCCAAGAGGCTACATGGGCTGTGGGAGAGTGGAAACGAGCCCTTAGTGGGCTGGTGGAACAACCACAAGAGGCCCATGTGGCTGGAAGAAAAAGTCCTAAGAGAAAAAGTGGAAAAAGGCAAAAAAAAAAGGGTGAATCCTAGTCCTACTAGGATTGGAGGTGGACTCCACCTCCACCCTTGGTTCGGCCGACTCCTTGGTGGCTTGGCCCTTGGGCCAAGCCACCTCCTCTCTTCCTCCTATATATACTGGTGGTATTGAGGGTTTTTGCACTAGAATTTCAGCCACGTGCTACCCGTTCCTCCAGTGCACAGTTTCTCCTCTAGATCGGATTTCTGCAGTGCTTAGGCGAAGCCCTGCCAGAATTACTCCACCACCATCGCCGGAGCGCCATCACGCTGCCAGAGAACTCTTCTTCCTCTCCACTCCTTCTTGCTGGACCGAGATGGTGGAGATCGTCATCAAGCTGTATGTGTGCTGAACGCGGAGGTGCCGTCCGTTCGGCGCTAGATCAGAAGGATCGTTATCAAGTTCGTGGGACGGATCGTGATCAAGTTCATGCCATGGATCATGATCAAGTTCATGGGATGGATCGTGATCAAGTTCGTGGGACGGATCGTGATTGGATCACGGGACGCACGCGATTTGGGTCGCGAAGACGTTCGACTACACCAACCGCGTCTCTTAATGCTTCTCGCTTAGCGATCTACAAGGGTATGTAGATCCACTCTCCCTTTCATAGATTCTCATCACCATGGATAGATCTGCGTGTGCGTAGGAAATTTTTTGTTTCCCATACAACGATCCCCAACAGTGGCATCATGAGCTAGGTCTATGTGTTGATGAGATCTCGAGTAGAACACAAAAGGTTTGTGGGCGTTGATGCTTAGATTGCTTCCTCCCTTGGTCGGATTTTGGTTCAGCGGTATTGTGAGATGAAGCGGCCCGGACCAACATTAATTGTACGCTTACGAGAGACCGGTTCCCTCGACGCAACTTGTTGCCTAGATGGCTTGCGGGTGGCAGTTTCTCTCACTTTAGTTGGATCGGATTCGACAAAGGCGGTCCTTGAGAAGGTTGAAAAGCAAATTATGTATCACCGTTTTGGTTTATGTGTAGGTAAGAATCGTTCTTGCTAGAAACCCGTAGCAGCCACGTAAAACATGCAATAACAATTAGAGGACGTCTAACTTGTTTTTGCAGGGTATGTTGTGATGTGATATGGCCAATTACATGATGTGATATATGTGATGTATGAGATGATCATGTGATGTATAGAATTTCACGACTTGCATCTCGATGAGTACGGCAACCGGCAGGAGCCATAGGGTTGTCTTTAATTATTGTATGACCTGCGTGTCAATCATTAAGCGCTATGTAATGCTTTACTTCATCGCTAAACGGTAGCAATAGTAGTAGAAGCATGTTGGGCGCGACAACCCCTATGGCGACACGTTGACGGAGATCAAGATGATGGAGATCATGGTGTTTTGCTAGTGACGATGGAGATCATGCTGGTGCTTTCAATATGGAGATCTAAAGCACAAGTTCATGGCCATATCATGTCACTTATGAATTGCATGTGATGTTAATCCTTTTATGCACCTTGTTTTGCTTAGTACGACGGTAGCATTATAAGGTGATCCCTCACTTAAATTTCAAGATAAATTGTGTTCTCCCCGAGTGTGCACCACGTGATGTTGAGACACCACGTGATGATCGGGTGTGATAGACTCTACGTTCACATACAACGGGTGCAAGCCAGTGTTGCAGGCGCAGAACACTTGGGTTAAACTTGACGAGCCTAACATGTATAGACATGGCCTCGGAACACAAGAGACCGAAAGGTCGAACATGAGTCATATAGTAGATATGATCAACATAATGATGTTCACCATTGAAGCCACCTCAACTCACATAATGATGTTCGGAACATAATGATCGTGTCAGTTTATTGCTACTGTTTTCTGCATGTCAAGTATATGTTCCTATGACCATGAGATCATGCAACTCACAGATATCGGAGGAGTACCTTGTGTGTATCAAACGTCACAACGTAACTGGGTGACTATAAAGGTGCTCTACAGGTGTCTCAGAGGGTGTCTGTTGAGTTGGCATGGATCAAGACTGGGATTTGTTACTCCGTGTGATGGAGAGGTATCTTAATGCTTCGACAACACCAACCGCGTTTCTTAATGCTTCCCGCTTAGCGATCTACAATGGTATGTAGATCCACTCTCCCTTTCCTAGATGCTCATCACCATGGATAGATCTGCGTGTGCGTAGGAAAAAATTTGTTTCCCATGCAACGATCCCCAACATCAAATGTTGCAATGTAACTGGGTGACTATAAAGGTACTCTACAGGTATCTCCGAGGGTGTCTGTTGGGTTGGCATGGATCAAGACTGGGATTTGTTACTCCATGTGACGGAGAGGTATCTCAGGGCCCACTCGGTAATACAACATCACAATAAGCCTTGAAAGCAATGTGACTAAGTGTTAGTCACGGGATCTTGTATTACGGAACGAGTAAAGAGACTTGCCGGTAACGAGGTTGAACTAGGTATGGAGATACCGACGATTGAATCTCGGGCAAGTAACATACCGAAGAACAAAGGGAACATCATACGGGATTAACTGAATCCTTGACATAGAGGTTCGACCGATAAAGATCTTCGTAGAATATGTAGGAACCAATATGGGCATCCAGGTCCCACTATTGGTTATTGACCGTAGAGGTGTCTCGGCAATGTCTACATAGTTCTCGAACCCGGAGGGTCTGCACACTTAAGGTTTGGTGACGTTTTGGTGGTATAGAGTTATGTATGGTGGTGACCGAAGGTTGTTTGGAGTCCGTGATGAGATCCCGGACATGACGAGGAGCTCCGGAATGGTCCGGAGGTAAAGATTGATATATAGGAAGTCCTAGTTTGGTCGCCGGAAAAGTTTCGGGCTCATCGGTAGTGTATCGGGAGTGCCGGTAGTGTATCGGGAGACCATCGGGAGGGGTATTTCGACCCAAGAGTCTACATGGGCTGTGGGAGGATGAATACCAGCCCTTTGTGGGCTGTAGGAAGTCCCACAAAGGGCCCATGCGGCTGGGAAGAAAAAGTCCAAAAGGAAAAAGGTGGAAAAAGGCAAAAGGGCTAAATTAGGAAGGAGTCCTAATCCTACTAGGAGTGGAGGAGGAGGACTCCTCCCTCCTGGTTCGGCCAACCCAAGGGCTGGCTCCTTGGGATCCAAGCCTCCTCCTCCTCTCCTCCTATATATACTAGAGGGTTTTAGGGTTTTGGCACAAGATTTTCAGCCACGTGCTACCCGTTCCTCTAGTGCATAGTTTCTCCTCTAGATCGGTTTTCTGCAGTGCTTAGGCAAAGCCCTGCCGGAATTTCTCCACCACCATCGCCGCAGCGCCGTCACGCTGCCGGAGAACTCGTCTACCTCTCAGCTCCCTCTTGCTGGATCAAGAAGGCGGAGATTGTCATCAAGATGTACGTGTGCTGAACGCGGAGGTGTCGTTCGTTCGGCGCTAGATCGAAAGGACCGTGATCAAGATCGCGAGACGGATCGTGATGAGATCGCGGGACGGATCGTGATGAGTTTGCTGGACAGATCGTGATTGGATCACGGGATGGATCGTGATGAGATCGCGGGACACTCGGCGATTTGGATCGCGAAGACGTTCGACTACACCAACCGCGTTTCTTAACGCTTCCCGCTTAGCAATCTACAAGGGTATGTAGATCCACTCTCCCTCTTGTAGATGCTCATCATCATGGATAGATCTTGCGTGAGAGTAGGAAATTTTTTGTTTCCCATGCAACTTTCCCCAACACGGCGGCTGCGGAGCCGACCCATGAGGAGACCTGGCCGGCTGTGCCGGATGCAACGCCGCCTGCTGCCGAGCCAGCCTAGGACAACGTGCCGGAGGCCCCGGTGGCTCCGGGGGCGGCACCAGAGGTGCCGGTCGTGGAGGCGGAGGGGATAGCCACCGCGATCATCGTGACGAGCCAGCAGGAGGAGGAGGCGACATTGGCACGAAAGGAGGGACAGCCGGGAGCCGATTCTCGCGCCCTCGTCGTTCTCAAACCTCCCCCAGCGGCCGGCGTTGTGACGAATGCCGGGACGAGCGGCGAGGAGGGCCGGTCCCGGAGGTCCATGCTGGACGTGATCCGAGACTGGGAGGCGCTGGCGCGCATCCCTACTATCCCGCCTCTACCGGCAGGCGGCCCGGTCCCGACATTTGGGGAGCTGGGCAACATCCTGGCGCGGTGCCGGGAGGACCTGGCCCGGTTCGCGGAGGCAGCCGGCAACACCCTGCAGCGCATGGAGGTAAGCCTCGCTTGTCTTCAGTGGGGGCATGCGAGCGCACCCATTGGGTGTAGCCCCCGAGATGCGGGCTGGCTGACCGGCTATGGGGCAGCCGGGCCGGTTCTTTTGTGCGTATTCTAACTTTGGCCTCCTATGGCAGGTGGGGAACACCCGGCGGCAGGAGCTGTTTGACGAGGCGGTCGCCATCCACAACCGTGGCAAGCATGGATTCTACCAGTTGGAGGATGAGCTGACGAGGGTCCAAGGTATGCTTGGTCCAGTGGGGGTGTGTAGCCCCCGGGAGTCGGGCCGGCTGCTTGGCAGCTGGACCGGGTCTGAAATGTTTTAACCGATGTCGTTTTGCTTCACAGGGGAGCTGACCACCCTTCGGGGAGAGAAGGACGAGGCAGTCTTCGAGTGGGACCAGCTAGCACAGAGCGTCCAGGCGATTACCCTGGAAAGGGACCGGCTCGGCGCCCTGCCGGTGGATGGGCAGGCGGCTCAAGACCGCCTGAAGGCCGACGTGGAGCAGGAGGTGGCGGCCAAGGAGAAGGTCGTCAAGGAGGCGGCTGACGCCGCCCAACGGACCGCTGCCCTCCAAAGCGAGGTGACTTGCCTTGAGAAGACGCTCGAGGAGCGCAAGGCCTCCCTCACCGAGGCGGAGGCGGTGTTGGCGTCGGAGAGGGACTCGTCGCTGCATTTCGCCCTCGAGTTGGACGACTCCTTCCAACGTAAGTCTTGATTTTTCTTTTTCAGCCGGCTGTGTTCTTCTTGCCTTTGAGTTGCCTTTTTCTGATTCTCCCATCTCTTCTCTAGAACGCTTCCCGAAAACCTAGCGTCGCGCTGAGCGCGCCATCGAGGAACACCGGGAATATCTCCGGACGCGTGGGCGTAACATAGAGGAGAACGCCGGGTAGGACATGGCAGAGATTGGGCTGGCCATGGAGAACCAGCAGATCCATCTTGAGCGGAGCGGGGAGCGGCTGAAGACAGCCGGCAAGGAGGTGATCACCGCCCTGTGGCCGGGTCATGGGGCTCTAAAGAGCTGCGTGGCGTTGTGGCTGGAGAACGCCGTGGCCTGGCTCGAGGTCTGGAAAGCGTCAGCAGCTCAAGCCGGCGTGCAGATGGTGCTCTAGTTCGTCACATCTTGGTACTGCGGCGTCCACTTGGACCGGCTAGCCACCATGCGGGACGAGCCGGAGGAGGAGCGGGCGGCACGTGAGGCCGCCCTTGTCCGCCAGGCCAACGAGCTTGCCTTGTATGTCGACCCGGATAAGCTCCTTCTGGCCCTCGGCGAGGATGGCGAGCCGGTCTCCGAGGATTCCTTCGGCAACCCCCAAGGTTCGGAGGACAAGGAGGTAGCTCATGAAAGCACCAACTCCAGCACCGACAGCGGCAGCGAGACGGGCGGAACCACAGAGGCTGACCCGAAGGCCGCGACATCTTCCGAGACGCACGTCGAGCCGGTTAGCGACGCTCCGGCAGCCTGAGCCCCCAGGCATTTTTACTTGTCTTTTCTTTTGCTGCATGTTAGACTCATTTCCAGCCACTCGGCATGTATATGTAATGAACTGATGGCTGTGGGCCCTATTTAAATTACGAAGTGTCTGTTTGTTTCAAAAGTCTGTCTTTATGCGTGCCGGCTTGCCTTTCCCTTTGTTTGCCCCTTTGGTTCCGTTAGCTCAAGTTCTTTTCCCCCTTGGTTTCGACCCCGCCATCCCGACAGTCGGGAGCCAGTCTGTAGCTGGGACGGGGCGTCCGCCTCGAGGGATCCAGCACTGAGCTTAGGAACCGCGAGGACTTTTTCGGTAAGGCAAGTGACATAGGCAAGAAAATGATCCGGCTAGACCTAGCCGGCGTCCCCCTAGTGATCGGTTTTTCGTGTGTGCCAAGCTTTGCCGCCCCTGGACCCCGTGAGATGGATAGCCAGGAGCCGGTCTATAGCTGGTAGGGGTGGGAGGACTTACTCAGCTCACACTACTTGATCTACCTCGAGGGAGGATGTTAGGACTAGCCGGCAAGCCCCCAAGACCGGGAGCCGGATCCGGGGGTTAGTGAATTGAATTGACAAGTTTTGAAGTCGAAAGGGGCATGTCCCAAGAGCCGGCTTGGGGCACCCATTGCATTCATAAGCCCAAAAGGGAAGGATACATACATACACTGGTTCTTAGTAGTAAAATGGGCGAAGGAGCGCCGCGTTCCATGGGCGCTCCGTCTCCTCGCTGAAGGCGTCTCTCTTGTGTTTCTGCAGCTTCTAGGCGTCTATCAGGTAGTACGCATTATTATGCAGCACCTTGCTGACGATGAACGGGACCTCCCAGGGGGAGGACAACTTTTGCTGGCCGGCTGTCTGCTGGATCTGCCTGAGCACTAGGTCTTCTTCGCAGAAGGGGAGCGGCCAGATCCGCTTGTTGTGGTAGTGCCGGAGCTTCTGCTGGTAGATGGTCGTCCGGCTCAAGTCCAGTCCGCGTGCTTCTTCAAGTAGGTCGACGCCGTCTTCTCTTGCCTCCCTTGCATCCTTCTCCGTGTACAGGGCGACCCGAGGCGAGTCGAACTCAACGTTTGTGGGGATGATTGCCTCGGACCCGTACACGAGAAAGAAAGGAGTGTAGCCAGTCGATCGGTTAGGCGTGGTCCCGAGGCTCCAAAGGACAGCTGGCAGCTCGTCGATCCAGCAGCCGGCCGACCTGACCAGCGGCGTTACGAGCCGGGGCTTGATGCCAGCCAGGATTAGGCCATTTTCCCTCTCGACCTGGGCGTTTGACTGTGGATGTGCGACGGATGCCAAGTCAAGTCGGATGCCTTTCATGGTGCAGAAACGTGAAAGTGCGCCCTTGGTGAAGTTTGTGCCGTTGTCGGCGATGATGCTGTGGGGGACGCCGTAGCGGACCGTGTTGTCTTCGATGAACCGGACGACTGTGGGACCGTCCAGCTTCTTGATTGATCTAGCCTCGATCCACTTGGTGAACTTGTCGACGGCCACCAGCAGATACGTCATGCCGCCTCATGCGGTCTTGAAGGGACCCACCATATCTAGCCCCAAACGGCAAAGGGCCATGAGAGGGGGATGGTCTGGAGGGCCATAGCCAGCAGGTGGCTCTGCGTGCTGAAGCGCTGGCAGCCTTCGCACTCGTCAACTAACTTCTTAGCCTCCTCCAAGGCGGTCGGCCAGTAGAAACTGTGGCGGAAGGCCTTGGCCACCAGGGTCTTGGAGGTGGCGTGGTGCCCGCACTCGCCCTGGTGGATGTCGAGGAGTGTCTCCTGACTCTTTTCCAGCTCGATAGCTGGCCATGTTGGCATCTTTGGTGTCCCACTCGCCAGAGACCTGCTGCACCACGAGGTCGGAGTCGCCGAAGCATAGGATGTGCCGGATGCCAATTTCCTTGGCGAGCCGAAGGCCGTGGATGAGCGCCTCGTACTCGGCCACGTTGTTGGAGGTGGCAAAATGAAGCTGGAGTGCGTACTTGAGTTGGTCACCCTTCGGAAAGGAGAGGACTATGCTGGCACCCAGGCTGGTCCTCATCTTCGAGCCGTCGAAATGCATGCGCCAATGCATGGAGTCTGGGGGAGGCGGCACAAACTCGGTCTCCGCCCAGTCGACGAGGAAGTCGGCCATCGCCTGCAACTTGATCGCGGTACGTAGCTCGTATCGGATTTCATGGTCGGCGAGGGCGATGACCCATTTGGCGATCTGGCCGGTGGAGTCCCGGTCGCTCATGATCTCGCCGAGCGGGGCCATGCTCACCATGGTGATGGTGTGCTCCAGCAAAGTAAACGCCATAGCACATCTTCTGGTAGTGGGGGTAGTTCTGCTTGGAGGCGGAGAGGACCTCACTGAGGTAGTAGACGGGGCGCTGGACCGGCAGGGGCTTGCCCTCCTTCGGCCACTAGACCACTAGGACGACGCTAATGACACATGTGGTCGCCGTGATGTAGGCGAGCAAGGGCTCCTTCTCAGATGGTGCGGCTAGGATGGGTGCATTGGTGAGGGCCCACTTGAGGCTGTGGAAGGCCTCGTCTGCCTCGTCGGACCAGTCGAACATGCCCGACCACCTCACGTGGCCCGGCTCGGCCAGAGCCATCTTGTGAAGGAGCCCGTAGAGGGGCAAGGCTTTTTCCCCTAGCTGGCTAATGAATCGACTGAGGGAGGTGAGGCAGCCGGTGAACTTCTAGACGTCGCAAAGCCTGGTCGGCTTGGGCATGCACTCGATTGCGCTAATCTTCTCCGGGTTAGCCTCGATGCCGCGAGCGGACACAAAGAAACCCAAGAGCTGACTGGCTGGGACTCCAAAGACACACTTCTCCGGGTTGAGCTTGATCTTGTATTCGCGTAGGTTCGCGAACGTCTCCCAAAGATCGTCGAGGAGGCTGAAATGCTTCTTGGTATTGACGACGATGTAGTCAACGTAGACGTGGACGTTCCTGCCTATCTGAGGCAGGAGGCATGCAGCGCTAGAAGGTAACGCCCGCGTTCTTCAGGCCAAAGGACATGGTGATGTAGCAGTAGGCCTCGAAGGGCGTGATGAAGGAGGTCTTGAGCCGGTCCTTTGAGTCCAGCTTGATCTGGTAGTAGTCGGAGTAGGCGTCCAAGAAAGATAATAGATCACAGCCGACCATGGAGTCGATGACTTGATCGATCCGCGGCAGGGCAAACGGGTCCTTGTGGCACGCCTTGTTCAGTCTAGTGTAGTCGATGCACATGCGCCAGGTCTTGTTCTTCTTCAGCACCAGGACTGGGTTGGCTAGCCAGTCCTGGTGGAAAACTTCCTTGATGAAGTCGGCTGCGAGCAGCCGGGCGATCTCTTCTCCTATAGTGTGCCGCTTCTCCTCAAATAAACGGTGTAGGGGTTGCTTGACCGGCTTAGCGTCCGGTAGGACGTGAAGCTTGTTCTCGGCGCACTTCCTCGGAACACCTGACATGTCCTTAGGGGACCATGCGAAGATGTCCCGATTCTCACGGAGGAAGTCGACGAGCTTGCCTTCCTATTTGCTGTCGAGGCGGGAGCCGATGGTGATGTATTGCGCGGTGTTAGCCGGGTTGAGTGGGATCTGCTTGGTGTCCTTGGACACCTGAAAGGAGTCCTCACCGACCGACTGCGAGGGAGGAGCTGGCATGGCCGGTCGGCTGGCAGCAAGGGCCACGAGCCGGACGAGCTGCAGCTTTTCCTCGACTATCTCCAGGGCCTTGGCCAGACGGCTGTCATCTCGAGCGCACTCGATAGACATCTTGTAGTCACCCGTGATGGTGATGATCCCCTTGGGACCCGGCATCTTGAGCTTGACGTAAGCATAGTGGGGGATCACCATGAACTTGATGAGAACCGGTTGGCCCAACAGCGCGTGGTAGGGACTCTCAAGGTCCACTACCTCGAACAGTACCGGCTCACGGCGAAAGTGACCGGGGCTACCGAACAGGACGTCGAGCTCGATCTTGCCGACAAGGGAGAAGTGTTGGAAATATGCCCTAGAGGCAATAATAAATTAGTTATTATCATATTTCCTTGTTCATGATAATCGTTTATTATCCATGCTATAATTGTATTGATCGGAGACTTAAATGCATGTGTGGATACATAGACAAAACCATGTCCCTAGTATGCCTCTAGTAGACTAGCTCGTTGATCAAAAGATGGTTAAGGTTTCCTAGCCATGGACATGAGATGTCATTTGATAACGGGATCACATCATTAGGAGAATGATGTGGTGGACAAGACCCAAACTACAAACATAGCATATGATCGTGTCAGTTTATTGCTACTGTTTTCTGCATGTCAAGTATATGTTCCTATGACCATGAGATCATGCAACTCACAGATATCGGAGGAGTGCCTTGTGTGTATCAAACGTCGCAATGTAACTGGGTGACTATAAAGGTGCTCTACAGGTATCTTCGAGGGTGTCTGTTGAGTTGGCATGGATCGAGACTGGGATTTGTTACTCCGTGTGACGGAGAGGTGTCTCAGGGCCCACTCGGTAATGCAACATCACAATAAGCCTTGCAAGCAATGTGACTAATTGTTAGTTGCAGGATCTTGTATTACAGAACGAGTAAAGAGACTTGCCGGTAACGAGGTTGAACTAGGTATGGAGATACCGACGATCGAATCTCGGGCAAGTAACATACCGAAGAACAAAGGGAACGTTATACGGGATTAACTGAATCCTTGACATAGAGGTTCGACCGATAAAGATCTTCGTAGAATATGTAGGAACCAATGTGGACGTCCAGGTCCCGCCATTGGTTATTGATCGTAGAGGTGTCTCGGTCATGTCTACATAGTTCTCGAACCCGCAGGGTCTGCACACTTAAGGTTTGGTGACGTTTTGGTAGTGTAGAGTTATGTATGGTGGTGACCGAAGGTTGTTCGGAGTCCCGGATGAGATCCCGGACATCACGAGGTTCTCCGGAATGGTCCGGAGGTAAAGATTCATATATAGGAAGTCCCAGTTTGGTTTCCGGAAAAGTTTCGGGCTCATCGGTAGTGTACCGGGAGTGCCGGTAGTGTACCGGGAGTGCCGGTAGTGTACCGGGAGACCTCCGGGAGGGGTATTTCGACCCCAAGAGTTCCATGGGCTGTGGGAGAATAATAACCAGCCCTTAGTGGGCTGGGAAAACAGCCACAAAGGCCCATGGCGCAGGAGAGAAAGTCCTAAAGCAAAAAGTGGAAAATCAGCCAATAGGAGGCAATCCTACTCCAACTAGGATTGGAGGTGAAGTAGGATTGCTCCCACCTCCTATTTCGGCCGACCCAAAGGCCTTGGCTGCCTCTCCTATCCTCTCCTCCTATATATACTAGTGGATTGGGTGGTTTTTGGACAGAATTTCCGGCCACGTGCTACCCGTTCCACCGGTGCATAGTTTCTCCTCTAGATCGTAGTTCCGCAGCGCTTAGGCGAAGCCCTGCCGGAATTGCTCCACCACCATCACCGGAGCGCCGTCACGCTGCCGGTGAACTATCTCTCCTCTCCACCTCCTCTCGCTGGATCGAGACGGTGGAGATCGTCATCAAGCTGCACGTGTGCTGAACGCGGAGGTGCCATCCGTTCGGCGCTAGATCGGAAGGACCGTGATCGAGATCGCGAGACGGTTCGTGATGTGATCACGCAACGGATCATGATGAGTTCATGGACAGATCGTGATCAAGATCGTGAGACGGATCGTGATGAGTTCACGGGACGAATCATGATGTGTTGGCGGGACGGTTCATGATTGGATCGGGGGACGCTCGGCGATTTGGATCGCGAAGATGTTCGACTACACCAACCGCGTTTCTTAACGCTTCCCGCTTAGTGATCTACAAGGGTATGTAGATCCACTCTCCCTCTCGTAGATGCTCATCACCATGGATAGGTTTGCGTGAGCGTAGGAAAATTTTTGTTTCCCATGCGACGTTCCCCAATAGTGGCATCATGAGCTAGGTTGATGGTTCGATGAGATCTCGAGTAGAACACAAAAGGTTTGTGGGCGTTGATGCTTAGATTGCTTCCTCCCTTGGTCGGATTTTGGTTCAGCGGGATTGTGAGATGAAGCGGCCCGGACCAACATTACTCGTACGCTTACGAGAGACCGGTTCCCTCGATGCAACTTGTTGCTTAGATGGCTTGCGGGTGACAGTTTCTCTCACTTTAGTTGGATCGGATCCGACAAAGGCGGTCCTTGAGAAGGTTGAAAAGCAATCTATGTATCACCGTTGTGGTTTATGCGTAGGTGAGAATCGTTCTTGCTAGATACCCGTAGCAGCCACGTAAAACATGCAACAACAATTAGAGGACGTCTAACATGTTTTTGCAGGGTATGTTGTGATGTGATATGGCCAATTACATGATGAGATATATGTGATGTATGATATGATCATGTGATGTATAGAATTTCACGACTTGCATGTCGTTGAATACGGCAACCGGCAGGAGCCATAGGGTTGTCTTTAATTATTGTATGACCTGCGTGTCAATCATTAAGCGCTATGTAATGCTTTACTTTATCGCTACGGTAGCAATAGTAGTAGAAGCATGAAGGGCGTGACAACCCCGATGGCGACACGTTGATGGAGATCAAGATGATGGAGATCATGGTGTCGTGCCGGTGACGATGGAGATCATGCCGGTGCTTTCTAGATGGAGATCAAAAGCACAAGTTCATGGCCATATCATGTGACTTATGATTTGCATGTGATGTTAATCCTTTTTATGCACCTTGTTTTGCTTAGGACGCCGGTAGCATTATAAGGTGATCCCTCACTTAATTTCAAGATAAATTGTGTTCTCCCCAAGTGTGCACCATTGTGAAAGTTCGTCGTGTTGAGACACCACGTGATGATCGGGTGTGATAGACTCTACGTTCACATACAACGGGTGCAAGCCAGATTTGCACGCGCAGAACACTCGGGTTAAACTTGACGAGCCTAGCATGTACAGACATGGCCTCGGAACACAAGAGACCGAAAGGTCGAACATGAGTCATATAGTAGATATGATCAACATCATGATGTTCACCATTGCAGCCACCTCAACTCACGTGATGATCGGACTTGAGTACGTGAATTTGGATCATGTATCACTCGAATGATCGGAGGGATGTCAATTTGAGTGGGAGTTCTTAGGTAATATGATTAATTGAACTCATTATCATGAACATAGTCAAAGTGTCTTTGCAAATTATGTTGTAGATTACTAGCTCACGCTGTAGCTCCCTTGTAGTTTTATATGTTCCTAGAGAAATAGTATTGAAAGATGATGGTAGCAATATTGCGGACTGGGTCTATGATCTGAGGATTGTCCTCTTTGCTGCACAGAAGGCTTATGTCCTTAATGCACCGCTCGGTGCGCCACCCCCTCTAGCGTCGTCTATAGATGTTGTAAACATCTGACAGGCACGTTTCGATGACTACTTGATAGTTTAGTGCATCATGCATTACGGCTTAGAATTGAGGCTCCAAAACGTTTTGAACGTCACGGAACATATGAGATGTTCCAGGAGCAGAGATTGTGATCTCAGGCTCGTGCGTGTGTTGCGAGATATGAGATCTCCAACAAGATTCTTTGCCTGTAAGATGAAGGAGAATAGCTCAATCGTTGAGCATGTACTCAGATTGTCTGGGTACTACAATCGCTTGAATCAAGTGGGAGTTGATCTTCCAGATAAGATAGTGATTGATATAGTTCTCCAAGTCACTATCACTAAAGCTACTAGAACTTAGTGATGAACTATAATACACCAGGGATAGAAGTATTGATCCCTGAGCTGTTCGCGATGTTTGACACCGCGAAGGTAGAAATCAAGAAGGAGCGTCAAGTGTTGATGGTTAATCAAACCACTAGTTTCGAAAAGGGCAAGAGCAAGGAGGGAAACTTCATGGATAGCAAGTCAGTTGCTGCTCCAGTGAAGCAACCCAAAGTTGAACTCAAACCCGAGACTAAGTGCTTCTATTATGAGGTGAGAGGTCACTGAAGCAGAACAACCCTAGATACTTAGTAGATAAGAAGGCTGGCAACATCGACAGAAGTATATTTGATATACGAGTTATTGATGTGTACCTTTCTAGTACTCCTAGTAGCACCTGGGTATTGGATACCGGTTCGGTTGCTAAATGTTAGTAACTCAAAATAAAAGCTACGGAATAAATGGAGAACTAGCTAAGGGTGAGGTGACGATGTGTGTTGGAAATGTTTCCAAGGTTGATGTGATCAACATCGCACGCTCTCTCTACCTTTAGGATTAGTGACGAACCTAAAGAAATGTTATTTGGTGTTTTGCGTTGAGCATGAACATGATTAGATCATGTTTGTTGCAATACGGTTATTCATTTAAGTCAGAGAATAATAGTTATGCTGTTTACATGAATAATACCTTCAATGGTCATGCACCCAGTGAGAATGGTTTGTTGAAATCTTGATCGTAGTAATACACTTGTTCATAACATTGATGTCAAAAGATACAAAGTTAAATAATGATAGTACCACATACTTGTGGCACTGCCGCAAAATGTCATATTGGTATAAAGCACATGAAGAAACTCCATGGTGATGGATATTTGGACTCATTCGATTTCGAATCGGTTGAGACATGTGAACCATGCCTCTTGGGCAAGATGACTAAAGGACCCCGTTGGATGGAGCGGGCAAGTGATTCATTGGAAATGATACATGTTGATGTATGCAATCTAGTGAGTCTTGTAGCGTGCAGTGGATATCGTTATTTTCTTACCTTCACTGATGATTTGAGTAGATATAGTGTATATTTACTTAATGAAACACAAGTCTGAATCGTTTGAAAGGTTCAAGCAAATTCAGAGTGAAGTTTAAAGATCATCGTGACAAGAAGATAAAAATGACTGCGATATGATCGTGGAGGTGAATATCTGAGTCACGAGTTTGGCATACAACTTAAGACAATGTGAAAGTTGTTTCACAACTAAATGCCACCTGGAACACCATAGTGTGATGGTGTGTCCGAACATCATAGTCATGCTCTATTGGATATGGTGCATACTGTGATGTCTCTTATCGTTTTACTACTGTAATTTTGGGGTTATGCATTAGAGACAACTACATTCACTTTAAATAGGGCATCATCTAAATCCGTTGAGATGACACCGTGTGAATTATGGTTTGATAGAAACCTAAGCTGTCATTTCTTAATATTTGGGGCTGCGACACTTGTGTGGAAAATGTTTTCACCTAATGAGGTCGAACCCAAGGTGAACAAATGCATCTTCATAGAATACCCTAAGATCAGTTGGGTGAACCTTCAATCTCAGATCCTAGTGCAAAGAATTGAGTGGGAGGAAGACAGAACTTGATGAGGTTGTTAAACCCTTGTTCAACCAGAGAGTAGCGCAGCGCAGAAAGATGTTTCTGTGAAGCCTACGTTAGTTGAAGAGGAAGTTAATGATGATGATCATGAAGCTTCAGGATCAAGTTACTATCGAACTTCGTAGGTCGACAAGGATGTGTACTGCTCCTAAGTGGTACGACAACTCTGTCTTGGAGATCATGTTGTTGGACAACGATGAACCTACGAGCTATGGAGAAGCGATGATGGGCCCGGATTCCGACAAATGGTTGGAGGCCATGAAATCTGAGGTAGGATCCATGTATGGAAACCAAGTGTAGACTTTGGTAGACTTGCTCGTTGGACGGCAGGTCATTGAGTACAAATGGATCTTTAAAATGAAGACAGACACTGATGGTGAATGTCACTATTTGTAAAGCTCGACTTGTTGCGAAGATGTTTGTGACAAGTTCAAGGAGTTGACTACGATGAGACTTTCTCACTCGTAGTGGTGCTAAAGTCTGTTGGAATTATGTTAGCAGCTGCTGTGTTTTCAATTATGAAATCTGGCAGATGGATGTCAAAACATCGTTTCCTTAACGGTTTACTTGAGGAAAGGTTGTATGTGATACGACCAGAAGGTTTTGTCAGGCCTAAGGATGCTAAAAGGTGTGCAAGCTTCGGTGATCCTTCCATGGACTGAAGCAAGCATCTCGGAGTTGGAATATACACTTTGATGAGGTGATCAAAGTTTTGATGTTTATACAAAGTTTACGAGAAACTTGTATTTGCAATAAAGTTAGTGGGAGCACTATAGAATTTCTGATAAGTATATGTGGATGACATATTGTTGATCAGAAATAATGTAGGATTTCTGGGAAGCATAAATGGTTGTTTGAAAAGTGATTTTTCAAAGGAAGACCTGGATAAAGCTACCTAATTGTTGAGCATCAAGATCTATAGAGATAGATCAAGATACCTGATGAGACTTTCAATGAGCACGTACCTTGACAAGATTTTGAAAGAGTTCAAAATGGATCAGTCAGAGAAAGAGTTCTCGCCTGATTTGTAAGGTATAAAATTGAGTATGACTCAATGCCCAGTGACTGCACAAGATAGAAAAAGGATGAGTGTCATCACCTATGCTTCAGCCATAGGCTCTATCATGTATGCAATGTTGTGCACAAGACCCGATGTCAGCCTTGCCATAAGTATGGCTGGAAGGTTTCAAAGTGATCCTGGAATGGAGCACTGGACAGCGGTCAAGATTGTCCTTAGTAACTAAAAGACTAAGGAGATGTTTCTCGATTATGGAGGTGATAAAGAGTTCGCCGTAAAGAGTTACGTCGATGCAAGCTTTAACACCAATCAGGATGACTCGTAGTAGCAATCTGGATACGTATAGTGGAGCAGCCATTTGGAATAGTACCAAGTGGAGTGTGGTAGCAATGTTTTCGGTTTGACATAGAAATTTGCAAAGTACACACGGATCTGAATATCGCAGACCCGTTGACTATAAGACCTCTCTCACATGCAAAGCATTATCGAGCCCCAGAACTCATTGGGTGTTAGATTCATAACAATGCGAATCACATGGTGATGTGAACTAGATTATTGACTCTAGTGCAAGTGGGAGACTGTTGGAAATATGCCCTAGAGGCAATAATAAATTAGTTATTATCATATTTCCTTGTTCATGATAATCGTTTATTATCCATGCTATAATTGTATTGATCGGAGACTTAAATGCATGTGTGGATACATAGACAAAACCATGTCCCTAGTATGCCTCTAGTAGACTAGCTCGTTGCTCAAAAGATGGTTAAGGTTTCCTAGCCATGGACATGAGATGTCATTTGATAACGGGATCACATCATTAGGAGAATGATGTGGTGGACAAGACCCAAACTACAAACATAGCATATGATCGTGTCAGTTTATTGCTATTGTTTTCTGCATGTCAAGTATATGTTCCTATGACCATGAGATCATGCAACTCACGGATATCGGAGGAGTGCCTTGTGTGTATCAAACGTCGCAACGTAACTGGGTGACTATAAAGGTGCTCTATAGGTATCTTCGAGGGTGTCTGTTGAGTTGGCATGGATCGAGACTGGGATTTGTTACTCCGTGTGACGGAGAGGTGTCTCAGGGCCCACTCGGTAATGCAACATCACAATAAGCCTTGCAAGCAATGTGACTAATTGTTAGTTGCGGGATCTTGTATTACAGAACGAGTAAAGAGACTTGCCGGTAACGAGGATGAACTAGGTATGGAGATACCGACGATCGAATCTCGGGCAAGTAACATACCGAAGAACAAAGGGAACGTTATACGGGATTAACTGAATCCTTGACATAGAGGTTCGACCGATAAAGATCTTCGTAGAATATGTAGGAACCAATGTGGACGTCCAGGTCCCGCCATTGGTTATTGACCGTAGAGGTGTCTCGGTCATGTCTACATAGTTCTCGAACCCGCAGGGTCTGCACACTTAAGGTTTGGTGACGTTTTGGTAGTGTAGAGTTATGTATGGTGGTGACCGAAGGTTGTTCGGAGTCCCGGATGAGACCCCGGACGTCACGAGGAGCTCCGGAATGGTCCGGAGGTAAAGATTCATATATAGGAAGTCCCAGTTTGGTTTCCAGAAAAGTTTCGGGCTCATCGGTAGTGTACCGGGAGTGCCGGTAGTGTACCGGAGTGCCGGTAGTGTACCGGGAGACCTCCGGGAGGGGTATTTCGACCCCAAGAGGTCCATGGGCTGTGGGATAATAATAACCAGCCCTTAGTGGGCTGGGAAAACAGCCACAAAGGCCCATGGCGCAGGAGAGAAAGTCCTAAAGCAAAAAGTGGAAAATCAGCCAATAGGAGGCAATCCTAATCCAACTAGGATTGGAGGTGAAGTAGGATTGCTCCCACCTCCTATTTCGGCCGACCCAAAGGCCTTGGCTGCCTCTCCTCTCCTATCCTCCTATATATACTAGTGGATTAGGTGGTTTTTGGACAGAATTTCCGGCCACGTGCTACCCGTTCCACCGGTGCATAGTTTCTCCTCTAGATCGTAGTTCCGCAGCGCTTAGGCGAAGCCCTGCCGGAATTGCTCCACCACCATCACCGAAGCGCTGTCACGCTGCCGGTGAACTCTCTCTCCTCTCCACCTCCTCTCGCTGGATCGAGACGGTGGAGATCGTCATCAAGCTGCACGTGTGCTGAACGCGGAGGTGCCGTCCGTTCGGCGCTAGATCGGAAGGACCGTGATCGAGATCGCGATACGGTTCGTGATGTGATCACGCAACGGATCGTGATGAGTTCGCGGGACAGATCGTGATCAAGATCGTGAGACGGATCGTGATGAGTTCACGGGACGGATCATGATGTGTTCGCGGGACGGTTCGTGATTGGATCGCGGGACGCTCGGCGATTTGGATCGCGAAGATGTTCGACTACACCAACCGCGTTTCTTAATGCTTCCCGCTTAGCGATCTACAAGGGTATGTAGATCCACTCTCCCTCTTGTAGATGCTCATCACCATGGATAGGTTTGCGTGTGCGTAGGAAAATTTTTGTTTCCCATGCGACGTTCCCCAACAAGAAGGACTTTCTCGACACAATGTCGTGTAAGACTGTCCAGCTCGCCGGCAGATCTTCTACTTTCAGCCCCAGCTTGCGCATCGTGTCGAGGTAGAGGATGTTGATGCTGCTGCCACCATCAATCAACACTCGTGTGAAGCGGCAGGTGCGCTTATTGGTGGCGATGGTGGGGTCGAGGACCAGTGTGTAGCTGTCGGGACTCAGCGTCACAGCCGGTGGTCAGTCTGGCTCCAGGTGACCGACTTCTCCGACCAGTGCATGAACTGGGGAGTTGCGGGCATGGTGGCATTCACCTCACGGTGGAGTCGGCATTGAGCATGTTTGCCTGTCTCGTCGCTGGTGAAGACGACGTAGTAACCGTCCTGGTTGGGGATTTGGTCGTGCAAGCGACCGTCACTCTGGGCCGGAGCCGGAGCCGGCGCTGAGGCGGCAGCTGGGGCCAATCGCCGTGAGAAGCTACGCTATCGGTGCGTGTGCGTGTAAGGCTTGGCTCTAGAGTGGTTCTTGCAGGGGAGGTCGAGCATCTTCTTGAACGTGAGCTTGGGCTGCTAGGCAGCCTTGCCAGTGAGCTGGGACTGACTGGAAGGCGGGGCAGTCGGCTCCTGTTCCTCGATGGTGGCGACCTGCCGGCTCCCGTAGCGGGAGTCGGGCTGGTCATTCTTGCGCTTGTTGTTCTGCGATTGCCGGTTGTCGGTAGCCGGTCGTGACGCCGCGGGGGTCGGCGTTGTCTTGGCGGGCGGGGTCGTCTTGACCCGAATGGCGAAGTCAGCCGTGGCGTACTTGTCCGCCTTGGTCTTGAGCTTGGCTAGCATAGCCGGCTTAGAGCACATGAGCTTGTGATCGAGGGGCGTGCCGTCGTGATAGCCTTCGATGAAGTATTGTATGGCCTGCACCTTGTGCACCCCTTCACAGGAGTTGTCGAGCTTGGTCCATCGGGTGAGGTAGTCACAGAGGGACTCGTCCGGCCCATGAACACACATGGCTAGTTCACGGGGGCAGACGGGCCGCTTGTAGGTGCCGATGAAGTTGCGGACAAACGCCTCCTCGAAGTTTGTAGAGGTGTTGATGTTGCCGGCTGCTAGGCTATTCAACCAGGTGCGGGCCGACTCGATCAGCATGAGGGGGGCGTAACGGACGGCCACACGCTTGTTTCCCCTGCCGATGCCGATTGCGGTGGTGTAGTCGATCAGCCAGTCCTCAGGCTTGGCGGCCCCGTTGTATTTCAGGGTGTCCCGCGGAAGCGTGAAGCCGGCCGGGAACGGCTCGTTGCGGATCCGAGGGCCGAAACACGCTGGGCCAATCGATCCCTCCTCCTCGAGGAGGGCCGACTACGCGAGCCAGTCCATGCGGAGACGGTCGTCATTTTTGCTGTGGGGGAACCGCGGTCCGAGCCGGGACGAGAGTTCGGGACGGATGACAGGCGGGACTGCCCGCTTTTGCGCCGGCTTCCGCCAGCTGGCGCCTCGTTGCGGCGGTTGCTGTGAGCCGGGTCGTTGCTGCGCCGGCTGTTCACAGTCGGCTGCTCGTTCCCCGGCAGCTGAGAGCGTCGAGGGTTGCTCGCCTCGACCCGCTAGCTGGAGACGCGAGGGGAGCAGGAGTGCTAAGCCGGCTGACGGCCAGCAGTCCCAGCGCCCTCACCCTCGGGACGGGGGCCTTCAGAGGCGGCTGCGTCGGGGGTGAGCAGATGTTGCTACGCGTCAGCAACGTCGATGAGGTCTTTGATGTGACGCTCGTGTGCGGCACGCTCTTCGCCCTCCAAGGTTGCCAGATCCTCGTAGGCTACCTTGGCGGCCCGTAGGTTGGCTGCGGGGGTGTCGTAGATAGGCATGTTACTGCCTAGGATTTCGGCGACCACGCAAACACGGTCACGCACAGCCCCACGCCAGCTGGGCTTGGTGCCAGCCTGGGTGAGACCGTAGGCGGAAGCGTACTCCCGCTGAGCAGCCTCCATGCGCCGCCGCGCGGCCACGAAGGCGCTGGCGTCCTCGAATGGAAGGCAGCGGGCTGCCTCCAGCTCGGTTGTAGCGACATCGAGGTTAGCCATCGGAGCGATGGGGGTGCTTAGGCCCCCGAGGCCATGCCGAGTGGATTGGAGGTGCCTATACGGGCCACGGCAGCGCCGGCCTCGGCCTGCAACCGGCCAAAAGAGGTGGTGAAGGTGATGGCCATCACTCCCACACGGACGTGGGAGCAGCTGCACTGGATCGCAGCGAGTGTTCCCACAGACGTGGGAGGGTTGGAGGAGACGAGCACGTCACTAGGGTACTCGCTGATGACCGGCGCTCCGGCAAGGCTTAGCTTGCCAAAGCGCTCGGTGAGCGCCTCGATGTCTAGCGTGGGGTTGACGACGCTGCCTGCAGGTCCTGCCAGAGCAAGCCCCACGAGCCTGCGGGTTCGCCTGGACGTGCGGCGGCCGCGGGAGATGGCAAGGGGTCCCGCCCAAAGCGTGACTCTGGCCGGAGCCGCACACGGCCCCATGGTGGGCGCCAACTGTCGTCGTTTCCTCATGACAGATGTCATGGGTAGGCTTATCAAAGGTGGTTGGGGCCGGAGGACGCCGACGGGCTCCGGGTGCGGGATTGGGCACAAGCAGTGGTGAAACACGATGTACCCAGGTTCAGGGCCCTCCGTGGGAGGTAATACCCCTAGTCCTGCTTGGTCTAGTTGATAGATGGGTATGGTTACAAGGTTGCTCCTAGAGCTGTTGTCTAGAGGTGGAAGAGGGAGCAGCCGGCTCGCCTTCCTTTGCTACATGGATGAACGTGTGGGAAGTGTCCCGTGGGTGTGTGTGCGTGAATCTGATCTTCCCTATGCATGGGGGATTCGGGGGGTTTTATAGGCCAACCCCCCGGCATACAATATTCTCGAGATATTGCATGGGGGGACCCGGCTGGCAGCCTCTCCGGCCGGCCAATGGGTCCCGCCCCTTGAGCCATCCCGTCGCCTGCGGGGTCCATCGACTGTGCAGTCCCGTCGCCCGATGGGGCCCGC
Source organism: Hordeum marinum (assembly GCA_022496015.1). Taxonomy (NCBI): domain Eukaryota; kingdom Viridiplantae; phylum Streptophyta; class Magnoliopsida; order Poales; family Poaceae; genus Hordeum; species Hordeum marinum. The sequence goes on along the minus strand of CM039676.1, from coordinate 390,352,820 downwards.
CAGCCGGCTTCGTGATTGGCCCGCGTCCACCTGCTACGGCACGAGCCGCCCAAGCGGCGACGTCTAGCGCCAGCCGGCCAAAGTCTCCGGTACGACCGGCGGCACTGTAGCCACCCGGGGGCAGGTAATGGAGTGGGCGGAGGCGTGCTGACACTGTTGCCTTGCCCGGTCGCGATCAGCCAAGGTCAGGGGTACGACCGGCCGGACTGTAGCCATGCGTGCCCACGCGTCAGCGGTTACTGTGGCCGCGTCGGGACCCATCATGGGGGTCTTGTCTTGTCGTCGTACCCGTGCGCAGTGGGATGGGACGAAAAACATGCCCGCTCGAGGGTCAGCGGGGGAGCCGGCCCGGGGGCAGCCGGTTGTGGCCCAGCCGGCCAGGGCCCGGCCGGCTCTTCGAAGAGCCGGCCGTCAGCCAGCCGGCAGCAAGCCTGTTGGCCGTGAGGTAGCCGGCGATATGATTTTTCTTGAAGCTGGGGAAGATAACCCCGTTGCTTTGGCCTATTCAGGGGGTAATAACTCCGTCATATGTGCAGAGGTCATACGTATTTAGTATCTTCACGATATTAATATATTTCTCTTCGAAAAAATGAAATAACAGACGAAACATTGTGTGGGTGCATGCAAGGTGATCTACTAGCTGCTGTAGCAACTGCTCTCAGGGAAGCTCCGGAGTGGGAGGGGACATGGGGCGGCAGCACCACAGGTTCACCTCCTTCCTGGGCATAGGAGCCATCACCCCGCCGTCGAGCACCAGTGGCGCCGAGAATGCCACGAACCCGTCGTCCTCATAATCATCGTCGACGTCGACGTCGGAGGCCCTCCTCTTAGCCTTCCTCCGGTCGAAGTCCTGGAACGCCCCAAGCCTGCCCGTGAACCACTTCATCTGTCCCAACCCTGCCATCCCCGGCCCCGACACCGGCGCAACGGCCACGGCAACGCTACTCCTCGGCCTGGGTCATCCTTTTTCCAGCGCGCATGTAGTCAGCGAGAGTAGCGATTAATCCCGGCCTGGGTCATCCTTTTCCGCCGCGCCAAATGAATGCAAGGTCAAGATTAACCGGAATGGACAAGTATAGGGTATCGATTTTAAAAAGTGAGGGTTCATTTGCGCCGTTCTTTACAATCTTAAGATTTAAAACAGACTTCACTCTATACAAAAAAAAACCTCCCAATCAACAATAATCATGCATGTTGTCTGGATCAAGTGGATATCTACATATGACCATGATACCTGGTCCATGTGAAGATCATTAGCTACTTCATCAACGAGATCATTTGGATAGTATTACGTTCATCAACGAGAGTCGCTCCTGCGTTCGGTTAACATATGATGGTCCGCCCAACATCCAAGTCTTACAGTGGTAACTTGTGCTGACCAATTTTCCGACACTGAGAACACTCGACGCTCATAAATTAACCGGGGGAATTCTAGACGAAAAGTGCGTGGAGAGAAAACTGCTCGGAGCTTGACATGATGATCGATCTGGAGGGGTCGAGCATGCCATAGGCCCATGGTATGGACGGGAGACGCCATCACCTTGACTGTTTCGACCATGACACCGATCGAGCAATTAATTATGTCAAAATGCCTCTCAAAATCGGAGGCTGCAGTGTAGCTAGCGTATATTTTTCTCATCTTGGAAAAGAGGAAGACGACCAACTAAAGTCCCCTCCTACCCGCGAGCTCATTTGAGCTTGGGACGACAATAAATTATGAAGAAAAATGAAAAAGGAATTGAAAAATTCTGAATTTTTTGGGTGTAAACTTAACAAATATTCTCAGCGTTTATAAATTTTTATCTTGAAATAACATTCATAAAAATCACGACAAAAATACACTTCAAAATGCTTTCGAAAATAATATTTTTGGAGTGTCGATTTTGGACTTTCAGAAATGTTATTTGGGATGAAAATTTCCAACAAATTAGAATATTTGTAAAAGTTTGCATCCAAAAAATCAGGATTTCTTACTTTGTTATTAATATATTTATTTTACTGTTTATTAGGGAGCATATGAACTCGAGGTCCGAACAGCTGCGTCCAGCGAGCCTTTCTTTGGAGAGGATATGCTCGCGCCGACGCGCGCAAGCGCGACCAAGCAAGCAAACCAAGGATGCGTGTGTGCAAAATTATGCTCATTCGTCGACTTTGCAAAATTATGCTTTCACTCCTGCCTGATTTCAAAAAATATATTCTTTGATTCCTTCCAGAATAGACGATCATCACGCATTTACAAAATCAAATCGATACTACCTACTTTGTATGAGCATCACGTAGAAGAATACCACTGCTGTACAAACTCTAGGGACGAAAGAACGGAGAACACATTTGGCATGTAGCTGCTGCGGCGACCGCTCTCAGGGGAGCTCCAGCGGAGTGGGAGGGGACATGGGGCGACGCTGCCACAGGTTCACCTCCTTCCTGGGCTCCGACGCTACCACCCCGCCGCCCAGCACCAGCGGCGCCGAGAACGCCACGAACCCTTGGTCCTCGTAATCATCGTCGACGTCGACGTCGGAGCTCCTCCTCTCCGCCTCCCTCCAGTCGAAGTCCTGGAACGCCCCGCGCCCGCTCGTGAACCGCTTCATCTGTCCCAGCCCTGCCATCCCCGGCCCCGACACCGGCGCAGCGGCCACGGCGGCGCTGCTCCCCGGCCTCCCCTTGAAAAGATCGGCAGCGCCACTCGACTTGTGGGATGACGAGGAGGCCGAAGGCCGCGACCTGCTCCGCCGGGAGAACATCCGCTTGACGAGCGAGCTCTTTGGCCTGTGGGCCGGCGGCCGCGGCAGCATCGGGCACGCGCCGCCGTCCATCCCACAGGTCGCCGCGGGGGCGACGTTGGCCGCCTTCCTGGCCTTGCTGGTCTTGGACTTGCTCCGCTTGATCTGGCCGATGCACGACACCTTGGGCGACGAGGCCTCGGGCGTCCGGTACCCGCTGCCGCTTCCTCCCTGCTTACCGCCCCGCCTCCTGCCTCCGCCGCGCGCCTCGGGCGGCACGATGGAGACCATGGGGCCAGAGAAGGCGTTGCGGTGGTTGAAGGACGACTTGCCGCCGCCGGCCGGGCGGGAGCCGAAGGTCGTCCTCGTGGAGGAGGAGAAGGAGGCCGCCGTGGACCTGAGGAAGGACGCCAGGGCGCCGCTCCTGGTCCTCGCGTGCTTCTTGGGCTTCCTCTCCATGGATGTAGTACGTACGCACCTGCTTGTTTGGAGGAGACTTGGACGCGCTAGCTAACTTGGATTCTCGGTTGATCAGCTCGACCTCGATGGCTTGTCTGCCTTTTCAGCCTTGTCCCTTGTACCGTGTACTGGTCCGGCTTATATATGGCGGACGTTGGCCGGGCACGAGAGGAGGAGGATGGTTGGTGACGGAGTAAAATAAGCGCGGGAGGTCGCGATGGGACAGCGCAGCTGCTGATCGCGTGTGGAGCGCGGTGGTCAAAGGCCGGGAAACCAGCGGGGGCAGGTTCGTTCCGGCCGCAGCAGCTAATCCCCGCGGCGAAACCGCGCTCGTTCCAGCTAGCTAGCCGGTGGGCGCCGACGGGGTCATAGTCGAGACCCGAGACCGGAGATCCGGCACGCGCGAGCCAGGATTATATTACCGTTTCCCGCGCGACCTCGCGCTCAGTACTGAGACGACCTGGTTTCCTCGTGACCTAAGGCCAACCCTAACGCTACATCCATGTCCGGACGCGTCTGTTTAGGTTGAAATGAACAGATGATTCGACCCAACGCGTAACCGTATCCTCAAAATGTGTTAATTTTGGTCCAGATTGTCTCATTGCAGATGCATAGTTGAACCGGCTTTACGGTCAAACGAACAACGAACGAACGGGCACGTGGCCTCTTCGCATCCGCGTTGGGCCCGTGTGTCGGCGGTCCAACTACCTCCCATCGATCGTAGTCAATGCGTACGGGTCGTTGGCCCGCAAGTCAGCCACCCAGCCGCCTCCGGCCACGTCCTTTTTTATTGGGAATCCATGGACTCCCACTCGCCGTCCCCATCCACTTCCCCATCACTGCCTCCCCCGTTGAAGACACCAAAAACTCTAGCCACCGTCAAACTCGCTCCCTCGTCGGCCATGGGGTTCTAGAAGTGGCATTCCACCGACAAGAAGGCCAAGCACGACCACGAGGTAGGCTCCTTGTCTGGTAGCGCGGCCAGCCACTCCATCTCTACAGCATCGTTCTACATCTCCCCTCCGACGGTTGTGCCACGCTTCTGGCCCTATGTCAAGGTCGAGGTGTGCCGCCGGTACTGGGAGACCAACACTCCGTTGCCGTAGTCTGATGCCCACCTCCCCAATGGGTGGCATCCGAGCCCAGATCGGGTGCCCATTCCCCCCGTGTCGGCGTCAGGCCACGCCCGCCTCCAGGAGATCGCCCGTCGCCGCACCAGGATCCCACGCAAGCTCCTCGCCGACCGCAGGTACGTTATGGACTCGCCAATGTGGGACGCCTGGTTTCAGGATGAGCACGACATGCACCGCGCCACCTATTTTGCCGGTCGTGGTAGCCCATCCCGCGTGTCGCACAGTGCGCGGCCGCCGCCTCGTGCGCGTGCATCGAGCCCGCCTAGGGTGTGCGGCTGTACGCGGATCCGTGGACTTACGTCGACGTTGTCTCTCTCTCCATCGCCACCACCCCCGCAACCTCGCGCCATGACGGCCGAGGAGGAGGAGCGGCTCCTGCAGGCCGCCATGGAGGACTCCGAAAGGGAGTACATGCGCCAGCAGGAGGAGGAATGGCAGGGCCTGCAGTACATGCTTGAATTGTCGCCCTTCGGGGACGTGTATGTCCAGGAGCTAGCCGTCAAGTAGGAGGTCCAGGAGGAGGTCAAGGAGGAGCCCGCGGAGGAGCGTGCATGGGCACCGTGGTCGCCACCCTCAGCACCACCGCCCCCGTCACCCGCATAGTACGCCCCTGGCCCAAACCGGGGGCTGCCGCCGCACCTTTGGATGCCCCCACCCTACATCGACCTGACGGGCGATGATGAAGATGATGACGCCTGAAGAAGGCGGCTGCGATGACATCAACAGCGACGGAAGGTCTTTTACGGTGCGCGGGACGGCCGCATTATCTTTTGCCTTGTTTATTTTATTTTATGTTAATTAAATTAAGTGTTATGATTGAGTCTTGAGGACGGCGGACGTTATAAATATGTTTTTAAGTTTTTAGTTATGTTAAAATGTCTTATTTAGCTGTTGCAAAAAAAAAAAATCTGCTGTATCCACCGCGGGCAAGTTGTGCTTGAAACCGCGCGTTGGACGGTCCCATAAGGACAATGACATCCGGATGAGATCTAGCATTGGAATTGACCTAAGCTTACGGCCGCGTCGGCCGCAGCTGCCGCCGTCTGCCTCGTCACCCCAGCGCGCGGCTACGTGGCCGACGACAACGACGGCTTGCTGGCGCTGTGCTACCGTACGGTACATACGTAGTAATCGATCGACCGGCCGGGGCTCGAAAGGAACCTGCCCGGCCGTGTGTACGCGAACGGGAGTAAGGCCAAAATTCCGTCCCCGGCCGGCCCGTCGCTGTGCAAATCAATTCGTTCGTTGGCTTGCTCCGCCACAGGGCCTGCATGTTGCGTTGTTGCTTAGCCAGATCGTGGCTCGGTACGCCATCAGATATTACGCCGTGGGAAACGGCTGCACGTAGTGCTACGTACTGGTGGAGAAAATTTCCCGCGTAATGAATGGTGGTTTTGACCTGTGGGCTGGGATCGAGCTCGTCTTTTTTCTTTCTATATTAATTTTCTCTCTTCCATTCAGACTGTGGGCAATGAAAACGTGTAGCTATGCGTTGTTTAGCTTGCTGTGCACACTCCTAGGCCCTTAGCCAGTCTCGGCACGACGGCACCCCCACCAGACATGCCTTTGTGGCCTTAATTAACAATCACCAGGCATGCCTTTCTTACCATAATCAACAACTACCATGAATATATGGAGGATACAGGTCAGTCATATCATACGTAGCGCATGTTGTCAATCTCCCGCCCGGTTTGAACGTGCCAAGCAACGCCCCGCAAAGTCAAGCACACACCTGAATGCTGAAAAAGTAGTATCTAGCGGTACGTACCACGTATCTGTGCCGAGTCCAAGTGTTTAACCGGAGTGGATTAAGAGGGTCAGATTATGGTTTTTAGATGCACACGCGCCCGCCGGCACGGACGAACGGAATGGTCAGCTACCACCCTTCTCTGCCCAGCTTCTTGGGCTCCTTGATGATGACAAGCTCACCGCGTCAGCTGTGCCCGTACCAGATTAACATGGGCAAGTCAGCGGCACCTCTGCAATGAATAAGGTTAGTTCCAATGTATTGGTGTTAAGATGAGATGTTAAGCACATTTAAAAATTTAGCAATCAAAACATCTAATGCATAGGTGTTTAACTTGTTGTAGCTAAACATACTTTATTTAATAATTTAACTATTAAAGTTCTTCATGTATTATGGGATTTCTTTTATTTAAGTATTTTCTTTAGGTTCCCGCGCTTGACACCGTTTCTTCTTGGGTCAGCACACTCATCTCTTTCCTCTTAAATACCATGTCACATTAGATTTTTGCCTACGTGGCAACCTTAGCACGTGTATAAGGTGGAGCATTGGGAGGGGCCTAACATTGACGATACCAGATCACTGAATTCCAAGCACGGTTCCATCGTTCATAGGTGAACTTGCATTATTCAATGTCTCGTGTTAGAGCATTGATCTCCATGTGATGGCTCCATGTCTTGCACCCGATGGATCTTCATGTGAGAGCATGGTTAATAGTATAGCCGGCTGCTGTCTATAAACCATTGTCATGTTATCTATGGCTCATCTTATAGTTAACATATACAATAATTGATTAAAAGAATGTGTTATTTTTTTATTATATGTCTCATCTTTCATTCTCACAAAGTGCCTAGAAGCACGTGCTAGAGCTGACTCTTAACCAAGAGCCCGCTTACCTTCTCTCTCATCTTCTCTTTTCTCCAACTAAGCAAAAATATACTACTCCCTCTGTCCCATAATGTAAGACGTTCTTTCACACTACAGAACGTCTTACATTATGGGACGGAGGGAGTGGTTTATTTCTTATAGCCCGCTGACTCAGCTCTATTGTACTTGCTCTGATGGCTCCATGTCTTGCACCCGATTTATTGGAGATGTGCTTCAAGACTGATAGGCAGTCATAACGATGAACAGTCGGGCATCAGGGACACTCCTTTCCTCTCCTCCTCTCTTCCTCCCTCTCCACTCCTTCTCCGCCCGTCCCCTTGAGGGTCGCTTTAGGCACCCCGGCCCGATGTCGTGCCCCGCTCCGTCGGCGATGCCGATCGACGATGGCTATGGAGAGGTGCTTGGGAGTTGCTTGTATATAGTAGTTGAGTTCGAGTCGTCTTATGGCTTGGCGCTATGTCGTTGGGTTTCCTGCCGTCGGTGCTTGCGAGCAACTGCCGGTGGTTACCGTCCCTGTCTTCTTCTTTGACTCCATGGTGGAGGAAGGGAGGAGGTGCTGGATTTGGCGAAATCCCTCGCAATAAGCTCGCGGGCGTCCCAGGTCTGGAGCTTAAGTTTCTTCTTCCTCTCTTCTTCTCGAGCTGCCATGGAGGCGGACTGGAAGAAGAGGGAGGGAAGGGATTTCAATGCTCTACCCTCTCTGCATGTCCTTGGAGCCCAAGTTTTGCTGCAAATGGTTGGGGATCTTGGTTCTCGCCACTGCACCGCTACATCTTCTGGTTGAAAGGCAACCGGTTGGAGCTCCGGCTATGATGTTCGTCTCCTGTATTTTGTCCTAGCCTCCAAGCCGTATGGGAGGAAGTTTATCCGGTTCTTCGTCATGCTACTTCCATTGTCTACCTCCGGTTGTTTGCCGATGATGTTGTAGCCATTCCTCCACCCCAAGTGGTTTCGTCCCCGGCGGTTATGGGATCGACCTGGGATCGAAGACGGCGACGAGGACTCGCTTGATTTTCCTTTTTGTTGTTTGGGTCCTATCTGCAAAATGTTCGGTCTGGATTGTAATTTTTACTTTATGTTGGGCCTTTATGTAAGATGTTGCATGCTTATCTAATATAGGTCTGGGTCCTTAGGGGCCCTTCTTGTGTTAAAAAACGATGAACAATCGCTGAATAAGCAGCTCTTTGGCTAGTTTTCTTTAGCCCAACTCTTTTGCTAGTTTTTTTAGGGGAAACTCTTTTGCTAGTGGTTTAGCTTTTTTTCTCAGAAGGTATTACTCTTTTATAAGATATTCTCGCTAAGATTTATTCATAGGGCGCTGCTACGCATCCGTCGGCCAATCTTTTCAAGAGATCGGTCGGGGCGCTAGGCACCAGATCTAGTGTTAAAAATGTTGGAGATATGCCCTAGAGGCAATCATGTATGATGATATTTCCTATGTGTTTATGAATAAAGATAGTCCTTGGACATTATCAGTGATGTGTATTAATAAGTACGTGACTTGTTCGTGAGACTATACATTGTATGATAACTGTCCTAAATGGTCCCTAGTTGAAAGGGTTGTGTGGACACACAACTAATCAGACTAGCATAGACACGGTGGATGGTTCGGTCTCACTGACCATGTAACATTGAATGCTAGCCGGATAATATGGACTCGGAAAGATCTGGTCATATTCGACATAGTCGGATCCGAGTCGAGATAAGGTCAGAGTTGGACAAACCCAACTATGAGACGCAATGATAGGTCATCTATGAGTCTCTAGTATAACATACATTCTATGTCCTAACACCTTAGCTGGCGCATGTACTCGATATGGTGATAGACTTGCTTTGGGCCGACCAAATGCTACTCCGTGACTCGGTAGTTACAAAGGTAGGTTTCGGGCTTGTCGAGACCCATGCTGCAAGACATGGTCGAGCAAGATGGGATTTGCCCCTCCGATCAGGAGAGATATACTCTGGGCCCCTCGGGTGATCCGACCGGGATAAGCATGGCCATGCGATGAGGATTATGAGATAATCCGAAGTGTTGGTCGGATACGCCGGAACGAGAAAGAGGTCGTGCATCAACAAGGATGACCATGTCGTCTTGTGCATGACAACATATATCGTGTGGCAAAGGGAACAGAAGTGTGAAGTACAAGTTCGCCTAACCAGCTTCATCGAACACTTGGAGTCGACACGTCTTGCTAGAGGCCTCTACCGACCGGTCGAGTCGGATGTGATCTGACTCGCGACCAAGTGGACGAGAACCTAAAGGGTCGCGCGCTTAAGGGAAGGTACACATGGGCTTTAGGATCCATGTGAGGCCCAAGAGTTGAGCCCGCACTGGATGCCTATATATAGTGGAGGTACGGCACACCTATCTAGTTGATCGCTTCGGCACCATCATTAGGGTTTGTATGTGTTGCGAATAGCCACCTCCACCCTCCGCCGACTATGTGATCGGACCTAGGAGTCCACCGCACGGTGTGTTCCTCCTGCACGCGTGGATACCCTTAGAGGCGGTGCACTTGCGCCGCTCCGGCGAACTTGTACGCGGGATCCGGCGGACTGGCTGTTCGAGGGAGAATGGACGAGAAGGAGACGGACCACGCGAACGCGCTGCCCCACCTCTACTTCCGCTGCACGACACTGCGCGTCTAGTGGTAACGATCTGTGATCCACCTCTATAGCATGTTCTTGGATGTTCTGCACGTAGGAAAATTTTAGTTCGCATGTGATGCACCTACGGTAGAACTCAACAGTGGTATCAGAGCATCTGCTGTAGGTTTTGGTTTCATATCGGTAGCATATGTGATATGTGGCGGCGGCGGATGAGATCCGTCGTCTTTAATGAGATCAGCTATGTGCACGGTTGATGAGATCTACTCCACATCGGGATAGATTGAGGCTAGAATCTGTCAAAAACAGAACAATCTGTAAAAATTTGAACGATCACCACACTTCCCTGACTCAAAAATGGTTTGTGTTTCTATCACTCACTACATCCACCATAAGAGAATCATAAGCATATTGTGACACCCTATAGAGAGGATCCCTCACACTTGCGTGACACGAAGAGCACCATAGGACAGCACCAATAATAAAACATGCAACTCAAACCAATATATATCATCAATCAACCCAAAGGACAAAAGTAATCTACTGAAAACATCATAGGATGGCAACACATCATTGGATCATAATATGTAGCATAAAGCACCATGTTCAAGTAGGTGATTACAGAGGGGTGCGGGAGAGTGGACCACTAAAAGGAGATGAGGATGGTGATGAAGAAGGTGATGTTGATGAAGACAATCACCACGGCGATGGTTCCCCCGATGGCACTCCGGCACCAACGGAGAGAGAGAGAGAGGGAGAGGTTCTCCCCCTCATGTTTCCTCCTCCATGGCCTCCCACCTTTGTAGGGGGAGGTTCTCTCTCTGGTCCTTGGCTTCCATGGTGTTGACGGTCCCTCTGGGATGATGAAGATGACCTCCAGTGATGGTGACCCCCTTCGATAGGGTGCCGGAGAGGGCCAAGATTGGTTTTTCATGGCTCTGGAGGTGTGCGGCGGCGAAACTCCCGATCTAGGTTATTCCCTAGATGTTCTGGAATATTTGAAGATTTATAGAGCCGAGAGGGAGGTCAGTGGACTCCCGAGGGGCCCACAAGCCTGGTGGCCACGCTAGGGGGTGTGGACGCACCCCTGGGCTTGTGGCCTCCTTGGACTTCCTCTCCGGTGACTCTTCACTGCAGTATTTTTTATATTTTCCAAAAATATTCTCCATAAATTTTTAGCTCGTTCCGAGAACTTTTATTTCCGCACAAAAACAACACCATGGTAGTTCTGCTGAAAACAACGTCAGTCCGGGTTAGTTCTAATAAAATCATATCAAAATCATATAGAATTATTGCAAACATGGCATGAATACTTCATAAATTTTAGATACGTTGGAGACGTATCAGTGCACCTGTTTGCAAAGGGGGCAAAGCCCATAGTTTGCCCATCCACGCCGCTCGAGTCTGTCGGCAGTCCAGATCCGATCTTGCAAGGCAAGCTAATAGAAGAATTTGACCTTCGGTGGAGCCCACATCTTCCAGACCATGGAATCCATGGGGGATAGTGTCAACCCAAGAAATTGCGCATTGTACGTGATGGACGCCGAATATGAACCATCCGTAGACTGCGTCTAGGTAATGTCATCCTCGGAGTGCTCGTCAAAGAGGAAGTCATTTAGGAGCATCCATAGCGTAAAGAATTCGCGCACATGGTGGCCAGTGATGATAGTGTCTCGTTTGATCTTGAGCATCCAAGCATTCTCTTTGATAGCCTCCCGCACCTTCTAGTTCTTTTTCCTAGAGGCCTCAAAGATGAGAGGTGCAATTTCCTTTGGCTTCCGACCAAGCAACCAAGGCGAGTACCAAAAAGGCGTTTTGGCTCCAATTCCCATGATGATCGAAGTGGAGGCATAGAAGAAGTCGAGGTCCTCCATAGTGCATGGGTTACCCAGCCCCACCCACAACTTACTCGGCTCTTTCCATTCATACCAAAGCCATCTCAAATGCAGAGGACGCAAAAATTTGTTGGTGTTGAGCACACCTAGCCCACCATAGCTAGTGGGCCTACAAACCATGTCCTAGTTGACTTTGCATTTTGCACCGGTAGACTTGTCCGAGCTCGACCATAGAAAATCCCTCTCAATCTTGTTGAGGTTGTCCAGGGAGCCTTGGGGCACAATGAGGGGTGTGATGGTGTACACAGCCTGGGAGGTGATAACCGAGCGAACAAGGGCCATGTGCCCAATGGTGGTGATGTTCTTCTCGTACCAGGCGACAAGCTTTCCGGTTATGTTATCCTCAAGGTACTAGAAGTTAACTTTCGCCAGCCTCCATACAGAGAGCCGGAGGATTCTACTAAGGATGCTCACAAGATCAAGGTTGGCGCATCGAATAGGCACGACAGAGCTTTTATGGAAGTTTGTGCAAAGCCCCGTGACATCCCCAAAACCGTCTAAGATGATGGCAAGGTTATAGATGTCTCTTTTCACTGGCGCCATAAAAACCGTTGCATCATCTGCATAGAGGGAGGTTCGCACCATTGCACCGCGTCCACGAAGCTTATGAATAATGCCCTTACGCGTAGCCAGATCAAGGATCTTGTGCAAAGGGTCAATTAGGAGGACAAAAAGTAGTGGCGAGATAGGGTCCCCTTGGCAAAACCCACGTCCATATCTGCTAGGGGCGGGGCGGCAGGCAGACTGTTGAGGAGGAAGCGTGAGGATGAAGATGATAGCAGCGCCCAATTCTGGAATTTATCCGGGAACCCCATGCGTTGCATTAGGTCCAACACATACTCCCATCTGACAGAGTCGAAGGCCTTTTTGATTGTTGGAAATATGCCCTAGAGGCAATAATAAATTAGTCATTATCATATTTCGATGTTCATGATAATCTTTTATTATTCATGCTATAATTGTATTGATCAGAGACTTAGATGCATGTGTGGATACATAGACAAAACCATGTCCCTAGTATGCCTCTAATGGACTAGCTCGTTGATCAAAGATGGTTAAGGTTTCCTAGCCATGGACATGAGATGTCATTTGATAATGGGATCACATCATTAGTAGAATGGTGTGATGGACAAGACCCAAACTACAAACGTAGCATATGATCGTGTCAGTTTATTGCTACTGTTTTCTACATGTCAAGTATATGTTCCTATGACCATGAGATCATGCAACTCACTGACACCGGAGGAGTGCCTTGTGTGTATCAAATGTCTCAACATAACTGAGTGACTATAAAGGTGCTCTATAGGTATCTCCGAGGGTGTCTGTTTGGTTGGCATGGATCAAGACTGGGATTTGTTACTCCGTGTGACGGAGAGGTATCTCAGGGCCCACTCGGTAATACAACATCATAATAAGCCTTGCAAGCAATGTGACTAAGTGTTGGTCACGGGATATTGTATTACGGAATGAGTAAAGAGACATGCCGGTAATGAGGTTGAACTAGGTATACAGATACCGACGATCGAATCTCGGGCAAGTAACATACCGAAGAACAAAGGGAACATCATACAGGATTAACTGAGTCCTTGACATAGAGGTTCAACCGATAAAGATCTTAGTAGAATAAGTAGGAACCAATATGGGCATCCAGGTCCCGCTATTGGTTATTGACCGTAGAGGTGTCTCGATCATGTCTACATAGTTCTCGAACCCGCAGGGTGTGCACACTTAAGGTTTTGTGACGTTTCAGTAGTATAGAGTTATGTATGGTGGTGACTGAAGGTTGTTTGGAGTCCCAGATGAGATCCAGACATCACGAGGAGCTCCGAAATGGTCCGGAGGTAAATATTCATATATAGGAAGTCCTATTTTGGTCGCCAGAAAAGTTTCGGGCCCATCGGTAGTGTACCGGGAATGCCGGTAGTGTACCGGGGGACCATCAGGAGAGGTATTTCGACCCAAGAGGCTACATGGGATGTGGGAGGGTGTAAACCAGCCCTTAGTGGTCTGGTGGAAGTCCTCTAAGAGGCCCATGCGGCTGGAGTTGAAAGAGAAAGAAAAAAACGCAAGGTGGAAATAGATTCCAAGTAGGAAAGGAGGAATCCTAGTCCTACTAGGATTGGAGGAGGATTCCTCCTCTCCTCCTTGCGCAAGGGAAGCCTTGTGTGCCAGCCCTCCTCCTCCCTCCCTCTTATATATACTGGTGGTATTGGGTGTTTTGCACAAGATTTTACGGCCACGTGCTACCCGTTCCACCGGTGCTCCTCTAGATCGGATTTCCGCAGTGCTTAGGCGAAGCCCTGCCGGAATTGCTCCACCACCATCACCGGAGCGCCGTCACGCTGCCGGTGAACTCTTCCTCCTCTCCACTTCCTCTTGCTGGATCAAGACGGTGGAGATTGTCATCAAGCTGTACGTGTGCTGAACGCGGAGGTGCCGTCCGTTCGGTGCTAGATCGGAAGGACCGTGATCAAGATCGCGAGACGGATCGTGATGAGTTGACGAGATGGATTGTGATGAGTTCGCGAGACGGATCGTGATGAGTTCACGACACGGATCGTGATGAAATCGCGGGACAGATCGTGATGAGTTCGCGAGATAGGTCATGATGTCTTCGCGGGATGGATCGTGATTGGATCGCGGGACGGATCATGATGAGATCGCGGGACACTCGGCGATTTGGATTGCGAAGATGTTCGACTACACCAACTGCGTTTCTTAATGCTTCCTGCTTAGCGATCTAAAAGGGTAGATAGATCCACTCCCCCTCTCGTAGATGCTCATCACCATGGATAGATCTTGCGTGTGCGTAGGAATTTTTTTGTTTCCCATGCGACGTTCCCCAACAGTGGCATCATGAGCTAGGTCTATGTGTAGATGAGATCTCGAGTAGAACACAAAAGGTTTGTGGGCGTTGATGCTTAGATTGCTTCCTCCCTTGGTCGGATTTTGGTTCAGCAGTATTGTGAGATGAAGCGGCCCGGACCAACATTACTCGTACGCTTACGAGAGACCGGTTTCCTCGACCGCAACTTGTTGCATAGATGGCTTGCGGGTGCCATTTTCTCTCACTTTAGTTGGATCGGATTCAACAAAGGCAGTCCTTGAGAAGGTTGAAAAGCAACTAGTGTATCACCATTGTGGTTTTTGCGTAGATGAGAATTGTTCTTGCTAGATACCCGTAGCAGCCACGTAAAACATGCAACAACAATTAGAGGACGTCTAACTTGTTTTTGTAGGGTATGTTGTGATGTGATATGGCCAATTACATGATGTGATATATGTGATGTATGAGATGATCATGTGATGTATAGATTATCACGACTTGCATGTCGATGAGTACGGCAACCGGCAGGAGCCATACTGTTGTCTTCAATTATTGTATGACCTGCATGTCAATCATTAAGCGCTATGTAATGCTTTACTTTATCGCTAAACGGTAGCAATAGTACTAGAATCATGGTGGGCGCGACAACCCCGATGGCGACACGTTGATGGAGATCATGGTGTCATGCCGGTGACGATGGAGATCATGCCGGTGCTTTCATGATGGAGATCAAAAGCACAAGTTCATGGCCATATCATGTCACTTATGATTTGCATGTGATGTTAATCCTATTATGCACCTTGTTTTCCTGAGGATGACGGTAGCATTATAAGGTGATCCCTCACTTAATTTCAAGATAAATTGTGTTCTCCCCGAGTGTGCACCGTTGCGAAAGGTCTTCGTGTCGAGACACCAAGTGATGATCGGGTGTGATAGACTCTACGTTCACATACAACGGGTGCAAGCCAGTGTTGCACATGCAGAACACTCGGGTTAAACTTGACGAGCCTAGCATATACAGACATGGCCTCGGAACACAAGAGACCGAAAGGTCGAACATGAGTCATATAGTAGATATGATCAACATGATGATGTTCACCATTGTAACCACCTCAACTCACGTGATGATCGGACTTGAGTTGGTGAATTTGGATCATGTATCACTTGAATGACCAGAGGGATGTCAATTTGAGTGGGAGTTCTTAAGTAATATGATTAATTGAACTCATTATCATGAACATAGTCAATAGTGTCTTTGCAAATTATGTTGTAGATTACTTGCTCGCGTTGTAGCTCCCTTGAATTTTTATATGTTCCTAGAGAAATAGAGTTGAAAGATTATGGTAGCAATATTGCGGACTGACTCCGTCATCTGAGGATTGTCCTCATTGCTACATAGAAGGCTTATGTCCTTAATGCACCGTTCGGTGCGTAGACCCCTCTAGCGTTGTTTGTAGATGTTGTGAACATCTGACAGACACGTTCTAATAACTACTTGATAGTTTCGTGCGTAATGCATTACAGCTTAGAATTGAGGCTTCGAAACGTTTTGAACGTCATGGAACATATGAGATGTTCTAAGAGCTGAAATTAGGATCTCAGGCTCGTGCCCGTGTTGCGAGATATGAGATCTCCAACAAGATTCTTTGCCTGTAAGATGAAGGAGAATAGCTCAATCGTTGAGCATGTGCTCAGATTGTCTGGGTGCTACAATCGCTTGAATTGAGTGGGAGTTGATCTTCCAGATAAGATAGTAATTGATATTGTTCTCCAAGTCACTGTCACTAAGCTACTAGAACTTGGCGATGTACTATAAACGCCAGGGATAGAAATAATGATCCCTTAGCTGTTCGCGATGTTTGACACCGCGAAGGTAGAAATCAAGAAAGGAGCATCAAGTGTTGATGGTTAGTAGAACCACTAGTTTCGAGAAGGGCAAGGGCAAGGAGATAAAAATATTCATGGATAGCAAGTCAGTTGCTGCTCCGATGAAGCAACCCAAAGTTGAACCCAAACCCGAGACTAAGTGCTTCGATTATGAGGAGAGCGGTCGCTGAAGTGGAACAACCCTAGATACTTGGTAGATAAGAAGGCTGGCAACGTCGACAAAAGTATATTTGATATACGTATTATTGATGTGTACCTTGCTACTACTCCTAGTAGCACCTCGGTATTGGATACCGGTTCGGTTGCTAAATGTTAGTAACTTGAAATAAAAGCTACATAATAAACGGAGAACTAGCTAAGGGTGAGGTGACGATATGTGTTGGAAATGTTTCCAAGGTTGATGTGATCAACATCGCACGCTCTCTCTACCTTCGGGATTAGTGACGAACCTAAATAAATGTTATTTGGTGTTTTGCGTTGAGCATGAACGTGATTCGATCGTGTTTAGTGCAACACGGTTATTCATTTAAGTTAAAGAATAATGGCTATTATGTTTACATGAATAAAACCTTCAATGGTCATGCACCCAGTGAGAATGGTTTGTTGAATCTTGATTGTAGTAATACACATGTTCATAACATTGATGACAAAAGATACAAAGTTAATAATGATAGTACCACATACTTGTCGCACTGCCGCTAAATGTCATATTGGTATAAAGCGCATGAAGAAACTCTATGCTGATGGATCTTTGGACTCGTTCGATTTCGAATCGGTTGAGACATGCGAACCATGCCTCTTGGGCAAGATGACTAAGGACCCCGTTTTCTGGTTTGATGGAGCGGGTAAGTGATTTATTTGAAATGATACATGTTGATGTATGCAGTCCAATGAGTCTTGTAGCATGCGGTGGATATCGTTGTTTTCTTACCTTCACTGATGATTTGAGTAGATAATAGTGTATATTTACTTAATGAAACACAAGTCTGAATCATTTGAAAAGGTTCAAGCAAATTCGGAGTGAAGTTTAAGATCATCGTGACAAGAAGATAAAATGTTCGCGATATGATCGTGGAGGTGAATATCTGAGTTACAAGTTTGGTATACAACTTAAGACAATGTGAACGTTGTTTCACAACGCACACCACCTGGAACACCATAGTGTGATGGTGTGTCCGAACGTCATAGTTGTGCTCTATTGGACATGGTGCGAATTATGATGTCTCTTATTCTTTTACCACTATCGTTTTGGTGTTATGCATTAGAGACAACTACATTCACTTTAGATAGGGCACCATCTAAATCCGTTGAGATGACACCGTGTGAATTATGGTTTGATAGAAACCTAAGCTATCATTTCTTAATGTTTGGGGCTGCAACACTTATGTGAAAAAGGGTTTTTCACCTAATGATCTCGAACCCAAAGCAGACAAATGCATCTTCATAGAATACCCTAAAGATAGTTGGGTAAACCTTCTATCTCAGATCCAAGCATAAAATGTTTGTTGCTAGAACTGGGTCCTTTCTCGAGAAAAAGTTTCTCTCGAAAGAATTGAGTGGGAGGAAGATAGAACTTGATGAGATTGTTGAACCTTTGTTCAACCAGAGAGTAGCACAACGCAGGAAGATGTTTTTGTGAAGCCTACGTTAGTTGAAGAGGAAGTTAATGATGATGATCATGAAGCTTTGGATCAAGTTACTATCAAACCTCGTAGGTCGACAAGGACGTGTACTGCTCCTGAGCGGTACAACAACCCTGTCTTGAAGATCATGTGGTTGGACAATGAGGAACCTACGAGCTATGGAGAAGCGATGATGGGCCTGGATTCCGACAAATGGTTAGAGGCCATAAAATCCGAGAAAGGATACATGTATGAAACCAAGTATAAACTTTGGTAGACTTGCTCGTTGGACGCAGGTCGTTGAGTACAAATGGATGTTTAAAATGAAGACAGACGCTCATGGTAAATGTCACCATTTGTAAAGCTCGACTTGTTGCAAAGAAGTTTACGACAAGTTCAAGGAGTTGACTACAATGAGACTTTCTCACTCGTAGCGATGCTAAAGTCTGCTGGAATTATGTTAGCAGTTGCTGCATTTTTCAATTATGAAATCTGGTAGATGGATGGCAAAACATTGTTTCCTTCCTTAAAGAAAGGTTGTATGAGATACAACCAGAAGGTTTTGTCAGTCCTAAGGATGCTCAAAGGTGTGCAAGCTTCAGTGATTATTCTATGAACTGAAGCAAGCATCTCGGAGTTGGAATATACACTTTGATGAGGTGATCAAAGTTTTTAAGTCTATACAAAGTTTACGAGAAACTTGTATTTGCAATAAAGTGAGTGGGAGCACTATAGAGTTTCTGATAAGTATATGTGGATGACATATTGCTATTCGAAAATGATGTAGAATTTCTGGAGAGCATAAATGGTTGTTTGAAAAGAGTTTTTCAAAGGAAGACCTAGATAAAGCTAACTAATTATTGAGCATCAAGATCTATAAAGATAGATCAAGATGTTTGATAAGGCTTTCAGTGAGTACATACCTTGACAAGATTTTGAAAGAGTTCAAAATGGATTAGTCAGAGAGAAGTGTTCTCGCCTGCTTTGTAAGGTGTGAAGCTGAGTGAGACTCAAAGCTCGACAATGGCAGAAGAAAAAGAAAGGACGAATGTCGTCCCCTATGCCTTAGCCATAGGCTCTGTATAGTATGCCATGCTGTGTACCGCACCTGTGTGTGCCTTGCCATGAGTCCGTCAAGGGGTACAAGAGTGATCCTGGAGTGGATCATTGGACAACGGTCAAGATTATCCTTAGTAACTAAAAGACTAAGGAGATGTTTCTCGATTATGGAGGTGATAAAGAGTTCGTCGTAAAGAGTTACGTTGATGCAACCTTTAACACCAATCCGGATGACCCGTAGTAGCAATCTGGATACATATAGTGGAGCAGCCATTTGAAATAGTACCAAGTGGAGTGTGGTAGCAGTATTTACATTTTGACATAGAGATTTGCAAAGTACATACGGATCTGAATGTCGCAGACCCTTTGACTATAAGACCTTTCTCACATGCAAAGCATGATCGAGCCCCAGAACTCATTGGGTGTTAGATTCATAACAATGCGTACCACATGGTGATGTGAACTAGATTATTGACTCTAGTGCAAGTGGGAGACTGTTGGAAATATGCCCTAGGGGCAATAATAAATTAGTTATTATCATATTTCCTTGTTCATGATAATCGTTTATTATCCATGCTATAATTGTATTGATCGGAGACTTAGATGCATGTGTGGATACATAGACAAAACCATGTCCCTAGTATGCCTCTAATGGACTAGCTCGTTGATCAAATATGGTTAAGGTTTCCTAACCATGGACATGAGATGTCATTTGATAATGGGATCACATCATTAGGAGAATGGTGTGATGGACAAGACCCAAACTACAAATGTAGCATATGATCATGTCAGTTTATTGCTACTGTTTTATGCATGTCAAGTATATGTTCCTATGACCATGAGATCATGCAACTCACTGACATCGGAGGAGTGCCTTGTGTGTATCAAACGTTGCAACGTAACTAGGTGACTATAAAGGTGCTCTACGGGTATCTTCAAGGGTGTCTGTTGGGTTGGCATGGATCAAGACTAGGATTTGTTACTCCGTGTGACAGTGAGGTATCTCAGGGACCACTCGATAATGCAACATCACAATAATCCTTGCAAGCAATGTGACTAAGTGTTGGTCACGGGATCTTGTTTTACGGAACGAGTAAAGAGACTTGCCGGTAACGAGGTTGAACTAGGTATACAGATACCAACGATCGAATCTCGGGCAAGTAACATACCGAAGAACAAAGGGAACATCATACGGGATTAACTGAATCCTTGACATAGAGGTTCGACCGATAAAGATCTTCGTAGAATATGTAGGAACCAATATGGGCATCCAGGTCCCACTATTGGTTATTGACCGTAGAGGTGTCTCGGTCATGTCTACATAGTTATCGAACCCGCAGGGTCTGCACACTTAAGGTTTTGACGTTTCGGTAGTATAGAGTTATGTATGGTGGTGACCGAAGGTTGTTGGAGTCCCGAATGATATCCTGGACATCACGAGGAGCTCCGTAATGGTCCGAAGGTAAATATTCATATATAGGAAGTCCTATTTTGGTCGCCGGAAAAGTTTCGGGCTCATCGGTAGTGTACCGGGAGTTTCGGTAGTGTACTGGGGACCATCGGGAGAGGTATTTCGACCCAAGAGGCTACATGGGCTGTGGGAGCGTGGAAACCAGCCCTTAGTGGGCTGGTGGAAGTCCTCTAAGAGGCTCATGTGGCTGGAGTTGAAAGAGAAATAAAAAAACGCAAGGTGGAAATAGATTCCAAGTAGGAAAGGAGGAATCCTAGTCCTACTAGGATTGGAGGAGGATTCCTCCTCTCCTCCTTGCGCAAGGGCAGCCTTGTGCACCAGCCCTCCTCCTCCCTCCCTCTTATATATATTGGTGGTATTGGGTGTTTTGCATAGGATTTTACGGCCACGTGCTACCCGCTCGACCGGTGGTCCTCTAGATCGGATTTCCGCAGTGCTTAGGCGAAGCCCTGCCGGAATTGCTCCACCACCATCGCTGGAGCGCCGTCACGCTGCCGGTGAACTCTTCCTCCTCTCCACTTCCTCTTGCTGGAGCAAGACGGTGGAGATCGTCATCAAGCTATACGTGTGCTGAATGCGGAGGTGCCGTCCGTTCAGCGATAGATCGGAAGGACCGTGATCAAGATCGCGAGACGGATCGTGATGAGTTCGCGAGACGGATCGTGATGAGTTTGCGAGACGGATCGTGATGAGTTCATGAGACGGATTGTGATGAGATTGCGGGACGGATCGTGATGAGTTCGCGAGACGGATTGTGATGTGTTCGCGGGACGTATCGTGATTGGATCGTGGGATGGATCGTGATGAGATCGCGGGACGCTCGGCGATTTGGATCACGAAGATGTTCGACTACACCAACCGCATTTCTTAACGCTTCCCGCTTAGCGATCTACAAGGGTACATAGATCCTCTCTCCCTCTCATAGATGCTCATTATCATGGATAGATCTTGCGTGTGCGTAGGAATTTTTTTGTTTCCCATGCGACGTTCCCCAACATTGATGTCAAGCTTGAATAACAAGGCTGGAGTCTTGCACTTGTGAAGCCGACGAGCGAAATTGCGAATGTACATGAAATTATCATGGATGCTCCTTTTCTTTATGAATGCACTTTGAGCCTTCAAAACTAGGGTGTCCATGAATGGCGCCGGCCGAATGGATAAAATCTTGGCAATGATTTTTGTGACGGCATGGATGAGGCTAATGTGCCTATAGTCGGAGATCCCCTCAGTGCCCTTCTTCTTGGGCAATAAGATCACATTGGCAGAGTTCAACCATTGGTGGTTAGCCGTTCGCAGGGAGTCAAAACAGCGTATGACCCTCATGATGTCAGACTTGATGATGTCCCAACATTTCTTTGAGAAGATGACGGTGAAGCCGTTCGGGCCAGGGGCCTTGTTACTAGGCATCTCATTGATAGCCACCCAAACCTCCTCTTCAGTTACGCCAACACCAAGAGCATGCAGGTTGTGATGTTGGATATCAAGCTCATCCCAGTTAAAGTCGAAGTTGTTCGAGCCTGGTCGTCCCATAACCTCGGAGAAGTGGTCACGGATGATCTTCTCCTTTTGTCCATGCTCAGTCACCCATCCCTGATCGTGTTTAATCCCATGGATATGGTTTTTTCTCCTTCTAGCATTGACACGGCAGCAGAAGAATTTTGTGTTCGCATCCCCTTCTTTTAGATTAGCCAACCTCGCATACTGGCTCTTCCTTGATCTCTGTAGCACCGCTAGGCTAATGACTCGATGTTTATGTCTAGCCCGGAGGTTGGACTCAGCAGGGGAGAGATGTCGCTCCTCTTGAGCAATGTCTAATCGAAGGATGATCAAAAGGGCCGTGTGCAGCAGGACGTTCGCCTTAGAAAACATTTTTCTGCTCCATTTCGAGAGGCAAAGACCGGTTCTTTGAGCTTGTGATGGAGAACCTGGTAACGCTCCGAGTGGGGTATGTGCTCGCTCTTGGCCTTTTGGACCATCTCATAGAACCCAGGCAGGGAAATCCATATGTTCTCAAATTTGAAGGAGTTGGGTCTTCTAGGCCCTTTGTCATCTGCCAGAAGAAGCGAGCAGTGGTCTGACAGGGAGGACGAAAGCGCGTGGAGGGCGTGAGTGTTGAAAGCAGTATCCCACTCCGCATTGCAGAAGAAGGAGTCGAGCTTACAAAGGGTTGGGTTTGAACGCTCGTTGCTCCACGTGAAGCGCCTATTCTGAAGGCGGATTTCCATGAGCTCACAGGAGTGCAGCGCCGCACGAAGCGGTTGATCCTACTCATGCTGACGTGCCACCTAGTTTTGTCCCTTTTACGGTAGATTTGGTTGAAATCTCCTGAGGCCAACCATGCCACTCCCGGTGGTGGTTTGTGGCTCAACTGCTCCGTGAAGAAAGTGTCTTTGCTCGACGAATAGGTTGGACCATACAACGATGTGATTTTGATGGTAGCACCAGTACCAAGGCCGACAAGCAGAATGTCGACATTGCAATGTTCGCGATATCAAGGAGGCCTTTGTCCCAGAGCAGGAGGATACCACCTCGGATCCCCTCTGTCGGGCATTGCGCAAAACCGCATAGCCGATTTCCAGCAATGGAAGCCGCGATGAACGTGTCAACGGAGCTGAGCTTCGTTTCTTGCAGGCAGACAATGTGGCAAGATGGTCCCTTGATTGTGGCTTTAACAGTTGCTCTGCGGTCTAGGTTATTTAGGCCTCTCACGTTCCAGCTCAGAGTATTGATGGGTTGTTCATGCATGGGAAACAAGGCAGATCCCTAGGCACATAGAGGTAGCAGTACAAAGAGTTGCTTAGATAGACTGTGGCTTGGTACACCATTAGATATTACGCCGTGGGAAACGGCTGCACGTAGCACGTACCAGTGGAGAAAGTTTCCCACGTAATGAACCGTGGTCTTTTTTTATCAACCCTCATAAGTCCACGCTACGTACTGCCGCACCATGCAAATATTGTTAAGAAATCTTATTTTTTTTTAGGATATTATTAAGAAATCTTATTATGGGTGGCGTTCCTTGTTTCTTCAGGGGCGCCTTGTAGTGCGTTCGATGGCTCATATGAATTTCCGTGGACCGATATATGGCAGTCACGATGGTACACCACGTGATATATGTGGTAAGCAACACAAACTTGATATATAGTCATGGTGGTACACTTGTTCGCTTCAATGCACCCTGAGACTGAGTGAAAAACAAAAAATATTCATTTTACATTGCAATGAAGTGAACGAGCCAAGGGACGCAAAGTTTGCCTCATCTATTAAATAAGAAAAAGAGAATTGCCCAGTTAATTACGATAAACTGGGCGAAAACCGGAGCAACAAGGGCCAAACCCACTCACATAGAACTAAACACTCAGGGAAAATCCCACCCTAAACGACGACATGTCGACCCACGTCAGACAATGCAGCTCCAACTCTGGCGGAGAACTCAGAAGGAAAAAACTAGGCATGGCTGGCGCCACAGAAGATCGCCGAACGGGCCGCCTGCAGCCAGACGTCATACACCACAGGCCCCCGCCAGCGTAGCTTCGACTACACAACAACAAACAATCTGAGGCAATACCATGGGCACTCCGGAGAAGAGCCGACTATCGCAACCATTGCCACGTCGCCGACTTCGCTCCCACCATCATCGTTGCCATAGAATTCTGGACGCCATAGTGATTCTCCCGGGGCCGCCGCCCCGACATCCACCGCTCCGTCGTGCCCCGCACAATCAACCGGAACCGCCTTCCGGGGCCGCCGCCCCGACATACCACCGCTCCCCTCGAGCAGCAACGCTGCACAACCCAGCTGCCCGCAACCCACACTGCTCAGGGCAACTGCTCGCAGACCATGAACGTCACACCATATCCGGGGCCGCCACATCAATGTAAAGTCAGACCGCCCCCTTTGGGGTGCATCGATCGAGCCGACACCCCTACCGCCCAAGCAGGACAAGGGTTCCACCAAATCAATGTTAAGATAGAGCCCCACCTAATAGAGATGCCACTCACATTGTTCTCGAGATTGCCATCTCGGCGCACAAACAGAAACCACCCGGAGCCGCCGCCCCGACGCTCACTATTCCCGATGAGGAAGAGATCACTGCAAACTACAGTAAGCAGACTCTCCAAGGCGATGCCTCAAAGAAGGAAACAACGTAGACGCCGTCATCGCCCGCTTCGACCATCCGAAGCTAGGGATTTCTCCCGGAGATTCGTGTACTAGAGCTCCACAGCAACACCTTCAAGAAGGGGAACAACGCCATGGCACCGCCGTTGTCGGCACAGACCCAAAATCAGGGTTGGGCTTTCACCGAGAGCTACACCACACCTCCGAATCCGAGTAGATCTGAAGCACTGCACAACACACAACTCCCATGGTCAACATCCACCGGCTCCAACTCACGGTGCGGTGCCCATTCCTTGCTTGCGAGCAAGCCCATCCTAGCTCCAGCCATGGCACTGCCCACGCAGCCACCATGGTCGCCTTCCTCAAGGAAGAGGTCCGGAGCCGCCGCCCCAGAGTCCACAACACATCCTCACACCACCTCGCAGCCTCCATGCGGAACATCCCCACACCATCCTACGCCTCCTTGTCCTGCTGAATTGCGTCGTAGCGCCAGATCCGTGCGGCGCAGCAACCGCCGCCCCTTGCTAGGACTCTTGGAAATATACCCTAGAGGCAATAATAAGATGGTTTCCTAGCCATTGACATGAGATGTGATTTGATAAGGTGATCACATCATTGGGAGAATGATGTCATGACAAGGCCCAAACTATAAACATAGCATATGATCGTGTCAGTTTAATGCTATAGTTTTTCTGTATGTCAAGTATCTGTTCCTATGACCATGAGATCATGCAATTCACTGACACCGGAGGAGTGCCTTGTGTGTATCAAACGTCGCAACGTAACTGGGTGACTATAAAGGTGCTCTACAGGTATCTCCAAGAGTGTCTAATGAATGGGTATGGATCAAGACTGGGATTTGTTACTCCATGTGACGGAGAGGTATCTCAGGGCTCACTCGGTAATACAACATCACAAGAAGCCTTGCAAGCAATGTGACTAAAGTGTTAGCCATGAGACCTTGTATTACGGAACTAGTAAAGATACTTGCTTGTAATGAGATTGAACTAGGTATAGAGATACGAACGATCGAATCTCGGGCAAGTAACATACCGAAGAACAAAGGGAATAGCATACTAGATTAACTGAATCCTTGACAGAGAGGTTCAACCGATAAAGATCTTTGTAGAATATGTAGGAACCAATATGGGCATCTAGGTTCCTCTATTGGTTATTGACCGTAGAGGTGTCTCAGTCATGTCTACATAGTTCTCGAACCCGCAAGGGTCTGCACACTTCAAGTGACGTTTTGATAGTAGAGAGTTATGTATGGTGGTGACCGAAGGTTTTTTGGAGTCCTTAATGAGATCCCGTACATCATGAGGAGCTCCGGAATGGTCCAGAGGTAAAGATTGATATATAGGAAGTCCTGGTTTGGTCACCGGAAAAGTTTTGGGCTCATCGGTAGTGTACCGGGAGTGTCACGAGGGTATCGGGGGACCATCGGGAGGGGTGTCTCGACCCAAGAGGCTACATGGGGTATGGGAGGAGGCAAACTATCGGAAATATGCCTAGAGGCAATAAATAAAGTGTTTATTATTATATTTCCTTGTTCATGATAATTGTTTATTGTCCATGCTATAATTTATTGATTGGAAACACATTACATGTGTGGATAAATAGAAAACACTTTGTCCCTAGTATGCCTCTAGTGAACTAGCTCGTTGATCAAAGATGGTCAAGGTTTCCTAGCCATTTACATGTGATGTCATTTGATAACGGGATCACATCATTAGGAGAATGATGTGATGGACAAGACCCAAACTACAAACATAGCATATGATCGTGTCAGTTTATTGCTACTGTTTTCTACATGTCAAGTATATGTTCCTATGACCATGAGGTCATGCAACTCACTGACACCGGAGGAGTGCCTTGTGTGTATCAAATGTCGCAACGTAACTGGGTGACTATAAAGGTGCTCTACAGGTATCTCCAAGAGTGTCTGATGAATGGGTATGGATCAAGACTGGGATTTGTTACTCCATGTGACGGAGAGGTATCTCAGGGCTCACTCGGTAACACAACATCACAAGAAGCCTTGCAAGCAATGTGACTAAAGTGTTAGCCACGAGATCTTGTATTACGGAACTAGTAAAGAGACTTGCTTGTAACGAGGTTGAACTAGGTATGGAGATACCGACGATCGAATCTCGGGCAAGTAACATACCGAAGAACAAAGGGAATATCATACGAGATTAACTGAATCCTTGACAAAGAGGTTCGACCGATGAAGATCTTCGTAGAATATGTAGGAACCAATATGGGCATCCAAGTCCCGCTATTGGTTATTGACCGTAGAGGTGTCTCGATCATGTCTACATAGTTCTCGAACCCGCAGGGTCTACACACTTAAGGTTTGGTGACATTTCAGTAGTATAGAATTATGTATGGTGGTGACCGAAGTTTGTTCGGAGGACCAGATGAGATCGCAGAAGTCACGAGGAGCTTCGGAATGGTCCAGAGGTAAAGATTGATATATAGGAAGTCCTATTTTGGTCGCCGGAAAAGTTTTGGGCTCATCGGTAGTGTACCGGGAGTATCGATAGTGTACCGGGAGACCATCGGGAGGGGTATTTCGACCCAAGAAGCTACATGGGCCGTGGGAGAGTGAATAACATCCCTTAGTGGGCTGGTGGAAGTCCCATAGAAGTCCCATGCATCAGGGAAAGAAAAGCCCAAAGAGAAAAGGTGGAAAAAAATGCAAAAAGGCAAAAAAGGAAGGAGTCCTAGTCCTACTAGGATTGGAGGAGGAATCCTCCTCTCCTCCCTGGTTCGGCTGAAGCAAGGGCTTGTCCCTTGAGGGCCAAGCCTCGTTCTCTCTTCCTTTTATATATACTAGAGGTTTTAGGGTATTTGGCACTTGATTTTCAACCACGTGCTACCCGTTCCTCTAGTGAATAGTTTCTCCTCTAGATCGGTTTTCTGCAGTGCTTACGCGAAGCCCTGTCGGAATTGCTCCAGCACCATCGCCGCGGCACCGTCACGCTCCCGGAGAACTCATCTAACTCTCCACTCCCTCTTGCTGGATCAAGAAGGCGGAGATCATCATCAAGTTGTACGTGTGCTGAACGCGGAGGTGCCGTCCGTTCGGTGCTTGATCGGGACGGATCGTGATTAGATCGCGGGACGCTCGGCGATTTGGATCGCGAAGATGTTCGACTACAACAACCGCGTTTCTTAACGCTTCCCGCTTAGCGATCTACAAGGGTATGTAGATCCACTCTCCCTCTCGTAGATGCTCATCGCCATGGATAGATCTTGCGTGTCCGTAGGAATTTTTTTGTTTCCCATGCAACGTTCCCCAACACAAACCAGCCCCTATTGGGCTCGCCGAATCACCACAAGATGCCCATGCGGCTGGGAGGAGAAACCCAAGGTGGAAATGAGGATTCCAAGTGGGAGAGAGGGAGTCCTAATCCTACTAGGATTGGAGGAGGACTCCTCCTCTCTCCCCTTCAGCCAAAGCAAGGGCTGGCCCCTTGGGGGGCAAGCCCCCTCCCTCCCTCCTCCTATATATACTAGAGGTATTAAGGGTTTTTCAACGCAGAAATCAGCCACGTGCTACTCTCTACTCCAGATCGTAGTTTCTCCTCTAGATCGTTTCAGCGGTGCTTAGGCGAAGCCCTGTTGGAATAGTTCCACCACCATTGCCACCATGTCGTCGCGCTGCCGGAGATCTGCGTGTGCGTAGGAAATTTTTTGTTTCCCATGCAGCATTCTCCAACACTACCTCTCTGCTCCCTCTTGCTGGATCAAGAAGTCAGAGATCGTCATCGAGTTATACGTGTGCTGAACGCGGAGGTGCTGTCCGTTCGGCGCTAGATCGAGATGGATCGTGATTGGATCGCGGGACGCTTAGCAATTTGGATTGCGAAGACGTTCGACTACATCAACACCGTTTCTTAATGCTTCCTGCTTAGCGATCTACAAGGGTATGTAAATCCACTCCCCCCCTCGTAGATGCTCATCATCATGGATAGATCTCGCGTGTGCGTAGGAATTTTTTTGTTTCCCATGCAACGTTCCCCAATAGTGGTATTAGAGCTATGTCTATGTGTAGATGAGATCATGAGTAGAACACAAAGGAGTTTGTGGGCGTTGATGCTTAGATTGCTTCCTCCCTTGGTTGTATTTTGATTCAATGGTATTGTGGGATGAAGCGGCCCAGACCAACCTTACTCGTATGCTTACGAGAGACCAGTTTCATCGACTGACGTGTAAATTTGTTGCACAAAGATGGCTGGTGGGTGTCCGTCTCTCCTACTCTAGCTGGTTCGGATTCGACAAAGGCGTTCCTTGAGAAGGCTGAATAGCAATTTATGTATCACCATTGTGGTTTTCGCGTAGGTGAGAATTGTTCTTGCTAGATACCCGAAGCAGCCACGTAAAACTTGCAACAACAATTAGAGGACATCTAACATGTTTTTGCAAGGCATGTTGTGATGTGATACGGCCAATTACATGATGAGATATATGTGATGTATGAGATGATCATGTATTGTATATAATATCACGAATTGCATGTCGATGAGTACAGCAACCAGGAGGAGCCATTGGGTTGTCTTTAATTATTTTTGCCGTTTTGCTTTACTTTATAGCTATGAGTTAGCAATAGTTGTGGAAACAACAGTCGGTGCGACAAACCCAATGGTGACACATTGATGGAGATCAAGACAATGGAGATCATGGTGTCATGCCGGTGACGATGGATATCATGCCGGGCTTTGGAGATGGAGATCAAAAGCACAAGTTCATGGCCATATCATGTCACTTATGATTTGCATGTGATCTTAATCCTTTTATGCACCTCTTTTTTTGCGTAGGACGAAGATAGCATTATAAGGTGATCCCTCACTTAAATTTCAAGATGAATTGTGTTCTCTACGAGTGTGCACCGTTGCGAAAGTTCATCATGTCGAGACACCATGTGATGATCAGGTGTGATAGACTCTACGTTCACAAACAATGGTGCAAGCCAGTGTTGCACGTGCGGAACACTCGGGTTAACCTTGACGAGCCTAGCATGTACAAACATGGCCTCGGAACACAAGAGACTGAAAGGTCGAACATGAGTCATATAGTAGATATGATCAACATGATGATGTTCACCATTGAAATCACCTCAACTCACGTGATGAACGGACTTGAGTTGGTGAATTTGGATCATGTATCACTCAGATGACGTGAGGGATGTCAATTTGAGTGGGATCTTTAGTAATGTTATTAACTAAACTCATTATCTTGAACAATAGTCTTAGTAACCTTTGCATATTTATGTTGTAGATCAATGTCTTGCGCAGTAGCACCCCTGAACTTTAATGCGTTCCTAGACAAAGCTAAGTTGAAACATGATGGAAGTAACTTTGTGGACTGGGCCCGTAATCTGAGGATTATCCTCATGGCTTCCCAGAAGGCTTATGTCCTTGATGCACCGCTTGGTGATCCACCCGCTCCAGGTGAGTCTGCAGACGTTGCGAACACCTGGCAGACACATTCTGATGAGTACTTAATCGTTCATTGTGGAATGTTGTATGTCTTAGAACCGGGACTTCAAAGACATTTTGAACGTCATGGAGCACATGATATGTTCTAGGAGTTGAAGTTTATCTTTCAGAAGAATGCCTGGATCGAGAGGTATGAGACCTTCGATAAGTTCTATGATTGCAAAATGGCAGAATGTCTGGGTATTCCACCCGTCTGGCTGAATTGGGGATGCCCCTTCCGGCAGAGGCAATCACTAACAGAGTTCTTCAATCATTGCCACCTAGCTACAAGAGCTTCGTGTTGAACTATAACATGCACGGGATGAACAAGTCAGTCGTCGAGCTGTTTGCGATGTTAAAAGCCGTTGAGTCTGAGATTGAGAAGGAGCATCAAGTGTTGATGGTTAATAAAACCACTAGTTTCAATAAGAATGGCAAGGGAAAGAATGGTAACTCTAAGAAGAGTGGCAAAGCAGTTGCCCCTCCCGTGAAGAAACCCAAGGTTGGACCCAAGCCAAAAACTGAGTGCTTTCATTGCAAGGGAACTGGTCACTAGAAGCAGAACTGCCCCAAGTATCTGGCCGACAAGAAGGCGACCAACACCAAGCAAGGTATATATGATATACATGTTATTGATGTATACCTTACCAACTCTCGTTGTAGTGCCTGGTGTTGGCTTCTACCATAGGTGCATCGTATGCCAATTAAAAATTTCCTACACGCAGAACATCCAAGAACATGCTACGGAGATGGATCACAGATTGTTACCACTAGACGTGCAGTGCCGTGTAGTGGAAGTAGAGTTGGGGCAGCGCGTTCGTGTGGTCTGTCTCCTCCTTGTCCGAGCTCCCTCAAACAGCCATTCCGATCCTCGAACAGCCGGTCGTCGTATCCCACTTACAGGTTCGCCGGAGCGGCGCAAGTGCACCGGCTCTAACGGTATCTGCACATGCAGGAGCAACACCCATGTGGCGGACTGCTAGGTCCGATCACACGGTTGGTGGCGGCGAGTGGAGGTGGCTAGTTGCAACTCAAGGAAAGCCCTAATGACGGCGCCGAAGCGATCAACCGGATGGGTGTGCCACACCTCCACTATATATAGGCATCCGGTGCGGGCTCAACTCTTGGGCCTCGCACGGATCCTAAAGCCCACGTGTTCCTTCCCATAAGCGCACGACCCCTTAGGTTCTCATTCACTTTGTCGCGAGTCATATCACATCCGACTCAACCAGTCGGTCTAGCAAAACATGCCGACTCCAAGTGTCCGATGAAGCTGGTTAGACGAAGCTGTACTTCACACTTATGTTCCCTTTTCCACACGATATATGTTGTCTTGCACAAGGCGATATGGTCACCCTTGTTGCAGCACAACCTCTTTCTCGTTTCGATGAATCCTACCAATATTCGGATTATCTCATAATCATCATCGCATGGCCATGCTTATCCAGGTCGGATCACCCGAGGGGCCCAGAGTATATCTCTCCTGGTAGGAGGGGCAAATCCCATCTTGCTCGACCATATCTCGCAGCATGGGTCTGGACAAGCCTGAAACCTACCTTTGTAACTACCCAATCACAGGGTAGCATCTGGTCAGCCCAAAGCAAGTCTGTCACCATCCCGAGTACATGCGCCATCTCAGGTCTTAGAACATAGAATGTATGTTGTACTAGAGACTCACATATGACAAATCGCTGCGTCTCATAGATGGGTCTGTCCAACTCAGACCTTATCTTGACTCAGATCCGACTATGTCGAATCTGACCAGACCTTTCTATGTCCATATTATCCGGCTAGCATCCAATGCTACATGGTCAGTGAGACCGGACCATCCATCGTGTCATATGCTAGTCTGATTAGTTGTGCGTCCACACAACCCTTTGGACTAGGGACCATTTAGGACAGTTATTATACAATGCATAGTCTCACAAACAAGTCACGTACTTGTTAATACACATCAATGATAATGTCCAAGTACTATCTTTATTCATAAACACATAGGAAATATCATCATACATGATTGCCTCTAGGGCATATCTCCAACACCTGGGTATTTGATACCGGTTCGGTTGCTCACATTTGCAACTCAAAACAGGAGCTACGGAATAGATGAAGGATGGCAAAGGACGAAGTGACGATGCACATGGGAAATGGTTCCAAGGTTGATGTGATCGCCATCGGAACGCTCTCTCTTCATTTACCATCGGGATTAGTGATGAACCTGAATAATTGTTATTTAGTGCCTGCGTTAAGCATGAACATTATATCTGGATCTTGTTTATTGCGAGCGGTTACTCATTTAAATCAGAGAATAATGGTTGTTCTATTTATATTAGTAATATCTTTTATGGTCATGCACCCAATGTGAGGGGTTTATTCAAATTGAATCTCGATAGTGATGATAGACATGTTCATAACCTTGATGCCAAAAGATGTAGAGTTGATAATGATAGTACCACTTTCTTGTGGCACTGCCGTTTAGGACATATTGGTGTAAAACGCATGAAGAAACTCCATGATGATGGACTTTTGGAGTCACTTGATTTTGAATCACTTGACACATGTGAACCATGACTCTTGGGCAAGATGACTAAAGCGCCGTTCTCTGGAACAATGGAACGGGCAAGTGACTTGTTGGAAATCATGCATACTGATGTGTGTGGTCCGATGAGCATTGAGGCGCACGGTGGATATCGTTATTTTCTCACCTTCACTGATGACTTAAGTAGATATGGGTATATTTCCTTAATGAAACACAAGTATGAAACATTTGAAAAGTTTAAGCAATTTCAGAGTGAAGTTGAGGAAGATCATAACAAGAAGATCAAATTTCTACGATCTGATCGAGGAGGTGAATATATGAGTTATGAGTTTGGCAGTCACTTAAGAGAGTGTGGAATTGTTTCACAATTGACACCGCCTGGAACACCATAGCGCAATGGTGTGTCCGAACATCGTAATCGAACCTTATTGGATATGGTGCATTCTATGATGTCTCTTGCCGATTTGCCACTATTGTTTTAGGGTTATGCATTAGAGATAGCTGCATTCACTTTAAATAGGGCACCATTGAAATCCGTTGAGATGACGCCATATGAACTGTGGTTTGTCAAGAAGCCAAAGTTGTCATTTCTTAAAGTTTGGGGATGTGATGCTTATGTCAAAAAGCTTCAGCCTGAAAAGCTGGGACCCAAAGCGGAGAAATGCGTCTTCATAGGATACCCCAAAGAGACACTTGGGTATACCTTCTATCTCAGATTCGAAGGCAAAGTGTTTGTCTCCAAAAACAGAACATTTCTTGAGAAAGAGTTTCTCTTGAAAGAATTGAGTGGGAGAAAGGTAGAACTTGATGAGGTCGTTGAACCTTTGTTTCAACCAGAGAGTGGCGCAGCGTAGAAAGATGTTTCTTTGGAGCCTACGACAGTTGAAGAGGTAGTTAATGATGATGATCATGAAGATTCGGAGCAAGTTACTATTGAACCTCGTAGGTCGACAAGGGCGCATACTGCTCCTGAGTGGTCTGGTAACCCTGTCTTGGAGGTCATGTTGTTAGACAAAGATGAACCTACAAGCTATGGAGAAGCGCTGATGGGCCCGGATTCTGAGAAATGGTTAGAGGCCATGAAATCCGAGATGGGATCCATGTAAGAAAACAAAGTATGGACTTTGGAAGTATTACCTGAAGGGCGAAAGTCCATTTAGAACAAATGGATCTTTAAGAGGAAGACAGACGCGGACGGTAATGTCACCGTCTATAAAACTCGACTTGTGGCAAAGGGTTTTTCACAAGTTCCAGGAGTTGACTACGATGAGTCCTTCTCACCTGTAGCGATGCTTAAGTCCGTCAGAATCATGGTTGCAATAGCTGCATATTTCGACTATGAAATTTGGCAGATGTATGTCAAAAAAGCATTCCTTAACGGTTTCCTTAAGGAAGAGTTGTATATGATACAACTAGAAGGTTTTGTCGATCCAGAGAATGCTGACAAAGTTTGCAAACTCCAGCGATCCATTTATGGATCGGTGCAAGCATCTCGGAGTTGGAATCTGCGCTTTGATGAGGTGATCAAAGCCTTTGGGTTTATACAAGTTTACGGAGAAGCTTGTATTTACAAGAAAGTGAGTGGAAGCTCTATAGAGTTTCTAATATTATATGTGGATGACATATTGTTGATTGGAAATAGAAATGTTGGAAAGTGTGAAGGAATATTTGAGCTAGAGTTTTTCAATGAAGGATCTAGGAGAACCTGCTTTCATATTAGGCATTAAGATCTATAGAGATAGATCAAGACACTTAATAGGACTTTCACAAAGCACATACCTTGATAAAGTTTTGAAGAAGTTCGAAATGGATCAGTCCAAGAAGGGGTTCTTGTCTGTGTTACAAGGTGCGAAGTTGAGTAAGACTCAATGCCCAGTGACTGTAAAAGATAGAGAGAAGACGAGTGTCATCCCCTATGCTTCAGCAATAGGCTCTATCATGTATGCAATGTTGTGCACAAGACCTGATGTCAGCCTTGCCATAAGTATGGCCGGAAGGTTTCAAAGTGATCTAGGAATGCAACACTGGACGGCGGTCAAGAATATCCTTAAGTACCTGAAAAGGACTAAGGAAATGTTTCTCTTTTATGGAGGTGATCAAGAGCTCGTCGTAAAGGGTTACATCGATGCAAGTTTTGACACTGATCCGGATGACTCTAAGTCGCAAACCGGATATGTATTTGTTCTGAATGGGAGAGCGGTAAGCTGGTGCAGTTCCAAGTAGAGCGTGGTAGCCGATTCTACATGCGAAGCGGACTACATCGCAGCCTTGGAGGCAGTGAAGGAAGGTGTCTGGATGAAGGAGTTCATGACAGATCTTGGAGTAGTGCCAAGTGCACTGAATCCAGGGGATTTGTTCTGTGATAACACTGGTGCCGTTGCCCTGGCCAAGGAACCAAGGTTTCACAAGAGGACCAGACACATAAAGAGACACTTCAATTCCATCCGTCAGTACATCAAGGAGGAGGACATAAATATTTTCAAAGTGCACATGGATCTGAATGTTGCAGACCCATTGACTAAACCTCTTCCAAGGGCTAAACATGATCAACACCAGAACTGTATGGGTGTTTGATTTATCACAATGTAAATCACATAGTGATGTCAGCTAGATTATTGACTCTAGTGCAAGTGTGAGACTGTTGGAAATGTGCCCTAGAGGCAATAATAAGATGGTTATTATTATATTTCGTTGTTCATGATAATTGTTTATTATCCATGGTATAATTGTATTGACACATTGCATGTGTGGATACATAGACAACACTTTGTCCCTAGTATGCCTCTAGTAGACTAGCTCGTTGATCAAAGATAGTAAAGGTTTCATAGACATTGGCATGAGACATCATTTGATAACAGGATGACATCATTGGGAGAATGATGTGATGGACAAGACCCAAACTATAAACATAGCATATGATCATGCTAGTTTAGCTATAGTTTTCTGCATGTCAAGTATATGTTCCTATGACCATGAGATCATGCAACTCACTAACACTAGAGGAGTGCCTTATGTGTATCAAACGTCGCAACGTAATTGGGTGACTATAAAGGTGCAGTATAGGTATCTTCGAGAGTGTCTGATGAGTGGGTATGGATCAAGACTGGGATTCGTTACTCCGTGTGACGGAGAGGTATCTCAGGGCCTACTCGGTAATACAACATCACAATAAGCCTTGCAAGCAATGTGACTAAGTGTTAGTCACAGGATTTTGTATTACGGAACTAGTAAAGAGACTTGCTTGTAACGAGATTGAACTAGGTATAGAGATATGAAAGATCGAATCTCGGGCAAGTAACATACCGAAGAACAAAGGGAATAGCATACTAGATTAACTGAATCCTTGACATAGAGGTTCAACCGATAAAGATATTTGTAGAATATGTAGGAACCAATATGGGCATCTAGGTCCCGCTATTGGTTATTGACCGTAGACGTGTCTCGATCATGTCTACATAGTTCTCGAACCCGCAAGGGTTTGCACAC
This sequence comes from Hordeum marinum, assembly GCA_022496015.1. Lineage (NCBI taxonomy): Eukaryota > Viridiplantae > Streptophyta > Magnoliopsida > Poales > Poaceae > Hordeum > Hordeum marinum. Next base: position 390,316,875 of record CM039676.1, on the reverse strand, counting down.
TTAAGGTTCGGTGACGTTTTGGTAGTATAGAGTTATGTATGGTGGTGTAGCGACCCAACCTGAAAGGTCGAATCTCCGGTGTTTCCGTACCATCCCAAGATCATGCTGGTACACGCACGGTACATCAATGTATATATCAAAGGGAAATCACACAGCTTTATTAATCGAAAATCTCATATCGAGTCCTTTATTACAACAAGAATTACAATAAAGTGGCTGAAGGCCAACTCATGAGAATAACTAAACTTGCACAAGCTTCAAAGGTAGTTGAGTCCATCTGACTCCAAGGGCATCTCACCGAGCGTAGAGCGTATCCTCACTCCTGGTCGGAAAGTACTCTGCAACATGATACGTTGTAGGCGTATAGGTCAGCATATTGAATATGCCGGCAAAGTCACAAGAGAAGGGGTAAAGTAATCATCTAATCTATATGCAAATATGGCAGGTGGGGTAGTAAGTTTTTGCATAAAGCCAAATTTTTCCTACAACAAGAGAGGGCAAAGGCATAATTACTACAATGTTGGTTGATTAATGAGATGGTTCCACCAACCAATTCTCATACCCAAGTTGACAATAATAACCCACATCAATATAATTAATTGTGTTGAGAGTTCCAGATAGTTTCAGTTCCTTTGGCTCAAGTTGTCCATGACCATGGACACGGCTAATCGATTAGGTTTGGGTACTTTGCAGAGTTTTGCACACGTTCCCCACAAGATTTGGTCGCCTCCGTTGGACTTCTCACACTTCATGGTGTTTGAGAAACGGATGACCAAAACATGGTCTTTTAAAGGGTTTCCCCGAGACTCTGTCGGTGCCCATCCTTTCCTACCGTTCCTCTACATCTCGTAGCACCACCTGTCGAGGGTCACCACGATATCCAACCAAGCCAAAGCCCATAATGGCTTGTGGCTGTGCAGGTAAGCCTTGGGTCTTGAAGCATCCATCCATCTCGTTGTGCCTGGGTGGACCTTTCTGCATGAATATTGACACTTCTCCAGCATCACATAGGCTAACCACTGGTTTCTCCAGGGCGCTGTTCAGCCATCATCCACCCAGAGGTAAGTTGAAAACTTGGAGTCTTGAAGACTTGAGCATCATGTAGGTCTTGAAATTATTAAATCACAACTCTCATGAATCACACAACCAACCCCGTCTACTAATAGCATAACAAAAATGTAAAAACAACATTTCCCGGGGCCAATGTGTCAAAGGGTTGAGGGGTACCTACTACATGATACTACAACAAGTAACCAAGTTTCCATTTTACCTACTTTGCATGCAATTGGGGTGATGGAAGAACTAATGCAATAAAACATAGGTATACATGGTCAAAGTGACTTGCCTTGCTGACGATCCTCATACTCGAGTGACTCTAGATAACAAGCTTCACACTCCGGATGATCTAATGAATCAAACAAGAGCATACCATAAGCATAAATACAAAACAATTCACACAATTCAGCAAGGTTAAACAAACAATACTAAAACTTTTGTGAACAGAATCAAATTCACTAAAACTTTTGTGTAAAGAAACACTACTAAAATGAAAATAAATAGAATGTTCCTATAACTTTGGAATAGGAAACTAAAACAATAATATTATTAACACTAATATTATTATCATCATATTACTTAACAGAATAGAATTACTAAAATTATTTATTAGAAATCTAACTAAATCATTTAACTAGTTTCTGAAAGTAAAACTAAATTGTTTTATAAAACTATACCTAATGAAAAAGATATAAAGATTCCTATAACAACAAACTAAAAAATCATTCTAAATATTAGCAAGTAATGTTACCTAAATGTTTGAAACAACAGAAACTTATGAAAACTATTAACAAAGGTTAAACTAATTCAGGTTCAAATTAAATTAAAATTAAGAAAACTAAACTACATTAAGAACTAAACAGATTCTGTTTTTTTGTTAAAATCCCTAATCAAATTTATCCTAAAAATTCTCAAACTATGGAGGATGATAGTTCTAACTAATACAAATCAGTGGCAAAAAGATTCACTCAAAAATATATTCTTAAACTCTAGTTATACAGATTTTAGTAATTTAAACAAATTTGATTAGATTCAAAATTTAAAGTTCAAATTTAAAATCTAAGCATACAGAAGTAAACTACATCAAATTTATGAACTAATGCAAAAAGAATCAACTAAAAACACCAAATAGTTTAAAAGATATAACAAAAACAAGATTTGAAATCATTCTGTTTTATAAAATATAATCAGAAAAAAGGAAAATAAAACTTATCGGACAGGTGCTACGTGGCGGGTTGTGGTTGGCTGAGAGGGCGTTCGTGCGAGCGTTTGCGAGCGGGTGACCGAAGCTTAGCGCGTACCGGTTCGGAGTCGTAAGTGATCTAATCTAACGCGTCAAATCTGGATCGAACGGCTACGGAGGGGTTCAGTGGCTTACAGAGAGAGGGTCGCCGGCGGTGGAGCTTCCCCGGCGAGGCCGAGGCGGTGAGTCGACGGGGGCGGTGCTCCATTGGTTGGGGATGGCATCCGAGGGGTTCAAACGACGGCGGCGGGTCTCCGGCGCACTTTGGTGGTGTCGGAGGGGAGTGGGGACGACAGAGGCGACGGGCACGAGCTCCGGGAGCTTCGGCTAGGGGTGGAGCTCCAGCGTGGGATTCCGGTGAGTGGAGGGGGTCGTACGAGGGGCAAATGGGTGGAACGGGGTGCGGGGAGTCGGGGCTATTTATAGGGCCGATGCGGTGGTCAGGGAGGGAAAGAGGAGGGAGATCCGGAGATGAGGGATCTCCGGCGAGGTCCTGTCAACACGAGGAGGAAGGTGACCGCGGCGTCATCGGGATCGGGCGGTGGGGCCGGGGCGTCAGAGAGAGAGAGGACAGCGTCAGTGCGTCGGTCGGTCAGCTCGGAGCGTTTTCGGGAATTAAAGGCAGGTGGGCCGACCCGTTTCGAATTAATTCGTTTCCTTTTTAATATCCAGTGCAGTAAAACTCTTTTAAAAGCATTCAAAACATTTCCAAATATTGGAAATATATATATATGAAAATGATCAGGAGAATTAATGCTATTCAATGAACATTTTTCCTCTGTCATATTGATTACTTTGAAAAAAAATATTTTCAGAAATTGCTATTTGATTTTAAATCCTTTTTGAGATAAACTTTCAAATAGACCCCTGGTTTTATTGTTCAAGTATTTCACCAAGATGCCCCTGGTGTGGAGTGTCATGTTACTCCCCTCTTTTCTTTGAACTTTTCCAGAGGTTTTCAAATAGGTGAAACAAGAAAAAGGGAAAGATGAAAGTGGCTTTTCAGAAATTCAAAGGAAACACTTCAACAAATCATTACATTCAAACAAAGTGATGATGATGCATAGCTATATTTCATAACATTCCAAAATGGAATTTTGGGATGTTACAAACCTACCCAACTTAAGATGAATCTCGCCCTCGAGATTCGGGTTGGCTAGAAAAATAGGTGCGGATGGTCTCTACGAAGATCTTCTTCGCGTTCCCAGGTGGCTTCTTCCTCGGTGTGGTGACTCCACAGAACCTTACAGAAGTTGATGATCTTGCTTCAGGTAACTCTGTTGGTAGTCTCGAGGATTCTGACAGGCTTCTCCTCGTAGGTCAGGTCACTGTCAAGTTGTATGGACTCTCGGGGCACTGTGTCTCTCAAAGGAATATCAGCCATCTCAGCATGGCATTTCTTTAGCTGGGAAACATGGAAAACATCATGAACTCTGGATAGTCCTTCTGGCAATTCCAGCTTGTATGCAACTTTGCCTCTACATTCTAGAATTTTGTAGGGGCCTATGAATCTGGGTGCTAACTTTCCTTTAACACCAAACCTCTTGATTCCTTGAAGTGGCGACACACAGAGATATGCTCGATCCCCTACTTCATATGTCACCTCCTTGCGTTTGTTATCAGCATAGCTCTTCTACCAGGATTGAGCTATCTTGAGTCGGTCTCGAATCAGTTTGACCTTATCTTCAGAATCTCTGATAAGATCGGGACCAAAAAGTTGTCGGTCTCCAACACCATCCCACGTGAATGGTGTTCTGCACCTCCTTCCGTATAAAGCTTCAAAAGGGGCCATTTTCAGACTTGTCTGATAACTATTGTTGTATGGGAACTCTGCGTAAGGTAAGTTGTCATCCCAACTGGACCCATAGTCTAGCGCACAGGCTCTCAACATGTCCTCCAGAATCTGGTTGACTCTCTCAGTCTGTCCATCAGTCTGCGGATGAAAAGTTGTACTGAACTCCAGTCTTGTACCCAAAGTTTCATGTAGCTGATGCCAAAACTTTGAGGTAAATTGTGTTCCTCTATCTGACACGATACTCCTCGGAACTCCATGCAGACATACGATCCTGGTCATATATATCTTGGCTAGCTTAGCACTGGTATAGGTGGTTTTCACTAGAATGAAATGAGCCACCTTGGTCAAATGATCGACCACTACCCAAATGGAATTATATCCTGAAGGGGTCCTAGGTAGTCCTGTGATGAAGTCCATACCAAGCTTATCCCATTTCCACTCGGGTATCGGCAAAGGTTGGAGTAACCCTGCTGGTTTCTGATGTTCCGCCTTTACTCGCTGACAAACATCACATACCGCAACATGTTCGGCAATATCTTTCTTCATACCTGTCCACCAGTAACTTTCCTTCAAATCTAGGTACATCTTGGTGTTGCCCGGGTGTATCGAGTATGGTGAATCGTGGGCTTCTTGAAGTATCAACTTTCTGAGCTCTGGGTCATGGGGCACATAGATTCGGTTCTCAAACCATAGAGTACCCTGTTCATCTTCATGAAAGCCTTTAGCTTTGCCTTCCTTCATTCTCTGCTTTATCTCAGCTATCTACTTGTCCGATTTCTAGGCTTCTCGAATTCTTTCGGTCAAGGTGGACTGAATCTCTAGTGTGGCAACATATCCTTGTGGAACTATCTCTAACCAAAGCTCTCTGAGATCTTTGGTTAACTCCTGGGGTAATCCTCCGGCTATGAGTGTGTTCACATAACTCTTCCGACTCAAAGCATCTGCCACAACATTTTCCTTCCCTGGATGGTAATGTAATCTCATGTCATAGTCCTTGATTAACTCTAACTATCTCCTCTGTCTGAGATTCAACTCCTTCTGCGTGAAGATATACTTCAGGCTCTTATGATCAGTGTACACATCACAACTATTTCCGATAAGGAAATGTCTCCAGGTCTTGAGTGCGTGCACTACGGCTGCTAGTTCCAAATCATGGGTGGCATAATTCAACTCATGGGGTCATAGCTGTCTGGATGCATATGCTACAACTTTTCCCTCCTGCATGAGTACTCCTCCAAGTCCTTGACGGGATGCGTCACAATAAACCTGGAAGTCCTTCCGAATGTTGGGCAGTATCAACACTGGGGCTGTGACCAAACGTTTCTTCAACTCCTGGAAACTGGTCTCACATTCCTCAGTCCAGATATACTTAGACTCTTTCTTCAAAAGCTCTGTCATGGGCTTGGCAATCTTTGAGAAATTCTCAATGAATCTCCGGTAATATTCGGCAAGTCTGAGAAAACTGTGGATCTCCTTAACTGAGGTGGGTGACTTCCACTCAGTGACTGCTTCAACCTTAGCGGGGTCTACTGCTATTCCTTCTCCGGAAATAACATGTCCAAGGAATTCGACTTCCGTCAGCCAAAATTCACATTTACTGAACTTGGCATACAACTGATGCTCTCTAAGCTTCTCCAGAACTAAACGCAAGTGTTCCTTGTGTTCTTCCTCGCTCTTGGAGAATATCAAAATGTCATCGATGAACACCACGACAAACTTGTCCAAATATTCCATAAACACTTTGTTCATCAAATTCATGAAGTAGGCAGGAGCATTAGTCAAACCAAAGGACATGACTGTATACTCGTATAAGCCATACCTGGTGGTGAAAGCTGTTTTGGGTATATCCTGTTCACGAATCTTCAGTTGGTGATACCCTGATCGAAGATCGATCTTGGAGAATACTTTGGCGCCTACTAGCTGGTCAAACAGGTCATTAATCATCAGCAGAGGGTACTTATTCTTGATAGTCACCTCGTTCAATGCTCGATAATCGACCACCATCCTCAAGGTTTTGTCTTTCTTCTCCACCAAAAGAACTGGGGCTCCCCAAGGTGATGAACTTGGGCGAATATATCCCTTATCCAATAGCTCCTTAATCTGCTTCTTGATTTCCACTAAATAATTTGCGGGCATCCGATAGGGTCTCTTGGAAATTGGGGCTGTCCCTGGTAGTAGCTCTATTAGAAACTCAATCTCCCTATCTGGTGGCATGCCTGGTAATTCCTCCGGGAATACATCTGGAAAGTCTCGTACAACCGGTACTTCCTCCTAAACAACTCCTGTGAGGGAATTTAACCGAGCACTCATCTGTGTGCGTCGGGATACATACTTAATCCTCTTGTTCTCCGGAGTGGTGAGTGAAATAGACTTGCTGGGCAATCAAGGTTTCCTTCATACTTGGTCATCCAATCCATGCCTAGGATTACATCTAATCCCTGGGATTCTAAGACGATGAGGTCGGTAGGAAAAACATGGTTTCCTATGTGGAGTTTCAGGGCGTGGCATCCTATCCCTGCCATCATCATACCTCCTGGGGAATTTACCTTAATGGGCTGACTAAGGGTTCTGGTGGGTAAACCATACTTTTCCACAACTACCCTTGATATGAATGAATGAGTTGCACCAGAATCAAAAAGTACCATAACTGGACGTGAATGCAATAAAAACTTACCAACCACAGTCTCGGGCTGATCATAGACTTCTTCCACATCGAGGTGGTTCACCTGATCACGAGGAAACGGATTTGGCTTCTTAGCTGCGGAGTTGCCGTTTCCATTCCCTTGCTTTTCTGAGGGCATTCAGTGGCATAGTGCCCTGTCTTCTAACACTTGAAACAGGTGATATGGTTCAGATCCTTCTGAGCTGGAGCGGGACAGTGTTGGTTGCCATTCCCACTTCCGTTACCATTCTTGAAGCTGCCATTGTTGGGACGATTATTCCCATTTCCTCCATGGTTGTGGCCTCCATGGTTGTGCACGGGATGAGTGTGTCCTCCATACCTACCGGTCCCTGATCCGGTATTTCCTGAGTACGGGGAGTAGCGGGGATTCTGATGAGCTCCAGAGGTAGACTTCCCCTGTGCAAACTTCCTCTTGCGGTTCTCGATTTGCTGCTGCTTCCCCTCCAGGATGAGGGCCTTGTCTACCAACTCCTGGTAGTTGCTGAAGGTAGCCACCATCAGCTGCATGCTCAACTCATCATTGAGTCCTTCCAAGAACTTCTCCTGCTTGGCTGCATCATCGGCCACATCTCCTGGTGCATAACGAGCCAACGTGCTGAAGTCGTCCACGTACTGGGCCACAAAACGGTTCCCCTGGCGTAAGTTGCGAAACTCGCGCTTCTTCAAACTCATGGCTCCAGCTGAGACATGTGCGGTGCGGAAAGCTTGCTTGAACTGCTCCCAAGTCACACCAGTAATGGGGTATGTGGTGGTATAGTTCTCCCACCATGAAGCTGCTGGTCCCTCCAGTTGATGGGTGGCAAAACACACTTTTTTAGCCTCAGTGCATCCTGCGGTGGTGAGTTCCCTCTTCATCTTGCGGAGCCAATCATCTGCCACAATGGGCTCTGTGCTGCTGGAGAAGGTTGGGTGATTCAGTCTCAAAAAACAGGTGAGGTTTTCGCCTTGAGGTGGAGGGTGGTTGTTGGTCTGATTCTGAATCAACAGCTGCATCAGGGCGTTCTGCTGCTGAAGAAGTTGGGTGAGCTCTGGCGGGAAAGTGAAGTCGGGCTCACGTCGCGGAGGCATCTTGCTGTTTTCAGAGGGGTGAGAATTAGAATAGAACAATGACCTAAAAGGGAAATTCACTACCCATATGCAATGCAACAAACATATCACACCAAACACTCATTCATTTATTCAACTCAGGGTCGAACATCGAGATACAAATCTCCATTCAAACTAAACATCGACCTACGCTTTAACGACGAAAATAAAGATACATGGGGGCATAACTAAAGTTTTCCTCAAAAGTACATGGTGAAGGAGCCTCCTCCGGTGGTGCTCTCCTCATAGTCATCATCGTTGCTGATCAAAGGAGCCATGTCTCCTTCGAGATAAAGATTTTCACCCATGTCCATCTGTTCCTCCAGAGTTACGATGCGAGTGTTCAGCTTATCGATCCTCTCTAAGAAATCCTTCACCTCATACTCATGCTCGTACTCGGCTTCCCGTAAGTCAGCTTCGAGGTCAATCTCACGGTTCATCAGCCTCTTGATCGTCTTCATGTCGGCACGTACCCGAAGCTCCAAGGTCCTGACGTGTGTCTCCAAGGTCTGGATATAGGAAATGGTGGTGTCTTCAGTGGGAGTGGTTATGATATTTCCATTGGCATCCCTGCGACAAACCACGATGAGTCCTGGTGAAATGGTTCCACCTCTGTATTCCTCCTGAATACGTCCAAGGGCACGATGAATGGCCATGTGTCTCCCAAGTATCCAGCTGGGTGCCACAAACTTGAAGTCGATGGGTTCCTTCTGATTCCCAAAGGTCTTCCCGGGGATGTGCACCTCGATCCTGTAGCGTCCGTCTTGTGGAAAAGACATGATAGGAGTCCCGGTGATGCAAGGCAAAGCAATCGTCACGTCCCTGACGATCCTCATCAGCTCCTTACCGAAGGGCATCGTTGCGTCAGGCTGGCAAAACTCCGTGATCAAAATTTGGATGAAGGTGGCCATCTATAAATTTTGAAATAAATCGGAGGGAAGTCAGAAACGAGTAGATGAGAGTATAAGAATTTTAAGGACAAAAGAGAAAATAAATCCTAAGGCTTTTCCAATCCTAGAGGTTACGTCCTACGGTCAGCGTGTGCTGTGATACCATTTCTGTAGCGACCCGACCTGAAAGGTCGAATCTCCGGTGTTTACGTACCATCCCAAGATCATGCTGGTACACACACGGTACATCAATGTATATATCAAAGGGAAATCACACATCTTTATTAATCAAAAATCTCATATCGAGTCCTTTATTACAACAAGAATTACAATAAAGTGGCTGAAGGCCAACTCATGTGAATAACTAAACTTGTGGAAGCTTCAAAGGTAGTTGAGTCCATATGACTCCAAGGGCATCTCACCGAGCGTAGAGCGTATCCTCACTCCTGGTTGGAAAAGTACTCTGCAACATGATACGTTGCAGCCGTATAGGTCAACATATGGAATATGCCGGCAAAGTCACAAGAGAGGGGGTAAAGTAATCATCTAATCTATATGCAAATATGGCAGGTGGGGTAGTAAGTTTTTGCATAAAGCCAAATTTTTCCTACAACAAGAGAGGGCAAAGGCATAATTACTACAATGTTGGTTGATTAATGAGATGGTTCCACCAACCAATTCTCATACCCAAGTTGACAATAATAACCCACATCAATATAATTAATTGTGTTGAGAGTTCCAGATAGTTTCAGTTCCTTTGGCTCAAGTTGTCCATGACCGTGGACACGGCTAATCGATTAGGTTTGGGTACTCTGCAGAGTTTTGCACACGTTCCCCACAAAATTTGGTCGTCTCCGTTGGACTTCTCGCACTTCATGGTGTTTGAGAAACGGATGACCAAAACATGGCCTTTTAAAGGGTTTCCCTGAGACTCTGTCGGTGCCCATCCTTTCCTACCGTTCTTCTACATCTCGTAGCACTGCCTGTCCAGGGTCACCACGATATCGAACCAAACCCGAGCCCATAATGGCTTGTGGCTGTGCAGGTAAGCCTTGGGTCTTGAAGCATCCATCCATCTCTTTGTGCCTGGGTGGACCTTTCCGCATGAAGACTAGCACTTCTCCAGCATCATCTAGGCTAACCACTGGTTTCTCCAGGGCGCCGTTCAACCATCATCCACCTAGAGGTAAGTTGAAAACTTGGAGTCTTGAAGACTTGATCATCATGTAGGTCTTGAAATTATTAACTCAGAACTCTCATGAATCACACAACCAACCCCGTCTACTAATAGCATAGCAAAAATGTAAAAACAACGTTTCCCGGGGCCAATGTGTCAAAGGGTTGAGGGGTACCTACCACATGATACTACAACAAGTAACCAAGTTTCCAGTTTACCTACTTTGCATGCAATTGGGGTGATGGAAGAACTAATGCAATAAAACATAGGTATACATGATCAAAGTGACTTGCCTTGCTGACGATCCTCATACTCGAGTGACTCTAGATAACAAGCTTCGCACTCCGGATGATCTAACTAATCAAACAAGAGCATACCATAAGCATAAATACAAAACAATTCACACAATTCACCAAGGTTAAACAAACAATACTAAAACCATTCAATAGTATCAATCAAGAGAAAGAAATCAAAATAAAAATTTTGACTCACAAAAATTTAGTGTCAAAAACTTCTACTACTACTACTTTAAGACAAACAACCAAGCAATAGCTAGTAGAAAAGAAATAGTAAATAAAAAATCAATTTTACTAAACAGAATTAAATTCACTAAAACTTTTGTGTAAAGAAACACTACTAAAATGAAAATAACTAGAATGTTCCTATAACTTTGGAATAGGAAACCAAAACAATAATATTATTAACACTAATATTATTATCATCATATTACTTAACAGAATAGAATTACTAAAATTATTTATTAGAAATCTAACTAAATCATCTAACTAGTTTGTGAAAGTAAAACTAAATTGTTTTATAAAACTATACCTAATGAAAAAGATATAAAGATTCCTATAACAACAAACTAAACAACCATTCTAAACATTAGCAAGTAATGTTACCTAAATGTTTGAAACAACAGAAACTTATGAAATCTATTAACAAAGGTTAAACTAATTCAGATTCAAATTAAATTAAAATTAAGAAAACTAAACTACATTAAGAACTAAACAGATTCTGTTTTTCTTAAAATCCCTAATCAAATTTATCCTAAAAATTCTCAAACTATGAAGGATGATAGCTCTAACTAATACAAATCAGTGGCAAAAAGATTCACTCAAAAATATATTTTTAAACTCTAGTTATACAGATTTTAGTAATTTAAACAAATTTGATTAGATTTAAAATTTAAAGTTCAAATTTAAAATCTAATCATACATACATAAACTACATCAAATTTTTGAACTAATGCAAAAAGAATCAACTAAAAACACCAAATATTTTTAAAAGATATAACAAAAACAAGATTTGAAATCATTCTGTTTTCTAAAACAGAATCAGAAAAAAGGAAAATAAAACTTATCGGACAGGTGCTACGTGGCGGGTTGTGGTTGGCCGAGAGGGCGTGCGTGCGAGCGTTTGCGGGCGGGTGACCGAAGCTTAGCGCGTATCGGTTCGGAGTCGTAAGTGATCTAATCTAATGCGTCGAATCTGGATCAAACGGCTACAGAGGGGCTCGGTGGCTTAGAAAGAGAGGGTCGCCAGCGGTGGAGCTTCTTCGGCGAGGCCGAGGCGGTGAGTCGACGGGGGCGGCGCTTGGTGGTTGGGGACGGTGTCCGAGGGGTTCAAACGGCGGCGGCGGGTCTCCGACGCACTTTGGTGGTGTCGGTGGGAAGTGGGGACGACAGAGGCGACGGGCACGAGCTCCGGGAGCTTCGGTTGGGGGTGGAGCTGCGGGTGGGATTCCGGTGTGTGGAGGGGGTCGGACGAGGGGGAAACGGGTGGAACAGGGTGTGGGGAGTCGGGGCTATTTATAGGGCCGGTGCGGTGGTTGGGGAGGGAAAGAGGAGGGAGATCTGGAGAGGAGGGATCTCCAGCGAGGTCCTGTCGACGCGAGGAGGAAGGTGATCGCGGCGTCATCGGGATCGGGCGGTGGGGCCGGGGCGTCACAAAGAGAGAGGGCGGCGTCAGCGCGTCGGTCGGTCGGCTCGGAGCATTTTCGGGAATTAAACGCAGGTGGGCCGGCCCGTTTCGAATTAATTTGTTTCCTTTTTAATATCCAATGCAGTAAAACTCTTTTAAAAGCATTCAAAACATTTCCAAATATAGGAAATATATATATGAAAATGATCAGGAGAATTAATGCTATTCAATGAACATTTTTCCTCTGTTATATTGAATACTTTGAAAAAAAAAATTCAGAAATTGATATTTGATTTTAAATCCTTTTTGAGATAAACTTTCAAATAGACCCCCAGTTTTATTGTTCAAGTATTTTACCAAGATGCCCCTGGTGTGGAGTGTCATGTTACTCCCCTCTTTTCTTTGAACTTTTCCAGAGGTTTTCAAATAGGTGAAACAAGAAAAAGAGAAAGATGAAAGTGGCTTTTTAGAAATTCAAAGGAAACACTTCAACAAATCATTACATTCAAACAAAGTGATGAAGATGCATAGCTATATTTGATATAATTCCAAAATGGAATTTTGGGATGTTACAGGTGGTAACCGAAGGTTGTTAGGAGTTTGGGATGAGATCATGGACGTCACGAGGAGCTCCAGAATGGTCCAGAGGTAAATATTGATATATAGGAAGTCCTGTTTTGGTCACCGGAAAAGTTTCGGGCTCATCGGTAGTGTACCAGGAGTGCTGGGATGGTACCTGGGGACCATTGGGAGGGGTGTCTCGACCCAAGAGGCTACATGGGCTGTGGGAGGAGGTAAACCAACGCCTAGTGGGCTGGACGATTGAAAGCACAACATGCTCCCTTGGTGGTTTTGATAATTCATGACAACATACATTGTCTCTTGGACTAATACTTTTACCTAGTGCATTTCAGATAAAGTCCATAGTGAGTGATGGGTTGTCAAAATGAGTGTGAAGAGTATCCCCAAGAAGGAGAAGAAGAAGGAATAACTTTGGCCAAGCTTCAAGGAAGAGGACTCTACATTTTACATTTGTGAGAAATCACTTTGAGTCCATAGGAAAGCCAATACTATTAAAAGAGGGTAAGGTTTTGTTGGTGAACAAAATGCTCATACGTGCACAAGTGATACTCACCACATACACCCACAAGCTCTTCCACAAAAGTCTGTCCAAAGCCAAATATTCAAAATCGGTGCAACCAACAGTTTCCACTCAGTGCCACCGATTCCAGAACCTAGACAGACTCAGCCAAACCCTAGCCACTTTGGTGGAACCGATTATGCTTCGGTGCCACTGAGTTTAGGTGGCCAACTTTCTGTTATGCAAATTCACAATATCGGTCCCAGCGATATTGTTGGATTGGCATCACCGAGATTGGGCAATCTGACTGTTGGTCACCTTATCAGTGCAACCGAGTTTCCTATATCGGTCTCACCGAGATTCAAAAGTTGCCACCTTTTGGTCACTTTGGTTCCACCGAGATTAACACATCGGTGTCACCGAGTTGGTCATTTTGTGTGTAAAGGTTGGATTTTTGGAGATGCCTATATATACCCCTTCACCACCACTCACTCGCAAGGGAAGCACTCAGAACAGTTCCTCACTCATACCTACTGATTTTCTGAGAGAGAGCCACCTACTCATGTGTTGAGATCATGCCATTCCATTCCTACCATATGAATCTTGATCTCTAACCTCCCCAAGTTGCTTTCCACCCAATCAATCTCTTCCACCAAGCCAAACCTGCGAGAGAGTGCAAGGAGTTCATTGACACAATCGAGCCTTTTACCTTTTGGAGGGTAGTGCCTCCTAGATTGGTTAGGTGTCGCATGGTGGCCTCCTACTTCGTGTTGTGGAGTGAACCAAGAAGTTTGTAAGGGCAAGGAGATTACCTACTTCATGAAGATCTAACCTGAGTTAGTGACACACCCAAGATGCACGCCTATCCATATTAAGGCACGGGGGTTGTCGTGGAAACGAGCCTGACAGTAGATGGTAGGGGTACGAAGGGAGAGGGCAGAGTCCTAGCTATGACAAGGGTGTACACACAGATGTATGAGTTCAGGCCCCTCTCGTGGAGGTAACAGCCCTACATCTCAGTGCTCGGGAGCTTATGTCGTGTGGAATATAGAGATTACAATGGTTGCGAACCCTTGTGTAGGAGGGGAGGGGCGGCTTATATAGAGTTCGCTGCTCCTCATAATTACTCCCCATCTAAGGGTCCGATCATGGGGTTAAAGCCTGCCGTTACTGGTAACATACGTAATAAAAGCTACTAATGACCATTGAACCAACGTCTGCCCGTTGGGCTCTTAATGATGGCTCCTGGTCTTCTGGCGTTGAGTGAAAGCGAGGTCTTCCGAGTGACACGCGATTGCCGAGTGAGAGAAGGAGTCTCTGAGTGGATATCTGTCGAGTGGCTTTGAACGTCTCCAGGAATCCACTCGGAAGTTCATGCTTGATCTTCAAGTCCTCCCATGTAGTGTCCTGAGGTAGGGTATGTGGGCCTTGCCTAGGACCCTACCCTAGGTACATATCCTCGTCATTAGCCCCCGAATGGATCGGGGTTCGAGTGGTGAAAGGAGGTATCAACGTCAACCTTGAGTTGGTGCATCAAATCCTCCGAATGATATTTGGGGTTTCCATGGAACTTGCGTCGACTGAACTATGAGTATTAACGTCCATTTAGGATCGACATGCAAAATCTTTCGAATGATATTTGGGGCTTCAACGAAACTTGCGCCGATTGAATTCTTCTCCGTTCGCCTGGATCCATTACGCCTTAAAAGTGCCCGAGTGGATGTTTAGCGCCTATTTTGCTCCGAGTGAACTGAAAGTATCTTGGGAGGCGACGGGTCGGTCTGACAGACCCGGATTTTGCGGGATACGAAATTTTTGGAAGCGTGCGCGCATGCGATGATGACGCCACGATGAGGGCAAGTGGAGGCACGACGCCTCGATTCTCACGCCGGCCATATCACCACGTATTGAGCGCCGTCAGCGGTTGGTGTGTGCGATGATCTTGTGGGCCCACTGGTCAGTCGGACACTTGGTAGAGTATAGAGCCTCACGCGCCGTGGTTTGCACAGTACTTCCGCCCGTTCTTCCTCTCTTTTCCTCCGCCTCCTCTGCCCCCAACGCCACACTCCGTTCCTCCTCGACGAGAGCCGACGCAACGATGATGAAGAACGCGACGGAAAAGCTGGAGCGGGCAAAGAAGGGGGCGACGAAGCTCTAGGGCAAGAAGCCCTCGACCGCTCGGTTCACCGTGCCGGCGGGATGGATGCAGGGGATTTTCTCCCCTTTTCTCCCCTCTGTAGTCACTCGCGCGGACATGGAGGGCCTTGTCGCCGACGGACTCGTGGCGGACGGCGCCTGGAGGCTGCCAGAGGAAGAGCACGAGCCGGAGCCGCGCGACGGGGAGCGGATTCTCCATCTCTCCCACGTTGAAAGAGGTTTCTCGATGCCACCCCACCCGTTCTTTAGGGGATTCGTGAATTTCTTCGGCACCCAACTGCATCACCTCTCGCCGAATACCATTGCATATTTGTCTGCATTCGTCACTTTGTGTGAGTGTTTTCTGGGCTGCTCTCCCCATTGGGGGATGTTCAAGCACCTCTTTACGGTCAGATCTCAGACTGTGAAGAAAGCTCTCCCCGCTGATGGGAAGACTCATGTGCTCCAGCTATGCGGATGTTTAGGAGTTCAGAAAGGAGCCCGTAGTTCCTTCCCTGCCATGACTTTTCCTGAGTCCGTTAGAGGTTGGCAGTCGACCTAGTTTTACTGCAAAGATGCAGCATCACCCAATATGTCGACTGGTCTTCCCCCTATACACCCGACCGTCCAGCTGTTCCGAAGTCTCTAAGGGTGACCAAAGAGGAGCATGTCCAAGTGGGGATCTTAGTTGAAGCGGTGGTGCAGCTGATCTGGGGTGGAGTGACTGGTATGGATCTGTTGGAGATGTTTCTCGATTGACGTATTCAGTCGCTCCAAGCCAGAGACCACACCATGTGGCACTACGCGGGCCCTGAGGACTCGACCAGGATGCATCCAGTAGAGGTTCCACAAAAAGTGTCGACCAGTGGCTTCGTAGCATCACTGGAGCTTGCGACAATCCTTTGGGAGCTAAGAGGATCCGACCTTACTCGGACAAAAACCCATCAAAGAATCCGGTGAGTTGTGTGGTGTTGACTGATATGTTTGTACTGTTGAGTGATACGTTGACTTATAAACTGACTTCCTCACTTGAATCATGCAGGAGTGGACGAACATGCACTCGCCTGTTCCCAACGGGAACCATGTTGAAGATGGCACGGTGAGCGAGGGTGGCAGGATGGACGGCGATGGTCACTCTAACGCTGAGGATGAATACAAAGACTCCAGCGAAGAGGAAGAAGCCGAGTCCACTCCCCGGCGTGAAGGCCGGACCAAGTCCCGCCAGGATCCAGCAGCTATTGAGGATAGGGCTCCGGGCCCTAGTGAGAAGAACCCTAAGCGGGGTCGCCCTTTGACTGTTGAGTCGAGTGAAAGACTGGCCAAGCAACCCAAGCAAGCCACGACCAAACCTCGCAAGGCTCTGCCTCGCATGAGGATGGCCATACTTGTCGTCTCCACGTAAGTACTTATTTTCGAATTATTTCTATCGACTGTGACCTTGAGCTGTAGCTGACCGAGTGTTGTTCCATCCGTCAGAGCTGCTACGTCCGTAACCTCGCCTCCTCGAGACGGAGGGGAGGCGATGGACATTGACACTGCTAACGTTGCCACTTCTCATAGAGTTTAGTAAGTTTTTGATTCGTCCGAATAGGACTCGACATGCGCAAATGTTAACATTGTCGGTTGTTGTTGCAGAGGTCATTCAGGTGGAGGACGACGAGGACCATTTGGACACTTCGCACACTCATATCCGAAGAGCTTCATCAGCGCAGGCGCCTCAGCACTCAACTGCAGAGTCCTCCCAGGGGATAGGAGACTCGACACAACTCAGAGCTGAACCCACAGCACCTCTGTCGCATGCTCCTCCAGCTGTCTCAACCGTTGTGACGTCAATTCCAACCGGACCCACTCAGACCGCCTCAGCTGCCCCAGCAACCACGCCGATCCTGCCTGTGATGGCCTTCTCTCTGCATCGTACTCTGGAAGATCAGACCGGAGCTGCGAAGGAGGCCATGATCCAGGCGGAGCAGATCATGCTGAGAACCAAGGAGGCGTACGAGGCCAGCAAGCTGGCTTATGACGTCAGCGCAGCCCTCTGCACCAATGTCTAAGTAAGTTCGATCGTAGGTACATTGCCGATTGAATTCCTGTCTTTTCTTGGCTGATGTACACCCAGTGGGTGATTGCTGTAGAATGTTTGAACTTTCTCCACTCGAATAGATCGGATCGTAGTCGAGTAGGATTGGGATCGATAGTACGCGTGGTACTAGAGTCACTCGACATGTCGAGTGTTTTTTTATGACAAGTTACTCGACGGATCAAGAGCTAACCGTCTCAGTGAGGGCACTCTTAGTGCACCCACTAGGTGTAGTCCCCGAGACCACTGTCGAGTGCTTGCATCAGCAGGGGTCTTAGAGCTTGTCGTACCCACCACTCTGTAGTTACTCTGTAGGTTACATGGATATTATTGACAAACCATGATATGACGCTGCATGAGGATAGACTGCACTTTTCAGAGTGATGGATATTCCAATGATGGATGTTTCTGCTGCTCGACTGATCGAGAATCGGCAGATCCAGTGGGGGCACGCTAAGTGCACCCACTGGGTGTAGTCCCCGAGACTGCTGTCGAGTGCTTGCACCGGCGGGGGTCTTAGAGTTTATTGTATACAAGATACATTTCACCTTGGATCACGCCACTCCGTAGCTACCTTGCAGGTTTCATGGATATTATTGACAAACCATGATACAATGCTGCATAAGGATAGATTGAACTTCACAGAGTAGGGAGGCGCGTCACTCGACGGGTCGAGTGTTCTGACAGGGCTAACCTTGTCGAATGTTTTAATAACCAGTGGGGGCACGCTAAGTGCATCCACTGGGTGTAGTCCCCGAGGCTACTGTTCATCGCAGACGATAAGCAGTAGGCTTGAAAACTTGTCGTACGCGTGGTACTAGAGTCACTCGACATGTCGAGTGTATTTTTTTTCTGACGAGTTACTCGACGGATCGAGAGCTAACCGTCTCAATGGGGGCACTCTTAGTGCACCCACTATGTGTAGTCCCCGAGACCGTTGTCGAGTGCTTGCACTAGCAGGGGTCTTAATAGAGACAGCTTTGAATCTGTTTACGGCGCGCGGAGCGCCAGGGCCACTCGACATGTCGAGTGACTATTTGCTTGAATTCTTCTTAGGTTGTTCCAAGGTTGTAAGATAGTCATTCGCCGGTGTTCGATACTCAGTCGACTGTCCCAGGCACCACTTGCCGATTGAATTCCTGTCTTTTGTTGGTTCCACATGGCTTGCAAACTTGGGACACAGTACAAGGACGTGTAGGATGAAAGAAACTGGTTGCGAGTGGATCTGGTGGTCTCCAACAACGCTCTGGAGTGAGCGCGTGCCAAGATGAAGTCTTTGGAAGGTAATTACTGCTGACTTTCCGCATTCCCCTCTTCACTCTTCATGTTTTGAACCGAGTGCTCTCACTCGAACAGACGTACGCAATAAAAACCGTCGACTCCAAGTGCGACTCAACAATGTTGTTTCTTTAGATTCCATGAAGAAGGCACTGAAGGAGAAGGACAAGGCACTTGCCGACGCCCAACGAGTGGCCAGGGAGAAGATTGAAGCTGCGGATCGGAAGCTGGCGGCCGCTAAAAAGATGAAGGAGGAGAACACCAAGCTAAAGCAGGAGCTTGTGGACCTCGTCAAGAAGGCTGAGCAGCTGAACAAAAGGAGCAATGGCCTGGAGAAGCAGTTGGGCCAAATCTCGAGGAAGATGTATATTCTGCTCGATGGTGAGTGTTTCTTGTCAACTGAAGTTTGTAAATTTTTGGAGGGTCGCAGTTCACCGATTCTCTTCCCATTCCCCATTCTTCAACGGAATTCTGCAAGGACTTTGAGAAGGAAACAGAAGAGGTTGAGCCTAATCTTGATCCCACCAACTTACCAGTTGCCGATGCAGTGGCGATGAACATGCTGCGACTCAACTTCCGGCTCCACGGCGTCCAAGCCTATATTGCCCGACTGAAATCTGCCATGGAGAGAATCGACAAGGAGCTATGGCCCGAGGACACTCTTCATCTCGACCTCAACTCTATAATGGTTCGCCTGAATGAACTTCCCAGCCGAGTGCAAGCTTGGAAGAAATCTGCTGGTCGCTGCGGGGCCGACGTGGCATTATCACTTGTCAGGGTCCATTGCAGGGACGTGAGGGAGGAGAAGCTGAAGGAGCTCCAGGTGGTAAACACGAAAAAACTCCAGTTTGAGGACTTCATGGAAACCTTCATTGAGGCAGCCACCAGAATCACCGACGCATCGACTTGGACGCTTTTGTCGAGGCTGCCAGCCTGTCACCTGTTTAAAAAACTTGGTATTTGTAAGAAACAATTATATTTTCCTCGGTATGCCGAGTCGAATTGTATCCCTTAAAACTGCATTCAGGCCGTAGGCCTGAGCACATTTGCTTCCGCACAAAACGTTTATCCTTGGTTTACTCTTTGGATTTTATTCGTATTTAGCTTTCAATCGTCTGTTCGACTGAGTTTGTTTTTTAACTTAGGCGAATGTCGATTCACAGCTAAGTTATTGAGTGAATGGATTACTATCCACCCGACGAGGTTTTTAACTTAGGCGAAACATGTTCTGCAGCTAAGCCCCTGAGTGTGAGGATTGCTAATCACTCGGACTATTTTCGAACTTAGGCGAATATCGATTCGCAGCTAAGTTGTCGAGTGAATGGATTACTATCCACCCGACGAGGTTTTTAACTTAGGTGAAACGTGTCTTGCAACTAAGCCCCTGAGTGTGAGGATTGCTCATCACTCGGAGTATTTTCGAACTTAGGCGAATATCGTTTCGTAGCTAAGTTGTCGAGTGAATGGATTATTATCCACCCGGCGAGGTTTTTAACTTAGGCGAAACGTGTTTCGCAGCTAAGCCCCCAAGTGTGAGGATAGCTCATCACTCGGAGTATTTTCGAACTTCGGCGAATGTCGATTCGCAGCTAAGTTGTCGAGTGAATGGATAACTATCCACCCAATGAGGGTTTAAACTTAGGCGAAACGTGTTTCACAGCTAAGCCCATGAGTGTGAGGATTGCTCATCACTCGGAGTATTTTCGAACTTAGGCAAATGTCGATTTGCAGCTAAGTTGTCGAGTGAATGGATTACTATCCACCCGACGAGGTTTTTAACTTAGGCGAAATGTGTTTCGCGGCTAAGCCCCCGAGTGTGAGGATTGCTCATCACTCGGAGTATTTTCGAACTTAGGCGAATGTTGATTCGCAGCTAAGTTGTCGAGTGAATGGATAACTATCCACCCGATGAGGGCTTTAACTTAGGCGAAACGTGTTTTGCAACTAAGCCCCCGAGTGTGAGGATTGCTCATCACTCGGAGTATTTTCGAACTTAGGTGAATGTCGATTCGTAGCTAAGTTATCGAGTGAATGAATTACTATCCACCCAACGAGGTTTTTAACTTAGGCGAAACGTGTTCCTCAGCTAAGCCCCGAGTGAGAGAATTGCTCATCACTCGTAGTATTTTCGAACTTAGGCGAATATCGATTCACAGCTAAGTTGTCGAGTGAATAGATTACTATCCACCCGACGAGGTTTTTAACTTAGGTGAAACGTGTTTTGCAACTAAGCCCTCGAGTTTGAGGATTGCTCATCACTCGGAGTATTTTCGAACTTAGGCGAATGTCTATTCGCAGCTAAGTTGTCGAGTGAATGGATTACTATCCACCCGACGAGGTTTTTAACTTAGGCGAAACGTGTTTCGCAGCTAAGCCCCCAAGTGTGAGGATTGCTCATCAGTCGGAGTATTTTCGAACTTAGGCGAATGTCGACTCGCAGCTAAGTTGTCGAGTGAATGAATAACTATCCACCCGATGAGGGTTTTAACTTAGGCAAAACGTGTTTCGTAGCTAAGCCCCCGAGTATAAGGATTGCTCATCACTCGGAGTATTTTCGAACTTAGGCGAATGTCGATTCGCAGCTAAGTTGGCGAGTGAATGGATTACTATCCACCCGACGAGGTTTTTAACGTAGGCGAAATGTGTTTCGCAGCTAAGCCCCGAGTGTGAGGATTGCTCATCACTCGGAGTATTTTTGAACTTAGGCAAATGTCGATTCGCAGCTAAGTTGTCGAGTGAATAGATAATTATCCACCCGATGAGGGTTTTAACTTAGGCGAAATGTGTTTCGCAGCTAAGCCCCTGAGTGTGAGGATTGCTCATCACTCGGAGTATTGTTGAACCTAAGCAAAGACGGATTCGCAAATAGGCCGTCGAGTGAATGGTTTGCTATCCACCCAACAGGGTTTTTAACTTAGGTGAAACATGTTCGCAGCTAAGCCCCTGAGTGTGAGGATTGCTCATCACTCGGAGTATCTTTGAACCTAAGCGAAGACGGATTCGCAAATAGGCCGTCCAGAGAATGGACTGCTATCCACCCGACAGGGTTTTTAACTTATGTGAAACATGTTCGTAGCTAAGCCCCCGAGTGTGAGGATTGCTCATCACTCGGAGTATCTTTGAACCTAAGCAACGACGGATTCACGGATAGGCCATCGAGTGAATGGACTTCTATCCACCCGACAGGGTTTTTAATTTAGGCGAAACATGTTTGCAGCTAAGCCCCCGAGTGTGAGGATTGCTCATCACTCGGAGTATCCCCAAGAATGTTACTGTACGATTGGAACCGACGATATATATTGTAGAAATGTGAACTGCATTGATGAAGTATTCTTACTACATCAGAAAATTCTTGTCTCAAGTATAAAAACGCCGGAGCAGATCTGCATTGCAGGCTCGTGGCTCGTCTATCCGCTTCATGAGATTGTACAGGTGATAGGCTCCATTGTTTAGCACCTTAGTGACGACAAAAGGGCCTTCCCATGCAGGAGCAAGCTTGTGAGGTCGGTGTTGATCCACTCGGAGTACCAAGTCTCCCTCATGAAATGCCCGACTCTTGACATTCTTCGCATGGAAGCGCCGCAGGTCTTGCTGATAGGCAGTAGTCCGGATCAAAGCCATCTCTCGCTCCTCCTCCAGAAGATCTACACCGTCCTGTCTGGCCTGTTTAGCTTCAGCCTCAGAATACAACTCCACACGAGGAGAATTGTGGGCCAAGTCACTCAGCAATATGGCTTCAACACCATAGACAAGGAAGAAAGGAGTTCGTCCAGTCGACCGATTAGGCGTTGTCCTCAGACCCCACAAAACAAACAGCAGCTCAGTTACCCAGGCTCCGGCGGTATGATCCAAATCGCGCATGAGACGAGGCTTCAGACCTTGCAGGATGAGACCAGTTGCCCGCTCGACTTGCCCATTGGTTTGAGGATGCACAACAGATGCATAATCCACTCGGGTGCCTTGGGAGTTACAGAAGTTCCTGAATTCTTCCGAGTCAAAATTAGTGTCGTCATCCGTGATGATGCTATCACGCCCAAGATGCACGCCTATCCATATTAAGGCACGGGGGCCTTTCAAGGGATAGAGGCGCATCTCGTCGTTCGCAAGTATAGTATCATCATATCATACATATAAGAAGAGATGAGTATATGAGTTGGCTTACACATGCCACATACTAAATTACAATTCCACACAGAGTTCAAATCATCAAGATGAAGACAGGGTCCGGCTACGGACGAAATCAAACGATAAAACAGATGCATATGATACTATCTCGCTATCCCAAAGATCACGACCATGGACCTCTACTCATCTGGATCAGTCACGTACATCCTGCCTCCTTCCTCGTCATATTCCCACTGGAGCTGGGTCAGATCATCCTACACGTACTCATCTGTACCTGTACCTGGAGTGTTGTAGTAAACTGTGAGCCACAAGGACTCAACAATCAAACGCCCGAGTACCGAGACTATTCGACCTTAAAGGTTGGGATGTGGTATGCGTTTAGTTGCAGCAGCACTAAGCATTTATGGTGGCTAAACTTACGTAGCATGAACATAAATATGAGTGGCCTTCGATGAGAAATCGAATCTAGTATGACCTCTAAGAGATCCTGAACACCTACTTACGTCAATCATAACCCACCATGTTCTCTCTCGGATCATGTTCACGAGCAGAGACGATCACGGTTACTCACACAGTTGGTGTATTTTATTAGAGTTTACTTCAAGTTTACTATAACCGGGTGTTAAACAAATATCCAAGTTGCCACATAACTGCGGGCACGGCTTTCCGAAAGATTTAACCCTACAGGGGGCTCCAACTAGTCCATCATAAATTGACCACACTCCGCGAGAATAGCCTCGACCACGAATCTCGTGATCTTCATAGGTAACTCCAAAGGAATTCCAACATCTCGAGATAGCCCAAAGAAAGTCAGAGCCCTCACGCAAGACACTCGATAAAGGTAAAACAAATCCAGCAAGAATACCCGACGTGTCGACGAACCCGATCAGAGCCGCACATCTCGTTCTCAGGACACAACAGATAAGCTAGTGTACGGTGGCCTGATGGAAATCTCCCAAGTTTCCCTGGGTTGGCCCCGCAGAGTGCTCTAGTTTGGACCAACACTCATGAGGAGCACTGGCCCGGGGGTTGATTAATTATCCACGGGGTTGCAAAGCCCTATGCAAATTTTATTAAGTTATTAGCAAATGTAGTACCAATGATGGGTCTTGCCAGACAAGTTTTAATCTCAACCGAATAAACAAGGGGGTCCCCATAACAACCCCGAGCATGTTAGGAGCACAAAGTATGGAAACATAACATCGTTAACAAGAAACTAAGGCGGTAGTAGTGGAACGAAACACCTAGCAAAAGGCCAAGGCTTCCACCAATACCAAGATATATATGTGCATTAAATTAAATAATAGATAATATTGTGATAGGCCAAATCCATGTATCACATGGAACAACCTGCAACTAAGAATGCTATAAGAGGGGCTGAGCAGCGGTAACTTAGCCAATCAAAGGTTTGCTAGGATGTGAAGGGTTAGAGGCTATCATGCGATTTAGGAGGCTGACATATAAGTGGTAGGCAGCGCAATTGTAACGATAAAATAGTATCGGGATCCGGGTACGATCATCTTGCCTATTGGTTCTTCAGTGGAATAGGTTGCGGGATCCTCATAGTTGTACTCTCCTGGTTCCTCGTACTCAGTTTCAACACGCGCGTCTACCCAAGAGAAACAGCAACAATAAACATCCAACCAAGGTGTAAT
This sequence comes from Hordeum marinum, assembly GCA_022496015.1. Lineage (NCBI taxonomy): Eukaryota > Viridiplantae > Streptophyta > Magnoliopsida > Poales > Poaceae > Hordeum > Hordeum marinum. The sequence continues at coordinate 390,292,670 of CM039676.1, read as the reverse complement.
GCACAAACAGGATGATGCATGATTCATTTATGAAGAATTTAACATGGCAACCTAAACTAGTCATGTTTCACATGCATTGGATGATTAGTTTCCATTCTGAACAGCACCTCATGTTAATTTATATAAACATGCATGAACATGGCAAATATGTATGCATCATGCAAAATCGATAAAAATGCATATAAAGAACGTAAGAAACGGAGTTACGGTTCTCACGCTACGCTCTCGGCAAGTTACGAAGGCAAAACACAAGACCACAAGGCCATGGGCTAATTCTTGGCATTCCAAGGTAGCCACTGCTTAGGTAATGAAAAACAAACCACAATAGACTCAAAGATCAATCAACTCCATGGAGTATAGCTCCCACAAGCCACAAAACACTAAAACAAACAATTTGCCACAAAACAGCAACATAGCAACTTACACAGCCCACAACTTGAGCTACAGGAATCCTATAGCCACAAACAAGGTATTGACAGAAACTACATAACATTCTTATCAAATTATCCAACTACACAATCTGTAAATAAGGAACACATCAATAAGCATGAAGCTATCAAGTTGGCATGATGAAACAGTTTTTTGGGACTTAGTGAAAATAACAGTTTTTTGGAATCTGAGTTAATCTGGTAGCATGTTGACAGCAGAAGTTAAAGGTGTTATAAACCACCTTTTGACCTGAAAATTAACAGGATGTTAGTAGACAACATCTACTTCAAAATACTAACACTGAGCATGAGCTAATTCTCAACATATCACAAGATGTCATCCACTCTTCATGGCATAAAAATAACAGCAGATTCCCAGACTTAGAAATATTTAGCATGGTGGAAACAGAAACATCAAGTTAGCTACTTTGCAGCATGTTTCCCACTTATATGGGTGATTCACATGTTAAACAAAAATACAATGGCATAATAGACATAAAACACTAGCACTTCCTAGTTGGCACATGCCCCAAAGCAAGCATGGATTAAATCATACAAAAATGACAAAGCAGCATCACAGCTGAAAATCAAAGTTTTATAAACTTGCTCAAAAGTGAAATCTGAAAGCTCCAATGGATTCATTGGCTCTTTCTACCCCAACAACATGTGTCATACTCATATGTTCATGTGAAGCATCATGGCACAACTAAACTAGCAAAACTACCACCTACTCTTATAAGTTAAAACTTACTCTAGATGGACATGATCATAAATGGACATAACCAGATTTAGAAACTTAGTTTAACATGGAAATGAACTAACAAACCTACAAACATGCATAAACAACAAAGGGTATGACAACTCGGGGAAAGGACCCACTTGTCACACTCACACACACACTCTCTAAACACACACACTACAAAGCATACACACACATGCTCCATATGCCTAAGGGCATATGAGCACAAGCTCACTCAAGAACATACCACCCATGAGGGGGTGTTCAACCACACACACACAAGCACCATATATGCACAATGCATAGGCACTCACACCACTCACACTCACAAGTGCACATGACACATACACTCACATACACACATGCTCATGTGTGTCTGGGTGTTCATCCACACACATTTGCACACATATATGCACAAGGCATATATGCATATGCATATGCATATGATACACACTCACACACACTCTCACTCACATACACTCATGCACATGTGCACAGACACATATACACACACCACACTACACACATAAGCACTCACACCACATGAGTGCAATCACCCTCACACACACACACACACTCAAATACACATGCATATATACAACATATGTATACACACATACACCACTCAACACACATGCACATACACATATGAACAGAAAAGAAAAACAACTCTACATGCAAGAATTGCATCTATACACATACATACATATAATAGCAAGAAAAAAAATAAAACAATGAAAAGAAAAACAAACAAAAAATGGGGGGAAGGTTCGGCTTCGAACCCACGACCACCTGGTTGATTCCCCGAGCCGGTTGCCACTCGGCTACGACTGCGGACATTAATAGAGGAGGGGCACTGGTTCACTAATACACACACGCGCGCGCTACTCTCTGACGAAATTGAATCCAGGCAACACGGCGACAGGCAACGGCGGCGACGCTACACGACGGCATAGGGGGTCTCCGGCAAGGCCAATGGGCACTCACACGAGAGGGATCTACGGGGAGGAGTTCCCTTGCTTGCCTCGCGACAAGGGGAACAGAAGCAAGCCCCCAAGGCTTTGCCTTGCGGAACGGTGGCGACGAGCAGCTACGGCGACGGCGCGCTAGGCAACGGCAACAGGAGGGCATCACGCGGCTCACCGAGGGGAGACGATGACGAACGGGCGTGATGAAGGGGAAGGAGAGGCAGGGACGCGGCAACGACGAAGAGGAAGGAGGCCGGCGACGACCCGCTCCCTTGCGGACGACGGCGACACCAATTGGCTTCACAGGGAGGTGCTCCTCACCTCCTAGTGGCGGGAATGGAACGCCGGGAGGATCCACGAGCTCCACGCCATCACCACCTGGGACAAGGCCCATCGGAGACGCGGCGAAGTCGGCGAAGACGACCGGAGGCTCTCTCTAAAACTCTCTACACCTCTCACAGACCTTACTTGACAGAGGAAAGAAGAGGATGAAGGAGGGAGCTCGAGAGAGAGATGGGAGCTGCGGCGGCGGAGGGAGAGAGAGGAACCCTAGAGGAGGGGCACACACGCCGAGGGGGGCCTAAATACCCTCGGGCTGACGACGACGGGCAACAGAAAAAGGGACGGCAGAGGGCGCTCTCTCTCTGCTCTCTGACGGAGACGACAGACGGAGCAGGTAGCCGTTCCTTGAACGGGCTGGGCCGCAAGAAGGAAAGGCCTAGCTCTGGCGCTCTCTCTCAAAACAATTAAACAGAGGAGTTTTAATCTTTTTCAAAACACAACACACAAGAAAAAAACCCAGAGAAAATATAAAGGATTTTTGTGCAGAACAAAAATTCTTTTGCAATGAAAATAAAATGCACTAATTACTAAAAATATTAAGATAATTTTTAGGACAAGTAATTTAAATACTTCTAAAAAAATAGTAGCCCCTGTTTATTTAAAAACTCCAAACACATAAGGCTCAAACTAACAAAGAACCACACCCACATTATTATAACATTTTAGGCTAGCACTTGACCATTTATAAACAATTTAAATAACAACTTAAAACTGCTGCTAAAATGGCATGTGAAATAAAGGTATTGATTGGGTTTTGATGAAATAAAAGAGAGGGGAAGAGAAGGAGAGTTGCACACATGATCCAACCACATCACACAACACAAGCCACACTCACAAACAAGGTCACTACAAAGCAAAGACATGGCATGATGGATGCTATGATGCATGATGTATCAATGCAAGACAAGACATGGTATGACAAGGTGCAATTCATTTCATAACTCATGACACAAGGTTCATACAAGAGATTACATGCCATAAAAGGTAGGGACAACACTTGGGTTGTCACAGATGCTGTGCGGAATGCCGTATCGATAAATTATCTCTCATGAACATGACCGCCGTATGGGAGTTCAGCTTCTTGATTGGCTTGGCTTCTATCCACTTGGTGAATTTCTCAACTGCTACCAACAAGTGAGTGAATCCTCCTTTTCCAGGTCGAAAAGGGCCAACCATGTCGAGTCCCCAAACCGCAAACGTCCAGGCAAGAGGAATTGTCTTCAGAGCAGACGCCGACTTGTGTGACAGGTTCGTATAGAACTGGCAACCATCGCAATGATCAACGATGTCTTTAGCCATCTCATTAGCTCGTAGCCAGTAAAAACTAGCTCGGTATGCTTTAGCGACAATCGTCCTTGAAGACGCATGGTGGCCGCAAGTTCCCAAGTGAATCTCGCCTAGAATCATTCGACCTTCCTCGGGGGAAATGCAGCGCTGGGTGACACCAGTCACACTCTCTCTGAACATCTGATCTCCCATCACAGTGAAAGCCTTGGACCTGCGCATTCTGTCGAGCCTCGGTTTCATCTTTAGGGAGCTCTTGTGTGGGGATATAGGCAGTGTAAAGCACGGTCTAGTCGGGAATGATAACCAGAATTTCCATGACCAGGACAATCACTGCAGGAACATCGACTTCTGTCGAGTCAGTGGAACTCAAAGCCTGTGGGGGCTCTTCGGTGAAAGGATCTTCTTGATACGAAGGAGTGTGCAAGTGCTCCAAGAATACACCGCTGGGGACAGGCCGTCTAGTGGAACCATCTTGGATAGCTCATGGGCCGCTTGATTTTTCAGTCAGGGAACATGATGAAGTTCCAGGCCTTCAAATTTCTTCTCCAACTTCCGGACTGCATTGTAGTATCCAGTCATAGCGGGGTTTCGAACATCCCACTCTTTCATTACTTGATTCACCACTAAATCTGAGTCGCCATAAACCATCAGACGCTTGACGCCGAGTGAGATAGCCATGCGCAACCCATACAAAAGTGCGTCATACTCTGCCTCATTGTTGGAGGAATCAAAGTGAATTTGCAAGACATAGCTGAGCTTGTCGCCCCTGGGAGATATCAAGACAACACCAGCACTGGACCCATTCAACATTTTGGAGCCGTCAAAGAACATTGTCCAATGCGTCGAGTGAACTTGGATAGGCTGTTGCTGCTCAATCCACTCGGCCATGAAATCTGCCAATGCTTGGGACTTAATTGCTTTTTTGGCTTCGAATCTGATGTCAAAGTGTCCAAGCTCAATTGCCCATTTAGCCACTCGACCTGATGCGTCCTGATTATTGAAAATCTCGGACAAAGGAGCATCACTGACGACTGAAATCGAATGGTCTTGGAAATAATGCGCCACCTTCTTCGCTGATAGGTAAATACCATAAACCAGCTTCTGATAGTGTGGATATATTTGCTTTGAGGGGGACAATACTTCCGAGACGTAATAAAATGGCCGTTGGACTTTATTGTAGGAGATATGCCCTAGAGGCAGTAATAACAGTTATTTTGTATCTCCAAAGTTTGTAATGAATCTTTATGTTCCATGCTATAACTGCAATGATTCTCGAGTCTACAAATTAAACGAGGCTTGGAGGGAAACTCATGTGCACGTGTGGTATAATAAACGGTGAATTGTATTCCTAGTCTTGCCTCTAAGACTGGCTCAAGTGTTGCATGATGGTCCTGTTTTCCTGATCATGGGCATGGCTATACCGGCAATTTTGAGGACGCGATGTTGGTAGAACACTCGTGTTGAATCGATCCGAATTGATGTTATTCTATGAGATACATTCGTCACAAGTTAATCGTTAATAACACAGAGATGGTTAACGTTTGCATAATTCCTTAGACCATGAGAGTATCGAGTTTCTTCATGCTTGCTTCATGAACTTTGGGGTTTGTTAAACGTCATCCGTAAATGGGTGGCTATTACGGCGGCTTACGGGTTCATGGAAAAGTATGTCAAGTAACTTGATAGCTCAAGATTGGGATTTGCTCCTCCGACGATGGAGAGATATCTCTGGGCCCTCTCGGTGTTAAGGTATCCATCATCGTCTGGCCAGACACTTTGTGATTTGATCACGGGGATGCCGAAACACGGGAACTAGAAAAGAGAACAATACCGGCAACGAGGTAACTGGCATAGTGGACAAGTTGTTGATCCACGAGGATGCCTACATGTCTCACCTCGGGTAATTGTAAACATATCGCGAAGCAACAGGAATAGCTCACGGCAACTAGAGGTTCACTCGAATATTCATTCGTGTGGGTATAGGGGTCAATATGGGTGTCCATGGCTCCGATGTTGATCATTGATCGGAAGGGATTCCGGGTCATGTCTATGCTTCACCGAATCTATAGGGTCACACGCTTAAGGATCATCTATCTGTTGAATACTAGACAGGGAGTCTGAGAGAAAATCACCGAAAAGTTGCGGACACCGGAAAAGTTTCGGACAGCGGAAAAGTTCCGCAGACAGGTCACCGGAACAGTTTTGGTGAAACTGAAAAGTTGTTTCAGGGGATACCAAAAAGTCAAATTGGTTTCAACACATGCCTGATAATTCTTGAAGGGTGCCAGAATCGTTCTGGAAACTTTCTGGAATTTTTCGGGATGAAAACCGGAAATGTTCCGGAGCTGCCGGAACCACTTCAGATGCTTTTCGCCGATGAAAATCACTATTCCGGAATTGTTCCGGATCGCATTAAAAATTATTTTAGTGGGGTACTAGAATTGTTCTAAGCCCACAGAAATATTTTCAGTTCGAGCGGACGCTGAAAAATGTCGCCGTGAATAGTGAAAGTGCGTTTTGGACTACTTTATGGAAAGCCACCTTTTGAGGATTTGCTCCAAAAGATCTTGGGGATGACATGGATGGATTGGAGCCATTTTTGGGGCCCCACATGAGGGTGTGGCCGGCCACATGGTGGACTCCTTCATGGAGTCCCTCTTGTTCCTTGGTTTCACTTTTATGCCCTTGTGGAAGGACTTCATTCATGTGCATTTTGGGTTTTATTGTAAAACCACCCTACCCCTTGGTTTTCCTTTAAATAGGAGGTGAGTGGGCTGCCATTTGATCATCCTTGTGCTCTCATACACATGATTTGCTTTGCAAGCTCTCTCTCTCCCTCCCACGAAAAGAGTCTTTCGTAGAGCCGAAAGGTTGTCTGGGTTCCGGCAGGAACTAGTTCTGGACGGCGAAGCCCTGCCGGATAGATGACACCGTATGTGTGCAACCCCATAGAGAGGTCGTAGTTTCGATCTTTTGCCCAAGGGTCTGTTCGTGTGTCCTCCCGTAGGGCTGTCCGAGTCTTCGTTCGAGTTTCGAGGGTCCTCCCGAAGGGCTGTTCGCGACATCGTCCGGGGGACTGTCCGACCGCCTCCCGAAGGGCTGTCCGACGTGGGAGTACATCCTCGCGGTTGGGAGGTTGTAAAATCCTAGCTACGGGGATCTGCACCAACGATCTCCACCGACTCTTCTTCCGCTGCGCTTCGAGTCGGTACGGATCAGATCAAACCTTGTATGCAGTCTCCATAGTGGTCCTGGGCGTGCTCGCTATACCGGAAATTTTTGTTTTCTGTCGCGTTCCCCAACAGTGGCATCAAGAGCCAGGCTATGAGTAGATGCATGTTATGATCTAGAATACATGAGATGTATGGGTATTGCATAGTATAATTTTGTAGTAGATGAGATCTATTGTTGAAAATTATTTGTGCGGGTAGTAGATGAAATCTGTTACCCGATGTTCCTGTTGCTTCCCGTGAATTTGCGTAGTCCATATCTTGACGGAATGGTGGAATCTTACAAAGTTATGGCAATCCGCGATCCTTTCATGATGCTTCTGAGTATGCTGATTGACAGATCGACGAAGTGCTAACAGTTCTTTGGGTTCCACCATAGTCAAAAGAAAGATGGATGTTTCGTAGACGAAAGGGCAATGCAGATATGATCTGCACGGGGGTCACGCGTATGACGAAGTTTAGTATGGGGCTCGAGATTTTATCATCTCGTGTTTCATACACCCTGGAAAGTTAATCTAGCAACTTGAATTATCATAGTTGATGATAAACTTTGGTAGCTGCGGTTTGAGTCAAAACCTTAGAAGCCACGTAAAATAAAAAATTGTATAAACCGATTAGAGGCGTCTAACTTGGTTTTGCAGGATGGTTTGCATGTGATGTGGTATAGCAATGCTCATACTCAATTTGATTATGTATGAGATGGCTATATGATGTAATTACCATGACCTGCGTGTCATGATTCGGCATGATGGCTGGAGCCATATGATTGCACTTTAATGACCTGCGTGTCAACCTTAGGTAATGCACTTATTTTATTAGCTATAAAGATAGCAATATTATCTGGTGCATCGACAAGGTGGTGGCAATCTTCGCAGAGGTGAACACCGATGCGAATGCTGAAGACGAAGAAATACTTGACTTCTCCGTCAGAAGGGGCTATACCATATCATGCTAATTATGAATTGCCTGAGATGTTTATCCCGCTTGATGCACCCTTCTTAATTGCACGGTAGTCGCTTTTTATTAGGGTGATCTCTCACTTAGAATATCAAGTAGTTAGTGTTCTCCCAAGCGTAGCACCGTCACGGCACCTATCTCTTCGGGGTATCACATGGTTACATGGGTACGAACGATTAGATAAGTGTGGGGCGGGTGAGTTGAGACCTCGCAGCGAGATCACTTGGTTGTCTTGACGTTCAGGCATGAAAGTCATGAGCTCGGAACACACGCATCGAAAGATGAACAAGATTCACATAGAGATATGATTGGCAAGTTGGCCTACCAATTCAAATTCTCGTCACTTGAGATGGTTACATCCTTGACGCTGAATTGAAAGTTGGGTCTTGCATCACTCACAATCAATTATGAGAGATATTGATTTGAGTGGGAGTGCACCTTGGAATAAAATTATTTATTCACTGGTGCCAAAAATCATTATGAACAAAGTCTAAATGAACTTGTGTTTTCCGTTGTAGATCAAATGGCTCGCAACACCGCATTCAACTTAGGCCCTATGTTAGAGAAAGAGAAGTTAGTTGCGAATGGAAACAACTATGCAGACTGGGTCTGTACCCTGAGGATTGTCCTTCGGGGTGCTAAGAAAGTGTATGTGCTTGACGGACCTCTTCCCCCTAAACCGGCGGCAACAGCCGTGGCAGACATACAAAATGTCTGGGCCACTAAGGATGATGATTACAACTTAGTGCAGTGCCTCATGCTATCTTGCATGAATTCACAGCTTCAAAAACGTTTTGAATTCCATAAATCCTTCGATATGATCAAGGATCTGGATGCTCTTTACAAGTTTAATGCACGGTCTGAACATTTTGAAATCATGAAAATGATGGCGGAGACCAAGATTGCTGAGGGCAGTTCAGTTGGCGAGCACGTAGTCAATATGATTGGCTACGCTGAAAGGCTTAAAATCCTGGAATTCCCACTTCCAGAAGAGCATGTTATGGACTTGTTGCTAGGTTGACTCCCCCCATCTTATAGCAGTTTTATCATGAAGTACAACATGAATGGGATGGACAAAACAGCAAATGAGGTGCTTGCCATGCTGAAAACTGCTGAAGGAGGACTGCAGAAAAATCGCAAGCAAGTGTTGCTTGTGAATAAAACTGCCAGTTTCAAAAAGAAAGGCAAGCCAAAGAATGGCAAGGGCGCCGGTAAGACCGGCTTCCAACGCAAATCTAAGGGCGGAGCCAAGAATAAAACTGAGTGCTTCTACTGCAAGGGCACAGGACACTCGAAGAGAAACTGCAAGAAGTATCTGGAAGATAAGAAGTCCGGGAAAACCGGAAAAGGTATAATTGTTATACAAGTTAATGTCATTGACGTTTTACTTTCTAGCGAAAATTCTGAGTCTTGGGTATTTGATACCGAATCAGTTGCTCACATTTACAACTCGATACAGGGGCTTCAGAAGGTGCGCAAGCTGGCAAAGAATGAAGTCATGATGCGTGTCGGGAACGGCGCTGGGATAGCCGCTCAAGCCGTCGGCATTATGCCTCTACGTCTCCCATCATGATTTTTTTTGGAACTTAGTAACTGTTATTTTGTTCCTTTATTGTGTAGAAACATTATCTCTAGATCATGTTTAGTACACGATGGGTACTCCTACAAGTCTGAGAACAATGGTTGTTCACTTTATTGGAAGGATATGTTTTATGGATTTTCACCCATTGTTGGGGGCCTTTTCATACTAAATCTTGATTGTGGAAATGATGTCTTTAACGTGAATGCTAAACGCCTTAAGAAGGATGATACGACCACCAGTTACTTGTGGCACTGTCGGCTTGTCCACATCGGAAATAAACGCATGCAAAGACTCCATAAAGATGGAGTTTTACCGTCCCTTGATTTTGAATCATTTGACACATGTGAAGCTTGCTTGATGGAAAAAATGACCAAGACGCCGTTCACGGGTCATCCTGAACGGGCGGGTGAATTATTGGAAATAATACATAGTGATGTATGTGGTCCAATGAACACGGACGCACGGGGTGGGTATTTTTACTTTGTGACTTTTACTGATGATTTAAGTCGGTATGGCTATATCTACTTGATGAAGCATAAGTCGGAAACCTTTGAAAAGTTCAAAGATTTTCAGAATGAGGTAGAAAATCATCGTGACAAAAAGATTAAGTTTCTGCGGTCTGATCGCGGAGGCGAATATCTTAGTCATGAGTTTGGACAACATCCGAGTGACCGTGGAATCGTTTCACAGCTTATGCCTCCCGGAACTCCACAGCGAAACGGAGTGTCGAAACGACGTAACCAAACCCTGTTAGACATGGTAAGGTCGATGATGTCTCTTACAGATCTACCGATATCTTTTTGGGGTCACGCACTACTCACTGCCGCTTATACATTAAACAGAGCGCCGTCTAAGTCTGTTGAGACGACACCACATGAGATGTGGTGTGGGAAGATACCTAGTGTGTCGCATCTCAAGGTTTGGGGTTGTGAGGCATACGTAAAACGTTTACAGCCAACCAAACTAGAACCTAGATCAGACAAATGTTACTTTGTAGGTTATCCAAATAACACCATTGGATATTCCTTCTACCACCAGTCCGAAGGCAAAATGTTTGTCGCAAAGGTTGCACACTTTCTCGAGAAAGAATTTCTCGCTAAAGAATTGAGTGGGAGGACAGTACAACTTAATGAGATTAGTGAATCTTTGGCAACCGTTGATATGGCTAAGGAACCAGAAGTAATTACGCAAATTATCCCTACAACCGACCCGGAAGTTGTCTCATGTCATGCGGAAATTTCACACAATGTTGTTACTGAACCGCGCAGATCAGGTAGGGCTATCCAGCCACCTGAGTGGTTTCATAACGAAATCTTCATTCTTGAAGACAATGAACCTGCGCACTACAAGGAAACGATGGCGGGGCCTAGCTCAAGGGAATGGCACAAGGCCATGAGATCCGAAATGGAATCCATGTACGAAAACCAAGTTTGGAACTTGGAAGAACTTCCAGATGGCGTAAAACCCATTGGTTGTAAATGTATTTTCAAAAGATATACGGACGCGGATGGTAACATTACTATCCACAAAGCTAGACTTGTCGCGAAAGGGTTCACGCAAGTTCCAGGAGTGGACTACGACGAGACTTTCTCGCCCGTAGCTATGCTTAGGTCTGTTCGGATATAACTAGCAATTGGTGCTTATTTTGATTATGAAATTTGGCAGATGGATGTCAAAACGGCTTTCCTAAATGGAAACCTTGAACAGGATGTATACATGATACAACCAGATGGTTTTAGCGATCCTAAGAATGCTAGAAAGGTATGTAAGCTTCAGAAAGCCATTTATGGTCTGAAGCAAATATCAAGGAGCTGGAACATTCGTTTTGATGAAGTGGTCAAAGAGTTTGGCTTCATCAGGAACGATGAAGAATCTTGTGTTTACAAGAAGTTTAGTGGGAGCGCAAAAGCATTTCTAATCTTGTATGTGGATGACATATTGTTGATTGGAAATGATCTGAATTTTGTTAGCGAAACAAAAGACTCATTGAAAAGGAGTTTTTCAATCAAAGACTTAGGTGAAGCGGCATATGTATTGGGCATCAGGATCTATAGAGATAGATCAAGACGCCTAATAGCGCTTAGCCAAAGCACATACATTGACAAGGTGTTGAAAAGGTTCAACATGGAGAACTCCAAGAAAGGCCTACTCCCCATGTCACCTGGCACAGTGCTTTGCAACAATCAGAGTCCTCGGACCCTCGATGAGCGAGTACAAATGAATGATATTCCATATGCTTCGGCAGTTGGTTCTATTATGTATGCCATGCTATGTACAAGACCGGATGTTTCCTATGCGCTAAGTGTTAGCAGCCGGTAACAAGGTGATCCAGGATTGGAACACTGGGCCGCAGTCAAGGGTATTCTTAAGTACCTCAGAAGGACCAAGGATTTACTCCTTGTGTACGGAGGTGATGAAGAGCTCATTGTAAGTTGTTACACTGATGCAGGCTTCATGACTGACCCAGATGACTTCAAATCTCAATCTGGCTATGTTTTCATATTGAACGGCGGCGCAGTTGATTGGAAAAATTCCAAACAAAAGACTGTGGCGGATTCTACGACGGAGGCGGAATATGTTGCTGCTTCTGAAGCCTCCAAGCAAGCTGTCGGTATCAAGCAATTTCTTGAAGACCTTGGTGTGGTTCCAAGTGCTCTGGACCCGATGGAGATCTATTGTGATAATAGTGGCGCCGTGGCCCAGGCAAGGGAGCCATGTTCACACCATAAGACAATACATATTCAACGCAAATATAAACTCATTCGACATCATGTCGAAGAAGGTTTAGTGAAAGTACACAAAGTTCACACGGATCTGAATGTGTCAGACCCGACGACAAAGCCTCTACCACGAGCAAAGCATGAGCAACACCGGATAGCCATTGGTGTTAGGGAAGCCATGTAACTGGATTATGACTCTAGTGCAAGTGGGAGTCTATAGGAGATATGCCCTAGAGGCAGTAATAACAGTTCTTTTGTATCTCCAAAGTTTGTATTGAATGTTTATGTTCCATGCTATAACTGCAATGATTCTCGAGTCTACAAATTAAGTGAGGCTTGGAGGGAAACTCATGTGCACATGTGGTATAATAAACGGTGAATTGTATTCCTAGTCTTGCATCTAAGACTGGCTCAAGTGTTGCATGATGGTCCTGTTTTCCTGATCATGGGCATGGCTATGCCGGCAATTTTGAGGACGCGATGTTGGTAGAACACTCATGTTGAATCGATCTGAATTGATGTTATGCTATGAGATACATTCGTCACAAGTTAATGGTTAATAACACAGAGATGGTTAACGTTTTCATAATTCCTTAGACCATGAGAGTATCGAGTTTCTTCATGCTTGCTTCATGAACTTTGGGGTTTGTTAAACGTCATCTGTAAATGGGTGGCTATTACGGCGGCTTACGGGTTCATGGAAAAGTATGTCAAGTAACTTGATAGCTCAATATTGGGATTTGCTCCTCCGACAATGGAGAGATATCTTTGGGCCCTCTCGGTGTTACGATATCCATCATCGTCTGGCCAGACACTTTGTGATTTGATCACGGGGATGCCGAAACACGGGAACAAGAAAAGAGAACAATACCGGCAACGAGGTAACTGGCATAGTGGACAAGTTGTTGATCCACGAGGATGCCTACATGTCTCACCTCGGGTAATTGTAAACATATCGCGAAGCAACAGGAATAGCTCACGGCGACTAGAGGTTCACTCGAATATTCATTCGTGTGGGTATAGGGGTCAATATGGGTGTCCATGGCTCCGATGTTGATCATTGATCGGAAGGGGTTCCGGGTCATCTCTATGCTTCACCGAACCTATAGGGTCACACGCTTAAGGGTCATCTATCTGTTGAATACTAGACAAGGAGTCTGAGAGAAAATCACCGAAAAGTTGCGGACACCGGAAAAGTTTCGGACAGAGGAAAAGTTCCACAGACAGGTCACCGGAACAGTTTCAGTGAAACTGAAAAGTTGTTTCAGGGGATACCAAAAAGTCAAATTGGTTTCAGCACATGCCTGATAATTCTTGAATGGTGCCAGAATCGTTCTGGAAACTTTCTGGAATTTTCCGGGATGAAAACCGGAAATGTTCCGGAGCTGCCGGAACCACTTCAGATGCTTTTCGCAGATGAAAATCACTATTCCGGAATTGTTCCGGATCGCATTAAAAATTATTTTAGTGGGGCACTAGAATTGTTTTAAGCCCACATAAATATTTTCAGTTCGAGCGGACGCTGAAAAATGTCGCCGTGAATAGTGAAAGTGCTTTTTGAACTACTTTATGGAAAGCCACCTTTTGGGGCTTTGCTCCAAAAGATCTTGGGGATGACATGGATGGATTGGAGCCATTTTTGGGGCCCCACATGAGGGTGTGGCCGGCCACATGGTGGACTCCTTCATGGAGTCCCTCTTGTTCCTTGGTTTCACTTTTATGCCCTTGTGGAAGGACTTCATTCATGTGCATTTTGGGTTTTATTGTAAAACCACCCTACCCCTTGGTTTTCCTATAAATAGGAGGTGAGTGGGCTGCCATTTGATCATCCTTGTGCTCTCATACACATGCTTTGCTTTGCAAGCTCTCTCTCTCCCTCCCACGAAAAGAGTCTTTCGTAGAGCCGAAAGGCTCTCTAGGTTCCAGCAGGAACTAGTTCTGGACGGCGAAGCCCTAGCGGATAGATGACACCGTATGTGTGCAACCCCGTAGAGAGGTCGTAGTTTCGATCTTTTGCCCGAGGGTCTGTTCGTGTGTCCTCCCGTAGGGCTGTCCGAGTCTTTGTTCGAGTTTCGAGGGTCCTCCCGAAGGGCTGTCCGCGACATCGTCCGGGGGACTGTCCGGCCGCCTCCCGAAGGGCTGTCCGACGAGGGAGTACATCCTCGCGGTTGGGAGGTTGTAAAATCCTAGCTGCAGGGATCTGCACCAACGATCTCCACCGACTCTTCTTCCGCTGCGCTTTGAGTCGGTACGGATCAGATCAAACCTTGTATGCAGTCTCCATAGTGGTCGTGGGCGTGCTCGCTATACCAGAAATTTTTGTTTTCTATCGCATTCCACAACATTTATAGGCTTTACTCTCCTATTCTCGCTCGACAGTCAGTACTGTACTGATGACCTAATTTGTGGCCGCAATGTATAGGAGCAAGGGCTCTTTGCTGGCAGGAGCGGCAAGCACCAGCTGGGTGGAGAGCAGGGCTTTGAGCTCAAAAAACGCTGCTTCGGCTTCGGGAGTCCAGTCGAACATGTCGGATTTCTTCATCAACTGATATAAGGGCAGAGCCTTCTCACCAAGACTTGAAATGAATCGACTCTATGCTGCCAAGCAACCTGTGAGCTTCTGAATGTCGTGCACTCGCATGGGAGTCTTGATACGGGTGATCGCGCTGATCTTCTCAGGGTTGACATCAATTCCTCGCTCGGAAACGAGAAAACCGAGCAACATGCCACCAGGGAAACCGAAAGTACATTTGCATGGATTCAGCTTTATGTCGAATCGCCTCAGATTGGCGAATGTCGCGGCCAAGTTAGCCAACAGGTCGGTACCTTTGCGGGACTTGACCACTATATCGTCCATGTACGCCTCGACATTCCAAGGGATCTGGTCGAGTAAACATTTCTGAATCATGCGCATAAAAGTAGCGCCCGCATTCTTGAGACCAAAAGGCATGGTGATGTAACAAAAACACCCGAATGGGGAGATGAAGGTTGTCTTTATTTCGTCCGGGCCATACAGACGGATCTGATGGTACCCAGAATAAGCATCCAAAAACGATAAACACTCACACCCCGCTGTCGAGTCAACAATTTGATCTATGCGGGGAGCGGAAAATGGTCTTTCGGGCACACCTTGTTGAGATGTTTGAAGTCAATGCACATGCGTAACGACTTCTCTTTCTTTGGCATCATCACAACATTCGAGAGCCACTCGGAGTGGTAAATCTTCCGAATGAACTTGGCTTGCAAGAGACGGGCCACTTCTTCTCCGATTGCCTTGCACTTCTCCGCTGCTGAGCGACGCAAATGCTCGCTGACGGGTTTGGCTTTCGGATCCACTTGTAGACGGTGCTCAGCCAGCTCCCTGGGAAACTCTGGCATGTCAGCAGGCTTCCATGCAAAGATATCCCAGTTCTCACGGAGGAACTGGATGAGCTCGGCTTCTTATTTACTGTCGAGTTTTGTTGAGATATTCTTTGGGGCAGCAGTTGGATCTGTCGGGTGGATGTGTACCTTCTTCACCTCCCCTGCCAACTGAAATGCCGACTCGGAAGTCGGCTTCTTTGCACGTAGGAAATCGGCAGGGTCGGCGGTCTTCTTGTACTCCTCCAGCTCAACCATGGCCATCTGGTGATCGGCGATCTTGGAGCCTTGCTGGAGGCACTCTTCGGCTCGCTGTCGATTGCCAGTGACCGTGATCACGCCCTTAGGGCCTGGCATTTTCATCCTGAGATACAGATAACATCGTCGGGGCATGAAACGTGCATACGCGGGTCGACCCAGAATGGCGTGGTAGGCACTCTTGAAATCCACGACTTCAAATGTCAACTTTTCTTTTCGGAAATTTTTGTCATTCCCGAATGTCACATCCAATGCTATCTAGCCGAGTGACTTGGCCTTCTTTCCTGGGATGACCCTGTGAAACTGCATGCTGCTCTCACTTAGACGAGACATCGGAATGCCCATCCCTTTCAGGGTATCCGCATAGAGAATGTTCAAACCGCTGCTGCCGTCCATGAGGACCTTTCTAAGTCGAGTGCCCCCCCACCAGATCAACTACCAGAGCCTGTCGACCGGGAGTGGCCACATGAGTAGGATGGTCTGTCTGGTCAAATGTGATGGCATATTGGGACCATTTGAGGTAGGTGGGGGTGTCCGGCATAGCCATATTGATTTCTCCGTTGATGACCTTCAGACGGCTGTTGCTCTCGACATCAGCAAAGATCACCAATGTAGTAGTGACATCCGGGAATGTTTCCTTATCCTCATGGTCATCTCCCTTCTCACGCGATTTATCACTCGGCAGGTCTCCCTTGAATTGCTGGATAAGGGTCCGACACTGTCGAGTGGTGTGCTTGGGCAAAATCAGATTGCCTTCTGCATCTTTCCTCGTGTGTACTACACACGGCTGATCCATGATATCAGTTCCTGACTGATTTTTCCCTTTCCTGGGGCGTACTATGCTTTAGCTTTGCCCTTGTTCTCCGACTGAGTCATCAGTGCTGCCGCTTCTGCCTGACCCGGATCTTTAGCCTTTCGCTTTTGTTTCCGATTGTTGTTGCCGCCAGCCTCATTGAGGACTACCTTTCCTTTGCCGCTACGTAGGCGGTCTTCGTCCTCGCCATTGGCATACCGAGTGGTGATTTTCATCATCTTGTCGAGTGAAATATCACCCGTCCGCCCAAACTTCAGATATAGCTCTCTGTATCTCACACCGGCCTTGAAAGCACAAACAACCTGGTGTTCCGACACATTCTCCACTGTATGATGCAGTGTGGACTTGTAAGTCAACCAGACCTACCGGACGCTTGCAGGTGCCCTCAAAAGTTCGGACAAACACTCGAGCAAGATCCTCCCAACAATGTATGCTGGAGGGAGCCAAACGATTCAGCAAAGCTCGAGCTGAACCATCTAACATAAGGGGTAGGTGCTTCATTGCAACATTATCATGTCCGCCACCAATTTTCATAGCCACTCGGTAATCATCTAACCAAGTCTCTCGCTTTGTTTCGCCAGAAAACTTCCCGATTCCCGCCGCCATTCTGAAGTTGGGGGGATCTCTGCAGAATGTATTGGCTCTGCTGCAACACTCGGGGCCAGACACCACGGCTGAGCTTCCACTCGAAACATCTCTGTCGTGTCCTTCTCTGTAGGCTCTACCCTTGTCAATCTGCTTCTGAACAAGGTAGGCGCGGGCGTCAAAGCCCGCATCCCGCTCATCACCGAAGGAGCGCATGTCATCCTAGCACCGGGGCGCGTACGGACCACTCCGCGAAGGAGTGGGCACTCGACGGTGGTCTTCGCAGTGAAACTAATCTCTGTCTTGCCCTTCACGAAAACCGCCGCCCCGACGGCGCAAGGGCGATCCATGGTTGTGTGCCGACTGAACGGTCTCTGCCCTGGGTGAATTGCTGTGTATCCTGTTGCAGGACTGAGAAACTACTGAATTCTGACGCTGCGCTTCATCTAATAGTGCTCTGATTTGCATCAACCCTCTTCCAGCCTTTGACCAGGACGGCTGAATGGAATCAGCTATCCTAGCAGCAGAAACAACAATTAGCATAGGAGTTTGATATACCTCAACGTCATCGTGAGATCCAGTCGGAAACAGCTGTCGCTGACGTCGACTGGGCGTGGCGGGCGCTGGCGAGCGCGCTCGTCAAGCTCTACCTGGAGTTCTTCTAGACGAATGTGTGCGGCCTCCAAAGCTTGGGTCTCGGCAGTCGCGCCGATGATGGGAGTATGAAGAACCTCATCATCGCGACGTGGCTGCTCTTTCGACGGACCTCTAGCCTCGCGCCCGCCACGGCCAAAGCCAGTCAATGAACTCTAATGAGAGCCCGGCATCAAGACCTCCGCTACGGGATCGCAGCTTTCGCACTCGGAAGGCACGTCGGACGGATCGGAATCCGACTCGAACACGCCGTGAAGGGACTTGGCGGGCTCGAGTGCTATAATCTGTGGAGAAGTTTGAAGTGCCACTGCGTGTTTGACCCAGCGCTGAAGTCGTGAGCGGCCGGACTGCTTGCGACCGCGAACAGTGAGGGGAGCCGACGCGTAGGGAGTCGAAGGCTGACGCAGCAACACGCCGTAGGAACTCGCACGGAAGTGCACGGCCCCGCGGACCGGGAGCGCCTCGACATCTAGAGGCGCTTCCTGGAGCCATGCCGAATCGTCGGCGATGAAGGTGAGCGCTCCGAAATGGATCTCGTGACCCAGAGCAAAAACATCACCGGAAGACATGTCGGAGGATGAAAAACGCAACCTCACCGGAAGTCGCTTAGATGCCTGCTCCATGGTGGGCACTAACTGTCATGGGAACGAGCCTGACAGTAGATGGTAGGGGTACGAAGGGAGAGGGTAGAGTCCTAGCTACGGCGAGGGTGTACACATAGATGCATGAGTTCAGGCCCCTCTCGTGGAGGTAACAACCCTACGTCTCAGTGCTCGGGAGCTTATGTCATGTGGAATATAGAGATTACAATGGTTGCGAACCCTTGTGCAGGAGGGGAGGGGCGGCTTATATAGAGGTTGCTTCCCCTCATAATTACCCCGCATCTAAGGGTCCGATCGTGGGGTTAAAGCCTACCGTTACTGGTAACGTACGTAATAAAAGCTACTAATGACCATTGAACCAACGTCTACCCGTTGGGCTCTTGATGATGGCTCCTGGTCTTCTGGCATCGAGTGAAAGCGAGGTCTTCTGAGTGACACGCGACTGTCGAGTGAGAGAAGGAGTCTCCGAGTGGATATTTGTCGAGTGGATTTGAACGTCTCGAGGAATCCACTCGGAAGTTCATGCTTGATCTTCAAGTCCTCCCATGTAGTGTCCTTAGGTAGGGTATGTGGGCCTTGCCTAGGACCCTACCCTAGGTACATATCCTCGTCAGGGGCCTCGTAAGGGATAGAGGCGCATCTTGTCATTCGCAAGTATAACATCATTACGTCACACATTACAGAAGAGATGAGTATATGAGTTGGCTTACACTCGCCACATACTAAATTACAATTCCACACCGAGTTCAAACATCAAGATGAAGACAGGGTCTGCCTACAAACGAAATCAAACGATGAAACATATGCAAATGATACTATCTCGCTATCCCAAAGATCACGACCATGGTCCTCTACTCATCCGGATAAGTCACGTACATCCTGCCTCTTTCCTCGTCATACTCCCACTGGAGCTGGGTCAGATCATCCTACACGTACTCATCTGTACCTGTACCTGGAGTGTTGTAGTAAACTGTGAGCCACAAGGACTCAACAATCAAATGCCCGGGTACTGAGACTATTCGAGCTTAAAGGTTGGGATGTGGTATGTGTTCAGTTGCAGCAGCACTAAGCATTTATGGTGTCTAAACTTACGTAGCATGAACATAAATATGAGTGGCCTTCAATGAGCGATCGAATCTAGTATGACCTCTAAGAGATCCTGAAAACCTACTTACGTCAATCATAACCCACCATGTTCTCTCTCGGATCATGTTCACGAGCAGAGACGATCACGGTTACTCACACAGTTGGTGTATTTCATTAGAGTTTACTTCAAGTTAACTATAACCGGGTGTTAAACAAATATCCAAGTTGCCACATAACCGCGGGCACGGCTTTCCGAAAGATTTGACCCTGTAGGGGTGCTCCAACTAGTCCATCACAAATTAACCACACTCCGCGGGAATAGCCTCGACCACGTATCTTGTGATCATCCTAGGAAACTCCAAAGGAATTCCAACACCTTGAGATAGCCCAAAGATAGTCAGAGCCCTCACGCAAGACACTTGATAAAGGTAAAACAAATCCAGCAAGACCACCCGACGTGTCGACGAACCCGATAAGAGACACGTATCTCGTTTTTAGGACATGACGGATAAGCGAAGCGTACGGTGTCCTGATATAAATCTCCCGAGTTGCCTCGGGTTGGCCCCGCATGGTGCTCTAGTTTGGACCAACACTCATGAGGAGCACTGGCCCAGGGGTTGATTAATTATCCACGGGGTTGCAAAGCCCTATGCAAATTTTATTAAGTTATTAAGCAAATGTAGTAACAAAGTTGGGTCTTGCCAGACAAGTTTTAATCTTAACCGAATAAACAAGGGGGTCCCCATAACAACCCCGAGCATGTTAGGAGCGCAAAGTATGGAAACATAACACCAGTAACAAGAAACTATGGCAAAACAAAAGGCCAAGCCTTCCACCAATACCAAGATATATATGTGCATTAAATTAAATAACAGATAATATTGTGATATGCCAAATCCATGCTATCACATGGAACAACATGTACCTGCAACTAAGAACGCTATAAGAGGGGCTGAGCAGAGGTAACTTAGCCAATCAAAGGTTTGCTAGGATGTGGAGGGTTAGTGGATATAATGGCAATTAGGAGGCTGACATTCAAGTGGTAGGTAGCGCAATTGTAACAATAAGAGCGAGACACTAGCAAGCGAAAATAGTATCGGGATCCGGGTACGATCATCTTGCCTGTTGGTTCTTCAATGGAACAAGTAGCGGGATCCTCGTAGTTGTACTCGCCTGGCTCTTTGTACTTAGGTTCAACATTTGCGTCTACCCAAAAGAAACAGCAAGAAAAAAACCATGGTGCAATGCACAAGCTAGAATGATGCATGTTTATTTGAAGAGTTTTAGCATGGCAATCCTAACTAGTCTTGTTTCACATGCAAATAATTGGTTATTAATGAATCTGCACAGAACCTTAAGTTAAGTTATTTATACATGCATGAATATGGCAAATATGGATGCATCACGCAAAAACGATAAAAATGCATATGAAGAACGTAAGAAACAGAGCTACGGTTCTCACGATACGCTCACGACAAGATACGAAGGCAAAACACAAGACAAGAAGGATCTGGGCTATTCTTTGGCATTCCAAGGTAGCCACTGGTTAGGCAATGAAAAACTAACCACAATAGAGCCAAATATCAAGCCATTCCATGGACTATAGCTCCCACAAGTCACATATCAATAAAACAAACAATCTGCCACAAAACAGCAACATAGCAACTTAAACAGCCAACAACTTGAGCTACAAGAATCCTACAACCACAAACAAGGCATTGATAAAAACTAGATAACATGCTTATCAAGTTATCCAACTACACAATCTGGAAAGGAGGCACACATCAATAAGCATGAAGCTCACAAGTTGGCATGATGAAACAGAAATCTGGGACTTAGTGAAAATAACACTTTTCTGGAATCTGAGTTAATCTGGTGGCATGTTGAAAGCAGAAACTAATGGTGCTAGAGACCACCTCTTGGCATGAAAATTAACAGGATGCTAGAAGACAACATATACTTCAAAACACTAGCACTGAGCTTGAGCTAATTCACAACATATCCCAAGATAGCAACCACTCTTCATGGCACAAACATAACAGCAGATTCTCAGACTTCAAAATATTTAGCATGGTGAAAACAGTAACATTTAGTTGGCTACTTTGCAGCAAGTTTCCCACTTATTTGGGTGATTCTCATGTCAAACAAAAATACCATGGCATAATAGACATAAAACACTAACACTTTCATGTTGGCACATCTCCCAAAGCAAGCATGGATTAAATCATGCATAAATGACAAAGTAGCATCACAGCAGAAAATGACAGTTTTATAAACTTGCTCAAAAGTGGAATCTAATAGCACCAATGGATTCCTTGGGTCTTTCTACCCCATAATCATGTATCATACTCATATATTTATGTGAAGCAACTTGACAAGAACTACATAGCAAAATACACAACCTCTCTTATAAGTGAAAACATACCCAAAATGCTCATGATCATATATGGACCTATCCAGATTTGGAAATGTTTCTATAACAGGAAAAGAGCTAAAACACACTACAAAACAACATGACACACATCAACATACATAGGGTATAACAAGTGGGGCATGGCCCACTTGTCACCACACACCACACACCACAAACCTACACACCACTACCTCACCTACCCACACACATGGCAAATATGCACCAATGCATATTGCACATACCCTCATGAAAACACACACACACCCATGTGTGTGGGTGTTCATCACACACACACATATGCACACATATATGCACAAAGTGCATATATGCACATATACATGCATGTGACACCACACTCACACACATACATATATTCAAGCCACACACTCACATGCACTACACATACACATGTATTTCTAAACAGAAAAGGAAAAAACATCCATCATGTATGTATACATATACATACACACAACACATACACACAGACAAAAGAAAGAAAACAACAGAAAAACAAAGGAAGAAAAAGAACAAAAAAAGGAGGAGTGTGGGGTCGAACCCCAAACCTCACGGTCTCTCCCTCCCCAGCGCTACCAGTGCGCTAAGGCTATGGGTCTTCACAGAGGAGTGGGACGAGCCCACAAATACACACCACTATGCCACTAACTGTCGAAGCTGAAGAAAACAACACTTCGGCGACAGCAAACGCAACGGCGACTCCGGCGGCTACAGAGCATCTCCGGCGGCGCAAACTACACGCGGGGCGAGCAGGAACCTACAGGATCCAGTCCCCTGCTCGTCTCGCGACGAGGAGGACGGAGGCGACGTCCCCAAGGCCGCGCCTTGCTACCGGCGGCGACGAATACTACGGCGGTGAGCTCTACGCAACTAGCACGGCTACACGGGGAGGAAGGGGCTGCGACGTCGGCCTGCTCATTGAGGGGATGGTCAGAGACGCAGGGATGCACGATGACGGCTCGGCGCAGGCTGAAGAAGCACAGCGCCTCGCACACTTGCCAATGGGAGGCGACGATGAGGCGACGCCATGGAGGAGCTAGGACCTCCCTAGCACCGGTAATGGAGCACCGGCGGCACCAGGAACCACCTCACCATCCTGGCGGAGGGCGAAGAGGCCACCGGAGACGACGACGTCGACGGCGACTATAGCTGGCTCTGCCTTACCTTCTCTGAACTCTCCCCTCACTCTAAATGGCACCGCGAAAGGAAGGGGAAGGAGGGGAGATGGCGACGGTGTGAGGAGAAGAGGGAACCCTAGAGGAGGGCACGCATGCCGAAGGGAGGCTAAAAAGGCCCGGGCACTAACGGCGAGGCGACGACAACGACTCACGGCGGCGCACTCTCGCTCTCTCTCTCTGCATCTCTGAACTGACGGAAAACACTGACGGGGCAGGTGGCCGCTTGGTCACCTGGGCTGGGCCGCATAGGGAGGAGCCGACCCAGTACTTTCTCAGACAAATAAACAGGGGTTTTTCCTTTTTTAAAAATAACAACAACACAAGAAAAAAAACCAGAGTGAAATAAAAGGATTTTTTGCAGAACAAAAATACTTTGGCATTGAAAGTAAAATGCACTATTTACTAGAAATATCAAGATGATTTTTGGGACAAGTAATTTAAATACCTTTTAATATAGCCAGCCCCCTGTCATTTAAATACCCCAAATACTTAAGCTCAAAAACAACATAAGAACCACACACACAATCTTAAAACATTATAGGCTACCTCTTGAACATTTTAAAACAATTTAAATAGCAAGTAGAATCTATTAATAAAATGACAAGGGAATAAAGGGGTATTTGGTTGGGTTTTGTTGAAATAAAAAGAGAGGGGAAGAAGAAGGAGTGTTGCACCACATACACTCAAACCTCATCACACAATCACAAGGACACACCCAACCACAACAAGGTCACATCACAAACAAGGCATGGCATGATGAATGGTATGATGCATGATGCATGAATGCATGAACAAGACATGGCATAACAAGGTTCAACTCATATCATTAATCTCATGACAACAAGGTTCATAGAAGATACATGCTATAAAAGGTAGGGACATCACTTGGGCTGTCACAGTTAGGCTAGTCCTCTGTGGACGTAGGCCATCATGGTATAGTCAAGGTTGCTTATTCGTGGAACCCTCCATGGGTAGAGCACTCCATGGACTCTCGCGACCGTTACCCTCCGTGGGTTGAAGACTCCATAAACGTGGATGTACGATAGCACCACCTATCGAAACCACGGGAAAGATCTTCTATCCCTCATGTGTTTTATCTCTCTATCTTTGCTCCTTACTTCCATGTGCAACGTATTTACTTTTAGTTGCTATACTTGATGACTTGCATGTGTATGGTGTTCTAGATTTGCTATGTATGCTAAAAACTGCCAACAGTTGATTTATGCTTGAGGTAGTTTTAAATTTCTGCAAATAGTCTATTCACCCCCTCTAGTTATACACTTCTAGTGATCCCACAATTGGTATGAGAGCATTGGTTTCCATTTCTTTGGTTTCAACACTGTGGAGGAAGATGGATGTGTCTAGTGTGGAGAGTTTGTATTGTAGAGTGCCCATTCTTGATGGTGAGTACTATAGTCGATAGAAGAATGCCATGATTGATATATTTGATAAATTCCATTTGAGAGGATATATTGAAATTCCCTATGTGTTCCCCATTGATGAATTGCATCCCACACACGAAGAGGAAATTAACATGCTTGGTAACCTAAGAACTATCAATCTTGTTGTTAGAGGTTTACCAAGATTCGTCCTTTCTCAATTAAAGAACTTTGCATGTGCTTATACTTTGTGGACTGATTTGGAGAAACGATATCCAAATCTTTCATTAGGTAATCTTGATGAAATTCTTCATAAAACTACTGCTTTTCACAAAATGAAGCCTAGTGATCGAAACTTTGATAAGTGCCTATTTGAGCTTCATGATATTATGCATGCTAAAGGAGATGTCACAACTACGAACAATATTATTATTGAAGCCATTCGCATTCATAAACTTGAACATTATCATGGTTATGATTCTAATGAGTCTATTGGTTTCTATGACGAGGAGATTCCGCCAAATGATTACAATGAAGAACATGGCTACTATGATGAAGATGTGTTGTTCGACATTGAGCATGAAAAGATCATGAGTAATTTAAGTCTAATGGTGAACTTCAAGGATTACATGTCCGGCAAAAAAGAGTGGATTCTCGATAGTGGATGCACGGATTATATGACTGGTGATAAAGACATGTTCCAAGAGATCACGCCTAATCAAGGTCCTCGGAGGTACGTGACCTTTGGAGACAACCCTAAGGGTATGGTACTTGGCCTTGCTAAGGTGGCCATATCTTTCAAAATGTGATGCTTGTTGAATCCCTTGGCTAAAATCTTCTTTCTGTATCTAGATTAGCAGACTTCGGTTTCAATGTGCTATTTACTAAAGTAGATTGCCAAGTGTTTCAATTTGATAATCATAAAATTGTATTTACCGGTATTCGTAGAGGTGATCTATAAATTGTTGATTTCACTAAAAAGGCCCAACCTCGTACTTGTCTCATTGCAAATCATCTAAAGGTTGGCTGTGGCATAGAAGGCTTGGACATGTAGGCATGCGCAATCTAGATAAGCTTATCAAGGGTGATCACATTCTAGGTATTAAGGATGTTATGTTTGACAAAGATAGACTTTGTAGTGCTTGTCAAGCAGGAAAGAAAGTAGGTGGAAGTCATCCGGTCAAGAATATCATGAGTACTAGGAGACCACTCGAGTTACTTCATATGGATCTCTTTGGTCCCAATGCTTACAAGAGTCACGGTGGAAACTCTTATGGTCTAGTTATAGTTGATGATTTTTTCAGATTTACGTGGGTATTCTTTCTTGATGATATGTCGCAGGTACAAAAGATCTTCAAGAACTTCGCTCACAAAGCGCAAAATGAGTTTGAAATGAAGATCAAGAAGGTTCGGAGCGATAACAGATCGGAGTTCAAGAACACCCATGTGGATACCTTTCTTGACGAAGAAGGTGTCTCACATGAGTTCTCAGCTATGTACACACCTTAACAAAATGGAGTTGTTCAGAGGAAGAACTGGATGCTCATTGAGATGGCAAGAATGATGCTTGACGAATACAAGATGCCAAAACACTTTTGGGCAGAAGCCGTGGAAATAGCATGTCATGCCACAAACCGACTTTACTTGCACAAGCTTCTCGGTAAAACGACATACGAGCTTCTCACTGGTATCAAACCCCATGTTGGATACTTCCGGGTATTCGGCTCAAAGTGCTACATTCTTTATAAGCATCATCGTACGAAAGTTGCCCCTTAATCTCATGAAGGATTCCTACTTGGTTATGGATCGAACTCTCACACTTACCGTTTCTACAACAACTTCAATAGAAAAGTTGAAGATACGGTAGATGTGAAGTTTAATGAACCTAATGGTTCGCAAGTCGAACAATTGCCAAATGATGTAGGTGATAAGGACCCTTCGGAAGCTATACAAGACTTGTCTATTGGCAAGATTCATCCCGTGGAGGTGAAGGAAAGTACTTCATCAACTCAACTGGAAGCCCCTACTTCACGTCAAGGTGAACCACAACATGACATGGAGGCATCCACAAGCGGTACTGTTGGGGAACGTCACATGGGAAACAAAAAATTTCCTACGCGCACGCAAACCTATCCATGGTGATGAGCATCTACGAGAGGGAGAGTGGATCTACGTACCCTTGTAGATCGCTAAGCGGGAAGCGTTAAGAAACGCAGTTGGTGTAGTCGTACTTCTTCGCGATCCAAATCGCTGAGCGTCCCGCGATCTAATAACGGACCGTCCCGCGATCTCGTCACGATCCGTCCCGCGATCCAATCACGAACGTCCCGTGGCCTTGATCACGATCCTTCTGATCTAGTACCGAACAGACGGCACCTCCGCGTTCAGCACACATGCAGCTTGATGACGATCTCCACCGTCTTGATCCAGCAAGAGGAGGCGGAGAGGAGGAAGAGTTCACCGGCAGCATGACAACGGTCAGGTGATGGTGGTGGAGTTATTCCTGCAGGGATTCACCTAAGCACCGCAGAAAACCGATCTAGAGGAGAAACTATGCACTAGAGGTTAGGGTTGCACGTGGAAGAAAGAACTTGTGCAAAACCCTTGAAACCCTCTAGTATATATAGGAGGAGAGGAGGAGGAGAGGCAGCCTCGGCCTCCAAGGCTAGCTGGTTCAGCCGGCTAGGAGGGAGGAGTCCTCCTCCTTCTACTCCGAGTACGATTAGGACTCCTTCCTTATATAGCCCCTTTTTGCCTTTTCCACCTTTTTCCTTTTGGTATTTTTCCCTCCTGGCGCCATGGGCCTTTGTGGCTGTTCCACCAGCCCAATAAGGGCTGGTTATTATTCTACCACAGCCCATGGACCCTCTAGGGTCGAAATACCTCTCCCGGAGGCCTCCCGGTACACTACCGGCACTCCCGGTACACTACCGATGAGCCCGAAACTTTTCCAGTGACCAAACTGGGACTTCCTATATATGAATCTTTACCTCCGGACCATTTTGGAGCTTCTCCTGATGTCCGGGATCTCATCCAGGACTCCAAACAACCTTCAGTCACCACCATATATAACTCTACACTACCGAAACGTCACCGAACCTTAAGTGTGCAGACCCTGCGGGTTCGAGAACTATGTAGACATGACCGAGACACCTCTACGGTCAATAACCAATGGCGGGATCTGGATGTCCACATTGGTTCCTACATATTCTACGAAGATCTTTATCGGTCGAACCTCTATGTCAAGGATTCAGTTAATCCCGTATGATGTTCCCTTTGTTCTTCGGTATGTTACTTGCCCGAGATTCGATCGTCGGTATCTCCATGCCTAGTTCAACCTCGTTACTGGCAAGTCTCTTTAATCGTTCCGTAATACAAGATCCCGCAACTAACAGTTAGTCACATTGCTTGCAAGGCTCATTGTGATGTTGTATTACCGAGTGGGCCCCAAGATACCTCTCCGTCACACGGAGTAACAAATCCCAGTCTCGATCCATGCCAACTCAACAGACACCATCGGAGATACCTGTAGAGCACCTTTATAGTCACCCAGTTACGTTGCAACATTTGATACACACAAGGTACTCCTCCGATATCCGTGAGTTGCATGATCTCATGGTCATAGGAACATATACATTGACATGCAGAAAACAGTAGCAATAAACTAACACGATCATACGCTATGTTTGTAGTTTGGGTCTTGTCCATCACATCATTCTCCTAACGATGTGATCCCGTTATCAAAAGACATCACATGTCAATGGCTAGGAAACCCTGACCATCTTTGATCAATGAGCTAGTTCACTAGAGGCATACTAGGGACACAGTGTTGTCTATTTACCCACACATGCAATGAGTTTCCAATCAATACAATTATAGCATGGATAATAAACGATTATCATGAACAAGGAAATATAATAATAAACACTTTATTTATTGCCTCTAGGGCATATTTCCAACAGTCTCCCATGATGAGTTAATGAAAAGGAGGAAGTGCATCATGAAGATCCATTACAACCTCCTTCACCACCTTCTCAAGGGAATGACACCTTCAACAACAATGAAGACGAAGGAGATGATGATGAAGAAGAAGCTCCACCATCCAACAATCGGAAGCTGACCCGAGTTCGAGCATAAGTGACCAAGAACCTTCCCCTAAACCAAATTTTAGTGACATACAAACCGGGAGAATCACTCGCTGTAAAACTCGTCTAGCTAACTTTTGTGAGCATTATTCTTTCATCTCTAGCATTGAACCGTTGAAGGTAGAACAAGCTCTTGAAGATGCGGATTGGGTGAACGCTATGCATGAAGAGCTTCACAACTTCGAGAGGAACAAAGTGTGGACACTCGTGGAGTGGCCCGAGGATGAGAAAAACATCATCGGAACCAAATGGGTGTTTCGAAACAAGCAAGATGAAGACGGTCAAGTCGTACGCAATAAGGCACGTCTCGTAGCCAAGGATATACGCAAGTCGAAGGTATGTTCTACAGTGAGACCTATGCCCCCTTTGCTAGATTAGAAGCTATTCGAATTCTTCTTGCCTATGCTAATCACCATGATATCACGCTTTATCAAATGGACATTAAAAGTGCTTTCTTAAATGGTGAGATTGAAGAAGAGGTCAATGTTAAGCAACCACCTGGTTTTGTAAATCCTAAGAAACCTTACCACGTTTACAAACTTCACAAAGCTTTATATGGACTTAAGCAAGCTCCTCGCACTTGGTATAAATGCCTAATAAAGTTTCTTATTGAAAAAGGATTTGAAATTGGTAAAATTGACGCAACCTTATTCACAAAGAGGGTTAATGGTGAATTATTTGTGTGCCAAATTTATGTTGTTGGTATTATCTTTGGATCTACTAACCAACAATTTAGCGAGAAGTTTGGAAGGTTGATGTCAGAGAAGTATGAGATGTCTATGATGTGTGAGCTGAAATTCCTTCTTTGTTTGCAAATTAAGCAATCAAGAGAAGGAACTTTCATCTCTCAAACTAAGTACACCAAGGACTTAATCAAGAAGTTCAACATGCAGGAGTGCAAAGGTATGAAAACTCCCATGCCCACTAGCGGTCACAATGATCTCACTAAGGAGGGTGAACCGGTTGATCATAAGGTTTATCGATCAATGATTGGTTCATTGCTTTATCTATGTGCATCCCGTCCCGATATTATGCTTAGTGTTTGCATGTGTGCTAGATATGAAGCTGCACCTAAAGAATGTCATCTTAAGTCTGTGAAACGTATTGTGAGATACTTGATTCATACACCAAACTTTGGCATTTGGTATCCCAAGGGATCTTCTTTTAATCGTGTTGGCTACTCTAACTCGGACTATGCCGGTGACAAGGTTGATAGAAAATCCACCTAGGGTACATGTCAATTTCTTGGTAGATCTCTTGTGTCTTGGTCCTCCAAGAAACAAAACTCGGTATCTCTATCCACCACTGAAGTTGAATATATTGTTGTTGGATCATGTTGTGCGCAATAGTTATGGATGACACAAATGCTTAAAGATTATGGAATCTATGTTTAAAAGGTGCCATTACTTTGTGACAATGAGAGTGTGATAATCCCCAAGTGCTAGGAATCATCGTAGAAATTTCCAAAGGTGGAAGTGATAAGTATGGATTGTCGAACCCACAAGGAGCTAAAGGTAAGATCAATATTCTCTCAAGTCCTATTATCCACTTGTAGACTCTATGTACACCGAACGTTTGCTTCCATTTAGAAACGAGAAATAAAACTACGTTGTGGGTATGAAGAGGATAGCCTTGCATGATAACGGAGAACTAAAATATAAATATAGGTTATGTTATCATAATATTACAATATATTACAAATACGGAGTATGGAATAATGATGGGTCGGTGTCCGGAATTATCCTAGGCAATTGTTAACAAGATAGGAAATCATTATTGCAATTTTATATGAGGGAGAGGCATAAGCTAACATACTTTCTCTACTTGGATCACATGCACTTATGGTTGGAACTCTAGCAAGCATCCGCAACTACTAAAGATCATTAAGGTAAAACCCAACCATACCATTAGAGAATCAAGTCCCCTTTATCCCATACGCAACAACCCCTTACTCGGTTTTATGCTTCTGTCACTCAAGCAACCCACTATAAGCGAATCATGAACGTATTGCAACACCCTACAGCGGGAATCCTTCACGTGTGCGCGGAACGAAAGGCACCATAGGACAACACCAAAATAAGAATACAACTCAAACCAATCTAGATCATCAATCAACCCAAAGGACAAAAGTAATCTACTCAAAAAATCATAGGATGGCAACACATCATTGGATCATAATATGTAGCATAAAGCACCATGTTCAAGTAGGTAATTACAGCGGGATGCAGGAGAGTGGACCGCTAAAAGGCGATGAGGATGGTGATGAACAAGGTGATGTTGATGAAGACGATCACCGCGGAGATGGTTCCCCCGATGGAACTTCGGCACCACTGGTAGAGAGGGGGAGAGGATCTCCCCCTTGTGCTTCCACCTCCATAGCCTCCCCCTCTATGAGGAGAGGTTCTCCCTCTGGTCCTTGGCCTCCATGGTGTTGATGGTCCCTCCGGGACGATGAAGATGGCCTCCGGTGATGGTGACCCCCACCGGCAGGGTGCCAGAGAGGGGCAAGATTGGTTTTTCATGGCTCTGGAGGTGTGCCGCGACAGAACTCCCGATCTAGGTTTCTTTTCCGTGGTTTCTGGATTTATAGGAATCTTTGGCATCGATCTCATGTCAAGGGGGGCATGAGGGAGTCACAAGCCTGCTATGCGCGCCCACCCCCCTGGCCGCATCTAGTAGGCTTGTCATCTCCTTGCGGCTCTTCTGGCCCAGATCCAATTCTTTGGGGGTCTCTTTTGGTCCACAAAAATTCATATTAAATTTTCATCCCATTTCGAGAACTTTTATTTTTGCGGAAAAAACGACACCATGGTAGTTCTGTTGAAAACAGCGTCAGTCCAGGTTAGTTCTGATAAAATCATACGAAAATCATATAGAACTATTGTAAACATGGCATGAATACTTCATAAATTATAGATATGTTGGAGACGTATCAGCATCCCCAAGCTTAATTCTTGCTCGTCCTCGAGTAGGTAAATGATAAAAGAAATAATTTATGAAGTGTGAATGCTTGCAAGTGCACAAGTTTGATCAATGATAATTCCAATCACTTTTTCTAGCATCATTATATATCATAAACAGTAGCTCATCTCATAAAACCTCTCATGATGAAGTAACAAGGTATTCACAAGTTAAAGTATAGACCATAAAGTTTCTTGAAAACTAACAACTAAGCCTTCAGTCACCAAACAATTGCAATTCATCCTATTTTGAGGAAGGGTCTATGTAAGGGCTTTGATTTAGCAAATTCCACATACTAAACTATCATATAGTCTTCCATGATTGATAACTCTCAAACATATTTTTAGAGCAAATGGCATCCATCGAACACAAAGGAAGATAGTGGCTTAGAGTTTCGCCTCCCAACTTATTTATCGTATAGATAATTGTCAACAATAATAATTCATGAGAAAATATATTTGGATGGCCATATATGCTTGGATATTTCCCCACCACATGATGCTTGCCAAGAGAAAACGGAGAAATATTGGAAGTGCTGAAGATCACCATGACTCTTGTATAAAGGTAAGTACTAGAAAGTAAAAGATAGGCCCTTCGCAGAGGGAAGCAGAGGTTTTCATGCGCTTTTTGTTTTTGGATGTGAAAACTCTTAAAGCAAAGGAACTTCATGTTGTATTGCCCTTTGTGATAGCAACATTTATTATATAGTTCGTCGCTTTTATTTCTTTACCATCACAAATTTGTACAATGCTTTTTACCTTACAATAAAAGATCTTACATATTTAGGAGCAATTTTTATTGCTTTTTGCACCGATGACAACTTACTTGAAGGATCTTATTCAATCCATGGGTAGGTATAGTGGACTCTCATGGCAAAACTGGTTTAAGGGTGTTTGGATACACAATTAGTATTTCTACTTGGTGCGGAAGTTTTTGCTAGTATGAGGTGGAAGCAAGCACCACATGTTGGAGGATCCAAAACAATATAACTTCTATACAAATATACCCAAGCATAACTCATTACGTTGTCTTCCTTGTCCAACTTCAACTAATTTGCTCAAGCTTGAAAATAATTAATTGGTATTCACAATCATAGAAGATGTCCAAGATAGTATATTTATATGTGAAATCTCTCTTCCTTCAATATTCTTTCATGGATTGTTCAAGTGACAAAATGCAGTGTTTGCTAACTTTCAATAAATCTCACCACCTATACTTATTATGTGTGAAGTCATTACTCCCCATGGGATATGTATATGAAGCATTTTTAATTTCATATTTATGATATTCAATTCATTCAATCATTTACTCATAGGATATAAGTGAAGCACGTGAGTGAATGACAAACTACTCCAAAAAGATATAAGTGAAGATCAATGCATAGTCAAATAGTTAAATAGCCATGTGAGGACTATCTATTATTAAAAATTTCAGAGCCAATGATTTTATTGAACCAGAAAACAAAATTAAAATGGCACTCCATGAATAGCATGCATCATGTGAACGAATAAAAATTTAGGCTCAACATAGGCTAACCGATAATTGTTGATGAAGAGAGGTGGCTTGCGTAGCATACCCAAGCTTAGATACTTGGGAGTTCTTGAAATATTTGCTTGGGGTTCCTAGGGCATCCCCAAGCTTGAGCTTTTGTATCTTGTTCAATCCTCTCATATCCCGGTTTCACCTACTCGCAAAAACTTCATCCACACAAAACTCAAAAAGAAGTCATGAGATAGGTTACTACACGTAAGAACAAATCAACCCTTCATGTACTGCCAAGACAAGTTGCACAATAATTTCCAAACATTAGGTACTGTATACTTTCATTTCCACAATTTATATCTACCAATATAGTCTATAGAAACTATAGGATAAGTAGATAACAAAACTATGACAGCAATCTGTCCAAACAGAATAGTCTGTAGAAATTTATTATAACAGTGTACCTATGTAACTCAAACAATTCTGAAAGTTTAGTACAAGATAATTAATTTATATTAAAAAACTGTGTGAAAATTTCAGAAACGTTCCACATTCCAGTAAAATATGACAATTCAAACACTACAGCAGAAGTTTCTGTATTTACACATCACACATCAAACATGCAATTCAAGCATCCTAAAGGAATTTCTTGGAACTTTTTATTGAAAAACAATATTATAAATAACACCTAACATAGAACAACAAAATAAAATGACACTCAAGCAAAACTCAAGTTATGCGACGAATAAAAATATAGCTCCAAGTAAGATATCTGATAGTTTTGAAGACGAAAGAGGGGATGCCTTCCGGAGCATCCCCAAGCTTAGACACTTGAGTATTCCTTGAATATTATCTTGGTGGTGCCTTGGGAATCCCCAAGATTAGGTTCTTGTCAGTCCTTATTCTCCTCATATCGGTGTCTCACCTAGAACTTGAAAACTTCAATCACACAAAACTTAACTATACTTTGAGAGAAGGGTTAGTGTAATATAGATAGATCATTCACTTAGGTACTGTCAAGAAAAGATTCATAATTATTCCCACATGATACCTACTGTATTCCATCATTCCCACAATTTATATTACTCAATATAAGCTATAGGAACACTTGAAACAAGCAAACTATGCATGCAAAACAGAATTTGTCAAAAACAAAACAGTCTGTAAAGGTCTGAATTATCACCATACTTACCAGACTCGAAAAATTCTGGAAAATTATTAAATATCACATAATTTGCATAGAAATGTTTTGTAAAAAGTTCAGAATTTTTTCACTCCCCAATAAAATCATATAATTCAAATACTGGACGCAAAACTTTCTGTTTTTTTTACAGAATCAAACAAGCAAGTATCCACACTATCCCAAAGGCTTTACTTGGAACTTTATTGAAATAAAAGGCACAAAACATGATTACTACAGTAGCTTAATCATGTGAACACATCAAAACAGAAAGTAGAAGTGTCGGGTTGTCTCCCAACAAGCGCTTTTCTTTAATGCCTTTTTAGCTAGGCATGATATTTCAATAATACTTTTCCAAGCCAAATTCCGATGATCATTTTATTCATACTCTAACAGATATAAGTGAAGTTCATAGAGCATTCTACAATTAATATAGATTAAACAATATCCAATCTCAAAATATATAAGTGAAACACACGAGGCATTCTATAAAGCCATGCTCAAAAGGTTTAAGTGAAGCACAAAGAGCATTCTTCAAAGCCATACTCAAAAGATTTAAGTGAAGCACAAAGAGCATTATACAAATCCGTCAAGGACTAAATCATACTAGAAGGGTGCATAAAGGAAAATACAAACATTAAAGACACCTATCATGTGAACAAAACAAAAACCGAGGTATACCGATAATTGTTGAAGAATAAAGATGGGGTGCCTTCCGGGGCATCCCCAAGCTTAGGTGCTTGAGTATCCTTGAAATATTTAATTGGGGTGCCTTGGGCATCCCCAAGCTTGAACTCTTTTCCCTTTGTATTCTTCTTATATCGATACCTCCTTGATCTTCAAACACTTCATTCACACAAAACATAACAAAACCCTCATGAGATTCGTTAGTATAATAAAGCAAATTACTACTTTAAGTAATGTTGTGAACTCATTCCAAATTCATATTAGCATTATATCTACCGTAGTACAACTTCATCGTGGTTCATACCCCCCCCCCCCCCGATACAAGCCATAGATTCATCAAAATAAGAGAACAATGTATAGAAAACAGGACAGTCTGTAGTAATCTGGACACTTTGTATACTTCCGTAACTCAACAAATTCTGAACATTTAGGACAAATTTAAAAAAATTCATAGAAGTACTGTGTAAAATTTTTAGAAACTTTTGACATTACAGTAAAAAATGTAAATTCACGCACTATAGACACAGTTTCTGTTTTTTCACTGCACACACCAAACAAGCAATCTAATCAGCCTAAAAACAAATTTTGGCACATTATTTTTATAATGCAATGGATATATACAAGGTGATATTTATTTTTCAGAAGCTTCCATGAAAAATTCTACATTTTTTCCATGATCATGAACACAAGTGTTCAAGGTCGACCCTCACTTCTCCAATGCACAACCTTCCAATCACTTCTATTTTTGAAAAACTTCTTAGGCATAAGAGGCAAGTAACTCCTTTTTTATTTTCAATTTTTTTAAAAAATTGCCCACAACTAAATAAAGCAAAAAGGAAAACAAAATCTATATAGTGAAGAAAGAAAACAAGCACACACGAGAATATCAACCCCACACTATTACTCCCCGGCAACGGCGCCAGAAAAGAGCTTGATTATCCCCAAGTGCAAGGAATCATCGTAGCAATTTCCAAAGGTGGAAGTGATAAGTATGGAGTGTCGAACCGACAAGTATCTATAGGTAAGATCAATATTCTCTCAAGTCCTATCTTCCACCGATACGACTCTACGTACATCGAACGTTTGCTTCGATCTAAAAACGAGAAATAAAACTACGTTGTGGTTATGAAGACGAGAGCTTTGCATGATAACAGAGAACTAAAATATAAATATAGGTGTTGTTATCATAATATTACAGTATATTACAAATAGCGAGTATGGAATAATGATGGGTCAGTGTGCGGAATTATCCTAGGCAATTGTTAACAAGATCGGAAATCATTATTGCAATTTTATATGAGGGAGAGGCATAAGCTAACATACTTTGTCTATTTCGATCATATGCACTTATGATTGGAACTCTAGCAAGAATCCGCAAGTACTAAAGATCATTAAGGTAAAACCCAACACTAGCATTAAAACATCAAGTCCCCTTTATGCCATACGCAACAACCCCCTTACTCGGGTTTATGCTTACTTCACTCAAGCAACCTGCTATAAGCGAATCATGAACATATTGCAACACCCTATAGCGGGAATCCTTCACATGTGCATGGCATGGAAGGCACCACAGGACATCACCAAAATAAACATACAACTCAAACCAATCTATATCTTCAATCAACCCAAAGGACAAAACTAATCTACTCAAAACATCATAGGATGGCAACACATCATTGAATCATAATATGTAGCATAAAGCACCATGTTCAAGTAGGTGATTACGGCGGGGTATGGGAGAGTGGACCGCTAAAAGGAGATGAGGATGGTGATGAACAAGGTGATGTTGATGAAGACGATCACCGCGGCGATGGTTCCCCCGATGGCACTTTGGCACCATCGGGAGAGAGGGGGAGATGGTCTACCCCTTGTGCTTCCTCCTTCATAGCTCCCCCTATGTGGGAGAGGTTCTCCCTCTAGTCCTTGGCCTCCATGGTGTTGATGGTCCCTCCGGGACGATGAAGATGGCCTCCAGTGATGGTGACCCCCTCCGGCAGGGTGCAGGAGAGGGCCAAGATTGGTTTTTGTGGCTCTGGAGGTGTGCGGAGGTGGAACTCCCGATCTAGGTTTAGTTTTGGTGGTTTCTGGATTTATAGTAATTTTTGGCGTCGATCTCACGTCATGGGGGGGCACGAGGCAGCACAAGCTTGCTAGGCGCGGCCACCCCCTAGCCATGCCTGGCAGGCTTGTCTCCTCCTCGTAGCTCTTTTGGCTTAGCTCCAATGCTTCGGGGATCTCTTTTGGTCCACAAAAGGTCATATTAAAATTTTCATCCCATTTCGAGAACTTTTATTTCTGCACAAAAAATGACACCATGGTAGTTCTGCTGAAAACAACGTCAGTCTGGGTTAGTTCTAATAAAATCATACCAAAAGCATATAGAATTATTGTAAACATGGCATGAATACTTCATAAATTATAGATACATTGGAGACATATCAGAGTGCTATTAAGATTCGTCATAATCCTGTGCAACATTCTCGAACAAAGCATAGTCAATTTCGACATCATTTTATTCGTGATCATGTTGCCAAAGGAGATATTAATCTTAAGCATGTCCGTACTAACAAGCAATTGGCTGATATCTTTACTACGCCACTTGATGAAAAAAGTGTTTTGTCATTTGAGGAGTGAGTTGAACATCATTGATGCTTCAAACTTGAGCTAAGCTCACTCAGATGCATGCGAAGGGATAAGCTTCAATGACCACTACATGCTATTACCTTGAATATCATATATCTTGGAATTCTATGATCCCTTGGCATGCATCTAACCCTTTGTAGGTACTTGGAAGAACAATACTCCAAAAGATTGCCAACAACTCATATCTTAAGCAATCTTGTCATGACCAAGTATCCACAACCTCGCTTTGATGATGAAAGGAAGAAGATAACAAAACATATCCTTGATATATATTTCTCATTGGGTATCAACTCACAAATTGGTGTCATGTCAATTGGATATATCATGTTTTTCCTTGCGTGACTAACCTATGTAGGTGAAAAGTGAACGAAAACAACAAGGTTGCTCCCAACTCAAGATGATCTTCATCAACTTCGAGGATCCTCATCAAGTTCACCTGCAAGTTACGTCAACAACATCACTCAAAGGTATGTACTCATATTCTTGATATAGATTTACTCCAAGTCATGAGATAAAGCAACACAAGTGATATGAAGATATTAAAATGCTTAATCGGAAAATGGTAACCCCATTTTGAGCTTAACGATGAGTATGACCTATGATCAAGTATTCTTTCTTGGCTCCTAAGTTAATATACTCTAATATAGGTGACCTAGTCACCACCCATCATCTAGTTAAGATTTTGGTTCATTCATTCTCTATTTCGTAGAATTTCTTAGAACCACTCAAATCATCTCTAGTTGATACCCCTTTGTAAAAAAATCGCCTTTTCTTGAAAATTTATTTTGACACTGTGTTATTGTTAGAGGTTGAGAAATCTCCGATGTCAAAATCTCATTGCCAAGTTTCTGTCTCGGAGCCGCCGATACAAATATCTCGGTTCTACCGATTTAGCAGATGAGTTGCAAAACTTCATCTCGATTCCACCGTTTTATTTCTCCCGGAGTCACCAATTTTAGTTTTTTCTCTTAGTCTGTGTTTCTTTAGTGATTTTTCAATTGCTATCTTTCTAGGTTTTTTTTCAAAACTATGACGTATTTTTTAGCAAATTCAAAAACTATAGGGCCGAACGCAAAAAAAATCAGAAATGTATCCCCGTCGGCCTCTGGCTGGCCAAAGAGAGGCCCGTCGGCCTGCAGTGGGCCGAAAAGGTACCTGTAGGCCTGCAGGAGGCCGAAGAGAGGCCCATTGGCTTGTGGGCGGCCGAAGAGCCCTGGTCGGCCTCCAAGCGGCCGAAGTGTCCCTAGATAAGGTCGAGTCGCTCCTTTCTTCCTCCTCTGCTCGCTAGCTCCTCCTCTCTCCTTTGTTGCTCACTGGTGCTTCCACCCCCGCGTCGATCTCTTCCCTCATCCACTTATTTTCCTATCCAACCCGTAGAAACAATAGATCATAGCATTCTTCGTAGGCTTACAGTATTTTTTTGCTATGGGGTAGTTTTTTATGCATGAAGAGGAGTCATGGTGGGGTGGAGGAGGTGTGGCTGGTGAGGAGGTGGTGGGGTGGAGAGTAAGAAGAAGGGGACACAACACACATGTCGAAGGTATACCAATGTCGTCACAAATTTTCTATGAGTTGTAAAGTTTATTTAGTGTACATAGTCATTTTAGCAGATAGTTAGTGTAGCCGATAATAATTTAGTGTACATGTCAAGTTTCAACTCAGTTGTGGATTCAGTTCTTATTGGTCACCGTTTCTTTGCAGGTAATGGCTTGCCCCGTTTGTGGAGCTCCAGGTGGCCCTTGTTCTTCCTTTGATTCTTGTGCGTCTGTCTTCATTGTGGTGCTGGATCATCGCTTTTCAAGGTGTGTTGTAAGATTCTATATCTTGTTTATCTGATTGTGGCATATGGTTGATGTTGTTTTTGTTGGAATGTATTCTAATGCCTTTCTATATATTATTATGATGTTTGCTTCCATTCTTTTTGTAGTATGTTCCGTGTAGTGTTAGATTACATCTTGTTCGGTACATTGAGGAGTGCAGAGCTATAGCTATTCGGAGGGGTGACACAGATATTGATCTTGCTCTTCACAACAGTGAGGGTAACTTATATGGTGTTCTGTTTAGACATGGTCGGGTGATGTAACATCCCAAACTTTGGAATGTTATAATAAAGATAGAATGATTGTTTGTTTGCTTGAATGATTGAAAGTGAGTGCAATTTGAAACTTTTGAAAATTTTGAAAGTTTGATGAGAGGGAATGAAATGACTTTCCCAAAATTTTCAATCTGCATTTTGATCACTAGGAATTCAAATTCATTTAATCACAAAACCCTAGAGTGATGATGACATGACTTCTTCCATTTAAAGAAATGAAAAGGGATTTGAAAAGAATTTGAATTTCATTTGAAAAATATTTCAAATTCAGAAAACTTTAAGCAACTCAATGATTTTCATGAGAGAAGATAAAATGGCTTCTTCAAATTATATGAAATATGAGTTGGAAGTTTACAATAAATCTTTGAATAGTGAATGTGAAAATCTCTGGATTTTCTTTTGGAATCATTTCATATTTGGTTCCTATTCCAATTTTCAAAAGTATTCAAACCCCTGACAAAAAAAAATTGAGAGGAGTAACATGACACTCCACACCAGGGACTTCTTGGTGATTTATTTGAATAATAAAAACCAGGGGTTATTCTGAAAAATATTTGCAAAGGGATTTAAAAGCAAAAGGGCAATTTCTGAAAATAATATTTTTTCCAACCTATTCAAATGCCAAAATAAAAATGTCCATTAAATGGCGTTTATTATTCTATTAATTTTGATATAAAATTTGACTATATTTCGAATTTATTCGAACGCATTGAACAAGTTTTATAGCTCTGGTAAAATCATAAATAGAAAACGGTAACGGTTTTATAATAAAATGGCTAGCCCATCAGCATTAAATGCCGAAACCGTTACCGGTCGGTCGCCCGCTGACTACGCTCGCCCTCTCTCTCTCGCTGACACCCTGGCCCCACGCGCCCGATCGAAACCGTCACCGGTCGCCTTCCTCCTCCCACGCACCCGACGCCGTCGTCGGTTTCCCTCGCCGCGGACCCCCTCCCTCCTTACTCCCCCGACCCCTCTGAGCCCCTATAAGAAGCCCCGCTCCCCCTCTTCCCATTTCCCCTGTTTTCCCCCTCTGCCGTGCCCTCCCCTTGCCGCTATCGCTCGCCGGAGTACCTTGTCGCCACCGCACCTTTTCCAACGTGGCGCTCCACTCCGACCTCCCCTCCGCCACCTGAGCCACCCCCTAAATCCCTGCACCCGTGTGCACCACCCCATTCCCTTACCTCCACCGGAGACCGCCAGTACAGCACAAACAGACCTCGCCGGAGATTCGGATCCCCACCGGATCTTTATCGAGCTCGTGGACGTCGCCACGGTCATCCCCTCGCCCCTCCAACACCACCACCCGTCGTCGGGACCTCGCCGCCGTTAGTTGGAGCCCTCCGACGACCCCCTCGACCACCGGAGCAACACCCACGTCATCCTCGCCGTTCGGACTCGCCGGAGAAGCCTCGCCGGCGACCATATCCCTGTGAGCTCACCCCCCCCCCTCTCTATGTGCGTTGGATCTGGATCCAACGATCCAGATCATAACACTTAAAACGGAGAAGAGTTTTCTTCTAAGGACCGGTCACCCGCCCGTAACACACCATGCGCGCACATCTTAGCCAATCGAATAATGCCACGTGTACCCTATCCGTTAAATAAGTTTTCCATTTTATTCTGTTTCCAGATTTAGTTCTGTTTTTATTTTCTTTATATCTTTTATGTTTTTAAGTATTTTTAATTAATTCTTTTTGCATTAGATCACAATTTTTATCTAGTTTCTGTAGATACCAAATTTGACCATGTTTGAACATTTAAATTTGAATTTGGACAGATTTGATTTAAATTTTGTTTTCTGAATATCTTGAGTTTTAAAATGAATTTTTGAATGATTCTTTTTCCTACTTGTAACTAGTGATATTAGCTATCATTAGGTAGAGTTTGAGAATTTTTATAATAACTTTTAAATAGTGTTTTCAAAACCAAACATAATCTGTTTAGTTTCATATTAGTTTATTTATATTGATTTACTTTGTTTTTGAAAATCTGAATATGATTTATATTAAGTTTCAGATTTCATTTAGTTTTGTTGTTCCAAACCTTAGTAATTTACTTGCTGTTAACAAAAGTTAATTTGTTTAGTTTATAAATTTTGTTGTAGGGATCTATACCCTCTTTCAAATAGGTATAGTTTATTTAAAACAAATTAGTTAGTACTAGTACTTTTAACTAAAGTTTTATATAATTAGATTCTGTTTTCAAATAAAATTTGTAGTAATTCCTTTCTGTTAAGTAATGTTTTGTTAATAAAATAATTTAGTTTTGCTCTATTATGATAGGAAAACTATATCCTTAATCATTAGGTAATGTCTTATAAAACAATTTAGTTTTTCATAGAAATTAGTTTCACAAAGTTTTAGATGACTTAATTCTGTTTTATAATAAAGATTTTATTTAATTACTTTCTGTTAACTAAGTTGTTTCATAATTTGTTTTCTCTTAGTTTATGGTTGTGCTTGTAGTTAAGTTCATTAGGCAAACACTTATGTTGTTTAGAATATTGTTTGCATAGTTTTACTTGTTCTTCAAAAGTAATTCATTTTGCTAACAAAATATTTACTAAAATCCTTTTATTATATTTTACTTTGTTTTGGGTTTTGTGTTACTTTTGAAATTGTTGGAGTTTTGTCTTTCAACTTTGTCTTAAGTATTTCTTCCATCAACCTTGTTGCTTTTGTTCTTGTGTTACCTTGTGATTGTTAGAATTGATTGCTAGTATGATTGCTTATGTATGCAATGTTTGTTATAGATTTCATCGGAGAGTGACGTATAGTCTATCAAGTTATTTCTGAGAGCGATCTTTATCTTCATCAACAGTACAGGCAAGTTCACCTTGACCATCTATTTCATACCTATGTTTTTATTGCATGTAGTGACATCATTCAACATATCCCTCCCGTAGTGTTATTGAAATTCTTGTAGTTGAGTAGAATGCATGAGGTAGGAACCCACCACTGGTTACTAAAGCCCCGGGAACGTTAGTTACTTTTATGCTATGCTAAAGTAGACGGGGTTTGGTATGAGCGTTCATGAGTGGTGTGAAGAAGGACTCTACGTCAAGACGACGACTTCATGAAGACATCTTCAAGTCCTGCATCTTCAAGACCTCAAGACTTCAAGACTCGATAAGACAAGTTTTCAATACACACTACTGGGTGAAGGATGGTTGATTGGGCATCCCTGGAGAAACCAGTGGATGGCCGGGATGCATGGAGAAGCGCCATGACATCTTGCGGAAAGCTTCACCCAGACTCAAAGAGAAGGATGAATACTTCATGCCCGGAAGCTTACCTGTGTAGCCACAAGTCATTATGGGCTCTGGCTTGGTTGATCTTTGTTGTGACTCTGCTGGGCAGTGCTACGAGATGTAGTCGACGTTAGGATTGGGATGGGCACTGTCGGACAGTCAGGGAAGCACTCTGAAAGACCATGTTTCTTTCATCCTGTTCTCAAACACCAGGCAGTGCGAGGACTTACCAGGAGGGAAAGAATCTTGTGGGTAAAGTACACAACACTCTGCAGAGTTAAACCTAATCGATTAGCCGTGTCCCCGGTTATGGACAATTTGAGCTTCTAGACTTGGATCTATCTCTGAACTCTCAACACTGGACTGATAACTAATTGTGGGAAACTTAATGATACTTATGGGCATTGAGACATTGGTTGGCGGAACCATGTCATGATAGGTAACTCCATAGTGAAATTCCTGATATTCCTTTGTTGTAGGAAAATAAAATCAACTTTTACGCAAAAAACTCAGACACAGAGCCACAAAGCCTTTGCATATAGAATAGTCTTTATTCTTCTGTTCTACTATGGTGATCTTGCCAGCATATTCAAAATGCTGACCTACACGGCTGCAACGTCTTATGTTGCAGATACTCTTCTACGACGGGTAAAAGTACGATTCAGGGTTATGGTCCGCACTCAACTTGCCGTTGGTGTTATTGGGACTCCACTCCCGTTGACTGTATCCGCTGCTATTTTAAGGTATATATCAGTTTTACGCTATTTACATGTGATTGCACTTTGATATATACATTGATGTACTGTGTGTGCCAGCATACTGAT
Source organism: Hordeum marinum (assembly GCA_022496015.1). Classification (NCBI taxonomy): domain Eukaryota; kingdom Viridiplantae; phylum Streptophyta; class Magnoliopsida; order Poales; family Poaceae; genus Hordeum; species Hordeum marinum. The sequence goes on along the minus strand of CM039676.1, from coordinate 390,248,803 downwards.
CCAGGGATGGCACAGAAAACACAGAGGCTTGACTCGTTTTGAGTCGGGTCGCTACAGGTGAGCAGTAAATTCCATGGTCCTGTCAGGGAGGAACTTGTGAATGATTACGGTCTCCGTCATCATGACATGATGATTGTTAGGCTTGAGCACTATGGAACTATGATTGGTGTTGATTTTCATCACGATGGTGTTATGTTGTTCCCTTTACCCTGTGTTGGTGAGTTTTTTGAGTGATTTTAAGTTTTGTTTCACCTTATACGTTTTGCTGTTCTGCTCAATTTGTGAAATTATTTTTTTGTAGATCTTGAGGATCTGAGTGAATCTCAGAGGGAGCTTGTTGACAATTGTTTTTATAGTCGTGGTATCAGTCTGATTTATCAGCAAATGTATTTCATGTCGCGACAGATCTTTGATGACAACTACATATTGTGTACTCCTTTTGTTCGTAGGATTGATTCCATGAATGTTATTTCTCAACATATGGCGGGCTCTGTTTTTGGCTACTATTTAATTATTTGTTCTTTTCTCTAGTATATTGTTTTAAATTTGTAGGTTGAACATCATATAACTTGATTTTTTTTGTTAGGTTATTCCGAGCATGGTTGTGAGGAGTTTGAAGGATTTTTTGTCAATTCCTAGGACTGGTTCTTTAACTCTTGAAATTACTTTGGATTCTAAAGATGATGATATATCTGTGAGCGTTCCTTGTTCATACTTTATTGGCTTGGGTGGTAGAATGGTGTTCAAGAAGGAAGGTTTTGGTAATTTTCTTTGGGCATCATCTATTGAAGTAAACAATTTGTTGCTCATAACCTTCAAAGAGCGTGATCAGGAGCTTGCTATTATTTTGAGCCATCTACCGCAGTGATCGTACTTATAGACTCTGAAGTCCAACATGTACTTGGTCACAATGATTGTTAGGTATCATGTTGATTGGGTAGCATTGAGAAAACTTTGTACTGAATTTGTTGTACCGAATTTATGATTTGACATGGAACCGAGTGTTGGTGTTATTTTTTGTACTAAAGTTTTTTTCCAACTTTGTACTCAATTTGTTCCTGCACAACCATTCCCCCTCTTTCACATGCCAACTTTGTACTTTCCCGTAACCATTCCCGACATTCTATCTAGTCATTTTCTTTTCCCGCCCTACTATCCAGCCATTTTCTTTCCCGCCCTTCTTTCCCACCATTTCTTTCCTGCCATTCTCTCCCGCCATTTTCTTTCCCGCCATTCTTTCCAGCCATTTTCTTTCCCGCCCTTCTTTCCCGCCTTTCTATCCCTCCATTCTTTCCCACCATCTTCTCTTCTGAACCTATATAACCCCCTCCGTAGTAAGGTGGGTGAGCAGGCAAGTGTAGTTTCATGGAGATGTCCCATTATCCTTTTGATCATAGTTTTCACTCTGGTATGTCTGATCGTCTTCTCCGTCTAGCCGCCAATTTCAAGATTGACGATAGTGTAGTTCCATGGGAGGAACTCATAAGTAGTGACACCATAATGAATGAGTTGTCTCACTCATTAGCTAGGAGTGGGTGGCCTCCCAGGACATTTGAGAAGATACAGAAAGAACTTCTCAGGTTGCATGGCAGATGGCAGAAGCAACTGCATAAAAGTGAATCGTACCTCAAGCTTGTTGTAAATAATTTAGATTTGTGGTCAGCAGACAGTGAGGACAAATCCGACCTCTTCATGTCGAACACCAAGGTCAAGACTACCGCATCGTCGAAGGGCAAGAGCTCTACATCGACGAAGGGCAAGAGATCTGCATCGACGGAGGACGAAGACGACCTCTTCATGCCGAGCACCAAGGTCAAGACTGCCGCATCATCAAAGGGCAAGAGCTCTACATCGACGAAGGGCAAGCAATCTGCATCGACGGAGGACAAAGATGACCTATTCATGCCGAGCACCATGGTCAAGACTATCGCATCATCGAAGGGCAAGAGTTCTACATCGACAAAGGGCAAGAGCTCTGCATGGACGGAGGAGGACGATGATACATTCATGTAGTTTTTTAGCTATAATTTGTAATTTCAGTTGTATTGTTTAATTCAGTTGTATTTTATATTATCTTTGTGTATTGTCTTGTTTTGTGGGCATTATGTTTTATGTAAAGCGCGGCGTTGGATGCATTTAGTTTGGGACAGCGACATAAATACATAGTAGATAGTAATTTGTCCCATACATAAAATAGACATAAGTCTCATACATAATTAGATAGTGATGTCTCATACATAGATAACCATATCACTGCTGGGGACGGCGACGAATCTTGGTATTCCTCGGACGAGGACCGGAAGGCGATAAGTGCTCAGGCAGTGGATGAGTCTAACGATGACCACGACCATAGACCACCTCGTTTGTTAGTGTCTGTGTCTCCTACGTCCATGGTGGTGGTGGAGTGTGAAGAACTGTCCGCGAGAACTCATAGATGTTTGGAGCTCGGTCATCATTGTCGCCGTTGCCGTCTAAGAATGAAGTAGTACCACTAAGCATCGGTGACTGGACTGAATGCATGAATGGTTGCGACTGGCTGCCGACTGCGGTAAAGTAAAACATGTAAAATTGATTTGCGAACCTACAATGTTTTGAAGAATGTACAAAGTAGTGTTACCTAGGTCCATCTAATTATGCCAGTAAGAGCTCCCTGGTTGTGAAGGAGGTGGCTGCTCGTAGAAATAGCTCCCTGGTTGTGAAGGAGATGTCTGCTGCCAGGAAGAGCTCCCTGGTTGTGAAGGAGGTGTCTGCTGCCAGGATGAGCTCCCTGGTTGTGAAGGAGGTGTCTGCTGCCAAGAAGAGCTCCCTGGTTGTGAACGCTACACATAGGGTCATGGTTCTAAACGTTGCATAGAGGGTCGTGGTTCCGAATGGTGCACGGAGGGTCGAGGTTTTGAATCCTGCAGAGAGGGGCATGGCGGACGATGTGCTGGACGAGGATTAGCAACATCCAAAGATCGTCTACATGTAATAGCTGCGTAAATCCTGCGTAGCTTCTATTGAAGACCCCTCAACCATGAGACGTTCTCTCGCAGTGGGATATTATCTCCCCTCTCAAAGCGTTGCATTAAAGCAGAAACCTCCTCTGGCGCCTCGCATGTCAATTCACCCTGTACATGGAGAGTTAACCAATTAGATCATCGTTGTATGGCAAACAACATGAATAGTTTACCAATTGTATATGTTCAGGTTAAGGGAACACTTAACATGTGAGAACCATATCACGTACCGCGTGGTGTCTGGTTCCCACAATAGAGGCAGTTGGTAATAGATCGCTGGTGAGAGGGGCTTCGATCTGATCATGAGCTGATGATGGAACCAAGTAGATCCTCGTGCTATGCCGGTAACGCTGCAGATACAACCTGAACTTGTCCCAGTCAAAGGGCCGAACTTCATCCCAGATATTTGTCGGCATAGTAGTCCATTCATCGACGTAAGGGCTAATTTCACAAATCCAAGAATCCAGGGACTTGTTTCCTCCTACGTGACTGTACCTGAGATTGAAATGAGCGTCACATGATTAGTTATATTCTAAATGCAGACATGAGAACTAAAATAGTATTACTTACTTGTGCATGTGATCTGGTAAGTGTGGAATAACGAGAATGTCAGGCTCTTGGCATAGACCGAACTGTCTCATCACCCTATGAAGAGCCATCTCCTCAACCGTCATGTCGAACACCAACTTGGCCTTGGTCATCCAATAGTGCTGATCTCTAGTGCACAATCCGGAAATCCCAACTAGACACCTGGATAATATAGCGTGATGGGAGTATGGCTCCCAGATAACTTGATCCTCGTGCAAACTATCAAACTGCACTGTGAAGGAGGGGTAGCAGCCCCTCACCTGGCTATGCGCAAATTGTCTCTATGCATGACAACAAATATGCATTAGTAATACTATTGAATAGCAAGAAATAAACATTAGTAATTCATATTGTTACTCAATATGAAAATACCTCTGTCTGTGCCCAAACAGATCCCATAGTAGGCAAGTCGCCAATAGAAGGCACGTAAGTCCCAGCCATGTCCTCAAAATCAAAAGGTTTTTCAATGCTGACATAGGGTTGACCAATAGGGAATCTCTCGTATGCCCAGAGCTACAACAATAGTGGACATCCAAGAAGACCTGATTTTCTAGACTTCAACAAGCAAGCTATGCACAGTCCTCTGTACGTAGCCGCTAACACATTAGAACCAAAACTCCTCTGCAGAATGTCCCCCGGGCAACGTGCATCAGCTATCTCTTGTGCAATACCGATGAGTCGTGCATCGACACTGGTCACATGGTTCTCCATGAACATCGTCTTGCCGAACAACCACATAATATATGCCTCTAGGGATCGGTCAATCTGTGCCTCTGACAACTGAACATCGGGATATCCTAAGGAGACAATCTACATAGAAACCAAATGATTGTATGAACTATGCAATGAGGAGAACAATGAAAACAACATTTTTTAAACTGGCCGTGAAGGTTACCTGAAACTGGCTCAACCACCTAAAACGAGGCCCGTGACGATCGTTGTCTAGGACCGTAGCAGTTGGCACCGCAGCCAAAAAACGGGCCTGCATCGATGCTAGCCAACCAGGTTCTGCCTCTAAAGGACCTATGGCAGCACCGGCCAGAGGTAATCCCAACAAGTAAGACATGTCCTGTAAAGTAGGCATCATCTTTCCCTAGGGAAAGTGAAATGTATGTGTCCCTGGTCTCCATCTATCTACTAAGCACGTAAGGAGTGACCTGCCGTAAGAGAAATGTGTGACTTGCCTCTTGTGTAACTGCATTGGTTCACCTGCCTCATCCAATTCCGGATGTTCAACCCACTCATCCAATGTACCCTCAACCAGCTGTGCCAAGGGTAGAAGTCCAGCCCAACTTAACCTACAAAATAAAGAGAGTGTAGCATATAGATAGTGGCTATCAAAAGGATGTCAAACATAGTAAGTCATTATACCGACACATACCTATCAACCCATAAATGGTGTATCATCCAGTTAGACTTTGGGGTGCGAGTGATCAACACGTCTAAGTTCTTGCCCGCTTCCATAAGTGCGGCTCGGTGCCCTCTATCGATATTACCATTAAGCAACGGATAGGAAGCCATATCTAAAATTAAAACATAGTCTAGACATATTACAAATTAAAAAATAGTCCAGACATATAACAAATTATCACAAAGTCTAGACATATTACAAATTATAACATAGTCCAGACATATTACAAAATAAAACATAGTTCGACATATTACATATTAAAACATAGTCCGACGCATTATATAGCTTGTGAGTTATTTCTTCCTCGTCCGCCCCTTCGGCCTCGACTGCCACGACCACCATGACTGCCATGACCACGTCCGCCTCTTGCTACTGTTGTCGTAGTCATTGATGTGGAAGTAATCGTCGATGTCGAAGCATTGTCTTTGTTCAGGTCGGGACAATATTTCATCCTATGCCCATAAGCCGCGCATAGCAAACATTGTCTGGTTGCTCCACCAGCTTCAGATTGGTCCATATCGTTTCGGATGCGCTTTACCTTACGTCTGCTCCTGCTTGTTCGCCGAAGTTCTGGATCCAGAATGTATACTCTCTCCCCATCGTTTATGTGAAGTCCTCCAATGTAATGTCCTTAGGTAGGGTATGTAGGACTTGCTTAGGAACCTACCCTAGGTACATATCCTCGTCATTAGCCCCCGAATGGATCGGGGTTCGAGTGGTGAAATGAGGTATCAATGTCAATCTTGAGTTAGGGCATCAAATCTTCCGAATGATATTCGGGGTTCCAATGGAACTTGCGTTGACTGAACTTTGAGTATTTACGTCAATTCAGGATCAACACGCCAAATCATCCGAATGATATTCGAGGCTTCAACGAAACTTGCGTTGATTGAATTCTTCTCCGTTCGCCCGAATCCATTCAGCCTTAAAGGTGCCCGAGTGGATGTTCAATGTCTATTTTGCTCCGAGTGAACTAAAAGCATCTTTGGAGGTGATGGGTTGGTCTGTCAGACCCGGATTTTGCGGGATACGAATATTTGGGAAGCACACGCATGCGATGATGACGCCACGATCAGGGCAAGTGGAGGCATGACGCCTTGATTCTCATGCCGGTCATACTGCCATGTACTGGGAGCCATCAGCGGTTGGAGTGTGCAGTGATCTTGCGGGCCCATTGGTCAGCGGGACACTCGGCAGAGTATAAATCTCCGCCTGCTGCGATTTGCACAGTACCTCCGCACATTCTTTCTCCTTTCCTCCGCCTCCTCTGCCTCCTACGCCCCACTCCGTTCCTCCTTAACGAGAGCCGCCGCGCCAATGACGAAGAACGCGACGGAGAAGCTGGAGCATTCTAAGATGGGGCGACGAAGCTCAAGGGCAAGAAGCCCTCGACCGCTTGGTTCACCGCGTCGGTGGGATGGATGCAGGGGGATTTTCTTCCCACCATAGTCACTCACAAGGACATGGAGGGCCTTGTTGCCAACGGGCTCGTGGCGAATGGAGCCTGGAGGCTATCGGCAGGAGAGTGCGAGCCGGAGCCACGTGATGAGGAGTGGGTCCTCCTTCTCTCCCATGTCAAAAGTGGTTTCTCTATGCCGGCTCACCCATTCTTTAGGGGATTTCTGAATTTCTTTGGCGCCCAACTGCACCATCTCCCACCAAATACTGTTGCATACTTGTCTGCCTTCGTTACTCTATGAGAATGTTTTCTAGGATGCTCTCCTCATTGGGGGTTGTTCAAGCACATCTTTACGGTCAGATCCCAGACCATGAAGAAAGCTCTCCCTGCTAATGGGAAGACCCACGTGCTTCAGTTGTGTGGAGGCTTAGGACTTCAGAAAAGAGCCTGTAGTTCCTTCCCTGCCATGACTTTTCCTGAGTCTGTGAGAGGTTGGCAGTCGACTTGGTTCTACTGCAAAGATATAGCATCACCCAATATGTCAACTGGCCTTCCCCCCTATACACCCGACCATCCTGTTGTCCCCAAGTCTCTGAAGGTGACCGAAGAGGAACATGTCTAGACGGGAATCTTGGTTGAGGCTGTGGTGCAATTGATCCGGGATGGGGTGTCTGGCATGGATATGTTGGAGACATTTCTCAGTCGACGTATTCAGCCGCTCCAAGCCAGAGATCACACCATGTGGCACTATGTGGGCCCTGAGGACTCGACCAGGGCGCACCCAGAAGAGGTCCCATAAAAAACTATCGAGCAGTGGCTTCGCAGCATCATTGGAGCCTGTGACAACCCTTTGGGAGCCAAGAGGATGTGACCTTACTCGGCTGAAAACCCGCCGAAGAATCTGGTGAGTTGTATGGTGTTGACTGATGTATTTGTACTGTCGAGTGATATATTGATTATGTGAACTGACTTCTTTGCTTGAATCATGCAGGAGTGGACGCACATGCACTCGCCCGTTCCCAACGGGAACCATGTTGAAGATGGCGTGGTGAGCGAGGGTGGCAGCATGGATGGCGATGGTCCCTCTGACACTGAGGATGAATACGAGGACTCCGATGAAGAGGAAGAAGTCGAGTCACCTCACCGACGCGAAGGCCGGACCAAGTCCCGCTAGGATCCGGTAGCTGTTGAGGACAGGGCTTCGGGCCCTAGTGAGAAGAACCCGAAGCGGAGCCGCCCTTCGACTGTTGAGTCGAGTGAGAGGCTGGCCAAGCAGCCCAAGAAGGTCACGACTAAACCTCGCAAGGCTCTACCTCGCATGAGGATGGTTGTACCTGTCGTCTCCACGTAAGTATTTATTTTCGAATTCTTTCTGTCGACTGTGACCTTGAGTTGTAGCTAACCGAGTGTTGTTCGATCCCCCAGAGCTGCTACATCTGTGACCTAACCTCATCGGGACGGAGGGGAGGCAATGGACATTGACACTGCTGACGCTGCCACTTCTCATAGAGGTTAATAAGTTCTTGATTCATCCGAATGGGATTCAGCACTTGCAAAAGTTAACACTGTCGGTTGATGTTGCAGAGATCATTCAGATGGAAGACGACGAAGAGCACCTGGACACTTTGCACACCCGCATCCAAAGAGCTTCATCAGCGCAGGCGCTTCAACGCTCGACTACAAAGTCCTCCCAGGGGATAGGTGACTATACACAACTCAGAGCTAAACCTGCAGCACCTCTATCGAATGCTCCTCCAACTGTCTTGACCATTGTGACGTCGACTCCAATCGGACCTGCTCAGACTACCCAAGCCGCTCCAAAAACAATGACGATTCCGCCTATGACGGCTTTCTCTCTGCATCACGTCCCGGAAGATCAGACCAGAGCTGCGAAGGAGGCTATGATCTAGGCGGAGCAGATAATGTTGCGAACCAAGGGGGCGTACGAGGCCAGCAAGTTGGCTTACGACGTCAGCGCGGCCCTCCGCACCAATGTTCGAGTAAGTTCGATTCTAAGTACATTTATGATTGAATTCATGTCTTTTCTTGACTGCACACCCAGTGTGTGATTCTTGTAGAATGTTTGAAGTTTCTCCACTCAAATAGGACGGATCGTAGTCGAGTAGGATTGGGATCGATAGTACGCGTGGTACTAGAGTTGCTCGACATGTCGAGTGTATTTTTTTCTGATGAGTTACTCGCCGGATCGAGAGCTAACCGTCTCAGTGGGGGCACTCCGAGTGCACCCACTGGGTGTAGTCCCCGAGACCGTTGTCGAGTGCTTGTACTGGCAGGGGTCTTAGAGCTTGTCGTATGCACCACTCCGCACTTACGCTATAGGTTTCATGGATATTATTGACAAACCATGATATGACGCTGCATAAGGATAGACTGCACTTCTCGGAGTAATGGATATTCCAATGATGGATGTTTCTGCCACTCGACTGATCGCGAGTCGACAGATCCAATGGGGGCACGCTAAGTGCACCCACTGGGTGTAGTCCCCGAGACAGCTGTCGAGTGTTTGCACCGGCAGGGGTCTTAGAGTTTTATTGTATACAGATACATTTTGCCTTGGATCACACCGCTCCGAAGCTACCTTGTAGGTTTCATGGATATTATTAAAAAACCATGATATGACGCTACATAAGGATAGATTGAACTTCACAGAGCAGGGAGGCGCGTCGCTTGATGGGTCGAGTGGCGGTTGAATGTTCTGACAGGGCTAACCTTGTCGAACGTAACTGTAACCAGTGGGGCACGCTAAGTGCACCCACTGGGTGTAGTCCCCGAGGCTACTATTGATCGCAGACGATTAGCAGTAGTCTTGAAAACGTGTTGTATGCGGAGTACTGGAGTCACTCGACATGTCGAGTGCATATTTTATTTCTGATGAGTTACTCGACAGGTCGAGTGTTAACCGTCTCAGTGGGGGCACTCTTAGTGCACCCACTGGGTGTAGCCCCTGAGACCGCTGTCGAGTGCTTGCACCGGCAGGGGTCTTAATAAAGACAGCATTGAATTTGTTTACAGCGCGCGAAGCGGCAGGGCCACTCGACATGTCGAGTGGACTTTTTGCTTGATGGACATCATAGGTCGACCCATATAGCCTAGTCGACCGTCCTTCGCATTACTTGCCCATTGAATTTCTTTATTTTGTGGGTTTCAAAGGGCTTGCAAACTTGGGACGCAGTACAAGGACCTGGAGGATGAGAGGAACCGGCTGTGAGTGGATCTGGAGGCCTCCAACAATGCTCTAGAGCGAGCGCGTGCTGAGCTGAAGTCTCTGGGAGGTAATTATTGTTGACTTTCTGTCTTCCCATCTTCGCTCTTCATGTTTTGAACCGAGTGCTCTCACTCGAACAGACGTATGCAATGAAAACCGTCGACTCCAAGCGCAACTCAACAATGTTGTTTCTTTAGATTCCATGAAGATGGCACTGGAGGAGAAGGACAAGGCACTTGCTGACACCCAACGAGTGGCTAGGGACAAGACTAAAGTTGCAGATCGGAAGCTGACGGCCGCCAAGAAACTTGAGGAGGAGAATGCAAAGTTGAAGCGGGAGTGTGTGGACCTTGTTAAAAGGGTTGAGCAGCTGAACAAACGGAGCAACGGCCTGGAGAAGCACTTGGGAAAATTCTCGAGGAAGATGTATATCCTGCTCGATGGTAAGTGTTTCTTGTCGACTGAAGTTTGTAAAACCTTAGAAGGTTGTAGCTCACCGATTCCCCTCCCATTCCAATTCTTCAACAGAATTCTGCCAAGACTTCGAGAAGGAGACAGAGGAGGTTGAGCCCAATCTGGATCCCACTAAGTCACCAGTCACAGATGCAGTGGCCATGAACATGCTCAGACTCAACTTCCGGCTCCAAGGCGTCCAGGCATATATTGCCCGACTGATATCTGCAATGGAGAGAATCGACAAGGAGCTATGGCCCAAGGACACTCTTCAGCTCGACCTCAACTCTATAATGGCTCGCCTGAACTACTTCCTAGTCGAGTGCAGGCCTGGAAGAAATCTGTCGCTCGCTGCGGGGCCGACGTGGTATTATCACTTGTCAGGGTCCATTGCAGGGACGTGAGGGAAGAGAAACTGAAGGAGCTCCAGGTGGTAAACACGAAGAAACTCCAGTTTGAGGACTTCATGGAAACCTTCATTGAGGCAGCCACCAGAATTGCCGACGGCATCGACTTGGACACTTTTGTCGAGCCAGCCAGCCCGTCACCTGTTTAAAAAACTTGGTACTTTGAGAAATACTTTTGTTCGCCTTGGTATGCCGAGTGGAATTTTATCCCTTAAAACTTCATTCAGGCCTTAGGCCTGAGCACATTTGCTTCGATACGAAACGTTTATCCGTGGTTTCTCTTTGGATTTTATTCGTGTTTGGCTTTCAATCGTCTGTTCGACTGGGTTTGTTTTTAACTTAGGCGAAACATGTTCATAGCTAAGCCCCCGAGTGTGAGGATTGCTCACCACTCGGGATATTTTCAAACTTAGGCGAATGTCGATTCGCAGGTAAGCTGTCGACTGAACGGATTACTATCCACCCGACGAGGTTTTTAACTTAGGCGAAACATGTTTGCAGTTAAGCCCCCGAGTGTGAGGATTGCTCATCACTCGAAGTTATTTTCGAACTTAGGCAAATGTCGGTTCGCAGCTAAGTTGTCGAGTGAATGGATTACTATCCACCCGACGAGGTTATTAACTTAGGCAAAACATGTTCGCAACTAAGCACCCGAGTGTGAAGATTGCTCATCACTCGGAGTATTTTCGAACTTAGGAGAATGTTGATTCGTAGCTAAGAGTCGAGTGAATGGATTACTATCCACCCGACGAGGTTTTTAACTTAGGCGAAACGTGTTTCGCAGCTAAGCCCCCAAGTGTGAGGATTGCTCATCACTCGAAGTTATTTTCGAACTTAGGCGAATGTCGATTCGCAGCTAAGCTGTCGAGTGAATGGATTACTATCCACCCAACGAGGTTTTTAATTTAGGCGAAACGTGTTCGCAGCTAAGCCCCCGAGTGTGGAGGATTGCTCATCACTCGAAGTTATTTTCGAACTTAGGTGAATGTCGATTCGCAGCTAAGTTGTCGAGTGAATGGATTACTATCCACCCGACGAGGTTTTTAACTTAGGTGAAATGTGTTTTGCGGCTAAGCCCCCGAGTGTGAGGATTGCTCATCACTCGAAGTTATTTTCGAACTTAGACGAATGTCGATTCGCAGCTAAGTGTCGAGTGAATGGACTGCTATCCACCCGATGAGGTTTTTAACTTAGGCGAAGCATGTTCGCAGCTAAGCCCCCGAGTGTGAGGATTGCACATCACTCGGAGTATTTTTGAACCTAAGCGAAGACGGATAAACAAGTAGGTCGTCGAGTGAATGGACTACTATCCACCCGTCGGGTTTTTTAACTTAGGTGAAACATGTTTGCAGCTAAGCCCCCGAGTGTGAGGATTGCTCATCACTCGGAGTATTCCCAAGAATGAAACTATACGATTGGAATCGACAATATATATTGTAGAAACGTGGATTCTATTGATGAAGTATTCTTATTACATCAGAAGATTCTTGTCTCAAGTATAAAAACCCCGGAGCAGATCTACATTCCATGCGCGTGGCTCGTATATCCGCTTCATGAGATTGTACAGGTGATAGGCTCCATTTTTAGCACCTTAGTCACGACGAAAGGACCTTCCCATGCAGGAGCAAGCTTGTGAGGTCGGTGTTGACTCGCTCAAAGCACCAGGTCTCCCTCATGAAACGACCAACTCTGGACATTCTTCGCATGGAAGCGCCGGAGGTCCTGCTGATAAGCAGTAGTCCGGATTAGACCCATCTCTCATTCCTCCTCCAAAATATATACATCGTCTTGTCTGGCCTGTTCAACTTCAGCCTCAGAATACACCTCCACTCGAGGAGAATTGTGGCCCAAGTCACTTGGCAATATCGCTTCAGCACCATAGACAAGGAAGAAAGGAGTTCATCCAGTTGACCGATTTGGAATAGTTCTCAGGCCACATAACACAGACGGCAGCTCGGTTCCCCAGGCACCAGCGGCATCATCTAGGTCGCGCATGAGTCGATGCTTAAGACCTTGCAAGATGAGGCCATTGGCTCGCTCGACTTGCCCATTGGTTTGTGGGTGAGCGACAGATGCATAATCCACCCAAGTGCCTTGGGAATTGCAGAAGTTCCTGAATTCTTTCGAGTCAAAATTAGTGCCGTTGTCTGTGATGATGATGTGTGGAATGCCATAACGATAAATTATCTCTCTCATGAATGTGACCGTCGTGCGGGAGTTCAGCTTCTTGATTGGCTTGGCTTCTATCCACTTGGTGAATTTGTTGACTGCTACCAGTAAGTGAGTGAATCCTCCTTTTCCGGGTCGGAAGGGGCCAACCATGTCGAGTCCCCAAACTGCAAATGGCCAAGCCAAAGGAATTGTCTTCAAAGCAGACACCGGCTTGTGTGACAAGTTTGCATAGAACTGCCAACCATCACAATGATCAACGATGTCTTTAGCCATGTCATTAGCTCGTGGCCAGTAAAAACCAGCTCGGTATGCTTTAGTGACTATCGTCCTTGAGGATACATGGTGGCCGCAAGTTCCCGAGTGAATCTCATCTAGAATCATTCGACCTTCCTCCGGGGAAATGCAGCATTGTGTAACACCAGTCGTGCTCTCTCTAAACAACTGATCTCCCATCATAGTGAAAGCCTTGGACGTGCGCACGATCTGTCGAGCCTCTGTTTCATCATCAGGGAGCTCATGTCTAAGGATATAGGCAATGTAAGACACAGTCCAATCGGGAGTGATAACCAGAATCTCCATGACCAATTCAATCACTACGGGGACATCGACTTCCATCGGGTCAGTGGAACTCAAAGCTTGTGGGGCCTCTTTGGTGAAAGGATCTTCTTGAACCGAAGGAGTATGCAAGTGCTCCAAGAACACACCCCTGGGGACAGGCCGTCGAGTGGAACCAATCTTGGATAACTCATCGGCCGCCTGATTTTTCAGTCGGGGAACATGATGAAGTTCCAGGCCTTCAAACTTCTTCTCCAACTTTCGGACTGCATTGCAGTATCCAGTCATAGCAGGGTTTCGAACATCCCACTCTTTCATCACTTGATTCACCACCAGATCTGAGTCGCCATAAACCATCAGGCGCTTGACGCCGAGTGAGATAGCCATGCGCAACCCATACAAGAGTGCTTCATACTCTGCCTCATTGTTGGAGGAATCGAAGTGAATTTGCAAGACATAACTGAGATTGTCGCCCTAGGAGATATCAAGACAACACCAGCACTAGACCCATTTAACATTTTTGAGCCATCAAAGAACATTGTCCAATGCGTCGAGTGAACTTGGATAGGCTGTTGTTGTTCAATCCACTCGGGCATGAAATCAGCCAATGCTTGGGACTTGATTGCTTTTTTGGCTTCGAATATGATGTCAAAGTGTCCAAGCTCGATTGCCCATTTAGCCACTCGACCTAATGTGTCTCGATTATTGAAAACCTCAGGCAAAGGAGCATCACTGACGACTGAAATCGAGTGGTCTTGGAAATAATGTGCCACCTTCTTCGTTGATAGGTAAATACCATAAACCAACTTCTCATAGTGTGGATATCTTTGCTTTGAGGGGGACAATGCTTCCGAGACATAATAAACTGTCCACTGGACTTTATAGGTTTTACCCTCCTCTTCTCGCTCGACAGTCAGCACTGTACTGACGACCTGATTTGTTGCCGCGATGTACAAGAGCAAGGGCTCTTTGCTGGCAGGAGCGGCAAGCACCGGCTGGGTGGAGAGCAGGGCTTTGAGCTCAACAAATGTTGCTTCGGCTTCGGGAGTCCAGTCGAACATGTCAGACTTCTTCATCAATTGATATAAAGGCAGGGCCTTCTCACCAAGACGAGAAATGAATCGACTCAATGCTGCCAAGCAACCTGTGAGCTTCTGAACGTCGTGCACTCGCACGGGAGTCTTCATACGGGTAATGGCGCTGATTTTCTCGGGGTTGACATCAATTCATCGCTTGGAAATGAGAAAACCGAGTAATTTGCCGCCAAGGACGCCGAAAGTACATTTGGCCGGATTCAGTTTTATGTCGAATCACCTCAGATTGGCGAATGTCTCGGCCAAGTTAGCCAGCAGGTCGGAACCTTTGCGGGTCTTGACCACTATATCATCCATTTACGCCTCGACATTCCATGGGATCTGGTCGAGTAAACATTTCTGAATCATGCGCATAAAAGTAGCGTCCGCATTCTTGAGACCAAAAGGCATAGTGATGTAACAAAAGCACCCGAATGGGGTGATGAAGGTTTTCTTTATTTCGTTTGGGCCATACAGACGGATCTGATGGTACCCATAATAAGCATCCAAAAACAATAAACACTCACACCTCGCTGTCGAGTCAACAATTTGATCTATGCGGGGGAGCGGAAAATGGTCTTTTGGGCACACCTTGTTGACATGTTTGAAGTCAATGCACATGCACAACGACTTATTTTTCTTTGGCACCATCACAACATTCGAGAGCCACTCAGAGTGGTAAATCCCCCGAATGAACTTGGCTTGCAAGAGACGGGCCACTTCTTCTCCGATTGCCTTGCGCTTCTCCGTCGTTGAGTGACACAAATGCTCCCTGACGGGTTTGGCTTTCGGACCCACTCACAGACAGTGCTGAGCCAGCTCCCTGGGAATCCCCGGCATGTCAGCAGGCTTCCATGCGAATATATCCCAGTTCTCACGGAGGAACTGGATGAGCTTGGCTTCCTATTTGTTGTCGAGTGTTGATGAGATATTCATCGGGGCAGTAGTAGGATCCGTCGGATGGATGTGTACCTTCTTCACCTCCCCGGCCGACTGAAATACCGACTCGGAAGCCGGCATCTTTGCACCAAGCAAATCAGTAGGGTCGGCAGTTTTCTTGTACTCCTCTAACTCAACCATGGCCATCTGGTGATCGGCGATCTTGGAGCCTTGCTGGAGGCACTCTTCGGCCGCTGTCGATTGCCAGTGACCGTGATCATGCCCTTAGGGCCTGGCATTTTCAACTTGAGATACACATAACATGGTCGGGCCATGAAACGTGCATACGCGGGTCGACCTAGAATGGCCTGGTAAGCACTCTTGAAATCCACAACTTCAAATGTCAACTTTTCTTTTCGGAAATTTTTGTCATTCCCGAATGTCACATCCAATGCTATCTGGCCAAGTGACTTGGCCTTCTTTCCTAGGATGACCCCGTGAAACTGCATGTTGCTCTCACTCAGGCGGGACATCGGGATGCCCATCCCTTTAAGGATATCTGCATAGAGAATGTTCAGGCCGCTGCCACCGTCCATGAGGACCTTTCTAAGTCGAGTCCCTCCCACCACCGGATCAACTACCAGAGCCTGTCGACCGAGAGTGGCCACATGACCAGGATGGTCTGTCTGGTCGAATGTGATAGCGTATTGGGACCACTTGAGGTAGGTGGGGGTATCTGGCACAGCCATGTTGATTTCTCCGTTGATGACTTTCAGACGGCTCTTGCTCTTGACATCAGCAAAGATCACCAATGTAGCAGTGACATCTGGGAATGTTTCTTTATCCTCATCTTCATCCCCCTTCTCGGGAGATTTATCACTCGGCGGGTCACCCTTGAATTGCTGGATTAGGGCCCGACACTGTCGAGTGGTGTGCTTGGGCAAAATCAGATTGCCTTCTACATCTTTCCTCGTGTGAATTACACACGACTGATCCATGATATCAGTTCCTGACTGATTTTTCCGTTTCTTGGGGTCTTACTGCGCCTTTGCTTTCCCCTTGTTCTTCGACTGAGTCGCCAGTGCTGCGGCTTCTGCTTGGACCGGATCTTTAGCTTTTCGCTTCTATTTCCGATTGTTGCTGCCACCAGCCTCATTGACGACTGCCTTTCTGTTGCCACTATGGAGGTGGTCTTCTTCCTCGCCATTGGCGTACCGAGTGGCGATTTCCATCATCTTGTCGAGTGAAATATCACCCGTCCTCCCAAACTTCAGGTATAGCTCTCTGTATCTCACACCGGCCTTGAATGCACAAACAGCCTGGCGTTCCGACACATTCTCCATGGTATGATGCAGAGTGGACCATCGCTGAATATAATCTCTCAAAGTTTCATTGGGCTTCTGGACATAGTGTTGTAAGTCGACCAGACCTGCCGGACGCTTGCAAGTTCCCTCAAAGGTTTAGACAAACACTCGGGTAAGATCCTCCCAGCAATGTATACTGGAAGGAGCCAAACAATTCAGCCAAGCTCGAGCTGGACCATCTAACATCAAGGACAGGTGCTTCATGGCAACATTGTCATTTCCACCACCAATTTGCCCAGCCACTCAGTAATCGTCTAACCAAGTCTCTGGCTTTGTTTCGCCAGTAAACTTCCCGATCCCCTCCGCCAACCTGAAGTTGGGGGGAATCTCTGCAGAACGTATGGCTCTGCTAAAACACTCGGGGACCAGAAACCATAGCTCAGCTTCCACTCGGAACATCTCTGTCGTGTCCTTCTCTATAGGCTCTACCCCTGTCAATCCGCTTCTGAACGAGGAGGTCGCGGGCGTCAAAGCCCGCATTCCGCTCATCACCGAAGGAGCGCCTATCGTCCTAGCGCCGGGGCGCATACGGACCACTCCGCGGAGGAGTGGGCACTCGACGGTGGTCTTCGCGGTGAAACTGATCTCTGACCTGCTCTTCACGGAAACCTCCGCCCCGACGGCGCAAGGGCGATCCAGGGTTGTGTGGTGACGGAACGGTCGCTGCCCTGGGCGAATTGCTATGTATCCTATTGCGGGACTGAGAAACTACTGAATTCTGGCAGTAGCTGCATCAAACAGTGCTCTGATCTGCATCAACCCTCTTCCAGCCTCTGACTGGGACGGCTGAATGGAATCTTCTATCCTAGCAGCAGCAGCAACATTTAACACAGGAGTTCGATATACCTCAATGTTGTCGTGAGATCCAGTCAGAAACAGCTGCCGTTGACGTCGACTGGGGCATGGGGGGCGCTGGCGAGCGCGCTCGTCAAGTTCTGCCTAGAGTTCTTCCAGACGAATGCGTGCGGCCTCCAAAGCTTGAGCCTCGGTAGTCGCGCCAACGATGGGAGTATGAAGAACCTCCTCTTCGCGGCATGGCTGCTCATTCGATGGACCGCCGGCCTCGCGCTTGCCACGGCCAAAGCCAGGCGGCGAGCTCTGATGAGAACCCGCCATCAAGACCTCCGCTGCAGGATCGCAGCTTCCGCACTCGAAAGGCACGTCGGACGGATCGGAATCCGACTCGAACATGCCGTGAAGGGACTCGGCGGGCTAGAGTGCTACAATCTGTGGAGAAGTTTGACGCGCCACTACGTGTTTGACCTAGTGTTGAAATCGTGAGCGGCCGGTCCGCTTGCGATCGCAAACAGCGAGGGGAGCCGACGTGTAGGGAGTCGAAGGCTGACGCGGCAACACACCGCATGAACTCATGCGGAAGTGCGCAGCCTCGTGGACCGGGAGCGCCTCGACATCGAGAGGCGCTTCCTGGAGCCATGCCGAATCGTCGGCGATGAAGGTGAGCGCTCCGAAATGGATCTCGTGACCCAGAGCAAAAACACCACCGGAAGACATGTCGAAGGATGAAAAATGCAACCTTGCCAGAAGTCACTTAGACGCCTGCCCCACGGTGGGCACCAACTATCGTGGGAACGAGCCTGACAGTAGATGGTAGGGGTACGAAAGTAGAGGGCAGATTCCAAGCTACGGCGAGGATGTACACACGGATGTATGAGTTTAGGCCCCCCTCATGGAGGTAACAGCCCTATGTCTCAGTGCTCGGGAGCTTATGTCGTGTGGAATATAGGGATTACAATGGTTGCGAACCCTTGTGCCAGAGGGGAGGGGCGGCTTATATAGAGTTCGCTGCCCCTCATAATTACCCAACATCTAAGGGTCCGATCGTGGGGTTAAAGTCCGCCGTTACTGGTAACATACGTAATAAAAGCTATTAAGGACGATTAAACCAATGTCTGCCTATTGGGCTCTTGATGATGGCTCCTGGTCTTTTGGTTTCGAGTGAGAACGAGGTCTTCCGAGTGACACGCGACTGCCGAGTGAAGGAAGGAGTCTCCGAGTGGATAGCCTGTCGAGTGACCCTGAACGTCTCCTGGAATCCACTCGGAAGTTTATGTTTGATCTTCAAGTCCTCCAATGTAATGTCCTTAGGTAGGGTATGTAGGCCTTGCCTAGGACCCTACCCTAGGTACATATCCTCGTCACCCAGTCTACTACATTTTTGAAGTGTTAACTCCTTCGAAGAAGAGGTACCCACATTACCAGAAGCTTTTCTATGGCATTTATCTATCAGCAAAGAAGGTACCACATTATTTTCAAGACCACTCAATTTCAATCGTCAGTGATGCTCCATTATCTGAGATTCTCAACAATCGAGATGCAACTGGTCAAGTGGCTAAGTGGGTAATTGAACTCCTATACTCGGCAATCAAGTCTCAGGCACTGGCCGATTTTATGGCTAAGTGGATTGAACAGCAACAGCCAATCCAGATTCACTCGGCACACTGGACCATGTTCTTTGATGTCTCTAAAATGTTGAATGGATCCGGTGTTGGTGTTGTCTTGGTGTTCTACAAATTCACTTCGATTCTTCCAACAATGAAGCAGAATATGAGGCACTCTTATATGCGTTGCGCATGGCTATCTCACTCGGCGTCAAGCACCTGATGGTTTATGGTGACTCAGATTTGGTGGTCAATCAAGTGATGAAAGAGTGGGATGTTCGAAACCCCTCTATGACTGGGTACTGCAATGCTGTTAGAAAGCTCGAGAAGAAGTTTGAAGGTCTAGAACTCCATCAAGTTCCCCGAGTGAAGAATCAAGCGGCTGATGAATTGGCAAAGATTGGATCCACTCGACGACCTGTTCCCAGCAATGTATTCTTGGAGCACCTCCACACTCCTTTAGTGCAGGAGGATCCTTTCACCGAAGAGCCCCCGCAAGCTATGAGCCCCTCTGATCTGACTGAGGTTGATGTTCCTGTAGTTATTGATTTGGTCATGGAGATTTTGGTCATCATTCCTGACTGGACAGTGCCCTATATTGCATATATCCTGAGGCATGAACTTCCTGAGGATGAGACTGAAGCACAACAGATAGTGCGCAGGTCGAAAGCTTTTACTATGATCAGAGATCAGCTGTTCAGAGAAAGCGTGAACGGCATGACGCAGCAATGCATTTCCCCTGAAGAGGGTCAAATGATCCTGGATGAAATCCACTCGGGAACTTGTGGCCATCGCGCGTCCTCACGGAAAATCGTCGCTAAAGCATATTGAGCTAGTTTTTTATGGCCACGTGCCAATGAGATGGCCAAGGACATTGTCGATCACTGTGAAGGATGCCATTTCTATGCAAACTTATCTCACAAACCTGCGTCTGCTGTGAAGACTATTCCCCTCGCTTGGTCGTTCGCTGTCTGGGGTCTGGATATGGTTGGTCCCTTTCAGACTGGACAGAGTGGGTTTACTCATTTGCTGGTTGCAGTCGACAAGTTTACAAAGTGGATTGAGGCCAAGCCAACAAAGAAACTGAACTCTCGTACTGCAGTCAAGTTCATGAGAGAAATAATTTACCGGTATGGAGTTCCCCACAACATCATCACGGACAATGGCACAAACTTTGACTCGGAAGAATTTAGACACTTCTGCTTTTCTGAAGGTACTTGAGTGGATTATGCTTCCGTTGCACATCCTCAAACCAATGGTCAAGTCGAGCGAGCTAATGGCCTCATCTTACAAGGTCTGAAGCCTCGTCTCATGCGGGACCTAGAACATGTTGTCGGAACCTGGGTGTCAAAGTTGCCATATGTTTTATGGGGCTTGAGAACAACGCCTAATCGGTCGACTGGACGAACTCCTTTTTTCCTGGTCTATGGATCTGAAGTTGTCCTGCTGAGTGATTTGATTCACAATTCTCCTCGAGTGGGCCTTTATTCTGAAGTTGAAGCTGAACAAGCAAGACAGGATGGCGTAGACCTCCTGTGGGAAGAGCCAGAGATGGCTTTGATCTGGACCGCGACATATCAGCAAGATCTGCGACGCTTCCATGCGAAACATGTTAAGAGTCGGTCATTTCATCAGGGTGACTTGGTTCTCCGAGTGGACCAACAGCGACCCCACAAGCTTGCTCCGGTGTGGGAGGGTCCTTTTGTCGTTACCAAGGTGTTGAACAACGGAGCTTATCACCTGTACAACCTCAAGAATCAGATCGACGAGCCACGAGCCTGGAATGCAGATGTGCTCCGACGTTTCTATACCTAAAAACAGAGTGGTGTTGATGTAATAAAAGTATTTCAGACAATGTCATTCATGCAAGTATGAATTTTGCAGTCTTTCGTCAATTCCGATTATACAATTTCTCACTTGGGAACACTCCGAGTGGCGAGCAATCCTCGCACTCGGGGGCTTAGCTGCGAACATGCTTTCGCCTAAGTTAAAACCCTACCAAGTGGATAGAAGTCCATTCACTCAGTGACTTAGCTGTGAACCAGTCTTCGTCCAAGTTCAAAACTTCTTCGAGTGTTGAGCAATCCTCGAACTCGGGGGCTTAGGTGCGAACATGCTTTCGCCTAAGTGAAAAACCCTACCAAATGGATGGCAGTCCATTCACTCGGTGGCTTAGCTGCGAACCAGTCTTCGCAAAGTTCAAAACTTCTCCGAGTGTTGAGCAATCCTCACACTCGGGGACTTAGCTGCAAACATGTTTTCACCTAAGTTAAAAAAACACCGAGTGGATAGTAGTCCATTCACTTGGTGACTTAGCTGTGAACTAGTCTTCGTCTAAGTTCAAAACTTCTCCGAGTATTGAGCAATCCTCACACTTGGGGGCATAGCTGCGAACATACTTTTGCCTAAGTTAAAAACCCTACCAAGTGGATAGCAGTCCATTCACTCGGTGACTTAGCTGCGAACTAGTCTTCGTCTAAGTTCAAAACTTCTCCGAGTGTTGAGCAATCCTCACACCCGGGGGCCTAGCCGCGAACATGCTTTCACCTAAGTTAAAAACCCTACCGAGTGGATAATAGTCCATTCACTCGGTGACTTAGCTGCGAACCAGTCTTCGTCTAAGTTAAAAACTTCTCCGAGTGTCGAACAATCCTCACACTCGGGGGCTTAGCTATGAACCAGATTTCGCCTAAGTTAAAAACAAATTCCGAGTGGATTATTATCTACTCACTCGGAAACTTAGCTACGAACCAGTTTTTCCTGAATGATGAGCAATCCTCACACTTGGGGGCTTAGCTGCGAACCAGCTTTCGCCTAAGTTAAAAACAAATTCAGTCGAGCAAATGAGGGGAAACCAAATACGGATAAATCCAAATGTGTCAGTGCAGATAAAGGTTTCGCACGCAAGCAAAGGTGCTCAGGCTTAAGGCCTGAATGAAGTTTTACGACTGATACATTTTCACTCGACATTCCGAGGCAAATAAAGTTTTCTCTGCGAATCAAGTTTTTCAAGCACCATACGGACTTGCTGGCTCGACGAAGGTGTCCAAGTCGATCCCATCTGCGATCCTAGTGGCTGCTTCAATGAAGGTCTACATGAAGTCTTCAAACTGAAGTTTCTTCATGTTCATCACTCGGAGATGCTTCAAATTGTCCTCCCTTGCCTCCTTACAATGGACTCTGACAAGGGAAAGCGCCACATCGGCTCCGCATCGAGCAGATGACTTCTTCCAAGCTTGCACTCGACTAGGGATGTCGTTTAGACGAGCCATCATGGATGCAAGATCATTCTGAAGGGTGTCTTCGGGCCATAGCTCTTTGTCGATCTTTTCCAGCGCAACTTTCAGTCGAAGGATATATGCTTGGACGCCCTGGAGTTGAACGTTGAGTCAGAACATGTTCATGGCCATGGCATCGCCGACGGCTGACTTGGTTGGATCCAGATTGGGCTCGATTTCCTCAATCTCTTTTTCGAAGTCTTGGCAGAATTCTACATGGAGGAAGGAATTGGAAAATTATCACATTTTTAACTGGTGGGAATTGAAGAAATTCATTCGACAAGGGAAATTACTGTCAAGCATGATGTACATCTTCCTCGCGAACTACCCCAAGTGCTTCTCCAAACCATTGCCCCTCTTGGACAGCTGCTCGGTCTTCTTGATGAGTGCGCCCCATTCTAGTTTCAGCTTGGAGTTCTCCTCCTCTATCTTCTTGGCAGCAGCCAACTTCTTCTCGACGGATTTAGTCTTCTCCCTCGTCGTCTTTTGGGCATCAATAAGCGCCCTATCTTTGTCCTCCAACGCCTTCTTCATGGTATCTAAAGAAATAGCATTGTTGAGTCTCGCTTGGAGTCAATAGTTTTCATCACGCACGTCTGTTCAAGTGAGAGCACTTGGTTCAAAGGATGGAAAGTGAGAATAAGAATGCATTGGGTCGACTAAGGTTACCTCCTAGAGTCTCCAGTTCTGTCCGCGAATGCTCCAAGCGGTTCCTTGAGACCTCCAGATCCAGTCGCAGTTGGTTCCTTTCCTCCTCCAGGTCCTTGTACTGAGTGCCAAGTTCACAAGCTCTCTGAAATCAACAAAAAACAAGGTCAGTCGACATGGAAATTCCTCCACTCCCGAGTGAAGAATGTTAAGAACAGTCGACTGGATGGCGGCCCGCCCAACCCCTACCCTAAAATAGTGTCATATCATGGTTGATGAAATGATATCCATGAAACCTGCATCCAGGGGAGGAAGAACTAAAGGAAAAGAGTCCACTCAATATGTCGAGTGACAAACATACCCCGCGTACGAAAAAGAACCCTCAGTTCAAGTTCTCAAGACTAGTGCTCATCGTCAACGATCAACGGTAGTCTCAGGGACTACACCCAACGGGTGCACTCAGCGTGCCCCAACTAGTTCTTACATCGGTCGACAGGGTCTGCCTTGTCCAACCACAAGATGGTCTCTATTAGACCCCCGCCAGTGCAAGCACTCGATGGTGGTCTCGGGGACTACACCCGGTGGGTACACTCGGCGTGCCCCCACTGGACCTACTAACACTCGATCCGTCGAGTAGCCCTTGAAGGGCCCACCATCCCACCCCACACCTCTGAGGTAGCGTCATATCATGGTTGATGAAATGATGTCCACGAAACCCAAGGTAGCTTCAGAGTGGTATGGCTATTAGCACTCGACAAGGTCTGCCCTGTCCAAGTACAAGAGGGTCTCTATCAGACCCCCGCCAATGCAAGCACTCGACAAAGGTCTCGGGGACTACACCCAGTGGGTGCACTCGGCATGCCCCCACTGGACCTGCCAACACTCGATCTGTCGAGTGGCAGAACAAAAAACACCATGCGCAAGCATATGAAAATCGTCTGTTTCTAAGACCCCTGTGTAGTGACCTGATCTCAAGGGAACGAAGTCTCTATGCTTAAGTGTCATCCCTGGATCGGTATGCTGACACACAGTACTTGAGGATTTACAACAGAGTTCAATCACACATTTATTACATCGAGAATCCTCAAAGAGTAATTATTACATTAATGTGGCCTAAGGCCAAGTAAAAAAATATCATGCGGAAGCAATAAATGTAACGAGTCCATCAACTCCACGAGCAAGCTGAGTGCAGAACAACGACCTATCGCACCTTATTCGTCGCCGGATAAATCTGCAACATGATAAGTTGCAGCCGTGTAGGTCAGTACATGGAATGTACTGGCAAGTCACATCATAAAGTGTAATGAGCCTACATAGTACATGCAATTTGGCTGGTGGAAGGCTCTAAGTTTAGTTTTGCATAAAGCTAGTTTTTCCCTATCAAAAATAATTGTTCTACTTCTACAAATATCATAAGTCTGCGATGATGCCCATCATTCCAGAATTTTGTACCCAGTTGATTAGTTAAGAGTGATGAGATCTCCCTACATTTCCACTACTAAAAGCTCAAGTTGTCCATGACTGGGGACACGGCTAATCGATTAGATTTTTAACTCTGCAGAGGTTGTGCACTTTTCCCCACAAGACTCGGCCACATCCTTGATCGGAAGATCGAGACATAGTCTTTCGAGAGCATTTCCCCTAACCCATGGATAGGCCGGTACACCTACATCATCTACATGTGCTAGCCTATCTCGGAAGAGGTCACACCATCTACTCAACTAAGCCAGAGCCCATATTGGCTTGCGGCTGCACGCGAAAGCTTATAGACATGAAAATAAGGTTGATCCCTTTGAGCCTGGGTGGATAGACCACTAGTGTGCACTCCCATGGATTCCCATGAATGCTCTTGCTGTACTTCGCCACCATACAAACCAATTTCCACCCAGGTAGTTCATTAAAGTTGGTCCTAGTTACTACTTTGTCACTCACCTCTCAAGGTGATAACACTCCCCAATCCACATCTACTTTGGCGAAGCATTATACATAACACGGTGGCGAAAAAGATGGTATGGTTCAGACCTACCTCAAATGAACTATTGGGTGATAGTAAAACCAACAAGCATAAACTCCTACCATGCACTCCTACATCAAAGGACTATGTGCAAAAATAAAACATAGGTAAAAACTGATATGATCAAAATGCAACTTGCCTTCGTGGTGGGAGTGAAGTTCTAGGGAATGGTAGTACTCTGCTTCGCACTCCAGACAATCTATCGCAAAGTAAATAAACACACATAAACAAGCATTCATACAATTCAAAGAAGACATGCGACAAACTATTTGCAAAAGCCAAATAAAATCCAACACAAGTCATTAACATGAAAATTTTCAAAGTATCAATAATGTTCAAAATTCGTGACGTGCACTAGTGTTCCTACAAGGCATTCTAGAAAAATTAAGATGAACAGAAAATAATTGTGTAGAATATATAGTGGCAAAATTTCATGGCAAAGGATTTAGTTCGTGTGACGCGGTGCAAAAAGAATCACTTCAAACGGGTATACCGTCTGAAAGATATGACCTAATGAAATTTAAATTCAAATCTGAAATAATTTCAAATTTGAACTTGCAAAAATCTGCAACTATGGGTTTTTTGGTTAGGGCTATTCGAGACGAAAATTTAGCCTCTTGTTTCATCCCGTTTTGATCTAGATTAAAAAGTTAAGGCCATTTGAAGTTTTGAAACAATTCTAAAAAAACTGCTACAGGAACGTTTTCTGAAAATACTAAATTGTGCACGTTCGCGGCTAGAACGCGAAGTGAATGGCTCTGGTTGGCTGGCTGCGTTCGCCACGGCAGTTACGCGGTGAACATTCGTGAAATAAGTAAAATCCTCCGGTTAGCTAGACTAAAAAGAAAAAACCGACGTTCGGTTTAAATAAACTGCACGGTTTATATTAAAACGCGGTTAACCGGTACCTCTTCGATCTAACTACAAAAAAAACTAAACTAATCTACGTACGGGAGGCGAGCGCTTACACAGACGGGCACTGGCATCGGCAGGGAGCTCGACAACGACGGGATGGGGCTGGGCGAGCTCCTGTACTCCGGTGAACTCCGGCAACGTGGGTCGGACGTGGAGCTGCTCCGGCGAGGCCTAGGGGCACAAAATATGTCAGGGAGATGCGAATGGACTAGGGGGTCCGATTTCTCAAGGAAGAAAGGTTCATGGCGGCTCACCGGCCGTGGCTCAAAGGGATCACCCTGATTTTCATGTCTAAAAGTTTCCGTGTGCAGTCACAAGCCAATATGGGCTCTGGCTTAGTTGAGTAGGTGGTGTGACCTCTTCCGGGATAGGCTGGCAGATGTAGATGACGTAGGTGTACCGGCCTATCCGTGGGTTAGGGGAAATGTCATCGAAAGACTATGTCTCGATCTTCCGGTCAAGGAGGTGATCGAGTCTTGTGGGAAAAGTGCGCAACCCCTGCAGAGTTAAAAATCTAATCGATTAGCCGTGTCCCCGGTCATGAAAAACTTGAGCTTTTAGTAGTGGAAATGTAGGGAGATCTCATCACTCTTAACTAATCAACTGGGTACAAAATTCTGGAATGATTGAGATGGGCATCATCTCAGACTTATGATATTTGTAGAAGTAGAACAATTATTTTTGATAGGGAAAAACTAGCTTTATGCAAAACTAAACTTAGAGCTTTCACCAGCCAAATTGCTGTTGGGGAACGTTGCATGGGAAACAAAAAATTTCCTATGCACACGCAAGATCCATCCATGGTGATAAGCATCTACGAGAGGGAGAGTGGATCTACATACCCTTGTAGATCGCTAAGCGGGAAGCGTTAAGAAACGCGGTTGGTGTAGTCGAACGTCTTCGCGATCCAAATCGCCGAGTGTCCCGCGATCTCATCACGATCCGTCCCGTGATCCAGTCACGATCCGTCCTGTGAACTCATCACGATCCGTCCCGCGATCTCATCACGATCCGTCTCGCGAACTCATCACGATTCGTCCCTCGAACTCATCACGGTCCTTTCGATCTAGCGCCGAACGGACGGCACCTCCGCGTTCAGCACACGTACAGCTTAATGACGATCTCCGCCTTCTTGATCCAGCAAGAGGGAGCGTAGAGGTAGAAGAGTTCTCCGGTAGCATGACGGCGCTGTGGCGATGGTGGTGGAGCTATTCCGGCAGGGCTTCGCCTAAGCACTACAGAAAACCGATCTAGAGGAGAAGCTATGCACTAGAGGAACGGGTGGCACGTGGCTGAAAATCGTGTTCCAAAATCCTAAAATCCTCTAGTATATATAGGAGGAGAGGAGGAGGCTTGGCTTCCCAAAAGGCAGCCCTTGGGTCGGCCAAACCAAGGAGGGAGGAGTCCTCCTCCTCCACTCCTAGTAGGATTAGGACTCCTTCCTTATTTGGCCCTTTTTTGCCTTTTTCCACCTTTTTCCTTTTGGGATTTTCTTCCCAGTCGCATGGGCATTGTGTGGGACTTCCACCAGACCACAAAGGGCTGGTATTCACCTTCCCACAGCCCATGTAGCCTCTTGGGTCGAAATACCCCTCCCGATGGTCCCCCGATACACTACCGGCACTCCCGGTACACTACCGATGAGCCCGAAACTTTTCCGGCGACCAAAATAGGACTTCCTATATATCAATATTTACCTTCGGACCATTTCGGAACTCCTCGTGATGTCCGGGATCTCATACGGTACTCCTAAAAAACTTTGGTCACCACCATGCATAACTCTATACTACCGAAACGTCACCAAACCTTAAGTGTGCAGACCCTGCGGGTTCGAGAACTATGTAGACATGACCGAGACACCTCTACGGTCAATAACCAATAGCAGGACCTAGATGCCCATATTGGTTCCTACATATTCTACGAAGATCTTTATCGGTCGAACCTCTATGTCAAGGATTCAATTAATCCCGTCTGATGTTCCCTTTGTTCTTCGGTATGTTACTTGCCCGAGATTCGATCGTTGGTATCTGTATACCTAGTTCAACCTCATTATCAGCAAGTCTCCTTACTCGTTCCGTAATACAAGATCCCGTGGCTAACACTTAGCCACATTGCTTGCAAGGCTTTATTGTGATGTTGTATTACCGAGTGGGCCCTGAGATACCTCTCCGTCACAAGGAGTAACAAATCCCATTCTTGATCCATTTAAACTCAACAGACACCCTCGGAGATACCTGTAATGCACCTTTATAGTCACCCAGTTATGTTGCGATGTTTGATACACACAAGGCACTCCTCCGGTGTTCGTGAGTTGCATGATCTCATAGTCATAGGAACATATACTTGACATGCAGAAAACAGTAGCAATAAACTGACACGATCATATGCTACGTTTGTAGTTTGGGTCTTGTCCATCACACCATTCTCCTAATGATTTGATCCCATTATCAAATGACATCTCATGTCCATGGCTAGGAAACCTTAACCATCTTTGATCAACGAGCTAGTCTATTAGAGGCATACTAGGGACATGGTTTTGTCTATGTATCCACACATGCATCTAAGTCTCCGATCAATACAATTATAGCATGGATAATAAACGATTATCATGAATAAGGAAATATGATAATAACTAATTTATTATTGCCTCTAGGGCATATTTGCAACAGTCTCCCACTTGCACTTGAGTCAATAATCTAGTTCACATCACCATGTGATTCGCATTGTTATGAATCTAACACCCAATGAGTTCTGGGGCTTGATCATGCTTTGCATGTGAGAGAGGTCTTATAGTCAACGGGTCTGCGACATTTAGATCCGTGTGTACTTTGCAAATTTCTATGTCAAACCGTAAACACTGCTACCACAGTCCACTTGGTACTATTCCAAATGGCTGCTCCACTATCCGTATCCAGATTGCTATTACGAGTCATCCGGATTGGTGTTTAAAGCTTGCATCGACGTAACTCTTTACGGGGAACTCTTTTATCACCTCCATAATCGAGAAACGTCTCCTTAGTCTTTGAGTTACTAAGGATAATCTTGACCGCTGTCCAGTGCTCCATTCCAGGATCACTCTGAAACCTTTCGGTCATACTTATGGCAAGGCTAACATAGGGTCTTGTGCACAGCATTGCATACATGATAGAGCCTATGGCTGAAGCATAGGGGATGACACTCATCTTTTCTCTATCTTCTACAGTCACTGGGCATTGAGTCTTACTCAACTTCACACCTTTCAAATCAAGCGAGAACTCTTTCTCTGACTGATCCATTTTGAATTCTTTCAAGAACTTTGTCAAGGTATGTACTTATTGAAAAGTCTCATCAAGATTCTTGATCTATCTCTATAGATCTTGATGCTCAACAATTAGGTAGCTTTATCCAAGTCTTCCTTAAAAAAACTCATTTCAAACAACTGTTTCATGCTTTCCAGAAATTCTACATCATTTCCGATCAACAATATGTCAACCACATATGCTTACCAGAAACTCTATAGTGCTCCCACTAACTTTATTGTAAATACAAGTTTCTCATAAACTTTGTATAGACTCAAAAACTTTGATCACCTCATCAAAGTGTATATTCCAACTCTGAGATGCTTGCTTCAGTTCATAGAAGGATCACTGAAGCTTGCACACCTTTTAGCATCCTTAGGACTGACAAAAACCTTTTGGTTGTATCTCATACAACCTTTCCTTGAGGAAGGAAACGATGTTTTGACATCCATCCGCCAGATTTCATAATTGAAAAATGCAGAAACTGCTAACATAATTCCAACAGACTTTAGCATCGCTTACGAGTGAGAAAGTCTCATCGCAGTCAACTCCTTGAACTTGCCAAAACTTCTTTGCGACAAGTCAAGCTTTATAAATGGTGACATTCACCATCAGTGTCTGTCTTCATCTTAAAGGTCCATTTGTACTCGACGACCTGCCGTCCAACCAGCAAGTCTACCAAAGTCTATACTTGGTTTTTATACATAGATCCTTTCTCGGATTTTATGGCCTCTAACCATTTGCCGGAACCTAAGCCCATCATCGCTTCTCCACAGCTCGTAGGTTCATCATTGTCCAACAACATGACCTCCAAGACAGGGTTGTCGTACCGCTCAGGAGTAGTACACATCCTTGTCGACCTACGAGGTTCGATAGTAACTTGATTCGAAGCTTCATGATCATCATCATTAACTTCCTCTTCAACTAACGTAGGCTTCACAGAAAACAACTTCCTGAACTGCGCTACTCTCTGGTTGAACAAAGGTTCAACAACCTCATCAAGTTCTATCTTCCTCCCACTCAATTCTTTCGAGAGAAACTTTTTCTCGAGAAAGGACCCAGTTTTAGCAACAAACACTTTATGCTTGGATCTAAGATAGAAGGTTTACCCAACTGTTCTTAGGGTATTCTATGAAGATGCATTTGTCCGCTTTGGGTTCGAGCTCATTAGGTGAAAACATTTTCCACACAAGCGTCGCAGCCCTAAACATTAAGAAATGACAACTTGGGTTTCTATTAAACCCTAATTCACATGGTGTCATCTCAACGGATTTAGATGGTGCCCTATTTAAGTGAATGTAGTTGTCTCTAATGCATAACCCCAAAATTATAGTAGCAAAACGATAAGAGACATCATAGCATGCACCATATCCAATAGAGTACGATTATGACATTCGGACACACCATCACACTATGGTGTTCCAGGTGGCGTGAGTTGTGAAACAACTTTCAAATTGTCTAAAGTTGTATGCCAAACTTGTAACTCAGATATTCACCTCCACGATCATATCGTGGACATTTTTATCTACTTGTCACGATGATCTTAAACTTCACTCTGAATTTGCTTGAACCTTTCAAACGATTCAGACTTGTGTTTCATTAAGTAAATATACACTATATCTACTCAAATCATCGGTGAAGGTAAGAAAATATCGATATCCACCACACGCTATAAGACTCATTGGATTGCATACATCAACATGTATCATTTCCTATAAATCACTTGCCCGCTCCATCAAACCAAAAAACGGGGTCCTTAGTCATCTTGACCAAGAGGCATGGTTCGCATGTCTCAACCGATTCGAAATTGAATGAGTCCAAAGATCCATCAGCATGGAGTTTCTTCATGCGTTTTATACCAATATGACATTTAGCGGCAGAGCCACAAGTATGTGGTACTATTATTAACTTTGTATCTTTTGGCATCAATGTTATGAACATGTGTACTACTACGATCAAGTTTCAACAAACCATTCTTACTGGGTGCATGACCATTGAAGGTACTATTCATGTAAATAGAATAACCATTATTCTCTAACTTAAATGAATAACCGTGTTGCAATGAACATGATCTAATCACGTTCATGCTCAATGCCAAAACACCAAATAACATTTATTTAGGTTCGTCACTAATCTCGAAGGTAAAGAGAGTGTGCAATGTTGATCACATCAACCTTGGAAACATTTCCAACACACATCGTCACCTCACACTTAGCTAGTATCCATTTATTCCATAGCTTTTACTTCGAGTTACTAACATTTAGCAACCGAACCGGTATCCAATACCCAGGTGCTACTAGGAGTACTAGCAAGGTACACATCAATAACACGTATATCAAATATACTTCTGTCGACTTTGCCAGCCTTCTTATCTACCAAGTATATAGGGTTGTTCCGCTTCAGCGACCGTTCTCCTCATAATCGAAGCACTTAGTCTAGGGTTTTGGGTTAGACTTTGGGTTGCTTCACTGGAGCTACAACTGACTTGCTATCCATGAAGTTTCCCTCCTTGCTCTTGCCCTTCTCGAAACTAGTGATTTTGACTAACCATCAACACTTGACGCTCCTTCTCGATTTCTACCTTCGCGGTGTCAAACATCGCGAACAGCTCAGGGATCATTATTTCTATCCCTGGCATTTTATAGTTCATCACCAAGTTCTAGTAGCTTAGTGACAGTGACTTGGAGAACTATATCAATCACTATCCTATTTGGAAGATCAACTCCCACTCGATTCAAGCGATTGTAGCACCCAGACAATCTGAGCACATGCTCAACGATTGAGCTATTCTCCTTCATCTTGCAGGCAAACAATCTTGTTGGAGATCTCATATCTCGCAACATGAGCATGAGCCTGAGATCCTAATTTCAGCTCTTAGAACATCTCATATGTTCTGTGATGTTCAAAACGTTTCGGAGCCTCAATTCTAAGCCGTAATGCATGATGCACTAAACTATCAAGTAGTCATCAGAACGTGCCTGTCAGATGTTCACAACATCTACAAACAACGCTAGAGGGGTTGGCGCACCGAGCGGTGCATTAAGGACATAAGCCTTCTGTGCAACAACAAGGACAATCCTCAGATCACGGACCCAGTCCGCAATATTGCTACCATAATCTTTCAACTCTATTTCTCTAGGAACATATAAAAATTCAAGGGAGCTACAGCGTGAGCTAGTAATCTACAACACAGTTTGCAAAGACAGTACTGACTATGTTCATGATAATGAGTTCAATTAATCATATTACTTAAGAACTCCCACTCAAAATGACATCCCTCCAGTCATTCGAGTGACCAACTCAAGTCCGATCATCACGTGAGTTGAGGTGGTTTCAATGGTGAACATCATCATGTTGATCATATCTACTATATGGCTCATGTTCAACCTTTCGGTCTCTTGTGTTTCGAGGCCAGGTCTGTACATGCTAGGCTCGTCAAGTTTAACCCGAGTGTTCTGCATGTGCAACACTGGCCTGCACCCGTTGTATGTGAAGGTAGAGTCTATCACACCCGATCATCACGTGGTGTCTCAACACGACAAACTTTCGCAATGGTGCACACTCGGGGAGAACACAATTTATCTTGAAATTAAGTGAGGGATCACCTTATAATGCTACCATCGTCCTAAGCAAAACAAGGTACATAAAAGGATTAACATCACATGCAAATCATAAGTGACATGATATGGCCATGAACTTGTGCTTTTGATCTCCATCTTGAAAGCACCCGCATGATCTCCATCGTCACCGGCACGACACCATGATCTCCATCATCTTGATCTCCATCAATGTGTCGCCATCGGGGTTGTCGCGCCCAACATACTTGTACTACTATTGCTACCGTTTAGCAATAAAGTAAAGCATTACATAGCGCTTAATGATTGACACGCAGGTCATACAATAATTAAAGACAACCCTATGGCTCCTGCCGGTTGCCGTACTCAGCGACATGCAAGTTGTGATAATCTATACATCACATGATCATCTCATACATCACATATATCACATCATGTAATTGGCCATATCACATCACAACATACCCTGCAAAAACAAGTTAGACGTCCTCTAATTGTTGTTGCATGTTTTACGTGGCTGCTAAGGGTATCTACCAAGAACAATTCTCACCTATGCATAACCACAACGGTGATACATAAGTTGCTTTTCATCCTTCTCAAGGACCGCCTTAGTCGAATCCGATCCAACTAAAGTAGGAGAAACAGACACCCGCCAGCCATGTTTGTGCAATGAAGTTACATGTCAGTCGATGGAACCAGTCTCTCGTAAGCGTATGGGTAATGTTGGTCCGAGCCGCTTCATCCCACAATACCGCTGAACCAAAACACGACCAAGGGAGGAAGCAATCTAAGCATTAACGCCCACAAACTCTTTGTGTTCTACTCGAGATCTCATCTACACATAGACCTAGCTCATGATGCCACTGTTGGGGAACGTTGCATGGGAAACAAAAAATTTCCTATGCACACGCAAGATCTATCCATGGTGATGAGCATCTACGAGAGTGAGAGTGGATCTACATACCCTTGTAGATCGCTAAGCGGGAAGCGTTAAGAAACGCGGTTGGTGTAGTCGAACGTCTTCACGATCCAAATCGCCGAGTGTCCTGCGATCCAATCACGATCCGTCCCACGAACTCATCACGATCCGTCCCGCGATCTCATCACGATCCGTCTCGCGAACTCATCACGATCCGTCCCGCGAACTCATCACGGTCCTTCCGATCTAGCGCCGAACAGACGGCACCTCCGCGTTCAGCACACGTACAGCTTGATGACGATCTCCACCTTCTTGATCCAGCAAGAGGGAGCGGAGAGGTAGAAGAGTCCTCCGGCAGCGTGACGGTGTTGCGGCGAAGGTGGTGGAGCTATTCCGGCAGGGCTTCGTCTAAGCATTGCAGAAAGCCGATCTAGAGGAGAAGCTATGCACTAGAGGAACGGGTGGCACGTGGCTGAAATCTTGTTCCAAAACCCTAAAATCCTCTAGTATATATAGGAGGATAGGAGGAGGAGGCTTGGCTTCCCAAAATCCAGCCCTTGGGTCGGCCAAACCAAGGAGGGAGGAGTCCTTCTCCTCCACTCCTAGTAGGATTAGGACTCCTTCCTTATTTGGCCCTTTTTTACCTTTTCCCACCTTTTTCCTTTTGGGCTTTTCTTCCCAGCCACATGGGCATTGTGTGGGACATCCACCAGCCCACAAAGGGCTGGTATTCACCTTCCCACAGCACATGTAGCCTCTTGGGTCGAAATACCCCTCCCGATGGTCCCCCGGTACACTACCGGCACTCCCGGTACACTACCGATGAGCCCGAAACTTTTCCGGCGACCAAAATAGGACTTCCTATATATAAATCTTTACCTCCGGACCATTCCGGAGCTCCTCGCGACGTCCGGGATCTCATCCGGGACTTCGAACAACCTTTGGTCACCACCATGCATAACTCTATACTACCGAAACGTCACCAAACCTTAAGTGTGCAGACCCTGCGGGTTCGAGGACTATGTAGACATGACCGAGACACCTCTACGGTCAATAACCAATAGCGGGACCTGGATGCCCATATTGGTTCCTACATATTCTATGAAGATCTTTATCGGTCGAACCTCTATGTCAAGGATTCAGTTAATCCCGTACGATGATCCCTTTGTTCTTGGGTATGTTACTTGCCCGAGATTCGATCGTTGGTATCTGTATACCTAGTTCAACCTCGTTATCAGGAAGTCTCTTTACTTGTTCTGTAATACAAGATCCCGTGGCTAACACTTAGCCACATTGCTTGCAAGGCTTTATTGTGATGTTTTATTACCGAGTGGGCCCTAAGATACCTCTTCGTCACACGGAGTAACAAATCCCTGTCTTGATCCATGCCAACTCAACAGACACCATCAGAGATACCTGTAATGCACCTTTATAGTCACCCAGTTACGTTGTGACGTTTGATACACACAAGGCACTCCTCCGGTGTCCGTGAGTTGCATGATCTCATGGTCATAGGAACATATACTTGACATGCAGAAAACAGTAGCAATAAACTGACACGATCATATGCTACGTTTGTAGTTTGGGTCTTGTCCATCACACCATTCTCCTAATGATGTGATCCCGTTATCAAATGGCATCTCATGTCCATGGCTAGGAAACCTTAACCATATTTGATCAACGAGCTAGTCTATTAGAGGCATACTAGGGACATGGTTTTGTCTATGTATCCACACATGCATCTAAGTCTCCAATCAATACAATTATAGCATGGATAATAAACGATTATCATGAACAAGGAAATATGATAATAACTAATTTATTATTGTCACTAGGGCATATTTCCAACAATTGCATGTACTATGTAGGCTCATTACACTTTATGATGTGACTTGCCAGTACATTCCATGTACTGACCTACACAGCTGCAACTTATCATGTTGCAGATTTATCCAACGACGAATAAGGTGCGATAGGTCGTTGTTCTGCACTCAGCTTGCTCGTGGAGTTGATGGACTCGTTATATTTATTGCTTCCGCATGATTTTGTTTTACTTGGCCTTAGGCCACATTAATGTAATAATTACTCTCTGAGGATTCTTGATGTAATAAATGTGTGATTGAACTCTCTTGTAAATCCTCAAGTACTGTGTGTGTCAGCATACCGATCCAGGGATGAAACTTAAGCATAGAGACTCCGTTCCCTTGAGATCGGGTCGCTACACCCTGCCGATGTCTTTGTCATTCGACAACGGTCTCGGGGATTACACCTAGTGGTTGCACTAAGCGTGCCCCCACTAGACCGAAATTCACTCGAGAAAAACATGATCTATTCGAGTAGAGAACTTACGAATATTCTATGGAACGAAGACACCCAGTGGGTGTACAGTCAAAGAAGACAGGAATTCAATCGAAGATGCACTTACAATCGCACTTACTCGGACATTGGTACGAAGCGCCGCACTGGCATCACAAGCTAGCTTGTTGGCGTCATACGCCTCCTTGGTGTGCAGCATTATTTGCTCTGCCTGGATCATGGCCTCCTTCGCATCCCTAGTTTGGTCTTCCGGGACATGGCGCAGAGGAAAGGTAGTTACCGGCCGGAGTGATGTTGCGGCTAGAGTAGTCGGGGTAGTCTGAGGCTGTCCGATTGGAGTCGATGCCACAATGGTTGAAGCAGTTGGTGTAGCACTCGACAGCGGAATCGCAAGTTCAGTTCTGGCTCGTGATGAGTCGCCTATCCCCTGGGATGATCCAGCAATCGACCACTGTGGCGTTTGTGCTGACGGTGTTCTTCGGGCGCGTATGCGCAGGGTGCCTAAGGTCTCCCCTTCACCTCCATACCCCGAGGTTGTTCTTCATCATCTTCCAGTTGAATGATCTCTGCAAATATCAATCGGCAATGTTAACTCTTGCAATCGACGAATCATGTTCAAGAAACGGAGATGAGTGAAGATTTGTTTACCTCTTTGAGAAGTGGACACGTCAGCTATATCCACATCCATTTGCTCCTCTTTGTCCCGTGGAGGCGACGTCATTGAGGTAGCGGCACTGGTAGACCAAATTCCACTCAGTCAGCAAGAACTTGAAGTCACAGTCGACAGTGAAAGACGAAAGCAAACACTTCGGCTTGTTCACTCGACTGGACAGTCGAGGTCCGGTCCCGTTTTGGGTTCCTCTCACTCGAAACCAAGGTCTTACCCACAGCAGCTGCAGGGTCCTGATGCGACTTGGAGCGATGTTCAGTGTGTGGAGGAGACTCAACTTCTTCCTCATTCTCACCAGAGGCTTCATATTCATCTTCACTATCGTCAGCGTAGTCGATGTCCATGCTGCCACCCTCACTCTCCCCGCCATCTTCAGGCTGGTTCCCATTGGGTACGGGCGAGTGCATGTGCGTCAACTCCTGCATGATTCAAACAATGAAGTCAGTCGACAAATCAATCAATCACTCGACAAAGTAGTAGTGCATGACGGGCGAGTGCAAGCTTACCAGATTCTTCAGCGGATTTTCAACAGAGTAAGTTCGGATCCTCTTGGCCCCCCGGGGATTGTCGCAAGCCCCGGTGATGCTTCGAAGCCATTGCTCAACAGTTTTCTTTGAAACCTCTTCCGGGTGCATCTGGGTCGAGTCCTCGGGACCTGCATAATACCACATAGTGTGGTCCCTTGCCTGGAGCGGTTGGATCCATTGACTGAGGAATGTCTCCAGGAGATCCATACCAGTCACTCCGCCACGGATAAGGTTCACTACAGTGTCCACCAGGATTCCCACTTGGACTTTCTCTCCCTCCGACACTTTCAGGGACTTGGGAACCGCAGGATGATCTGATGTGAAAGGGGAAAGACCAGTTGACATATTGGGAGAAGCTATATCCTTGCAATAAACCATGTTGACTGCCAACCTCTAACAGATTCAGGGAAAGTCATGGAAGGAAAAGAACTCCAGGCTCTCTGCTGGATCCCTAAACCCCCACACAGTTGGACTACAGGAGTTTTACCATCCTCAGGGTGGGCCTTTTTGACCGACTGAGATCTGATGGTGAAAATGTGTTTGAACAGACCCCAGTGGGGAGAGCAACCCAAGAAGCACTCACACAGAGTGATGAAAGTAGACAAGTAGGAAATGGCGTTCGGAGGAAAGTGATGGAGCTGAGCTCCGAAGAAGTTCAAAAACCCTCTAAAAATGGATGGGGGCATGGAGAAACCTCTTTCGACATGGGTAAGGAGAAGGACCTGCTCCCCCTCACGTGGCTCGGGCTCGGGCTCTCCCTCCAACAGCCTCCAGGAACCATCCGCCACGAGCCCGTCGATGATGAGATTCTCGACATCCGCGGCGGTGACCGTCGACGGGAGAAAATCCCCCTGGATCCACCCCGGCGGCACGGTGAACCATGCGGACGATGGCATCTTGGCCTTGCCCTTCGCGGCCCCCTTCTTGGTGCTCTCTAGCTTCTCGGTCGTTCCCTTCGTCATTGTGGTAGCGGAGCTCGTCAGAGTGAAGCAGAGTGATGTGCTGGAAGCAGGGAGGCGGAGGAAGAGAGGAGATATGGGGGAAATGTACTGTGCAGACCGCGACACTTCGGGATTTATACCTCGTCGAGTGTCTCACTGACTCCTGGGCCCGCTAGATCCCCACCTATCCTGACCGCAGACGCCACCCAGTACGTGGCAAAATGAGCGGCGCGAGAATCGAGGCGTCATGCCCCCACTCGCCCCAGTCGTGGCGTCGTCATCGCAGACGCATGCGCTTCCCAAATTTTTGTATCCAGCAAAATCCGGGCCTGATAGAGCGACCCGCCACGTCCAAACATCCCTTCAGGTCACTCAGAACAAAATTGACATTGAGAATTCACTCGAACACTTTCAAGACAGAATCGATCCGGGCGAATGACGAAGAGTTCAGTCGACGCAAATTTCGTTGAAGCCCCGAAATTCATTCGGAAGATTTGGTGCCTTGTTTAGAACTGGCATCAATACCCCCTTCATCACTCGAACCCTGATCCATTTGGGGGCTAATGACGAGGATAAGTACTTGGGTAGGGTCCTAGGCTTGACCCACATACCCTACCTAAGGGCACTATATTCAAGGACTTAAAATTACAAGAGAGATTCCGACTGGATTCACCATAGTGCTTAACTCACTCGACATTCATCCACTCGGAAGCTTATCCCTTCACTCGGTAGTAACCTGTCACTCGGAAGACCTCACTTCCAGTCAACGCCAGAAGACTAGAAGCCATCCCAGGGAGGCCAACAGGCAGGCGTTAGGCCAGTCGTCGTTAATAGCAAATATGATGTACGTTACCAGTAACGCTCGTCTTTATACCCACGATCGAACCCTTGGATGTCTTGCACTTATGAGGGGCAGCGGACTCTACATAAGCCACCCCTCCCATCTGGCACAAGGGTTCATAACCTCTGTAACTTACACTCTCCACACGACAGCAGCTCCCGAGCACTGAGACGTAGGGTTGTTACCTCCACGAGAGGGGCATGAACTCATACATTCGTGTGTACATCCTTGCCGTAGCTAGGACTCTGCCCTCTCCTTTTGTACCCCGAACTTCTACTGTCAGACTCGTTCCCACGACACTATGTATGCTAAAACCTGCCAAAACTTGATTTATGCTTGAGGTAGTTTTAAATTCCTGCAAACAGTCTATTCACCCCCCTCTAGACATACACATCTAGTGTCCCGCACCGAAGCCCCACAAGAGGCCCGTGTGGCTAGGAGGAGAAACCCAAGGTGGAAAGGAGGATTCCAAGTGGGAGAGAGGGAGTCCTAATCCTACTAGGATTTGAGGAGGACTCCTCCTCTCTCCCCTTCGGCCGAAGCAAGGGCTAGCCCCTTAGGGGCCAAGCCTCCTCCCTCCCTCCTCCTATATATACTAGAGGTATTGAGGGGTTTTCAACACAAAAATCAGCCACGTGCTATCCTCTACTCTAGATCATAGTTTCTCCTCTAGATCGTTTCAGCGGTGCTTAGGAGAAGCCCTACTGGAATAGTTTCACCACCATCGCCGCCATGGCGTCGCGTTGTCGGAGAACTCATCTACCTCTCCGCTCCCTCTTGCTGGATCAAGAAGGCGGAGATCGTCATCGAGCTGTACGCGTGCTGAATGCGGAAGTGCCGTCTGTTCGGCGCTAGATCGGGATGGATCGTCATTGGATCGCGGGGCGCTCGGCGATTTGGATCGCGAAGACGTTTGACTACATCAACCGCGTTTCTTAACGCTTCCCGCTTAGTGATCTACAAGGGTATGTAGATCCACTCTCCCCCTCGTAGATGCTCATCACCATGGATAGATCTTGCGTGTGCGTAGGAAATTTTTTGTTTCCCATGCAACGTTCCCCAATAAGGACCATGCCAGCACCCCGGCCTCGCCGAGACGGCCTGACAACCTCGCTCCCCCGTGCCTCAAGCACGGGAGGAACCATCGACTCCAGCGCCTGGCCCATGCCAGCCCCGCGCCCAGATCGGTCCAGCATCCACCCTCCCACACCATCGGACCAGCACATCCTACATTGAGCGACGCCCCGGGGACAACACCTCCGCGCCGACGGGGCAGCCGCCACCGAAGGCAAACCCCCCTCCAAATCCAATTGCGACGCGACGCCTCTCCTCAGGCGATGAGCAGTCGTGAGGAACATCACGAGTGCCCCGCAGCCACCTTCCCCGGGGCGTGCGCGGCCTTTGCCGGCAGCTTCCTCGGGTGGCGGCGAGGTTGGGTGGGGGGTGGATGCAAACGCGACGGCGTGGGCGGGGTTTCCCCGTGTCGCCAGAGGAGGGGCGACACGGGAGGGGGGGGGGAGTTGTTTGATATCAAGGTTGAAAGTTGAAACTTGAGACTTCAACCCTCAGCACTTGTATTATCCTTTAACCTTCCCCTCAAAATCACATCCGGGTGGCAAATTATGTATCTAGAGCATAACACTTTATAACAATTCCTCCTGATGCAACATTGCAATTCTTCAACAGGTACGCAGATTTCGTTCATATAACATGACAATTCTCCGTTGTAGCATT
Organism: Hordeum marinum; assembly: GCA_022496015.1. Lineage (NCBI taxonomy): Eukaryota > Viridiplantae > Streptophyta > Magnoliopsida > Poales > Poaceae > Hordeum > Hordeum marinum. The sequence continues at coordinate 390,208,222 of CM039676.1, read as the reverse complement.
GGAAGTCTACCTGTTGTTGCATGGCAATTTAGACATATGTGCCAACTTTTTCTGATGTAGCATGTCAATTATTCTATACTTATATTTGTCATGTCCTTCATCTAAGATGACAATTCTTCTATGTCCTAGTACGAGGATGTTTGAAACACATGGCAACTTTCCTTCTATAGTATATCTTTTTTTTCTTATTTTTCTGAACACAATATAGTCGCAAACGTTTATATACACGTGCATACACTCACCTCTATAAATGCACACACACGTCTTACCTCTATGAGCATCTCCAAAAGACTGAGCCGACATATCATCTTGAAATTTATGAAGTCATCATAGACGCCCCGTCTTCAACGGGACGTCTCCTCCCACTAAAAGCGTATCGCCGGAAATCCTAAAATAAATCTAGCAATAATACAAGAACCGGGACTTGAACCCTGGTGAACTGAGAATACCACTGTTCCTCTAACAATCTAACTAGAGGTTGGTTTGCATCAATTTTTCCTATTGATAAACGTTTCTATAGCATGACAATTTATATCTGATAGCATGGCAAAAGAGAGTGTTGAGGGGGGGGGGTGATGGTGTGCAGGGAAGGGCTATTTCGCTCGTTCTCTAGAGCGGTTTCCATTCGGGGCAGTGGTCCGCCCAGAGTGCATACTTGTCCATTCGGGGAACCTTTCTGAAAGAATGTTCATTTTCTATTTGGGTACATCGTTCTTTTTTTCGGTGGACGTGTCAAATTTATCTTGCAAAACCTTGTGAATGATGTAAGTGTTCTATGAGCAATAAAGCTAGTTATGATAGAGTTACTTTTTAAGAATACATTTTTTCATAGCTTCGCACGCGTGTGTGTATGTATGTATGTATGTATGTATGTACACACACACACACTTTTTTAAGAAGTTCGTTGAACTTTATTAAACAACGACTCTTAATGGAACAATTACAAAATCATGGGGCACATGAAGCCTAACATGATGGCATGCATCAAGAGATAAAGCAAACTTTGCTAAATTGTGATCTTCATGATCATTGTTTCTTCGTTCATAAGTGAACTTTGCATTCTTCAAAGTCTCATACTAGAGCATTGACCTTCATTTGATGGCTCCATGTCTTGCAGCCGACTTATCAAAGATATCCTTCAAGACTGATAGGCAATCATAAATGATGAACAACTGCCGAATAAGCAACTCTTTCGCTAGTTTTTCTAAGACCAAGCTCTTTTGGTAGTTGTTTTTAGGGGAAGCTCTTTCGCTAGTTTTTCTAGACCAAGCTCTTTTGCTAGTTTTTTTAGAGGAATCTCTTTTGCTAGTGGTTGATCTTTTTTTCCTTCTAAGAAGGTATTACTATTATTTTGAGACATTCTCGCTAAGCTTTATTCAACCAGGTTTCCAAGCCAAACATGACAGCTGAACCCTAGTGTTAAAGCATGCTTAGCGATATTGCAAGCCTTGGTATTCAAGCTCATAAAGTTGTGGGCAATATTACAAGAAGTAAAAACATTTTAATGATCTCTAATTTCATGTACCATATGTCGTTGATGATCCTTGCTTACTCCATCCACTACCTTTTTCCAATCTGAAGCCACATGAATTTTATGAATATATAGGCCTTCTTCAAGACCTAAAGCCTCTCTAACTGTCATTGCTTCCGGCATCTCTAGGTATGCAATATTTTTGTAAGTAATGCATTTTTTAGACAATTCTGTAAGTAATGCATGACGCTCCTAGGAAGTCTCTGAAATCACTAATTAAGAAGCAACCTTGAAAAGCTCAGCCCACCTCTCCAGGTTGCCACAACTGGAGGAGACTTTTCCCTTTTTCATAGTTTCGTTTATTCAAAATGTTCTATTTTTCAAACCGTGCGTCCAAATCTAGGAATGTTTTTATTGCTGGATTCCTTGAGTCAAGATCTTCAAAACCAGATCTCATGTTATAGGTTTTGATGAAAAAAACCACAAAAAAAGACGAAAAAAGCGGATGAAAACTAAACCGGGAGCACATTTTTTTCCTTTTCGGAAGAGACGCGCGTGTGCCTCTCGCGGGAGCAAATTCATGCCTCCACAAGAAGTAAACCCGTGCCTCTCGCGGAAGAAAAAAAAACATCGTGTCTCTCGTGGAAGCAAATTCGTTTCTCTCGTAAAAGCAAAATTATGTCTTTCACGAAAGGAAAAAAACATGTTTTATTTTTCATTTTCGAGAGGCATAGTGGTACCTCTAGTGAAAGCAATATCGTGTTTCTCACGAAAGAAGAAAATAAAAAACACATTTTTTTATTATTTTCGAAAGACACAACCATGCCTCTTGCGAAAGCAGAAAAACGATTTTTCCATACAAAAACTAAGAAAAACATGTGGAAAACCGAAAAGCCAAAAAACTCAAAAATACATATAAAAACCCAAAAACATGTGCTAAAAAATAAATATAAAAAATTTGAAGGAAACATCCAAAACACGATATGTGACGACGGTTGAGAGAATGCAAAATGACGCGCTCTCATGCCACTACAAATGCTCCCGGAAATCTCTCTGACGACCGTAGTCGCTCCTGATGCAGCCCGGCCCAACAGCTCACTTCACGGGCTACATGGCCCATGAATACTTCAGGTAAAACTACAGCCTGAACCCATCGTAATGACGTAGTCCAGACCGAAACCCTGAACCCTACCGCCCCCACGTCGCCGGCAACCGCGACCGAGCAGCCACCGTCCCCCGCCGCCGCCATGGCTCTCCTCCTGAAGCGCAATCACCATCTCTCCAACACTTCCCGCCTCTTCCTCCGCCGCCTATGCGCCACCGAGGCCACCACAGAGCCTGCTCCCGCCTCGCCTCCGCCACCTGCTCCAGACTCGCATCCACCCATGACGCCCGCGGAAGCCAAGCTCCTGGACTCGCTCCACGCGGCGATCCTCGACCACAGCCGCGCCCACCCGTCGACTGCTCTCCCCGCCTCGCCGCTATTCGAGCCCCTCCCGGCGTTCTCTTCCACCCTCGCCGGCCTCCTCCCTTCCCCGCCCGCGCCGCACCTCGCGCTCCAACTCCTCGGCCGCCTCCTCGCGCTCCGCCGCGGTGTCCCGTTCCCCGAGGCACTCACGTTCTTCCACCACGTCCTCCCGTTGCTTCCCGCCGATTCGCTCCCCGCGCTCTACGCCGCTATGATCGACCTGCTCGCGAAGCACCACCACTTCCCGCTCGCCCGACACCTGCTCGACGAAATGCGCGAGCGCTCCGTCCCAGTCTCGTCGCAGGTCATCCTCGCCATAATCCGCCGGTACGTCCGGGCGGGGATGTCTGCCGAGGCTTCCGAGCTGTTCCGCCGCATGGAGGAGTATGGTGCGGGTGTCCCCGACCCTGCGGTGCTTGCGTCTCTCCTTGGGGCGCTGTCCAAGAAGCGCCTCGCCAGTGAGGCCCAGGCGCTGTTTGACAGCTACAAGTCGGTATTTCCACCGGATGTCGTGCTCTACACGACCCTGGTGCATTCCTGGTGTCGCGCCGGGTGTCTCGACAAGGCAGAGCAAGTGTTTGCTGAGATGCAGCAGGCGGGCATCATGCCAAATGTGTACACCTACACTTCTGTGATTGATGCCATGTATCGTGCTGGGCAGGTACCCCGTGCGCAGGAGCTCCTCTGCCAAATGATTGACACTGGTTGTCCTCCGAACACGGCGACCTTCAATGCCATCATGCGGGCTCATGTCAAGGCCGGGCGTTCTGAGCAGGTGCTGCAGGTGCACAACCAGATGCGCCAGCTTGGTTGTGATCCGGACATTATCACTTACAATTTTTTGATGGAGACACATTGTGGGAAAGGGCAGAGCAACCTTGACGCAGCGATGAAAGTGCTCGCCAAGATGATTGCCAAGGGGTGTATTCCTGACTGCCATACGTTCAATCCCATGCTGAAGCTGGTCCTGGGGACCGGCAATGTAGAAGCTGCACGGAAGCTGTACGAACGGATGCAGGAGCTGCAGTGCAAGCCGAATGTGGTGACCTATAATTTTCTTATGAAGCTGTTCAATAAGGAGAAGTCGATGGACATGGTGCTGAGGATAAAGAAGGACATGGATGCACAAGGTGTGGAGCCAAACGTGAACACCTACGGAGCTCTAATCGAGTCATTCTGCGGGAGGGGAAACTGGAGGCGCGCTCATGGAACGTTGAGGGAAATGGTTGAGGAGAAATCCCTGAAACCCACAAAACCGGTGTATGATATGGTGCTGATGCTGTTGAGGAAAGCCGGTCAACTCAGGAAGCATGAAGAGCTTGTGGAATTGATGGCTGACCGGGGTTTCATCAAGCGCCCATCAGAGGATGCCTTATGGAAGGCAGTGGCTGCTTCCTAAACATTTTTACCCATACGATCCAAAAGGACCGGGTTCCGCTATCAGCATGATAATGGAACGACGTAGTATCAGCATCCAGTGCAGAAACAAAAAGAGAAAATGAGGTTCTGCTGCTGCCTAATGCTAGCAGCAACTAAGGAGCTAGAAGATTTGAGTAAACATAAATGACAGCATAAATTTGCAGGACCGCACTGGGTGCTGCGAATGGAGAGCTAGACACACCAGGCAAACAACAAGATCAGGCACAACAATTTCACCAGCAGCTTCAAACACCGTCTTTTCTGCTTGCTTACTGAACTTTATTTGCTCGATTGTTGTTGGGATGCAATCTTATAAGAGTAGTATTTTTTTTGTTCTGTTGTGTTGTATCCTGGTATCTCATCGAGTAATAATGCTTCCTTGCTAATATTGATAGAGGGTTTGTGTTTCGAATCCCTGCACCGCAAATTTTGAAAACTTTCTTTTGTTCCATCAGACGATTCCTTTACATTGTGAACGGCAGTATGTGCTTCCTGGTCTTTACCATGTGCTGCGTACTAGTACTAGATTGTGTTATTGAAGTGCAATCTGATAAGATTATTATTTCTTATCTGTTATATTGTCTCATCGAGAAATAATGCATCCTTGATTGACATAGGAGAGAGGTCTGCAGGTCTGAATGGTCAATAAAACTCTTGGTGTCAATCACCCACCGATCGTACCTGATTAATTAGGCGGTTCTTCTTTCTTCAAGTATGCTTTGGAAAGCTGTACGACACTGATCCGGTGAAGCAAATCATCCACCCACCGTACCCATCCGATTCTCCTTTCTTCGGTTATCTCTTGGAAAATTGTACTACACTAATTCGGTGAAGCAAAGCAGAGTACCCAGTAGGCCTGTTAGTACCATGCATCAATCTGTTTGACATTTGCAGTTAGGCTGCATCAGTCTCTAGGGTTGTTAGTGTCTGATGATTCACGGCTTGGCATTCATCATCTGTTTGAATTCAAACGACGTGCTCTGAACCACTCCATGTACTGAAGGGGAGACAGTCAGACAGCGGTCCTTTGTTTCGTATAAATTCCAGCTGTGTTTGAAATAAATGCCTGGTTCAGTGTTTCCTGCCACGCGGTAATGGTTTAAGGTACATGAAATTTTGAATTCTTCTTTCTCGTAAGTGTCTATACGCCATGCTCGGTATCAATTCAAATTGCTTGGTTCTGAATCGCAGCATGTACTAGAAGGGGAGGCACAGACAGCGGTCCTTGGTTTCGTATAAATTCGAGCTGCTCTGAAATCAATGCCTGCCATTCGATTACGGTTACCGTACAATAAAATTAATCGATTCGCCGGTCTTTGCGTGCGTTATTAGAACAACTCCAATTCCAAACGGACGACGATTTTGTCCGCTTTTTGTCCGTTTGGGTCGGCCAGTCGGACACGGACGTCCGTTTTCGCATTTGGGTCGTGGCGTGTGCGCCCAACGTTGACCCGACCCAATTTGACGACGCTGGAAAAAAACGCATGCATATTTAGAAAACACATTAATTAAACATTAAAGCCGACCATCAAGGCCAGCGAGAGTCTACGCGTCCACATTTGCATTTAAGAAAAAGAAAACCTAAACTACGAGGCAGCGCGCTGCCCTAGGCGTTGTCGTCGTCGTCCTCGGGGTCCGTGAAGTCGATGAGCGTCGGCGCCGGCCCGGCCCAGGAGAACGCCGTGTTTCAGAGCGCGTTCATGTTGGGCGCCGGCTGTGCCGGCGCGGGCAGTGCCGCCGTTTTGGCTGCCGCGGCTTGACGCGCCTCCTCCTCCTCCTCCTCCTCGGCCTTGCGCTCGAGCATCGCGAGGTGCTTGCCCTCTTCGCGCTCTTCGGCCAGCCAGATCTGGCGCTAGTGCTCGAGGTACGCCGCCTCCTGCGTCGGCGTCGCCTCCATCCAAACCGGTGGCACGGAGACCCACTCGCGCACTACGCCCTTCCAGGTGTAGCTCTCGATGGGGGACGGCTCCGGCTCGGGCTCCGACTGCGGCTCCGGCTTGCCTTTGACGCGACGTCGGGGAGGGGACGGCGGGGCCAGCGGCGGCAGCACACAGTCGCCCACCGCCGAAAGGGCAATGGCCTACGCCAATGCCGCCTCGTACCGAGCCTCCTCTTCCTCCACCGCCGCCGCCCTGCGCCGCTCGTCCTCCTCGCTCTCCCGGTAGACAGCTGCAGGGTCTCCTAGTAGGCGTCCTCCGCTGCCTGGTCCTCCTCGCAGACGACGAGCGGAGGCGGCGGCACGCTGCGGGCGACCTCGCGCACGCCCCGTCGCCTCGCCTCCTCGTGCTCGAAGGCGAACCACCTCGCCCAGTTGGGCGAGTCGGTTGCATAGGTGGGGTCACGACGCTGCTCCGCCGTTAGCAGCGCCCGCTAGCGCCGCACCTCCTCCGCGTGAGCCTGAGCCGACCGTGGCGCCGCCGGCACTGGGATCCTATCCGGATCCAGATGCCAGTCGTGCGACAGGGTGGCGTCAGGGTACGGGAGAGGCACGCGATACTGCCAGTGCCACTCCGCCTGGTGCACTGGCACGTCCACGCGCTGCCTCTGCCGGCGAGGCGCCGGTGCCGGCAAAGGCGGGAGGAACTGCGAGGGAAAAGGGATGGCAGGGGCCTTGCCCTTGGCCTTGCTGCTGCTGGCGCGAGAAGAGCCCTATCTCGCTGTGGTGGTGGTGGCTAGGGTTTGCCGGCGACGGGGAGCAGAGATGTGGACGACGAGTTTGGATGAGGACGGCTCCGCCGTACAGTCGGCTTAAAAAAGGACGGCCGCCGTCGCTGACGCGTGGGCTCATGGTCATAAATTAAGCTGACCACGTGGGCAGCGGGTAGTTGGACGGCCGCCAGGTGGGGACGCGGCAGACACCGAGAAGGCGCGCGAGGCTCCGTTCCGCGTCCGCGCCGATGCATTTAGGGCATAAAATTGGGCCGCAAATGCGTCGACGCGAATGCGAAGCGGATGTGATTTGAATTTGGGTCGGCGCGTTGGGCCCCCACTTTTGTCCGTTCCAACCCAAACGAACGGCAACGGACGAAATAAATCGTCCCATTGGTTCCTCTTACTTCCTGCTGGAGTAGCTCAGTTCAGGACGACAAATTTGCGGTCTCTGGATCCACTCACAGTGTCCGTCGTTCGATCCGGTGCCGTGTACCTGTGACACTCTCCTACAGAACCACTTGTCCCTAGAATAGCGAGCGAGTGCATATGCAGGGGCGCCGGATCAGCTTTTCGCGCTTGTTGTTGCAGAGTAAAACTAGGCGCAACATGTTTCGTGTCCGTTTTGTTGCTCGGTAGCCACACTTGCGCCTGCCCTGCTGACGGCGTGTCGGGCTCGTAGCGTAGAATCTATCGACCACCTTTACGACTCATGCCGTCAGTCAGTCAGTCAGTCAGTCACGGGCTCGCTCATCACATGGCGCCGGACAGTTCACATGGCCACCCCAACCTTCTGAAACTCCGAAACATCGACCACGGAACATCGCAGCACTGGAATCATCACCCACGACCACGGACGAACGACAGGGTCATTGTCCGTTGCACGGGACGACGATCACGGGTCCAAGCCCACGGCACGCAGAGTCGCAGAGCGCCCCGCGTACGTGTGCTTTCGGTTAACCCCCATCGATGCTCCTTGACGTACGCTTTGAATTGAACCACGGCTATAGATAGTGCTGTACGCTCTCGGTTGGTCAAGCATGGTTGATGTGTGGTGACCAAGCGCAAAATGGTCGGTGCGTCGCGTCCGATCGGCTTGGTGTGTTCGGTATGGTTTCACCTGCTGCTGGCCGTTCCATGGGTAGGGCTGGCTGGGCTAGCGAGGCTCGTCGCGAGAGGCATGCACATGGCGCCGCGGCATGTTTTGGCCGGGGGCGCGCCCGTGCTAGCTCCGTGGATGCCGGCGCCTCGCCGGGGGCCACACGGCATGCTGCATGAGGCCGCCGCAACCGGACACCGGGAGAAATTTGTGAGCAGGATCCTTGGTTCCTCTTCCTTGTATGTATGCACATGATGAATACCTCTATATCTATCTATCCATCGCCAATCTATGGGCAGCACGTGAACCCTTGTCTCCGGCCGGCTGAGAGAAGAGGGGAGAGGTCACTGGCTAGTGGCTACTCTCCGTCACGTTGCGTGATTGGTTCACCTGTCTACATTATACTAGCCTTTTAGATGACCAATTTGATTGGTACTACTGTACGGACGTGTGGTGGCCGAGCTCACTGGAGCTTGAAAGTTTTGAAAATTTCAAAATTCAATTTTTTTGGTTTCAAAAACTCTAAAAACAATTATGTAAGTAAAGAATGATGTTATGTGTATGTGTATAAATTTTAGGATAAAATACCTTGAAATACGATCTGTACAAAAAAAATCATGGCCTAGGACAATTAATAATATCATTTGTTAAAAAGCTCTAGATTTGTCTTTTTTATACATATCTCATTTTAACGTAATTTGTTTTTTAAAATTTTTATACATTTGTGTTACACTCTTACTTAACTCTGTATTAGAAAAATAAAATGTAAAAATATGAATTTTTATGAATTCAAAATTTTATATTTAAAAGCCTTCATAAAGCTGGATCTCCAAAGCAATTTCCGTCACCATCTTCCGTACTGTACGTACACCGCTTTGCTTGATGATGGACCGGTCGACGGAGGTGTGCCTAGCTAGCTAGGCCGAGCTAGGCATATGCAGCACTCATAATGATAGACGATACTACCATTGGCAGTTTGGCACGCACTGGCCTCCCCGTTGCCACGACAACATAATCAGGATGGGTCACCACAATGGCCTTTTCTTTTGTCTTTTCTTCTCCCAACCGGGCTGGCTATAACCCGCATTCACATGAAGGAAATACAGTACTACCAACTTTGTTACAACAACAATAGAAACTTTGTTACAACAACAAAAGAGTCAGAAAAAAGAGCGAGTTAGAGCACCGATAGCAAGCCATTGCAAATGGTCACCCTCCAAGCGAAAAACCTATTAGCGCTACTGACGGTGAATTTACTTGGATCCTGGATATATACGAGGTTATGAGTATGTTCGGATCTCCTCCAGCTTCATAAAACTTCACAAATCCATTTTTTCTCTTGGCTTCTCGCTTCATGCAGTGATCTCTTTTCATTCGACAGCTAAATCAGCTCGCTGTCACGATTTTGAACTGGGAGCAGTTGACGAGTTGTCTAGGACCATACTAGGCCGACTGGAACCAGCCTAGGACGGCTGTCTGTTAAAGATTGTGTACATACGATATTGTATAAACCGTATAGGATATAGGATGTGTGTGTGTTTATCTTCCTGTAAACGTGTTGGGCTGTTTAGATAGATCTCTCTTCTTGTTATTTACTTGGAGATCAATCCTGCAGCCTAACCAATCCTTATACGTATCTTATCTGCCTATCAACACGAACGCGTCCCTATCGAAAGGTATTACGCTTTGCCTCTCATTGTTTACATGGTATACAGAGCTTCCGCTCTTCCCATCACATCTACATGCCATGTCTTCCAGCTCCTCCCACGCTATGGCCCTGCCCTCACTTGCATCGCTCGGCCATATGGTGACTGAGAAGCTGACCAGGGACAACTTCCTCGTTTGGAAGACCCAAGTTTTGCCGCACATAAGGGCAGCCGGCATGACCGGCTACCTGGACGGCAGCGTCAAGGAACCAGCAGCTTTCCTGGAGTCGGAGAAGGAGATCTCCGGCAAGAAGGTGGTGGAGAAAGTTCCCAACCCGGAGTATGCTATCTGGGTGACCCAGGACCAGCAGGTCCTGACCTTCCTCCTCGCCACGATGATGCGTGAAGTACTCCTACAGGTGAACAATCTTGTCACCGCATCAAGTGTTTGGGCAGCAGTTCTTTAGAGCTTCTCCTCCCAATCCCGAGCCAAGATAAGTCAACTCCGCTCTCAGATTGGTCGAACCCGCAAGGGGGATCTTTCAGCTGCTGCATACTTTACCAAGATGAAAATTATTGCTGATAAGATGGCGGCTCCTGGCAAGCCGCTTGATGAAGATGAAGTTGTGTCCCATATTCTTGAGGGTCTAGATGCAGATTATAACCCGTTTGTCTCAGCTATCTCCATGCGAGTGGACCAAGGTGTTGGTCTGAACGAACTCTACTCCCTTCTCCTCTCGGCGGAAGCACGCATCGAGGCCTAGAACTCCTACAACTCCAGTGCCAATTTGGCCTCCAAGGGAGGCAACCGTGGTGGCTATGGTCGCCCATCAGGTGGCAACACCGGTGGGGGCGGCAACAGCAACAACTTGGGAGGTGGTGGCCCTCGCTCCAACAGCAACAACACTCCTGGTGCTCGCCAAGGTGGAGGCGGAGGCGACATGATCAAGTGTCAACTCTGCAAGCTCAAGGGACATGGAGCATGGCGCTGCAAGAAGAGGTATGATCGCAACTACAACAACAACTTTCAGCGTCAAGGAGGAGGAGGAGGTCAAGGAGGAATAGGTGGTGGTGATTGGGCTGCAAACGCCGCCACCAACTCCTACGGGGTCGATACCAATTGGTACCTCGACACCGGTGCCACGGATCACTTGACGGGTGACCTTGAAAGGCTTGCGGTTCGTGGTCGCTACACCGGCAACGAACAAATCCACACTGCAAGTGGTCAAGGTATGGATATTGCACATGTTGGTCATACGGTTTTAGCTACTCCCCAAGGCTCACTTAAATTAAACAATATCCTTCATGTTCCTTGTGCCTCTAAAAATCTTCTTTCTGCCTATCAACTCATGGAAGATAATCATGCTTACGTTGAACTTTATCCTCAATTCTTTTCTGTCAAGGATCAGGCAACAAGGAGGGTTCTCCTTCAAGGAAGGAGTAGGCGAGGTCTCTTTCCGGTCATGGGTCGGCATGTTGCTCCCAAGCGTCAAGTGCTTGGTGCAATAAAACCCTCCACTTCCCGATAGCACAAGCGTTTGGGGCATCTTGCCTTCCCAAAGGTCCAGCAAATTATTCGTAGTTTTAGTCTTCCAGTGTCAAATAAACAAGATCATCTCTCAGTTTGTGATGCTTGTCAAATGGCCAAAAGCCATTAGTTACCATACCCTCGATCAACTAGTGAGTCCAAAGCTCCTTTAGAGCTCGTTTTTCTAATGTTTGGGGCCCCGGGCCTATCTCTATAGGAAGACAAAAAAATTATGTCACTTTTATCGACGATTTCAGCAAGTTTAGTTGGATTTATTTGCTTAAACATAAATCTGATGTGTTTGAGAAATTCCATATATTTCAACAACATGTTGAATGTCTCTTTGATCGTAATATTATTGCCATGCAAACCGATTGGGGGGGTGAATATCAAAAGTTAAATTCTTTTTTTGAGCGTATTGGAATCACTCATCATGTTTCATGTCCTCACGCTCACCAACAAAATGGTTCCACGGAACGTAAGCATAGGTATATTGTGGAAGTAGGCCTCTTGCTCCTTGCTCATGCATTCATGCCTGTGAAATTTTGGGACGAGGCATTTCTTACTGCTGTCTATCTTATCAATCGAACCCCCAGTCGTGTAATCAAAAATCAATCCCCTCTAGAATGACTTTTTGGTACTAAACCAAACTATACCTTTCTTTGAATTTTTGGTTGCGCCGTTTGGCCTAATCTACGCTTGTTCAACAAACATAAGCTTGAATTCCGCTCCAAACAATGTGCCTTGTTAGGCTATAGTAGTCTTCACAAGGGTTACACGTGCCTTGATATTTCCTCCGGACGTGTCTCTATTTCTCGTGATGTGATCTTTGATGAACATGTGTTTCCCTTTGCTACTCTACATCCCCATGCGGTTGCTCAACTTCGCAAGGAACTCATCCTTCTTCTATCACATCTCCTTCCATCCACACAAATTTATCAAAGGGAAGCAGCTGACCATGATGATCACATGTCAATATCTAACAATACCTTTGATCCCCTCTCTGAAAGTGTGTAGGGAACAGGGACAAATGATGCAGAAGTTGGCGAAAATCCTCCTCATTTTATGCAGGACTCGCACTCAGGAGCATCTGCCATAGAAAATCCGACCTCCTTGGATCCCGGCACTGATCTGGACAGGCGGATTCTCTCAGGATCCACCGTGTCAGCACGCGTAGGTGCGTCTCCCGCCTCGGTAATGGCGCGGTCAGGCGCTGCGAGCGCACTCGATGCCCGCCCCCCTAGTCGGGTGCAGCGAGCGGATGGGCGCGCCCCACGTACGATGCCCATATGCGCGGGGCCAAGTGCGGTTCCCGCTAGCTCCGACAACTAATCTGGCTCATCCAGTGGGGCGAATTCGCCTGGTTTCCCCGTTTCCTCTCGCCAGGTGACAGTTACGGACTCGGACGAATAACTTGGCGCTGATTTTCATGTTCAGGACTCCCCTGGTACTACTGATACTCCTATTTCTGTTGCATCTGATGTTTCTCCTGTAGACAATCGGCTCCACCAATAGATTACTCGTCCAGCTCCTCCGCCACCTGTTCATGCTCATACCAGGTCACAAAGTGGTGTTTTTCTTCCTAAAGAATATAAAGATGGTTGTGTTCGTTGGGGTTCTTTTTGTGCTACAAGAGAACCAGAGAACTTAAGAGAAGCACTCCATGATCCCAAGTGGAAAAAGGCAATGGATGAGGAGTACAATGCGCTTATGGAGAACAAGACTTGGCGTTTGGTTCCACCTATTAAGGGGAGCAATGTCATTGACTGCAAATGGGTCTATAAGGTAAAGAGGAAATCTGATGGAAATGTTGATAGGTATAAGGCTCGTCTAGTGTCCAAGGGGTTTAAACATAGGTATGGAATTGATTATGAGGATACATTCAGTCCAGTGGTAAAAGCTGCTACTATTAGGATAATTCTTTCCGTTGCAGTCTCTAGAAACTAGTGCATGCGTCAGTTAGATGTGAAGAACGCATTTCTGCATGGTGTTCTGGAAGAGGAAGTATTCATGAGGCAACCACCTGGGTATGAAATTTCAGTCTCACCTCAGAAAATTTGCAAACTTGATAAAGCTTTGTATGGACTGAAACGGGCACCTAGAGCTTGGTACTCTAGACTATCATCAAAATTGCAGTCTCTTGGTTTCACCCCGTCTAAAGCTGACACCTCTTTATTCTTTTATCATCGGCATGGAACAATCATTTATATGCTTATGTATGTTGATGATATTATTGTTACAAGTTCATCCACCAAGGCAGTTGAAGCTCTTCTCAGGGATCTACGTATGGACTTTGCACTCAAGGGTTTGTGCATTTTACATTTTTTCCTTGGCATTGAGGTAAAATCTGTAGCAAATGGATTTGTTCTATCTCAAGAAAAATATGTGCAAGACATTCTTCAGCGTGTGGGTATGAAGGGTTGCAAACCATCACCTACACCCTTACCCACTTCTGAAAAATTACCAATTCATGATGGAGAGGTACTTGGTGCAGCAGACTCCACTAGGTACAGAAGTGTTGTAGGAGCATTGCAATCCTTGACCCTAACCAGACCAAATATTTCTTTTTCAGTCAATAAAGTTTGTCAGTTTTTGCATGCTCCCACTAGTACACATTGGACAACAGTCAAGAGAATTCTGAGATATCTTCAAGCAACGAAGAGTTATGGACTCAAACTTGCTAGATCAGACTCTATGTTGGTAAGTGCTTTTTTAGATGCAAATTGGGCAGGCTATCCTGATGACAGGAGATCTACAGGTGGTCTTACAGTTTTTCTTGGTGGTAATTTGATTTCTTGGAGTGCTCGTAAGCAACCTACTATATCTAGATCAAGTACAGAAGCTGAATACAAGGCTCTCGCTAATGCTACTGCTGAAGTTATTTGGGTGCAAAACTTGTTAACTGAATTGGGTGTGCATCACCCAAAGGCAACCTCCCTATGGTGTGATAATCTTGGTGCCACCTATCTATCCGCTAATCCTGTGTTCCATGCTAGGACTAAGCATATTGAGATTGACTATCACTTTGTTCGAGAAAGGGTAGCCAATAAGCTTCTTAATATTTGTTTTATACCAACAGGTGATCAAGTAGCAGATGGATTTACAAAACCACTTTCAGTGTGGCAGCTAGAGAGTTTTAGATGCAATCTCAACTTGGATAGTTGTGATTGAGGGGGAGTGTTAAACATTGTGTACATACGGTATTGTATAAACCGTATAGGGTATAGGATGCGTGTGTGTTTATCTTCCTGTAAACGTGTTGGGCTGTTTAGATAGATCTCTCTTCTTGTTATTTACTTGGAGATCAATCTTGCAACCTAACCAACCCTTGTATGTATCTTATCTTCCTATAAACACAAATGCGTCCCTACCAAAAGGTATTACACTTTGCCTCTCATTGTTTACACTGTCGAGGGGAGATACTCGTAGCGATGTGTGTCTGTCGTTGGTTGAATTGTTTTATTTTTGTGGCTAAGCGAACCGGTATGTTTGGCGATGGCATTTTTGTTGTAGTACAGGTGAACTCCAGATTCTGGTTTTGGTGGAGCTGGACCTTCCTTGCTTCAGGTTTTTTGCACTACAAGCGATCCCCACTTCGCAAAGATAGCTTCTTGGGCATATTTCGTTCGGCTCGGCTCCACTCCAGAATTTTTCGAAGCGTGGAGCGGGAGGACATCCGAACATGCCCTACATGCGTCAAAAGTATGGTAAAAAGGCAAACAAATGACCTCGCGAGAGAACTTCAATAGGATCATAAAGAAGAGACGCATAAAGATCTTGCGAAAGAAGTTGGAAAATCAAGAATTCTGAGGTGGGGAAAATGAATGCTTGAAATTATAGCAAATGAAATTTTCAAGGTGGTGCACGACTGGCAGGTGTGAGTCACTTGAATCACGGCGGGCTGAAGTTGATGTTGTTTTCGTTCCGGCTCTAGGAGTGCGCTCCTCCATGTCATTATTTTCAATTTGCTTTAGTACTCTATTAGTCTATCTTGAAGTAGTGTGATGCGGGTACTGCTATGCTTATATATAATTGTTTTGGCTTCAGGTAAGGGTGATGAACTGCCGTGGCTACTTACTATGAATTATTGTGCATGAGGTCCAACTTATGGCGACCTAGGACACAACAGTGTCACACATAATTTCTTTATGTCTGTAGTTTCCTTTTGGTGTTTGCAATAATTTGTAAGATTGTGATGGTTTCAAGTAAATGAGGTCAGAGAGGTCATTTTTTGAAATGATATACCAACATCCAGACTCCAGCAAGATGGGTAAAGAGCCCTTATGACGCGTTGTTGTCTCTAGTATTACAGTTGTGACCAAAAACTAATCTATGTGCGATCTAAACTAGGAGTAGTGATGGTTCTTGTCGGGATTTATAGGGTTTGCGTGTGTCGTCTGTGATATAAGTTCATTCCTTTCCGTCGTGGCCTTTGGATTCTTTATGATTAAAGTAGGATGAAGCTTGATTAGGTTTAAGCTCCAGATGCTTTGTAGTGACTCCTACTCGTGCATGGAGACGCCGTCATATCTAAACATACATTGTTTGGGTAAAATTTGGTAAAGTGTTGGATTATCTGAGGCACTTTCTTGGAACATGTGAACTTGGGACTGCTCTAGGTCTAGTGTTCGAAATTTGTATAGGTTCCATTAAGAGGATTTTTTGTGGTGCAAACTTGGTGTAGAGACTTACACAAGACTCTTGACTCTGCTAAAATCATCACCAACGAGTTAATTATTTTTAGAATTACCTTTGAGCTGGATATTGTGGTTGAGCAAGGACGATATGCTGGATCTAAGAAAATAAACAGAAATGGTAATAGTGTTAGAGTTGAGGAGATGATGACGGAGTAGATGCTAGAGTTACTACGAGAAACAGAGATGATGGTAACGCTAGGGATACTAGCAACTAGGGGAATTTGTCTTTCAACCAATATGAAGGTTTGCAAAAAAAGTAAAATGGAATGTGGGAATGAGTTGATCAAAGTGGGGATAAGATATAAGATAAGTCCGATAACATTAGCTCCAAAGATGGTGTTGGTGCGAGTGTCTTGGTTGTGAAAATTAAAGTGTCAGAGGAGAATAATGAGAGACAAGTGGCCAAAATTGCGTTGGATGAGAAAAACACTCCAAGATATTGAACTCAAAAAGAAGAGTCTATGGAAATGTAAAACAAAAATTAGAAAAGCAGAAACAGGATCAAATTCTTCAACAATTATTGCAACAAGTTATGTAAAAAAGGAGGTCGAGAAAAGTTATGATGATGGCATGAGCATAATGATTAGCTAGAACATAATGGTGAAGGTATGGAGAGCTCAAAGGGAGAAGGTGATAAATATTAGGAACATGTTGACTATACTGCTACTAGTCTCCTAGTGAGGGGTCTGAATTTTTTGGTTCTAATTTGGGTAATATAATTGGAGTAGATGAAATTCCATGTAGTCACAATGAAACTGAAGTTGATACTAGGGTTGGCCCTAGAAGACGCTAGATATGAGAATTGATAACATTGCTAAAGAAAAGGTTGCTGACAAGGACAATTATAGTATTGATTCTATTCTTGATTTATTATATGTTAATAATCCTTATCTTTTGTCCATGACTTTATTTGTTGGTATTGCCCTTGAATGTACTACAGATACAATTGGAAATAACCTTCAGATTACGAGGCTTTAGGTTGCTAGATTTGATATGCTGCTTAATAGTAATTTGGGAAAATTCAAGGAGCCCATTTTTAGCTCGGTTCCATTGACACTCGGGATATTGCTCTAAATAAATTATGATCATGTGGAGATAATTCTAAATTTGATCTTGAGGAAAAGTATCTTGAAAAATTAAATCAAGTGGTTTTCTCGAAGATAATTAGGGATGTATTTTCACCTAGCATTAATCTTAGGCTGAGAAAGGGTATGATGTAAATAGAAAACCTAGGCCTAACAACAATTCTCATAGATAGTGAAAATGAAATTCCTATTTTGGAATGGTAGAGGGGTGGGAGCTTTTTAGAGCATATTTCTCCATCTGTGGTTTTGGTAATTTTTGACAAGCCCTATGGACTAATGGTTGCTTTGATTTTACTTCAAGGATATGTCCACAAGCATTTATTGAATTCAATTTGTTGCTTTCAAGAAGTTTATGTGATGACCAAGGTGGTATTCAAGGATTTATCCAAAGATTGGTCATGTGAGAGTTGAGCTTATTGGAAGCATCTCTTGAAGAAGATTGTGTGAACATTCATGTTTAGCTTCAAGACATGATCTTTTATGAAGAGAATATAATAGCATATTTCTTCATGTGTGGTTTTGGAGTTTATGTGATGACCAAGGTGGTATTCAAGGATGTATCAAAAGATTGGTCATGTGAGAGTTGAGCTTATTGCAAGCATGTCTTGAAGAAGAAGATTGTGTGAACATTCATGTTTACCTTCAAGACATCATCTTTTATGAAGATAAGATAAGATACAAGGTTGATAAAGACTATGGAAAAGAGTGTATCAAGTTGATCAACACATAAAGTGTACAAGATGTACTAAGAGGGATCAAGTTGATCAACACATAAAGCGTACAAGATGTACTATGAGGGATCAAGTGATCCCATGGTATGGTAAGCATTGTCCATTACGCTTTGTATACTTACTCATGATGTCTGTAAGGTTTCCATGTGGGGTTAGGTATCTTTCCACGGGCTTGCATAAAAAAGAAGATCTCTTACAACCCATGGAGGATGACATCAAGTGGTGATCGTCATCAAGATTGCGGTGTGCAAGTTTAAGTGGAGCATCACGAAGAGATCATGCTTGGAGCTTGCCTTCCATTGTGGTGTCAATGGACTTGTGAAGATGTGCCGAAGAGTGGCTCACCCATAGTGGGGTATGGGGGAGAAATCAACTAGTCTTCATTGAGCCAACACAATCAAGAAAGGTGGTCCAACTTGAGGAAGTCAAGATCGTAATTATCTAGCTCAAGTGGACTATGTGCAAGGTATGGGTTTTCCCTTGATAGGTTTAATTTTCTAATTTATCGGTCTCATGGTGGTAGTTTGGAGACCGGGTTAAAGGATCGATTGCCGTACTGTCAAGGGGGGCTCTCAAGTGAGTAGCTTGATCGTATCGTTTGTTGAGAGCTCAAACCATTTGAATCCTTGAATCATCTTTCTTGGTTCTTGTTTGGTGTTTCTCTTTGTGATTTTTAGAGCTTATGGTCATCTTGATGACAAGCTCGAGTTTATTGGAAACGGAGTTCATATGCATCTTCTATGATGTTTTCGTTGTTGGTTTTTTTGCCGGTTCTACATTCATAGAGGTTTCACATATTCATATCATTGACATTTTTATACTGCTTCTCCTTAATATAGCTGTTGTCGTCCTCTATCCAACAAGGTTGAGTTTGATCCATTCAGAGTCCGTATGCAGTAGTTATAGTTGTTTTAGTATTGAAGCTTCCTTGTGTTCTGCTTGGGTTGTTTTTCACCTCTAAGCGGTAGTATTGCTCCCCGCGCGGTTGTACCTCTTATAAGCGGTAGTACTGCTTATAAGCAGTACTAGCGGCTAGCTACTTCCGCTCCTATTTATGCTTCTGGAACTTGTCACGAACTTCACAGTAGTATAGAGCGGTAGTACCTCTTATAAGAGGTAGTAACTCTCTGAGCGGTAGTACCTTTTATAAGCGGTACTACCTCTTTGAGCGATAGGACCTCTTATAGGGGGTAACCTCTCTGCATAACTTTTTATGTCCCATTGGGATGTTTTGACCGTGCTAAGCAGTAGCACCATTTGACCACGACTTGTGGGCATAACGGTTGGATTCGAGGGAGCTTATTTAAAGGGGCGTTCTTCCCCAATGGTCCCTATCCTTGGAGTTCGTATTTTCCCCCATTGTTGACCTTCCTCGAGATTTCTATCTCTCAATCCCTCCAATGATTCTTGCTAGTTCTTGAGGGAAAAAGAGAGGAGATCTAGATGTACGTTTCCACCAATCACTTTCTCCTCTTTGTGAGGGGGACCCTTTGGATCTAGATCTTGGGGTTCTTTGTGATCCTTGTTCTTCCTCTCATATTCCCCATAGCTTTTGTTGTGGTGGTGGGATTTGAGTGCGAGGGCCTTGACCACTTCGTGTGTTCTTGCCATTTCATTAGTTACATCGGTTTGAGTTCTCCACAGTGATACGTGGAAGTGAAGTTTGAGAAGCTTATTACACTTGGGTGTTTGGACACCCTAGAGCTTGTGCCTCTTGAATGACTTGGCGCCTAGATGGTTGGTGGTGTCTGAGAGCTCAATCATTGTGGTGTAAAGCTCTGGGCAAGCGTCGGGGTGTAACATCCCAAATTTTCAATTTGGAATGTTTTACAATTATTAGTTAAGCATCTATGCATTATGATTGAAATGAATGTGGCAGTTATATTTTCATCTTCTTTATTTGACTTCTTTTCAATTGCCATTTGAGTTTACTCAATTACCTGAAAAATACTTTGAAAAAAAAGCATGAGAGGAGGTAACATGACAACCCAAAAGTCAGAAGGAAATAGTGCCAATTTATTTGAAAGTCAAATTTGGTTTTATTTTGGATTTTCTTTAAATAATGTTTTTATAAAGTTTTTAGTTTGACTCTAAAGAAATGTTCATGCTTTAGGATTTATTTTTCTGATCGTTTTGGTATATAATACCTTATATTTTGTTTTCCGTCTTATTCTCACAAAATAGAGAAAACTTATTTTTTCAAAAGAAAAGGCCAGCATTGGGCTAGCCACCCGAGCCAACCCAAGCCAGCGCTAGGGTATGCTAGCGTACGAGGCCAGGAGCTAGTGCTCGCCTGAGCCACCGCCAGCCCTGTTCAATGAGCGCTCATGGCCATCTCTCTCCTCCCCACGATCTCTCTCCCTGTCTCTCTCATGCACCTGCAGGTGGGGCCGACCCCATCTTCCCCAACCTCCCGCAGCACCCGCACGGGATAAGCCAGCGCTCGCAGCTCCCGCAACCGCCGGCCGAAGCTCTAGGAATAGAGCTTATCCCGCAGCCCCGACCCTCCTAGCCGCGCCTATAAGTAGCCCTCGATGCCCTCTTTTCATTCAGCCAAGCCGCACCACCTCTCGCCGCTCGTAGCCGTCGCCTCGTCCATCCGCATCTTGCTGCCTGGAGCCTGTTCACCGGAGGAATACGACGCCGGTGAACCCCCATGGCCCCTTTTTCTTCATGAAATCGGATCCCCTTAGTCTTCCGCATCTCCCTGACATCTTTTTGTGCCCCTAGGTTTGCTGGAGCCGCCGCCCCGACGACCTGCGTCGCCGGAGTTCACCGGAGCTTCGCCCTCGCTCCACTCCTTCTGGTCGTCACCGCCGTCCGCCGTCACCACTGTTCGGCAGCCCTCGCCGAGCCGCACCTCCCTGCCTACCTCGCCCACGCCGGAGCTCGCCAGAGCCATCGCCCCACCGCCGTCGAGTTCCTACCGATGTCGTGCTCCCCTTTGTAAGCCGCAACCCCTCCTCTGTTCGTACATAGCATAGGATAGTTTTTTTTCTTTTAGATCAAATCGGTAAGGTTAGATGTAGATTGGTTTTTTACGCGGTTAACCGCGGTCTGTTTAAAATAACCTTTCGGTTTTCTTTAGTTAGGTAGTTTGCGAACGTTCATCGCATAGCCTTGGCAACGAACGTAGTCAACCAACCAGAGCCACCCACTTCGCGCTCTAGCCGCGAACATTCGCAATATAGTGTTTTCAGAAAACGCTATTATAGCAGTTTTTTCATATTTGTTTCAAAACTTAAAAAGGCCTTAACTTTTTAACCGTAGATCGAAACGAGATGACACAAGTGGCTAAATTTTCGTCTCGAATAGCCCTAACCATAGAACCCATTGTCGCAAATTTTTGCAAGTTCAAATTTGAAATTATTTCAGATTTGATTTTAAATTTCATTAAGCCATATCTTCCAAATGGTATACCCGTTCGAAGTGATTCTTTTTGCACCACGTCACATGAACTAAACCCTTTGCCATGAAATTTGCCACTATATATTCTACACAATTATTTTCTGTTCATCATAATTTTTCTAGAATGCCTTGTAGGAACACTAGTGCACGTCACGAATTTTGAACATTATTTATACTTTGAAAATTTTCATGTTAATGACTTGTGTTGGATTTCATTTGGCTTTTGCAAATATTTTGTTGCATGTTTTCTTTGAATTGTATGAATGCTTGTTTATGTGTATTTATTTACTTTGCGATAGATTGTCCAAAGTGCAAAGCAGAGTACTACCATTCTCTAGAACTTCACTCCCAGCACGAAGGCAAGTTGCATTTTGATCATATCAGTTTTTACCTATGTTTTATTTTTGCACATAGTCCTTTGACGTAGGAGTGCATGGTAGGAGTTTATGCTTGTTGGTTTTACTATCACCTAGTAGTTCATTTGAGATAGGTCTAAACCGTACCATCTTTGTCGCCACCGTGTTATGTACAATGCTTCGCCAAAGTAGACGTGGATTGGGGAGTGTTATCACCTTGAGAGGTGAGTGACAAAGTAGTAACCAGGGCCAACTTTAATGAACTACCTGGGTGGAAATTGGTTTGTATGGTGGCGAAGTATAGTGGGAGCATTCATGGGAATCCATGGGAGTGCACACTAGTGGTCCGTCCACCCAGGCTCAAAGGGATCATCCTGATTTTCATGTCTAAAAGTTTCTGTGTGCAGCCGCAAGCCAATATGGGCTTTGGCTTAGTTGCGAAGGTGGTGTGACCTCTTCCAGGATAGGCTAGCAAATGTAGATGATGTAGGTGTACCGGCCTATCCATGGGTTAGGGGAAATGCCATCAAAAGACTATGTCTCGATCTTCCGATCAAGGAGGTGGTCGAGCCTTGTGGGAAAAGTGCGCAACCTCTGCAGAGTTAAAAATCTAATCGATTAGCCGTGTCCCCTTTCATGGACAACTTGAGTTTTTAGTAGTGGAAATGTAGGGAGATCTCATCACTCTTAATTAATCAACTGGGTAGAAAATTCTGGAATGATTGATATGGGCATCATCTCATACTTATGATATTTGTAGAAGTAGAGCAATTATGTTGATAGGGAAAAACTAGCTTTACGCAAAACTAAACTTAGAGCTTTCCACCAGCCAAATTGCATGTACTATGTAGGCTCATTACACTTTATGATGTGACTTGCCAGTACATTCCACATACTGACCTATACGGCTGCAACTTATCATGTTGTAGATTTATCTGACGACGAATGAGGTGCGATAGGTTGTTGTTCTGCACTCAGCTTGCTCGTGGAGTTGATGGACTCGTTACACTTTTTGCTTCCGCATGGTTTTGTTTTACTTGGCCTTAGGCCACATTAATGTAATAAATACTCTTTGAGGATTCTCGGTGTAATAAATGTGTGATTGAACTTTGTTGTAAATCCTCAAGTACTGTGTGTGTTAGCATACCAATCCAGGGATGAAACTTAAGAACAGAGACTCTGATCCCTTGAGATCGGGTCGCTACACGGGGTCTCCAATTAGGTTGTGGAAATTGCCCCGAGCAATTGAGGTAACCTCGGAGCCATAGTCCATTGTGGTGAATCTTCGTGGTGTTGTTGGGAGCGTCCAATTAAGTTGTGGAGATTGTCCGAACCTTGTTTGTAAAGGTTCAATCGCCGCCTTCAAGGTCACCATTAGTGGAATCATGGCATCTTGACTTGTGCAAGGGCTTGAGGATATTATGGTGGCCCTAGTGGCTTCTTGGGGAGCATTGTGCCTCCACACTGCTGCAAACAGAGATTAGCATCTGCAATGGTGTGAACTTCGGGATACATCATCGTATCCTCGTGCCTCGGTTATCTCTTACCCGAGCCATTTACTTATGCACTTTACTTTGTGATAGCCATATTGTTTCATGTTATTTATCTTGCTATCATTTAGTTATTTATCTTGCTTAGCATAAGTTGTTGGTGCACATAAGTGAGCCTAGTTGTTTTAGGTTTTGTGCTTGACTAATTAAACGTTAGTTTTATACCGCATTTGTTCAAGCCTCAACGGTAATTATTTTAAAGCGCCTATTCACCCCCTCTAAGCGACATCCACGTCCTTTCAATTGGTATTAGAGCTAGATTTCTCATTATTAGATTTTACCGCCCAATGAGTAAGGATGTCGACTAGGGGTCACTCTTAGTTTCGATGGCACAAATTTTGATGTTTGGGTAATTCACATGCTTAATCTCTTCAGGGTCGTGGACCCAACTTTAGAGTGTATTATATATTTGGGTTTTTCTCCTCCAAAGGATTCTCAAAACCTATCTTTAGAGGATGAGAAAAACTCTTATCTCAATGCTCAAGCTTCTAATGTGCTTTTCAATGCTTTGAGCAATTTAGTTGTATTTCAACTCATGTCATTCCAGAATGCTCATGAGTTGTGGACAAAGCTTCAAGATAAATATGGTGTGTCCAAGATTTGTAAGGATGAATGTTCTCCCTCCACCTCTGGTCATGTTGTCTTCTCAACTTCTTATACTTCACCTACATGTGTATTGCCACAAGGTAATGATATGGTGAGTAGTGTTGATCATTGCAATGATGATAGTGGGCTTATTGTTCATGATCCTTCATCACTATCTTATTGCAATGCTTATTCTTTGGATTTTAACACTTCGAGCACCCTAAATGTTCCACATGCTTGTGTTGATAGTCCATGCATATTGTCTAGAAATTGTTTGACTAAAGATCATGATGATATGCTTGTTATGTCTTGTTGCCATGATAAAAAATGCATCATTTTCCTCGAGTTTTTGTGCTAACAATTTAGAGGAAACCCAACACTCCGTGGAACAAGATGTGGTTTTGAATGGTGCTTCAAGGGATCCTACATCATCATCTAGTGTTTCTTAGTTTTGTCTTATGGGTAAGGCTTCAAAGGTATCCCCTACTATGAACCCCAATATTTCTCATGATGTTGTTGTTGATAATAATGAGGATGAGCTTATTGATGAAGAGGATGATAATATTGCTTCCTTAAATATTAAGGGTGAAATGAATCTTATAACTCTTCATAAGAATAAAATTGCTCGTTCCAACTTCATGG
The DNA here is from genome assembly GCA_022496015.1 of Hordeum marinum. Lineage (NCBI taxonomy): Eukaryota > Viridiplantae > Streptophyta > Magnoliopsida > Poales > Poaceae > Hordeum > Hordeum marinum. The sequence goes on along the minus strand of CM039676.1, from coordinate 390,183,888 downwards.
AAATCATGTCTATTGCTATTGATGGCAAGAAATACATTGAGGAGTTGAAAGCTCATCTTGAGGAGCATGAGGTCACCAATGAGAAAATGAAAGGAAATGCGCGTGGGTATGCAAATGAGATAGAGGATCTTTCTCAAGCTCTTGAAGAAGAACAAACCACCAAGGAATCTCTTGAGGAGATTTTTGCTCTGGAATTATCTAGAGTGAGGGAATCTCATGATAAATCACTTGTGGTGGTTAATGATTTTAGAACTAAAAATGATATGCTTGAAGTTGCACATGCTAAACTCCTTGAGATTTTGAGCACCTCGCAAATGGGTCACAGGTCATTAAGAGTTTGCTCATCGAACTCACCGAATCTCAAGCCCAACTAAAAGCTTCATATTTAAAAGAGCTTGCCAAGTTGCCTTCTCCTCTTGGTGTTAATGATGATTCTTGTGATACTAACTCTATTTATTGTGAATCATCAATATTAATGGAGAATTTTGAGCTAAGGGCTCAACTTGAGTTGCTATCTAGCAATTATGGGGAATTGAAAGAAAGACATGAAAAGCTCTCGAGCTCTCATGGTGATCTTCTTGTATCCCATAATGTGCTAAAATTATCTCATGAGTCTATGATTACTAAGGTAACATCTAGTTCTCCTCATGTGGATATTAGCACTACTTTTAGTCAAAAAAACTATATTGCCATGTGCTAGTCCTTGTAATTGCTCAACTCGTAGTGTGTGTACATCCTATGATGAATTACTTTCCTTGCCTTGTTGCTCTAAAAATGAATCTTATACTTCCTCTAGTACTTGTGTTGATACTAACCATGTAGAGTAAATCAAAGAGCTCAAGGCCCAAGCCACTTCTTTGAAGAAAGACTTGGAAAAAGGTCATGAAGGGAAGTCGACACTTGACAATATTTTGAGTGGACAAAAATCCCCCAATGACAAGGGTAGACTTGGATTCAAATCCAATAAGAAGAGCAATTCTAAAAGCAACAAAAAGAAGGCACAAGAACAAGTCAAGATTTCGGCCAAGATTATTTGCTTCAAGTGAAAAATAGATGGTCACCATGTTATATCTTGTCCATTGAAGAAGAAGCTCCATAGTGACAAGAAACAAGGGAAGCAGCCACAAGTTCAATATCAAGCTCAACGTCAAGTTAAGAAAGGCCTCTTCCCAAGAAGACCCAAGCCAACGCTCGTCAAGTTGAGAAATCAATTGAGAAGAAATCAAGGGTAGATGTTGCTATTTATGTTGTTAGAAGGGCCACCTTGCTTCTTCATGCACTAATGGTATCTTATCCAACCCAATTATTATTGATGATATTTATTCTGTTAAGAAGGATAAGGTTGGCAATGTGTTTGCCAAGTTTGTTGGTACTCAAAGCAGTGTTAAGAAAAGAACCATTTGGTTTGCCAAGCCTATTGTGTGTAACCTCTTAGGACTCAACTTGGTTGGGGACCACCAAGCTCAAACTTGATAAATAGGTGTTGATGGAGGGCATTGGAGACTTGTCTACATCGTGAATAATTAAGGGATCTTCATTAGTTATATTATCTCAAGCCAAGTCATTTGGATTATCGAGTTTCTATCTTATATCCAATGTGCCTCGCTCATCGCGGTAACTTGTACTTAAATTGTTTTCATTGATAGTTACTTGCCCCTCTGCATGTTGTGGTTTTGTACATTGCATGTGTTTGTATTTGGTGTGCTTCCTACTTGTTTATCTTGAGTAATAAAATATGTATGGTGGTTTGCACACCATGTATGTGTGAGTCGTGTGTTGAGACTTTTTGCATCTTGTTTGTATCTTATTTGGATCTTTGACAGATAATGGATTATCCCATTTTGGGGGAGTGATGTGCTTTGTGCACTTCACGATCCCAAAAATGTGTGTACATGAGCAATACCACATAGTATTGATATTACAAGATTATCTATATTCTAGGTGGTTCGTCTTATCATTAGAAATTAAAATTCTAAATGGCCCATTAATGATATTTCATTGTATTTCATTTGCCACTTCTTAATTATTTAGGGTTATCACGTTATGGGGGAGTAATATGCTATGTGCATATTACAAGCCTAGAAAATACGTACATTTGAGATATTGCCATTTAGAATTGATATTATAAATTAAATTGTTCCTAGGTGGCATGTTAGCTCTAAAAGTGTCATTTGCTTATGATTTGGGTGTGAAGATGATGTTGGATATATTTGCAATCTACCAATGAGAATTACTTCCTAAAACTTCTTGTCCTTTGATAGCCGGTATTATTTTATGTGTTAGCAATGGCTAATCATCTATACATTGGGTTTAGTTTATCCATTTATCTTCCTTGCCTCTTGTGGATCTGTTTGAGCATGCATATTGCTTCTATAGATATAGGGAAAGTGACGATCCCATCTTGTGCATTTTGTATTCTAATGCAACTTCTATATAATGCACATCTCTTGGGGTAGCTATCCTATTTTCTTTACACCACTCTCTTTATGTGTTTATCATAAAACCTTTTTGATCCTTATCATGTGCGTGTTGGCAGAAGTCAAGCCTTTTCTTCTTGGTGCTTTGTGCCATCATGAAAATTTCTCGAGGGTTTGATTTGTTTGGAACCTAGATCTCTTTTGGGAACTTGATACCTCTTGTTTTCTTTCAATTGGTAGCTTGTTTTGTTTTGTTTGGCAGGTGTTAATGGATATTTCATTCCTTGATGTATCTTTTAATTTCTTGGGATTTCTATTCTTGGGCCCCTGGTTCATTAGTTGTACTCATTCATCCCCATGCCCTTAATGTTTGCTCACTTTTCCCCACTCCCTTGTCCAAAACCCTCAGAAATGGTCACAACGGAGGATGCCGTCGGGTCAATGGATTGACCGTTAACTATGATGTGTGGGGCTATGCAGGAATGTGTCGCTCGTTGGACCTGCCTAGTGGGGCCGCGTTGTATTGTTGGGGAGTGCCGCATGGGAAACAAAAAATTCCTACGCATGAGCAAGATCTATCCATGGTGATGAGCATCTACGAGAGGGAGAGTGGATCTACATACCCTTGTAGATCGCTAAGCGGGAAGCGTTAAGAAACACGGTTGGAGTAGTCCAACATCTTCGCGATCCACTCATGAGTCGTCCCGTGATCCTATCGTGGTCCTTCCGATCTAGCACCGAACAGACGACACCTCCGCGTTCAGCACATGTGCAAGTCGATGACGATCTCCACCTTATTGATCCAGCAAGAGGGGGAAGATACGTAGATGAGTTATTGGGCAGCGCGATGGCGCAGCGGCGGCGGTGGTGGAGTGATCCGTCAGCGCTTCGCCAAGCACTATAGAATCAATCTAGAGGAGAAACAGATCTAGATGAATAAGAGGGCAACACGTGGAAATTAGGGTTAGGGGCTAACCTCAAAATTCCTCAATATATATAGGAGGAAGAGGAGAGGAGGCAGCCTTGGCCCCTACTCCAAGAAGGTTTGGCCGAACCAAACAAGGGAGGAATCCACCTCCCACAAGGAAAGTGGAATCCTATTAGGACTCCTTTCTAATTTGATTTTTCCTTCTCCTTGGGGTTTTTCCTTTCCCACTCTTTCCTAGCCGCATGGTCCTTGTAGGGATGGTTTGACCAGCCCACTAAGTTCTGGTGCAACACCCCTCAAGCCCATGTGGCCTACCGGCATGGGTGACCCCTCCCGATGGCCCTCTGGCACTCCCGGTACACTACCAAAAATACCCGAAACTTTTCCGATGGCCAAGATGGGACTTCCTATATATCAATCTTTACCTCTGGACCATTCCAGAGGTTCTCGTGACATCCGGGATCTCATTCAGGGATCCGAACAACCTTCGATCACCAACATACATAACTCAACTATACCGAAATGTCACCGAACCTGAAGTGTGCAGACCCCGCGGGTTTGAGAACTATGCAGACATGACCGAGACACCTCTACGGTCAATAAACAATAGAGGAACCTGGATTCCCACATTGGTTCCTACATATTATTCGAAGATCTTTATCGGTTGAACCTCTGTGTCAAGGATTCAGATAATCCCGTATGTTGTTCCCTTTGTTCTTCGGTATTTTACTTGTCCGAGATTCGACCGTCTGTATCTCTATACCTAGTTCAATCTCGTTACTAGCAAGTCTCTTTACTCGTTCCGTAATACAAGATCCCGTGGATAACTCTTTAGTCACATTGCTTGCAAGGCTTATAGTGATGTTGTATTTCCGAGTGGGCCCTGCGATACCTCTCTGTCACATGGAGTAACAAATCCCAGTCTTGATCCATGCCAACCCAACAAACACCCTCGGAGATACCTGTAGAGCACTTGACGAGGATATGTACCTAGGGTAGGGTCCTAGGCCTAACCTAAACCCCCTACCTAAGGGCATGACATTGGAGGACTTGAAGATCATAAATAAGCTTCCGACTGGATTCCCGGTGGCGCTCAAGTCACTCGACAGGCAATCCACTCGGACACTTCTTCCTCCACTTGACGGTCGACTCTCACTCGGAAGACCTCATTTCCAGTCGACGCTAGAAGACCAAAAGCCACCTCTAGGAGGCCAACGGGCAGGCGTTAGGCTTTTAGTCATTAGTAGCTTTTATTATGTACGTTACCAATAACGCCAATCTTTAAACCCATGATTGGACTCTAGATGTCGGGCAATTATGAGGGGCAGCGAACTCTATATAAGCCGCCCCTCCCCTCTAGCACAAGGGTTCACAACCACTGTAATCTCAACATTCCACACGACAAAGATCCCGAGCACCGAGACGTAGGGCTGTTACCTCCATGAGAGAGGCCTGAACTCATACATTCGTGTGTACATCCTCGCCGTAGCTAGGACTCTGCCCTCTCCTTTCGTACCCCTACGTTCTACTATCAGGCTCGTTCCCATGACATTTGGCGCCCACTGTGGGGTAGGCGTCTAAGCAACTTCCGGCGAGGTTGCATTTTTCATCCTTCGACATGTCTTACGGCGGTGTTTTTGCTCTGGGCCACGAGATCCGTTTCGGAGCGCTCACCTTCATCGCCGATGATTTGGCATGGCTTCAGGAAGCGCCTCTCGATGCCGAGGCGCTCCCAGTACGTGGGGCCGCGCACTTCCACGCGGTTCCTATGGCGTGTTGCTGCATCAGCCGTCAACTCCCTATGCGTCGGCTCCCCTCGCGGTTCGCTGTCGCAAGCGATTCGGCCGCTCACGACTCTAGCTTTGTGTCAAGTATACAGTGGTGCATCAAATTTCTTCCCCATAGATCGCAACACTCGAGCCTGTAGAGTCCCTTCACCGCGTGTTCGAGTCGGATTCCGATCCGTCCGACGTCCCTTCCGAGTGCGAGAGCTGCGATCCCGCAGTGGAGGTCCTTATGAAGGGCTCTCATCAATGCCCGCTGCCGGGCTTTGGCCACGACAAGCGCGATGCTGGCGGTGCGTCGAGTGAACATCCCCGTCACGATGGTGAAGTTCTTCATACTCCCATCGTTGGAATAACCGCTGAGGCTCAGGCCTTGGAGGCCACGCGTATTCAGCTGGAGGAGCTCCAGAGGGAACTCGACGAGCGTGCTCGCCAGTGCCCACCAGTTGTCGGTCAACGGCAGCGACAGCTGTTCCCGACTGGATCCCACAACAACGTTGAGGTATATCGTACCCCTGTGTCGAATGTTGTAGCTGCTGCTAGGATAGCAGATTCCATTCAACCGTCGCAGTCAGAGGCTGGAAGAGGGTTGATGCAAATCAGAGCACTGCTAGATGCAGCGCAGCGTCAGGATTCTATTGTTTTACAGTCCCACAATAGGATGCACAACAACTCACCCAGGGCAGAAACCGTTCAGTTGGCACACAGCCCGGGATCGCCCCTGCGTTGTAGGGGTGGAGGCTTTCGTGAAGAGCAAGTCAGAGATCAGTTTCACCGTGAAGATCACCGTCGAGTGCCCACTCCTCCGCAGGATGGTCCACACATGCCCCGGCACCAGGACGAAAGACGCTCGTTCGGTGACGAGAGGAATGCAGGTTTTGATGCTCATGATATCCTCACCTAGAAGCGAATCGACAGGGGTAGAGCCCACAGTGAAGTACAAGATAGAGATTTTCCGAGTGGTAGCTCGGCCGTGATTTCTGGTCATGAGTGTTTTAGCAGAGCCATCCGTTCTATAGAGATTCCCCCCAACTTCAGGTTGGCGGCTAGGATCGAGAAGTTTTCTGGTGAGTCAAACCTAGAGACTTGGTTGGATGATTACCGAGTGGCTATACAGATTGGAGGCGGCAAAGACAACGTCGCAATGAAACACCTTTCCTTGATGTTAGACGGTTCAGCTCGTGCTTGGCTAAATCACTTGCTTCCTTCCAGTATATATTGCTGGGAGGATCTTACCTGAGTGTTCATCTGAACCTTTGAGGGCACTTGCAAGCGTGTTGCCGAGCTGGTCGACTTACAACATTGTGTCCAGAAGCCCAATGAGACTTTGAGAGATTACATTCAGCGGTGGTCCACTCTGCATCATATAGTGGAGAATGTGCCAGAACACCAGGCTGTGTGTGCTTTCAAAGCTGGTGTGAGATACAGAGAGCTTTATTTGAAGTTCGGTCGAACGGGTGACATTTCACTCGGCAAGATGATGGAAATCGCCACTTGGTACGCCAATGGCGAGGAAGAAGTCCGCCTCCGTAGCGGCAAAGGAAAGGCAGTCGTTAGTTATACTGGTGGCAACTCCAATCAGAAATAGAAGCGAAAAGTTGAGGGTCCGGTCCAAGCAAAAGCAGCCACACTGGCGACCCAAGCAAAGAATAAGGGGAAGGCTTAAGCACAGTATGCCCCCAAGAAAGGAAAAAATCAGTCAGGGACCGATATTATGGATAAGCCGTGTGTAATTCTCACGAGGAAAGATAAGGAGGGCAATGTGATTCTTCCCAAGCACACCATTTGGCAGTGTCGAACACGTATTCAGCAGTTCAAAGAGACTCCGCCGAGTGACAAGACTCCTGAAAAGGATGAAGATGAAGATAAAGAAACATTCCCAGATGTCACTGCTACACTTGCGATTTTCGCTGATGTCGAGAGCAAGAGTTAACTGAAGGTCATCAACAGGGAAGTCATCATGGTCGTACCTACTACCCCCACCTACCTCAAGTGGTCCAAGTATGCTATCACCTTCGACCAAACAGACCATCCTGCTCATATGGTCACTCCTAGTCGACATGCTCTGGTAGTTGATCTGGTGGTGGGGGGCATTCGACTCAAAAAGGTCCTCATGGACAGTGGCAGCGGTCTGAACATTCTCTATGCGAATACCCTGAAAGGGATGGGCATTCCGTTGTCCTGGCTGAGTGAAAGCAACATGCAATTTCACGGAGTCATCCCAGGGAAGAAGGCTAAGTCACTCGGTCAGATTGCATTGGACCTGACGTTCAGGAACGATAGAAATTTTCGAAAGGAAAAGTTGACGTTTGAAGTCATGGATTTCCAGAGTGCCTATCATGCCATTTTGGGTCAACCCGCGTATGCTCGTTTCATGGCCCGTCCATGTTACGTGTGTTGGGGAACGTTGCATGGGAAACAAAAAAAAAATTCCTACGCACACGCAAGATCTATCCATGGTGATGAGCATCTACGAGAGGGACAGTGGATCTACACACCCTTGTAGATCGCTAAGCGGGAAGCGTTAAGAAACGCGGTTGGTGTAGTCGAACATCTTCGCGATCCAAATCACCGAGTGTCCCGCGATCTCATCACGATCCGTCCCGCGATCCAATCACGATCCGTCCCGCGAACTCATCACGATCTGTCCCGCGATCTCATCATGATCCGTCCCGCGAACTCATCACGATCCATCCCGCGAACTCATCACGATCCGTCTCGCGATCTTGATCATGGTCCTTCCGATCTAGCGCCGAACGGACGACACCTCCGTGTTCAGCACACGTACAACTTGATGATGATCTCCGCCTTCTTGATCCAACAAGAGGGAGTGGAGAGGTAGAAGAGTTCTTTGGCAGCGTGATGGTGCTACGGCGATGGTGGTGGAGCTATTCTGGCAAGGCTTCGCCTAAGCACTGCAGAAAACCGATCTAGAGGAGAAGCTATGCACTAGAGGAACGGGTGGCACGTGGCTGAAAATCTTGTGCCAAAACCCTAAAATCCTCTAGTATATATAGGAGGAGAGGAGGAGGAGGCTTGGATGCCCAAAAGGCAGCCCTTGGGTCGGCCAAACCAAGGAGGGAGGAGTCCGCCTCCTCCACTCCTAGTAGGATTAGGACTCCTTCCTTATTTGGCCCTTTTTTTGCTTTTTTCCACCTTTTTCCTTTTGGGCTTTTCTTCCCAGTCGCATGGGCCTTGCGTGGGACTTCCACCAGCCCACAAAGGGCTGGTATTTACTCTCCCACAGCCCATATAGCCTCTTGGGTCGAAATACCCCTCCCGATGGTCCCCCGGTACACTACCGGCACTCCCGGTACACTACCGATGAGCGCGAAACTTTTCCGGCGACCAAAACAGGACTTCCTATATATCAATATTTACCTCCGGACCATTTCGGAGCTCCTCGTGACGTCCGGGATCTCATCTGGGACTCCGAACAACCTTCGGTCACCATCATACATAACTCTATACTACCGAAACGTCACCAAACCTTAAGTGTGCAGACCCTGCGGGTTCGAGAACTATGTAGACATGACCGAGACACCTCTACGGTCAATAACCAATAGCGGGACCTGGATGCCCATATTGGTTCCTACATATTCTACGAAGACCTTTATCAGTCGAACCTCTATGTCAAGGATTCAGTTAATCCCATATGATGTTCCCTTTGTTCTTCGGTATGTTACTTGCCCGAGATTCGATCGTCGGTATCTGTATACCTAGTTCAACCTCGTTATTGGAAAGTCTCTTTACTCATTCCGTAATACAAGATCCCGTGGCTAATACTTAGTCACATTGCTTGCAAGGCTTATTGTGATGTTGTATTATCGAGTGGGCCCTGAGATACCTCTCCGTCACACGGAGTAACAAATCCTAGTCTTGATCCATGCCAACTCAACAGACACCCTCGGAGATACCTGTAGAGCACCTTTATAGTCACCCAGTTACATTGCGACGTTTGATACACACGAGGCACTCCTCCGGTGTTAGTGAGTTGCATGATCTCATGGTCATAGGAACATATACTTGACATGCAGAAAACAGTAGCAATAAACTGACACGATCAGATGCTACGTTCGTAGTTTGGGTCTTGTGCATCACACCATTCTCCTAATGATGTGATCCCGTTTATCAAATGACATCTCATGTCCATGGCTAGGAAACCTTAACCATCTTTGATCAACGAGCTAGTCTATTGGAGGCATACTAGGGACATGGTTTTGTCTATGTATCCTCACATGCATCTAAGTCTTCGATCAATACAATTATAGCATGGATAATAAACGATTATCATGAACAAGTTAATATGATAATAACTAATTTATTATTGCCTCTAGGGCATATTTCCAACAACGTGTATCTCAAGTTGAAGATGCCGGGCCCTAAGGGTGTGATCACGGTCACTAGCAATCGACAGCGAGCTAAAGAATGCCTCCAGCAAGGCTCCAAGATCGCCGATCATCAGATGGCCATGGTCGAGCTGGAGGAGTACAAGAAGAGCGATGACCTTGCTGATTTGCTCCGCGCAAAGAAGCCCGCTTTTGAGTTGGCGTTTCAGTCGGCAGGGGAAGTGTAGAAGGTGCACATCCACCCGACAGATCCAATTACCTCTCTGACAAATATATCATCAACACTCGACAGCAAATAGGAAGCCGAGCTCATCCAGTTCCTCTGTGAGAACTAAGATATCTTCGCATGGAAGCCCGCTGACATGCCAGGGGTTCCCAGGGTACTAGCTGAGCACCGTCTGAGAGTTGATCCGAAAGCTAAGCCCATTAGGGAGCATTTGCGTCGATCGGCGACAGAGAAGCGCAAAGCAATCGGTGAAGAAGTGGCCCGTATCTTGCAAGACAAGTTCATTCGGGAGATTTACCACTCTGAGTGGCTCTCGAATGTCGTGATGGTGCCCAAAAAGGATAAGTCATTGCGCATGTGCATTGACTTCAAACATCTCAATCGGGTCAGCCCGAAGGATCATTTTCCGCTCCCCCACATAGATCAGATTGGTTACTCAGCCGTGGGATGCGAGCGTTTATCATTTCCAAATGCTTAATCTGGGCACGATCAGATCCGCCTGTATGGCCTAGATGAAATAAAGACAACCTTCATCACCCCATTTGGGTGTTTTTGCTACATCACTATGCCATTCGGTCTGAAAAATGCCGGCGCTACTTTTATGCGCATGATTCAGAAGTGTTTACTCGACCAAATCCCTCGAAATGTCGAGGTGTACATGGATGATATAGTGGTCAAGTCCCGCAAAGGTTCTGACTTGCTGGCTGACTTGCCCAAAACATTCGCCAATCTGAGGAGATACGACTTAAAGCTGAATCCGGCCATGCGTACTTTTGGTGTCCCTGGTGGCAAGTTACTCGGTTTTCTTGTTTCCGAACAAGGGATCGATGTCAACCCTGAGAAAATCAGCGCCATTACCTGAATGAAGACTCCGTGCGAGTGCACGATGTTCAGAAACTCACAGGTTGCCTGGCAGCATTGAGTCGATTCATTTCTCGTCTCGGTGAGAAGGCGCTGCCTCTATACCAATTGATGAAGAAGTCCGACACATTCGAGTGGACTCTAGAAGCCGAAGCAGCGTTTGTTGCGCTCAAAGCCCTGCTCTCCACCCAGCCGGTGCTTGCCACTCCATGCAGCAAAGAGCCATTGCTCTTGTACATTTCGGCCACTAATTAGGTCGTCAGTACAGTGCTAACTGTCGAGCGAGAGGACGAGGGTAAAGCTTACAAAGTCCATTAGCCAGCTTATTATGTCTCTGAAGTTCCGTCTACCTCGAAGCAAAGATATCCACACTACCAGAAGCTGGTTTATGGTATTTACCTATCAGCGAAGAAGGTTGCGCATTATTTTCAAGACCACTCAATTTCAGTTGTCAGTGATGCTCCATTGTCCAAGATTTTCAACAATCGAGACGCATCTGGTCGAGTGGCTAAGTGGGCAATCGAACTCGGACATTTTGACATTCAGTTTGAAGCCAAGAAAGCAATCAAGTCCCAGGCACTGGCAGATTTATGGCCGAGTGGATTGAACAACAACAATGTCACGGTCCTAGAATTTGCTTGAAATTGTTTGCATCAACATCAGTATGTGCATCATGCCATCATGTCTAAATTAAAATTAATTCGAAATGGGGGTGATCAAACCCTATCACAGATAAATTTCAAATAGGTTCAACTATTAAGATAATTGAGTGAATCCAAAATGCTCTTCAAAAATGTTCCCCCTCTTTGATAAATGTTGGCAACAACATGTCAGGGGTGAATTATATTTTAACAACAAATTTAGGCAAATTAAATAAATTAGGAAAGTTTCTGAAAATCACAAATAAAGCATTGTAAATGTTTTAGTTTCTTCAATTTTTCTGAAACTTTTTGTGTAGTTTGGAAATATTCCAAATATGACCCACAAATATTTTCAGGAATTTTGGCTTTATAGTTTTGCCCAAATAAATTATAACAAAGAGCAGAAGTTAGAAATACAAAACAGAAATAACAAAAAGGAAAGAAACTTACCTGGCACTATTGGCCTAACCCTATAGCAAGGCCCAGCCCACCAGTGAGGCGGTCGTCTTCAACCTCTCCCAATAGGCAGAGGCGTGTCGACACACCTGCGGTCGCAATGGCCACCTCCCTGCCTGCTTCCTTCCCTCCCCTTACTTATATCCTCGCGCTAGAGAGACGTCGTGGAGCTCCCTCTCTCCCCCTTTTTCCTTCCCTCTCCCTCGCCGTGTGCTGCCATGGATGAAGTCATCGCCGCCTCGCTGCCGTCGCCCCCATAGCCACCGAGACCCCCTCGCCCTATCCCCATGCCGAGAAGAACCATGACATCGACCCCAACCTCCTGATCGAGCCAAGAAACCGAAGGAGCCCTCTGTCGTCTCCGTCGTCATCATCTTCAAACTTCAGCCGCCGGCGAAGACTCGAAGCTCACCGCCGAACCAGAGCCTCGCCAAGCATGCTGAGCACGGCTACGAGATCTTTTCCCCCTATCCACACGCTCAATTTCGAGCTCTAGGCACCGAGTCGATGCAAGCCTGAGGACCGCCACCGCACGAGCTCGTCACCGAGAGCCACTCCGGTGACCGTTGGCCACACTGCTGGGCCCAAAACAACTCGTACGCATGCGTAGGGCTCATAGATGCCTTCAGCTGCTTGGTCGACCCGTCGTGTCGCCAATCACGAGCTCTGCCGAGCTTCGGCAGCCGCCACAGTCGACGCCGTGCTCGAATCCGATCACCTCGCAACCTCCCATGGCCTCCAAAGGATGCGGGCGAGTGCCAGCAAGCTGTAGCCGCAAACCGCGCTCGAAACCGTGGCCTGTACCCCAATCCCGAGCACCTCCACCGTCGCGGATGGCGCCGGCGGGCGTGACGTGGCAGCGTCATTAGTGGTTAATGATGCCCCTAATTAACCCTCTATTTTGCTGACAAATGGACCCCACGGACTAACTAATATCTGTTTAAAAGTTAAAATATGTTAAAAAGGTAACAATCGCTGACTGACGGGTCCAACAGGTCAGCTTTGACCTGGCCACATCAAGGTTGACTAGGCCCACCAGCCAGCCTCTCGAGATGGCCCTGTGTCATTGACATGTGGTTCCTGCCAGTCAGGTTTGACCTGGGCCAGGGACAGTTCAACGCTAACGTCATCGTGGCGTAATGCTGATGCAGTACAATATTTCTGCAATTAAAACAAAATCCTAAATGATTTATTTATTTCAGGAAATGCTTAAAACTTCTAAAAAATATAGAAAATAATCTGTAGGTCAGATGAAAATAATTTATATATGAAAAATGATCAGAAAAATCCAATGAACCCGTTTATGCCATGATCATGCATGTTTGAGCAAGTTAACATCACCAAGTAGGACATTTGATGATTAGGACAATATATGAATTATCATTTGGAGATTGAATTCAAACTTGTTTGAATTCCACTTCAATCAACTTGGCTAATTATTCCTCTAGGTTAATTCGGTATCTTAACATGTCATATCATGCATCATGGTTGTTGCATTGCATTGAATGTGTTCCTTTCTTGTTTGCCGGTGTTTGTCCCCTCTCGGTAGACGATGGTTCTGACGATGTGACCGTTGACACTAATGAAGAGAAGTATTATCTTCAGGACTGTCAGGCAAGCAAACCCCCTTGAGCATACTGATATGAACCCACTCTCTCGCTCCTGCTCTCTTTTACTGCATTAGGACAACAACAATTCAACTGTTACCTATTCTCGGTAGTTGAACCCATTCCTTTGCATGACCTATCTTTGCCACAGTAAATAGTTGAAACCACTTAGCATGAGTAGCAACTGCTTGAGCCTTGTTGTGCTTACTCATCCATGCTTGCTTATTGTGCCTGCTATGCTTAGAGTCATGTCGGGTATGATCCATCTGAGTGATGAATTGGAATGGATGTGTTCATGTCCTACCGTGTGAGAGCTAAGTGTGTGAACACGATCTGGTAAAGGTAGCAATGAGAGGCCATGTAGGAGTACATGGCGGGTTGTCTCATTGAGACCGTCCTTAGGAACTGAGTTTTGTTTATGTTATCCAAGACAAGATACTACCGCGCATTTTGATCCTTAATTGACCCTCTCGGCTTATTAATCGCCCCGATCTCTGTCCAGGAGTTGCAACTAGTTTCTGGTGTTTGTAGGATGTGCTGGCGGCCCTGCATAGCGCTGACCGGAGGGGTAGGCTATGGCGCGGTAGATGCACCGTGGCCCGGTGTACCAAGTGTAGTACCATCCGTCAAGGTGGGTTGGGAAACCTGTACACATCGTTTGAGGCCGTAACGGAAACTTCGGCCGGACTTCCGTGCGGGTTCAGTCTCAAATAGGTGATAAACCTGGACTAGGGTCTTGTGTGATAGACGATCGTGGGCGACTTCCTCGCTGGGCTTCCGCTTGAAGGTTGCCGAGGTGCCTTTTATGTGCAGATAGCGATAAGTGGCGGGAGCATGTGTGAAGAAGTACACCCCTGCAGGGTTAAATAAACTATTTGAATAGACGCGTCCTTGTATATGGACTACTTGGAGAACTTATGTGGTTCATAGATAAGTGGAATGGATACCTCTAAAATACGCAAGATAAGCCTGAGTGCTATGGATGGCCTTATCGTAGGGAGACGGAAGTGGATCCATAGTGGTGTATTGATTTGGTGAATATGTGGACTCATGTGCGCTATCCCACCTTAAAGAAATCACTTGTAGTCATAGTATAGGTTAGCCAAGAGTCAAAGCTGGCTTGCTGCAATAACTCCACAAACCCCCTCAATTATACTGATGCATATGTAGTTAGTTCTGATGTAAGTCTTGTCGAGTACCTTGTACTCATGTTTGCTTAATTTATGTTTTTGCAGAGGAGACATCAGTCTCATTAGTGGTATTTACGACCTGAAGTTTGATGTTGACCGAATTAGCTTGGGAATCCCAGACAGAGGTCTGGTTCCGTTGGTAGGGTCGTCGTAGCTTTTCAGGCTCCTCCAGCCACTTTTGTAGATGTCTGTACCCGGACATATTTAAACTTCCACTTGTTTGTTTGAATGCTCTGAATGTTGGGTCTTGGGACCCCTGCTTGGAATAACTTATTGTGTTGGCTCTTCCAAGCCTTCTAAATAAATGTTGTAATGTTGTATGGTTATGTTGTGATGCCATAGTTGTATCTATGCATATCGGGCATGTCGTGCATACGTGTGACGTGCAATGGTATGTATGGGATTCGACACCTAGTTATGTGCCTTTAGTAGTACTCTATACGGGGAAATGCCTCTTTGTGCTTCCACCGAGCCTTGGTAGCTTGCTACTGCTCCGGACACATCGATTGACCGACGTGTATCCTTCTTTGCTGTTGTGTCTATCCTTTCGAGGAAATATCTCACAGTGTAATGGAGTCCCTGTAGCCTGCTATGACTCGCCTATGTGCAGTGATGACATTTATGTCCCATGGCGTAATGGAGTCCTTTTAGCTTGCTATGACTCGTCTACACACGCTAGAGATCGACACCTGCATTACTGGGTTACGTATGCCTGTCCCTGTATGGATGTGCCACTTGGGTTCTATGACTAGTCATGTTGGCCCGGGTTCTTTGACATTTGAATGCTAGCAACACATTCACATACGTGAGTCAAAAGACGCAAGCGGTCCCGGCCCAGGTAAGGTGGCAGCCGTGGAGATAACCGTGCGTGAGGCCGCAAAGTGATGCGATGTGTTACAGGTTGGATTCTTATGGCTTAGGATTGGGGCCCCGACATATTTGGTACCAGAGCTTGACTGTCTGTAGTATTAACAAGCCAAACTAGTCAATGTTGAGTCTAGAACTGCTTTAGTTATATAAGGGAATTGATTGTGGAAGGGAACATAAGGCTCTTTTTACTCTTTCCCTCGTGCCATTCTAATTTTGAATCACCCTCTTCTTTTCTACGGGGTTTAAGAACTAGGACTTCTCATCTATCTATTAGGATGACAAGTTACTATGCTGGAGACCTATATGAAAGATGTTGTCTTTCTAGATTGATGCCTCTATAAGAATCAATATCTTGTTGTCACTTGTCTTGCAAGTTGCCTCGTATTTCATGCCCGTACAGCCGTTATGCTGTCTGAGTTATCCAAGGTTTCTAAATTACCTGATGCAATTGCAAAACTCTTTCATCTTGAGTCAATGTCTTTCAGGCCAGACAAAGCACACTAATTGTTGAGTTGAGGTACTATATTACCTCGACGTGTTTGACGAAGGTGTTTAGGAAACCATGTTGTTTCAGTGTACCACCCAATAGTCTAGTTGTGTCTTTTGTTTCCAGTGTGATAATTTTGTCCATCATTATCAAAAGCATGTTGTGATGCTACTTAGTTAATAGGCATTCTATTTCTGGGTTCTTGAACCCAAGTCGCATCCTGCTTAGTCATGCTGGTAGCATTTGCCTTTCGCCCTTAGGATGCTTAGTAACCTGGTTTTAGTATTCAAGGTTCGTGGTATATCATTCTTCTAATACCATGATCCATTACGGCAGAAGTTCCTTGTGATCAAAATATCACAACTAGAGTGCTCATGATGAGTGCCCCATTTCATAATTGTGACTCTGCCGATTCTTTCCTTTCTGCATGGATTATCTGGAAGAAACATGTTGAACTCTCTTTGACATATTCAATCCATGCATCTACAACTCAAGAAAAATCATGTGCTCTTGAGTTTCCCCTCTTCAATTGTATTCTGACCTTCAGCTATCAGACGATAGTCAAGCGTATGTCATGCATTTGTGTTATGAATGTCAACTACTCTTGTGGTCAATCAAGCCATTCTACTCCAGAATGACTAGAAGAAGCAAACTCCCGTACCTTATCCATTTATAGGATTGGGTCAAAGCAATTGTATTCCGCAGCTCAAAATGCCAATCCAAATTTTGTTCTGTTCTACCCTGAGGTATTACCCTCTTCATGTCAAGATTATCATGAGAACTGCACTCCCTCTTATGAAATATTGATGTAGTGATACTTCTCGCCATCACCATTCATTCCCCAGCCTCTGTGTTGTCTGTAACCAGAACACCGACAAGTGAATCGTGATGTGTGTAATCAATACTCCTAGCAACTTTGTTGCTTGGTAGTTAATGGACAATAATTTCATTCTTGGTGTGTCGGTTTTTGAGCCACCATTCAGAAGATTGATCGTGCTACCTAGTCCATTTTCCATGGTGCACCTTTTGATCGATGAGTTAGGATTGTGTCAATCCTTCGCTCTGTTGATCATATCGTCTTGCCTTGAAAAGCAAGATTGTTCTTGAGCTTGATAACATATCGGTGTATCATGATTTTCCGAATATCTTCTTGGAAGTATTACCAAGGTGTCCCTTGACCGTTATGTTGAGCTAATGATCAAGATGGTTTTTCTATAAACCATCCCTTGTCCAAGAATCTGTGTTGGATACCCCCGAACTAGTTGGTTAAGCTAAACAACAACTTGGAGAGATGGAAGATAAAAGCTTTGCCTGACTTAGTTATTTCCAAAGGGTTATTTTTGTGTGGGTGACGAAGAAGGATAATATCTTCATCAATTAATCCTTGTGATCAATTGTTGCACCTATTGTCTTGTTCAACCTTTTGATTTGAGTATGACCTATCGTCAAGTCAAAATCATAACCAAAGATCTTCCTAATGTTGTTTTACTCGTGGATGTATCATCGAGCATACACTGTCATATCTTTTGGTTCAACCAATGCTATCACCTTGTTCTCATGGTTGTGGAATTCCATCCATTTGGATACCTCGATGAATTGTTGTTGATCTCATCGACAACATTCACGTCTATCCCATGACTCATGATGTACATTAAGTTGGTGTTGGAAACTTTGTAGGCATATCTTCATGTTATGTTCGTGAAGTATGTGTTAGGTGTACGAAGTGACTCCCTCTTAGTTCACGTGCATTAGATGCAAGTTGCTACCGTGAATTCGAGGAAAGTTATCTTGCTTCCTTTGGGATCATCCCAAGTTAGTCATGCATGTGCAAAGTATGCTATGGTTTGATAGGCTGGCCCCCTCCATTCCATATGTATTCCCTAGAACACCAAGCCCCTGATTGACTTGTTCAAGGAAAATAAGTTAAGTGTCACTCCCGAAGGTACCAGACGGACTTGCACCCGACTTTGTTATCCGCAATGATGGTTCCTAACCCGAACTCGGTAGTGTTTTGCTGTAAGTCCATGTAGTCATGCTTGTCCTGGACAGTGTGTTCACATGTGTCTTGCAATCCAGCTCATGTTTTGGAGTTGGCTTCCGTAGTTCATTTCCTGAGAATCTCGCAACATCATCTCTTCGATTTGCGTTGCAACCTTTCCACTTCAGACATGCTGAGTCTAGAATATTCCGGCACCAACCAGATGTGAATCTCAGGCAGATATAATGGTTGGGACGTTTCCCCAAGAATTATAATATTAGTCTCTCTGTAATCCGGCAAAGGGATGTTGTGGCTAACATACCTATCCGGAAGACCTACTATTATAATATCTTGTTTCAGTAACTTGGCCACCTCCCCATGAGGACGTTGTATGACTTTCCCTAGAAGTTATTCTTCATGGACCCTTTGAGATTCCGAAGTTTGACCTTTACTTGATGTTATAGATATTGAGCATTTCCGGTAAATGGTTATGCTATTTCATCAAGGAGAACATTAGAAGCGGAGTGCTAAATGTCTCTCGGTCGATCATCCAGATTTCGTTCGCTTGGCATAGCTAAGGTGAAATCTGGGAAAGTGATGTCTTTCTTTGCATCTGCATCCTCCATTGTTATTCATCACTGTAGTGTGATGTGTTACGAGAATCCTTGGCATGGATGTTGGTAAAAATTTGATCAATATGGAGATGCTCAAGTTCTTGAGAGCACGCTCAGACACTGGGTTATACTCTTGGTATTAATTGGAATGTGCCTTCCGTTGCCGAGTTGTTTAATAACTCTAGTTTCCCTCCGATCAGAGTATGCTATTCTTTGAATTCCTTTCAACGATCGTTTGCGAATTGCCTTAGGTTGGTATGAAGAGTTTCAATGATCTCTGTATCAAAAGTAATTCTTTTTGCCACTTAAGGGATACTCCTACGAGTCACCTTCCCTAAGGTGCCCGTTATGGTATGAAGGGCAACTAACTCCACGCTGCCTTGAAACCCCGTCACTATATGTTTTAGCATGGAATTGAACCTTCGTCATCTGCCTCATTCATTGTTCTCGACGTGTGTTTTGTGCCCAGATCGAGAGATGTTATTATCTCTCATTCCATGAGTTGGTCATGAGTCGCTCGAGCTTCGTAAAGATCGATTCTTGTAGAGCTTTCTATCCTTGTTGTCTTTCTGTTGGATGAAGATCTTGAAGGCAAAGACGTCAAATTCAAGATGATGAAGTGAAACAACATATTCGAGGAGAGCAATTGGATCGTGAAGATTGTGGTAGTTGTTTCCCCTTTGTCCTCTTACCCTACGCCTGAATCTCGGGACGAGATTCTTGTTTAGTGGGGGTGAGTTTTCACGTCCCTAGAATTTGCTTGAAATTGTTTGCATCAACATCAGCATGTGCATCATGCTATCATGTCTAAATTCAAATTAATTTGAAATGGGGGTGGTCAAACCCTAGCACAGATAAATTTCAAATAGGTTAAACTATTAAGATAATTGAGTGAATCCAAAATGCTCTTAAAAAATGTTCCCCCTCTTCGATAAATGTTGGCAACACCATATCAGGGGTGAATTATATTTTAACAAATATTTAGGTAAATTAAATAAATTAGGAAAGTTTTTGAAAATCACTAATAAAGCATTGTAAATATTTTAGTTGCTTCAATTTTTCTGAAACTTTTTGTGTAGTTTGGAAATATTCCAAATATACCCCACAAATATTTTCAGGAATTTTGTCTTTACAGTTTTGCCCAAACAAAATTATAACAGAGAACAAAAATTAGAAATAGAAAACAGAAATAACAAAAAGGAAAGAAACTTACTTGGCACTGTTGGCCCAACCCTGTAGCAAGGCTGAGACCACCAATGAGGCGGTCGTCTTCAACCTCTGCCAGTAGGCAGAGGCTTGTCGACACGCCCGCGGTCGCCATGGCCACCTCCCTGACTCCTTCCTCCCCTCCCCTTGCTTATCTCCCCACGCTAGAGAGACGCCATGGAGCTCCCTCTCTCCCCCTCTTTCCTCCCCTCTCCCTCGATGTGTGCCGCCATGGCCGAAGTCATCGCCGCCTTGCTGCCGTCGCCCCCATAGCCACCGAGACCCCCTCGCCCTATCCCCAAGCCCAAAAGAACCGCGGCGTCGACCCCGACCTCCTCACCGAGCCAAGCAACCGGAGGAGCCCTCTATCGTCTCCGTCGTCATCATCTTCAACCTTCAGCCTCCGGCAAAGACTCGAAGCTCACCACTAACCCAGAGCCTCCCCAAGCACGCTGAGCATGGCTACGCGATCTAGGTGAGGACACGAATCATTCCCCCCTATTCGCACGCTCGATTTCGAGCTCTAGGTACCGAATCGATGCAAGCCCGAGGACCACCGCCGCACGAGCTTGTCGCCCGAAGCCACTTCGGTGACTGTTGGCCACACTGCTAGGCCCAAAACAGCTCGTACGCACGTGTAGAGCTCATAGATGCCTTCAACTGCTCGGTCCACCCGTGATCTCGCTGATCACGAGCTCGGCCGAGCTCCGGCCGCCGCCGCAGTCGATGCCGTGCTCGAATCCGACTGCCCCGCAACCTCCCATGGCCTCCAAAGGATGCGGGCGAGTGCCAGCAAGCTGTAGCTGCAAACCGCACTCAAAACCATGGCCGGTAGCCCGATCCTGAGCATCTCTGCCATCGCAGATGGTCACCGGCCTTCAGCCGCCGGCGGGCATGACGTGGCAGCATCATTAGTGGTTAATGATGCCCCTAATTAGCCCTCTGTTTCGCTGACAAATGGACCCCATTGACTAAATAATATCTGTTTAAAAATTAAAATATGTTAATAAGGTAACAGTCACTTACTGACGGGTCCCACAGGTCAGCTTTGACCTGGCCACGTCAGGGTTGACTGGGCCCACCAGCCAGCCTCTCGAGATGGCCCTATGTCATTGACATGTGGGTCCTGCCAGTCAGGTTTGACCTGGGCCCGACACAGTTGACCGCTGACGTCAGCCTGGCGTAATGTTGATGCAGTAACGTATTTCTACAATTAAAATAAATACGAAATGATTTATTTATTTTAGGAAATGCTTAAAACTTCTAAAAATCATAGAAAATAATCTGTAGCTCAGATTAAAATAATTTATATATGAAAAATGATCAGAAAAATCCAATGAATCTGTTTATGCCATGATCATGCATGTTTGAACAAGTTAACATCACCAAGTAGGACATTTTATGATTAGGACAATATATGAATTATCATTTGGAGATTGAATTCAAACTTGTTTGAATTCCACTTCAATCAACTTGGCTAATTATTCCTCTAGGTTAATTCAGTATCTTAACATGTCATATCATGCATCATGGTTGTTGCATTGCATTGAATGTGTTCCTTTCTTGTTTGCCGGTGTTTGTTCACTCTCGGTAGACGATGGTTCCGACGATGTGACCGTTGACACTAATGAAGAGAAGTATTATCTTCAGGACTGTCAGGCAAGCAAACCCCCTTGAGCATACTAATATGAACCCACTCCCTCGCTCCTGCTCTCTTTTACTGCATTAGGACAACAACGATTCAACTGTTACATGTTATCGGTAGTTGAACCCATTCCTTTGCATGACATGTCTTTGCCACAGTAAATAGTTGAAACCACTTAGCATGAGTAGCAACTGCTTGAGCCTTGTTGTGCTTACTCATCCATGCTTGCTTACTATGCCTGCTATGCTTAGAGTCGTGTCGGGTATGATCCATCTGAGTGATGAATTGGAATGGATGTGTTCATGTCCTACTTGTGAAAGCTAAGTGTGTGAACACAATTTGGTAAAGGTAGCGATGAGAGGCCATGTAGGAGTACGTGACGGGTTGTCTCATTGAGACCGTCCTTAGGAACCGAATTTTGTGTATGTTGTCCAAGACAAGATACTACCGCGCATTGGGATCCTTAATTGACCCTCTCGGCTTATTAATCGCCCTGATCTCTGTCCAGGAGTTGCAACTAGTTTCTGGTGTTTGTAGGATGTGCTGGCGGCCGTGCATAGCGCTGACCGGAGGGGTAGGCTATGGCGCGGTAGATGCACAGTGGCCCGGTGTACCAAGTGTAGTACCATCCATCGAGGTGGCTTTGGGAACCCTGTACACATTGTTTGAGGCCGTAACGGAAACTGCGGCCGGACTTCCGTGCGAGTTCAGTCTCGAATAGGCGATAAACCTGGACTAGGGTCTTGTGTGATTGACGGTCGTGGCTGACTCCCTCGCTGGGCTTCCGCTTGAAGGTTGCCGAGGTGTCTTTTATGTGCACATAGCAATAAGTGGTGGGAGCATGTGTGAAGAAGTACACCCCTGTAGGGTTAAATAAACTATTCGAATAGCCGCGTCCTCGGATATGGACTACTTGGAGAACTTATGTGGTTCATAGATAAGTGGAATGGATACCTCTAAAATACACAAGATAAGCGTGAGTGCTATGGATAGCCTTCTCATAGGGAGACGGAAGTGGATCCATAGTGGTGTATTGATTTGGTGAATATGTGGACTCGTGTGTGCTATCCCACCTCAAAGAAATCACTTGTAGTCATAGTACAGGTTAGCCAAGAGTCAAATCTGGCTTGCTGCAATAACTCCACAAACCCCCTCATTGATATTGATGCATATGTAGTTAGTTCTGATGTAAGTCTTGCTGAGTACCTTGTACTCACGTTTGCTTAATTTACGTTTTTGCAGAGGAGATGTCAGACTCATTAGTGGTATTTACGATGTGAAGTTTGATGTTGACCAGATTAGCTTGGGAATCCCAGACAGAGGTTTGGTTCCTTTGGTAGGGTCGTTGTAGCTTTTCAGGCTCCTCCAGCCACTTTTGTAGATGTTTGTACCCAGACATATTTAAACTTCCGCTTGTTTGTTTGAATGCTCTGAATGTTGGGTCTTGAGACCCCTGCTTGTGAAAACTTATTGTGTTGGCTCTTCTAAGCCTTCTAAATAAATGTTGTAATGTTGTATGGTTATGTTATGATGCCATAGTTGTATCTATGCATATCGGGCATGTCGTGCGTACGTGTGACGTGCAACGGTATGTATGGGATTCGACACCTAGTTGTGTGACTTTAGTAGTACTCTATATGGGGAAATGCCTCTTTGTGCTTCCACCGAGACTTGGTAGCTTGCTACTGCTCCGGACACATTGATTGACCGGCGTGTATCCTTCTTTGCTGTTGTGTCTGTCCTTTCGAGGAAATGTCTCGCAGTGTAATGGAGTCCCTGTAGCCTGCTACGACTCGTCTACGTGCAGTGATGACATTTATTTCCCACGGCGTAATGGAGTCCTTGTAGCTTGCTATGACTCGTCTACACACGCTAGAGATTGACACCTGCATTGTTGGGTTATGTATGCGTGCCCCTATATGGATGTGCCACTTGGGTTCTACGACTAGTCATGTCGGCCCGGGTTCTTTGACATTTGAATGCTAGGGACACATTCACATACATGAGTCAAAAGACGCAAATGGTCCCGGCCCAGGTAAGGTGGCAGCCATGGAGATAACCATGCGTGAGGCCGCAAAGTGATGTGATGTGTTACAGGCTAGATTCTTATGGCTTAGGATCAGGGTCCCGACAAATAGCCAATCCAAGTTCACTCAACACACTGGACCATGTTCTTCGACGACTCTAAAATGTTGAATGGGTCCGGTGCTGGTGTTGTCCTGATATCTCCCAAGGGCGACAAGCTCAGTTATGTCTTGCAAATTCACTTCGATTCCTCCAACAAAGAGGCAGAACATGAAGCACTTTTGTATGGGTTGTTCATGGCTATCTCACTTGGCATCAAGCGCCTGATGGTTTATGGCGACTCAGATTTGGTGGTGAATCAAGTGATGACAGAGTGGGATGTTCGAAACCCCACTATGACTGGGTACTGCAATGCTGTCAGAAAGTTGGAAAAGAAATTCGAAGGCCTGGAACTTCATCATGTTCCCCGACTAAAGAATCAGGTGGCCGACGAACTAGCAAAGATTGGGTCCACTCGACGGCCTATCCCCAGTGATGTGTTCTTAGAGCATCTGCATACTCCTTCGGTGCAAGAAGACTGGTCGGTCCACGAGTTTCCACTAAAGAAGGACGATAACACGAAGGTGGGTGGATGACGACTGGGCCCCACCGCGCGTGCACATTTACTTTGGGCGGTGGGGGTAGGTTGGATGCCGCCACAAGTGACGGCCCATCAATCCGTTTTTCCCCAAGCAGACATGGCGTATGATTTGGAGTTACCCTTACGACACGACCCCACTAGTCAGAGTTAACAGTCAAACCATTGACCCAATGACATCCTCCGTTGTGACCTTTCGTGAGGGTTTTGGACAAGCGAATGGGGGAAAGTGAGAAAATTGTAAGAGCGTGGGGATGAATGAGTACAACTAAGGAACCAAGGGCACTGATGTAAAAAACCCTAATTTCTTTGTTCGATATCTTAATTTCACTTGATACCTTTTCTTTTGGTATCTTATCAACTGTGTGTTGATTTGGTTCTTGAAAGTCTTGAGCATGCATATTTACTATATATACTCCTTTGGCATGCTCTCTTTCTTCGACCCCTTATATAGGGGAAACTCTACCATGACAAAAATTAGCTAAAGTGTGCATGAAATTGAATTTCATATCTATGTGCACTTATTTTTGTGGAGTTTGTCCTATGTATTGTTGGTTATCTAACTCTTTATCCCCAATGAGTTTGGGTACCATTTTGTTTGTGTTGTTGCTCTAGGAACAATTGGAGATGCATTGGACGCTCGGCTCACTTACAAGGAAGGTGTTAACACCATGTGTTTATTGTAGCCAAGCTAGGATGATCAATCAACCATTATCCACTACATCAATCCAAGGCTATCTCGATAACAGGTATCTACTTCGTGCATACATTTCTTGCATTCAACCTTGTGTAGGTTTCATCATGGCATGAATTTATTGATTCATTCTTGTGATGCGTGTTTCCTTTCTCAAAGCATCCAAAATGATCTATTGTTGCTAGGTGTGATGTCTTTGATGTTCGTGTGGTTGGAGTTCATTTATATACTATAAGATAATATGGAGCCATATGCTATTATTTTCAGGCAATGATCCTGTTGGTATATTTATGACTCCCTTTGGGATATCTTGTTACTTCCTTGTGTAATTATTTCGTGTGGATATATAACATCATGATTGTCTTCGGCCCAGAATCTTATACACATGTGAGAAGTTACATCTATAGTTGATATCCTTTTCTTTCACGTCCACCATTGCATTCCCCTTTATTTCCTTGGTGGTTTCATGAAAGGATTTGTCTTGAGTGCGGATCTTATATCCTTGCATCTTTCTGCACTCATTGGTGGTGAAGATTTTTTTCTCATGCTTGTTTTGATGGGGGCTTTGCCATTTCGATTGGTATCCCTCCTCTTGACAATGCCATTATTTCATATCTTCACCATGTGTTATCACAAGCTTTGCTTTTAAATTTCTTATGAGTAAGCATGTGAACCCATTTGCTTATAGTGTGTGTGGGAAGGATATGTCTAGCACTTTGTGTCTCATTTCATCAAGACTATTTTGATACTTAATGCTGATCCTTATATCAGTCTTATCAAGTGCTTTGCCATGACTCACACACATCATTTTGGTTAAGCCTATTCTTTAGTAGCCTCTTTCTTGTTGCTCAACCGTATGTTTCTTGCAAGTGCTATGCATTATTTCCTATATATGCTCATTTGCAGGCGTTTTGTGTTATTATTGATTTTGGCAGAGCAATGGTACTATTTTTTGTACGTGTGTCTAAATACAAAAAATCTCAATAGTGCACAAATCATGGGGAGCTTCTCTAGTTTATTTAAAACACACCTTTGCCCATATCATACTATCTTTTATTCATGTGACTGGTAGGATCACGTGATTGAGTATTTCTATTGGTATCTTTTGGTTGCTTACTTCATTCTTTGGTATGTATTTGTGACATACAGTCCTTTTGCATCTTTGGATCCTCAATATAGTTTGTCTTCCTCTAACCACTTGTCATCTAATATGTGTATTTCATTGCACCAACATTTTGAGAAATACACACTTTTTGGAGAACACCAATTATATTGGCTTTCTAATCTTTTCGTCCATTTTGGCAATCAATGCCAATGGGAGGGGTAGAGAGTTTAGTTTTAAGAAGTTTATAGATTTTTGCTTTGGATACTTAAGCATTCACATCTCATACCCATGCATATGCATTATTGGTTGTTGCTTTGCATGAGTGTGCTTGGTTGTGCTTATTTCCTTATATAAACTCTAGTAAAAGTAATTGTCATCAATTGCCAAAATGGGGGAGATTATTAGAGCATATTTCTCCATGTGTGGTTTTGGTAATTGTTGACAATCCCTATGGACTAATGGTTCCTTTGAGTTTTACTTCATGGATTTGTCCATAGGCATTTCTTGGAGTCCATTTGTTGGTTTCAAGGATTTATGTGATGACCAAGGTTGTATTCAAGGATTTATCCAAAGATTGGTCATGTGAGAGTTGAGGTTATTGCAAGCATGTCTTGAAGAAGAAGATCGTGTGAACATTCATTTTTACATTCAAGACATTATCTTTTATGAAGACAAGATAAGAGCATATTTCTCAATATGTGGTTTTGGAGTTTATGTGATGGCTAAGGTGGAATTCAAGGATGTATCGAAAGATTTGTCATGTGAGAGTAGAGCTTATTGCAAGAATGTCTTGAAGAATAAAATTGTGTGAACATTCATGTTCCTTCAAGACATCATCTTGTATGAAGAGAAGATAATATACAAGGTTGATCAAGACTACGGCAAAGAGTGTATCAAGTTGATCAACACACAAAGCATACAAGATGTACTTAGAGTAATCAAGTGATCCCATGGTATCATAATCATTGTCCATTACACTTTTTATACTAACCCATGATCTTTGCATGGTTTCCATGTCGGGTTAGGTATCTTTCCATGGGCTTTCATCGAAAAGAAGGTCTCTTACAACCTATGGAGGATGACATCAAGTGGTGATCATCATTAATATTTCGGTATGCAAGTTCAAGTGGAGCGTCACGAAGAAATCATGCTTCAAGCTTGATATCCATTATGGTGTCAATGGACTTTTGAAGATGTGAAGAAGAGTGGCTCACCCATAGTGGAGTACGGGGGAGCAATCAACTAGTCTTCGTCGAGCCAACGCAATCAAGAAAGGTGGTCCAACTTGAGGAAGTCAAGGTCATCATCATCTACATCAAGTGGAATGTGTCAAGTTATGGGTTTGCCCTTGATAGGTTTTCTACTTACCGGTCTCATGGTGCTTGTTGGGATACCGGGTTATAGGTTCAATTGTCGTACAATCAAGGGGAGCTCTCAAGTGAGTAGCTTGATCATATCATTCCTTGAGGGCTCAAACCATTTGCATCCTTGCATCATATTTATTGGTTCTTGTTTGATGTTTCCCTTTGTGAGTTTTTGAGCTTATGGTCATCTTCATTACCAGCTCGACTTCATCAAAAACGAAGTTCATATGCATCTTCTATGATGTTTTCAATGTTGGGGTTTTTGATGGTTCCTCATTTATAGAGGTTTCACATCTCTATATCATTGGAATTTTATACTGCCTCTCCTTAATATAACCAACTGATGTTGGATATATCTTGTCGTCCTCTATCCACCAAGCTTCAGTTTGCTCAATTTGGAATCTATATGCATTAGTTATAGTTGTTTTAGTATTAGAGCTTCCTTCTATTTTGCTTGGGTGGTTTTTTTAGCTCTAAGTGGTAGTAATGCTCTATTAGTCTATCTTGAATAAGTGTGATGTGGGTACTGCTATGTTTCTATAATGGTGTTTCGGCTTCACGTAAGGGTGGTGAACTGTCGTGGCTATCTACTATGAATTGTTGTCCTCGACGTCCAACTTGTGGCAACCCAAGACACGGTCATGCCGCACATAATTTCTTTATGTGTGTAGTTTCCTTTTGGTGTTTGAAATAGTTTTTAAGATTGTAATGGTCATCACCCTTGAATACCACTTTGGTCATCACATAACCTCCAAAACCAGACATAGAGAAATATGCTCTTATCATCTCTTCATAAAATATGATGTCTTGAAGGTAAACATGAATTTTCACACAATATTCTTCTTCAAGACATGCTTGCAATAAGCTCAACTCTCACATGACCAAACTTAGGATAAATGAGGTCAGAGATGTCATTTTAAAAAGATATACAAACATCCAGACTCCGGCAAGATGGGTAAAGAGCAAAAAGAGTTAAGGGGTCAATTAAATAGACTCGTGAAATAGGAGGAGCTAAAATGGATGTGGCATTGCAAACATACTCAGGTTAAAGAGGTACGTGCTAATATAGGTACTTCCATCCCAAAGCCAATGGTTGAACAAGGAAAAACACAACTGTGACTCTGGAGCAAGACGATGGTCTATTGGGGTCAGGAAAATCTGATGTATTATATTTCTAACTTATATGTAAAATATATACTTGTGAGACTTATGAATGAAATATCTCCTTAAATATATTAATAGAGATGATAAGATATCTGATCAAGATGTTGAGAGGTTGATTAGAGAAATTTCTAAGGAGAAAATTCATAAAGTAGTGTTTTATGAACACTAAGAATCGTGGACGTGATGGGTTTCCCATTGAATTTTACTAGAGACATTACACTAATTAAGTTGGACGTAAAAGCAATACGAGATGATTTCCACACACAAAAACATCAATATTCCTAAACTGAATTATGGCATAATAACTCTTTTCCCTAAAACCAGCTTTGCTAACCAAATACAAAATTTAGGCCCATTTGCTTGTTGAATATTAGCTTCAATTGTTTTTACTAAAGGTCTTATGAATAGACTTAGTGAGATAGTTGCAACTCTTGTTTTCTCTTTCCAAACTACTTCCAAAAAAGGAAGATACATCATGGAGGGGGTGTTGGTTTTGCATGAGGCCCTAAATTCTATCCATACAAAAAAACATAATGTTATGCTTTTCAAAGTGTACTTTGAGTAAACATGTGATAAAATTATGTGGCCCTTTGTCTATAAAATTCTTAGTTTAAACGCTTTCACTAACAAATGATTACTCGATTATGGAAACCATGAGGGGTGAATATGTGACTATTACAGCGAATGACTCAATATGACCTTGTTTTCCTACATTAAAGGACCGTGACAGTGAGATTCGTTGTCCCTGCTCCTTTTTTATTTAGCAGCCGATACTCTTGCCATTATCATGGATAGTGCAATGACGCGTGGGTTTGTTAAAGGAGTGCTTATTGAATCTGTGGAAGGTGGGGTGAAAATGTTGCAATTTTTAGATGACACAATATCCGTCATACATGATGATGTCTACGATGGAAAAAATGAAGATTAGTTTGTATGATTTTGAATAGATGTATGGGTTAAAAATCAACTTCATCAAAGGTGAGATAATCCTTTCTAGGGAAGCTATTGATAAGGAACAGATTTGTAGTTTTTTTATCTACCAAGTTGGATTTTGCATATTAAGTATTTAGCCATCCCACTCAATAAGGTGAGGATTAGGAATAAATATTAAAATCTTATGAAGATAAATTGAGAAGAGGTGTGCTTATTAGCAATGTAGGATGATGAATATTGATGGAAAACTTGACTTAGTGCAGTCTTCTCTGACGACCTATTCCTGTTAGGGTTAGAAAGAGAGATAATTGTTTCGAGATCCAAAATTACTTGGCAAGGAGACAAAGATAAAAATAAATACCATTTGGTCAGATGGCCTGAAGTCTGCCAACCTAAAAACAAGGGAGGCTAGATATTCTTAATTTGGATTTAATGAACAAAGCTCTCCATCCGAAGTGGGTTTGGAAACATGAAATATAAGAATGGCTATTGTAGGATATTCTCTTTAATAAATATGTCAAGAATGATTGTTTTCCGGGTGAAAGGACGTGGATGTCGCCTAGAGGGGGGGGGGTGAATAGGCGCTTTAAAATAATTACGGTTTAGGCTCGAACAAATGCGGAATAAAACTAACGTTTGATATGTCAAGCACAAAACCTAAAACAACTAGGCTGACCTATGTCCACCAACAACTTATGCTAAGCAAGATAAACAACTAAGTTATAGAAACATATATACCAAGAAACAATATGGACATCACAAAGTAAAGTGCATAAGTAAAGGGCTCGGGTAAGAGATAACCGAGGCATGCGGAGACGACGATGTATCCCGAAGTTCACACCCTTGTGAATGCTAATCTTCGTTCAAAGTGGTGTGGAGGCACAATGCTCCCCAATATGCCACTAAGGCCATCGTAATCTCCTCACGCCCTTGCACAATCCAAGATGTTGTGATTCCACTAAGGGACCCTTGAGGGCGGTCATCAAACCCGTACAAACAAGGTTGGGGCAAACTCCACAACTTAATTGGAGGCTCCCAACAAAACGATGAAGCTTCACCACAATGGTTTATGCATCCAAGGTGACCTCAAATGCTCGGGGAAATCTCCACAACCTAATTGGAGACCCGAATCTTGCCCGGAGCTATGCACTACAATGATAGAGCTACGAGATACCACCAACCGTCTAGGTGTAGCGACCCGACTCAACGAGTCAAGCCTCTGTGTGTTCTGTGCCATCCCTGGATCAGTATGCTGGCACACACCCAGTACATCAATGTATATATCAAAGTGCAATCACATGTAATTAACGTAAAACTGATATATATACCTTAAAATCTCAGCGGAAACAGTCAACGGGAGTTGAGTCCCAATAACACCAACGGCAGGTTGAGTGCAGACCGTAACCCTGAATCATACTCTTACCCGTCATAGAGCTTACCTGCAACATAAGACGTTGTAGCCGTGTAGGTCAGTACATTGAATGTACCGGCAAGATCACCATAGCAGAAATAGAAGATAAATACTATTCTATATGCAAAGGCTTTGTGGCTCTGTGTCTGAGTTTTTGCATAAAAGCTAATTTTATTTTATTTTCCTACAACAAAGGAATATCATGGATTTTCACTATAGAGTTACCTAACAAGACATGGTTCCGCCAACCGATGTCTTAATGCCCACAAGTATCATAAGTTGCCCACAATTAATTATCAGTCCAGTGTTGAGTTCAGAGATAGATCCAAGTCCAGAGGCTCAAATTGTCCGTAACCGGGGACACGGCTAATCAATTAGGTTTAACTCTGCAGAGTGTTGTGTACTTTACCCACAAGATTCGTTCCCTCCTTGTAAGTCCTCGCACTGCCTGATGTTTGAGAACAGGACGAACGAAACATGGTCTTTCAGAGTGTTTCCCTGACTACTCTCAGTGCCCATCCATTCCTAACGTTGACTACATCTCGTAGCACTGCCCAGACAGAGTCACAACAAAGACCAACCAAGCCAAAGCCCATAATGACTTGTGGCTACACAGGTAAGCTTCCGGGCATGAAGTATTCATCCGTCTATTTGAGTCTGGGTGAAGCTTTCCGCAAGATGTCATGGCGCTTCTTCATGCACCCTGGCCATCCACTGGTTACTCCAGGGATGCCCAGTCAACCATTCTGCACCGACTAGTGTGTATTGAAAGCTTGTTTGTCGAGTCTTGAAGTCTTGAGCTCTTGAAGATGCCTTCATGAAGTTTTTGTCTTGACGTAGAGTCCTCCTTCTCACACCACTCACGAACACTCATACCAGACCCCGTCTACTTTAGCATAGCATAGAAATAACTAACATTCCCGGGGCTTTAGTAACAGGTGGTGGGTTCCTACCTCATGCATTCTACCCAACTACAAGAATTTTCAATAACACTACGGGAGGGATTTGCTGAATGATGTCACTACAAGCAATAAAACATAGGTATGAACAGAATGGTCAAAGTGAACTTGCCTGTACTGTTGATTAAGAATAATATCGCTCTCAGAAGTAACTTGATAGACTATTCGTTACTCTCCGATAAAATCTATATAAAATCAAACATTGCATTCATATAATCAATCATACTAGCAATCAATTCTAACAATCAAAAAGTAACACAAAACCAAAAGCAACAAGATTGATGAAGAAAATACTTGAGACAAAACTCAAAACAACAAAGTTTCATCAACACAAATAAGGTTGGTTTTCTCTACAAATAAATCCTTTCTTCAAAAGTAAAAACACAAAAACAAAGTAAAAGATAACAACAGTATTTTAGTAAATATTTTACTAGTAAAAGAATTACTTTTGAAGAACAACTAAGAATCTTGAAAAACAACACTCTAAACAACATAGGTTTTAGCCTAATAAACTTAACAACAAGAAAACAAATAAAACAGTTAAAATATTAAAATAACAGAAAAACAAAGATATTTTCAAATAAGAAATCAACTAGCAATACTAGAGCAATACAACAAAGAAAAACAAAACAAAGTAATGGGCTCTAAATTTTGGCGGCTAAACTACTACTAATATAAAACAAGACAAAACTATTTTTAGTAACAAAACAATCCTTAACAGAAAAGAATACGAAAAATAATTTTTATTTATAAAAACAGAATTAAATCCTCTAGAACATTTGTGAAAAGAAATACTACTAAAAGTAAATTGTTTTATAAAACATTTCCTAATGAAGAAGAATATAGTTTCCTATATCATTAGGATATAAAAAAAAACTATTTTTATTAACATAAAATAATTCACCTAATATTGGACAACAGAACTAAAGAAAACTAAAACAAAATTTCAACTAATTCAGATTTCAAAATAAACTAAAGAAAAATTAAACTAACTAAATCCTACTAGGTACTAAACAGATTCTGTTTTGGTTAAAAACCCTAATCTAATTTATCCTAAAAATTCTCAAACAGTGCTGGATGATAAACCTAACTAATACAAAACAGTGGCAAAAAGAATCACTCAAAAATAATTTTTTAAACTCAAGTTATTCAGAAAACAAGATTTGAATCAAATCTGTTTGAATTTAATTTTAAATTTTCAAATATGGTCAAACTTGTTTTCTACATAAACTACATGACATTTGTGACATAATGCAAAAAGAATCAATTAAAAACACTAATTATTTTAAAATATATAACAAAAATAAAAACAGAACTTATTCTGTTTTTAAAACATAAAACAGAATAAAGAAAAAATTCAACTAACGGACAGGGTGCTACGTGGCAGGTTCTGATAGGCTACGGGGGGTGCGTGCTAGACTGAAACGAGCGGACGACCAAAATTTAGAGAAAAACTATTTGGCGTTTAATATGAAAAGTCCGTTCTAATCGTGACCGTTCACTCAGATCGGACGGAGGGGAGAGGGCTCCGGCGACTTACCGTGGTGGAGGTCAACTCCGGTGAAGCTCCGGCGAGGCAGAGTAGGTGGGGTCGATGGGGAGGCATCTCCGGTTGTCTTCCGGCCATGGCAACGGCACTAGGCAATGCAGACGAGTGCGGCGAAGACGATGGTGGCGTCAGCGAGGCTCGAGGGCGACGGGGTTGAGCGGGGCGAGCTCAGGAGCGGCGGTGGTGCTCGGGCGTCGACGGGGAAAGGAGCTTAGGTGGTTTTGGGGAACAGCGAGTGCACGGGGAGGTGCGGACGAGGGTGGTGGAGAGGATGGCGTGCTCGGGTAGCGAGAGGAGTGGCTAGGGCGAGCACGGGAGCGGCAATAGCGTGGCGGCGTCCGGTGGTTCCAGCGAGCGATAGCTGCGAGGAGAGGCGTCGGGCAGAGGGGGAAATGTGGAAACGGGTCGAGGGGAGGGGCAGGGTTTTATAGTCTGCCTTGGGGCGTCGGGGAATGGCAGGAGGAGGGATCTCCGGCTCGCTGGTCGTCGGCGTGGTTTGGGGAGCGAGAGGAGGGAGGTGACCGCGGGGTTAGCGGGATCGGGCGATGGGACCACGCGGTCAGAGAGAGAGAGAGAGTAGGGTTAGCGGGATCGGTGGCCGGTCTGGAGAGGTTTCGGGGAGGAGTTATGGGCGGTGGGCCGGTGGGCTTTAATAACCCGTTAAATCGTTTCCTTTTATTAATTTACAGAGCATTAAAATATCATTAAGGTATTCAAAACCTTTCCAAAAAAGTAAATTTTATATACCAAAATGATCAGGGAAACAAATGCCATTTAATGAACATTTTTCCAAAGCCAAATTAAATACTTTAAAAAACATTATTTTCAGCAAATGCCTAAATTGGTTTTGATTCTTTTGCAATTAATTTTCAAATAACTCCCTGGGTTTTATGATTCAAAAACTTGACAAAATACCCCCTGGTTTGGAGTGTCACATTACTCCTCTCAAATTTTGTCAAGGGGTTTGAATACTTTGAAAATTTCTATTGGAACCAAATATGAAATGGATCCCAAAAGGAATAAGTCAGAGATTTTCAAATTCACTTTCATATCCTTCTTTTAAACTTCCAACTCATATTTCGTATAATTTGAAGAAGTCCTTTTATCCTCTCTCATGAAAATCATTGAGTTGCATAAAGTTTCTAAATTTGAAATATTTTCAAATGAAATTCAAACCATTTTCAAATCCCTTTTCATTTCTTTAAATGGAAGAAGTCATATCATCTTCACTCTGCGATTTTGTGATGAAATGAATTTGAATTCCTGCAGAGTGAAAGTTTTGGGAAAGTCATTTCATTCCCTCTCATTAAACTTTCAAAAGTTTCAAATTTTTCTCACTTTCAATCACTCAATCAATCAAACACTCATTCTAATATTTATTATAACATTCCAAAATTTGGGATGTTACACTAGGGCACCAAAGCACCCAAGAGGAACAAGCTCAAGGATGCTCAAACACCCAAGAGTAATAAGCTTCTCAACTTCTCACTTCCACGTATCACCGTGGAGAACTCAAACCTATGCACCAAATGCAATGGCAAGGGAACACGGAGTGCCCAAGTCCTTCTCTCCCAAATCCCACCACAACAACAAATGCTATGGAGGAAATGAGAGGAAGAACGAAGAAGAACATGAAGAACTCCAAGATCTTGATCTAAGGGGTTCCCCTCACTTAGAGGAGAAAGTGATTAGTGTAAATGTGGATCTAGATCTCCTCTCTCTTTTCCCTCAAGAACCAGCAAGAATCGTTGGAGGGATTGAGAGTTAGCAAGCTCGAAGAATGTCAACAATGGGGGGCAAACTCGAGCTAAAGAGATAAGGTTTAATGGGGAAGAAGACCCCCTTTTATAGGTGGGAAAAAATCAAACCGTTATGCTCACAGCCCGCACAGAGTGGTACTACCGCTCATGGGAGCGGTACTACCGCTAGGGAGGTGGAAGCCCTTTGAAAAACAACAGCGAGGAGGAAAAAGGCCAGTAGAACCACCAGAGCGGTACTACCGCTCGTCCTCGTGGTACTACCGCTAGGGATAGCGGTACTACCGCTAGGGATAGCGATACTACCGCTAAGGGTAGCGGTACTACTACTTGCGAGCGGTACTAAAAAAATACAACCGTGCCTACCACCGCTGGACTTAACACTAGATTTGGGTCGGAGCGGTACTACCGCTCTGGAGCGGTAGTAGCCGCGGTAGTACCGTTGCAGCCTTTTAAGAACACCAAAACTGCCACAACTTTTGCAAACGGACTCCATATTCAACGAAACCAAGTTTGTTCGAAAGATAACGACATGGGGTAACACAATCTTGATAGAAATATAAATAACAAGCAAATGATAAAAGGCCCATAAGAAAATGGTGAGAACCCTTCCTCGGATAAGACCGGTAAAACCTCCAACACCGAAAACGCAATAGAAGAAGCATATGAAATCCGTTTTCGATGTACTAGAGCTTGTCACGAAGATAACCACAAGACCTAAAACCTCAAAAAGAGAAAATACAAATAAGAATCAAGAAAGATGATGCAAGGATGCAATTGTTTGAGCTCTTGAGGAACGATACGATCAAGCTACTCACTTGAGAGCCCCCCTTGATAGTACGGCTATCGATCCTATAACTCGGTCTCCCAACTGTCATCATGAGACAAGTAAAATAGAAAACCTATCAAGGGAAAACCGTTGCCTTGCACGAAATCCACTTGAGCTAGATGATGACGATCTTGACTCCCTCAAGTTGGACCACCTTTTGTGATTGCGTTGGCTCGATGAAGGCTAATTGATTGCTCCCCCATAATCCACTATGGGTGAGACACTCTTTGGTAAACCTTCACAAGTCCATTGTCACCACAATGGGTGGCAAGAAACAAGCATGATTTCTTCGTGATGCTTCACTTGAACTTGCACACCACAACCTTGATGACGATCATCACTTGATGTCATCTTCCATGGGTTGTATGGGATCTTCCTCGATGCAATCCCATGGAAATATACCTAACCCTACAAAGAACACTCACGTAGACCATGGGTTAGTACACAAAGTGTAATGGACAATGCTTACCATACCATGTGATCACTTGATCCTTCTGGGTGCATCTTGTACGCTTTGTGTGTTTATCAACTTGGTTCACTCTTTGACTTTGTCTTGATCAACCTTGTATCGTATCTTCTCTCTTCATAAAGATGATGTCTTGAAGGTAAACATGAATGCTCACATAGTCTTCTTATTCAAGACATGCTTGCAGTAAGCTCAACTCTTACATGACCAATCTTTGGATAACACCATGAATGCCACCTTGGTCACCATATAAACTCCTTGATACCAACAGATGGACTTCAAGGAGTACCTACGGACAATCCTTCGAATATAACTCAAGGAAACCATTAGTCCATAGGGGTGTCATCAATTACCAAAACCACACATGGAGAAATGTGCTCTTACAATCTCCCCCATTTTGGTAATTGATGACAACCACTTTCAAGAGAGTTTATATTAGGAAAGAAGCAAAACCAAGAACACACACATGTAGAGCAGTTCATGGGTGTGAGATGCAACTACTTAAGCAATAAAAATAAAACTCTCTAAGCTTTCCAAACTAAACTCTCTAAACTTCTCCCCAATTGGCATCGATTGCTAAAGTGGGAAAAAGCATAGAAAGCCAATATAATAGGTGTTCTTCCAAAAGGTTTGTATTTCTCAAAATATGAGTGGAATGAAATACACATATCCAATGATAAGTAGTTGGAGGAAAACAAACTATATTGAGGATCCAAAGATTGCAAAAAGGATTGTATGGCACAAAGACATACACCAGAGTGAAGCAAGCAATCAAAAGATACCAATTGGAACAATAAATCACATGGTCCTACCAGCCACAGGACTAAATTCATAACCTAAACCAATTACCATGTTGTTTAAAGACTCTCCAAATAATATAAGTGAGGTACGGGTGTTCAATAATTTCTATAAAACCAAACACCGCCGTGCTCTAAAAAGATATAAGTGAAGCACTAGAGGAAAATTGCCTATCTTAGAAGATATAAGTGAAGCACATAGAGTATTCTAATAAATGCACGATTCAGCGTGTGTCTCTCAAACGATGTGTGCAGCAAGGATGATTGTGGAAAACTAAAAATCAAAGACTCATATCATACAAGATGCTCCAAGCAAAACACATATCATGTGGTGAATAAAAATATAGCATCAAGTAAATTTATCGATGGATTGAAGACGAAAGAGGGGATGCCTTCCGGGGCATCCCCAAGCTTAGGCTCTTTGGCATACTTGAATATGAATTTGGGTTCCTTGGGCATCCCCAAGCTTAGATTTTTTCCACTGTTTATTCCATAGTCTATCAAATCTTTACCCAAAACTTGCAAGCTTCACAACAGAAAACTCAACAGAAAACTCGTGAGATCCGTTAGTATAAGAAAATAAATCATCACTTTACGTACTGTTGTGAACACATTATTTATTTATATTGGTGTTATACCTGATGTATTCTAACTTATCTACGGTTCATACACCCGATACAACCCATAGATACATCAAAATAGGTAAACAACTCAAAGGAAAGAGAATCTGTCAAAATAGAACATCCTGTAGCAATCTGAAAACTTCGTATACTTTTGTAACTCAAGAAATTATGAAAAATTAGTAGAACCTGGGAAATTTGTATATCAATCTTGTGTAAAACTTTCAGGCTCATTTGACCCTCTGAGAAAATTATAAAATTCCTCGACCGGGGCAAAAGTTTCTGTATTTCAACAGGATCAAATCAACAACCACCATAGACCATCCAAAGGTCTTACTTGGCTCAAACACTAATTAAAACACCAAAACACAATTACTAAGAAGTAATAATGTGGGAAACACTCAAAAACAGAACATAAAAATAAAATTGTGTAGCCTCCCAACAAGCGCTATTGTTTAACGCCCCTAGCTAGGCATAACGATTTCAATGATGCCCACGTAAAAAGTAGTATTTGAAACATGCAAGAGAGAATCATGAATACCTTGAAAAACACCTTTAAGTCTAACCCACTTCCTATGCATAGGGATTTCCTGCGCAAACGATTTATGGGAGCAAGAATCAACTAGCATAGGAAGGAAAAACAAGCATAACTGCAAAACTTTGAACACGTAGAGAGGAAACTTGATATTATTGCAATTCCTACAAGCATATGTTCCTCCCTCATAATAATATTCAGTAGCAGCATGAAGGAATCTCACAAAATAACTATCACATAAAGGATTCTTTTCATGATCAATTACAGCATACGTGTCATCACCAAAACTTGGGGAACAAAAAATATCATCTTCATCAAGCATAGCATCCCCAAGCTTGTGGTTTTGCATATCATTAGCATCATGGATATTCAGAGAATTCATACTAACAACATGGCAATCATGTTTTTCATTCAAGGAACAATCATGAATCACCTTATAAATTTCTTCTTTCAACACTTGATCAAAAAATTTATAGAGATAATCAAGTGCACTTAACTCACTAGCAATTAGTTCATCATGATTTGATCTTTTGAAAAGATTAGCAAGTGGATGAATATCCATATCAATAGATTTTTAGCAAGCGAAGATTCAAGCAAATAGAAGGCACATGGCAACACAACCAAACATATCAAACAAGAGACGAACGGAAGAAGGGCGAATAAAAAGGCAAATCTTTTTGTTTTTTTCTGAAAACTGTTTTAGAAGTGGGGGGAGGAAAACGAGAGGCAAATGGCAAGCAAAGTAAATGCAAGAGATGAGTTTGAGATGAGTACTTGGTAGGCTTGATGTAGATCTCCACGACAATGGCTTCAGAAGTCGGCAAGTTCACGGAAGAGAACTTGTCCTTACTTGCTATGTATCCTCCCCGGCAACGGCACCAGAAATCCTTCTTGCTACCTCCTGAGCATGCGTTGGTTTTCCCTTGAAGGGGAAAGGGTGATGTACTGAAGTAGATAAGTTTTTCCCTTAGTTGTTGAGAAACAAGGTATCAATCCAGTAGGAGGAACAAGAAAGTCACCAATGGATGCACCTACACAAACAATCAAACTCTTGCACCCAATGCTATAAAGGGGTTGTCAATCCCTTCACGGTTATTTGCAAGAATTAGATCAGATAGAGATAGATGTGAAATATTGCGGAAAGTAAAAAAGGAAATAAATTGTAGGAAGGTATTTTTGGTATTTTTTTATTTGTGGATCTGAAAATATGTTATGGAATGTAGATCCGTGGGGCATAGGTTTCACTAGAGGCTTCTCTCTTGAAGGAAAGTATCATGGTGGGTGAACAAATTACTGTCGAGCAATTGATAGAAAAGCGAAGAATAATGAATATATCCAAGGAAATTATTATGCATATAGGCATCACGCCCGTGTCAAGTAGACCGAAACGATTCTGCATCTACTACTATTACTCCACACATCGACCGACTCCTACCTGCATCTAGAGTATTAAGTTCATGAAGAACAGAGTAACGCATTAGGTAAGATGACATGATGTAGAGGTATAAACTCAAACAATATGATGAAAACCCCATCTTTTTACCCTTGATAGCAACAATACAATGCGTTCCTTGCTACCCCAACTTTGTCACTGGGTGAGGACACCTCAAGATTGAACCCAAAACTAAGCACTTCTCCCATTGCAAGAATTACCAATCTAGTTGGCCAAACCAAACCAATAACTCGAAGAGACTTGCAAAGATATGAAATCATGCATATAAGAATTCAGAAAAGACTCAAATAATATTCATGGTTAATCTGAACATAAACCCACAATTCATCGGATCTTGACAAACACACCACAAAAGAGTATTACATCGGATAGATCTCCATGAAGATCATGAAGAACATGGTATTGAAGCACAAAGAGAGAGAAGAAGGCATCTAGATAATAGATATGGACCTGTAGGTCTGGGGTGGACTACTCACGCATCATCAGAGGGGCAATGGAGTTGATGTAGATGCCTTCCGTGATCGGTTCCCCTCCGGCAGATTGCCGGAAAAGGCTCCAAGATTGGATCTCTCGGGAATGGAGGCTTCTAGCGACGGAAAAGAATTTGCATGGGTCTTTTTGGTATTGGGGGATATTTGGGTATTTATAGGACGAAGATTAGGGCTAGGAGACCTGCCATAAGGTGGCAAGCCTGCCAGGGGGCTGGCCGCGCCTCCTTGGCTTGTGACCTCCTAGCAGGTGCCCTGGCATGCACTGCAAGTCTGGTAGATCTCTTTCCTTCTAGAAAAATCATTCCAAAGATTTTATTCCGTTTGGACTTCGTTTAATATTCCATATCTGCAATACTCAAAAACAAGGGAAACAGAAACTGGCACTGGCTCTAGATTAAGTTAGTCCCAAAAATAATATAAAATAGCATATTAATGCATATAAAACATCTAAAACAAATAATATAATAGCATGACATCATCAAAAATTATAGATACGTTGGAGACATATCATACTTCACCTATCTTTGTTACCGATAAGGATTATGAATTCTGTATCGACCCAGAGTTAGTTACTTTGGTTGAATGTGATCCTTTTCATGGCTATGAAACTGAAACTGTGGTAGCACATCTTACTCACCTGAATGATATAGCCACCCTATTTGCTCATGAAGAGAAGATTAGCTACTATTATATTCTCAAATTATTTTCGTTCTCATTAAAGGGTGATGCTAAGATATGGTACAATACTCTTGTCCTGGTTGTGTGCATAGTCCTCATTATATGAATTACTACTTCTCTGAAAAATATTTTCCTGCTCATAAGAAACAATATGCCTTATAGGAAATATTTAAGTTTGTGCAAATTGAAGAGAGTTTCCCACAATCTTGGGGGAGGCTTCTCCATTTGCTTAATTCTTTACCTGATCACCCTCTTAAGAAAAATGAAATACTTGATATCTTCCATAATGGACTGACTGATGCTTCTAGGGACTTCCGAGATAGTTCTGCTAGTTGTGTTTTTAGGGAATGGACTATTGAACAACTTGAGGAACTATTGAATAATATATTGAAGAATTATGATGATTGGACTCTCCCTGAACCACCACTTGAACCCACTCCCAAGAAGAGGGGTATCTTATTTCTGAGTCATGAAGATATGCAAGAGGCAAAGAAATGTATGAAGGAGAAAGGTATTAAAGCTGAGGATGTTAAGATTTACCACCTATTGAAGAAATACATGGCCTTGAAACACCACCACCTCCACATGTGGTAAAGGTAAATTCTTTATTAAAGTTTGATGAAGGTGACATTCCTTACAATAAAAATCCTAGTCAATGCTTATATGAGTTTGATAACTACATTAGGAAACAAGATCAATTCAATGCAAAAGTTGTGAAACAATTGAATTATAATCCTGATATGATTGCTCGCTTGAGTGACTTGTTATTTAGAATCAGTAATGATGTTAGAGGTGTAGAAAACATGCCTCTATGGTTTAAACTCGGTTAGAACAAGTTGCTAAATCTCAAAAAGAATTGCTTGATGAAATGAATAATAATATGAATGATCATGCTATTAGAGTAGTGACTAGAGGAGGTAGAATGACCCGAGAACCTATTTATCCTGAAGGTCACCCTAAAAGAATTGAACAAGACTCTCAAAGAATTAATGGTGATGCACCTAGTCCTTTTACAAAGAAAAATGATAGGACTTTGCATGCTTCTAGTGAACCTAAGATAGAAAAACCTCGTGATAATAATGATGTCTCTATTTTTGATGTTGAAACTAAATGTGGTAATGAACATTCACCTAGTGATAATGAAAATTATAGTGATGTTCATGAAAATGGTCAACCACACAATGATAAAGAACTAGATAATGATGTAGAAATAGAACCTACTATTAATCTTGATAACCCACAACCTAAAATAAAACGGTATGATAAAAAAGACTTTGTGGCAAGAAAAAATGGCAAATAAAGAGAGCCATGGGTTCAGATACCCATGCCTTTTCCACCTAAATCATCTAAG
This sequence comes from Hordeum marinum, assembly GCA_022496015.1. NCBI lineage: Eukaryota > Viridiplantae > Streptophyta > Magnoliopsida > Poales > Poaceae > Hordeum > Hordeum marinum. The sequence continues at coordinate 390,141,811 of CM039676.1, read as the reverse complement.
AAAAAGGATGATGAAGAATTTGAACATTTTGCTGAAATGATTAGGCCAGTCTTTTTGCGTACCCGCTTAACTGATATCTTAAAGATGGCCCCTTATGCTAAATACATGAAAGACATCATCACTAATAGATGAAAGATCCTTGGAGTTGAAATCTCCACCATGATTGCTAATTATTATTTTAAGGATGGTGTAACAACCTAGGACCGACGCTCCAGATGATTCCCCTTTTGTTCTATTCTCGTGGCGTGATTCGTTTGGAAGTCGCGTTCATCATTGCATCATTCACATCATCTGCATAGCATCGTCACACGAATTTGAAAACTTGCATCCGTTCGTAGTTGCCGGTTCTCTCCGTTCGTGTTGTTGATCGCTTCAAGACCAACCACACATGCACGCGCCCGCGGCATCGATAAAATATTGTTTTTAAAGTGGGTATAAAATATTCTCGGATTGAATCGGAAGTTGGCATACGGTCTAGTTTTATTGTAGGTGGGCCACCTCCCAAATTTCATCGCAATCGGGGGTCGTCTGGTACCTCAACAGATGACTTTAGCAGTGCGGTCATCGGTTTATTCGTCGGACATTTTTCGGTGCTTTAAACCCATGTCACGGGCCACAATTCTTTCTCTCATCCCCATCTAGCCCAACTACACGGCCCAGCAGCCCAACCTAGCTTGCCCCTCCGTTCGTGGTCATCGGATCGCAATCGGACGGACGAGGTTCAACCCACCCAAGCTCCATCCCCTATATATAAACCATCTTGTGGAGAGAGCCTCTCACTCCACTAGGGTTTCCGCCTTGCCAAATTGCAGCCACGCCCCCCCCCCCCCCGAAAAAACTCCACCTGCTAGCTCCACCTCCCTCTCCCCCGAAATCCCACCTCCCTGGCCAATTTCAGTCCTTAGATCTTGATCCACGGGCTGAAAATCGCCAAACCCCCACCTACCGGACATGTTCGCGATCAAACCGGACATGTCCGGCGACCATAGTGCCTCCCAGATCCACCCCGATCTCGTGTTCATGGCGCCTGGGGCTACGGCCTCCTCGATCCCGAGCCACTTGCCTCGACCCCACCTCCACCTTGTCAGCCCAACCCCTCTCCACAGCCCAACAATCCACCTAGCACCCCCCCTCTGCTTTCGAGCCGTCCGATCGAGATCGAACGGCTCAAAAACGGGTGGAAACCCTCTAACCCTAGCTCCTTCCCTATATAAACCCCATCCCCTTCCTAATTTGGACCTAACCCTAATCCCTCCTCGAAATCCGAGCTGGCCCAAGGCCTAGCCTCCGCCTGCCCAACCTCTCCACCGACCGGGCCCAAGGCCCATGGTGAGCTACCCCAAGCCCACTGCCCTGCATGTTAAGTTGCGCCCTGGGCACTCGGTAGCTATCGTGCGCCCATGTCCTCCATTTCGTCCCGTATCCAGATTCGGCCCATGTGTTTTTTTCCCTAATGCGAATTTGCTAATTATCCGCTGAATTTGAGAATTGCAGAAAACCCCCCAATCTTCATACGTTTAATAACTTTTCAACCGTGCATCGTATGCAAAAACTTTATATATATGAAATGACTAGAATTTCATGTAGATTCACAATATCCAGCTCTCACATGTGTTTAAAATGTTTAAGTTGCTGTTTTCATGCAATTTGTGTAAATGCCATGTAAAATGATTTATTTCATAACTACCAAACCGTAGTTCCAATAAAAATGTTCCACATATGTACCTTGACCAAAAAAATGTGTAGAATCACATGGTGACATTTATTTTGCTGTTTAACAACTCTAAAATATGGTTAGTTCAGATCTGGACCAAACTTAAAATATGCATATGAAGTCGTTCCAGAATTGTTATTCGTTGCTTCCGGCCTCATTTAAAGTGCCTAGGTGATGTAGTTTACTTATGCTTCACCTCTTGACATGTTTAACAACATTTAATATTGATGAGTACCTAAATGAGAGTGAACTAAATAATTCGAACGTCGGGTTTCGTCAATATGCAACTCATTGCATATTGAACTTCACTTAATGTGTAGTAGTTGTTTGTTGTTCTTGCCATGCCATGCCTTGCATAATTAAATGGACATGCATCATATTGGTTTGTGCATCATGTCATGCATATGTTGTGGTTTATCGTGTGTTGATTGTTTGTCTGGATTGTTCCTTCTCGATAGAGTTTCGAAAGCGTTCGGAGTGTGAGGATTCGTTCGACTACGTTGGCACGTCTTCTTCATGGAATCATCCTTCTTCCAAGCAGGATCTCAGGCAAGATAACACATTTCCCTGGATACCACTACTATCATTGCTATGCTAGTTGTCCCTCTTTTATCGTTATGTCTTGCTACCTATCACTTGTTTGTCAAGCCTCCCAACATTGCCATGAAAAGCCTCTAACCCTCCACCTTCCCAGCAAACCTTTGTTTGGCTACGTTACTGCTTGCTCAGCCCTTCTTATAGCATTTCTAGCTGCAGGTGCAATTGCTTCCATGTGACAACATGGACATTTTGATATCACAATATTATTGCTATTCAATTTAATGCACATATATACTTGGTAAAAGGTGGAAGGCTTGGACTTTTGCTCGGTGTTTTGTTCCACTTTTTCCGCCCCTAGTTACTTGTGTACTAGTGTTATGTTCCATAATTGAGTGCTCCTAACATGCTCGGGGTTGTTATGGGGACCCCCTTGACTTTTGTTTTGGGATAAAACTCGTCTAGCAAGGCCCAACATTGGTTTTACCATTTGCCTAATAACTAAAATTGCATAGGGACCCGCCGGCACCCGCGGATCTTTAATCAACAACCTGGGCCAATGCTCCTCATGAGTGTTGGTCCACCTACCTAGAAGTCGGCAGTGCCACCTCGGGGCAACTCGAGGCATTTTCAGGCTACCGTCCACTTCGCATAGACGAATGACGCCCGTGGATAGAGAGCGCACGGCTCTAGATGCGGATCTAGCTCACCAGGAAGCCTTGTTGGATTTGTTTTTACCTTTCTCGAACGTCTTGCGCGTGGGATTTTGACAACACTTCGGGCTATCTCAAAGTTGAGATTTTCCATCGAGATTCCGCAAATACTACAGGTGATTCCGCGATTGAGGAATTCCAATGTGGCATGTGGTTAATTTGTGATGGATGAGTTGGAGCACCCCTGCAGGGTTAAATCTTTCGGAAAGCCATGCCCGCGGTTATGTGGCAACTTGGAAACTTTGTTTAACACCCGGTCATAGTAAACTTGAAGTAAACTCTAATAAAATACACCAACTGTGTGCGTAACTGTGATTGTCTCTTCTCGTGAGTCCTTATTCGAGAGAGAACATGGTGGGGTTATGTTTGACGTAAGTAGGTGTTCAGGATCAGTTAGTGATCATTACTAGCTCACGTCTGTTATTCATAGACCATCATACTTTACTTTTTGTATTCGTAAGTTAGACACTCAAATAAATGCTTAGTCGTTTGCTGCAGCCTCACCACTTAACCATACCTCACCCATTAAGCTTTAATAGTCTTGATACCCTTGGAAATGAGATTGCTGAGTCCCTGTGGCTCACAGATTACTACAACAACAGTTGCAGGTACAGGTAATGTGATGCTTTAATGTGAGAGCAATGATTGCTTGATATGGAGTTCTTCTTCTTCATCATCAATCTAGGATGGGTTCCAGGCAGTTGCCTGGGATATCAAGGATGGATGTCATTTTATCATTTGGTTTCGTCCATAGTTGGACCCTACTCTTATCAATGATGTCTGGATATGTTGTTGTATTGATGTGATCTTGATGTAGCTTGTGGCGAGTGTAAGCCAATTCCATATACTCATCTCCTCTGTACATGTACTTGTAATGATATCCATTCTTGTGAAATGATGAGATGCGCTTCTATCCCTGTCGAGGACCTCGTGCCAAAATAAGGATAGGATCACATCTTGGGCGTGACAGACGGAGTACCTAAAAAACTTGGAGATCCTGGAATACCAATTGTACCTTGCTCCATTAAAAGAAATTATGTCAAAACTGCTTTGTGTGATTTGGGAGCTGGTGTTAGTGTTATGCCTTTCTCTTTATATAAAAGACTTGATTTGAATAAACTCACACCTACTAAAATATCGTTGCAAACGGCTGACAAATCAACTACGATACCTATCGGTATTTGTGAGGATCTGCCTATTGTTGTTGCAAATGTTACGATCTTAACAGACTTTGTTATTCTTGAGATGCCCGAGGACGACAACATGTAGATTGTCCTTGGTAGACCCTTTTTGAATATTGCAGGGGTTGTTATTGATTGCAATAAAAGCAAAGTTACTTTTCATACCAATGCTAATGAGCATACGGTGCACTTTCTGAAGAAGCAATTACAAGTGAATGGTGAACATGTTATTGAAAATTCTCCGACACTCACTTTTCGAAGATTTCAACTACCTCTACCTACTACCAAAAAGAAATATTATATAGTTATTGTTGGGGATATGAATATCCCCATTGAGGTAGCCTAGTTTTTTACGGAAGTTCTTCGGTTTCATGCTAATTGAAAGTGGTTGTTAATAAGACTTGATCAACCTTATTAATGGATCATTTTTGAAAGGTATGAAGTTGATGAATTTAGTAGACACAACTATATGTATCCACTTTTTGTTTTCTATTTATCTTAGTTAAATAAAACAAATGCCATGTTTATCCTTTTTCTGATTTGTCTGTGCAATAAAAATGACCCAAAAAAGTTCTCACAATGTCCTAAAAAAATTAACACAGTTCTTTTCTGACTATTTCTGAATTTCTCGTGCAAATAACATCAGAGGGGGATGCACCTGGTGCCCACAAGACACCAGGGCATGCCAGCAACCCCAGGCACGCCCTGGTGGGTGGTGGCTCCCACGTGGGTCCCCTCACTTATTTCTTTAGCCCATGTCATCTCCTACCTCCTGAAAAAAATCATCACAGCTCTCTCTCTCTCTCTCTCTCTCGTGTTCTTGCTCACAAACCTGTGGATTTCGATCTCTTTTCTCAAAGCTCCATTTTAGAAACTGTTTTAGGGGATTGCTTCTTGGTATGTAACTCCCCCTTTGCTCCAATTAGTTTTTGATTTAGTGATTTAATTTCAGAATAATTAGCTACTCTTGGTGCTTCTATAGATGAGCTTGCATATTGAATTCTTAGAGTTCTAAGTAGTTTGAATGCTTAATATGGCCTCTATGCATCCTTAGGAGTAGTTGCTATCAATCTTATTAAGTTTTGTTGACAAAATTTTTGTGGACTAAAATTTTCAGAAATAAGATGAATTTCTTTAGGAAGTACTCTTCTAAGAGGAATGCTAAAGGATTTATTGGGGAATCATCGGACAATGACCTCAATACTCCGAGGAAGGTGGAAGTGTAGCCGTGCAAATGGCCCCATGACCCCTTTAGAGGAGGTTGGGTTCCATCAAGAATTTACTCAACTCATCGCAAATGTTGGGCTAACTCACTTCCTCGCAGATGAGTGTGACCAACACCACATCCTTACAAATTCCTTTGTGCAAAGTTTTCATTTTCTAAGTAAGAATAATCCTCTTGAGATGCAGTTTAATCTTTATGCTAAAACTTATAAGATATCATTTGCCGACTTTTGTGACATATGTCTGATTTCTTTTGACGGGGAATTAAGAGAGCCTAGACCAGCAGAGTTTGACAAATTTCTCATCACTTTAATAGTGGGTGACTAAATAGGCGTGTCAAAAGCCATTGTTGCCAGTTTGAAGTTTCCTTCTGTGCACTACTTTGCTCTTTTCATCACGAAGTGTTTAACTGCTAAGGACAAGGTCAGTGCACTCAGTGCCCCTAACCTCGCAATTTTACGCCATGCACTACACAATGATCATACTTTTAGCCTAGGAGCTATTATTGCATGACGCCTACACCTTAACAGGAGTAAGGGCAAGATACACTATGGTATTTATGCTACCTGTTTAGCGAGTCATTTTAACGTTGAGATACGCTCACATGATTATCTTTTGCCCAAGGTTTATCTAGATCAGAGGTTGTTGCTGGATCACCAATTTATTGATGAAGTTGATTTCTTTCATAATATTCGCTACAATTTACTATTTAGCATTAAAACCCATGATGTTATCCTATTGCCTGCACCTTCCTTGTTTGATTCTATTGCCAGGAACGGATACAGAATCATGCTAGACAACATTATTGCCTGTCGGAACAACCTAGCAGCGGCTGAGGAGGAACCCCATGAGTGGGACGCTAGGGTGCCACCTCCACCTTGCTTCGACTTAGGACCAGATGGTTACTACGGATGGTGATTACCAAGCTAGGCCAAAATCCTAAGCTTGGGGGAGTACGTGTTTTCACCGACATTATATTCATGATCACACATTTCATTCCAATTGTTGGTGTTCACACTTTTTCATTGTATCATCCATGCTAGATTTATTTTCTTGCTTTCTTCTTGTGTGTTCGAAAAACTTTGAGAAAATCAAAAATATTTCTTGTTTCTTTTCAGTTTTTCTTTTTAGTTTAGTTAGTTATAGTATTAAAAGAAAACCCAAAAATATTTCTCATTTCTTCTTTTGCTTGTTGGGATTTCTCCCGTGTAAATAGTTTTTCTCGTTTTTGGTTTTCCTTCTTTTATTTGTTTCTTCACGGAAAATTAAAAACTCCAAAAGTATTTCACTATGTTTCTCTTAAATTCTCTTCCTTTTTATTGCGTCATACCAAGGATAAGACCGCGATGAAAATGTTGAGTGGCTCTCATATGCTTTACTGTTGATCTAACGAAAAGACTATATTACTTTGTCTTCTCCTCTTGAATAAAATGTTTGCAGATTCCAGCTTAGTCCACTACACTCTTGCACTATTATTATCTTCATATCATTCGATCATGCAAGTGAAAAGCAATAATGACGATATTTTATGAAGTGACTGTGGCAGAGAGAAGCGAGTATGAACTCAACTTGTTTTTGTTTTTTGTAAATATATTTAACCTAGTATCCATGATTCAGAATATTATGATGAAACATGTTTGCAATGGCAATTAGAGATTATAGTTTCTCATGCCATGCTCAAGTAGCTAGGAGTGGATAATGATTTATCTTAGATGTCAACATGCATTAAAATGGTTGTGATGTAGTATGACGATATGGTATCCTCCTCTCAATCAAGTGGCTTGACTTGTCACATGTTCACGCATGTAGTTGAATCAAAATAAAGCCTTCATGATATTTATGTTCATGGTGTCCATATCCTACTCATGACAGCATTCAATGTTTTCTATTTGTAATGCATGTTCATGATCGTCTTCACTCTCTAGCTAGCCACTTCCTAACCTATTTGCCAGCCTTCACTTGTACTAAGTGGGAATATTGCATGTGCACCTAAGTTACTCCAGGTGAGTCCACTGTGTCTACCTATATGCGGTATTACCCTGTCGTTCCAAGTAAATTTGCATGTGCCACCTCTAAAATTTCAAATGAACATCTGTTTTGTGTACCTGGAGTGCTCATGGAGCGACACAGGGTGGTCAATATCTTCCATGTTAAGCAGGTTATTCTCATGATGAGTTTTTATTATTCACTTGTTCTTGCATGAGAGGGGCAGTAATAGGGATTCCTAGTCCCGAAATCAAAAGAAATGCAAATAATTATTCAAAACTCCCCCAGTAATGTTCTTGGTATGAACGGTACCTGTTGATTCGGCTAGCCGTGGAGTGTGTTTGTTGGTGGAGGGGGAGTAAACCTTTATTTTTACCGGTTGGGAACCGCCGCTAATTTGTTTAACATGGAAGATATTGATAGCTTTTGCTCGTAACGTTGACAGGAAGGGTTCACCTCCCAAAATTATACTTATCTCTGATTTAAGCTTTGAGCTCTGCCACCTTTGCAAATCCCTCCTTCCCTCTGTGAAGGGACAATCTAATTACTTTTATGTTGAGTTATCACCTTCTCAAATAAGCGCCAGATCTGAGAGCACTGTCGTGATGCTCATGCATTGTGTATAGTGAATGTTGGATGCATTGTGACTGGATCTTTTCTGCCATGAATTACAATGTTTAGTCGCTCCTTGAACCTTGGAGGTGCTCTGCATTTATGTTTTGCGGTCTCAGAAAGGGCTAGCAAGATACCACTATTGTCACATTATATCATGATTGTTTTGACAAATGATTGCACTTGAGATATTTTATTATTGCTCGCTAGTTGCTTGTGTCATTCATATGAGTTAATATAATCCTTAAGAGTTATTGTTGACATGGTTAGTCATAATCTTTGCTGAAAACATGGGTGCTACTTAAGCATATGTATGTAAACAAGAACAAAAGAGTTCGTAAAAGTTTTTATTTTTCACTTTTAGTTTGTCAACTGAATCGCTTGAGGACAAGCAAGGGTTTAAGCTTGGGGGAGTTGATACGTCTTCATTGTATCTACTTTTCCTAACGCTTTTGTTATTGTTTTGGACTCTAATTTGCATGATTTGAATGAAACTAACCCAGACTGGCGTTGTTTTCAGCAGAACTACCATGGTGTTGTTTTTGTGCAAAATAAAAGTTCTCGAAATGGAATGAAACTTTTTGGAGAATTAATTCAGAATATTTGAGGAATACTAGAGCCAAAAACCGCGAGAGAAGGGGGCCAGGGTGGGCAACACCCACCAGGGTGCTCCAGCCCCGTGGGCACGGCCTGGTGGATGGTGCTCACCTCGTGGGCCCCATGAACCTAATTCTAGCGCTATAAATTCCTATTTTTGGAGAAAACTCAAGGAGAAAGTTTCATCGCATTTCACGAGATGGAGCCACTGCCACCTCATGTTCTTCATCGGGAGAGAAGATCTGGAGGTCGTTTGGGGCTCTGGAGAGGGGAATCTTTGATCTTCGTCATCATCAACCCTCCTTCATCGCCAATTCCATGATGCTCCCCACCGGGAGTGAGTAATTCCATTGTAGGCTTGCTGGTCAGTGAGGAGTTGGATGACATTCATCATGTTATCGAGTTAGTTTTGTTAGGGCTTGATCCCTAGTATCTAGTATGTTCTAAGATTGATGTTGCTATGACTTTGCCATGCTTAATGCTTGTCACAAGGGCCCGAGTGCCATGATTTCAGATGTGAACCATTTATGTTATCATCATTATATCTATATTCTTGATCCGATCTTGCCTAGTCATATGCACCTATTACGTGTTATGATCCGTAAACCCCATAGTGACAATATTTGGGATACTTTCGGTGATGACCGTAGTTTGAGGAGTTCATGTATTCACTATGTGTTAATGCTTTGTTCCGGTTCTCTATTAAAAGGAGGCCTTAATATCCCTTAGTTTCCTTATGGACCCCGCTGCCATGGGAGGGCAGGAGAAAAGATGTCATGCAAATTCTTTTCCATAAGCACGTATGACTATTTACGAAATACATGCCTACATTACATTGATGAACTGGAGCTAGTTCGGTCGCCCCAGGTTCTAACTATTATATGATGAATATCATCCAACGAGTACACCGATCCAGTGCCTACGAGTTTTCCCACTTATTGTTCTTGCTAAGTTACTGTTGTTGATGTTACTATTGCACTTCCTACAAAATCACTACTACTATTGTTACCGCTACTATTACTACTACTACTATTAAACTATCATATTACCGTGCTACTGATCACTTTGCTGCAGATATTTAATCTCCATGTGTGGTTGATTTCACAACTCAACTACTAATACTCTCAAATATTCTTTGGCTCCCCTTCTGTTGAATCTATAATTTCGGTTGAATACTCTACCCTCGAAAACTGTTGCGATCCCATGTACTTGTGGGTTGTCGAAATCGCATAATTATTAGCTTTCCTATCAATTGCCCAACAGTAATTTGATTACACACCATATGCTATTTCTATGAGAGATGCCACTAGAGAACTATACGGCCCCCAAGTCTAGGGGTGGGCATAAAAACCGACAAACCGAAGACTGAATCGTTACCTAAACCGAATAAACTCAAATTTCGGTTTTTTATGATGGAGCAGGAAAATTCGGTTTTTAACTCTGCAAACCAAACTTACTTTGGTTGGCATAGTTTTTAGCTTAGTTAGCTGAAAAGGAAACCGAATATGGGTCACGACACGTGAAACTACAGTAGTTTCTCCAGCACCACGTAGCCTCTGCAGCCCATGCGCGCAACGGCGAGAAGAAAATTCAAATGGGCCAAGTCAACCAACCTACGTGCAAGGCCCAAGTTGTTATGGGCTTTCTTTTTCTCTAATGAGAGCACTGTACGCGCATCCTTCCGCTTGTTTGTTACTTAGTTCAGTCCCACCTCGGCTAGACATAGAGAAGGAGTTGGAGTCCTTGCTTATATAAGAGCGCACGTGGATGCTAGCCACTACACAGCTAAAACTCTTATTGCAATTCGGTTAATATGGTATAAAACCGAATACCAAACCGAAAAATCGGATAACCGAATTTTTGGTTAGCTATTTTGTGAAGTATTTTTCGGTTTTTAACTTTGCTAACCGAAATTACAAAAAAAGGAATGGTAGAAACCGAATTTTCGGTTTATACCGAACGCCCAGGCCTACCCAGGTCTATTAACTTATATATTCACAAACACTTTCATTACCTTGTTGTTATTTGTTTGTTTTTATTTTATTTTGCAATTTACAATTATCTACACAACTCACTTGCTTGAAAATAACGGGATCAACGGGATTGACAACCCTCTTGCCGGCATTGGGTGCAAGTTGTTTGTTCTTTTGTGTGCGGCCGCTGAAGACGGTTGAAGATTGGTATTCCTATTGGTTTGATAAACCTTGGTTTCATAACTGAGGGAAATACTTACCCACTTTGTGATGTGATAACTCGCTCCTCTTCACAGAAAACCCAAGCAGATCACAAGTATCATGGTGTCACGGAGTCATGAGATTGACTGGTGGTTCAACACAAAAGAAAGATACTCTACTGATGACATCTTCAAAGGGGAATTGATAGCATGCTCATTTTCGCTTGTTCCTTTTTAACTTTATCTTAGCCCACGTCCTCTCCTTATATCTGCAACATACCTTTTAGTTGTTACCTGTCCTATTGGTGGTTGATCCTTTTGGTATATCGTAATGTTTGGTCGAAATTTTAATGCTTTTAGAACATGTATAGCCAATTCCTTATAATTTAACCCCTCAAACGGCATGTCATACCTTAACTCATTGCATTTTCTCCATCAAAAAATGTGGTTCCTAGTCGAACCCTTAAACCTTAACTCCCTAAAACAAATCTTCGCCAATTCTTCTAAGTTTTTGTGTATGTAACACATTTTAACTACATATTTGCACACATATTAAAATCCAAACTTATAATCAAAGTTGACACAGTTCACTAATATTACAAATTCAAAGTTCACATCTCAAATTATTCAAATTCAAAGACACAAAAGGGTCCAAATGAAGCAAAGAGCGTGATAAAAAATCAACTGGTGCAATGGAGAAGCCACAAATGCCCGACAATATTATCTTGTAGATGGGTATAAATGTCACGGTTCTCGATGCTTTGATGCACTTCGAGAAGTCTTTTATTCTGTTTGCATCGTGTTCGGTCTCAACAGGATCCCCATTGGTGATGTGTTGAAAGTTTTGTGCCATGCCTCTCACATCTTCCATAATCATGTTATGCAAGATGATGCAACATGTCATCATTTGCCATAGGACATGTGGGTTCTCATACTCCTTAGGTCTACGAACAATGACAAAACATTTATGAAGCACAACAAAAGCTCTCTCAACATCCTTCCTTGTCGATTCTTGACACATTGCAAAGTGAGATCATGTGTTTCCTTAAGGAAGCATGATTGTGTTCACAAATGTGTCCCATGAAGGATAGATGCATTTTTCAAGGTATTACCCCATCCTGTATTGGCGGCCATTGACAACATAGTTATAAGGAGGGGCATCTCTGGTGAAAAGCCTCGCGAACAGTGGTATTCTTAACAACACATTCACATTAATATGAGAGACATACAATCCAAATAATGAATGCCAAACCCATAGATCCTCCAATGCAACTGCCTCAAGAACGGTTGTTGGATCTTTCGAGTGCCCTTTGTGATGATCTTTCCATCCCGCGAGAATATTCTTCGATGTCCGGTGCATGCAATCAATAGATCCAAGCATACCAGGGATCTCGTTTTTCACTCAAAGCAAAAAGCCTCTCGCTATATGCATCATTGGGTGCCCTCAACTACTCTGCCCCATAGATCTCAATCACGGCTTGCCCTCAACTACTCTACCTCATAGATCTCAACCACGACTTGTATGTATCTTTGAATAACCTCCGAGAGTTTATTTGCTCTGAACCTTATCTGAACTTTGCACTGTTTGGTTGTTATTTATCTTTCTTCTTTAATGAACAATCAGTTTAGGCCGTGGAACTTATTGTGTTGGAATATCCGTGGCATTGGTGCAAACGATAAGCACTCTACGCTTCGATCGCATATCGATAATAGTGGTTGCTCGGTGATTTGCCTCCAAGAAACTAAACGTGAGCACTTTGACCATTCTTAACTGTGTAAATTTTGCCCACGACATTTTGATCAGTTTGCTTTCATCCCTTGTAGGACCGAAAGTATGTCTATAGCGGGAGGTGATTAGACTACTTGACCAAATAAAAGTTTTGCCTACACCAAGTTTTAGGGTTGACAGTTTTTAGCATTTCATGGCAAGCCAAGTACACCCTACACATGCAAGTCTAAGAGTATATAGCAGCGGAAAGTAACAACAAGCATGCATAGAAGGGATAGGGTAGGAAGATCAAACGCAATTGTAGACACGATGATTTTTTCCGTGGTTCCGATAGGTGGCGCTATCGTACATCCACGTTTATGGAGTCTTCAACCCACGGAGGGTAACGGTCGAAAGAGACCACGAAGAGCTCCACCCAAAAGGGTCCACGAAGTAGCAACCTTGACTATTCCATAACGTCTTCTGTCCACAAAGGACTAGCCTCACTATGGGTAGATCTTCACGAAGTAGGCGATCTCCTTTCCCTTACAAACTTCTTGGTTCACTCCACAACATGAAGTAGGAGGCTCCCAAGCGACACCTAACCAATCTAGGAGGCACCACCCGCCAAAAGGTAATAGGCTCGGTAATGATGATGAACTCCTTGCTCTTGTGCTTCAAGATGATAGACTCCTCAGCACCCAATCACTCTCTCATAGATTTGGCATGGTGGAAGAGATGGGATTGGTGGAAAGCTACTTGGGGAGGCTAGAAATCAAGATCCATATGATTGGAGTGGAAGATCTTGATCTCAACACAAGGGTAGGTGGTTCTCTCTTAGAAAATCTGATAGGATAGGTATGGAATAGTTCTGAGTGCTTCTCTTTCGAGTAGGTGGTGGTGAAGGGGTATATATAGGCATCCCCAAAAATCCAACTGTTACACACAAAATGACCAACTCGGTGACACCGATGTGTTAATCTCGGTGGTACCGAAGTAACCAAAAGGTGGCAACTTTTGAATCTCGGTGAGACTGATATAGGAAACTCGGTTGCACCGATAAGGTAACCAACAATCAGATTTCCAATCTCGGTGACGCCGATCCAACATTCTCGGTGGGACCGAAAATGTGAATTTGTGTAACAGAAAGTTGGTAACCTAAACTCGGTGGCACCGGCATGGAATCGGTTGCACCAAAGTGGCTAGGGTTTGGCAGAGTCTGTCTAGGTTCTGGAATCGGTGGCACCGATATGGGAAAGTTGGTTGCACCGATTTTGAGTGTTAGGAATAGAACAGACTTTGGTGGGAGAGTTTGTGGATGTTTTTTGACGACTATCACTTGTGCACGTTTGAGCATATTGTTCACCAATAAAACCTTACCCCCTTTCAATAGTATTGGCTTTCCTATGGACTCAAAGTGATTTCTCACAAATATAAAATGTAGAGTCCTCTTGCTTGAAGCTTGGCCAACCTATTTCCTTGCATCTTGGGGTATGTCCACAATCTCCTTTTGCCAATCCTAACATTGAACATTTCCTGAAATATACTTGGTGGAAACATTAGTTCAATGACTTATATGTTGTTATTAATTACCAAAACCACCAAGGGAGCAAATGTGCTTTCAATCTCCCCCTTTTTGGTAATTGATGACAACATATAGATCAAAGCTACGACATATGACAAAATCAATGAATATAATCGTTGCTTTGAGAGGTATGTGATAAGCAAGAGCTCCCCCTAAATTTGTGCATTATTTTGAATTTGCGTTTGAATGCAAATGCACAATCGATTAGGTATATGGGGCACTTCTCCCATGTCACATACAACTTGGTGATGTGCAAAATAATTAGAATGAATAACAATGCACAACACAATCAAGCAAAGGTGAATGATCATCACATGAGCATTAAGATGATAGGAAATAGTAGCATCACCCATAACAATGTATGATCACACATAAACACAAAAGTATCTCACGTCAAACCAAAAGAACCAAATGTTTTGAAAAGCAATAAACACCAAAACGCTCTCTCGCTCGAAGCCTAAAGATCTATATGCACTTCTCCCCCATTAGCAACAAGTTACCAAAAAGTTCAAAGGCATACATCTAAACGTTCTTGGGCTGATCTCCTCTGGTTGTTGATGAAGGAGTCGAGATAACAGCGTCGGTGAAGATCTCTGCAAATGTCGTGGATTGAGTTGGAGTGACAGCTGGAGGAACTGGAGCAGATGGAGCAGGAGTTGTGTTGACAGTAGCAGGAGCTGATGAAGAGGGCCTCAAGTCTTGTGCAGGCACTATGGATGATCTGGCCTGAGTGGTGAACTGAGTGCCCGGCCTTAGAGGTGATTCATCCTCATCATCATCATCATCGTCATCTGAAGTAGAAGAGACCCGAGGGATGTGCACGGAGTCAACTTCATGCTGAAGCTCTGTGACTGTCTTAGTCAGCCTGTCCACCTTATCATTAAGGGTCTTGATCCTAGTTTCAAAGATCCTGACAAGAGTGTTGTGGTTGTCCAGAATCCCCTTAATGTCCTTCTGCATGCCCTGAACTGATGCTATCAACAGATCCATTTGCTCATTCCTGGATCGAGGGGCTTGAGCACTAGTGGCTCTAACTGCCTCTGCCTCTTCCTGAGCTACAGCTGAAGTGGGATGATCAGCATCCATCACCACAACATTGTCCTCGAGATCTAGCTGTAGGGGTAAATGAGGATGATCTAGAGCAAAGATGTGCTTCTCCAATTTTGATTTGATAAGCATCTGGATGTAGGGTGCATAACAGCAAGAGCGCTTCTGGTCAGCAGCAACCCTCTTGATTGTCTCAACAATCAAATCCATGACTCTGATCCTGGTGTGTCTGTCAAGGTGGATCAACATATTGATAGAATGGCCTCGGATCATCTTGTCATCTCTTGACTTGGGCATCAAAGTATGCCTCAGAATGGTGTTCATCGTGCGGAGGCTAGCCTGAAGAAAGTAGATGGATCCTAGCCTGTGAGACTTCACATTGGCAGCAGGGATCTCCTTGTACATATTAGCCATAGCATTTTGGCTAGCCTTGGATTTTGAGTATACATCCAAGTCACCATCCTGCGCTTCAGGAACTCCTAAGATAGCAGCCCATTCTTCGACAGTTGATTCATACCTTGCACCTTCAGTCATCCATACAATTCTACCATCTCCGTAGAAGTGTGAAGTGGAGTAGAATTGCATGATCATCTCATCATTCCAAGCTGTGAATTCTCTGCCAAATAATTCATCCAAGCCTATGCAATGGAAGTTGTCTTGAACACTTGGAAAGTAGTCCTCATTCTCCTTGATGAATTTCCAATCAACATATCGCATATCACTCACAGTTGGACTCTTGTCAAAGAGCATAGTCTCATAGAAATCATGTTGCTCCTTGGTATAAAATCTGTAGTCCACAGTTGTCTTCTTCCTCTGGGCATAAGGATCTATATCTCTCCAAGCTCTCAATCCTGAATCCTTCCTCTTCTTCATATCTCCAGCTAGTGGGTAGCTGGCATTGTGTACTGGAAGATGTGCTCTGAGCTTCATCAAAGTTGTCAAATCATCATCAACTTCAGCTCTGGAAGCAGTCCCTTTGTTCTTCTCAGAAGCTGGAATCTGCCTAGATGTCCTCTTAGGCTTCTCAGCAGCAGCCTTCTTGGATATGCCAGTCTTTGGCATAGCATCAGCCATGATCTTCTTGGCCTTCTTCTTGGGAGGAGCCTTTGTAGCTGGCTCATCCTCCTCCTCCTCAGCAGCAGCTCCAGTTGCTTCCTCTAGATCTTCATACATGGAAGTAGGCCTGCCAGTCACATAATAATCCTCTTCCTAGACTTTTTCTCCCCTTCCTTCTTAGGCATAGCTTTCTTGGGGATTTCAACTGAGATAGTTGCTCTGGCAGTCTCATGAGCCTTGAAGGTTGAGGCAGGTGCATAGATCTTGCTGACAACCCTCCTGGAAGAAGTGGCTTCAGTAGCAGACTTCTTAGCAGCTTTCTCTTGCTTCTTAGCAAGAATATCCTCAGGAATGAAATCTGAGTCTTCTTCATCTGAGTTCAGCTTCTTCCTGGTTCTGGTGGCAGCCTTGGGCAACCCATGAGAGCTGGGGCTGCCTGGATCTGAGAAAGAACTGGCTTCTGGGCTTGTTCCAGAACTCATATCAACTCCCTGCTCCGGCAAATTCTGACTGTCTTCTGAGCCTGGCATATTGTCCCTGTGAATAGAGTATAGGAGAGAAGAAGAAGATGAGTCATCACAAAATGAGGCTGGTTTTTGAAATTTGAGCAATGAGTTTTCAAAAAGTTTTGCAATCTGTCAAATAGATATCGGTGCAGCCGAAAAGAAATTTTATGTGGGGCCAAGACAAACTAACTCTTTAACAGGAACTTGGCAGCCTTTTCGGTAGGATCAAAAAGAGCTACTCGGTTCCATCGAGTCAGTTCTCAACCTCACTGAAAAGCATATCGGTGAGACCGATATTTTCGTTTTGGTTCCACCGAGATTTATCGGGTGAACGGCAAAACCCTATAAAATCCATCTAACTCGAGATTTTGGAGTTTGAAGTGGATGGATATATGAGCAAGGGGTGCATAGATGATTAACAAGTATCTAATGCGCAAGAATCGGATGGGGAGCACACTAGAGATCGAATTCGTACCCTAGCTTGGCGCGGATCCTCTACGGCGGCGACGATGGAGCAGATTTCGTCAACGGTGGCGATTCCTAGCGGCGGAGGAGCGCAGGAAGACAAGGGCGACGACCGGGGGTCTCGAGGCGGCAGCTTAGGGTTCTGAGGCGCGACGTTTGAAAGATACAAATTTCAAAGCATCGGGGTCCACAGCATATATACCCTCCACTGTCGATGATACCGATTTTATGTTTTCGATGTCACCGAGTTCCACAACTGTCAGCTGGTAGGGAAACTCGGTGTAACCGAGAATATGAAATTGGTGTTACCAAGATTGAAAACCAGATCAACCCTAGGCATTCAGTGAGAATGAGATTGTTGGGTTGGTTCCACCGAGATGCACTTGGGAGGTTTTAATGTTCAGTCCTCATCGATATGGAACTCCGAGTGCTCCACACACAGAGGGATCGAAAAGCACTTGTTCAAATTTTGTGATGCAGCATGAATAGAATATGAGGTGAGAAAGCATAGATAGCTAAAGAGTGTTCCTAGGCATTCTTGTCCATCCAATTGGCAAAAGAGAAAATCAATAACCAAATAGAAACAATTGGATGTCCTTGAATGAGAAAATAAATGCAGACCAACATGCTCACACAATAAGATGTCAAAAGAAATCATGACAGACATGCACAAACACACTAGCATCTAACAAGCACTTGGGCGATGACGAAGTCATCTATATATGAGTATTTGACTTAGAAGCCAAGTAAGAGTACTTGATCATAGGTCATACTCATCGTTTAAGCACAAGTGGGGTTACCACTTTTACATAAAGCATTTAATGTTGTCACATTCTAAGAGATGCTTTGACTCGAGTCTTAGAGTAAAGCTCCCCCTTAATGTGACATCCCCCCATAAGAGGGATAAACTAACCTTGGGTTTTGTCGATGAAGACTTCATATTGGTGAGGTAGTTGTGGATGCTCAATGTTGATGAAGATCACCAAGAGTTGGGAGCATCCTTGTTGTTTCCTTACTCCTCTCACCTACATGTGTTAGTCCCAACACACAAGAGAAAAATACAAGGATATCTAGGGACATGGAGTGCAAAGCATATGTTATGATGTCCATTGATTAGTTGATTGCCTTGTCCCTTGCTTACCTTTGAGGGAATGTGTGACTCCTTGAACTATTGCATTGAGTTGATGTTGACTGCAAAAAGTCCTTGCCAATAATGAATGTGAGTGAATTTCATTGGCAGAGTCACTCCTCAAGAACTTACTAGTTCTTCTTCTTGGGGACCCACATCAAGTTGATGGGGATCCTTGGTGTTGAAGTAGTCTTTGTAGTAGTTCAGCTTGAAGTAGCCTTGGGAACGCACTCCAACAAAGCTAGGGGTTCATCTTCATATGAGTCAATGTCCTCTTCAAGCTTGTTCTTGCCCTTGAGCTTGTGGTCTTATGGTGGAAGGTCATCTTGAGTGTTTGTCCCCTTGGGAAGAGTATTTTCATACTTCTCCTTTTGAGGAACAAACTTGGGCTTGGGATATTGACCTTCTTCCCACTCAACTCCATTAGCATTGAAGTAGCCAACACCACGATTCTTCCGGTATCCTCTGTGCTTGCGTACAATTTCCTCAAATTGCTTACATCCGGCAAGACTCTTATAGATACCTTTTTCTATAATTCCTTTCAATAAAGCATTTTATTGCTCAAGTGTAACTTGTCTAAGAGAATCATCATTAGTGGAATCAATAGAACTACTAGAAGCAACATCATTGGGTTTAGCATTTTTATTGTTGCTACTAGATGAAGAACCTTTCTTGCCTTTGTTACTAGATTGCTTAGTTTTAACTTGAGGCATGAAAGTAGACAAAAGTAGTCGTTTGGTAGATGAGATGAGGTCTTCTTTTGGAGATCGTCATTGATAGCTTTGAGAAACTCATGCTCTTGCTCCAAGTTGAGCTTCTCGAAGCGTGGCTTCTCATGAGTTCTCACAAGCTCTCTATGATCTTCGAGAGTAGATTCATGAGCTAACTTAAGAGTGTTTAGTTCTTTAGTTAGTTGTTCTATTTTCATCTTATCATCATCAAATGACTTATATTGACTAGCATGAGAATTATCAAGTTCATTTTGATCAATATCACTAGTTTTATCACAAAGCAAGTCATCATCACAAAGTAAATCATCTTCATCACTATCAAAATAAAGATACTCGGGGTGTGATAGCTTGGGGCCTTTAGACATGAAGCAACTTCCACTCCCTTCATTAGGTGAATCAAATAGATCGTAGGAGTTGGTAGTCAGTAGAGCAATTCCGGCAACACCATCATCCTGACTATAGTCTGAGTCGGAGTGATAGCTTCTCTCAGAGTTGTTGTCGGAGTTGAAGCCGGAAACCCATTCACCAACATGGGCTTGATGTTTTCTTCTTGTGTAGCTCTTGGTGTACTTGTCCTTCTTCTCCGAATCTCTACTTCTCCTTGAGTGTCTTCGTTCATAACGATCATCTCTACTCCTTCTCTCTCTTTGTGGTGATTCATTCCTTGAGCCTCGTCTTCGAGGTGACTCTTCTCTTCTTTTGTAGGGAGCCGTGCACTCATTTGAGTAGTGTCTGGGCTTCCCACAATTGTAGCAATTGCGGTCATAACTTGACGAACGCTTCTCTTCATATCTTGAGTTGGAGTTTCTTTCTTTGCCTCTATTCTTATAGAACTTTTTGAATTTCTTGACCATGAGGCTTATCTCTTCATTGGTGACAAGGTTGTTTCTTGAAGTTGCGGGAGCATCACTTGTGGCTTTGTAAGCACCGCTAGACTTGTGATGAAGTTCTTCTTTATCTTTGAGTGTCATCTCATGAACAACAATCCTTCCAATGACTTATGTAGGCTAGAGATCTTTTTAGTTTGGCATCATTTTGATCAATGTGCACACGGTGTCGTATCTCTCATCCTAATCTCGAAGTATCTTCTTGATGATGAATTTGTCGGTCATTTCTTCGCTTCCTAAGCCGGCAATCTCATTTGTGATGAGAGCTAGCCTAGAGTACATCTCTATGACTGTCGGGGAACGTCGCATGGGAAACAAAAAAATTCCTACGCACACGCAAACCTATCCATGGTGATGAGCATCTACGAGAGGGAGAGTGGATCTACGTACCCTTGTAGATCGCTAAGCGGGAAGCGTTAAGAAACGCGGTTGGTGTAGTCGAACTTCTTCGCGATCCAAATCGCCGAGCGTCCCGCGATCCAATCACGAACCGTCCCACGAACACATCATGATCCGTCCCGTGAACTCATCACGATCCGTCTCACGATCTTGATCAAGATCTGTCCCGCGAACTCATCACGATCCGTTCCGTGATCACATCACGAACCGTCTCGCGATCTCGATCACGGTCCTTCCGATCTAGCGCCGAACGGACGGCACCTCCGCGTTCAGCACACGTGCAGCTTGATGACGATCTCCACCGTCTCGATCTAGCGAGAGGAGGTGGAGAGGAGAGAGAGTTCACCGGAAGCATGACGGCGCTCCGGTGATTGTGGTGGAGCAATTCCGGCAGGGCTTCGCCTAAGCGCTGCGGAACTACGATCTAGAGGAGAAACTATGCACCGGTGGAACGGGTAGCACGTGGCCGGAAATTCTGTCCAAAAACCACCCAATCCACTAGTATATATAGGAGGAGAGGAGAGGAGAGGCAGCCAAGGCCTTTGGGTCGGCCGAAATAGGAGGTGGGAGCAATCCTACTTCACCTCCAATCCTAGTTGGAGTAGGATTGCCTCCTATTGGCTGATTTTCCACTTTTTGCTTTAGGACTTTCTCTCCTGCGCCATGGGCCTTTGTGGCTGTTTTCCCAGCCCACTAAGGGCTGGTTATTATTCTCCCACAGCCCATGGACCTCTTGGGGTCGAAATACCCCTCCCGGATGTCCCCCGGTACACTACCGGCACTCCCGGTACACTACCGATACTCCCGGTACACTACCGATGAGCCCGAAACTTTTCCGGCGACCAAACTGGGACATCCTATATATGAATCTTTACCTCCGGACCATTCCGGAGCTCCTCGTGACGTCCGGGATCTCATCCGGGACTCCGAACAAACTTCGGTCACCACCATACATAACTCTACACTACCGAAACGTCACCGAACCTTAAGTGTGCAGACCCTGCGGGTTCGAGAACTATGTAGACATGACCGAGACACCTCTACGGTCAATAACCAATGGCGGGACCTGGACGTCCACATTGGTTCCTACATATTCTACGAAGATCTTTATCGGTCGAACCTCTATGTCAAGGATTCAGTTAATCCCGTATAACGTTCCCTTTGTTCTTCGGTATGTTACTTGCCCGAGATTCGATCGTCGGTATCTCCATACCTAGTTCAACCTCGTTACTGGCAAGTCTCTTTACTCGTTCCGTAATACAAGATCCCATGACTAACACTTAGCCACATTGCTTGCAAGGCTTGTTGTGATGTTGTATTACCGAGTGGGCCCTGAGATACCTCTCCGTCACACGGAGTAACAAATCCCAGTCTTGATCCATGCCAACTCAACAAACACCATCGGAGATACCTGTAGAGCACCTTTATAGTCATCCAGTTATGTTGCGACGTTTGATACACACAAGGCACTCCTCCGATATCCGTGAGTTGCATGATCTCATGGTCATAGGAACATATACTTGACATGCAGAAAACAGTAGCAATAAACTGACACGATCATATGCTATGTTTGTAGTTTGGGTCTTATCCATCACATCATTCTCCTAATGATGTGATCCCGTTATCAAATGACATATCATGTCCATGGCTAGGAAACCTTAACCATCCTTTGATCAACAAGCTAGTCCATTAGAGGCATACTAGGGACATGGTTTTGTCTATGTATCTACACATGCATTTAAGTCTCCGATCAATACAATTATAGCATGAATAATAAACGATTATCATGAACAAGGAAATATGATAATAACTAATTTATTATTGCCTCTAGGGCATATTTCCAACAGTGACTCCTTCACCATCCTTCATCTTGAACTTGTCAAGCTGACCTTGAAGAACATCTAACTTGGATTCTCTCACGGACTCGGTTCCTTCGTGCATATCAACCAAAGTATCCCAAATCTCTTTTGCATTCTCAAGATGGCTGATTTTGTTGAATTCTTCGGGGCATAAGCAGTTGAAGAGAATGTTGCATGCTTGAGCATTGAGTTGCAACATCTTCAACTCATCCGCGGTCACTTCATGATCTGGTTCCTCTCCATCCACAAAGAACTCACCTTGCAAGCCAACACAAACAACAGCCCAAATGGCAGGGTTATGCCCAAGAATATGCATTTTCATTTTGTGCTTCCAACTAGCAAAATTAGTGCCATCAAAGTACGGACCTCTATGGTGATAACTTCCCTCACTAGATGTCATACTCTCCTAGGTTGTGAGACCTAAGCAATGGAGACCAAAGCTCTGATACCACTTGTAGGACCGAAAGTATGTCTAGAGGGGGGTGATTAGACTACTTGAACAAATAAAAGTTTTTCCTACACCAAGTTTTAGGGTTGATAGTTTTTAGCATTTCATGGCAAGTCAAGTACACCCTACACATGCAAGTCTAAGAGTATATAGCAGCGGAAAGTAACAACAAGCATGTATAGAAGGGATAGGGTAGGAAGATCAAACGCAATTGTAGACACAATGATTTTCCCCGTGGTTCCGATAGGTGGTGCTATCATACATCCACGTTTATGGAGTCTTCAACCCACGGAGGGTAACGGTCGCGAGAGTCCATGAAGAGCTCCACCCAAAAGGGTCCACGAAGTAGCAACCTAGACTATTCCATAACGGCTTCCATCCACGAAGGACTAGCCTCACTATGGGTAGATCTTCATGAAGTAGGCAATCTCCTTGCCCTTACAAACTTCTTGGTTCACTCCACAACACGAATTAGGAGGCTCCCAAGCGACACCTAACCAATCTAGGAGGCACCACCCTCCAAAAGGTAATAGGCTCGGTAATGACGATGCATTCCTTGCTCTTGTGCTTCAAGATGATAGACTCCTCCGCACCCAATCACTCTCTCACAAATTTGGCATGGTGGAAGAGATGGGATTGGAGGAAAGCTACTTGGGGAGGCTAGAAATCAAGATCCATATGATTGGAGTGGAAGATCTTGATCTCAACACAAGGGTAGGTGGTTCTCTCTCGGAAAATCTGATAGGATAGGTATGGAATAGTTCTAAGTGCTTCTCTTTCAAGTAGGTGGTGGTGAAGGGGTATATATAGGCATCCCCAAAAATTCAACCGTTACACACAAAATGATCAACTCGGTGACACCGATGTGTTAATCTCGGTGGTACCAAAGTGACCAAAAGGTGGCAACTTTTGAATCTCGGTGAGACCAATATAGGAAACTCGATTGCAGCGATAAGGTAACCAACAGTGAGATTTCCAATCTCGGTGACGTCGATCCAACATTCTCGGTGGGATCGAAAATGTGAATTTGCGTAACAGAAAGTTGGCAACCTAAACTCGATGGCACCGGTATGGAATTGATTGCACCGAAGTGGCTACGGTTTGGCAGAGTCTATCTAGGTTCTGGAATCGGTCGCACCGATATGGGAAAGTTGGTTGCACCGATTTTGAGTGTTAGGTATAGAAGAGACTTTGGTGGGAGAGTTTGTGGATGTTTTTTGGCGACTATCACTTGTGCATGTTTGAGCATATTGTTCACCAACAAAACCTTACCCCCTTTTAATAGTATTGGCTTTCCTATGGACTCAGAGTGATTTCTCACAAATATAAAATGTAGAGTCCTCTTGCTTGAAGCTTGGCTAACCTTTTCCTTGCATCTTGGGGTATGTCCACAATCTCCTTTTGCCAATCCTAACATTGAACATTTCCTGAAATATACTTGGTGGAAACTTTAGTTCAATGACTTATATGTTGTTATTAATTACCAAAACCACCAAGGGAGCAAATGTGCTTTCATCCCCTCCCTAGGTAATTCGAGCGGGCTCATCGTTATTTGGAATAGTGTTGTTTTCAGTGGAACCGTTATCGCTATGCACCAATGGGAAATTGTAATCTCCTTTAAATCGGTTCTATCTGTGGATACTTGGACACTCATAAATGTTTATGGTCCTTGCTCGGGCTCTCCTAGGTCTGATTTTGTCTCCTGGTTATATGATCTCCACATTGATTCACGGGAGGATTGGCTTTTGTTAGGCGATTTTAATTTCTTAAGATCACCTGATAACAGAAATCGTTCGGGAGGTGACGTTTCTGATATGATTTTGTTCAATAGTATTATCCGTGCATTGTGTCTCGTGCAAATTCCATTGCAATGTATTTCATTTACATGGAGTAATATGCAAGAGCAACCATTACTTGAGCAGCTAGAATGGGTTTTTTTACTTCAAATCATTGGACGTCTAAATTCCCAAATACATCTGCTAAACCCTTGGCAAGGCCATTATCGGATCATATCCCCTTTCTCATTTTAGTACAAACATGCATCCCGTGTTCCCGCTTGTTTAGATTTGAAATTTTTCGGATTAACCACCTAGGCTTCATGGATGTGGTGCTGATACTAGATCTGCTAATACTAGATCTGCCGATCCTGCAAGAAATCTTAGTGAGAAATTTAAATCTATTAGAGGTGCATTGAAACGTGGGAGTAAATCCATATCTAAGCTCTCTTGCCTCATTGATAAATCTAATCAAACTATGTTGCTTTTAGACAGTGTTAAGAATGAACTTCAGCTTGCTGTTCACGAATGGAACTTTAGGAAAATTCTTAAAGCTCACATTGTCCGCCTTTTAGCTTATAAGCAGCAATACTGGCGTATGAGATGCACGGTACGATATATCAAATTTGGTGATGAGCCTACCAAGTTTTTTGATCGTATGGCAACAGAACAACACCGGGTGAATTCTATCACAGCGCTCACCCTCCCAAATGGAGTGGTGTTGGAGGATCACACCAACAAAGCCGAGGCAATATACCATGCCTTCAGAGCCAGGTTAGGAATTTCAGTTCCCATTGATGTTAAATTTAACCTGGATTAATGTTGGAAATATGACCTAGAGGCAATAATAAATTAGTTATTATCATATTTACTTGTTCATGGTAATCATGTATTATCCATGCTAGAATTGTATTCATCGAAAACTCAGATACATGTGTGGATACATAGACAACACCATGTCCCTAGTATGCCTCTGATGGACTAGCTCGTTGATCAAAGATGGTCAAGGTTTCCTAGCCATGGACATGTGATGTCATTTGATAATAGGATCACATCATTAGGAGAATGATGTGATGGACAAGACCCAAACTATAAACGTAGCATATGATCGTGTCAGTTTATTGCTACAGTTTTCTGCATGTCAAGTATATGTACCTATGACCATGAGATCATGCAACTCACTGACACCGGAGGAGTCCCTTGTGTGTATCAAACGTCGCAACATAACTGGGTGACTATAAAGGTGCTCTATAGGTATCTCCGAGGGTTTGTGTTGGGTTGGCATGGATCAAGACTGGGATTTGTTACTCCGTGTGACGGAGTGGTATCTCAGGGCCCACTCGGTAATACAACATCACAACAAGCCTTGCAAGCAATGTGACTAAGTGTTAGCCACGGGATCTTGTATTACAGAACGAGTAAAGAGACTTGTCGGTAACGAGATTGAACTAGGTATAGATATACCGACGATCGAATCTCGGGCAAGTAACATACCGAAGAACAAAGGGAATAGCATACGGGATTAACTGAATCCTTGACATAGAGGTTCAACCGATAAAGATCTTCGTAGAATATGTAGGAACCAATATGGGCATCCAGGTCCCACTATTGGTTATTGACCGTAGAGGTGTCTCGGTCATGTCTACATAGTTCACGAACCCGCAGGGTCTCCACACTTAAGATTTGGTGACGTTTCGGTAGTATAGAGTTATGTATGGTGGTGACTGAAGGTTGTTCGGAGTCCCGGATGAGATCCTGGACAACACGAGGAGCTCCGGAATGGTCCGAAGGTAAAGATTGATATATAGGAAGGCTTGTTTTGGTCGCCGGAAAAGTTTTGGGCTCATCGGTAGTGTACCGAGAGTGTCGGGAAGGTAGCGGAGGACCATCGGGAGGGGTGTCACGCCCCGAGGGGCCTCATGGGCTGTGGGAGGAGACAAACTGGCCCCTAGTGGGCTGGCCTAAGCCTCCACTAAATCCCATGAGGTTTGATGAGGAAAAAATCCAAAGGTGGAGATGTGGAAAGAATTTCAAAGTGGAAAGGAGGAATCCTACTCCTAATAGGATTGGCGTAGGACTCCTCCACCTCCAATTTCATCCAGATCTTGAGGGTTTGAGGCTGCCTCCTCCCCTCCCTCCCTCCTATATATACTAGAGGATATAGAGGGGAAAGCTAACCCTAATTGCCACGTGCTTCCCTCTTCTTCCTCTAGATTTCTTTCTCCTCTAGATTAGTTCTGCGGTGCTTAGGCGAAGCCCTGTAGGATTAGTTCACCACCACCGCCACCATGCCGTTGTGCTGCCGGAGAACTCTTCTACCTCTCCGCTCCCTCTTGCTGGATCAAGAAGGCGGAGATCGTCATCGAGCTGTACGTGTGCTGAACGCGGAGGTGTCGTCCGTTCGGCGCTGGATCGGAAGGACCATGATCAAGATCGCGAGATGATTCGTGATTGGATTGCGGGACGGATCGTGATGAGATCGCGGGACGGATCATGATTGGATCGCGGGACGGATCGTGATGGGATCACAGGACGCTCGGCAATTTGGATCGCGAAGACGTTCGACTACATCAATCGCGTTTCTTAACGCTTCCCGCTTAGCGATCTACAAGGGTATGTAGATCCACTCTCCCTCTCGTAGATGCTCATCACCATGGATAGATCTTGCATGTGCGTAGGAAATTTTTTGTTTCCCATGCAACATTCCCCGACAGTGGTATCAGAGCTAGGTCTATGTGTAGATGAGATCTCGAGTAGAACACAAAGAGTTTGTGAGCGTTGATGCTTAGATTGCTTCCTCCCTTGGTCGTGTTTTGGTTCAGCGGTATTGTGGGATGAAGCGGCCCGGACCAACCTTACTCGTATGCTTACGAGAGACCGGTTCTATCGACTGACGTGTAACCACGTTGCACAAAGATGGCTGGCGGGTGTCTGTTTCTCCTACTTTAGTTGGATCGGATTCGACAAAGGCGGTCCTTGAGGAGGTTGAAAAGCAACTTATGTATCACCGTTGTGGTTTCCACGTAGGTGAGAATTGTTCTTGCTAGATACCCGTAGTAGCCACGTAAAACATGCAACAACATTAGAGGACGTCTAACTTGTTTTTGCAGGGTATGTTGTGATGTGATATGGCCAATTACATGATGAGATATATGTGATGTATGAGATGATCATGTGTTGTATAGAATATCACGACTTGCATGTCGATGAGTATGACAACCAGCAGGAGCCATAGGGTTGTCTTTAATTGTTGTATGACCTGCGTGTCAATCATTAGGCGCTATGTAATGCTTTACTTTATCGCTAATGGTAGCAATAGTAGTAGATCCATGGTGGGTGCGACAACCCCGATGGCTACACGTTGATGGAGATCAAGATGATGGTGATCATGGTGTCATGCCGGTGATGATGGAGATCATGCCGGTGCTTTCAAGATGGAGATCAAAAGCACAAGTTCATGGCCATATCATGTCACTTATGATTTGCGTGTGATGTTAATCCTTTTATGCACCTTGTTTTGCTTAGGACGACGGTAGCATTATTAGGTGATCCCTCACTTAATTTCAAGATAAATGGTGTTCTCCCCGAGTGTGCACCGTTGCGAAAGTTCATCGTGTCGAGACACCACGTGATGATCGGGTGTGATAGACTCTATGTTCACATACAACGGGTGCAAGCCAGTGTTGCACATGCAGAACACTCGGGTTAAACTTGACGAGCCTAGCATGTACAGACATGGCCTCGGAACACAAGAGACCAAAAGGTCAAACATGAGTCATATAGTAGATACGATCAACATGATGATGTTCACCATTGAAACCACCTCAACTCACGTGATGATCGGACTTGAGTTGGTGAATGTGGATCATGTATCACTCGAATGACCAGAGGGATATCAATTTGAGTGGGATTTCTTAGGTAATATGATTAATTGAACTCATTATCATGAACATAGTCAAAGTGTCTTTGCAAATTATGTTGTAGATTACTAGCTCACGTGGTAGCTCCCTTGATTTTTATATGTTCCTAGAGAAGTAAGTTGAAATATAATGGTAGCAATAATGCGAACTGGGTCCATGATCTGAGGATTGTCCTCATTTCTGCACAGAAGGCTTATGTCCTTAATGCACCGCTCGGTGTGCCACCCCCTCAAACGGCGACTGTGGATGTTGTGAACATCTGACAGTCACGTTCTGATGACTACTTGATAGTTTAGTGAGTCTTGCATTACGACTTAGAATTGAGGCTCCAAAATGTTTTGAACGTCACGGAACATGTGAGATGTTCTAAGAGCTGAAATTGGGATCTCGGGCTTGTGTCCGTGTTGTGAGATATGAGATCTCCAACAAGATTCTTTGCCTACAAGATGAAGGAGAATAGCTCAATCATTGAGCGTGTGCTCAGATTGTCTGGGTACTACAATCGCTTGAATTGAGTGGGAGATCAGTGATTGATATAGTTCTCCAAGTCACTGTCACTAAGCTACTAGAGCTTCGTGATGAACTATGAAATGCCAGGGATAGAAATCATGATCCTTGAGCTATTCGCGATGTTTGACACCGCAAAGGTAGAAATGAGGAAGGAGCATCAAGTTTTGATGGTTAGTAAAACCACTAGTTTCAAGAAGGGAAAGGGCAATGAGGGAAACTTCATGGATAGCAAGACAGTTGCTACTCCAATGAAGCAACCCAAAGTTGAACCCAAACCCGATACTAAGTGCTTCTATTATGAGGAGAGCGGCCGCTGAAGCGGAACAACCCTAGATACTTGGTAGCTAAGAAGGCTAGTAACGTCAACAAAGGTATATTTCATATACATGTTATTGATGTGTACCTTGCTAGTACTCCTAGTAGCACCTGGGTATTGGATACCGGTTCGGTTGCTAAGTGTTAGTAACACAGAATAAAATCTACGGAATAAACGGAGACTAGCTAAGTGTGAGGTGACGATGTGTGTTGGAAATGTTTCCAAGGTAGATGTGATCAACATAGCATGCTCTCTCTACCTTCGGGATTAGTGACAAACCTAAATAAATGTTATTTGGTGTTTACGTTAAGCATGAATATGATTAGATCGTGTTTATTGCAATACGATTATTCATTTAAGTGGGAGAATAATGGTTATTCTGTTTACATGAATAATACCTTCAATGGTCATGCACCCAATGGGAATGGTTTGTTGAATCTTGATCGTAGTAATACACATGTTCATAACATTGATGCCAAAAGATACAAAGTTAATAATGATAGTACCACATACTTGTGGCACTACCACTAAATGTCATATTGGTATAAATCGCATGAAGAAACTCCATGCTGATGGATTTTTGGACTCATTCGATTTCGAATCGGTTGAGACATGCAAACCATGCCTCTTGGGCAAGATGACTAAAACCCCGTTTTCCGGCTTGATGGAACGGGCAAGTGACTTATTGGAAATGATACATATTGATGTATACGGTCCAATTAGTGTTGTAGCGTGTGGTGGATATCGTTGTTTTCTTACCTTCACTGATGATTTGAGTAGATATAGTGTATATTTACTTAATGAAACACAAGTCTGAATCGTTTGAAAAGTTCAAGCAGAATCGGAGTGAAGTTTGAGATCATCGTGACGAGAAGATAAAAAGTCTATGATATGATCGTGGAGGTGAATATCTAAGTTACGAGTTTGGTATACAACTTAAGACAATGTAAAAAGTTGTTTCACAACTCACGCCACCTGGAACACCATAGTGTGATGGTGTGTCTGAACGTCGTAGTCGTGCTCTATTGGATATGGTGCGAACTATGATGTCTCTTATCGTTTTGCCACTATCGTTTTGGGGTTATGCATTAGAGACAACTACATTCACATTAAATAGGGCACCATCTAAATCTGTTGAGATGACACCATATGAATTATGGTTTGACAGAAACCTAAGCTGTCATTTCTTAATGTTTGGTGTTGCGACGCTTATGTGAAAAAGGTTTTCACATAATGAGCTCGAACCCAAAGCAGACAAATGCATCTTCATGGAATACCCTAAGAACAATTGGGGATACCTTCTATCTCATATCCGAGTGCAAAGTGTTTGTTGCTAAAAACGGGTCCTTTCTCGAGAAAGAGTTTATCTCGAAAGAATTGAGTGGGAGGAAGATAGAACTTGATGAGGTTGTTGAACCTTTGTTTCAACCAGAGAGTAGCGCAGCGCAGAAAGATGTTTTTGTGGAGCCTACGTTAGTTGAATAGGAAGTTAATGATGATGATCATGAAGCTTCGTATTAAGTTACTATCGAACCTTGTAGGTCGACAAGGACGCGTACTACTCCTGAGTGGTACGGCAACCCTGTCTTCGAGGTCATGTTGTTGGACAACGATGAACCTACGAACTATGGAGAAGCGATGATGGGCCCGGATTCCAACAAATGGTTAGAGGCCATGAAATTCGAGAAAGGATCCATGTATAAAAACCAAGTATGGAATTTGGTAGACTTTCCCATTGAATGGCATGTCGTTGAGTACAAATGGACTTTTAAGATGAAGACAGTCGCTGGTGGTGAATGTCACTATCTGTAAAGCTCGACATGTCGCAAAGAAGTTTCCACCAAGTTCAAGGAGTTGACTACGATGAGACCTTCTCACCCGTAGCGATGCTAAAGTCTCTTGGAATTATGTTAGCAGTTGCTGCGTTTTTCAATTATGAAATCTGGCAGATGGATGTCAAAACATCATTTCCTTCCTTGAGGAAAGGTTGTATGAGATACAACCAGAAGGTTTTGTCAGTCCTAAGGATGCTAAAAGGTGTGCAAGCTTCAGTGATCCTTCTATGGACTGAAGCAAGCATCTCGGAGTTGGAATATACGCTTTGATGAGGTGACCAAAGTTTTTAAGTCTATACAAAGTTTATGAGAAACTTGTATTTACAATGAAGTGAGTGGGAGCACTATAGAGTTTCTGATAAGCATATGTGGATGACATATTGTTGATCGGAAATGATGTAGAATTTCTGGAAAGCATAAAGGGTTGTTTGAAAAGAGTTTTTCAAAGGAAGACCTGGATAAAGCTACCTAATTTTGGGCATCAAGATCTATAGAGCTAGATCAAGATGTTTGATGAGACTTTCAATGAGTACATACCTAGACAAGATTTTGAAAGAGTTCAAAATGGATCAGTCAAAGAAGGAGTTCTTGCCTGATTTGTAAGGTGTGAAGTTGAGTGAGACTCAAAGCTCGTCCACGGTAGAAGAAAGAGAAAGGACGAAGGCCGTCCCCTATGCTTTAGCCATAGGCTCTATATTATGCCATGCTGTGTACCGCACCTGTGTGTGCCTTGCCATGAGTCTGTCAAGGGGTACAAGAGTGATCCAGGAGTGGATCATTGGACAGCGGTCAAGATTATCCTTATTAACTACAGGACTAAGGAAATATTTCTCAATGATGGAGGTGATAAAGAGCTCATTGTAAAGGGTTACGTTGATGCAAGCTTTAACACCAATCCGGATGACTCTTAGTTGCAATCTGGATACGTATTGTGGAGCAGACATTTGGAATAGTTCCAAGTGCAGTGTGGTGGCAGTGTTTACAGTGTGACATAGAGATTTGCAAAGTACACACGGATCTGAATATCGCAGACTCGTTGACTAAAAGACCTCTCTCACATGCGAAGCATGATCGAGCCCCAGAACTCATTAGCTGTTAGATTCATAACAATGCGAATCACATGGTGATGTGAACTAGATTATTGACTCTAGTGCAAGTGGGATACTATTGGAAATATGCCCTAGAGGCAATAATAAATTAGTTATTATCATATTTCCTTGTTCATGGTAATCGTTTATTATCCATGCTAGAATTGTATTGATCGGAAACTCAGATACATGTGTGGATACATAGACAACACCATGTCCTTGGTATGCCTCTGATGGACTAGCTCGTTGATCAAAGATGGTCAAGGTTTCCTAGCCATGGACATGTGATGTCATTTGATAACAGGATCACAACATTAGGAGAATGATGTGATGGACAAGACCCAAACTATAAACGTAGCATATGATCATGTCAGTTTATTGCTACAGTTTTCTGCATGTCAAGTATATGTTCCTATGACCATGAGATCATGCAACTCACTCACACCAGAGGAGTCCCTTGTGTGTATCAAACGTCGCAACGTAACTGGGTGACTATAAAGGTACACATTGAAAGTCTCATCACAACAAGCCTTGCAAGCAATGTGACTAAGTGTTAGCCATGGGATCTTGTATTAAGAAACGAGTAAAGAGACTTTCTGGTAACGATATTGAACTAGGTATAGAGATACCGATGATCGAATCTCGGGCAAGTAACATACCGAAGAACAAAGGGAATAGCATACGGGATTAACTGAATCCTTGACATAGAGGTTCAACCGATAAAGATCTTCGTAGAATATGTAGGAACCAATATGGGCATCCAGGTCCTGCTATTGTTTATTGACCGTAGAGGTGTCTCGGTCATGTCTACATAGTTCTCGAACCCGCAGGGTCTGCACACTTAAGGTTCGGTGACGTCTCGGTAGTATAGAGTTATGTATGATGGTGAGAGAAGGTTGTTCGGAGTCCCGGATGAGATCCTAGACAACACGAGGAGCTCTGGAATGGTCCGGAGGTAAAGATTGATATATAGGAAGTCCTGTTTTGGTCATCGGAAAAGTTTCAGGCTCATCGGTAGTGTACCGAGAGTGTCGGGAGGGTACCGAAGGACCATCAGGAGGGGTGTCACGCCCCGAGGGGCCTCATGGGATGTGGGAGGAGACAAACCAGCCCCTGGTTGGCTGGCCGAAGCCTCCACTAAAGCCCATGAGGTTTGATTTGATAAGGAAAAAATCCAAAGGTGGAGAGGTGGCAAGAGTTTCCAAGTGGAAAGGAGGAATCCTACTCCTAATAGGATTGGAGTAGGACTCCTCCACCTCCAATTTCGGCCAGATCTTGAGGGTTTGAGGCTGCCTCCTCCCCTCCCTCCCTCCTATATATACTAGAGGATTTGGAGGGGAAAGCTAACCCTAATTGCCACGTGTTGCCCTCTTCTTCCTCTAGATGTGTTTCTCCTCTAGATTAGTTCTACGATGCTTAGGTGAAGCCCTGTAGGATTAGTTCACCACCACTGCCATCATGCGATTGTGTTGCCGGAGAACTCTTCTACCTCTCCGCTCCCTCTTGCTGGATCAAGAAGGCGGAGATCGGCATCGAGCTGTACGTGTGCTGAACGTGGAGGTGCCGTCCGTTCGGCGCTGGATCGGAAGGACCGTGATCAAGATCGCGAGACGATTCGTGATTGGATCGCGGGACGGATCGTGATGAGATCGCGAGACGGATCATGATTGGATCGCGGGATGGATCATGATGGTATCACGGGACGCTCGGCGTTTTGGATCGTGAAGACGTTCGACTACATCAACCGCGTTTCTTAACACTTCCCACTTAGGGATCTACAAGGGTATGTAGATCCACTCTCCCTCTCGTAGATGCTCATCACCATGGATAGATCTTGCGTGTGCGTACGAAATTTTTTGTTTCCCATGCAACATTCCCCGACAATCAACTCGTTTCAGCAAATTTGGACCTTGGGGGACTTTCTGCTCCTTTCAGCCAAAAAGAAATAGATGATGCAGTCCATAAATTGCCTGTTGATAAGGCTCCTGGCCCAGATGGATTTAATGGCTGCTTCCTTAAGCATTGCTACGACATTATCAAGCATAATTTTTGTGAACTTTGTAATCAGTCCTGGCCAGGCAATATCTCTTTAGACTGCCTTAATGCTTCTCTGATTACTCTCATTCCAAAGAAGCCTGCCCCTACCACAGTTAACAATTATCAGCCGATTTCTCTACTTAACTGTTGTCTTAACCTGTTGACAAAGTTACTAGCAGATCGTCTCCAAACTTTGATTCTCGAGCTCATTCATAACAATCAATATGGCTTCATCAAAGGTTGCTCGATACAGGACTGCCTAGCATGGTCCTTTGAATATATACACCAGTGTGTTCAATCTAAAAGGGAGATAGTGATCATCAAACTTGACTTTGACAAAGATTTTGATATGGTTGAGCATGACATAATTGTTTTAATGCTGCAAAAACTAAGTTTTGATGATTGTTTGATAACTTGGGTGAAGATTATCCTTTCCTCTGGTCGTTCATCCATCCTGCTAAATGGCATTCCTGGGAAATCTTTGTTGGGGAACGTTGCATGGGAAACAAAAAAATCCTATGCATACGCAGATCTATCCATGGTGATGAGCATCTACAAGAAGGAGATTGGATCTACGTACCCTTGTAGATTGCTAAGCGGGAAGCGTTAAGAAACGCGGTTGGTGTAGTCGAACGTCTTCGCGATCCAAATTGCTGAGCGTCCTGCAATCTCATCACGATCCGTCCCGTGAACTCATCACGATCCGTCTCGTGATCTCGTCACGATCCGTCCCGCGAACTCATCACGATCCGTCCTGCGATCTTGTCGCGATCCGTCCCGCGAACTCATCATGATCCGTCCCGCGAACTCATCACGATCCGTCTCGCGATCATGATCACGGTCCTTCCGATCTAGTGCCGAACGGACGACACCTCCGCGTTCAGCACACGTGCAGCTTGATGACGATCTCCACTGTCTTGATCCAGCAAGAGGAAGTGGAGAGGAGGAATAGTTCACCGGCAGCGTGACGGCGCTCCGGCGATGGTGCTGGAGCAATTCCGGCAGGGCTTCGCCTAAGCACTGCGGAAATCCGATCTAGAGGAGCACCGGTGGAACGGGTAGCACGTGGCCGTAAAATCAAGTGTAAAACACCCAATACCACTAGTATATATAAGAGGGAGGGAGGAGGAGGGCTGGCGCACCAAGGATGCCCTTGCGCAAGGAGGAGAGGAGGAATCCTCCTCCAATCCTAGTAGGACTAGGATTCCTCCTTTCCTACTTGTAATCTCTTTCCACCTTGCGTTTTTTTTCTCTTTCAAATCCAGCCGCATGGGCCTCTTAGAGGACTTACACCAGCCCACTAAGGGCTGGTTTCCACCCTCCCACAGCCCATGTAGCCTCTTGGGTCGAAATACCTCTCCCAATGGTCCCCCGGTACACTACCGACACTCCCGGTACACTACCGATGAGCCCGAAACTTTTCTGGCGACCAAAATAGGACTTCCTATATATGAATCTTTACCTCTGGACCATTCCAGAGCTCCTCCTGATGTCCGGGATCTCATCCAGGACTCCGAACAACCTTCAGTCACCACCATGCATAACTCTATACTACTGAAACGTCACAGAACCTTAAGTGTGCAGACCCTGCGGGTTCGAGAACTATGTAGACATGACCGAGACACCTCTACGGTCAATAACCAATAGCGGTACCTGGATGCCCATATTGGTTCCTACATATTCTACGAAGATCTTTATCGGTTGAACCTCTATGTCAAGGATTCAGTTAATCCCATATGATGTTCCCTTTGTTCTTCGGTATGTTGCTTGCCCGAGATTCGATCGTCGGTATCTCCATACCTAGTTCAACCTCGTTACCGTCAAGTCTCTTTACTCGTTCTGTAATACAAGATCTCGTGACTAACACTTAGTCACATTGCTTACAAGGCTTGTTGTGATGTTGTATTACCGAGTGGGCCCTGAGATACCTCTCCGTCACACGGAGTAACAAATCCCAGTCTTGATCCATGCCAACTCAATAGACACCCTCGGAGATACCTATAGAGTACCTTTATAGTCACCCAGTTATGTTGCGACATTTGAAACACACAAGGCACTCCTCCGGTGTCAGTGAGTTGGATGATCTCATGGTCATAGGAACATATACTTGACATGCAGAAAACAGTAGCAATAAACTGACACGATCATATGCTACGTTTGTAGTTTGGGTCTTGTCCATCACACCATTCTCCTAATGATGTGATACCATTATCAGATGACATCTCATGTCCATGGCTAGGAAACCTTAATCATCTTTGATCAATGAGCTAGTCCATTGGAGGCATACTAGGGACATGGTTTTGTCTATGTATCCACATATGCATCTAAGTCTCGGATCAATACAATTATAGCATGGATAATAAACGATTTATCATGAACAAGGAAATATTATAATAACTAATTTATTATTACCTCTAGGGCATATTTCCAATAGTCTCCCACTTGCACTAGAGTCAATAATCTAGTTCACATCACCATGTGATACGCATTGTTATGAATCTAACACCCAATGAGTTCTGGGGCTCGATCATGCTATGCATGTGAGAGTGGTCTTATAGTAAACGCGTCTGCGACATTCGGATCCGTATGTACTTTGCAAATCTCTATGTCAAACTGTAAACACTGCTACCACGCTCCACTTGGTACTATTCCAAATGGCTGCTCCACTATATGTATCCAGATTGCTACTGCGGGTCATCCGGATTGGTGTTAAAGCTTGCATCAACGTAACTCTTTACGACGAACTCTTTATCACCTCCATAATCGAGAAACATCTCCCTAGTCTTTTAGTTACTAAGGATAATCTTGACCGTTGTCTAGTGACCCACTCCTGGATCACTCTTGTACCCCTTGACGGACTCATGGCAAGGCACACATAGGTGCGGTACACAGCATGGCATACTATATAGAGCCTATGGCTAAGGCATAGGGGACGACATTCGTCCTTTCTCTTTCTTCTGTCGTTGTCGAGCTTTGAGTCTCACTCAACTTCACACCTTACAAAGCAGGCGAGAACACTTCTCTCTGACTAATCCATTTTGAACTCTTTCAAAATCTTGTCAAGGTATGTACTCATTGAAAGTCTTATCAAACATCTTGATCTATCTTTATAGATCTTGATCCTCAAGAATTAGGTAGCTTTATGCAGGTCTTCCTTTGAAAAACTCTTTTCAAACAACCGTTTATGCTCTCCAAAAATTCTACATCATTTCCGAATAGCAATATGTCATCCACATATACTTATCAGAAACTCTATAGTGCTCCCACTCACTTTATTGCAAATACAAGTTTCTCGTAAACTTTGTATAGACTCAAAAACTTTGATCACCTCATCAAAGTGTATATTCCAACTCCGAGATGCTTGCTTCAGCTCATAGAAGAATCACTGAATCTTGCACACCTTTTAGCATCCTTAGGACTGACAAAACCTTCTGGTTGTATCACATACAACCTTTCCTCAAGTAAACCGTTAAGGAAATGATGTTTTAACATCCATCTGCCAGATTTCATAATCGAAAGTGCAGCAACTGCTAACATAGTTTCAACGGACTTTAGCATCGCTACGAGTGAGAAAGTCTCATCGCAGTCAACTCCTTGAACTTGTCGTAAACTTCTTTGCAACAAGTCGAGCTTTACAAATGGTGACATTTACCATCAGCGTCTGTCTTCATTTTAAAGATCCATTTGTACTTAATGACCTGCCGTCCAACGAGCAAGTCCACCAAAGTCTATACTTGGTTTTCATACATGGATCCTTTCTCAGATTTCATGGCCTCTAACCATTTGTTGGTTTTCGGGCCCATCATCGCTTCTCCATAGTTCGTAGGTTCATTGTTGTCCAACAACATGACCTCCAAGATAGGGTTGTCGTACCGCTCAGGAGCAGTACACGTCCTTGTCGACCTACGAAGTTCGATAGTAACTTGATCCGAAGCTTCATGATCATCATCATTAACTTCCTCTTCAACTAACGTAGGCTTCACAGAAACAACTTCCTGTGTTGCGCTACTCTCTGGTTGAAATAGAGGTTCAATAACCTCATCAAGTTCTATCTTCCTCCCACTCAATTCTTTCAAGAGAAACTTTTCCTCGAGAAAGGACCCAGTTTTAGCAATAAACATTTTATGCTTGGATCTGAGATAGAAGGTTCACCCAACTGTTCTTAGGGTATTCTATGAAGATGCATTTGTTCACTTTGGGTTCGAGCTCATTAGGTGAAAACATTTTCCACACAAGCGTCGCAGCCCCAAACATTAAGAAATGACAGCTTAGGTTTCTATCAACCCATAATTCACACGGTGTCATCTCAATGGATTTAGATGGTGCCCTATTTAAAGTGAATGTAGTTGTCTCTAATGCATAACCCCAAAATTATAGTAACAAAACGATAATAGACATCATAGCACGCACCATATCCAATAGAGCACGACTATGACGTTCGGACACACCATCACACTATGGTGTTCCAGGTGGCATGAGTTGTGAAACAACTTTCACATTGTCTAAAGTTGTATGCCAAACTCGTAACTCAGATATTCACCTCCACGATCATATCGCAAACATTTTTATCTTCTTGTCACAATGATCTTAAACTTCACTCTGAATTTGCTTAAACCTTTCAAATGATTCAAACTTGTGTTTCATTAAGTAAATATACACTATATCTACTCAAATCATCAGTGAAGGTAAGAAAATAACGATATCCACCGCACGCTACAAGATTCATTGGATTGCATACATCAACATGTATCATTTCCAATAAATCACTTGCCCGCTTCATCAAAACAGAAAACGGGGTCCTTAGTCATCTTGACCAAGAGGCATGGTTCGGATGTCTCAACCAATTCGAAATCGAATGAGTCCAAAGATCCATCAGCATGGAGTTTCTTCATGCGTTTTATACCAATATGACATTTAGCGGCAGTGCCACAAGTATGTGGTACTATTATTATTAACTTTGTATCTTTTTGGCATCAATGTTATGAACATGTGTATTACTACGATCAAGTTTCAACAAACCATTCTTACTGGGTGCATGACCATTGAAGGTATTATTCATGTAAATAGAATAACCATTATTCTCTAACTTAAATGAATAACCGTGTTGCAATGAACATGATCTAATCACGTTCATGCTCAACGCAAAAACACCAAATAACATTTATTTAGGTTCGTCACTAATCTCGAAGGTAGAGAGAGAGTGCGATGTTGATCACATCAACCTTGGAAACATTTCCAACACACATCGTCACCTCACACTTAGCTAGTATCCGTTTATTTCGTAGCTTTTACTTCGACTTACTAACAATTAGCAACCGAACTGGTATCCAATACCCAGGTGCTACTAGGAGTACTAGCAAGGTACACATCAATAACACGTATATCAAATATACTTCTGTCGACTTTGTCAACCTTCTTATCTACCAAGTATCTAGGGTTGTTCCGCTTCAGCGACCGTTCTCCTCATAATCGAAGCACTTAGTCTCGGGTTTGGGTTAGACTTTGGGTTGCTTCACTGGAGCTGCAACTGACTTGCTATCCATGAAGTTTCCCTCCTTGCTCTTGCCCTTCTCGAAACTAGTGGTTTTGACTAACCATCAACACTTGACGCTCCTTCTCGATTTCTACCTTCGCGGTGTCAAACATCGCGAACAGCTCAGGGATCATTACTTCTATCCCTGGCGTTTTATAGTTCATCACCAAGTTCTAGTAGCTTTAGTGACAGTGACTTGGAGAACTATATCAATCACTATCTTATCTGGAAGGTCAACTCCCACTCGATTCAAGCGATTGTAGCACCCAGACAATCTGAGCACATGCTCAATGATCGAGCTATTCTCTTTCATATTACAGGCAAAGAATCTTGTTGGAGATCTCATATCTCGCAACACGGGCATGAGCCTGAGATCCTAATTTCAGCTCTTAGAACATCTCATATGTTCTGCGACGTTCAAAACGTTTCGGAGCCTCAATTCTAAGTCGTAATGCATGACACACTAAACTATCAAGTAGTCATCAGAACGTGCCTGTCAGATGTTCACAACATCTACAAACGATGCTAGAGGGGTTGGCACACCGAGCGGTGCATTAAGGACATAAGCCTTCTGTACAGCAACGAGGACAATCCTCAGATCACGGAGCCAGTCCGCAATATTGCTACCATCATCTT
This sequence comes from Hordeum marinum, assembly GCA_022496015.1. NCBI lineage: Eukaryota > Viridiplantae > Streptophyta > Magnoliopsida > Poales > Poaceae > Hordeum > Hordeum marinum. The sequence continues at coordinate 390,101,604 of CM039676.1, read as the reverse complement.
TCAACTCTATTTCTCTAGGAACATATAAAATTCAAGGGAGCTACAGCGTGAGCTAGTAATCTACAACACAGTTTGCAAAGACACTACTAACTATGTTCATGATAATGAGTTCAATTAATCATATTACTTAAGAACTCCCACTCAAATTGACATCCCTCCGTTCATTCGAGTGACACATGATCCAAATTCACTAACTCAAGTCCGATCATCACGTGAGTTGAGGTGGTTTCAATGGTGAACATCATCATGTTGATCATATCTGCTATATGACTCATGTTCGACCTTTAGGTCTCTTGTGTTCCGAGGCCATGTCTGTACATGCTAGGCTCGTCAAGTTTAACCCGAGTGTTCTGCACGTGCAACACTGGCTTGCACCCGTTGTATGTGAACGTAGAGTCTATCACACCCGATCATCACATGGTGTCTCAACACGACAAACTTTCGCAACGGTGCACACTCGGGGAGAACACAATTTATCTTGAAATTAAGTGAGGGATCACCTTATAATGCTACCGCCGTCCTAAGCAAAACAAGGTGAATAAAAAGGATTAACATCACATGCAATTCATAAGTGACATGATATGGCCATGAACTTGTGCTTTAGATCTCCATCTTGAAAGCACCGGCATGATCTCCATCGTCATCGGTATGACACCATGATCTCCATCATCTTGATCTCCATCAACGTGTCGCCATCGGGGTTGTCACGCCCTGTATGCTTCTACTACTATTGCTGTCGTTTAGCGATAAAGTAAAGCATTACATAGCGCTTAATGATTGACACGCAGGTCATACAATAATTAAACAAAACCCTATGGCTCATGCCGGTTGCCGTACTCATCGACATGCAAGTCGTGAAATTCTATACATCACATGATCATCTCATACATAACATATATCACATCATGTAATTGGCCATATCACATGACAACATACCCTGCAAAAACAAGTTAGACGTCCTCTAATTGTTGTTGCATGTTTTACGTGGCTGCTACGGGTTTCTAGCAAGAACGATTCTCACCTACACATAAACCACAACGGTGATACATAATTTTCTTTTCAACCTTCTCAAGGACCGCCTTTGTCGAATCCGATCCAACTAAAGTGAGAGAAACTATCACCCGCAAGCCATCTAGGCAACAAGTTGCGTCGAGGGAACCGATCTCTCGTAAGCGTACGAGTAATGTTGGTCCGGGCCTCTTCATCTCACAATACCGCTGAACCAAAATACGACCAAGGGAGGAAGAAATCTAAGCATCAACGCCCACAAACCTTTTGTGTTCTACTCGAGATCTCATCTACACATAGACCTAGCTCATGATGCCACTGTTGGGGAATGTTGCATGGGAAACAAAAAAATTCCTACGCATACGCAGATCTATCCATGGTGATGAGCATCTATGAGAGGCAGAGTGGATCTACGTACCCTTGTAGATCGCTAAGCGGGAAGCGTTAAGAAACGTTGTTGGTGTAGTCGAACATCTTCGCGATCCAAATCGCTGAGCGTCCCGCGATCTCATCACGATCCGTCCCGCGATCCGATCACGATCCGTCCCGTGAACTCATCATGATCCGTCTCGCGATCTCGTCACGATCCGTCCCGCGAACTCATCACGATCCGTCCTGTGATCTCGTCGCAATCAGTCCCGCGAACTCATCACGATCCGTCCCGCGAACTCATCACGATCCGTCCCACGAACTCATCACGATCCGTCTCGCGATCTTGATCACGGTCCTTCTGATCTAGCGCCGAACGAACGGCACCTTCGCATCCAGCACACGTGCAGCTTGATGACGATCTCCACCGTCTTGATCCAGCAAGAGGAAGTGGAGAGGACGAAGAGCTCACCGGCAGTGTGACGGCGCTCCGGCAATGGTGGTGCAGCAATTCCGGCAGGGCTTCGCCTAAGCACTACGAAAATCCAATCTAGAGGAGCACCGGTGGAACGGGTAGCACGTGGCCGTAAAATCAAGTGTAAAACACCCAATACCACCAGTATATATAAGAGGGAGGGAGGAGGAGGGCTGGCGCACCAAGGCTGCCCTTGCGCAAGGAGGAGAGGAGGAATCCTCCTCCAATACTAGTAGGACTAGGATTCCTCCTTTCCTATTTGGAATCTCTTTCCACCTTGCATTTTTTTTTCTCTTTCAACTCCACCCTCATGGGCCTCTTAGAGGACTTCCACCATCCCACTAAGGTCTGGTTTCCACCCTCCCACAGCCCATGTAGCCTCTTGGGTCGAAATACCTCTCCCGATGGTCCCCCGGTACACTACCGGCACTCCCGATACACTACCGATGAGCCTGAAACTTTTCCGGCGACCAAAATAGGACTTCCTATATATGAATCTTTACCTCTGGACCATTTCGGAGCTCCTCGTGATGTCCGGGATCTCATTCGGGACTCCGAAAAACCTTCGGTCACCACCATGCATAACTCTATACTACCGAAACGTCACCGAACCTTAAGTGTGCAGACCCTGCGGGTTCGAGAACTATGTAGACATGACCAAGACACCTCTACGGTCAATAACCAATAGCAGGACCTGGATGCCCATATTGGTTCCTACATATTCTACGAAGATCTTTATCGGTTGAACCTCTATGTCAACGATTCAGTTAATCCCGTATGATGTTCCCTTTGTTCTTCGGTATGTTACTTGCCCGAGATTCGATCGTCGGTATCTCCATACCTAGTTCAACCTCGTTACCGGCAAGTCTCTTTACTTGTTCTGTAATACAAGATCCCGTGACTAACACTTAGTCACATTGCTTGCAAGGCTTGTTGTGATGTTGTATTACCGAGTGGGCCCTAAGATACCTCTCTGTCACACGGAGTAACAAATCCCAGTCTTGATCCATGCCAACTCAATAGACACCCTCGGAGATACCTGTAGAGTACCTTTATAGTCACCCAGTTACGTTGCGACGTTTGATACACACAAGGCACTCCTCCGGTGTTAGTGAGTTGCATGATCTCATGGTCATAGGAACATATACTTGACATGTAGAAAACAGTAGCAATAAACTGACACGATCATATGCTACGTTTTTAGTTTGGGTCTTGTCCATCACACCATTCTCCTAATGATGTGATCCCGTTATCTGATGACATCTCATGTCCATGGCTAGGAAACCTTGACCATCTTTGATCAACGAGCTAGTCCATTAGAGGCATACTAGGGACATGGTTTTGTCTATGTATCCACACATGCATCTAAGTCTCCGATCAATACAATTATAGCATGGATAATAAATGATTTATCATGAACAAGGAAATATGATAATAACTAATTTATTAGTACCTTTAGGGCATATTTCCAACAATCTTTCCATTGCAAACGGGGTGTACGCCAAGGAGATCCATTTTCTCCATTACTCTTTGTTCTGGCAGTTGAGCTTTTGCAATGTATCATTAATAAAGAATTCATTGAAGGGAGATTATCTCTTCCCATCCCAAGGCAAGGTGACTTTCCAGTGATTCAGTATGCGGATGACACACTATTGATCATGCCCGCTTGTGAGCATCAAATTGCCAACCTCACGAGATTACTTCAGGATTTTGCAGCTTCCACAGGTCTGAATATAAACTTTCAAAAGTCATGCGTGATCCCTTTGAATATTGATCCCACAAAATCGGAATCTCTTGCCAGCATTTTTGGATGTGAAATTGGGAAGCTGCCTTTTACTTATTTGGGCTTACCACTAGGCACAACCAAACCCACCATGACTGAGTTAATGCCATTAGTGGATAGAGTAGAAACACGGCTTTCTAGCACTTCCTACCTTCTCTGCCATGCATCAAGAATCACCCTGGTCAATTCTCTTGTGACTTCAATGATTAATCATGCCATGTGTACTTTGAAACTTCCTCCCAAATTTTTAGAGTACTTTGACAAAGTGATAAGAAGAGGCATTTGGACCCAAAAAACTGAGCAAGGAGAATCCTGTAATTCCATGGTAGCATGGAATAGAGTTTGTTGCCCTAAGAAGTATGGAGGTCTTGGGGTCATCAATATTAAAGTTCAGAACCAAGCTCTCCTTTTTAAATTTCTAGATAAGTTTTATAATAAAGCAGACCTCCCATGGGTACAACTAATTTGGGATACCTATTATGGCGATTCAATTCCCCATGCAAAACCCCCCATTGGCTCATTCTGGTGGAGACAGCTTATCAAGCTTATGCCCATATTTCGTGGTATTGCATCACCCATTGTTCATAATGGGTAGAATGTCTCCCTTTAGCATGATAATTGGACTAATGATCTGCTTAGCAACTCACTTCAATGTTTATTCTAATTTGCCATTGAGGAAGACATTTTTGTACACAGGTTCTTTGATGGAGCGGACCCATATTCCAAATTTCATCTGCCACTGTCTCCTGAGGCACATGATGAGTTCCAAACACTATTGAATCTCAGACCAAACTTTTCAGTCAATGAACCTGCTTTTGATTCATGGACATACAGTTGGGGCAGCAAATTCACGTCCAAGAGTTTTTATATGCATTGTCACTCAAGCAAAACAGCTCCTGCTCCCTTCTTATGGATATGGTCATCCAAACTCCATATGAAATTAAAGGTTTTCATGTGGTTTCTTCTAGTAGACCGGCTGAACACTAGAAACATGCTAAAAAGGAGGCACTACAACATTGGGAATATTTACTCTTGTGTGCTCTGTTCTGCTGGGTGTGAGGAAACGATTGAACACCTCATCTTTGCATGTCCTTTTAGTCTGCATTGCTGGAGCAGATTTGGTATTGTTTGGAATTCAGATGTTTCCATCCTGTCTGCTATTCAGCAAGCCAAGCTGTCCTTCACAGGCCATCTGTTCTTCGAATTGGTGGGTATTGCTCCTTGGAACATCTGGAAAGAAAGGAACAACTTCATCTTTAGGCACATACCACCTCAATATTCTACCTGGAAGGACAGAACAAAAGTAAGCACAGAGTTGATCCCAAGTTTTGGGATTACTTAACCCTTTTAGCACTTGCCTTGTAATTCATCTGGTTGCACCCAGATCATCTTCATTCCTTTTTCCCTAGACTTGGTTGTTTGCTTTAGTTTGTTCCTGGGGAGACCATCTGGTCAAACCCACACCATGTAAATTGTAACATTTCTTCATTAATCTAACACAGTAGGAGCCTCTCCTACTGTTTACAGCTCAAAAAAATAACCTCCGAGATTGAATTTCCCCGATGTTGATATAGTCATCAATGGTGTTGGCCGAACAGCAATAGGCAAGCACTCGAGCAGTCGCGATACACTTCATCAGAGGGCTTGCACTTATCTCCCCTCATGCACTCCTCCTCGGTTTAAAACAATCATCATGTTTCTCTACAACTCTTGCAATAGTGAGAAAGAGACTTTTGTGCATCCGAAACAACTTATGAAAATACTTCTCCGTATAAGTTGCATTGGGGTTGTAATTATCCTTCATAATATTCTCATGGCTCTCACCTCTATCGTGATTGATGTACAAGCGGTCGAATAGTGATCCTAGTCTCGGTCTCCTAAAGTCCTCGATAACGATCATGACAACGGCCATTTGGAAATTGTCATCATCGTCTTCATCCTCCTCCGATGAAGAGTCTTCGAGGACCATCCCCCTCAACCTCTTCATCTACGCTATGCTATATTCTAGGTTGAATTTGATTGCAAAAAAATAACAAAATGAAATGAAAATAGCTAAAAACGCACCTAGGCAATTCATCAAACACCTTGCGGACGGATAAAGTGAGAGCATGGTAGCGGACGTAGGTATAGACGATCGGCATTCAACGGTTGCCTCAAATCGGCATCCCTGAGACCCTGACCGGCGACAAAGCTCATTGATCGCCTATAGCGATAACGGCGCCACAAAGCTCCTTGTGGGTGCTCTCCGTCATCTCCGTCATACGCTGGCTTCGTTTTGGAACAAATGAAGCAACACTGGTGTTTTTTTCAGCCACGAGGTCAAGGCGGCAGCGACGGAGATATGTGTTGTTTTCGGCAACGGCGGAGATTGTCAAGCGGATCGGAGAAGGGCAGGAGGGGGTGGAGGTTGTGGGGGTGTCGCTAGGCCGATGATGGAGGATGCGGGTGGACACCAAAAGCAACGCCGGCGAAAATTCGGTGCCAACGGGGAGACTGAAATATATCCTAAGCAGTGACGTCAATGGAATATATTTGAAGGTCGAAAGAGTGTTTAATTTTTTTTACTCCTCTAAAGCCAGTAAGGATCGACTAGGTCCGGTTTAGTCCCTCAAAAGTGTATTTTTACACCTCTAACTGATTTTAAAGGATCAACTGGAGATGTTATTAGGTTGGATATGAGATTTGGTTGGTGCTGAACTGCTGATCTTGGCTAGAAATGGATATGTCCCAATGGCTAGGCCGATGATCAGTTTTAGATGTTGATGACCGGTGTTGTCTGATCTTGTAAGTAACTTCTAGTATGTGGTAGTATATGCAACAGTGACACGTGTGATCGACAGCTACAAAGTCTAGAGTTTATGTAGAGAGCGCGTAACAGTAATTACAGGCCAAAAAGGAACAGTAGCAGCCGAGCAGGTCGACACACGGGCACCAAAAGCACCACTGTTGCCTGCTCGTGTCAACTCGTCTGTGACCGCGAGCGGGGGTCCGCCATTTTCGCACCGCATGCGGTCGACCAGCACAGCACGGTCAACATTGGATTTGCCGTTTGCGTCGTGCCCCTGCATGCTCTGTCTCAGTCTCACCCCTCACCTCAGGCTCAGCTCGCCTGTGAACCAAGGAGAGGACCACGGCCACACCATCACATATTCACATGCCCAGCAATACCAGCAGCCGCAGGCAGCAGCGTCGATCCGGCTGAATCCACCGCGCGCGGCGTCGCCAACGCCAGCGCCAGTGCCGGCCGGACGTGGACGTGGACGTGTCAAGGACGCTAGGCGCCAAGGGTGGCGCATCGGTTCTGCCTTCCGCGTATAAAGCGACGACCATGGTGCGTGCGTGCGTGCCCGCGGGGCCTCTCTTCTCGCTCACGACCCCTCTCTCTCAAAGGTGGCGACGTGACGAGCCAGGAAGAGCTTGGAGATTGGCAGATCGCGGCCAGCCAGCAGCTAGGGGCCAACGACCACCCTGGACGTCCTCCCCAACGCGCGGCGTTTCCCGAGCGCGCGGCCGAGCAAGCAGCGAAACCATCGCCACCGCTTGGCGGCTTGCTTGAGCCGGACCTCTTTAAGTCGCGCCTTGTTGCCGCCCGCGGTGTCTCTGCTCTCGGCTCGTGACGCCCTTGATAGCGCGGTGCCGTCGCTGCGACGAAGGTGGGGTCGTCGTCGCTGCTGAGGGGGTGCTGGCCGATGGGCGCCGAGGTGGAGGTCGTGGCCAGGGTGGCGCCGAGGCCGCCCGGCAAGAAGAGGACGTCCACCACGCTGCTGCACCTGCTCCAGCTCGACAATCCTGATGGCGTCTTCGTGTTCGCCGCCGCGGCGGCGGCTAACAAGCTGCCGCCGCCGTCGCCGGAGCCCGAGGCCGAGAGCCTCATCGACAAGATCGCCTCCTGCTGCCGGGTCTTCACGTTCGCGGACGACGACGCCGGCGAGCGCGCCGACGAGCGGGAGGCCAAGCGGGAGCGCCTCGCGGAGGTGCTCGCTGCCGTGCGCTCCAGCGGCAAGAACCAGCCACCCGGGCTGGACCACCTGGTCATGGTCGCGCTGGTCAAGATGTTCGCCGCCAACCTGTTCCGGACGATGCCGCCGCCGGCAACGTGCCCGTCGGCGCTCGCCGAGGCGGCGGACGAGGAGGCCCCCGGGGCATCGCTGCTCCCGTCGTGGCCGCACCTCCAGGCGGTCTACGACGTCCTGCTCGCCGTCATCGCCGCCGCGGACGCCAAGGCCCTCCGCAACCACATCGACCGCCCCTTCCTGACGTCGCTCCTGGCGCTGTTCGCCTCCGAGGACCCCCGCGAGCGCGACCGGCTCAAGACCGCGTACCACCAGCTGTACGCCAAGCTGACCCCGGAGCGCGCCTTCATGCGCCGCTCCATGGCGGGCGCGCTCCTGGCCTCCGTCCACGAGTGCGCCTGCGGCGGCGGCGTGGCGGAGCTGCTGGAGATCTGCGGCAGCATCATCAACGGCTTCGCGGTGCCGCTCAAGGAGGAGCACCGCGGGTTCCTGCTCCGGGTGCTGCTGCCGCTGCACCGCACGCGCTGGCTGCACGCCTACCACCGCCAGCTCGTCTACTGCGTGCTGCAGTTCGTGCACAAGGAGCCCGAACTCGCCGGCGCCGTCGTGGAGGGCATCCTCCGGCGGTGGCCCGTGACCAACTGCCAGAAGGAGGTGCTGCTCATCGACGAGCTGGAGGAGATCGTGGACGCCCTGGACCAGCGCCAGTTCGACGCCCTCGCCGCGCCCATCTGCTCCCGTATCGCGCGCTGCGCCACCAGCTGCAGCTCCCAGGTAATTTGTTTCTGCTTCCGCTTCCGCTTAATCACTACTGCTACGTCACGATCAATTCTGCACGTACGTGCCAGGTTCATACGATCGAAATGGATTCAGATATTATTATTATTTTGAGAAAAAAATGATTTAGATTCCCGAGTTAGAGTAATAAATCTTTGAAATCTCCGGCGCTGGCTTCAGCCTTCAGACTGACACTGGATTGCAGAATATACCGTTACAGCACGTCACTAGTATTAAACTTCTGAGGAGATCCATCCATCCATACAACAGCCTCTGCCCCGTTCAGTTAGTTGGGTACATGTGGGGGAAGAAAGCAAAGCTTGCAGGAGGTGCACAGTAGTCGATCGAAAGTTTCGGCGATGATAAAGAGGCTTTATAAAGTGATGTCACTTTGGCAATCAATTTGTCGACTCGATGCACGTACGTACCACACCACACCACACGGTTCGTGCAATCCGGCTTCAGAAACCTCACTTTTCTGCCGCCCCCATCCACCGGTCTTTCAGTCCCAACGCAACGCAATGCAATCCGTCTGGGAATGCGGCTCCCGAACACAAGATGGCCGGCACATGCCAATGCCAACTCCACTGTGCACCCACATTCAGAATGTGGCGTTGTGGTACCCTCTGCCTACCACGTACCCTCCAGCTGAATCATTCCGAAATGCATTACTAGTACCAACTAACTTTGGCACTTTGCAAAGCGGCTTTGCAAAGGAGATGATTTGACTGGGGCAAAGGTTCCTTGTCGTGCAATCCAGCCATGGATAATTGCCCTCTATCCTTATAGGCTTATAGCGCTAATCATAATACTATCACTTGATGACTGCTTTGGTGATGAGTGGTGGGCTGAAGGAGAGAAAACTTGTGTGTTGTCTCGTTGATTTCCAGGTGGCGGAGCGGGCGCTGTACGTGTGGAACAACGAGCGGTTCCTGGAGATGGCGTCGGCCGGCGGCGCCATGGACCGCATCCTGCCGCCCTTCGTGGCCAGCGTCGAGGACAACCTGGAGCGCCACTGGAGCAAGTGCGTGCAGCAGGTCACCGCCAGCGTCAAGGCGCTGCTCCAGCAGGTGGCGCCGGACCTCTACGACCGCTGCGCCGCCGACCTCGCCGCCGACCGGGCCGAGGCGGACGGACGGGCCGCCGCGCGCCACGCGCGGTGGCGGAGGCTCGAGGCGGCCGCCGACGCCAACGCCAACACCAACACCGACCGGAGGAGTAGCTAACGAGGTTGATGTTTGTTTGGATTGTATATTGCGTGATGACCACGCCGTCCGGCGGGCACCGCAACTAATGGCGCGGCGTCGTGGCTGGCAAAGTGCCGTGGTGGTTTCAGCCACGACGCGGCGAATATTTGTTTGTGTGTGTGTGTGTGCACACTTTTCCCCAGGCGCATACGCCTACTGATATCGGACTGAGATAACTGCATATTCGTTGATACAATGAAAAGTTTGTCACGTTTTTCCCTTCAGTTTGCACAAAATTGCATAGAAAAATGCAAAACCCACCACTGGCAACCACGGGCTTAGAAACTAATACTACTCCTATACATTTAAAGACGTTTTAGAATACTATTCATTTCGTTCGGAAATACTCGTCATAAAAATAGATATATCTAGACTTATTTTAATTATAGATACATCCATTTGTAAGACAAGTATTTCCGAACGAAGAGAGTATAATTTAGTGATCTAAAACGTCTTATAAAAGTTTACAGAGGAAATAGTAAATTAATGGTCTAGAACGTCTTATAGAAGTTTACAGAGGAAGTAGTAAATTACATGATGCAAGACTCAAAATCGAACTCCATAGCATGATTTACACTGTGACAGGCCAAACCAAACTCGTTCCTTGTAAGGGCAAAAAAGACATGAGATGGACCAACAGGTAAGGATCTGCCATAAAATCCATACCACAAAAGCAAAATGAAGAGCCGTTTACAAAAACAACTTGGTGCCTAGGCAGCAAATGTACACACGTATCATAGGACATGAAAGCACCGAAGGAGAATAAAGTCCAAGAACGGCCAGGCTCATCTTCAGATCGAGCGCTCTGACTGCAAGAGTGCAAGACCGTTACATAACTTATCGCGAACAATCGCCACCAGGATTCAAAGGATATACTGGAGGCTCCCCCTCAATGGACCATGTTCGTCTGTATAATTCATTATGCTATGCTACTACTTCTGGAAAGAAACTGAGTACGAGCCCGTGTTTGGATCCTTGACGGCTTTGAAATTGTCCACGCTCATTCCAAACCGCCCCAGCACCGAGTTGCCCAGATCTTTCAGCTTTGCTGCATCACACAAGGTGAGCACATAAACTTAGATAGGGAAAACATGAGCAAAGAGTAAATCAATCAGGGCCTCTTTGATTCGCAGGATTCTCAAAATGCAGGAATAGGGTGGCATGTCCTATAGTACCTTACAGGATTTGAGAGAATGTTTGATAGCGCAGGAAAAACAAAGGAATCCTACAAAGAGGTTTGAGTGGATGGAAATTTTCCTCCAAAATGTAGTACAAATGGTTCCTATGGAAAATTTTCTAAGGATTCCAATCATACAAATCAAACGACCATCGCATGAAAATTCCTAAAGGGTCCAATCCTCCAAAAATCCTACTCTCTCCGATCCAAATTAATTGACGCAGCTTTAGTAAATTGTACTAAAGCAGAGGGAGTATAAAAATAGTTTGAATCAGAGGAGCCCTCAAATGCTACAAGCTCAGGGTGCAGAACTGTGCATGACATAAATGGGGCATTCCATATGACAGAACCATGGTGTTTGAATAATTCTTAATTCTTCAGCAAAAGTTGGGAGAGCATATGAGCAATGTAAACCATTGGCACATTCACAGCACGTATTCTGATGACACTTTTAATCACTAAAGATAATTGTGCCAGCAAGTAATAACACAGTTTTGCATGTCGTGCAACCAAATATCGTCATTGAGAGCACCAACATGGCACTACATATATAAGATGGCTAGAGCTGTTAACTACACTGGAAGCATAAATGCAGATAAAGCTGTTATGTAGTCTGAACATTTGTGGAAAATCTTACCAAGCATTTCTTCCTTCATCTTTTCCTTTTTCTCCGCTGCCAGTGGCTCAAGTCGGAACAATGATTTCTTAGCCTGTTGATTGGAAGGATCTAGCTCAATGATTTTTTTCATATCTGTGAAGAGGAACAATACTCAAAACTTAGCGCTGGTGGAACATGAAAAATGGCATAAAAAATAATGTGAATGCACTAATCTCAAATTGATAATATAAAGCACATAATGAGGATAAAATCTAACCAGCAATAGCATCATCATAGTTTTCAAGTTTTTCATGTGCTTCTCCCCTCCGAAGCAGGGCTTTCAAATATGAAGGATTCAGCTCAAGCGCTTTGGTGCACTCCTTAATTGTTTCATCATATTTCCCCTAGATCATATGAAGTCAGCACCGGAGTTTGCGTGTGATAAGATATGACCAAAATAAAAACCTTACTTAACAGAAAGCGCTCATCCAAGCATTTGAAATTAGACTATAGATCAAAGCTTTCATCAACCGCATACCACATTAACATGGGCTAGTCTAGCAAATTTAAACAGGACAGTTCTTAGAAATGGGATATCCAAAACGGTGCCCGAGCACAGGTGAGCTCTTTATCCTGATTGTTGGTATGCATGGGTATTGACGCACCAGAGTGTATACAGTGTTGTATATGTTCAGTATTTCGCACTGGTGTTCAAGAAAATTCTGGCCGACACATGGTACTGCTATCATGACATGAAGAGGTCCCACCCTCACAGGCACAATTGGACACATTTCTCTCTACCATTAACAAACTTATGCTGCAGCAGCCCATTCATTGTGCAACACCAATTATCGTCCTAATTAGCACCAGATTAGGAAAGATTGACTGCATCATCACCACGATAGATGTTTCACTAAATTAATCTCGGCACCCAATTTTTTAACCAGTCAAATTACAAGATATTGGCATGAACATGAAAAAATCAGATCTATTGTGGAGGTAAAAACCTTTGCACAGAATGGCCTGCATGGGGAATAGAAGTTGATGAACAAAACATATAGTCTAGACATCAGAATTAGTTGGTGACCCATCCCAGCACCACTGTTGCTGCTACAAATAAATTATTGATTCAAAAAAATATGCAGCACTACAAATTGCACGGATGCAACAGGAAATCAATTGATTTGTGAAGAACTGATATCAGATCCAAAGTAGAAGAAAAGGAGCGGTGTCAAGCAAACAAGGGACCACACGCATGAGAAGCCATCTCGGCCCTCCACCGAGAATCCACCTGCACAAACTCAGCCAGCGCACGTCGGCATGGCCAAAGTCGAGGACAAGCCTGATCCACAACCTCTGCCCTCTGGAGGAGGGGGGCTTGCGCGATCAGTCGCTCAGGCAGCCGGAGCCGAGGAGGGAGACTATGCATCAGACACTCAGGCAGTAAGATCCATGGAAATAACACCCCTCCCCACGCGTTGCAGTGCCCGATCACCGCAGTGCACCGGACTCCTCGCCATCTCAAGTTGGATAGAACGAGTGTCGGCTCCATCCCGTCCCATCTCGATGGAGAGAGATCAGAGAAACGACAAAATGTGACGAGAAAGTGAAGCTAAAGGCATTTACTGTCATCGGACCACCTGCCTCTGTATTCCATATGTATATTGTTTCGTAACTCTTACACTAAATAAATGGATGCACATCCCTAGGTATCTGGACGGTCCAAATAACAATAGCATATGTGCTTGGGAGCCAAATCACTGCTCCCTGCTTTCTACCGAGATTACACAGAAAACAGATAATAGTAATGACATGCCTACGTACATTAGGAATGGATAAACCGTAGATAAAAGAAATAATTATGGTACCATACCATCTTCGTGCAATGATATACTATGATCGAACTACTGCATGTTCACATCAATGAAAATGAGCAATTATGGCAAGCAAATGCGGATAGTATTTGATGTCCTGCGAGTTGTCGACCAACCAGAAAATTTTCTTACCAATTTCAAGAAACATACAGCACGATTTGAATGGCATGCAGAGGATATATCTTCAGAAGATTCCAGTTCAGCAGCAATTTGCAATGCAATTTCATATTTTGATAATGCATCTCCGTACTCTCCAGCTGCAAAATGCTTGTTTCCTTCTGCTTTTGCATCATTTGCTTGGCTTCTAGCTTTCTGCGCCAAGTTGAAGGGAAAGTTTTAATATAGGAAGGCAAAGCTCTTCAACATGATGCTCTACAAAATACTCAGCCCAACATAGCATAAAAAATAGCAGAGTAAGACACGAAATTTCATCAACAGTTTTCAGAAGCCTATTTACAGGCAGATAGCAGCAGCAGACCAATAATTTATCAAAGCATGAAATTTGGCTAATCATTGCTTCATTTATTGCAGACCAGAACAGTTAATACTATCCCATGAAAGAAATAGTATGGGAATAAACTTGGAAGGTAAAATTTCAGGAACAAGTTCTGCCTAAAATCTAGCGCTGCCACTTCAGCAAACGTCAGTTTCGTACATCACATTCATATGCTAGAGTGTATTGTATTTAATTCAGCATTTCTTAATTCAGTTTTTCATAGCTAGAATGCTAGTCTGCTGGAAAGTTGTCGATTATTTGCCTGATACATCCGAGGAATGAGAAGACCAAATCGTGAAACTAACCTATGGTGCTACCTTGCATACTAATAGGCAAACACGATAGTTGGCTCAGGACAATATCTTCTAGTAAGGCAACATATACACTTATTTCATAAGAAAATCTGAAGGGTCCAACAAATTAGAGAGACTAAATTCATTAGCTGCTGAGTAGAGCGCAATCGATCATCAATTATCATGCACTTACTACCAATCCTTGCATCCTCCAGACTTATTAGTATTTGTAAAAGCTGAGCGCGCGGCCGGGGGGGGGGGGGGGGGGCATCTACTGCCAAAACTAACCCTAAGAACTAGCCCACCAATGGAACCCTCGCGGCACGGCACCACCATATGTCCGAATCAAAGCTTCAGGGTCGGGATCTCAAATTCGAGCACAGAAATCAAGAAGGAGAACGGGTGGACGGATGGGGTGCTTGGGGCGATACCTCCCGCAGCTGCTCGTCCGTGAGCGCGTCCTCGAAGGCCTCCTCGTCCTCCTCCGCCCTCCTCGGGTCCGGGGCTTCCACGAACTCCGGCGGCGAGGAGGGGCGTTTCGTCTCCTCACCCTCGTGCTCCGGCTCGAGCTCGATCACCACCATCTCTCGCCTCCGGTGGTCGCCGCCGTCCGCCCGCGCCGATCGAGGGTTCGGCCCCAGTCCAGTCGCAAGAGCAGTCAGCCCGCTGGGGGAGAGAGAAAGAGGAGAAGATGATTTTACCGTGCTCACGGCGATCCAGAGAAGCCTAGACCCACGAGGAGTAGAGGGAAGAGGCCCTGGGCCCTGAGAGCGTGTAATATAGCTCACGTTGGGCCGATCCATAACAGCTTTGAATTTATTTATTTTGAGGGCACTTTAAAAAATCTCTCTTAGTTCCCTAAAAAAATCTCTCTGAGTACTTAAGAAAAGACCCCTCAGAAAATAAAGACAATCATAACTTCCAAACCTACAGTCCAAAACCAACGTAAAATATTCTTTCGCTTGACAACTAATCATATGGAAAATAGTCATCTATCTAAAATAAATACGGTTTGGCTGAAACTCAGCTAGCTGAGTTTGAAGTTTGGCATCATTCACCAAATCAGCCGTTAGATGCTTTTGGGTGTCGTGATTTGTGCAGTTATTGGAGCGTTCGGTTAGCTTGTGTATCGATCCCTCCTTCTGTCGTTCGGCCCGTTTCTCTTTTTCCGTTTTCACGGTTGTGTAGGTATGGGCCTGGGTCGTGGAGTACATGTCCTTTTTTTTCCTTGTCCGACCCTCCTTTCAACTCACAAGGGGTGGCCGATCACACTATTGCTAATGTTTGACTAGTCCATTACGGGAGGGAACAACTGGACCAAAGTTAAGGGAAGATCCTTAATCTAATTTTGAGAAGCTTCTGGAACCTTCCTACCAGTTTGGGAAGGTTCAGAATGTTTTTTATTTTTCTTTGTATATTTTTCATCGTGTTTTCTGGTTTTCTTTCCGGGTTTTTTCCATCCTTTCTTTTTTCGGTTTCATTTTTTTCAATTTGTGAACATTTTTTATTTATGAATATGCTTTTTAAATTCGAGAATTCATGAAAAAAATTTAATTTCATATTTTTTTTCATAGGGGAGTTGTTGGATGTGATTTTTCTGTAGCATATTTGTGTTAAGAGGACCAGGGGGAGGGGGCTAACGTATCTGTGTTTGATGCGATTTTTCTGTAGCATGGCTGCGTGTTAAGAACATTTTTGTTTTCTTAATATATATGCATGTCTGTCGAACTCGAAAAGAAGCTTCAACCATTTTTTACGGTTTTTAAGTGAAGAGTAATTTTAATGGTAAGTATTTGTTAGTATAGTTTACTGTGTGGATATGCTATTTTGTTTTGTCGGGGTTCATTTTTTATACACGGGTTCAAAATTGGATGAGGGTTGTTGCTAGTTTGTGTGTGTTATGATATACAAATCAGATTTTTTTTTCTGAGAACTTTTTATGCATGTTTAATTCAATATAATTTTAGCTCTCATTTTTGTTTTTCTATTTTTTTGTAGATTAAAATCACATTTTTAGTTTTGTTTTGAACATTTTGTTACATGCACCGCTTCAAAATGTTCTCCCCTTAAATCACAGTTTTTCCACGATCCTAATTGCGTACTTTTTTTGTTGCTTCTTGTTTTTCATTTTTTAGAGTCTTTCTGTGTGTTTGGAGATATACGCTATCGTATACATAATTTTAGTTTTTTAAGGGGTAGTTGCAATTCTATGTTTTCAAAAGTAGTTGGTAGTCACAACTTCAAGTTTTACAAAAGGTAGTCGCAATTGCAAGTTCTTATAACTAGAGAGTCGTAACTACATGTTTTTAGGGGTAGTCGTAACTGTCGTGTCTTTATAGGTAGCCGCAACTACAAGTTGAAAATGGAGGATGACTTTTAAAACCACGAGTTTTTCCATTGTACTCGAAGTTCAAAGTATTCAAGGATCAAAATTGCACGTATTCCAATACGAGTCGCAACTCAAGTTATTTAATAGAATATCGCAATTGTACGCGTCTCTAGGGTGGGGTGGGGGCAGTCGTAACTGCATGTCTTTTGAAGAAGGATCACGATTGCAAGCTTTCCATGGCCAGGTGCAATTGTAACTTTTTCAAGGCCGGTCACAACTGCAAGTTTTCTTTAGGATACTCGCTATTAGAAGTTTTTTTATGGCCAATCGCAACTGCAAGTTTTTTAAGGCAGTCGCATTTGCAAGTATTTTGAACGCCGCTCCAACTACAAGTTTCTCTACGATAGTCGCAACTATAATTTTTTTAAGGCCGGTCGCAACTGCAAGTTTCTCGTGGGGTAGTCGCAATTGCAACTTTTTGAAGCCTGATCGAAACTACAAGTTTCTCTAGGGTAGTTGCAATTGCAATTTTTTAAGGCAGGTCGCAACTGCAAGTTTCTCGAGGGGTAGTCGCAACTGTAACTTTTTGTAGCCTGGTCGAAACTATTAGTTTCTGTAGGATAGTCGCAATTGCAATTTTTTTAAGGCAGGTCGTAACTGCAAGTTTCTCGAGGGGTAGTCACAATTGCAACTTTTTAAAGCCTGGTAGAAACTACATGTTTCTCTAGGGTACTCGCGATTGCAAGTTTTTTGATTGTTGATTGCAATTACAAGTTTCTCTAGGATAGTCGCAATTGCAATCGCGCGAAAGGCGGTCGCAACTGCAAGTTTATCTAGGGTAGTCGCAATTGCACGTTCTCTCTTTTTTCTCTTTATTTTTCTATTTCATTTTCTTTCCTTTGACAATTTTTTATTTTACAAGTTTTATATTTTTAAATGTTCATGTTTTTCATAAATATTGGTAATTTTCAATAGATGTTTGTGTTTTATAAATTATAACGAACATAAGAAAATGTTCCTGTTTTTAAAATTATTTTCATGAAAAATGTCTGCGAAATTAAAAAATGCTTGCTCTTTTCAAATTTTGTTTAGATTTTTTTTAAAATTTCCCTGTTTCCAAATGTTTTTTCACGTTTTTCATTTTGACAACAAAGTTCCCTTATTACTCAAAATCTGTTCACAAATTGGAAAAATGATCATTTTTGAATTTTGTACGTAAACTCAAGAAATGTCGAGGGTATTTCAAAAGATGTTTGCAAGTTTTAAGAAAAATAACAATTTTAATAAATGTCTGCAAAATGATAAAACTGTTCGATCTGTCATGATAGATGTTCTTTAGAGTATCGTGGTGTACATGAATCACCAAGACCCTTTGGCTGTAGTGGTTGGCAAGACGCATCAATCGGTGATTGAACGTGAGTTCGAGATACTATGTTTGTTCCCTTTTTTTACTGTTTTTTATGACCCACTTGATACAGTGTCGAGTTGGGCTGGCTATTTTTAAACGCCAAATGACTTGTGACCTGGCCGAAAATCCCAAGTCGGCTGTGCGGGAATCAAAATAATTTGACAACCCAATACACGACATCATGGGCCGCGCTGGTTCGAATGAAAAACAAATGGGCCGGGAGAATAGAAATCGGACTTGGACAAGTAACACATGACATCAGCTTACATCATGTGAGAGACCATAGAATAACTCAGCTAGATAAGTTCTAGGCACTCCCAAATAAATATTCATGTGTCCTAGAACATTGTTCTGACTGCACATAAGTTTTGCGAACACTTTTTTAATATAAATACATGAACACTTATTTCTAGCATATGAACATTGTTTTTCAAAACCAGAAACATCTTTTCGAGATTGAACATTTTTAGATACACGATTTCTTCATAAAACAATAAGTGTTTATTTTTCTTTCTCCACGTAAATTTTTTAGTTGCATTTGCTTTTCTAATAATAATATATTATTCGTATCGTCGGAAGGAGAGGCCTGACACAATGATGAAGTACTCCCCACTTGTATTGAGAAAATGTTGCGTAATTGCTCTTTTTTTTAAAGAAAAACTGTAAGGAAAGCCATCGAAACGAGATTTTTTTTAAATAATAAGAACCCAAATTCGTGTCCGTGAAGACTTAAACCTAGGTGGTTGAGCTGTACATTCACTCTACTAGCCAAGTAAGCTAGGCTCACTTCTTTGCATAATTGCTCTTGCCGATTTTAGGACAAAGCAATGAAGAGACCCTTTATTTAATATGATCACGCCTATGAAAAAAAGTCTAGCCCTATCAACACCTTTTGATCCTAGTTGGCTCGAGTAAGGCACGCTTGTGAAGGGCACAACTTGCCTTATAAAATCATTCATTAGACCCCATCTGGTATGGGAGCTTCTAACATTGTGTTTGTTATTTATTATAAAACCATTCATTGAACGTCACCTGGTAAGGGAGCTTCTAGCACCGTGTCTGTCATTTATTATAAATCCATTCATTAAACCCCACCTGATATTGGAGCTTCTAGCATTGTACATGTGATTTATTGGTGCAGATGTCACACACACCTTCAGATCTGCAGGTTAACCCAACTAATGGAGATGAAAGGAGGAAGAAAATAAATAAGGTAGTGATTAGGTTTAGTAACTACAATGTTGATTTATTTCTCTAGTTTTTTCCGATGTTCACAATATCGCTTATCATTGGCGTTACGTGATACGGTAAGTAACCGACTCAAAAAAATCATAAAAATACTTTCTGTCAATTTTGGAATAAATAAAAAAATTAGGAAAATAAGAAACATCGCAGGGAGTCCACGTGGGATCCACAAGTCAGGGGAGCCTACCCCTGGTCGCGCCATGATGGCTTGTGGGCCCCACATGCACTTTCATGAATCTATTTTCTTCCCAAATACTTGCCCTGCAAGATAAAATGCATTATATGTACTCCTCGATGTTTTGACCTCCGCATCGTAAGTTTTCCTCCTATTTCTTTTCAAGTTGTTTTCTGTTAGGATCTGAGTTGCTATGTCGTCATCAAGCTCTACCAAGGATTAGTCCTTTGACAACTAACACTACTAGGGAAAACCTTATATACAGAACCTTATTAGTAGCGCTGGACGAAAAGAGGCGCTACTACTACATAGCAGCAGCGCACGTCAAGAAACGACGCTACTGCTAACTACTTAGTAGTACTGCGGTTTTTGGGTAGGGCGCTGCGACTAAGTTTGAACCTGGCCACATGACAGGCCCCACTTAGCAGTAGCGCCTCCACCAGGAGCGCTCTATAGCGATGTCAGGTAGCAGTAGCGCTCTTTCCTAAAACGCGCTACTGCTATCTTGACATAACCCCCGCTTGGACTTTCTCCTCACTTCTTTCCTCCATCCATTCCCCATTTGATCAACCCCTCTCCTCTGACGCCGCCGTCGCCATCCACCGCCTGCCCACGACGCCATCCATCGCCGCCCTTCATCGCCAAAGTCCCTGCCCTCAAGCATCGCCAAAGCCCTCGTTGTGTCGCCACCTCGCCTCTACGCCAGCCTCGTCGTTGCCGCACCACCGTCTTCCTCGACAGCACCATCGTCGGGCTCCCTTCCTCCTCCACCTCCCCGTTGCGTCTCCCCCGACAACCACCTCCCCGTTGTAAGCCCTCCTCTCCCCTTCCCTCTTCTAGATTATGAACCCTAGTTACGATTAACCCTAGTTAGTATGAACCCTAGGTTTCAAATTAGGATAGGAATTTAGCTAGGTTTTGAAATTAGGACAAAAATTTAGGGTTTTGTGTAGTTAACAGGACTCTAGGTATTTTAGGTGTTTTAGGTGTAGTTAACAGAATTCTAGATATTTTGGACATGTCATATTTGGACATGTGATATTTTGGACATGTGATATTTGGAAAATGATAGTTATGTGGAGGGTAAATGATCCGAGTGGCCTATGTTTTGCCGGAAATGTTGATTCATTTCCATTCCGGTGAATTACAAGTGCACGATATGTCCACTTTTGGCAAAGGTCATGTCGAAATATCCCGTGAATTTTAACATGACTTGTGCTAGAAAGTACGCATATGGAGTGCCGAGATTTGTTGCGATGGGGTTGAAATGACATTTAGGCAAACCATAGACCTTTTTTATGTCATTACTCATTTTATTATAGTTTAAGAGTGAAACGAGGAGACTTAATTGTAGGTCTGCTAAGTGTTGAGTTTAGGTCTGCTGAGTGTTTATTAATTTTGTTTTCATAATTAAGCATTTGTTCTCGACGTCGATGATGCTTGGTCCTCATCCTCGTCGCCGACTCGGCGGAGGAGGCCTGCTTGATATAGGGGCCATCTTCGGGACTAGGCTCCGCCGGGCTCGTACTAGGAGGTCCTACCTTTTGGGTGCGCAACTTGGTGAGGAGGCAGCCCGTCGTTGACCCGGAGGTTATTTGGTGGCAGTCGCGTGGGCCACTATCGGTGCAAAGGGAGCCGGCGCTATATGACTGCGTTGGACGCCATGTTCTCCAATACCTGGTAGGTTCTTCAGGGATCTCATCCAAGTTATGATCTTGTGATGGTTCCTTCTCTTTGGGTGTCCACCGCCCGCGCCGATATCTGTCGTTCGCTACGGTTCTAACTGTATTAGTGATGTTATATGTATGATACTATTCGAGATGTATTAGTGATCATATTCGACGATGTACGGACGCAAGAGATGATTTAGTTTTGCTTAGTGAATTCATGCTAATTTGAATACTAATTTGTTTCTCAACCATATTTGTCTCTCCTCCCTCCTCCCACCCCTCCTCATTCCTCCTCCTCCCTCCTCCCACCGCTCTCCTCCCCCTCCTCCCCTCTCCTCCCTCCTCCCACCCCCTCCTCATTCCTCCTCCTCCCTCCTCCCATCGCCCTCCTCCCCATCCTCCTCTCTCCTCCCTCCTCCCCATCCCTCCACCCACCCCCTCCTCTCTCCATCTCTCCTAAACCCTAAAATGTTTTTAATGTTCTTGTATAATTTAGTTTTTTTTACAGTTTTTTAGTAAGTGTTTAATAAAAAAGGTTTATTTAGGAAGTGGTTAATAGAACTAGTAGCGACCATCATCGACGATCGAAAAATCGGTGAGAGAGTGTCCACCATATATGAGAGAAAAAGAATGCCGACTGTTGTCGTGGGGGTCGCTTCTCCTTCTTCTCCTTGTGCTAGATATTTGTTATGCACTAGGGGAAGGAGGAGTAGCGACCATCATCGACAATCGAAAAATCGGTGAGGGAGTGTCCACCATACACGTGAGATAAGAGTTTAGGAAGGAAGACTCGACAGACCTAATGTTTCCTGGTAGTTTCCTTCGATCGATTTTAAATATTTCAACTATGAACATAGGAAATGTCTGACGACGAAAGGGAATTCGTTATGTGTGAATACTGCGAAGACGAGCACGGCCTGTGCGACAAGCCTCACCTAGTTGGTGGTAGGCGCTTCAACATCATGCTGGATGAGACCTTCGAAGTGGATACAGTAAGTCACAACGAATAGTCTTTTTTTGTAATTAAGCATGTCTTCTGCTTATTTTGCTTCAACTTATAATTTTGATTTTTTACTATTCTACTAGCGTATCCCCTGCTATGCAAGAATTTCTGTCTTGGATAAGATTGGTTTCAGTACTAAAAAAAGTATGGAGGTAAAGAGCGTCCACTTGAGGACCGAGCATGGTTATACTTTTGCCGTAAAATTGTACAATGCAGACACCTACTCCTATTTTGAATGCAAAAAATGGAGAGCACTATGCAAAGCTTATGCATTTGAGCCTAATATGCTTATCACCTTTGATATTCGCCCGGAAGATGAAATTGAAGGTAATATCAACATCTGGGTTGATGCGTAGACGCCTCCAGTTCTATCATTATGTGAGTTTCTCAACCATATTTATTAAGTAATTTATATTTTTTATTCAAAAATAGTTGACAACTAATTTCTATTGACAGCTTATGTCCATTCAAGCAAACATGTCCAGCGCTTGGTAGACAGCATGTACTACTGTCCCGGGGCTGAACTAGACTGTGAGGAGATAGGTCATTATGTTTCATGGCTTGAGGATCTTGATACCGTCAAGGCAGGTTATTTTCCTGGACTTCGAGATATTAGTACTCAAAACGTGCGACCACTAGTGTGCGTATTGAACTACGGTCACGTCTATTTAGGAAAGATGGTAAGATTTTTACTATTTTTCCTTAGTGCATCTTTTGCATACATTATTTGCTAAGCTAAACTTCATTGCTAAGTATGTTACTACGATGTTCTTCAACAGGGACTCCTGATGAGTGTTGTGTCTCGTTGGATCGAGCCTAAAGGTCGCATCACAATGGTTAGCTTACGACCAAGATATCCTACATTGCACATGAGTGCATTCATCATTTCTCGAAGCGAGCAAGTCTTAATAGTCAAAGACTGGAGCAAAATTGTGAAGGATCACTGAGAAGTACTAGGGGGCAGCAATCAGAAGTGCAGCCCACAATTAAGAGACAGGTTCATCTACATTCTCCAATATGATGAAGCAGGAGTGCTACACATGTTTTATACTATTTTACCCGAGAGAGAGCAGCGGGAGTAGGTCCTAGGTATTAAGAACAATTAGTTAGTGTTGATTATATATGACTATGATGATGATGAGAAGTTTTTATTATTTGCTACAATGTGTTAGGGTTGATGGTGATGCTGAGGAGGAGGAGTGGTGACTATGAGTACTATGATGATGAGGAGTTGTTATAACTAGTGACCAAGTTGTTATATGATGTCTCATGGACAAAAATAATGATGAGAAGTTGTTATATGATAATGATGTATTTTGATGATACTGTATGAAGACTTGTATAGTGGCGTATGAATATACGACATAAAACAAAAAAGAAATACGTAATAATAGTAGTAGCGCGGGTGGAGAGGCGCGCTGCTAGTAACTACCAGTAGTGCTTTCTACTAAAAGCGCTACTGCTAAGCAGGTATAGCAGTAGCGAGGGCTAACACACGGTACTACTACCCTTTAGCCGTAGCACCGTAGCAGTAGCATGCTGCCCCGCGCTACTGCTATACCCTAAACCAGCGCCGCTGCTAGGCTTTTCCCTAGTAGTGTAAGGCCATCAATCCTTACCTTTCTGGAGTAATGAAGCATCCCCATACCGTGGAGTTTCAAGATGGGATGCTTCATATCCGAGATATTCAAGGGCCCAACAAGGAGAGAGACGAGAAGGCCAGACTTGCAGATGTGGAGCAGGAACTCTTCAAATGCCAAAGGATGATGGAGGGTGAACTTGATGCCAACCTCTCCATGATCAAGGACTTTGTCCTTGAGCATTGGGTCAATGGCAAGTGGTCCGCGAGGATAAGATCATTAAAGCATCTTTAATAGAATATGTAGATGCAAAAATAAATGACTTTTGAGTCTTCGAGGCCCAAAAACTCACTTCCAATAGATGATGTAGATGCAAAAAAAAATCGTCTCCCGGATATGTAAAATAAAACACCTTTAGATGCAACTATACATCTCCACCTACAGGAGATGTAAAACGGTTGGTCGCGCGTCAACTTCCCAACTGCCTTCATTCAGCTTCCGCCCGCGCATTGCCAGTCCGCCTCCCGCCCGATGCCAGTCGTCGCCATGGCCGAGGATGATGACCTTGGCTTTCTCCTCCAGCCCAATAGACCCTTATGCACCTCCGTCGTTGCCAGCGTCGGCCATGGAGGATGACGTTTTCACGCTGACGACCACCATACCCAACATGTTCGACGAAATGTCCGAAAGGTAAAAAAGATTCTTTTCATTGCCTTCGTGCTCATATTTATTCTTCTAATTTCGGATAGGAATAGAATGTAAGATTGATTCCGTGTACACACATTTGTAGTTTTTCTTTTATGTGCTCAACAAATGTCTCAAATGATGGTTATATCTCTTAAGAGTATGCATAACAATAATATGAAACTCAATTTGATGATGATAATCTTGGCATGGACAAAGAGGCCTTTATGAAGGGAAGAACTGCAAATTATACCCCTCCCGAAGATGTGTTGATTTGCACCCCGTGGAAGAAAATCTCTCAAGATGCATTCATTGGGAGTGACCAAGCCGCGAATATGTATTGGCAACGCATCAAGGAGTACTTCGATGAGCGCAATACTAGTGGCTGCTTTCGGTCTAGGGACTCAATTCATCAACGCCGAATGTCGAAAGTGGGTTGGTTTCTTGTCTAATGTTGAGCGCATGAACCAGAGTGGTTGTGGTGGAAGTGATATGGTAAACATTCACTACTTGTTTGTATTCTCTCTACATTACGCAAAATTCATATGTTTCCTAAATGGATGATGTCATATTGTTTGTTTTTTGTAGGAAATGATTATGCAAGGATTGTTTCGAGAGAGGAACAACACAAGAGAGAAGAGGAAGAAGAAAGAAGAGTTTTCATTTTCAGTCATTGCTACAAAGAGCTCAAGGATGAGGATACACTACTAGGAGAATGCTTATAGATAGGACTTTAGCAGCAAGGCGGATAAAATTGGCAACGCTACTACTAATTAGTAGTAGCATTAGTAGTAGTGTGGTCGACTGCCAGTGTTACTACTATGAAGTTAGCAGTAGCGTTGGTCGTTCAACCCAACCGACGGGGGCGACCGGTAGTAGTAGTGTTTGCCAGAAAGAAACGCTACTTCTAAAGTGCTAGCAGTAGCGCTTTTCTACGACCCACGCTACTGCTACTCTGACTGGTACTTATCCGAATCCCCCTTCCCCCACGCCCCTCGCTCTCTCCCTCTCTCTCTCCTCATGCCCTCCCTCTCGATTATGCAACCATCGCCGGTCCCGACCCTGCCACCGGTTGCTGCCCTCGACCCCGACCCCGACGAAGACCCCGCCACCGACCCCGACCCCGCCGCCGACTAATCTCCTGCCCTGCCGACCCTGACCCCGGCCTCTTCTTCTCCTCCGGTCGTCTCCTCCGCGCGTCGGCCGTCTCCTTCTCTGGTGAGACATCCCCAGCTCCTCCGTCTGTTTGATTGCTAGTTTACATTTCGATGGATTGCTAGCTAGGGTTGTGGCTAGGACATTGCTAGCTAGGGCTGATTTCTAGGGTTCTTGCTAGGATTGTTAGGGTTAAATTATTAATGAAATTAGATAGTTAATAATAAAACTAGGTCAAAATGAGTCAAAATGAGTTTGGGACATGTGTTATATAATGTTTTTTATGTGAAAAAATAAATTGTTCGCATATTTGTAAGAAGATAACCAGAAAGTAAAACATTAAACAATAAGAAAATGTTCCCATAGGAATTTTTTCTTGACGTCGACGATGCCCGGCCCGTATCCTTGTCGTCGAGTCGGCGGCGACATCCTTGAGAGGCGCCATGTCCGGGGCTGGGCTCTGCCAGGGTGGCACTGTGAGGTGCTACCTTCCCGGGCGCGCAACTTGGTGAGGAATCTGGGTCTCATCGTTGACCCAGAGCTTCTTTGGTGGCGGTCGCGTGGGCCACTTTCGGTTCATAGGGAGCGAGGCCACGCAGAGGTGGTATGTTGTCATGTCAGGGAGGAGGACGAGCACGTCCATCGCTACATGGCTGTGTTGGACGCCAGGTTCTCCAATACGTGGCAGGTTCTTCAGGGATCTCACGCGAGGTATGATCTGGTGATGGTTCCTTCTCTTTGGGTGTCCACCGCCCGCGACTAAAAAAACGCTAGTGAACCGAGTTCACCATGCTCCACTTTGGATTCTAGGATACTCGATCTGTATTAGCGATATTATATGATAATATTCAAGATGTATTAGTTATAATATTCGATGATGCATTAATTGGATTATTCGAGATGATGTATTAGTGATATTATATTCGAGTTCATTATAGTTGTATTAGTGATATTATATTCGAGTTCATTATTCAAGATAATGTATTAGTGATAAATGTTTAGTAAAAAAATCAAGTACTTCCGGTCCGTCGTTGCTTGTTGTGTGACTTTCATGAGTGTTCTTGATGGATGAATCCTGACTGTTGTCGTGGGGGATGCTTTTTCCTCTTCTCTTCTTGCGATGTATACCTTGGTATAATGCGCAAGGAGAGGAGAGGAAAAACTTCCATCACCGACGGTCGAACTATTATTGTGAGAGAGTGTCCACCAACATATATACACCACCATATCAGTGTGTGAGAGTGCGCACCAACACACCATAAGATATGAGAGTTATTTAAGGAAACCTCGACAAACTGAAAGTCAACCGATATTTTATTAGGTCTATTTGGACATGTGTGTATGTTATTGCACGGAACACCTCCTAGTGCCTATGTTTTGCCGGAATGTTGATTCATTTCCATTCCGGCAAATTTTAGGTGCTCAATATGTCTTATTTTAATAACGGGCATGCCAAATTTTTGAATCATGAACACAGGAAATGTCCGACGACAATAGGATCCCTTAGTGTGATTACTGCAGCGATGATCAGGGTTTGTGCGACCAGCCTCACCTGCGAGACGTCAGGTTATTCACCATCAAGCCTGATGAGACCTTCGATGTTTGTATGGTACGCAACGATGACAAGTGTTCTTTCGTAATTAAGCATGACTTCTATTTCTTTGCATCAACGTGTGATTTTTGTTTTGAACAATTTGACTAGTTCATCCCCTGCCATGCAAGACGGTATGTCTTGGAGAGGCTCGGTTTTGAAGATCACGAGAGTATGGAGACGAGGAGAGCTAACCTGAGGACTAAACATGGTCACACATTTTTGTCCAAAGTAATTGTAAGAGCACATTTATCCATGTGTGGTTTTGGTAATTGATGACAATCCCTATGTACTAATGGTTGCCTTGAGTTATATTCGAAGGATTTGTCTGTAGGTACTTCTTGAAGTCCCTCTGTTGGTTTCAAGGAGTTTATATGGTGACCAAGGTGGTATTCAAGGTTTATCCAAAGATTGGTCATGTGGGAGTTGATCCTATTGCAAGCATGTCTAGAAGAAGAAGATTGTGTAAGCATTCATGTTTAGCTTCAAGACATCACCTTTATGAAGAGAGAAGATAAGATACAAGGTTGATTAAGACTAAGTCAAAAAGTGAATCAAGTTGATCAACACACAAACGTACAAGATGTACCGAGAGAGATCAAGTGATCCCATGGTGTGGTAAGCATTATCCACTACGCTTTGTGTACTAACCCATGGTCCATGTGAGAGTTATTTGTGGGGTTAGGTATATTTCCATGGGCTTGCATCAAGAGGCAAATCCCATACATCCCATGGAATATGACATCAAGTGGAGATCGTCATCAAGGTTGTGATGTGCAAGCTCAAGTGAAGCATCATGGAGAGATCATGCTTGAGGCTTGCCGTTCATTGTGGTGACAATGGACTTGTGAACATGTGCCTAAGAGTGGCTCACCCATAGTGGAGCATGGGGAAGCAATCAACTAGTCTTCATCAAGCTGGCGCAATCAAAAAAGGTGGTCCATCTTGAGGAAGTCAATATCGTCATCATCTAGCTCAAGTGGACTATGCGCAAGGCAAAGGTTTGACCTTGATAGGGTTTTCTATTTTACCGGTCTCGTGGTGGTAGTTGGGAGACCGGTTATAGGATCGGTTGACGTACTATCAAGGTGGGCTCTCAAGTGAGTAGCTTGATCGTATCGTTCGTTGAGAGATCAAACCATTGCATTCTTGGCATCATCATCTTTCTTGGTTCTTGGTTGGCTTTTATCTATGTAGGTTCTTGAGCTTGTGGTTATTGATACGTCCATTTTGCATCATGCTTTTATATTGATATTTATTGCATTATGGGCTGTTATTACACGTTATGGTACAATACTTATGCCTTTTCTCTCTTATTTTATAAGGTTACATGAAGAGGAAGAATGCCGACAGCTGGAATTCTGGACTCGAAAAGGAGCAAATCTGAGATACCTATTCTGTACAACTCCAAAAGTCCTGAAAATTTATGGAGAATATTTTTGGAATTAATAAAAAATACTAGTGCAAGAATCAACCAAAGGGGGGCCACTAGCAGGCCACAAGCTTGCTAGGCGCGGCCACCCCCTAGTCGCGCCTAGCAGGCTTGTGGGGCCCCTGTGGCTCGTCCGACGACCATCTTCTCCTATATGAAGCATTTTGACCTGGAAAAAAAATCATAAGAGAGCTTTCGGGATGAAGCGCCACCGTCTTGAGGCGGAACGTGGGCAGAACCAATCTAGAGCTCTGGCAGGGCTGTTCTGCCATGGAAACTTCCCTCCTGGTGGGGGAAATCAAAGCCATCGTCATCACCAATGATCTTCTCATCGAGAGGGGGCAATCTCCATCAACATCTTCATCAGCACCACCTCCTGTCCAAACCCTAGTTCATCTCTTGTATCCGATCTTTGTCTCAACACCTCAGATTGGTACATGTGGGTTGCTAGTAGTGTTGATTACTCCTTGTAGTTGATGCTAGTTGGATTACTTGGTGGAAGATCATATGTTCACATCCTTTATGATAATTAATACTCCTCTGATCTCCCCAAGGAGAAGTGGTTTAAATATCAACCTCCCATTGAAGTGAAAGTAGTTGAACCTACTAAAGTTGAAGAGAAAACTATTACTTATAATGTTGATCCTCTTATTCCCACTGCCTATATTGAGAAACCACCTTTCCTTGTTAGAATAAAGGAACATGCTAAAGCTTCAACTGTGGTTCATAAGAGCTATGCTAGAACACCTACACCCCCTGAGCAAATTAAGGTTGAGCCTAGTATTGTTATGGTTAAGGATCTGTTGGTTTATAATATTGATGGGCATGTTATTCAATTTTGTGATGAAGCCGCTAGAATTGCTAAACCTCATGCTAAAGATAAACATAGACCCATTGTTGGCACGCCTTTGTTTCTGTTAAAATAGGAGATGATTGTTATCATGGCTTATGTGATATGGGTGCTAGTGTGATTGCAATTCCTTTTTCCTTATGTAAAGAGATTATGAATGATATTGCACCACCCGAGTTAGAAGAAATTGATGTTACAATTAAGTTTGCTAATAGAGACACTATATCACCAGTTGGGATTATTAGAGATATTGAAGTCTTGTGTGGGAAAATAAAATATCCTACTGATTTTCTTGTTCTTGGTTCCCCACAAGATGATTTTTATCCCATTATATTTGGTAGACCCTTCTTGAATACCGTTAATGCCAGGATAGATTGTGAGAAGGAAACGGTTACCGTAAGTTTTGGGGATACGTCCCATGAGTTCAATTACTCTAAATTTCATATACAACCCCATGATAAAGAATTGCCTAGTAAGGATTAAATTATTGGTCTTGCCTCTATTGCGGTGCCTCCTACTGATCCTTTAGAGCAATATTTGCTAGACCATGAAAATGATGTGTGTATGAATGAAAGAAATGAAATAGATATGATTTTCTTTGATCAACATCCTATTCTGAAACACAACTTGCCTGTTGAAATACTTGGGGATCCCCCTCCACCCAAGGGTGATCCCGTGTTTGAGCTTAAACAATTACCAAATACTTTGCAATATGATTATCTTGATGAAAAGAAGATATATCCTATTATTATTAGTGCTAACCTTTCAGAACATGAAGAATAGATATTATTGAAAACTCTAAAGAAGCACCTTGCTACTATTGGATATACTCTTGATGATTTTAAGGGTATTAGTCCCACTCTATGTCAGCATAAAATTAAAATGGAGCCTGATGCTAAACTAGTTATTGATCACCAACGATGGTTAAATCCTAAAATGAAGGAAGTGGTAAGAAATGAAATATGAAAGCTTATGGAGGCAGGTATCATTTACTCTATTGCTGATAGTAGATGGGTTAGTCCCATTCATTGTGTCCCTAAGAAAGGAGGTATTACCGTAGTTCCTAATGATACAAATGAATTGATCCTGTAGAGAATTGTTACAGGTTATAGAATGGTAATTGATTCTAGGAAATTGAATAAAGCTAGTAGAAAAGATCATTACCATCTACCTTTCATTGATCAAATGCTAGAAAGATTATCCAAACACACACATTTCTTCTTTCTAGATGGTTATTCTGGTTTCTCTCAAATACCTGTGTCAAAAGAGGACCAAGAGAAGACCCCCTTTACTTGCCCTTTTGGTACCTTTGCTTATATACGTATGCCTTTTGGTTTATGTAATGCACCTACTAACTTTCAAAGATGCATGACTACTATATTCTCCGATTTTTGTGAAAGGATTGTTGAGATTTTCATGGATGATTTTTTCCGTATACGGAACTTATTTTGATGATTGTTTGAGCAACCTTGATTGACTTTTGTAGAGATGTGAAGAAAATAATCTTGTCTTGAATTAGGATAAGTGCCACTTCATGGTGAATGAAGGCATTGTCTTTGGACATAAAATTTCCAAAAGAGGTATTGAAGTTGATAAGGCTAAAGTTGATGCTATTGAAAAAATGTCGTGTCCTACAGATATCAGAGGTATAAGAAGTTTCCTTGGTCATGCTAGTTTCTATAGGAGATTTATTAAAGATTTCTTTAAGATTTCTAGGCCTCTTACTAATATTTTGCAAAAATATGTTCCATTCATTTTTTATGATGATTGTGTAGAAGCTTTTGAAATTCTCAAGAATGCTTTGATCTCTACACCTATTGTCCAACCACCTGATTGGAACCTACCTTTTGAAATTATGTGTGACTCTAGTGACAATGCCGTAGGTGTTGTTCTAGGTCAAAGAGTTGATAAGAAATTAAATGTTATTCATTATGCTAGCAAAACTCTAGAAAGCGCTAAAGAAACTATGCTACCACTGAAAAGGAATTTTTAGCAGTTGTGTTCGCTTGCGATAAGTTTAGACCCTATATTGTTGATTCTAAAGTAATTGTTCACACTGATCATGCTGCTATTAAATATCTAATGGAAGAGAAAGATGCTAAACCTAGACTTATTAGGTGGGTTCTTCTGCTACAGGAATTTGATTTGCATATTATTGATAGAAAGGGTGTTGATAACCCCGTAGCAGATAACTTGTCAAGGTTAGAGAATGTTCTTGATGACCTACTACCTATTGATGATAGCTTTCCAGATGAACAATTAGCTGTCATAAATGCTTCTCATAATGCTCCTTGGTATCCTGATTATGCTAATTACATTGTCGCTAAATTTATACCGCCTAGTTTCACATACCAGCAAAAGAAAAAAAATTCTATGATTTAAGACATTTTTTCTGGGATGACCCACACATTTATAAAGAAGGAGTAGATGGTGTTATTAGACATTGTGTACCTGAGCATGAACATGAACAGATCCTATGAAAGTGTCATTCTGAGGCCTATGGAGGACACCATGCTGGAGATAGAACTGCACATAAGGTATTACAATCCGGTTTTTATTGGAATGCTCTCTTCAAGGATGCTCGTAAGTTTATCTTGTCATGTGATGAATGTGTAATAATTGGAAATATTGGTAGACGTCAGGAAATGCCTGTGAATTACTCTCTTGTCATTGAACCATTTGATGTTTGGGGTTTTGATTATATGGGACCTTTTCCAACGTCCAATGGGTATACTCATATTTTAGTTGTTGTTGATTATTTACTACGTGGGTAGAAGCTATTCCAACTAGTAGTGATGATCATAACACCTCTATTAAGATGCTTAAAGAAGTTATTTTCCCTAGATTTGGAGTCCCCAGATATTTAATGACTGATGGTGGTTCACATTTTATTCATGGTGTTTTCCGTAAATTGCTTGCTAAGTATGATGTTAATCATAGAATTGCATCCCCTTATCATCCTCAGTCTAGTGGTCAAGTAGAATTAAGCAATAGAGAAATTAAATTGATCTTGTAAAAGACAGTTAATAGATCTAGGAAGAATTGGTCTAAGAAACTTGACGATGCATTATGAGCCTATAGAACTGCTTACAAGAATCCCATGGGTATGTCTCCGTATAAAATGGTTTATGGTAAAGCATGTCACTTGCCTCTAGAGCCAGAGCATAAAGCTTACTGGGCAATCAAAGAGCTCAACTATGATTTAAAACTTGCTGGTGAGAAGAGGTTATTTGACATTAGCTCATTTGATGAATGGAGAACCCAGGCCTATGAGAATGCCAAGTTGTTTAAAGAAAAAGTTAAGAGATAGCATGACAAGAGGATACAAAGGCGTGAATTCAGTGTAGATGAGCATGTCTTGCTATACAATTCTCGGTTAAGATTTTTTCCAGGAAAACTTCTCTCTAAATGGGAAGGACCATACATCATCGAGGAGGTATATCGTTCCGGTGCCATCAAGATCAACAACACCAAAGTCACAAATCCAAAGGTGGTAAACGGGCAAAGAATCAAACACTATATTTCAGGTTCTCCCATTAATGTTAAAACCAATGTCATCAATACCATAACTCCCGAAGGGCATATTAGGGAGACTTACCAGAACGTTTCAGTCTCTAGAAAGGAATAGGTACGTGGTACGGTAAGTAAACCGACTCCAAAAGTTTTCCAGTAGCAATTTTGTTCAGTTTTGAATATTTAAAAATCAGGAAAATAAAAAGCAGTCCGAAGGACGCACGGGGAGGCGACAAGCCTGCTAGGCGCGGCCACCCCCTGGCCGCGCCTAGGGGGCTTGTCACCACCCCGTGTGCCCCTTGGACTCTGTTTTCTTGTGGAACTCCCCTTCGGCTCGGAAAAAATTCAATATATAATCTCCTGAAGGTTTCGACTTCCGTATCACGACAATACCTCCTACTTTCGTTGTGAGTTGTTTCTGCCGCAGATTTAGAGCAAGATGTCATCCCAAGAGTCTGGTGGGGAGAGCTACATATCGCACTATCTTGCCAACCCCAAGCTCTATGGGGACCTAGACCCTTATGGATTATTCTCGGAGGAGGAACAAGAAGACAAGTACCGAGAAGAAAGCTCAGATGAAGAGGATACTCCTATGCCTCAACTGGGAGACATGCACGTGGAGTTCAGGAAATCAAGCCTCCCAAACGCAAGAAGAAAACCCAAAGTTCTATTTATCCCTTCTCGTTTTCTGCAGGAGAGTAAAGAATAATTATGTCAAAGGATATTGAAGCTCGAGCAGGAAGTAGATGACCCGAGGGAACAAAATTTCATGCTTAAGAGTATATTGAACAAGCCTCCAACCTAATCAACAAATCCACCACCATCACCTCCGAAGAAGGACACCTGAGCACATGGGTATGGGCGCTCCCCTTGGCTTGTGCCAAGCTTGGGGGAGGTGCCCCGGTATCGTATCACATCACACCTTTTTCCTTTTTCCTTTTTGTTTTTATCTTGCCTAGTTCGATCCTTTTTTATTTTGTTTTGATCTAGTAGAATAAAAGTTTTACTATGATCTACCTTTTAGTTTTTACTTTTGCTCCCCTTATGTAAGCAAGTCCGATATATATATAATAAAGGTAGTTTTGATGAGAGGGCTTTGCTAGATTACCGTGCTCTCCAAAGTAATGAATAAAGTATAATAGAACAAAAGCAAAGAGAATACATAGTGATCTTATGGGGAGTGATGACTTCACATATAAAAAGTATGGTGATTGAAATTTGTTGGAGTTAACAAACATAGTAATTGGTCATTGGTGCAATTGAAAGGAAGTGATAAAGAAAGAGAGATTCACACATAAATATATTATCTTGGACGTCTTTTATGATTGTGACCATGTTGGAAATATGCCCTAGAGGCAATAATAAATTAGTTATTATCATATTTCCTTATTCATAATAATCGTTTATTATCCATCCTAGAATTTTATTGATCGGAAACTCAGATACATGTGTGGATACATAGACAACACCATGTCCCTAGTATGCCTTTGATGGACTAGTTCGTTGATCAAAGATGGTTAAGGTTTCCTAGCCATGGAAATGAGATGTCATTTGATATGGGATCACATCATTAGGAGAATGATGTGATGGACAAGACCCAAACTGTAAACATAGCATATGACCGTGTCAGTTTATTGCTATAGTTTTCTGCATGTCAAATATTTGTTCCTATGACCATGAGATCATGCAACTCACTGACACCGGAGGAGTACCTTGTGTGTATCAAACAACGCAACGTATCTGGGTGACTATAAAGGTGATCTACAGGTATCTCCAAGGGTGTTTGTTGGGTTGGCATGGATCAAGACTAGGATTTGTTACTCCGTGTGATGGAGAGGTATCTCAGGGCCCATTCGGTAATACAACATCACAACAAGCCTTGCAAGCAATGTGACTAAAGTGTTAGCCACGAGATCTTGTATTATGTAACGAGTACTTGCCGGTAACGAGATTGAACTAGGTATGGAGATGCCGACGATCGAATCTCGGGAAAGTAACACACCGAAGAACAAACGAAACATCATACGAGATTAACTGAATCCTTGACATAGAGGTTCAACCGATAAAGATATTCGTAGAATATGTAGGAACCAATATGGGCATCCAGGTTCACTATTGGTTATTGATCGTAGAGGTGTCTCAGTCATGTCTACATAGTTCTCGAACCCACGGGGTCTACAAACTTAAGGTTTGGTGACGTTTTGGTAGTATAGAGTTATGTTTGGTGGTAACCGAAGGTTGTTCAGAGTCCCGGATGAGATCTCGGATGTCATGAGGAGCTCTGGAATGGTCTGGAGGTAAAGATTGATATATAGGAAGTCCTGTTTTGGTCGCCGGAAAAGTTCCGGGCTCATCGGTAGTGTACCGGGAGTGCCGGGAGGGTACCGGGGGACCATCGGGAGGGGTGTCTCGACCCAAGAGGCTACATGGGCTGTGATAGGAGTTAAATCAGCCCCTGGTGGGCTGGACATAGCCTCCCCTAAGGTCCCATGCGGCTGGAGTGGTTGGAGGAGAAAAAAACTCAAGGTGAAAAGAGTTTCCAAGTGGGAAGGAGGAGTCCTAATCCTACTAGGATTGGAGGAGGACTCCTCCTCTCCTCCTTGCGCCAAGCCAAGGGCTGGCCCCTTGTGCGCCAAGACTCCTCCCTCCCTTCTCCTATATATACTAGAGATTTTGAGGGTTTTCAGACACAGAAAAATAGCCACGTGCTACCTCTCCTCTAGATCGTAGTTTCTCCTCTAGATCTTAGTTTCTCCTCTAGATCGGTTTCAGCGGCGGTTAAGCGAAGCCCTGCTGGAATAGCTCCACCACCATCGCTGCAATGCCATCATGCTGCCGGACAACTCATCTACCTCTCTGCTCCCTATTGCTGGATCAAGAAGGTGGAGATCGTCATCGAGCTATACGTGTGCTGAATGCGAAGGTGTCATCCGTTCGGCGCTAGATTGGAAGGACCGTGATCAAGGTCGTGAGACGATTCGTCATTTGATCACGGGACGGATCATGATGGGATTGCAGGACAGATCATGATTGGATAGCGAGATGGATTGTGATGGGATCGTGGGACGCTCGGCAATTTGGATCGCGAAGACGTTCGACTACATCAACCGTGTTTCTTAATGCTTCCCGCTGAGCAATCTACAAGGGTATGTAGATCCACTCTCCCTCTCGTAGATGCTCATCACCATGGATAGATGTTGCGTATGCTTAGGATTTTTTTTGTTTCCCATGCAACGTTCCCCAACAGTGGCATCATGAGCTAGGTCTATGTGTAGATGAGATCTCGAGTAGAACATAAAGGAGTTTGTGGGCGTTGATGCTTAGATTCCTTCCTCCCTCGGTCGTGTTTTGGTCCAACGGTATTGTGGGATGAAGCGGACTGGACCAACCTTACTCGTATGCTTACGGGAGACCGGTTCCATCGACTGACGTGTAACTTTGTTGCACAAAGATGGCTGGCAGGTGTCTGTTTCTCCTATTTTAGTTGGATCAGATTCGACAAAGGCGGTCCTTTTGAAGGTTGAAAAGGAACTTATGTATCACCATTGTGGTTTTTGCGTAGGTGAGAATTGTTCTTGCTAGATACCCGTAGCAGCCACGTAAAACATGCAACAACAATTAGAGGACGTCTAACTTGTTTTTGCGGGGTATGTTGTGATGTGATATGGCCAATTACATGATGAGATATATGTGATGTATGAGATGATCATGTTTTGTATAGAATATCATGACTTGCATGTCGATGAATACGGCAACCGGCAGGAGCCATAGGGTTGTCTTTAATTATTGTATGACATGCGTGTGAATCATTAAGTGCTATGTAATGCTTTACTTTATCGCTAAAGGGTAGCAATAGTAGTAGAAGTATGGTGGACGCGACAACCCCGATGGTGACACGTTGATGGAGATGAAGATGATGGAGATCATGGTGTCATGCCGGTGATGATGGAGATCATGCCGGTGCTTTATAGATGGAGATCAAAAGCACAAGTTCATGGCCATATCATGTCACTTATGATTTGTATGTGATGTTAATCCTTTTATGCACCTTGTTTTCCTTAGGACGACGGTAGCATTATAAGGTGAACCCTCACTAAAATTTCAA
Source organism: Hordeum marinum (assembly GCA_022496015.1). NCBI lineage: Eukaryota > Viridiplantae > Streptophyta > Magnoliopsida > Poales > Poaceae > Hordeum > Hordeum marinum. The sequence continues at coordinate 390,064,754 of CM039676.1, read as the reverse complement.
GATAAAGTGTGTTCTCCCCGAGTGTGCACCATTGCGAAAGTTTGTCGTGTCGCGACATCACGTGATGATCGGGTGTGATAGACTCTACGTTCACATACAACGGGTGCAAGCCAGTGTTACACATGCGGAACACTTGGGTTAAACTTGACGAGCCTAGCATGTACAGACATGGCCTCGGAACACAAGAGACGGAAAGGTCGAACATGAGTCATATAGTAGATATGATTGATACCTCCATTTTGCATCATGATTTTATATTGATATTTATTGCATTACGGGCTGTTATTAAACATTTAGGTACAACACTTATGCCTTTTCTCTCTTATTTTACAAGGTTTACATGAAGAGGGAGAATGCCGGCAGCTGGAGTTCTAGACTAGAAAAGGAGAAAATCTGAGATACCTATTCTGCACAACTCCAAAAGTCCTAAAAATCTACGGAGAATTATTTTGGAATATATTAAAAATATTGGGCGAAATAAATACATAAGGGGGCCCACCAGGCAACCACAAGCCTGCAGGGTGCGCCCTACCCCCTGGGCGCGCTCCTGGGCCATTGGCCCTCCGATGCCCATCTTCTGCTATATTGAGGGTTTCGTCCTGAAAAAACCAAAACAGAGCTTTCGGGACGAAGCGCCGCCATCTCGAGGCGGAACTTTGGCAGAACCAATCTAGAGCTCCGGCAAGGCGATCCTGCCGGGGAAACTTCCCTCCGAAAGGGGGAAATCGAAGCCATCGTCATCACCAACTATCCTCTCATCGAGAGGGGGACAATCTCCATCAACATCTTCATCAGCACCATCTCCTCTCCAAACCCTAGTTCATCTCTTGTATCCGATCTTTGTCTCAAAACCTCAGATTGGTACCTGTGGGTTGCTAGTAGTGGTGATTACTCCTTGTAGTTGATGGTAGTTGGTTTACTTGGTGGAAGATCATATGTTCAGATCCTTGATCATCATTAATACTCCTATGATTATGAACATGAATATGCTTTGTGAGTAGTTACGTTTGTTCTCGAGGACATGGGAGAAGTCTTGTTATAAGTAATCATGTGAATTTGGTATTCATTCGATATTTTGATGATATGTATGTTGTCTCTCCTCTAGTGGTGTTATGTGAATGTCGACTACATAACACTTCACCATTGTTTTGGCCTAGAGGAATTCATTATGAAGTAATAAGTAGATGATGGGTTGCTAGAGTGACATAACCTTACACCCTAGTTTATGCGTTGCTTCGTAAGGGGCTGATTTGGATCCACATGTTTCATCCTATGGTTAGATTTATCTTAATTCTTCTTTCATAGTTGCGGATGCTTGCGGGAGGGGTTAATCACAAGTGGGAGGCTTGTCCAAGTAAGGGCAGCACCCAAGCACCGGTCCACACACATATAAAATTATCAAAGTAGCGAACATGAATCATATGAGCATGATGAAAACTAGCTTGACATTAATTCCCATGTGTCCTCGGGAGCGCTTTTCTTTATATAAGAGTTTGTCCAGGCTTGTCATTTTCTATAAAAAGGATTGGTCCACCTTGTTTCACCTTTGTTACAATTGTTAATTGCTACCTGTTACGAATTATCTTATCAAAAAACTATCTGTTACCGATAATTTCAGTGCTTGCAGAGAATACCTTACTGAGAACCGCTTGTCATTTCCTTCTGCTCCTCGTTGGGTTCGACACTCTTATTTATTGAAAGGACTATGATAGATCCCCTATACTTGTGGTTCATCAAGACTCTTTTCTAGCACTGTTGCCGGGAGTGAAGCGCCTTTGGTGAGTGGAACTTGGTAAGGAAAAATTTATATAGTATGCTGAAATTTACTGTCACTTGTTACTATGGAAAGTAATCCTTTGAGGGGTTTGTTCGGGGTATCTTCACCTCGACTGGAAACACAAAGAGTTGTCCCTCAACCTACTCAGCCTATTGAAAATATTTACTATGAAATTCCTTCGGGTATGATAGAAAAACTGCTAGCTAATCCTTATGTAGGAGATGGAACACTACATCTGGATTTGCATCTAATCTATGTGGATGAAGTTTGTGGATTATTTAAGCTTGCAGATTTGCCCAAGGATGTAGTCAAGAAGAAGATCTTTCCTTTATCTTTGAAGGAGAAGGCATTGGCATGGTATAGGCTATGTGATGATATTGGATCATGGAACTACAACCGACTGAAAATGGAATTTCATCAGAAATTCTATCCTATGCATCTGGTTCATCGTGATCGAAATTATATTTACAATTTTTGGCCTCGTGAAGGAGAAAGAAACGCTCAAGCTTGGGGGAGGCTTAAGTCAATGTTATATTCATGCCCCAATCATGAGCTCTCGAGAGAAATTATTATTCAGAACTTTTATGCTCGGCTTTCTCGTAATGATCAATCCATGCTCGATACTTCTTGCGCTAGTTCTTTTATGAAGAAAGATATTGAATTCAAATGGGATTTATTGGAAAGAACTAAACGCAACTCTGAAGACTGGGAACTCAAAGAAGGTAAGGAGTTAGGTATGAATCTTAATTTTGATTGTATTAAATCATTCATAGACACCGATGCTTTTCGTGAATTTAGCACTAAATATGGACTTGACTCTAAGATAGTACCTTCTTTCTGTGAATCTTTTGCTACTCATGTTGATCTCCCTAAGGAGAAGTGGTTTAAATATCATCCTCCCATTGAAGTGAAAGTAGTTGAACCTATTAAAGTTGAAGAGGAAATTATTACTTATAATGTTGATCCTGTTATCCCTATTGCTTACATTGAGAAACCACCCTTACCTGTTAGGATAAAGGAACATGCTAAAGCTACGACTTTGATTCGTAAGAGTTGTATTAGAACACATACACCCCGTGAACAAATTAAAGTTGAACCTAGTATTTCTATGGTTAAAGATCTCTTGGTTGATAATATTGATGGGCATGTTATTCATTTCTACAATGAAGCGGCTAGAATTTCTAGACCTGATACTAAGCATAAATATATACCAGTTATTGGCGTGCCTCTTGTTTCTGTTAAAATAGGAGATCATTGTTATCATGGCTTGTGTGATATGGGTGCTAGCGTAAGTGCAACCCCCTTGCACCAATTGAATTAGAGGAAATTGATGTTACTATTAAGCTTGCTAATAGAGACACTATTGCACCGATGGGGATTGTTGGAGATGTTGAAGTCTTGTGTGGGAAAATAAAGTATCCTACTGATTTTCTTGTTCTTGGTTCCCCACAAGATAATTTTTGTCCCATTATATTTGGCAGACCCTTCTTGAATACTGTTAATGCTAGGATTGATTGTGAGAAAGAAATAGTTATTGTGAGTTTTGGGGATGTGTCTCATGAGTTTAATTTCTCTAAATTTCGTAGACAACCCCATGACAAAGAATTGCCTGGTAAAGATGAAATTATTGGTCTTGCTTCTATTGCTGCGCCTCCTACTGATCCTTTAGAACAATATTTGCTAGACCATGAAAATGATATGCATATGAATGAGAGGGATGAAATAGATGAAATTTTCTTTGATCAGCAGCCTATTTTGAAACACAACTTACCTGTTGAAATACTTGGGGATCCTCCTCCACCCAAGGGTGATCCCGTGTTTGAGCTCAAGCAATTACCTGATATGTTGAAATATGCTTATCTTGATGAAAAGGAGATATGTCCTATTATTATTAGTGCTAACCTTTCAGAGCATGAAGAAAAGAGATTATTGAAAACTCTCAGGAAGCACCGTGCTGCTATTGGTTATACTCTAGATGATCTTAAGGGCATTAGTCCCACTCTATGTCAACATAAAATTAATATGGAACCTGATGCCAAACCAGTTATTGATCACCAACGACGATGAACCCTAAGATGAAAGAAGTGGTAAGAAAAGAAATAATAAAGCTTCTGGAGGCAGGTATAATTTATCGTGTTGCCTATAGTAGATGGGTTAGTCCCGTCCATTGTCTCCCTAAGAAGGGAGGTATTACCGTTGTTCCTAATGATAAAAATGAATTAATCCCGCAAAGAATTGTTACAGGTTATAGAATGGTAATTGATTTTAGGAAATTAAGCTACTAAGAAAGATCATTACCCTTTACCTTTTATTGATCAAATGCTAGAAAGATTATCCCAACATACTCATTTTTGCTTTCTAGATGGTTACTCTGGTTTCTCTCAAATACCTGTATCAAGCCAGGATCAAGAAAAAATCACTTTTACTTGCCCTTTCGGTACCTTTGCTTATGGACGTATTCCTTTTGGTTTATGCAATGCACCTGCTACCTTTCAAAGATGTATGATGGCTATATTCTCTGACTTTTGTGAAAAGATCCTTGAGGTTTTCATGGATGATTTTTCCATTTATGGAACTTCATTTGATGATTGTTTGAGCAACCTTGATCGAGTTTTGCAGAGATGTGAAGAAACTAATCTTGTCTTGAACTAGGAAAAGTGACACTTTATAGTTAATGAATGTATTGTCTTGGGGCACAAGATCTCTGAAAGAGGTATTGAAGTTGATAAAGCTAAAGTTGATGCCATTGAAAAAATGTCGTGCCCTACGGATATCAAAGGTATAAGAAGTTTTCTTGGTCATGCTGGTTTCTATAGGAGGTTTATCAAAGATTTCTCTAAGATTTCTAGGCCTCTCACAAATATTTTGCAAAAAGATGTCCCGTTTGTTTTTGCTGATGATTGTGTGGAAGCATTTGAAATTCTTAAGAATGCTCTGATTACCGCACCTATTGTTCAACCACCTGACTCGAACCTACACTTTGAAATTATGTGTGATGCTAGTGATTATGCTGTCGGTGTTGTTCAAGGACCAAGAGTTGATAAGAAATTAAATGTTATCCATTATGCTAGTAAAACTCTAGCCGGTGCTCAAAGAAACTATGGTACTACTGAAAAAGAATTTTTAGCAGTCGTGTTTGCTTGTGATAAGTTTAGACCTTATATTGTTGATTCCAAAGTAACTGTTCACATAGATCATGTTGCTATTAAGTACCTTATGGAAAAGAAAGATGCTAAACCTAGTGCAAGTGGGAGACTGCTGGAAATATGCCCTAGAGGCAATAATAAATTAGTTATTATCATATTTCCTGGTTCATAATAATCATTTATTATCCATGCTAGAATTGTATTGATCAGAAACTCAGATACATGTGTGGATACATAGACAACACCATGTCCCTAGTATGCCTCTCATGGACTAGCTCGTTGATCAAAGATGGTTAAGGTTTCCTAGCCATGGACATGAGATGTCATTTGATAACAGGATCACATCATTAGGAGAATGATGTGATGGACAAGACCCAAACTATAAATGTAGCATATGATCGTGTCAGTTTATTGCTACAGTTTTCTGCATGTCAAATATCTGTTCCTATGACCATGAGATCATGCAACTCACTGACACCGGAGGAGTACCTTGTGTGTATCAAACATCGCAACGTAACTGGGTGACTATAAAGGTGCTCTACAGGTATCTTCGAGGGTGTCTGTTGGGTTGGCATGGATCAAGACTGGGATTTGTTACTCCATCTGACGGAGAGGTATCTTAGGGCCCACTCGGTAATACAACATCACAACAAGCCTTGCAAGCAATGTGACTAAAGTGTTAGACACGGGATCTTGTATTACGTAACGAGTAAAGAGACTTGCCAGTAACGAGATTGTACTAGGTATGGAGATGCCGACGATCGAATCTTGGGCAAGTAACATACCAAAGAACACAGGGAGCATCATACGGGATTAACTGAATCCTTGACATAGAGGTTCAATCGATAAAGATGTTCGTAGAATATGTAGGAACCAATATGGGCATCCAGGTCCCGCTATTGGTTATTGACCATAGAGGTGTCTCGATCATGTCTACATAGTTCTCGAACTCGCAAGGTCTGCACACTTAAGGTTCGATGGCGTTTCAATAGTATAGAGTTATGTATGGTGGTAACCTAAGGTTGTTCGGAGTCCCGGATGAGATCCCGTATGTCACGAGTAGCTCCGGAATGGTCCGGAGGTAAAGATTGATATATAGGAAGTCCTGTTTTGGTCGCCGGAAAAGTTTCGGGCTCATCGGTAGTGTATCGGGAGTGCCGGGAGGGTACCAGGGGACCATCGGGAGGGGTGTCTTGACCCAAGAGGCTACATGGGCTGTGGGAGGAGGTAAACCAGCCCCTGGTGGGCTGGCCAAATCCTCCCCGCCCATGCGGCTTGAGTGGTTGGAGGAGAAAAAACTCAAGGTGGAAAGAGTTTCCAAGTGGGAAGGAGGAGTCCTAATCCTACTAGGATTGGAGGAGGACTCATCCTCTCCTCCTTGCGCCAAGCCAAAGGCTGGCCCCTTGTGTGCCAAGACTCCTCCCTCCCTCCTCCTATATATACTAGAGGTTTTGAGGGTTTTGAGACACAGCCCTCTAGATCGGTTACCTCTCCTCTAAATCGTAGTTTCTCCCCTAGATCAGTTTCAGCGGTGCTTAGGCAAAGCCCTACTAGAATAGCTCCACCACCATCACTGCAACGCCGTCATGCTACCTGATAACTCATCTACCTCTCCGCTCCCTCTTGCTGGATCAAGAAGGCGGATATCGTCATCAAGCTGTACGTGTGTTGAATGCGGAGGTGTCGTTCGTTCGACGCTAGATTGGAAGGACCGTGATCAAGATCGCGAGACGATTTGTGATTTTATCGTGGGACAGATCATGATGGGATCACAAGACGGATCGTGATCAAATTGCGAGATGGATCATGATGGGATCACGGGATGCTAGACGATTTGGATCGCGAATACGTTCGACTATGTCAACCTCGTTTCTTAACGCTTCCCGCTTAGTGATCTAAAAGGGTATGTAGATCCACTCTCCCTCTCGTAGATGCTCATCACCATGGATAGATCTCGTGTGTGTGTTGGAAAATTTTTGTTCCCCATGCAACGTTCCCTAATGGACCACTCATTAAAATATTACATGCCAAGAAGTTGATGTTGGACAAGGAAGACAACATAATAGGTTATGTTTGCTTGCATCCGGATAGAAGTTATATGGTTTTATATCCTCCAACATGTCGTGCTTGCTTCCACCTCATATTAGCCAAAACTTCCGCGCCAAGTAGAGATACTACTTGTGCATCCAAACACCTCAATCCCGTTTTTCCATGAGAGTCCACCATACCTACATATGGATTGAATAAGATCCTTCAAGTAAGTTGTCATCGGTGCAAAAAGACAATAAAAATTGCTGCTAAATATGTGTGATCTTTTATTGTAAAGGAAATAAGCGTTGTACGAACTTGTGATAGTGAATAAGTAAAAGCGACAGACTGCATAATAAAGGTTGCTATCACAAAGGGCAATACAACGTGACGTTCCTTTGCAGTAAGAGTTTGTGCATCCAAAAATAAAAAGCGCATGACAACCTCTGCTTCCCTCTGCGAAGAGCCTATCTGTTACTTTTACTTTCTAGTATTTACCTTTATACAAGAGTCATGGTGGTCTTCACCACTTCCTATATACTATCTCTCTTGGCAAGCATTATGTGTTGGGGAATGATCTAGACATATATATCAACTCGGATGTGGGTGATCATGAGTTATTATTGTTGACATCACCCTTGAGGTGAATAGTTGGGAGGCAAAATTAAAAGCCCCTGTCTTTCTCTGTGTTCGATTGAAGCTTTAACCTCATGGCTACCGCATGAGTGCTAGTATTTGTGAAACACTAAAAGATGATTGAGTATGTGGATTTGCTTTACAAGCTCTTATATTGACTCTTTCCGATGTTATGATAAATTGTCAATTGCTTCAATGACTGAGATCATAGTTTGTTGGTGGTCAATAGAGTTCTTGGTTCATACTTTATCTTGTGAATGAATTGTTACTCTAGTATAAAGAATCTCATACAATGAGTATTGCTGTTCTAAAGTTGATCATGATGCCCTCATGTCCGTATTTTATTTTATCGACACCTCTATCTCTAAACATGTGGACATATTCATCGATCTCGGTTTTCGCTTGAGGGCAAGCAAGGTCTAAGCTTGGGGGAGTTGATACGTCCATTTTGCAACATGATTTTATATTGATATTTATTGCATTATCAGTTGTTATTACACGTTATGGTACAATACTTATGGCTTTTCTCTCTTATTTTATAAGGTTTACATGAAGAGGGAGAATGCCGACAGTTGGAATTCTGGGCTGGAAAAGGAGAAAATCTGAGATACCTATTCTGCACAACTCCAAAAATCTTGAAAATTTATGGAGAATATTTTTGGAGTTAATAAAAAATATTGGCGCAAGAATCAGCCAAAGGGGGGCCACCAGCGGGCCACAAGCCTGCTAGGCGCGGCCACCCCCTGGCCGCGCCTAGAAGGCTTGTGGGCCCATGTGGCTCGAACGATGCCCATCTTCTCGTATATGAAGCGTTTAGACCTGGAAAAAAATCAGAAGAGAGCTTTGAGGACGAAGCGATGCCGTCTCGAGGCAGAACTTGGGCAGAACCAATCTAGAGCTCTGACAGGGTTGTTCTGCCAGGTAAACTTCCCTCCCAGAGGGGGAAATCGAAGCCATCGTCATCACCAATGATCCTCTCATCGAGAGGGGGTCAATAGCCATCAACATCTTCATCAACACCACTTCCTCTCCAAACCCTAGTTCATCTCTTGTATCTGATCTTTGTCTCAACACCTCAGATTGGTACCTGTGGGTTGCTAGTAGTGTTGATTACTCCTTGTAGTTGATGCTAGTTGGTTTACTTGGTGGAAGATCATATGTTCAAATCCTTTATGATAAGTAATACTCCTCTGATCTTGAACATGAACATGTTTCATGAGTAGTTACGTTTGTTCATGAGGACATGGGATAAGTCTTGTTATAAGTAATCATGTGAATTTGGTATTCGTTCGATATTTTGATGAGATGTATGTTGTCTCTCCTCTAGTGGTGTTATGTGAATGTCGACTACATAACACTTCACCATTATTTGGGCCTAGGGGAAATCATTGGGAACGAATAAGTAGATGATGGGTTGCTAGAGTTATAGAATCTTAAACCCTAGTTTATGTGTTGCTTCGTAAGGTGCTGATTTGGATCCATATGCTTCATCCTATGGTTAGGTTTACCTTAATTCTTCTTTCTTAGTTGTGGATACTTGCGATAGGGGTTAATCATAAGTGGGAGGTTTGTCCAAGTAAGGTTAGCACCCAAGCACCTGTCCACCCACATATCAAATTATCAAAGTAACGAACGCGAATCAAATGAGCACGATGAAAACTAACTTGACAGAAATTCCCATGTGTCCTCGAGAGCGCTTTGCTTTATATAAGAGTTTGTCCAGGCCTGTATTTTGATACAAAAAGGATTGGGCTACCTTGCTTCACCTTTTCTACACTTGTTACTTGTTACTCTTTATGAATTATCTTATCACAAAACTATTTGTTACCGATAATTTCACTAATTGCAGAGAATACCTTACTGGAAACCGCTTTTCATTTCCTTCTGCTCCTCGTTGGGTTCGACACTATTACTTATAGAAAGTTCTATGATAGATCCCCTATACTTGTGGGTCATTAGTTATCTTCGTGACAACCTCTAGTACATCGAAAACAGATTTCATATGCTTCTTCTATTGCGTTTTCGGTCTTGGAGGTTTTACCGGTCTTATTGGAGGAAGGGTTCTCACCCTTTTCTCTTGGGACTTTTCTCATTTGCTTCTTATTGATATTTCTATCAAAATTGTTTTAGCCCATGTCATTAGCTTTCCAACAAACTTGGTTTCGTTGAATTCGGAGTCCGTTTGCAGAAGTTGTGGCGGTTTTAGTGTTCTTAAAAGGTTGCGGCGGTACTACCGCGGCTACTACCGCTTGGAGCAGATGCAATTTTTTACTACCGCTCCAGAGAGGTACTACCGCAGCTACTACCGTGGTTACTTCCGCTATGGCTAAAATCTCATGTTAAGACCAGTGGTGGTAGGCACGGATGTATTTTTTAGTACCGCTCACAAGCAGTAGTACCGCTACCCTTAGCTTTAGTACCGCTATCCTTAGCGGTAGTATCGTAAGGACGAGCGGTAGTCCCGCTCTGGCAGTTCTACTGGCCTTTTTCCTCCTCACTATTTGTTAGTTCATCTAGTGCCCCTTAGTGATTTTGGTGTATTGAAGACTTATAGGTTAAGGAACTGATGTGTTTGTGAGTGTACACATGCTCTATAAGTCGATGAGGAGTTTGATACATCCAGAGATTACCAACCCCTAAAAATGTATGTCTTCAACTGAAGACTTTGGTGAAGACTTTGGTGAAGACATTGGTATTCCCTGAAGACTTTGAAAATGAAGAAGTTGGTGTGACCTTGAAGATATGAACGAGGACTATGAAGCGTGAAGATTTTTGTTTTCGTAGTTTCATTTCCTTTATTTGAGTCATAGGAAAATTTTTGTTTCCCATGCGACGTTCCCCAACAGTGGCATCATGAGCTAGGTTGATGGTTCGATGAGATCTCGAGTAGAACACAAAAGGTTTGTGGGCGTTGATGCTTAGATTGCTTCCTCCCTTGGTCGTCTTTTGGTTCAGCGCTATTGTGGGATGAAGCGGCCCGAACCAACCTTACTCGTACGCTTACGAGAGACCGGTTCCCTCAACTGCACTTGTTGCAACAGATGGCTAGCGGGTGTCAGTTTCTCCTACTTTAGTTGGATCGGATTCGACAAAGGCGGTCCTTGAGAAGGTTGAAAAGCAAACTAGTGTATCACCGTTGTGGTTTATACGTAGGTGAGAATCGTTCTTGCTAGATACCCGTAGCAGCCACATAAAACATGCAACAACAATTAGAGGACGTCTAACTTGTTTTTGCAGGGTATGTTGTGATGTGATATGGCCAATTACATGATGTGATATATGTGATGTATGAGATGATCATGTGATGTATAGAATTTCACGACTTGCACGTCGATGAGTACGGCAACCGGCAAGAGCCATAGGGTTGTCTTTAATTATTGTATGACCTGCGTGTCAATCATTAAGCGCTATGTAATGCTTTACTTTATCGCTAAACAGTAGCAATAGTAGTAGAAGCATGGTGGGCGCGACAACCCCGATGATGACACGTTGATGGAGATCAAGATGATGGAGATCATGGTGTTGTGCCGGTGACGATGGAGATCATGCCGGTGTTTTGAAGATGGAGATCTTAAACACAAGTTCATGGCCATATCATGTCACTTATGATTTGCATGTGATGTTAATCCTTTTTATGCACCTTGTTTTGCTTAGGACGACGGTAGCATTATAAGGTGACCCCTCGCTTAATTTCAAGATAAATTGTGTTCTCCCCGAGTGTGCACCGTTGCAAAAGTTCGTCGTGTTGAGACACCACGTGATGATCGGGTGTGATAAACTCTACGTTCACATACAACGGGTGCAAGCCAGATTTGCACGTGCAGAACACTCGGGTTAAACTTGACGAGCCTAGCATGTACAGACATGGCCTCGGAACACAAGAGACCGAAAGGTCGAACATGAGTCATATAGTAGATATGATCAACATAATGATGTTCACCATTGCAGCCACCTCATCTCACGTGATGATCGGACTTGAGTTGGTGAATTTGGATCATGTATCACTTGAATGATCGGAGGGATGTCAATTTGAGTGGGAGTTCTTAAGTAATATGATTAATTGAACTCATTATCATGAACATAGTCAATAGTGTCTTTGCAAATTATGTTGTAGATTACTAGCTCGCGCTGTAGCTCCCTTAAATTTTTATATGTTCCTAGAGAAATAGATTTGAAAGATGTTGGTAGCAATATTGCGGACTGGGTCTGTGATCTGAGGATTGTCCTCATTGCTGCACAGAAGGCTTATGTCCTTAATGCACCGCTCGGTGTGCCACCCCCTCTAGCGTCGTCTGTAGATGTTGTGAACATCTGACAGGCACGTTTCGATGATTACTTGATAGTTTAGTGCGTCATGTATAACGGCTTAGAATTGAGGCTCCGAAACGTTTTGAACGTCACGGAACATATGAGATGTTCTAGGAGCAGAGATTGTGATCTCAGGCTCGTGCCTGTGTTGCGAGATATGAGATCTCCAACAAGATTCTTTGCCTGTAGGATGAAGGAGAATAGCTCAACCGGTGAGCATGTACTTAGATTGTCTGGGTACTACAATCGCTTTAATCAAGTGGGAGTTGATTTTCCAGATAAGATAGTGATTGATATAGTTCTCTAAGTCACTGTCACTCAAGCTACTAGAACTTAGTGATGAACTATAAAACACCAGGGATAGAAGTATTGATCCCAGAGCTGTTCGTGATGTTTGACACCGCGAAGGTAGAAATCAAGAAGGAGTGTCAAGTGTTGATGGTTAATCAAACCACTAGTTTCGAAAAGGGCAAGAGCAAGGAGGGAAACTTCATGGATAGCAAGTCAGTTGCTGCTCCAGTGAAGCAACCCAAAGTTGAACTCAAACCCGAGACTAAGTGCTTCTATTATGAGGTGAGAGGTCGCTGAAGCGGAACAACCAAAGATACTTGGTAGATAAGAAGGCTGGCAACATCGACAGAAGTATATTTGATATACGAGTTATTGATGTGTACCTTTCTAGTACTCCTAGTAGCACCTGGGTATTGGATACCGGTTCGGTTGCTAAATGTTAGTAACTCGAAATAAAAGCTACGGAATAAATGGAGAACTAGCTAAGGGTGAGGTGACGATGTGTGTTGAAAATGTTTCCAAGGTTGATGTGATCAACATCGCATGCTCTCTCTACCTTCAGGATTAGTGACAAACCTAAATAAATGTTATTTGGTGTTTTGCATTGAGCATGAACATGATTAGATCATGTTTGTTGCAATACGGTTATTCATTTAAGTCAGAGAATAATGGTTATTCTGTTTACATGAATAATACCTTCAATGGTCATGCACCCAGTGAGAATGGTTTGTTGAAATCTTGATCGTAGTAATACACATGTCCATAACATTGATGTCAAAAGATACAAGTTAAATAATGATAGTACCACATACTTGTGGCACTGCCGCAAAATGTCATATTGGTATAAAGCGCATGAAGAAACTCCATGCTGATGGATACTTGGACTCATTCGATTTCGAATCGGTTGAGACATGCGAACCATGCCTCTTGGGAAAGATGACTAAAGGACCCCGTTGGATGGAGCGGGCAAGTGATTCATTGGAAATGATACATGTTGATGTATGCAATCTAGTGAGTCTTGTAGCGTGTAGTGGATATCGTTATTTTCTTACCTTCACTGATGATTTGAGTAGATATAGTGTATATTTACTTAATAAACACAAGTCTGAATCATGTGAAAGGTTCAAGCAAATTCAGAGTGAAGTTTAAGATCATCGTGACAAGAAGATAAAAATGACTGTGATATGATCGTGGAGGTGCATATCTGAGTCACGAGTTTGGCATACAACTTAAGACAATGTGAAAGTTGTTTCACAACTAAAAGCCACCCGGAAAAACATAGTGTGATGGTGTGTCCGAACATCATAGTTATGCTCTATTGGACATGGTGCATGCTATGATGTCTCTTATCGTTTTACTACTATAATTTTGGGATTATGCATTAGAGACAACTACATTCACTTTAAATAGGGCACCATCTAAACCCGTTGAGATGACACCGTGTGAATTATGGTTTGATAGAAACCTAAGCTGTCATTTCTTAATATTTGGGGCTGCGACACTTGTGTGGAAAATGTTTTCACCTAATGAGTTCGAACCCAAGGCGGACAAATGCATCTTCATAGAATACCCTAAGATCAGTTGGGTGAACCTTCTATCTCAGATCCAAGTGCAAAGTGTTTGTTACTAAAACGGATCCTTTCTCGAGGAAAAGTTTCTCTCGAAAGAATTGAGTGGGAGGAAGATAGAACTTGATGAGGTTGTTAAACCTTTGTTCAACCAGAGAGTAGCGCAGCGCAGAAAGATGTTTCCATGAAGCCTACGTTAGTTGAAGAGGAAGTTAATGATGATGATCATGAAGCTTCAGGATCAAGTTACTATCGAACTTCGTAGGTCGACAAGGATGTGTACTGCTCCTAAGTGGTACGACAACTCTGTCTTGGAGATCATGTTGTTGGACAACGATGAACCTACGAGCTATGGAGAAGCGATGATGGGCCCGGATTCCGACAAATGGTTAGAGGCCATGAAATCCGAGATAGGATCCATGTATGAAAACCAAGTATAGACTTTGGTAGACTTGCTCGTTAGACGACAGGTCGTTGAGTACAAATGGACCTTTAGAACGAAGACAGACACTGATGGTGAATGTCACCATTTGTAAAGTTCGACTTGTTGCAAAGTTGTTTGTGATAAGTTCAAGGAGTTGACTGCGATGAGGCTTTCACACTTGTAGCGATGCTAAAAGTCTGTTGGAATTATGTTAGCAGTTTCTGCATTTTCAATTATGAAATCTGGCAGATGGATGTCAAAACATCGTTTCCTTAACGGTTTACTTAAGGAAAGGTTGTATGTGATACAACCAGAAGGTTTTGTCAGTCCTAAGGATGCTAAAAGATGAGCAAGCTTCAGTGATCCTCTTATGGACTGAAGCAAGCATCTCGGAGTTGGAATATACACTTTGATGAGGTGATCAAAGTTTTTGTAGTTTATACAAAGTTTACGAGAAACTTGTATTTGCAATAAAGTGAGTGGGAGCACTATAGAGTTTCTGATAAGTATATGTGGTTGACATATTGTTGATCGGAAATAATGTAGAATTTTTGGAAGGCATAAAAGGTTGTTTGAAAAGTGTTTTTCAAAGGAAGACCTGGATAAAGCTACCTGATTGTTGAGCATCAAAATCTATAGAGATAGATCAAGATGCTCGATGAGACTTTCAATGAGTGCATACCTTGACAAGATTTTGAAAGAGTTCAAAATGGATCAGCCGGAGAAATAGTTCTCGTCTGATTTGTAAGGTGTGAAGTTGAGTGAGACTCAAAGCTCGACAACGGTAGAAGAAAGAGAAAGGACGAACGTCGTCCCTATGCCTTAGCCATAGGCTCTATATTATGCCATGTTGTGTACCGCACCTGTGTGTGCCTTGCCATGAGTCTGTCAAGGGGTACAAGAGTGGTCCAGGAGTGGATCACTGGACAGCGGTCGGAATTATCCTTAGTAACCAGAGGACTAAGGAAATGTTTCTTGATTATGGAGGTGATAAAGAGTTCGTCGTAAAGAGTTACGTCGATGCAAGTTTTAACACCTATCCGTATGACTAGTAGTAGCAATCTGGATACGTATAGTGGAGCAGCCATTTGGAAATAGTACCAAGTGGAGTGTGGTAGCAGTGTTTATGGTTTGACATAGAGATTTGCAAAGTACACACGGATCTGAATATTGCAGACCCGTTGACTATAAGACCTCTCTCACATGCAAAGCATGATCGAGCCCCAGAACTCATTGGGTGTTAGATTCATAACAATGCGAATCACATGGTGATGTGAACTAGATTATTGACTCTAGTGCAAGTGGGAGACTGTTGGAAATATGCCCTAGAGGCAATAATAAATTAGTTATTATCATATTTCCTTGTTCATGATAATCGTTTATTATCCATGCTATAATTGTATTGATCGAAGACTTAAATGCATGTGTGGATACATAGACAAAACTATGTCCCTAGTATGGCTCTAATGGACTAGCTCGTTGATCAAAGGATGGTTAAGGTTTCCTATCCATGGACATGAGATGTCATTTGATAACGGGATCACATCATTAGGAGAATGACGTGATGGATAATACCCAAACTACAAACATAGCATATGATCGTGTCAGTTTATTGCTACTGTTTTCTGCATGTCAAGTATATGTTCCTATGACCATGAGATCATGCAACTCACGGATATCGGAGGAGTGCCTTGTGTGTATCAAACGTCGCAACGTAACTGGGTGACTATAAAGGTGCTCTACAGGTATCTCCGATGGTGTCTGTTGAGTTGGCATGGATCGAGACTGGGATTTGTTACTCCGTGTGATGGAGAGGTATCTCAGGGCCCACTCGGTAATACAACATCACAACAAGCCTTGCAAGCAATGTGGCTAAGTGTTAGTCACGGGATCTTGTATTACGGAATGAGTAAAGAGACTTGCCAGTAACGAGGTTGAACTAGGTATGGAGATACCGACGATCGAATCTCGGGCAAGTAACATACCGAAGAACAAAGGGAACGTTATAAGGGATTAACTGAATCCTTGACATAGAGGTTCGACCGATAAAGATCTTCGTAGAATATGTAGGAACCAATGTGGACGTCCAGGTCCCGCCATTGGTTATTGACCGTAGAGGTGTCTCGGTCATGTCTACATAGTTCTCGAACCCGCAGGGTCTGCACACTTAAAGGTTTGGTGACGTTTCGGTAGTGTAGAGTTGTGTATGGTGGTGACCGAAGGTTGTTCGGAGTCCCGGATGAGATCCCGTACATCACGAGGAGCTCCGGAATGGTCTGGAGGTAAAGATTCATATATAGGAAGTCCCAGTTTGGTCGCCGGAAAAGTTTTGGGCTCATCGGTAGTGTACCGGGAGTGCCGGTAGTGTACCGGGAGACCTCCGGGAGGGGTATTTCGACCCCAAGGGGTCCATGGGCTGTGGGAGAGTAATAACCAGCTCTTAGTAGGCTGGTGGAATAGCCACAAAAGGCCCATGGCGCCAGGAGAAGAAATCCTAAAGGAAAAAGGTGGAAAAAGGCAAAAAGGAGGAATCCTAGTCCTACTAGGATTGGAGGAGGAGAGTCCTCCTCCACCTCCTCTCTATTTAGGCCAACTCCAAGGGCCTTGCCCTGCGCCAAGGCTGCCTCTCCTCTCCTTCTATATATATTGGTGGAATAGAGGGGTTTTGCACAGATTTGACGGCCATGTGCTACCCGTTTCACCGGTGCTCCTCTAGATCGGATTTCTGCAGCGCTTAGGCAAAGCCTTGCCGGAATTGCTCCACCACCACCATCACCGGAGCGCCGTCACGCTGCCGGTGAACTCTCTCTCCTCTCCACCTCCTCTTGCTGGATCAAGACGGCAGAGATCGTCATCAAGCTGCACGTGTGCTGAACGCGGAGGTGCCGTCCGTTCGGTACTAGATCGGAAGGACCGTGATCAAGGCCACGAGACGGATCGTGACGTGATCGCGAGACAGATTGTGATGAGTTCACGGGACGGATCGTGATGAGTTCACGAGACGGATCGTGATGAGATCGTGGGACGGATCGTGACGAGATCGCGGGATGGATCGTGGTGAGTTCACGGGACGAATCGTGATGAGATCGCGGGACGGATCGTGATGAGATCGCGGGACGCTCGGCGATTTGGATCGCAAAGATGTTCGACTACACAAACCGCGTTTCTTAACGCTTCCCGCTTAGCGATTTACAAGGGTATGTAGATCCACTCTCCCTCTCGTAGATGCTCATCACCATGGATAAGTTTGCGTGTGCGTAGGAAAATTTTTGTTTCCCATGCGACGTTCCCCAACAAGCAACCCATCCTCCGAGAACTTTGAGTGAAAATCATCAGTGAGGAAAAACCCACAACCAAACCACCAAATCCATAGTGATTGAGCATCACTGAAGAAATTCCTGTGTGGATCCGTTGCTATTTACCTTTGAGGACTGTGCATCCTCCAGACGGTTAGGCGTCATGGTCTAGTGCTCTTGCAGTCAATTGGGGATCATGAAGTGGCCTTGGCCTAGAGCATCCAGCAGTAAACTGTGGATCGCCGGGTGACCAGTTTGTGAGGGTTTTGGAAGTCTGCCCTGAAGACATACCACGAGTGTTGGGTGAGGACTATGTGGCCTTAGCCCAAGGAGAATGTGGTAAGGACTGTGTGTCCTGGGACTGTGTGTCCTCTGGTTTAAATACCACGCCGCTCCAAACAAGACGTACAATTGTCATAGTAGTTGGAACTGGGTCATCAAACCATTGTCTTCATCGAGCTATCTCATTCTATTTCCTTAACCCCTCTATTCCTCATAAACTTGTTGATGAAATTGATTGTTATTGTTTGAATAATTTGACTGAAGACTTTCACAATTTCCTCACCTCAAAGTCTTCAAGTTACCTTGTTCATCACTGCTTATCCTGTGTCACGCTACTTACTATTTGTGCATGTTTCATTTCATCATGAAGACTATGATGTTACTATGTTCCTCATGCACTTGAGTACTTATTTCGCTGCTAGTTATTCATCACATTTCAAATTCCTCAAAGTTGAAATTCCTCAAGTGATGAATTTGTAAAATCGCCTATTCACCCCCTCTAGTCGATATAACGCACTTTCAATTGGTATCAGAGCAGGTACTCCCTCGCTCTGTGTGATTTTGGTTTAACCACCTGGAGTTCTAGTTATGTCAAATGCAGGTATGATCAAGGTTTCCATGAGCTCTCCTACCTTCGATGGGACGGACTATCCCTACTGGAAGAACAAGATGTGCATGCATCTTGAAGCTATTGACAACGATCTCTGGTACGTTGTGGAAAATGGTGTACCCTCTGTCACTCCCACTATTACTGCTGATGTGAAGAGATTCAAGCAACTCGACTCTCAAGCGAAGAATGTCATCTGTGGCCATCTGAGCAAAGGTCAGTATGGCAGAGTGAGTGCTTTGGAGACTGCTAAGCTTATCTGGGATAGGCTGTCCAAAGTCAACGAAGGTGTTTCCACTCAACGTGACTCTCGTGTTGATGTTCTTCGCAATCTCTTCAACCGCTTCAAGAGACTTGACAATGAAAATGTTCAGCAAACTTTTGATCGTCTTACTGATATCTCCAATGAGCTTCAAGCACTGGGTGCCACCGATATCACTGACCATGAAGTGGTGAAGAAACTGCTAAGATCTCTTGACTTCTCATTCAATACTCTGGCTTTGATGATTCAAGAACATTGAGACTACAAGTCACTTGATCCTGCTGATATTCTTGAGAGACTCAATACTCATGAATTCCAACAAGCTGACAAGAGAGACCTCTACGGGCCAAGCTATGGAAGATCTCGTGCTCTGAAGGCAAAAGCAATTTCCTCATCCGAAGAAGAAGATTCTGACAGCAGCCTTGGTGATCCTGAAGAACTAAGTCAGGAGATAGCAATGCTCGTGAGGAAATTCCAGAAGTTCTCAAGGAGAGGTGGATTTGGAAAGTCATCAAAAGTGGCTTGAGGAAATCAGATCCTCAGAAGACTACAAGAAAATAACCTGTCACCGTTGCAAGAAGCCTGGTCACTTTATCTCTGACTGTCCTCTTTGAGAAAAAGATTCAAAGAAAAAGAAGAAATACAAGGATGATAGTTCTGATGACTCGAAGAAAAATAAGAAATCTTCAAAGTCCTCATGTGCAAAGTTCTCATCTTCAAAGTCCTCAAAGCACAAGAAGAATGGTTCTAGAAAGGCTCGAGCATTCATCAACAAGGAAATGGATTCTGAGGAAGAATCTGAAGAATATGAAGAAGAGGAAGAATCTGAGGAGGAATCAGAATCTGGTGTCGCTAGCCTTGCTCTCGCTATTTCCTTTGTCAGCAAGTCCATCTTCAATGATGAAGAATATGACTACTCCGATGACTCTGACGTCAGCAATGATGATTACGCTCCCACCTATTGCTTCATGGCAAAAGGCTCAAAGGTACACAAACATCATTCCTCTTCTGAATCAAGTGAAGGTGAATCTGATGAATTTGTGAAACCTAGCTATGCTAAACTTGTTAAACTAGCCACTAACCAACAACGTACACTTGAAAAGCTTCAGAAAATGCTAGAAAAAAGTGATGATCTATTGAACGATGAAGTGGATCGGACTCAAACTCTATTTGACGATCTCAAAAGTCTTCAGACAAAGTATGATAACCTTCATAGTCATCATAACGACCTCTTAGCCGATCATGAGAAGCTTTCTTATGAATTTCTTCGAAGAAAGCAAGATCTTGAGAAACTGAGGGTGTCGCATGAGGATCTCCAAAGGGAAAACGATTCCTTGCTGGCTCAACAGATCAGTACCGCTCAGGAAGAATTTGTTCCACCTTGTTTGAAATGCATTGAACGTGAAACTGCTAATTCTTCACCTGAATGTTCAAATGCTTCTATTACTGCAAATTCTTCATCTATTCCGGTGGTCTCAAATTCCTCATCTAGGATATCACAAGTATAACTGACGAAAATGCAGGGTTGAAGGAATTGTATGTGACAGACATGTACAAAAGTCTCAAAGGACATCAAACCCTTTGTGATGTCCTCAAAAAGCAGATTCTGAACAGGAACCCTAGGAAAGAGGGTATTGCCTTTGTGAGGAAACTCAACGCTGATGGATCCTACTGGACACCTGAGCAGTACCCCAAAACCTCATGGGTTGCTGAGAAAGGACCTCCTGTAGATCCATCCACTTTATCTGGCTTTACTTGTGAAACTTCATATTCCTCTGATGAGTCACTTGACTCCAACTACAAATTCTTCAAAAACCAGAAAGGTGAAGTATTTGCTAGATTTGTTGGAACTAACTGCAGGAACGGTTCTCCTATGAAGAAAATCTGGGTTCCCAAGAGCTACCTACAAAATCTTCAAGTGAATGTCCTCACGACACCACTCATGAATAATACGAACCCCAGATCAAATTCCTCATATGGACCAAAGTCCTCACTTGGACCAAATTCCGCAAATGGTCAAAAATATCATTCTCGCGCTAATGCTTCTGTTTCGTAGGGAAAATCTAAGAGTTATGAATATGTGCATTATTCTTCAAACCATTATGTTCAAAGTCCTCGAAGAATTTCTCTGCTTATTCATTTGAGTACTCTAACCCTCGCCCCATGAAATGCAGCGCACTTGCTTCAATGCCTCCCTTCTCATATGGTGCTCGCAGAATGATGAACTCTTTGCCACCCCTTCAGATGTGGGTGGTGAAGATATTGAACTAATATCTTATGCAAGGTCAGGTCTCCAGATGAATTTGAACATCTGATGAATTTGCTGGAGACCTAAGGAAATGCTTGAAAGGACGCAAGCTAACCTTGTAGAAATGAATTCTTCATTTCTCACGTCCTCACACTACTTGCTTACTATCTTGTGTGATGAAATCTTGTCTGATGAAATTGATGTCATATTCTTCACTCTGAAGCATATGAGTTCATAAGTTGTACTGATTCATCTGCAGGATGATACTCCAAAAGCTACCGAGTGGGTCCTCGATAATGGATGCATAAATCACATGACTGGTGACAAGAATCTACTAATGAATTTTCCACTTGCTCCATCTCCTCTGAAGCATATCACCTACGTAGACAAAGGAAAAAGCAAGGTATTGGGACTTGGTAAGGTTGCAATCTCAAAGGACCGAACCATCGATAAGGTGATGCTTGTCGAATCCCTTGGGTTCAACCTTATGTCTGTCTCAATGCTTTGTGATCTTGATATGATTGTCGTATTTGGAAATTTTCGTTGTGTTGTCATCATGGAATCTGACAATTCCAAAGTCTTCGAAGGCTTTACGAGAGGAGACTTGTATATTGTTGATTTTCCTATAGGTCCTCAGCCTGCCACATGCTTACTTGCAAAGTCCTCAGAAGGCTGGCTGTGGCATCGAAGACTTGGACATGCCGCTATGAGGAACTTGCACACGCTCATGAAGAAAAAGCACGTCATTGGCATTGAAGGTGTCAAATTCCTCAAGGATCACATATGTGGTGCATGTGAGTCTGGAAAGATGACCAGATCCAAGCATCCCTCGAAGACAATCATGACCACAACACGACCTTTTGAATTGCATCACATGGATCTCTTTGGCCCCACTCATTACTCCACACTAACAAATTCTTCAAGTTTGTATGGCTTTGTCATTGTTGATGACTACTCATGATAACTTGGGTGCATATTATTCTATACAAGACTAAAGTGCGGGATGTCTTCAGATGATTTGCCTCAAGGGCCTCCACCAACTTCGGCGTCAAGATCAAGCATATTAGGAGTGATAATAGGACTGAGTTCAAGAACGCTAATCTTGATGAATACCTTGATGAACTTGGTATCACTCATGAGTTATCTGCCCCTTATACTCCTTAGCAGAATGGCGTCATGGAGCGCAAGAACAAGACTCTTATTGAGATGGCTCGCACCATGTTTGATGAATACAAGACTCCTCGTCGCTTCCGGCCTAAGGCAATTGATACTGCATGCCAAATCATCAACAGGGTATATCTTCACAAATTCTTCAAGAAGACTTCGTATGAACTTATGAATGGCAAGAAACCCAATGTAAGTTATCGCAAAGTCTTCGGTGCAAAATGCTGGATAAGACATCCTCACCACAGTTCTAAATTTGCACCGAAAGCACATGAAGGTTTTATGCTTGGTTACGGAAAGGACCCGCACACCTACAGAGTCTTCAACACCTGCCACCACAAGGTTTTTGAAACTGTAGATGTGCGGTTCGATGAAACTGATGGCTTGCAAAGAGAGCACCTGCCTTCTATGCTAGATGAACAGTCTCCTGAGGAATCCATTAAGCTGAAGGCTACTGAAGACATTGTACCCACTAAGGAAGTCATTCCAACGAATGAAGACATTCATGCTGATACACCTGAAGAAAATGGTGCTGATGAAAATCCTCAGCCACGTCAACCTGCTCACCCAAGAGTTGCAAATACATATTGACAAAATCATCGATGACACCAATGCACCAGGTCCCCTCACTCGCTCAAAAGCTTCACATTTAACTAACTTTTGTGGGCACTTTGCCTTTGTCTCTATCACAGATCCCACCAAAGTTGATGAAGCATTCAAGGAGCTTGAGTGGATTCAAGCTATGCAAGAGGAATTGCATCAATTCAAACTCAACAACGTGTGGGAACTTGTCAAGCGGCTAGATCCTCGCAAGCACAACATCATAGGTAACAAGTGGATCTACCGCAACAATCAAGATGAAAATGACCTTGTTGTGAGGAATAAGGCTCGTCTTGTAGCTCAAGGCTACACACATGTTGAAGGAATTGACTTTGATGAAACATTTGCACCTCCTGCTAGACTTGAAGCTATTCGCATATTGCTTGCTTATGCTAACCATCATAATATCATCTTATATCAAATGGATGTGAAAAGTGCATTCCTCAATGGTAAACTTGAGGAAGAAGTATATGTTGCTCAACCCCTAGGTTTTGAAGACCCTGAGCATCGTGACAAAGTCTTCACACTCAACAAGGCCCTCTATGGCCTCAAGCAGAGCCCTTGGGCGTGGTATGACACTCTGAAGGAATTCCTCATGAAGAAAGGCTTCAAACCCGGTTCACTTGACCCTACTCTTTTCACAAAATCCTATGACAATGAACTGTTCATATGCTAAATATATGTCGACAATATTATCTTTGGTTGTACTAACAAACGTTACAGTGATGAATTTGCCTTTATGATGAGTGAAGAATATCAAATGTCTATGATGGGAGAGTTAAATTTCTTCTTAGGTCTTCAAATTCGTCAGCAAGACAATGACATCTTCATCTCTCAAGAGAAATACCTCAAGGATGTTCTGAGAAAATTTGACATGCAAGATTGCAAAGGCGTCAAAACTCCAATGCCTTCAAAAGGCCACCTCTCCACTGATGAAAATGGTAAAGATTTCGATCAGAATATATACCGCTCCATGATTGGCTCATTATTGTATCTATGTGCATCTAGGCCTGATATTATGCTAAGTGTTTGCATGTGTGACCGATTCCAGGCAACACCGAAGGAATCACACCACAAGGCTCTAAAACATATTCTTCGATACTTAGCTCACACACCAACACTTGGATTATGGTATCCCAAGGGCTCAAATATTCACCTCGTCGGATACTCTAATGCTGACTATGCTGGAGATCGTGTGGATCGCAAGTCAACCTCAGGCACATGTCATTTCCTCGGACGATCCTTAGTCTATTAGTCCTCGAAGAAGCAGAACTGCGTTTCACTCTCTACTGCTGAAGCTAAGTACATTGCTGCCGGTTCATGTTGCGCTCAGCTGCTATGGATGAAGCAAACCCTCAAGGACTACGGCATCAAGTTGAATAATGTGCCTCTTTACTGTGACAACGAGAGTGCCATCAAGATTGCTTACAACCTAGTTCAACATTCCAAGACCAAGCACATCCAGATTCTTCATCACTTTCTGCAAGATCATGTACTCAAGGGCGACTTCTCCATCGACCGCATCCCCACTTAAGAACAATTGGCCGATATCTTCACAAAGCCCTTAGATGAAAAGAGATTTTGCAAGTTGCGGTGTGAGCTAAATATCTTAGAATCTTTGAATGTTCTTTGAAAAAGGACACACATCCTAACACTTATGCAAAATTGATGACTTGGATGTGCAACACACGAAGTAATGTTTTTCTTCAAATCAATGAAGAATAACCCTCTAAGTGTGAAGAAATTAATGAAGAATTTGATTCTCAGAACCCTACGACAATTGTACGCGGTGTCTGAAGTCATCATTCTTATACGGTGGGTCACGCCACCAACCAAAGTTGAAATTCCTCAAAGTTGAGTTTTTCGTCATTTTGCAAATTCTTCAAATTTTCAAATTCTTCAAGTTTTGCAAATTCCTCAACTTTTTAAATTCTTCAAACTTTAAAACTCATGTTCTTCACTGACTATATACATATATATTTAAGTTTTCAATGTCCTCAACAGCATTCACTTATTGCTAATTCTTCAACTTGATTGTCATCTAAGTGAATGTGATCGGACCATTTCCCCTCTGTGGTAAACTCAGCCAAGTCTATTCACAAATTCTTCATATGCGTTCTACTTTGAAACTCGTTCAAAGTCTTCACTGTGTCCTTGACACCTGAAGAATTTGCGAACGGACAACTTAAAATTTTTGCTAACAAAATTTCAGCATTTCCTGCTCAAATGGTTCCGATTCCCATGACTGGATAGCCCACGATCCCCCACAATCTCCACTACTCAGAACGTGGGTGACACATGTCGCATGGAGAGCAAGGGTCAGGGGCAATCTTGTCCAAAATCTTCAAACGGATTGTTTTTCACTCCCACTATAAATACCCCTTCCCTTTCACTGTGCTCGGTTACTCCCTTCCTCTCTAGCCCGAGCTCCAACCCAGCGCTACCGCTGAAATCATCGCTGACGGTGTGGAAGAGCTTCACTGCCTCGACCTCACTGTCGCCGTACTCGCATCGGCCGCGGAAGTCCTCATCCCGCCGCTGCTGTAGCTGTCTCCCTTTGTCGAGTTAGGGCGTGGGAGATCTGAACTGACGAACTTCCCAATCTAATCTCTCAGTTCGTCGTGTTCTTCACGAGGGGTAAATAAAATTTATTTTTACTGCCCTTGTTTGATCTTCATGTGTTCTTCATATTCCTCAAAATGTGTTTATTCTTCATGAATCTCATTCTATAGCACCTTACATCTTCATACTTGATGATTTTCCCTAAGTAATGATTTTCTTCAAGATTCCTCAATTGTGTGAATCCTCAAAATTTACACAACTCCGGAACCTAAGGCAAATAACACTTAGTGAAATTCCTCAAGACATCCATGGTCAAATTCCTCACTCTTAAATTTATTAAAAACTTTTGAGAACGCATATGACCTCTTCAAATTCCTCGCACCTATACTCTGTTCACAGGTACAAACATGTCCGCTACTGAATCACTAGGTTCTCATCAACTTAAATCATTTGCAGCGTTTTTTGAAGAAAAATTGTGCACGTCTTCAGAATCCTCAAGAACTCAAATTCCTCAGCAAAAGAAAATGGCCGATGGAAAGAAACCTCAGAAAGGAGGAAAGAAGGTTGAACAGAACACTGCATTTGAAATACCCGGTCGTCTATATGTTGGATACTGCACACCTGATGAAGCCATTCATGGCAAAGAAACAAAAGAACAGAGGAAAATCAGAATTCAGAGGATTGAACGGAGATGGGTGAGGGAATGGAAGTAGTATCGGTATGTTACTCCTAAGTACATGAAGAAATTCGCACTCAAACCCCCATGCAATAGGCCTCCACCTGCTTATGATCAAGAGGTTGATCCCTCAAGCATTGCTAGGGGTGAAGACTTTCCAGAAGAATGGAACAAGAGACAACTCAAACTACAGAAAGCTGCAGTAGCTGCTATGAAGAAATTCAATGAAGATTCTACTGCTGCTGCCACTGCCGGAGCCTCATCTAGTGCTCCAAAGAAATCAATGATGAAGAAATCTGCTGTAAAGCCAATTTTGTCAACCTCAAAGTCATCACAGTAAAATCCTCAAGTCCAAAGGCCTCAACTTTCAAAGGCCTCAACCGCCGGTACTGTTGCTGCTCAGTCGTCTACTGCTGCTACAAAGTCCTCAACGCCTGCGGGTCTTACACCATGTCAGAGGATGGATGGTTTCACCAAAGTTCCAAAGATCTCAGCAAGCCCCTCTACTACAGCAAGGTCTTCAACTAGCCCTACAGTGTTGAAGCTGAAGAAAACGGCTGGACGAGGTCAAAGAGCAAGTCCTCACACAAGCAAAGCTGTGGTAACGATACCCTCAGGATCTGAGGATGATGATGATGAAGCTGATGATGAAGAACTTGAACAAATCATCAGAGAGAGCCAGCAAAAAGCTGCAATAGCCAAAGGCAGCTCTATTCCTCTCATGCTGGATCCCAAGATGATCCTCAAGTTCATTGATATATGGCATGAAGATCTAAATGTTGGGGAACGTTGCATGGGAAACAAAAAAATTCCTACGCACACGCAAGATCTATCCATGGTGATGAGCATCTACGAGAGGGAGAGTGGATCTACATACCCTTGTAGATCGCTAAGCGGGAAGCGTTAAGAAATGCGGTTGGTGTAGTCGAACGTCTTTGCGATCCAAATCGCCGAGCATCCCACGAGCTCATCACGATCCGTCCCGCGATCCAATCACGATCCGTCCTGCGAACTCATCATGATCCGTCCCACGATCTCATCACGATCCATCTCGCGATCTTGATAACGGTCCTTCCGATCTAGCGCCGAACGGACGACACCTCCGCGTTCAACACATGTACAGCTCGATGACGATCTCCGCCTTCTTGATCTAGCAAGAGGGAGCAGAGAGTTAAATGAGTTCTCTAGCAGTGCAACGGCGTTGCGGCGATGGTGGTGGAGCTATTCCAGCAGGGCTTCGCCTAAGCACCACTTAAAACCGATCTAGAGGAGAAACTGTGATCTAGAGGAGAGGTAGCACGTGGTTATTAGGGTTAGCTTTTTCCTCTAAATCCTCTAGTATATACAGCAGGAAGGGAGGGGAGGAGGCAGCCTCAAACCCTCAAGGTTTGGTCGAAATTGGAGGTGGAGGAGTCCTACTCCAATCCTATTAGGAGTAGGATTCCTCCTTTCCACTTGGAAACTCTTACCACCTCTTCACCTTTGGATTTTTTCCTTTTCAAACCACTCCAGCCGCATGGGCCCTTAGAGGAGGATTTGGCCAGCCCATCAGGGGCTGGTTTACCTCCTCCCACAGCCCATGTAGCCTCTTGGGTCGAAATACCTCTCTCGATGGTCCCCCGGTACACTACCAGCACTCCCGGTACACTACCGATGAGCCCGAAACTTTTCCGGCGACCAAAACGGGACTTCCTATATATCAATCTTTACCCACAAACCATTCTGGAGATCCTCGTGGCGTTTGGGATCTCATCCGGGACTCTGAACAACCTTCGTTCACCACCATACATAACTCTATACTACCAAAACGTCACTGAACCTTAAGTGTGCAGACCCTGCAGGTTCGAGAACTATGTAGACATGACCGAGACACCTCTACGATCAATAACCAGTAGCGGGACCTGGATGCCCATATTGGTTCCTACATATTCTACGAAGATCTTTATCAGGCAAACCTGTATGTCAAGGATTCAGTTAATCCTGTATGATGTTCCCTTTGTTATTGTGTATGTTACTTGCCCGAGATTCGATCGTCAGTATCTCCATACCTAGTTCAACCTCGTTACCGGCAAGTCTCTTTACTCGTTCCGTAATACAAGATACCGTGACTAACACTTAGTCACATTGCTTGCAAGGCTTATTCTGATGTTGTATTACCGAGTGGGCCCTGAGATACCTCTCCGTCACACAGAGTAACAAATCCCAGTCTTGATCCATGCCAACCCAACAGACACCCTCGAAGATACCTGTAGAGCACCTTTATAGTCACCCAGTTACGTTGTGACGTTTGATACCCACAAGGTACTCCTCCGGTGTTAGTGAGTTGCATGATCTCCTGGTCATAGGAACAAATACTTGACATGCAAAAAATAGTAGCAATAAACTGACAGGATCATATGCTACGTTTGTAGTTTGGGTCTTGTCCATCACATTATTCTCCTAATGACGTGACCCCGTTATCAAATGACATCTCATGTCCATAGCTAGGAAACCATAGCCATCTTTGATCAACGAGCTAGTCTATTAGAGGCATACTAGGGACATGGTGTTGTCTATGTATCCACACATGTATCTGAGTTTCCGATCAACACAATTGTAGCATGGATAATAAACGATTATCATGAACAAGGAAATATGATAATAACCAATTTATTATTGCCTCTAGGGAATATTTCCAACAGTCTCCTACTTGCACTAGAGTCAATAATCTAGTTCACATCACCATGTGATTCGCATTGTTATGAATCTAACACCCAATGAGTTCTGCGGCTCGATCATGCTTTGCATGTGAGAGAGGTCTTATAGTCAACGGGTCTGTGACATTTAGATCCATGTGTACTTTGGAAATCTCTATGTCAAACTGTAAACACTGCTACCACACTCCACTTAGAGCTATTCCAAATGGCTGCTCTACTATATATATCCGGATTGCTACTAAGAGTCATCCTGATTGGTGTCAAAGCTTGCATCGACGTAACTCTTTACGACGAACTCTTTCTTACCTCCATAATCAAGAAACATTTCCTTAGTCTTTTAGTTACTAAGGATGATCTTGACCGCTGTCCAGTGATCCACTCCTGGATCACTATTGTACCCCTTGACGGACTCATGGCAAGGCACACACAGGTGCGGTACACAGCATGGCATACTATACCGAGCCTATGGCTAAGGAATAGGGGACAACATTCGTCCTTTCTCTTTCTTCTGCCGTGGTCGAGCTTTGAGTCTCACTCAACTTCACACCTTACAAAGCAGGCAAGAACACTTCCGACTGACTAATCCATTTTGAACTCTTTCAAAATATTGTCAAGGTATGTACACATTCGAAGTCTCATCAAGCATCTTGATCTATCTCTATAGATCTTGATGCTCAACAATTAGGTAGCTTTATCCAGGTCTTCCTTTGAAAAACTCCTTTCAAACAACCATTTATGCTTTCCAGAAATTCTACATCATTTCCGATCAACAATATGTCAACCACATATGCTTATCAGAAACTCTATAGTGCTCCCACTCACTTTATTGTAAGTACAAGTTTCTCATAAACTTTGTATAGACTCAAAAACATTGATCACCTCATCAAAGTGTATATTCCAACTTAGAGATGCTTGCTTTAGTCCATAGAAGGATCACTGAAGCTTGCTCACATTTTAGCATCCTTAGGACTAGCAAAACCTTCTGGTTGTATCACATACAACTTTTCCTCAAGTAAATTGTTAAGGAAACGATGTTTTGTCATCCATCTGCCAGATTTCATAATTGAAAAATGCAGCAACTGCTAACATAATTCCAACAGACTTTAGCATCACTATGAGTGAGAAAGTCTCATCGTAGTCAACTCTTTGAAATTGTCGGAAACTTCTTTGTGACAAGTCGAGCTTTATAAATAGTGACATTTACCATCAGCGTCTGTCTTCATCTCAAAGGTCTATTTGTACTCGACGACCTGCCATCCAACGAGCAAGTCTACCAAAATCTATACTTGGTTTTCATACATGGGTCCTTTCTCGGATTTCATGGCCTCTAACCATTTGTAGGAATCCGGGCCCATCATCACTTCTCCATATCTCGTAGGTTCATCGTTGTCCAACAACATGACCTCCAAGACAGGGTTGTCATACCACTCAGGAGCAGTAAGCATCCTTGTCGACCTACGAGGTTCGATAGTAACTTGATCTGAAGCTTCATGATCATCATCATTTACTTTCTCTTCAACTAACGTAGGTTCCACAGAAACATCTTTCTGCGCCGCACTACTCTCTGGTTGAAACAAAGGTTCAACAACCTCATCAAGTTCTATCTTCCTCCCACTCAATTCTTTCGAGAGAAACTTTTTCTCGGGAAAGGACCCGTTTTAGCAACAAACACTTTATGCTTGGATCTGAGATAGAAGGTTCAACCAACTGTTCTTAGGGTAATCTATGAAGATGCATTTGTCCGCTTTGGGTTCGAGCTCATTAGGTGAAAACATTTTTCCACACAAGCGTTGCAGCCCCAAACATGAAGAAACGACAGCTTATGTTTCTATCAAACCATAATTCACACGGTGTCATCTCAATGGATTTAGATGGTGCCCTATTAAAAGTGAATATAGTTGTCTCTAATGCATAACCCCAAAACTATAGTAGCAAAACGATAAGAGACATCATAGCCCGCACCATATCCAATAGAGCACGACTATGACGTTCGGACACACCATCACACTATGGTGTTCTAGGTGGCATGAGTTGTGAAACAACTTTCACATTGTCTAAAGTTGTATGCCAAACTCGTAACTCAGATATTCACCTCCACGATCATATCACAGACATTTTTATCTTCTTGTCATGATGATCTTAAACTTCACTCTGAATTTGCTTGAACTTTTCAAACGATTCAGACTTGTGTTTCATTAAGTAAACATACACTATATCGACTCAAATCATCAGTGAAGGTAAGAAAATAACGATATCCACCGCATGCTACAAGACTCATTGGATTGCATACATCAACATGTATCATTTCCAATAAATCACTTGCCTGCTCCATCAATCCGAAAAACGGGGTCCTTAGTCATCTTGCCCAAGAGGCATGGTTCGCATGTCTCAACCGATTCGAAATCGAATGAGTCCAAAGATCCATCAACATGGAGTTTCTTCATGCGCTTTACACCAATATGACATTTAGCGGCAGTGCCACAAGTATGTGGTACTATCATTTATTAACTTTGTATCTTTTGGCATCAATGTTATGAACATGTGTATTACTATGATCAAGATTCAACAAACCATTCTCACTGGGTGCATGACCATTGAAGTTATTATTCATGTAAACAGAATAACCATTATTCTCTAACTTAAATGAATAACTGTGTTGTAATAAACACGATCTAATCATGTTCATTCTTAACAAAAACACCAAATAACATTTATTTAGGTTTGTCACCAATCCCGAAGGTAGAGAGAGCGTGCGATGTTGATCACATCAACCTTGGACACAATTCCAACACACATCATCACCTCACACTTAGCTAGTCTCCATTTATTCCGTAGCTTTTACTTCGAGTTACTAACATTTAGCAACCGAACCGGTATCCAATACCCAGGTGCTACTAGGAGTACTAGCAAGGTACACATCAATAACACGTATATCAAATATACTTTTGTCGACTTAGCCAGCCTTCTTATCTACCAAGTATCTAGGGCTGTTCCGGTTCAGCGACCGCTCTCCTCATAATAGAAGCACTTAGTCTCGGGTTTGGTTTCAACTTTGGGTGGCTTCACTGGAGCAGCAACTGACTTGCCATCCATGAAGTTTTCCTCCTTGCCCTTGACCTTCTCGAAACTAGTGGTTTTACTAACCATCAACACTTGATGCTCCTTCTTGATTTCTACCTTCGCGGTGTCAAACATCGCGAATAGCTCAGGGATCATCATTTCCATCCCAGGCATAATTATAGTTCATCACGAAGTTCTAGTAGCTTAGTGACAGTGACTTGCAGAACTATATCAATCACTATCTTATCTGGAAGATCAACTCCCACTCGATTCAAGCAATTGTAGCACCCAGACAATCTGAGCACATGCTTAACGATTAAGCTATTCTCCTTCATCTTGCAGGCAAAGAATCTTGTTGGAGATCTCATATCTCACAACATGGGCACAAGCCTGAGATCCCAATTTCAGCTCTTAGAACATCTCATATGTTCCGTGACATTCAAAACATTTTGGAGCCTCAATTCTAAGCCGTAATGCATGACGCACTAAACTATCAAATAGTCATCGAAACGTGCCTGTCAGATGTTCACAACATCTACAGACGACGCTAGAGGGGGTGGTGCACCGAGCGGTGCATTAAGGACATAAGCCTTCTGTGCAGCAATGAGGACAATCCTCAGATCACGGACCCAGTCCACAATATTGCTACCATCATCTTTCAACTCTATTTCTCTAGGAACATATAGAAATTCAAGGGAGCTACAACGTGAGCTAGTAACCTACAACATAATTTTGCAAAGACACTACTGACTATGTTCATGATAATGAGTTCAATTAATCATATTACTTAAGAACTCCCACTCAAATTGGCATCCCTCCGGTCATTCGAGTGATACATGATCCAAATTCACCAACTCAAGTCCGATCATCACGTGAGTTGAGGTGGTTTCAATGGTGAACATCATCATGTTGATCATATCTACTATATGACTCATGTTCGACCTTTCGATCTCTTGTGTTCCAAGGCCATGTTTGTACATGCTAGGCTCGTCAAGTTTAACCCGAGTGTTCTGCATGTGCAACACTGGCTTGCACCCGTTGTATGTGAACGTAGAGTCTATCAAACCCGATCATCACGTGGTGTCTCGACATGGCAAACTTTCGCAACGGTGCACACTCGGGGAGAACACAATTTGTCTTGAAATTAAGGGAGGGATCACCTTATAATGCTACCGTCCTCCTAGGCAAAACAAGGTGCATAAAAGGATTAACATCACATGCAAATCATAAGTGACATGATATGGCCATGAACTTGTGCTTTTGATCTCCATCTTGAAAGCACCGGCATGATCTCCATCGTCACTGGCATGACACCATGATCTCCATAATCTTGATCTCCATCAACGTGTCGCCATCGGGGTTGTCGCGCCCACCATGCTTCTATTACTATTGCTACCGTTTAGCGATAAACTAAAGCATTACATAGCTCTTAATGATTCACACGCGGGTCATACAATAGTTAAAGACAACCCTATGGCTCCTGCCGGTTGCCGTACTCATCGACATGCAAGTCGTGATATTATATACAACACATGATCATCTCATACATCACATATATCTCATCATGTAATTGGCCATATCACATCACAACATACCCTGCAAAAACAAGTTAGACGTCCTCTAATTGTTGTTGCATGTTTTACGTGGCTACTATGGGTATCTAGCAAGAACAATTCTCACCTATGCATAAACCACAATGGTGATACATAAGTTGCTTTTCAACCTTCTCAAGGACCGCCTTAGTCGAATCCGATCCAACTAAAGTAGGAGAAACAGACACCCGCCAACCATCTTTGTGCAATGGAGTTACATGTTAGTCGATGGAACCGGTCTCTCGTAAGCGTACGAGTAAGGTTGGTCCGGGCCGCTTCATCCCATGATACCGCTAAACCAAAACACGACCAAGGGAGGAAGCAATCTAAGCATCAATGCCCACAAACTCTTTGTGTTCTACTCGAGATCTCATCTACACATAGACCTAGCTCATGATGCCATTGGTGGGGAATGTTGCATGGGAAACAAAAAATTTCCTACGCACACGCAAGATCTATCCATGATGATGAGCATCTATGAGAGGGAGAGTGGATCTACATACCCTTGTAGATTGCTAAGCGGGAAGCGTTAAGAAACGCGGTTGGTGTAGTCGAACGTCTTCGCGATCCAAATCGCCGAGAATCCCGCGATCTCATCACGATCCGTCCCGTGATCCAATAACGATCCGTCCCACGAACTCATCACGATCCGTCCCACGATCTCATCATGATCCGTCTCGCGATCTTGATCACGGTCCTGTCGATCTAGCGCCGAACGGACGACACCTCCGTGTTCAGCACATGTACAACTCGATGACGATCTCCGCCTTCTTGATCCAGCAAGAGGGAGCGGAGAGGTAGATGAGTTCTCTGGCAGCACGACGTTGTTGCGACGATGGTGGTGGCGCTATTCCAGCAGGGCTTCGCCTAAGCACCGCTGAAAACCGATCTAGAGGAGAAACTGTGATCTAGAGGAGAGGTAGCACATGGCTATCAGGGTTAGCTTTTTCCTCTAAATCCTCTAGTATATATAGCAGGGAGGGAGGGGAGGAGGCAGCCTCAAACCCTCAAGGTTTGGTCGAAATTGGAGGTGGAGGAGTCCTACTCCAATCCTATTAGGAGTAGGATTCCTCCTTTCCACTTGGAAACTCTTTCCACCTCTTCACCTTTGGATTTTTTCCTTTTCAAACCACTGCAGCCGCATGGGCTCTTAGAGGAGGCTTCAGCCAGCCCACCAGGGGCTGGTTTACCTCCTCCCACAGCCCATGTAGCCTCTTGGGTCGAAATACCTCTCTCGATGGTCCCCCGGTACACTACCGGCACTCCCGGTACACTACCGATGAGCCCGAAACTTTTTCGGCGACCAAAACAGGACTTCCTATATATCAATCTTTACCTACGGACCATTACGGAGCTTGTCATGATGTCCAGGATCTCATCCGGGACTCCAAACAACCTTCGGTCACCACCATACATAACTCTATACTACCAAAACGTCACCGAACCTTAAGTGTGCAGACCTTGCGGGTTCGAGAACTATGTAGACATGACCGAGACACCTCTACGGTCAATAACTAATAGCGGGACCTGGATGCCCATATTGGTTCCTACATATTCTACGAAGATCTTTATCGGGCGAACCTCTATGTCAAGGATTCAGTTAATCCTGTATGATGTTCCCTTTGTTCTTCGGTATGTTACTTGCCCGAGATTCGATCGTCGGTATCTCCATACCTAGTTCAACCTCATTACCGGCAAGTCTTTACTCGTTCCATAATACAAGATCCCGTGACTAACACTTAGTCACATTGCTTGCAAGGCTTATTGTGATGTTGTATTACCGAGTGGGCCCTGAGATACCTCTCCATCACACGGAGTAACAAATCCTAGCCTTGATCCATGCCAACCCAACAGACACCCTCGGAGATACCTGTAGAGCACTTTTATAGTCACCCAGTTACGTTGCGACGTTTGATATCCACAAGGTACTCCTTCGGTGTTAGTGAGTTGCATGATCTCATGGTCATAGGAACAAATACTTGACATGCAGAAAACAGTAGCAATAAACTGACATGATCATATGCTACGTTTGTAGTTTGGGTCTTGTCCATCGCATCATTCTCCTAATGACGTGACCCCGTTATCAAATGAAATCTCATGTCCATGACTAGGAAACCATATCCATCTTTGATTAACGAGCTAGTCTATTATAGGCATACTAGGGACATCGTGTTGTCTATGTATCCACACATGTATCTGAGTTTCCGATCAACACAATTATAGCATGGATAATAAACGACTATCATGAATAAGGAAATATGATAATAACCAATTTATTATTGCCTCTAGGGCATATTTCCAACACCAAACACCCCACTTTCTTCACTGAACCTGCCTCTTGGTGTGGACCATGTCCTCACCCACTTCATTTCTGAAGAAAAATGGAAAAGAGAACAAGCTCAGAGAGCTAAGAGGAACAGGGCTCGGAAAGAAAAGTTTCTGAGAGACAATGTGATGAACTTGACCCCAAATCAACTCGTCACAGTTCAGTTATGAAATTCGCAAACTCTCTGAGGATCAAGAAAGGTATGATGTTGAATGGAAGGGCACCAAGGTGAGATTTGTCAGGGCTGCTCAAGCTACTGTGAATGATCACAACACAAGGGTTGAAGCTCGATCGCAACCACAAAATCCTCAGACTGCTGAGATTCCTCAGGGTGATGAAATTCCTCAGGCTGCTAATGAAACTGCTCAGCCTGATGAAACTGCTCAGCCCGATGTGACTGCTGATGAGAATGCTTCTGCACTAGAAGCAACAGCCAATGCTGCTGAGGAAACTCAAACCACTGATGACCATGCCAGGACAACCACCACAGTTGTGCCTGAAGAAACTGAAAGGCTAGCTGAAGCTTTTGTTGCGCGTGAAGAACCTGAACTCACCAGGGCGACTACATCAGTCATGCCTGAAGAAGCTAAAACTGCAGAGGAAAAGACTCTTAAGAGAAAAGCATCAGATTCAGAATCCTCAGTTGTGAAGAAGTTGAAGACTATGCCAAGTTCTTCAATTGGACCCATTGATGCTCCACCACTCTCCTCTGCACCGGCTTATGAACTTGTACCATTTGGGATTGACTATGTCATCCCAGATGAAGAAGATGAAGATCATTTTGCTGCTTCCACAGACCAGATTGATGAAGAAATTGGCGTTGAAGACATAGCTTTAACTCCAAGGGTATCATCGCCCCAGCCTTAGTTCACTGCTAAAGAGGTTGGTGTTGAAGAAATTGATGAGGATGTAGACATTGGCAATACAACTCCTGTCATCAAGGATGAATATTGGGAATCAGCACACCCAAATTCACCAATGACTACTCCTTTGACACAGATTCCTTATTCGCCTTCTCAGACTGAAGAAATACATGAAGAATCTGCTGACCAGACCACCCAAGTCACTAAAGAAATTCCAGCTGCAACAGCTGATGACTTTGCTGCTACACCCACAACTGAGGAACCAGCCCTACAAATTGTTCAGTCTGAAGAAGTTCCTCCTATGCCAAAGGAGATCAAGGGCCGCTTCAAGCCAAATCTTCAACCGAAGCCCAGAATGCCATTCAAAGGCTCAGCGCACCCCAAACTCCTTAAGATCAATTTATTCAATGAGCACTTGTTCTTCACAGGTCCTAATCCTTATGACCTTGCAAGGGCCGGTCGTAGCAGATTCTGGACGGCAACTCAGCTCAACTACTATGCATCAGTCTTGTTCGAGGAGAAGAAAGTCTTCGAGCACCACCAAATTCCTCATGCTGACATGGAAACACTTCCATCGTTCACACTAGTGCTCCAAGTTCTTCACGATGCAGGCATTCTTCCTTTCTGCATCGACATCTACGACTGGAATGAAGAACCCATCCTTCAGTTCTATGCCACACTGCATATTAGTGGAAATGCTTCAGACATCAACTCCTGGGTTTTGGACTGGATGACAGGATCAACTCACTTCACTGCTCAAGCTTTTGAATTGCTTCAGTGTGTACCAATTCCAATTCCCTCAGATGAAGCTCGCAGACTGTTTGATGAACCTGCACTTCCGAATAAGTTGATGCAAGTGCTGATGAAGACATTGGCCCCTGGAAAGCCTCAACGGAAAACCTTCCTAGTGAAGGATTTGCTATATGTGCCAAGGACACTCTACCGCATACTCACAAATACCCTATGTCCTCAGAAGGGCCATGATTCAGAAAAAGAAGAAGTGGAGGGAGTCATGAAGAATATGCTCTTCAACATCATACATGGGATTCCCATCAACTTCCACGATTTCTTCATGAGGACTTTGGCAAATGTTGCTCATGCCCCATTCGAACAGAAGCCTTATGCGCCTTGGATTACGAAATTCATCAGGGCAAAGTCCTCAATTCCCTTCAAGGATGATTTCCAGAACCACTTTGGTTTCCTGCCTCCGATCGAAGTCATCAAGAGCACAGTTGACTTAGTGGAAGGAAAAGGCCAGACTGTCATTGATGAGGGCACTAGTCCGTTGGATGGACTGTTTCACAAAGCTGCTTCCTACTCCACAAATGATGACACTGCCACTCAGGACTCAGAAGCAAAGGCCTTAGCTCAAAAGCCTCAAGAGTTATCCCCGCATGTGATGACTGATCGTGAACTTCTAATAAGTCTTCATCAGAAAGTCGATCGCAATCACAAGTGGGTAAAGCATCAACTTGGTTACATTGTGCAAAACATGACTGTGACTCAGAACTCTGTGAAGAGGAATCACTACTATGCACATGAAACCATCAAGCGCACTTGGGTTGTCCCGTCTCACCTCACAACTCCTGAAGAACTGAACGAGCTGAACGTTGAGGAACATCCTGACTGGGCTCGTCGACCACAGAAGAAATTCAAGAAGGTTCAAGTTCCTCTGATGGTTGCAAGTTCATATTCTTCATCTCGAGAGCGCGA
The DNA here is from genome assembly GCA_022496015.1 of Hordeum marinum. Classification (NCBI taxonomy): domain Eukaryota; kingdom Viridiplantae; phylum Streptophyta; class Magnoliopsida; order Poales; family Poaceae; genus Hordeum; species Hordeum marinum. Next base: position 390,026,629 of record CM039676.1, on the reverse strand, counting down.
TGAGGATGAAGACATTAACGACACTGCGGCAGGTCCTGCATCGACAAACGACCCCGACAACGCTGGCGCTCCTTCCTCACCAACACGATGAAATTCTTCAAAAGGGCGTTAGTCCTCACTTTTTCGTCCCTTTTGGTCTTCGATGACAAAGGGGGAGAAAATTTGAGTTAGTCTTCAAGCGGGTCTCTATATATATGGGCTATTTTTGTTTAAGTTACAACTCTCGCTCTTGTGAAGCTTTTGTTGATTGAGTTGTAAACTTAAGTCCGATGGTGGTCTAACACTTTTCAACTATTTCCTCGCATGTTTATTTCCTCAATTACCTTAATGCATACATGCTGAATTTCGTCAGACACCATTTTCCCCCACGCATTTCAAATTCTTCATATCTTATGGTCAAATGCGTGTATGAATTACAAGATATAGGGGGAGTTCTCCATGTTTTAACCTGCCATGTGCATTTGCATTCCAAAGCAAATTCCTCAAATATGCACATCTTCAGGGGAGTTCTTCTATATCTTGCAATCAAACTAAGTACTTTCACTTCATATGTTTATCCCAGTTGAAAACTTAACCTATTTGTCATCAATCACCAAAAAGGGGGAGATTGTTAGTGCATCTAGTGCCCCTTTGTGATTTTGGTGTATTGAAGACTTATAGGTTAAGGAACTAATGTGTTTGTGAGTGTACACAGGCTCTATAAGTCGATGAGGAGTTTGATACATCCGGAGATTACCGACCCCTAAAAATGTATGTCTTCAACAGAAGACTTTGGTGAAGACTTTGCAGAAGACTTTGGTATTCCCTGAAGACTTTGAAAATGAAGAAGTTGGTGTGACCTTGAAGATATGAACGAGGACTATGAAGTGTGAAGACTTTTGTTTTTGTAGTTTATTTTCCTTTATTTGAGTCATAGGAAACACCGTACTATTAAAGGGAGCTGAGGTAATACTAAGGAAAATTTCCAAGTGATGCTCAACTCCAAAATCCTCAACCTATCCAATCCTTCGAGTGAAGCATTTGGAAATCTCATACAGTTCAGTCAAGTTCTTCAGTGACAGAGACGATGTTCTTTTGGTCTCTGAGGAAATTGATCTGAATCAGGAGTTAGGATTTTGTGAGTGTGAATTGCCTACAAGCGAGGAGCATGATATGTCTGAGGACTTTCATAGTTCGAAATTCCGACCGTTGTTGTCCTTAGCGCCAGATGTCCCCAATCATTCTTATCCACATAACGGTCATATCATTGGGGGCATTTATGTCTTATCAGGTTGCACCCTGGCTATAAATAGCCACCCCCACAACCACTAGTTGGTTGGCTGCTCCAAGAGAGAACTGACACTTGTCATTTGAGAGCAACCCATCCTCCGAGGACTTTGAGTGAAAATCATCAGTGAGGAAAAACCCACAACCAAACCACCAAACACATAGTGATTGAGCATCACTAAAGAAATTCATGTGTGGATCCTACGCTTGTTACCTTTGAGGACTGTGCATCCTCCAGACAGTTAGGCGTCATGGTCTAGTGCATCCTGCAGTCAATTGGGGATCACGAAGTGACCTTGGTCTAGAGCATCCAGAATTAAATTGTGGATCGCCGGGTGACCAGTTTGTGAGGGTTTTGGAAGTCTGCCCTGAAGACTTACCATGAGTGTTAGGCGAGGACTGTGTGACCTTAGCTCGAGGAGAATACGGTAAGGACTGTGTGTCCTCTGGTTTAAATACCAGGCCGCTCCAAACCAGATGTACGACTGTCATAATAGTTGGAACTGGGTCATCAAACCATTGTCTTCATCGAGCTATCTGGTTCTATTTCCTCAACCCCTCTATTCCTCATAAACTTGTTGATGAAATTGATTGTTACTGTTTGAAGAATTTGACTGGAGACTTTCACAATTTCCTCACCTCAAATTCTTCAAGTTACCTTGTTCATCACTGCTTATCCTGTGTCACGCTACTTACTATTTGTGCATGTTTCATTTCATCATGAAGACTATGATGTTACTATGTTACTCATGCACTTGAGTACTTATTCCGCTGCTAGTTATTCATCACATTTCAAATTCCTCAAAGTTGAAATTCCTCAAGTGATGAATTTGTAAAAATCGCCTATTCACCCCCCTCTAGTCGATATAATGCACTTTCATTGTTGTTTTTCAAGGGGCTTCCACCGCCCTAGCTGTAGTACCGCTCCCATGAGCGGTAGTACCGCTCTGTGCGGGCCGTGAGCATAACGGTTGGATTTTTTCCCCACCTATAAAAGGGGGTCTTCTTCCCCATTGAACCTTATACTTTGAGCTTGTGTTCTTCCCCCATTGTTGACCTTCTTAGAGCTTTCTAACTCTCAGTACCTCCAATGATTTTAACTAGTTCTGGAGGGAAAAGAGAGAGGAGATCTAGATCCAAATTTCCACCAATCACTTTCTCCTCTAAGTGAGGGGAACCCCTTGTTCGTGTTCTTCTTCATTCTTCCTCTCATTTTCCTCCCTAGCATTAGTTGCTTTGGTTTGATTTGGGAGAGAAGGACTTGGGCACTACGTGTGCCCTTGCCATTGCATTTTGTGCATAGGTTTGAGTTCTCCATGGTGATACGTCGAAGTGAGAAGTTTAGAAGCTTATTACTCTTGGGTGTTTGAGCACCTTGGAGCTTGTTCCTCTTGGGTGCTTTGGCGCCCTAGACAGTTGGTGGTGCCTCGGAGCTTAATCATTGTGGTGCAAAGCTTCGGGCATGCGTTGGGGCCTCCAATTAAGTTGTGGAGATTCCCCCGAGCATTTGAGGGCACCGCGGAAGCCATAGTCCATTCTGATGAAGCTTCATGCTGTTGTTGGGAGCCTCCAATTAAGTTGTAGAGTTTGCCCCAACCTTGTTTGTACGGGTTCGGTGACCACCCTCAAGGGTCCCTTAGTCTAATCACGACATCTTGCATTGTGTGAGGGCGTGAGGAGATTATAGTGTCCCTAGTGGCTTCTTGGGGATCATTGTGCCTCCACACAGCTTCGAACGGAGATTAGCATCCACAAGGGTGTGAACTTCAGGATACATCATCGTCTTCGCGTGCCTCGGTTATCTCTTACCCGAGCCCCTTTACTTATGCACTTTACTTTGTGATAGCCATATTGTTTCTTGCTATCACTTAGTTGTTTATCTTGCTTAGCGTAAGTTGTTGGTGCACATAGGTGAGCCTAGTTGTTTTAGGTTTTGTGCTTGACTTATTAAACGTTAGTTTTATTCCGCATTTGTTAAAGCCTAAACCGTAATTATTTTAAAGTGCATATTCATCCCTCCCCTCTAGGCGACATCCACGTCGTTTCAATTGGTATTAGAGCCAGGTTTCTCATTATTAGGTTTAACAACCTAGAGGGTAAGGATGTCGACTAGGGGATTAGGATTCTCTGACCCTCTTAGTTTCAAGGCACAAATTTTGATGTTTGGGTACTTCGCATGCTTAATCTCTTTAGGGTCATGGACCCGTCTTTAGAGCGAATTGTAGATATGTTTTTTCTCCTCTAGAGGATTATCAACACCTATCTTTGGAGGATGAGAAAAACTCTTATCTTAGTGCTCAAGCTTCTAATGTGCTTTTTGATGCTTTGAGCAATGTAGTTATATTTCAACTCATGTCTTCCCGGGATGCTCATGAGTTGTGGACAAAGCTTCAAGATAAATTTGGTGAGTCCAAGATTTGTAGGGATGATTGTTCTCCCTCCTCCTCCGATCGCGTTGTCTTCTCAACTTCATCTACTTCACCTACATGTGGATTGCCACAAGGTAATTATATGGTGAGTAGTGATGATCATTGTAATAATGATAGTGGGCTTATTGTTGATAATTCTTCTTCACTATCTTATTGCAATACTTCATCTTTGGACTTTAACACCTCGAGCACTTGAAATGTTTCACATGCTTGTGTTGATAGTCCTTGCATATCATGTACAAATTGCTTGACTAAATATCATGATGATATGCTTGATATATCTTGTTGTCATGATAAAAATGTATATATTTCCTCGAGTTGTTGAGCTAAAAATGTGCAGGAAACCCAACACTCCATGGAACAATATGTGGTCTTTAATGGTGCTCCAAGGGATCCTACATCATCATATTTTGTTTCTCACTTTTGCCTTATGGTTAAGGCTCCAAAGGTATCTCCTACTTTGAATCCCAATATATCTCATGATGATGATGTTGATGATAATGATGAAGAGAGTGATAATATTGCTTCCTTAAAAATTAAGGGGGAAATGGTTTTTAAAGATCTTCATAAGAATAAAATTGATCGTTACAACTTCATGGAAATCATGTCTATTGCCATTGAGGGCAAGAAATATATTGAGGAGTTGGAAGCTCATCTCGAGGAGCATGAGACTACCATTGATAAAATGGAAGGTCATGAATGTGATTACGCTAATGAGATCATGGAGCTATATCAAGCTCTTGAAAATGAACAAACCACCAAGGAATATCTTGAGGAGACCTTTGCTCTATAATTATCTAGATTAAAGGAATCCCATGAAAGAGCTCTCAAGGTGGCTAATGATTTTAGAACTAAAAATGATAAGCTTGAAGTTGCACATGCTAAACTCCTTGAGGACTTTGAGCACCTCGAAAATGGCTCAAGGGTTGTTAAGAGTTCGCTCATTGAACTCATCGAGTCTCATGCTCAACTTAAAGCTTCATATGCTAAAGAGCTTGCCAAGTTGCCTTCTCCTCTTGTTGTTAATGATGATGCTTGTGCTACTAACTCTGTTACTCGTGAAGCATCCATATTAAAGGAGAATGTTAAGATAAGGGCTCAAGTTGAGTTGTTATCTAGCAATTATGGGGTATTGGAAGAAAGTCATGAAAAGCTTTCTAGCTCTCATGGTGATCTTCTAGTATCGCATAATGTGCTAAAGATAGCTCATGAGGCTAGTACTACTAAGGTAACATCTAGTGAGCCTCATGTGGACATTAGCACTACATTTAGTAGAAATGCTTTATTGACTTGTGCTAGTCCTCGTAATTCATCTATGCATAACATTGGTACATCTTGTGATGAATTGCTTTCACTTTCCTTGTTGCTCTAACAATGATGCTTATACTTCCCCTAGTACTTGTGTTGTCACTAACCATGTATATAAAATCAAAGAGCTCAAGGCCCAAGTCACTTCTTTGAAGAAAGACTTGGAAAAGAGTCATGAAGGGAAGTCCACACTCAATAATATCTTGAGTGTGCAAAAATTCCCAAATGACAAAGGTGGATGTAACATCCCAAACTTTGGAATGTTATAATAAATATAGAATGATTGTTTGTTTGTTTGAATGATTGAAAGTGAGTGCAATTTGAAACTTTTGAAACTTTTGAAAGTTTGATGAGAGGGAATGAAATGACTTTCCCAAAATTTTCAATCTGCATTTTGATCACCAGGAATTCAAATTCATTTCATCACAAAACCCTAGAGTGAAGATGACATGACTTCTTCCATTTAAAGAAATGAAAAGGGATTTGAAAATGATTTGAATTTCCATTTTGAAAATACTTCAAATTCAGAAAACTTTATGCAACTCAATGATTTTCATGAGAGAGGATAAAATGACTTCTTAAAATTATATGAAATATGAGTTGGAAGTTTAAAATAAATCTTTGAATAGTGAATGTGAAAATCTCTGGATTTTCTTTTGGAATCATTTCATATTTGGTTCCTATTCCAATTTTCAAAGTATTCAAACCCCTGACAAAAATTTGAGAGGAGTAACATGACACTCCACACCAGGGACTTCTTGGTGATTTATTTGAATAATAAAAACCAGGGGTTATTCTGAAAAATATTTGCAAAGGGATTTAAAAGCAAAAGGGCAATTTCTGAAAATAATATTTTTTCCAAAGTATTCAAATGCCATAATAAAAATGTCCACTAAATGGCATTTATTAGTCTGTTAATTTTGATAGAAAATTTGACTACATTTGGAATTTATTCGAATGCTTTAAATAGGTTTTATGGCTCTGGAAAAATTAATATAGAAAACGGTAACGGTTTTATAATAAAAACGGCCGGCCCAACGGCTTTAAAGCCGAGACCGTTACCGGTCGGTCAACCGACACATTCCTCCCTCCCTCTCTCTCTCGGGCAAGTGGAGCCCACCCCGTCCGACCCCGAGATCCCAGCGTCCATCCCCCTCCTCCATCCCCTCCCCTAATCCCTCGCCGGCGCCATGACCGGACCCCTCCCCTCCTTCCATTTCGGTCGCCCCGACCCCTCCTATAAATACCCGCCGCTCCCCTCTCTCCATTCCCCCCCGAATCCTCTCTCTCCCTCGCCTGAGACGCCGCAGATTCTTCGCCGGAATCCGAAACTGTCGCCGCGCCATTTTCGTCGCTCCGCTCCACCCCGACCCCCTCGTTGCCCCAAAGCCCCGCCAACCTTTCTCTCTCACGCACCCGAACCCCCCAACCACCTGCCCGTGCTCCATACTCCCGGGAACGCCGCAACCGTCGACCTCGCCGGAGTTTGGATCTCCACCGAAGCTCAAGGAGCTCGTGCCCGTCGCCACCGTCGCTCCCTCGCCCCTCCGACGCCATCATAGCCTTCGCCGAGCTCCCCTGCGTCGACCAGTGCCGGTGAAATCGCCGGAGACCCTCGGAAGCCATCTCCCCGACGACCTCGACGGCCCTGCCATCGCCGGAGCCTTCGTCGTTGCCGGCAACCACCGCGGTGAGCCTCCCTCTCCCTCTCCTCCATCTGATCTCGAACGAACGGCCCAGATTAGAAGTAACTTACCTCTTCGGTTCTTTTAAAAGAACCAGCCGGCTTTTTTTTCTAATTTTAGACCGAAACGTTTTCTTTAGTTGTCGGTCATTCGCCCGAATCTCTGGAACACACACACCCTTAGACCAACCAGAGAGCGACACGTCACCCCCTGTCCGTTAGAATTGTTTTCTCTTTTTCTGTTTTGATTTCAAAAACAGAAATAGTTCTGATTTTATTTCCTTTATATCTTTTAAACTGTTTAATGTTTTTAAATGATTCTTTTTGTATAGTGTCAAAAATTTCATCTAGTTTCTGCGGATATCAAATTTGGCTATGTTTGAACATTTAAATTTGAATTTGAACACATTTGATTTAAATTTTGTTTTCTGAATATCTTGAGTTCTAAAATGAATTTTTGAATGATTCTTTGTCCTACTTGTCACTAGTGATCATAGCTATCATTTGGTAGAGTTTGAGAATTTTTATAATAATTTTAAATAGTATTTTCAAACCAAACAGAATCTGTTTAGTTTCATATTAGTTTATTTATATTGATTTACTTTGTTTTATTTTTGAAAATCTGAATATGATTTATACTAAGTATCAGATTTCATTTAGTTTTGTTGTTTCAAACCTTAGTAATTTACTTGCTGTTAACAAAAGTTAATTTGTTTAGTTTATAAATTTTGTTGTAGGGATCTATACCCTCTTTCAAATAGGTATAGTTGTTTTAAAAGCAAATTTGTTAGTAACAATTCTTTTAACTAAAGTTTTATATAATTAGATTCTGTTTTCAAATAAAATTTGTAGTAATCTTTTCTGTTAAGAAATGTTTGTCAATAAAAATGGTTTAGTTTTACTCTATTATAGGAAACTATATTCTCTATCATTAGGTAATGTTTTATAAAACAACTTAGTTTTAGTAGAGATTATTTTCACAAAGTTTTAGATGATCTAATTCTGTTTTGTAACAAATATATTTTATTAATTATTTTCTGTTAACTTAGTTGTTTCATAATTTGTTTTCTCTTAGTTTATGGTTGTGCTTGTAGTTAAGTTCATTAGACAAACATTTATGTTGTTTAGGATAATGTTTTCATAGTTTTACTTGTTCTTCAAAAGTAATTATTTTTGCTAGTAAAATATTTACTAAAACCCTTTTGTTATATTTTACTTTGTTTTTGTTTTGTTACTAGTTGTTGTAGAGGAAAACTACCTTAGTTGTTTTTATGAAAACTTTCTTGGCTTTGAGTTTTGTCTTAAGTATTTCCTTTATCAACCTTGTTGCTTTTGTTCTTGTGTTACCTTGTGATTGTTAGAATTGATTGCTAGTATGATTGCTTATGTATGTAATGTTTGTTATAGATTTCATCGAAGAGTAACGAATAGTCTATCAAGTTATTTTTGAGAGCGATCTTTATCTTCATCAACAGTACAGGCAAGTTCACTTTGACCATCTTTTCATACCTACGTTTTATTGCATGTAGTGACATCATTCAGCACATCCCTCCCGTAGTGTTATTGAAATTCTTGTAGTTGATTAGAATGCATGAGGTAGGAACCCACCACTTGTTACTAAAGCCCTGGGAACGCTAGTTAGTGTCATGCTATGCTAAAGTAGACGGGGTCTGGTATGAGTGTTCGTGAGTGGTGTGAAGAAGGACTCCACGTCAAAACGACGACTTCATGAAGACATCTTCAAGTCTTGCATCTTCAAGACCTCAAGACTTCAAGACTCGAGAAGACAAGTTTTCAATACACACTACTGGGTGAAGGATGGTTGATTGGGCATCCCTGGAGAAACCAGTGGATGGCCGGGATGCATGGAGAAGCGCCATGACATCTTGCGGAAAGCTTCACCCAGACTCAAAGAGAAGGATGAATACTTCATGCCCGGAAGCTTACCTGTGTAGACACAAGTCATTATGGGCTCTGGCTTGGTTGATCTTTGTTGTGACTCTGCTGGGCAGTGCTACGAGATGTAGTCGACGTTAGGATTGGGATGGGCACTGTCGGACAGTCAGGGAAGCACTCTGAAAGACCATGTTTCTTTCATCCTGTTCTCAAACACTAGGCAGTGCGAGGACTTACCAGGAGGGAAAGAATCTTGTGGGTAAAGTACACAACACTCTGCAGAGTTAAACCTAATCGATTAGCCGTGTCCCCGGTTACGGACAATTTGAGCTTCTAGACTTGGATCTATCTCTGAACTCTCAACACTGGACTGATAACTAATTGTGGGCAACTTAATGATACTTATGGGCATTGAGACATTGGTTGGCGGAACCATGTCATGATAGGTAACTCTATAGTGAAATTCCTGATATTCCTTTGTTGTAGGAAAATAAAATCAGCTTTTACGCAAAAACTCAGACACAGAGCCACAAAGCCTTTGCATATAGAATAGTCTTTATTTTTCTGTTCTACTAAGGTGATCTTGCCAGTACATTCAATGTACTGACCTACATGGCTGCAACATCTTATGTTGCAGATACTCTTCTACGACGGGTAAGAGTACGATTCAGGGTTACGGTCCGCACTCAACTTGCCGTTGGTGTTATTGGGACTCCACTCCCGTTGACTGTATCCGCTGCTATTTTAAGGTATATATCAGTTTTACGCTATTTACATGTGATTGCACTTTGATATATACATTGATGTACTGTGTGTGCCAGCATACTGATCCAGGGATGGCACAGAAAACACAGAGGCTTGACTCATTTTGAGTCGGGTCGTTACAGTGGACTTGGATTCAACTCCAAGAAGAAGAAGTCCACGAAGAACAAGAAGAAGGGCCAAGAACAAGTCAAGAATTCGGCCAAGATTATTTGCTTCAAGTGCAAAATAGAAGGGCACCATGTAAGATCTTGCCCATTGAAGAATAAGACTCAAATTAACAAGCAACAAGGGAAGCGGCCACAAGTTCAATCACATGCTCAACCACAAGTTGAAGAAAGGCCTCTTCCCAAGAAGACCCAGGTCAACGCTCCTCAAGTTGAGAAATCAATTGAGAAGAAAGTAAAGGGTAGATGTTTCTACTTATGTCGTGAGAAGGGTCACTTCGCTTCTTCTTGCACGAAAGGTAACTTATCCAACCCAATCATTATTGATGATATCTATTCTCCTGGGAAGGATAAGCTTGGCAATGTGTTTGCCAAATGTGTTGGTACTCAAAGTGGTGTCAAGAAAAGAACCATTTGGGTAGCCAATCCTATTGTGACTAACCTCTTAGGACCCAACTTGTTTGGGGACCAACAAGCTCAAACTTGATAAATAGGTGTTGATGGAGGTCATTGGTGACTTGGCTACATTATGAAGAATTAAGGGTTCTTCATCATTCATATTGTCTCAAGCCAAGTCATGTGGATCATAAAGTGTCTATCATATACCAATGTTCCTCCTTGTTGTAACTTGTACTTAAGTTGTGGAGATTTCCCCGAGCATTTGAGGTCACTGCAGAAGCCATAGTCCATTGTGGTGAAGCTTCGTGGTGGTGTTGGGAGCCTCCAATTAAGTTGTGGAGTTTGCCCCAACCTTGTTTGTATGGGTTCGGTGACCAACCTCAAGGGTCCCTTAGTGGAATCACGACATCTTAAATTATGCGACGGCGTGAGGAGATTATGGTGTCCCTAGTGGCTTCTTGGGGAGCATTGTGCCTCCACACCGCTCCGTACAGAGATTAGCATCCGCAAGGGTGTGAACTTGGGGATACATCATCGTCTCCGCATGCCTCGGTTATCTCTTACCCGAGCCCCTTTACTCATGCACTTTACTATGTGATAGCCATATTGTTTCTTGCTATATATCTTTGAAAGTGTGAAATATCGACAAGAGGGGGGATGAATAGGTGATTTTTACAAATTCATCACTTGAGGAATTTCAACTTTGAGGAAGTTGAAATGTGATGAATAACTAGAAGCGGAATAAGTACTCAAGTGCACGAGGAACATAGTAACAACATAGTCTTCATGATGAAATGAAACATGCACAAATAGTAAGTAGCATGACATAGTATAAGCAGTGATGAACAAGGTAACTTGAAGAATTTGAGGTGAGGAAATTGTGAAGTCTTTAGTCAAATTCTTCAAACAGTAACAATCAATTTCATCAACAAGTTTATGAGGAATAGAGGGGTTGAGGAAATAGAACCAGGTAGCTCGATGAAGACAATGATTTGATGACCCAGTTCCAACTGCTGTGATAGTCGTACATCTGGTTTGGAGCGGCCTGGTATTTAAACCAGAGGACACACAGTCCTTACCGTATTCTCCTCGAGCTAAGGTCACACAGTCCTCGCCTAACACTCATGGTAAGTCTTCAGGGTAGACTTCCAAAACCCTCACAAACTGGTCACCCGGCGATCCACAATTTAATTCTGGATGCTCTAGACCAAGGTCACTTCGTGATCCCCAATTGACTGCAGGATGCACTAGACCATGACGCCTAACTGTCTGGAGGATGCACAGTCCTCAAAGGTAACAAGAATCGGTTCCACAGAAGAATTTCTTCAGTGATGCTCAATCACTTTGGGTTTGGTGGTTTGGTTGTGGGTTTTTCCTCACTGATGATTTTCTCTCAAAGTCCTCGGAGGATGGGTTGCTCTCAAATGACAAGTGTCAGTTCTCTCTCGGAGCAGCCAACCAACTAGTGGTCGTGGGGGTGGCTATTTATAGACAGGGTGCAACCTGACATGATAAGACATAAATTCCCCCAATGATATGACCGTTATGTGGATAAGAATGATTGGGGCAACTGGCGCTAAGCACAACAACGGTCGGAATTTCAAACTATGAAAGTCTTCAGACATATCATGTTCCTCGCTTGTAGGCAATTCGCACTGGCAAAATCCTAACTGCTCAGTCAGATCAATTTCCTCAGAGACCAGAAGAACATCGTCTCTGTCACTGATGAATTTGACTGAACCGCAAGACATTTCCAAAGGCTTCACTCGAAGGATTGTATAGGTTGAGGATTTTGGAGTTGAGCATCAGTTGGAAATTTTCCTTAGTATTACCTCGGCCCCCTTTAACAGTACGGTGTTTCCTATGACTCAAAGAAAGGAAATGAAACTAAGAAAACAAAGTGTTCATGCTTCATAGTCCTCGTTCATATCTTCAAGGTCACACCAACTTCTTCATTTTTAAAGTCTTCGGGGAATACCAAAGTCTTCAGCAAAGTCTTCACAAAGTCTTCACCAAAGTCTTCAGTTGAAGACATAAATTTTAGGGGTCGATAATCTCCGGATATATCAAACTCCTCATCGACTTATAGAGCATGTGTACACTCACAAACACATTAGTACCTTAACCTATAAGTCTTCAATACACCAAAATCACTAAGGGGCACTAGATGCACTAACAATCTTGCTATCACTTAGTTGTTTATCTTGCTTAGCATAAGTTGTTGGTGCACATAGGCGAGCCTAGTTGTTTTAGGTTTTGTGCTTGACTTATTAAATGTTAGTTTTATTCCGCATTTGTTCAAGCCTAAACCATAATTATTTTAAAGCGCCTATTCACCCCCCCTCCCCTCTCTAGGCGACATCCACGTCCTTTCAGTAATGAATGCAGTTAATAACACAGAATTAGGGTGCTCAAATTGGGGAGCTCTTTGCAAGCCATGTGGATTTCGAGAGGATATGGAAATAACCTTCGATCTTCGCCATGAAGATCATATTGAAGGTAACATCGACATTTGGGTGGATGTCGATATGCTTCCTGTTTTTACCTCCTTGTGAGTTTTTCAACCATGCATATTTGTCAAGTAATTTGGATTCTATATTTAAAAATAGTTGGTGTTCATGCATACTAAATTTTTTAATTTATAATTTACAGCTTATTTTGTTTCTTCGAGTGAAACACGGAAATTAATTGACACAACACACTACACTTATGGATCACATCTAACTTGGGAGGAGAAGGATGTTCTTGTCACATTTGTTATTCGTGTCCTATTTGGTAGGGACAACTTCCCGTATAATATGGGACCTGACCCAAATTATACATTTTACATGACACCGGTGCATAGGTTGAGGGCGGATGACATTCGCGGAAATATCTTGGTAAGAGTTGCTAATTAAATACACTATTATTGTGTAAACGGTGTTGATTACATTGCTAACTAGGCTACTATTATGTTCTTCAACAGAAACTGCCAAATGATGTTGTGCCTCCATTGATGCATGGCGAAGGTTATATGAAAATTAGAAGCCCTATGAGGGCCCAGTTCTCTTTTTCATACTTGACTGAGCGCAAACCACAAAGACGGATCCAAATTGAAGCATGGGGAGAAATAAAGAAGGATCGCAAGCCACAAGTTGGAGACCGTTGGATCTCTTTGCTTCATCATGGAGACATAGGTGTTATTCTATTTTATGACATTTTACCTAGGAGGGAGGACTAGGTCCTATGTGAGAGAAGTTTTTCTGGTTTATATTAACTTGGCATGATCGATTAGGATGATTATTATTATGATGTTTTTGTGTTTTATGCGATTCTTGTCAAACATGATCACTTGCATCCATCCACTTTAATCTAAATGTTGTTGCTGGCACAATAATTGTTGATGTTGTATATTAATATGTATAACCGTGTATAAATACAACATAAATATAAAAAATAAATATCTACGTTTAATAGTAGTGTGGGTTTAAAAAGAACGTTACTGCTAACTAATTTAGCAGTAGCGCTTGTTAAGAGGTGCTACTGCTAATATTTAGCTGTAGCGCTCGGCAAACGATGCTACTGCTAAGAGTTAGTTGTAGCGACGTACTAGTAGTGTTGTCTCCCACGCTACTACTAGCCCTATTTCCAGCGCTACTACTAGCCTTTGTCCTACTAGTGATAAGTGGAAAACAAGAGATGTTTATGATGCTTCAAAGAAGAAAAATGTGCTCGTGGAGGATGATGAAGATGGTAACGGCGAGGAGAGAATGAGCCCCACTCCACACTCGGCTATTAAATCATATAGGTCGGATGGATGTAAATAAAGTGAAGGGCTCCGAGACCGGAGATAATGATCTTAAAGAAGCATTTGAAGTTGTTGTCATTGCGAGGAAAGATTATGTCGAAGAGAAAAGAATGTTGAAGCTAAAAGAAATGGAGGAGAGGGGAGAAGCCAAGCAGAGCAGGGTGGAGGTTGAGGAGAAGAGGACGACAGTCGAGTAGAGGTTGGCGGCAGCTGGGGAGAGAAAGGTGGAACTAGAGGAGAGGAAGGTGGTGGCCGAAGAGTTCAAAATGGTCGAAGAGAAAGCACTCGGGTTCATATTCCAAGGCAAAGCCGTATGTCGAGCTTTGTCGCGATGAAATGATCATGAAGAAGCAAATGCTCATGAGGAGCATGATGGGAGAAGGAATGGTCTGAGGGATGGTATGAGGAATGGGAGGAGCCATGGGAGGTGGAATGGGAGGTGGAATGGGAGGAGGAGTGGTAGGAGCCATGGGACGAGGAATGGGATGCTACATACATGATGGGAGGTTCCATGAATGGTGCATTCGGTGGCAACATGGGAGGTGGCTTTGATGGCAACATGGATGGTGGTTTCGGTGGCATGAGCGGTGGCTTTGGTGGAAACATGGGTGGCATGGGAGGTGGCTTCGATAGCAACATGAGTGCCACGTGAGGTGGCTTCGGCGGCAACATGAGTGGAATGGGAGGTGGCCTCGGCGGCAACATGATGAGTGACATGAGAGGTGGCTTCGATGGCAGCATGAGTGTCATGGGAGGTAGCTTCACCGGCAACATGAGCGAAATGGGAGGTGGCTTCGATGGTAACATGATGAGTGTCATGGGAGATGACTTTGATGGCAACGTGAGCGGCATGGGAAGTGGCAATGAAGGTGCTTCCAGTGGAGTTCTTGGGAACAAAACTTCAAAGGATCAAAACGTCGACAAAGAAGCCATTGACTATGATGATCATACCATCGTCCATAATAACGAAGAGGACGAAAATTGAGTGATATGTTTGATATTTTATGTGTATTTTAATTTGTTGGACCATGAAATTTGTTTGAGACAAAGCACTTTTGATTCTAGGATTTCAAACTATGAATGATGATGAACTTGTGTTGGTACAAATTTGATGGAAATTACTATTTAAAATGTTGAAATGATGTTGAAATGCGGGTCTACAACCGGTCGTCGGTTTTACATCTCTATTTTAGATCATTTATTGAAGTTACACTTTTACGTCTTCATTTTACATCATTTGTTGAAGTTGGCTCTTTTTCTAATATGTAAAAAACAGTTTTTTACATCTTTAAATTTAAATGTTCTATCGAAGATGCTCTTAGACTAGTGGTTAATAAGGATTTATGAAAAACGAGTATACTTAGACAGAAAAATGTAGTGTGAGACAGCTGCCTCTAAATTATACAGTCGTCTCATAAAACGCTTTTACGAAAAGTTTTTGGCAGGTTTGAAGTTGCTCTGAGCAAATAAAACCACCGTTGTATGCACTGTTGCACCAAAGAAAAAATATTTATACTTCCTTTTTCTACTTTTGTATACTTTTTCATTAAAGAAAATAAACTTGCGTGTGATAAAATAAATTTTACTGTATATTTAGTGATCGATTTGGGTGTGCCATTCAATTGATGGGACAGAAGGTGATGTGGTAGGTGGCGGCGCCGGCGCAGGTGAAGGTGGAGCTAGCGTCGTCGTAGGCGTAGCTGTAGGCGGACGGGCAGGCGGCCTTGAATACCCGCGAGTAGTTCGTGGGCCCGCACGCCGCCGGCGTGCCGTAGTCGCCAGTGCAGCAGTAGCGCGCGCTGCCGTACGCGTTGCACGCGCTCTTGCACGCCACCACCTCGCCGGAGCCGGACACCACGCGCAGGTCGGAGGGGCACACGGCGTTCACGTCGCCCGCGCACGCCGCGGCGCGGCAGGCACCGCTGTCCCCAATGTTGTCGGGCGCGATGGAGAGGGGCAGGTTGAAGCCGTCGACGAGGCTGACGTCGTAGAAGTCCTGGCCTCGTCCGCCCGGAGCGGCGAGGGTGACCTCGGCGAGCGTGACGGGCGGGGTGGGCCCGCGGCCGGCGCAGGAGACATCGCCGGTGCCACAGTCGGCGGTGGCGCAGGCGAGGCGGCCCGTGGAGGCGTCGACGGCGCAGCCGGTGCGCGCCCAGAAGTTGCCGGACCAGGCGCCGGATGACGGGGCGGCGAGGGCGTCAGTGGCGCCGGGGGTGAGGTAGAAGCCGGTGCGGGCGAGCTGCGGCGATGTGGCGCCGTTGAGAGCGCCCACCCACACCGGGTGCGCGCACGCGTTGTGGAAGCTGAGCGACCTCGCCGCCGGCCCACCGTTGGTGGCGACGCCCAGGAGAAGGACGATGATCAGGTGGAGAGGAAAGATTTTGATCAGCTGCCTGCACGCGCTGCAGGTGGAAGTAGCTCCATTGCCATTATTACCGGCGGCGGCCATGGGCATCATCAGTCAGTTGGAGACGAGAAGAAGCTAAGGTAGCTAGAGATGAATGGAGAAACACCTCGACGGGTTGATCGACCCATCCATCTATCTCGTCAAATTTATAAGTAGTACGTGCCGACCTACAAGAAACAAGTAGGGCGTACATGTCATTCGCGCGCGGCACCATCTATGAACCACAGGTAGGTGGTAAATATGGGTAGATATCTAGGATAGGTGCTAGGGGGCGTACGTGGAGGAGAAAAACTGAATTACACATTTCGTGTCGAATTTTGTTATTTAATTTTGGTGGCTCATGAACATACGCTTGTCGCTTGGCATGGGCTAGCTGCATCCATATGTTCATCATATAGTAGACAGAGTAGCGCGTTGTTGCGTCGGCTATAGCCCTGTTCTACAAATGTGAGTTTAGGTTGCCCGGTTGCCCGGCATGCATATATATAACACGTGAAAAATCTTGGCTAGTCTATAATTACCTTCGTCTGGGTTTATTAGTCTAATTGTATTTTGAGTCAAAATTTGGTCATATATTTAAATAGCAAAAATTCAAAGCATGTCAAAAATGGGATATCTGTCTTCGCCCCGCCCGTGTCGCTCTCGCGGGCGGCAGGGCGATCCCTAGCCGCCGCCGACCATCGCTCCCCCTACCCATCTCCCCTCCCCCTCGCCGTCGGAGGAGGGTGTCGTCGGGTGAAGCCCGGGGGCGTCGGTGGTGGCGGGGCCTCCTTCCCTCTGGATCTAGTGAGCTACGACGAGAGACGCGGGTACCCGACGAGGGATGACGCGGCGGCGACCCGGGAAGCATGCGGTTGTGTTGTTGTCCGGCGGTGGTGTCTGCATGGATTCTGGTGGCGCGGGCCTATGCGTGGGGAGGACGAGGTTGCAGGTTGCGGCAACGCTCCTTCGTCAGATCCCGACGACGGGGGCCAAGGGTTGCAGCAGCGCGAGCTGGGGGCATCCGTCTAGGTTGCGTCGTCCTTCGGTGTGGTGGTCTACTGGCAGGTGTGCTGCTGTCGGGGTCGTCCTCATCCCCCGCGGGGCTGGGGTCGAGAACGGGATGGGATGGGCCTTTGCTTCGTTTGGAGGGGGTGCAGATGTTATCGTGTCGTGCTTAGGTGCCTCGGTGCCCTGGGCAAGCCCCGCCCGGATCTGGAGTTGCCAGATCAGGCGGGTGGCATTGTCTACCCTCCGGCGGCGACGATCGGCGGTGTGGAGATGTCCACCGGGGAACTCTCCCCTTTTGTGTGGCGGTTCCCTCCCCTGCCACGTTGGTTCGTCCTCGTCTCCTCTGTCCGGGTTGACATGAGGCTTGGCAGGTGGCGCGGTCCTCGTGTTCTTTTTGCTCTAAGATAATGTTCTGTCGGTTGCCGGCCCTTATGGATCTGCACGTTGACGAGTTCCGGAATGCTCCGCCAGAGATCTTTATTGGCTACTTAACGCCTATAGATTGCTGGATCAGACGGGATTCCGTCGTGTGCTCCTCTATTTCAGCCCGAGTGGCTTCGGGAGAGTGTGACGCGAAGCTTCGGTTTCTGTTGACGTTATGGGACACGTCGGTATTTCGATTTCCATGGTGAAGACAGTGATGGAGAACGTCATGGTGGTTGAGATCTGAGGCCTTGTAATGGCGGATCGAGTCTTCGTGGAGATGAGGACTTTGCTTGGTGATTCGTGACTCGTAGCAGCGGTATCGACAAGTGGGGGCGGCAGCATGGGCGGAATACTGAGTCTTAGCATTCATGGTGAAAACTCAAGGTCTAAACTTAATTGGTTGTGGCTGGGAGTGATATTGTTTTGAGAGTGCGGATCTTCTCCAGGATGAAAACCTAAGATCTATGATGGGCAATGACGGCGGTTGTGCATTGTTTCCTTCTTAGAGACGTCGCTTTTGGAGAATTTGAACTTCAGGTGTTGTCTGGGCAGTGGTTCATGCTGCAACTACAAGAAATTTATCACTGTATCGGGATCTTTCTTTTTTATTCTTCTTCGTTTTTAATCTTTTGGTTGTGTGCATCTGTAATGTCTTTACGACATTGAGTTGTTGCAGAGGCTGGGTGCAATTGGTATCTTTGTGATATTAATATATTCCTCTTGTCGAAAAATGTCATAAAAATACATTGTTGAACTCGTATTTGAGTATAGATTTCAAAGATATTATCCTTTTCACGTATAACTTATATTTTAATAATTTAAATCATGATTAAAGTATGACTCATAATACAAGGGGTGCTGGTATAGCATTTCCATTAACCGTAACATACTACATTGACAGTCTCCTGATCTGGAGCTAAGATACAACAAACAAGTTTCCTTATGAGAGATGCTTTCTTTAGACTATCAAGAGGGTCACCCCACCCCCATCCCACCCCACCCTTCATTACCATAACAAAAACTGAGATACAATAGTAACACAACACGTCCAACGCGTCTCAAGATACTTGAAAGACTATAAACCAAAAGCATAGAAGCCAAAACAATTGGCCACGTAAATCTCTAAAACCTTGCTTATCACAAGGCAAAGAGCGGAAAAATGAAATGAAACTATCAATGACTAGTATGCAACAACACTTGCGTTGGCGTAGAAGTTCATCTTCATCTCCAGTATCGTCTCAACATTCTTCTTCTTCACGGGGGTTGGGTGGGAGACAACGGGAGATCGAGCGGTGCGGCTGTGATGGCCATCATCTGCTTGGAGGTCCAGCCATCTCTGGGCGGAGAGGAGGTGCCATGATCAACGCTCGGCCTTGTCATTGGTGCCAACTTTGGTTTGTCAGGCAGCTCCTCTTCCAGGGCATTGATAGTGCCAGACCGCAACTTGCTCCTAAAACTCACCTCACACTGGGTCCGAAAGGGGTATGAAGTACTTGAGTAATTTCCTGGGATATCTTTTCCATTTTCATCAAATGATATTTTTTGAAATGATCGTCCATCAGCTGATATTCACATGTATCATACACCAGATTGTGTTCATATCAGTCTATTTGGCATTATTGAAGACACGTGCATTTCCAGTTTTCCGTATGCTCCATAATGCACATGCACACACATAATTAGTGGCGGCATGGCTTTTACTAGCACACCAATATCTGGCATTAGAAAAAAAATCTTCTCCCGGACTAACACCAAAAAACTAGAAATGTGTTGCCAAATGACTTTGGCAAGAACACAATCAAAAAAATGATTGGCAGTTTCATGCTCTAAAAAATTCATGGTTTTTTCTATCCCTTTCTTCCTGAGATTATCCTTTGCCATGAGCCATGAGAAAACTTGTACTCTTGAGGGCCCCACTATGGACCATATGGAGGAAATGAACACACGTTGGATCCCTCTAAAGTTGATGATACAGCAAAGGGAACCAATGGTGTATTTCCCTTTGGCCTCATATTGCGAAATAAGTACATCCTCATCATCATTGTAGGAAAACCCCAAGATGATTTTCTCTAAGAAGTGTCGGTCCGCCATCATGGGAGGACTAAAAGGTCTCTTAAAAGTCAACTTGATGTTTTGGCCATCCCACACATCAGAAATAGTCACATTGTTGGTGACAAATAGAATAAAGGGGCCCACATTGCACATGCAAAGGAGAAGAACCAAAGCAGTTGTCCTCCCAAAATCTGATCTTGGTCCCTTTCCCTACAGTCCACCTCTACCCAAACTTAAGTACTTTAGCAGCCCATAATACCCCTTCCAAAAGATAGGGGAGTTTTGGGATTTGCAAGCAAAAATATTTGGTTTCTTTCCTTTGTAATTTTGTCAACTATGTTCCTCCAGATCTTCCCTCCATCTTATATATCTCTTAACCCGGTTGCCCAACAAACACATGTTAACATCTCTAATGTTTGTCACATCCAGATCACCAAATTCCTTTTTCATGCACACTAGATGCCTGTTGGCAAGGTGCAGTTTCCTATTGACCCGGAAATCATTCCATAAGTGAGCTATTTGACTATTAATTAAATCTAGCGCCCATTTGGGGAATTTGAGAATATACATTAGATAAACAAGGATACTAGAAAGACGGGCTTTAATAAAAGTTAGCCTAGCCACATAGGAGAGGAGTTTCCCTCTCCATCTTGCAATTCTTTTGAGAATCTTTTCAATAGGGGGATGGATATCCTCTCTCCTAAACTTCTCGTAATGGAGAGGGGCCCCTAAATATCTAATGGATAAGGATCCTATAACCCATCCAAGGATCTCTGCAAATATATTGGAATCAATATCAATCATGCCTAGAGGTATAAGCTCACTCTTAGAGTAGTTAATCCTCGTTCCAAAAACATTCTCAAAGCATGTAAGAACATTTTGAAGATTCTCAACATTTTTTATCTTTCTATAAAAAGATAATGGTATCATTTGCGGTAGATGACACCATTAGGTACTAATTCAGAGCAGAGGCCATTAATCAAGTCATGAGAGACATCCTTCTCATCAACCACCAGGCTGAAGAGAAGGGGATCCCCTTGTCTCACGCCTTTGTGTGTAGTGATTTTTTTCTCCACTCCATAATTTTGAGCCCCGCAAATCCTTAAGGGGTGATCTTCTTTATCCATTTGATCTAGCTGGGGCTAAAATTCCTTCTACGAATAATCTCTAACAGGAAATCCAAGTTTACCTTGTCAAAAGCCTTATCATAATCTAGCATAATTACTAGTCCTTGATTGTTAGATCTTAAAGTAGAGTGGAGCACCTCATGTGTAGTAACCACACTTTCCAATATAAACCAACCTTTGATGAAAGCAGTCTGATTACTGGAAGTTAAAAGGTTCATACGGAGGGCTAGTCTATTTTGTAAGCACCTTACTGAACACTTTAAAAATACAGTCGAGGAGGTTGATAGACCTAAATTTCATCGTATTAGAGGCATCCTTTTCCATTGGAATTAAGGTGAGTATTGCAAAATTCAACCTCCTCAATGAGAGCCATGACATCTTTTGATTCCTAAGTTACTCCGGTTGTTAGTCCGGGTAAATTGTCTAACCAACATCTTGATCTCTAATAGACTCCATATATCAATCCATGCATTTAATTTATCACTCCAATGATGGTGTATCTTTCCATCATTCTTGAATTTTTGGTATCTAACCAAATTAAAATCCCCTCCAAACAAGGTAGGTTGTTGATCTTCTATACAGAGTGTAAGTGCATCTAGTCCCCTTAGTGATTTTGGTGTATTGAAGACTTATAGGTTAAGGAACTAATGAGTTTGTGAGTGTACACAAGCTCTATAAGTCGATGAGGAGTTTGATATATTTAAAGATTATCGACCCCTAAAAATGTATGTCTTCAACTGAAGACTTTGGTGAAGACTTTCCTGAAGACTTTGGTATTCCCTGAAGACTTTGAAAATGAAGAAGTTGGTGTGACCTTGAAGATATGAACGAGGACTATGAAGTGTGAAGACTTTTGTTTCCGTAGTTTCATTTCCTTTCTTTGAGTCATAGGAAACACCGTATTGTTAAAGGGAGTCGAGGTAATACTAAGGAAAATTTCCAACTGATGCTCAACTCAAAAGCCTCAACCTATCCAATCCTTCGAGTGAAGCCTTTGGAAATATCTTGCAGTTCAGTCAAGTTCTTCAGTGACAAAGACGATGATCTTCTGGTCTCTGAGGACATTGATCTGACTGAGGAGTTAGGATTTTGCCACTACGATTTGCCTACAAGTGAGGAACATGATAAGCCTGAGGACTTTCATAGTTCGAAATTCCGAACATTGTTGTGCTTAGCGCCAACTGTCCCCAATCATCTTATCCACATAACAGTCATATCATTGGGGGCATTTTTGTCTTATCATGTCAGGTTGCACCCTGGCTATAAATAGCCACCCCCAACAACCAGTAGTTGGTTGGCTGCTCCGAGAGAGTACTGACACTTGTCATTTGAGAGCAACCCATCCTCCAAGGACTTTGAGAGAAAATCATCAGTGATGAAAAACCCAAATCCAAACCACCAAACCCAAAGTGATTGAGCATCACTAAAGAGATTTTTCCTGTGTGGAACCGACGCTTGTTACCTTTGAAGACTGTGTATCTTCCAGACGGTTAGACATCATGGTCTAGTGCATCCTACAGTCAATTGGGGATCACGGAGTGACCTTGGTCTAGAGCATCCGGCAGTCAATTGTGGATCGCCGGGTGACCAGTTTGTGAGGGTTTTGGAAGTCTACCCTGAAGACTTACCACGAGTGTTGGGCGAGGACTTTGTGACCTTAGCTCAAGGAGAATACGGTAAGGACTATGTGTCCTGGGACTGTGTGTCCTCTGGTTTAAATACCAGGCTGCTCCAAACCAGACGTACAGCTGTCACAACAGTTGGAACTAGGTCATCAAACCATTGTCGTCATCGAGCTACCTCGTTCTATTTCCTCAACCCTTCTATTTCCTCGTATACTTGTTGATGAAATTGATCGTTACTGTTCGAAGAATTTGACTGAAGACTTTCTTAATTTCCTCACCTTAAATTCTTCAAGTTACCTTGTTCCTCACTTGCTTATCCTGTATCACGCTACGTGTATCTGTGCATGCTTTATTTCATCATGATGACTATGCTACTGCTATGTTTCTCATGCACTTGATTACTCATTCTGCTGCTAGTTATTCATCACATTTCAAATTCCTCAAGTTGAAATTCCTCAAGTGATGAATTTGTAAAAAACGCCTATTCACCCCCCTCTAGTTGATATAACGCACTTTCAATTGGTATCAGAGCAAGGTACTCCCTTGTTTTGTGTGATTTTGGTTTAACCACCTGGAGTTCTAGTTATGTCGACTGCAGGTATGATCAAGGTTTCCACAGGTTATCCTACCTTCGATGGGTCAGACTATCCCTACTAGAAGAACAACATGCGCATGCATCTTGAGGCAATTGACAATGATCTCTGGTACGTTGTGGAAAATGGTGTTCCCTCTGTTACTCCCATGATCAACACTGCTGATGTGAAGAGATTCAAGCAACTCGATTCTCAAGCGAAGAATATCATCTGTGGCCATGTGAGCAAAGGTCAGTATGGCAGAGTGAGTGCTTCGGAGTCTGCTATGCTTATCTAGGATAGGTTGTCCAAAGTCAACGAAGGTGTTTCCACTCAACGTGAATCTCGTGTTGATGTTCTTTGCAATCTCTTCAACCACTTCAAGAGACTCGACAATGAAAATGTTCAGGAAACTTTTGATCGTGTCACTAATATCTCCAACGAGCTTCAAGCACTGGGTGCCACTAACATCACCGACCATGAAGTGGTAAAGAAATTGCCGAGATCTCTTGATTCCTCATTCGTTACTCTAGCTTTGATGATTTAAGAGCATGGAGACTACAAGTCACTTGTTCCTACTGATATTCTTTAGAGACTCAATACTCATGAATTCCAACAAGCTGAGAAGAGAGACCTCTACGGGCCAAGCTATGGAAGATCTCGTGCTCTGAAGGCAAAAGCAATTTCCTTATCTGAAGGCGAAGATTCTGATAGTAGTCTTGGTGATCCTGAAGAACTAAGTTAGAAGCTGGCAATGCTCGTGAGTAAATTCCAGAAGTTCTCAAGGAGAGGCCGCTTTGGAAAATCTTCAAATGTGGCTTGAGGAAATCAGATTCCTCATATGACTACAAGAAGAGAACTTGTCACAAATGCAAGAAATCTGGTCACCTCATCTCTAACTGTCCTCTCTGGGAAAAAGAATCAAAGAAGAAGAAAAAGAAGTACAAGGACGACAGTTCTGATGACTCGAAGAAAAAGAAGAAATCTTCAAAGTCCTCATATGCAAAGTCCTCATCTTCAAAGTCCTCAACGCACAAGTAGAATGGTTCCAGAAAGGCTCGGGCTTTCATTGGCAAGGAAATGGACTCAGAACAAGAATCTGAAGAATATGAAGAAGAGGAAGAATCTGAGGTGGAGTCTGAATCTCGTGTCGCTAGCCTTGCTCTCGCTACTGCTTTCGTCAGCAGGTCCATCTTCAACGATGAAGAAAATGACTACTACAACGACTCTGACGTCAGCAATGATGATTATGCTCCGACCTATTGCTTCATGACTAAAGGTTCCAAGGTACATAAGCATCACTCCTCCTCTGAATCAAGTGATGGTGAATCTGATGAATATGTGAAACCTAGCTATGCCAAACTTGCTAATATTGCCACTAGGCAACAAAGTGCACTTGAAAAGCTTCAGAAACTGATAGACAAAAGCGATGATCTATTGAATGAGGAAGTGGATCGGACTCAAACTATGTCTGATGATCTCAAAAGTCTTTAGACAAAGTATGATAACCTTCAGAGTCATCATAATGCTCTCTTAGCCTATCATGAGAAGCTTTATTATGAATTTCTTCAAAGAAAGCAAGATCTTGAGAAACTAAGAGTGTCTCATGAGGATCTCCAAAGGGAAAACGATTCCTTACTGGCTCAATAGATCAGTACCGCTCAGGAAGAATTTCTTCCACCTTGTTTGAAATGCATCGAACATGAAACTCCTAATTCTTCACCTGAATGTTCAAATGCTTCTATTGCTGCAAATTATTCAACTATTCTCATGGTCACAAGTTCCTCATTTGAGGATACCACAAGTATCACTGACGAAAATGCAAGGTTGAAGCAATTGTATGTGACAGGCATGTACAAAAGTCTCAAAGGGCATCAAACCCTTTGTGATGTCCTCAAAAAATAGATTATAAACAGGAACCCTAGAAAAGAGGGTATTGCCTTTGAGAGGAAACTCAATGCTAATGGATCCTACTGGACACCTGAGCAGTACCCCAAAACCTCATGGGTTACTGCGAAATAACCTCCTGTGGATCCATCCACTTTATCTGGCTTTACTTGTTAAACTTCATATTCCTCTGATGAGTCACTTGACTCCAACTACAAATTCTTCAAAAATCAGAAAGGTGAAGTATTTGCTAGATTTGTTGGAACTAACTACAGGAACGGTTCACCTATGAAGAAAATCTAGGTTCCCAAGAGCTGCTTACAAAATCTTCAAGTGAATGTCCTCACGACACCACTCATGACGAACAGGAACCCCAGATCAAATTCTTCATATGGACCAAAGTCTTCACATGGACCAAATTCCTCAAATGGTCAAAAATATCATTCTCATGCTAATGCATCTGTTTCACAGGGAAAATCTAAGAGTTCTGAATATGTGCATTATTCTTCAAATAACTATGTTCATAAGTCCTCGAAGAATTTCTCTTATTATTCATATGAGTACTCTAACCCTCGTCCTGTGAAACGAAGCGCACTTGCTTCAATGTCTCCCTTCTCATATGGTGCTCGCAGAATGATGAACTCTCTACCACCCCTCCAAATGTGTGTGGTGAAGAAGTCGAACTAATCTCTTATGTAGGGTCAGGTCTCCAAATGAACTTGAACATCTGATGAATTTGTTGCAGACCTGAAGAAATGCTTGAAAGGACGCAAGCTAATCATGTAGAAATGAGTTCCTCATTTCTCACGTCCTCACACTAATTTACTCACTATATTGTGTGATGAAATTTTGCCTGATTAATTTGATGTCATATTCTTCACTCTGAAGCATATGAGTTCGTAAGTTGTACTAATTCATCTGCAGGATGAACCACCAAAATCTACTGAGTGGGTCCTCGACAGTGGATGCACAAACCACATGACTGGTCACAAGAATCTACTGATGAATTTTCCACTTGCCCCATCTCATCTGAAGCATATCACCTATGCTGACAAAGGAAAAGCAAGGTATTGGGTCTAGGTAAGGTTGCAATCTCAAAGGACCGACACATGGATAAGGTGATGCTTGTTGAATCCCTCGGGTTCAATCTTATGTCTGTCTCAATGCTTTGTGATCTTGATATGGTTGTCGTCTTTGGAAAATATTGTTGTGTTGTCATCATGGCAACTCCAAAGTCTTCGAAGGCTTTAGGAGAGGAGACTTGTATATTGTTGATTTCTCTACAGGTCCTCAGCCTGCCACGTGCCTCCTTGCAAAGTCCTCAGAAGGCTGGTTGTGGCATCGATGACTTGGACATGCTAGTATGAGGAACTTGCACACACTCGTGAAGAAAAAGGACGTCATTGGCATTGAAGGTGTCAAATTCCTCAAGGACCACCTCTGTGGTGCATGTGAGTCTGGGAAGATGACCAGATCCAAGCATCCCTCGAAGACAATCATGACCATGACTCGACCATTTGAATTGCTTCACATGGACCTCTTTGGCCCCACTCATTATTCCACACTAACAAATTCTTCAAGTTTGTATGGCTTTGTCATTGTTTATGATTACTCTCGTTACATTTGGGTGCATATTATTCTGTACAAGTCTGAAGTGCAGGATGTCTTCAGACAATTTGCTTCAAGGGCCTTAACAAACTTCGGCGTCAAGATCAAGCATATCAGGAGTGATAATGGGTCTGAGTTCAAAAATACCAATCTTGATGAATATTTTGATGAATTTGGTATTACTCATGATCTATCTACCCCATATACTCCTCAGCATAACGGCGTCGTGGAGCGCAAAAACACGACTCTTGTTGAGATGGCTCGCACCTGAGGCAATTGATACAATATGCCACATCATCAACAGGGTATATCTTCACAAATTCTTCAAGAAGCCTTCTTATGAACTTATGACTGACAAGAAACCCAATGTAAGTTATCTCAAAGTCTTCGGTGCAAAATGCTGGATAAGAGATCCTCACCATAATTCTAAATTTGCACCGAAAGCACATGAAGGTTTTATGCTTGGTTATGGAAAGGACTCGCACACCTACAGAGTCTTCAACACCTACCACCATAAGGTTGTTGAAACTGTAGACGTGTGGTTCAATGAAACTGACAACTCGCAAAGAGAGCACCTGCCTCCTGTGCTATATGAACAGTCTCCTGAGGAATCCATTAAGCTGAAGGCTACTGAAGATGGCATACCCACTGAAGAAGTCATTCCAACCAATGAAGACATTCATGATGATACACCTAAAGAAAATGGTGCTGAAGAAAATCCTCAGCCACAGCAACCTGCTCATCCAAGAGTTGCAAATGTAGTGCAGATTGACAAAATCATCGACGATATCAATGCACCAGGTCCCCTCACTCGCTCAATAGCTTCACATTTGACTAACTTTTGTGGGAACTTTGCTTTTGTCTCTATCATAGAGCCCACCAAAGTTGATGAAGCATTCAAGGAGCCTGAGTGGATTCAAGCTATGCAAAAGGAATTGCATCAATTGAAGCTCAACAACGTGTGGGAACTTGTCAAGCGGCCAGATCCTCACAAGCACAACATCATAGGTACCAAGTGGATCTACCACAACAAGCAAGATGAAAATGGCCTTGTGGTAAGGAATAAGGCTCGTCTTGTAGCTCAAGGCTACACACATGTTGAAGGAATTGACTTTGATGAAACTTTTGCACCTGTTGCTAGACTTGAAGCTATTCGCATATTGCTTGCTTATGCTAACCATCATGATATCATCTTATATCAAATGGATGTCAAAAGTGCATTCCTCCATGGTAAGCTTGAGGAAGAAGTATATGTTACTCAACCCCTAGATTTTAAAGACCCTAGGCATCCTGACAAAGTTTTCAGACTCAACAAGGCCCTCTATGGCCTCAAGCAGGCCCCTCAGGCATGGTACGACACTCCGAAGGAATTCCTCATGGATAAAGGCTCCAAACCCGGTTCACTCGACCCAACTATTTTCACTAAATCCTATGACAATGAACTGTTCATATGCCAAATATATGTAGGCGATATTATGTTTGGCTGTACTGACAAACGTTACAGTGATGAATTTGCCTATATGATGAGTGAAGAATATCAAATGTCTATGATGGGAGAGTTGAAATTCTTCCTAGGTCTTCAAATTTTTCAGCAAGACAATGGCATCTTCATCTCTCAAGAGAAATACCTCAAGGATGTTCTGAAGAAATTCGACATCTAAGACCGCAAAGGCGTCAAAACTCCAATGCCTTCAAAAGGCCACCTCTGCACTAACGAAAATGGTAAAGATTTCGATCAGAAGGTATGTCGCTCCATGATTGGCTCTTTATTGTATCTATGTGCATCTAGGCTTGATATTATGCTGAGTATTTGCATGTGTGCCCGATTCCAAGCAACACCGAAGGAATCACACCATAAGGCTGTGAAACATATTCTTCGATACTTAGCTCACACACCAACGCTTGGATTATGGTATCCCAAGGGCTCAAATCTTCACCTCATCGGATACTCACATGCTGACTATGCTGGAGATTGTGTGGATCGCAAGTCAACCTCAGGCACATGTCATTTCCTCGGACGATCCTTAGTATGTTGGTCCTCAAAGAAGCAGAACTATGTGTCACTATCTACTACTAAAGCTGAGTACATTGCTGCTGGTTCATGTTGGGATCAGTTGCTGTTGATGAAGCAAACCCTCAAGGAGTATGGCATCAAGGTGAACAATGTACCTCTCTACTGCGACAACAAGAGCGCTATCAAGATTGCTTACAACCCAGTTCAGCATTCCAAGACCAAGCACATACAGATTCGTCATTATTTTCTTTGATATCATGCACTCAAGGGAGACATCTCCATCAACCACATCCCTACTGAAGAACAACTAGCTGATATCTTCACAAAGCCCTTGGATGAAAAGAGATTTTGCAAGTTGCGGTGTGAGCTAAATATCTTAGATTCTTCGAATGTTCTTTAAAAGGACACACATCCTAACACTTATGCAAAATTGATGACTTAGATGTGCAACACATGAAGTAACGTTTTTCTTCAATCAATGAAGAATACCCCTCCAAGTGTGAAGAAATTAATGAAGAATTTGATTCACAGAACCCTATGACAATTGTACGCGATGTCTAAAATCATCATTCTTATACGGTGGGTCGCGCCACCAACCATAGTTGAAATTCTTCAAAGTTGAGTTTTTCGTCATTTTGCCAATTCTTCAATTTTTTAAATTCCTCAACTTATCAAATTCTTCAAACTATGAAACTCATGTTCTTCATTGACTATATATATATATATTTGAGTTTTCAAGTCCTCGACAGCATTCACTTATTGCTAATTCTTCAAGTTGATTTTCATCTAAGTGAATGTGATCGGACCCGTTCCCCCTCTATGCAAAACTCAACCCAGTCTGTTCACAAATTCTTCATATGCGTTCTACTTTGAAACTCGTTCAAAGTCTTCACTGTGTCCTTGACAGCTGAAGAATTTGCGAACGGAAACTTTAAAATTTTCACTATCTAAATTTTTGGCGCTTCCTGCTAAAACCGTTCTGATTCACACGACTGGATAACCCACGACCCCCTCCATCTCAACTACTCAGAACATGGGTGACATATGTTACATGGAGAGCAAGGGTCAGTGGCAATCTAGTCCAAAATCTTTGGAGCAATTGGTTTTCACCTTCGCTATAAATACCCCTTCCCTTTCATTGTGCTCGGTTACTCCTCACTCCTACTTTCTCCCGAGCTCCAACCTAGCGCCGCCACTAAAATCATCGCCGTCGGTGTGGAAGAGCCTCACTGCCTCGACCTTGCCGTCATCGTACTCGCATCGGCCGCGGAAATCTTCACTCTTCTGCTGTTGTAGTTGTCTCCCTCTACCAAGCTAGGGCGTGGGAGATCTGGATGGACGAACTTCCTCGATTTCATCTCTCTATTCATCATGTTCTTCATCAGGGTAAATAAAATCTTGTTTTATTGCCCTTGTTTGATCTTCAAGTTCTCCACAATTTCCTCAAAGGTGTTTGTTCTTCAATAATCATATTTCGACACACCTTACATGTTCATACTCTTGATGACTTTTCCTAAGTTATTATTTTCTTCAAGATTCCTCAATTGTGTGGATCCTCAAAATCTGCACAACTCTGGAACCTAAGACAAGAACACTTAGTGAAATTCCTCAAGACATCAATGGTCAAAATTCCTCAACTTGATGTATTTTAAAAATTTCTGAGAACGCATATGACCTCTTCAAATTCCTCGCACATATACTCTATTCACAGGTACAAAATGTTTGTTGATGAATCACTAGGTTCTCATCAACTTAACACATTTGCAGCATTCCTTGAAGATAATTTGCACACTTCCTCAGAATCCTCAAAAGTTCAAAGTCATCAGCCGAAGAAAATGACTGATGAGAAAAGGCCACAGAAAGGTGGAAAGAAACCTGAAGTGCAAACTGCTTTTGAGATACCCGATGAACAGTATGATGAATATTGCACGCCAGATAAAGAAACTCATGGCAAGGAAACTACAAAGAAAAGAAAGATTCATATATAGAAAATTGAGAGGAGATGGGCACAGGAATGGAAAGAATATCGCTATGTCACTCCAAAGTACATGAAGAAATTCGCAGTTAAACCTCCATGCAAGAGGCCACCTTTGGCTCCAAACCAAACTGCTGATCCCACTAGTCTCAAAATTGGTGATGACTTTCCACAAGAATGGGAAAGACAACAATCCAAGCTGGCGAAGAAGGCAAAAGAGGCTATGAAGAAATTCAGTGAAGACTCTGCTACTGCTGCCTGTTGGGGAACGTCGCATGGGAAACAAAAAAATTCCTATGCACACGCAAGATCTATCCATGGTGATGAGCATCTACGAGAGGGAGAGTGGATCTACATACCCTTGTAGATCGCTAAGCGGGAAGCGTTAAGAAACGCGGTTGGTGTAGCCGAATGTCTTCATGATCCTAATCGCCAAGCGTCCCGCGATCTCATCACGATCCGTCTCGTGATCCTATCACAATCCGTCCCACAAACTCATCACGATCAGTCCCGCGATCCAATCACTATCCGTCCCGCGAACTCATCACAATCCGTCTCGCGAACTTGATCATGGTCCTTCCGATCTAGCGCCGAACGGACGACACCTCCGCGTTCAGCACACGTACAGCTCGATGACGATCTCCGCCTTCTTGATCCAGCAAGAGGGAGCGGAGAGGTAGGTGAGTTCACTGGCAGTGTGACGGTGCCGCGGTGATGGTGGTGGAGCAATTCCGGCAGGGCTTCGCCTAAGCACTGCAGAAATCCGATCTACAGGAGAAACTATGCAGTGGAGGAACGGGCAGCACGTGGCTAAAAATTCTGTGCCAAAACCCTAAAACCTATAGTATATATAAGAGGAAGAGAGGAGGCTTGGCACAAGGGCAAATCCTACTAGGAGGCTTCGGCCGAAGCTAGGGAGGAGAGTCCTCCTCCTCCTCCAATCCTAGTAGGATTAGGACTCTTCCTTTTTTGCCTTTTTTCCACCTTTTATCTTTGGGATTTTCTTCCCTAACCACATGGGCCTTGTGTGGGACTTCCACCAGCCCACAAAAGGCTGGTATTTATTATCCCACAGCCCATGAAGCCTCTTGGGTCGAAATACCCCTCCCGGTGGTCTCCCGGTACACTACCGGCACTCCCGGTACATTACCGATGAGCCCGAAACTTTTCTGGCGACCAAAATAGGACTTCCTATATATAAATCTTTACCTCCGGACCATTCCAGAGCTCCTCATGATGTTCGGGATCTCATCCGGGACTCCGAAAAACCTTCGGTCACCATCATACATAACTCTATACTACCAAAACGTCACCAAACCTTAAGTGTGCAGACCCTGCGGGTTCGAGAACTATGTAGACATGACCGAGACACCTCTATGGTAAATAACCAATAGCGGGACCTGGATGCCCATATTGGTTCCTACATATTCTACGAAGATCTTTATCGGTCGAACCTCTATGTCAAGGATTCAGTTAATCCCGTAAGATGTTCCCTTTGTTCTTTGGTATGTTACTTGCCCGAGATTCGATCGTCGGTATCTCCATACCTAGTTAAACATCGTTACCAGCAAGTCTCTTTACTTGTTCCATAATACAAGATCCCGTGACTAACACTTAGTCACATTGCTTGCAAGGCTTGTGGTGATGTTGTATTACCGAGTGCGCCCTAAGATACCTCTGCATCACACGGAGTAACAAATCCCAGTCTTGATCCATGCCAACTCAACAGACACCCTCGGAGATACCTGTAGAGTACCTTTATAGTCACCTAGTTACATTGCGACGTTTGATACACACAAGGCACTCCTCCAATGTCAGTGAGTTGCATGATCTCATGGTCATAGGAACATATACTTGACATGCAGAAAACAGTAGCAATAAACTGACACGATCATATGCTACGTTTGTAGTTTGGGTCTTGTCCATCACACCATTCTCCTAATGATGTGTCCTGTTATCAAATGACTTCTCATGTCCATGGCTAGGAAACCTTAACCATCTTTGACCAACGAGCTACTCTATTAGAGGCATACTAGGGACATGGTTTTCTCTATGTATCCACACATGCATCTAAGTCTCCGATCAATACAATCATAGCATGGATAATAAACGATTATCATGAACAAGGAAATATGATAATAACTAATTTATTATTGCCTCTAGGGCATATTTCCAGCAGTCTCTCACTTGCACTAGAGTCAATAATCTAGTTCACATCACCATGTGATACGCGTTGACATGAATCTAACACCCAATCAGTTCTGGGGCTCGATCATGCTTTGCATGTGAGAGAGGTCTTATAGTCAACGGGTCCGCGACATTCAAATCCGAGTGTGCTTTGCAAATCACTATGTCAAACCGTAAACACTGCTACCACACTCCACTTGGTACTATTCCAAATGGCTGCTCCACTATACGTATCCAGATTGCTACTACGAGTCATCTGGATTGGTGTTAAAGCTTGCATCGACGTAACTCTTTACGACGAACTCTTTATCACCTCCATAATCGAGAAACATCTCCTTAGTCTTTTAGTCACTAAGGCTAATCTTGACTGCTGTCCAGTGATCCACTCTTGGATCACTTTTGTACCCCTTGTCTGACTCTTGGCAAGGCACACACCAGGTGCGATACACAGCATGGCATAATATAGAGCCTATGGCGAAGGCATAGGGGACGACGTTCGTCCTTTCTCTTTCTTCTGCCGTTGTCGAGCATTGAGTCTCACTCAAATTCACACCTTACAAATCAGGCGACAACTCTTTCTCTGACTGATCCATTTTGAACTCTTTCAAAATCTTGTCAAGGTATGTACTCATTGAAAGTCTCATCTAGCATCTTGATCTATCTCTATAGATCTTGATGTTCAACAATTAGGTAGCTTTATCTACGTCTTCCTTTGAAAAACTCTTTTCAAACAACCATTTATGCTTTCCAGAAATTCTACATCATTTCCAAATAGCAATATGTCATCCACATATACTTATCAGAATCTCTATAGTGCTCCCACTCACTTTATTGCAAATACAAGTTTCTCATAAACTTTGTATAGATTTAAAAACTTTGATCACCTTATCAAAGTGTATATTCCAACTTTGAGATGCTTGCTTCAGTCCATAGAAGGATTACTAAAGCTTGCTCACCTTTTAGCATCCTTAGGACTGACAAAACCTTCTGGTTCTATCTCATACAACCTTTCCTTAAGGAAGGAAACGATGTTTTGACATCCATCTGCCAGATTTCAAAATTGAAAAATGCAGCAACTGCTAACATAATTCCAACAGACTTTAGCATCGCTATGAGTGAGAAAGTCTCATCATAGTGAACTCCTTGAACTTGCTGGAA
Organism: Hordeum marinum; assembly: GCA_022496015.1. NCBI lineage: Eukaryota > Viridiplantae > Streptophyta > Magnoliopsida > Poales > Poaceae > Hordeum > Hordeum marinum. Next base: position 389,992,903 of record CM039676.1, on the reverse strand, counting down.
ACTTCTTTGCAACAAGTCGAGCTTTATAAATGGTGACATTCACCATCAGCGTATGTCTTCATTTTAAAGATCCATTTGTACTCAACGACCTGCCGTCCAACGAGCAAGTCTACCAAAGTCTATACTTGGTTTTCATATATGGATCCTTTCTCAGATTTCATGGCCTCTAACCATTTTTCGGAATCCGGGCCCATCATCGCTTCTCCATAGCTCGTAGGTTCATCGTTGTCCAACAACATGACCTCCAAGACAGGGTTGTCGTACCACTCAGGAGCAGTACACGTCCTTGTCGACCTACGAGGTTTGATAGTAACTTTATCTGAAGCTTCATGATCATCATCATTAACTTCCTCTTCAACTAACGTAGGCTTCACAGAAACATCTTCCTGCGCTGCGCTACTCTCTAGTTGAACAAAGGTTCAAAAACCTCATCAAGTTCTATCTTCCTCCCACTCAATTCTTTCGAGAGAAACTCTTTCTCGAGAAAGGACCCAGTTTTAGCAACAAACATTTTATGCTCAGATCTGAGATAGAAGGTTTACCCAACTGTCTTTAGGGCATTCTATGAAGATGCATTTGTCCGTTTTGGGTTCGAGCTCATTAGGTGAAACCCATTCTTCACATAAGTGTTGCAGCCCCAAACATTAAGAAATGACAGCTTAGGTTTCTATGAAACCACAATTCACACGGTGTCATCTCAACGGATTTAGATGATGCCCTATCTAAAGTGAATGTAGTTGTCTCTAATGCATAACCCCAAAATGATAGTGGTAAAAGGATAAGAGACATCATAATTCGCACCATATCCAATAGAGCACGACTATGACGTTCGGACACACCATCACACTATGGTGTTCCATGTGGCGTGAGTTGTGAAACAACTTTCACATTGTCTTAAGTTGTATACCCAACTCGTAACTCAGATATTCACCTCCACGATCATATCCCAGACATTTTATCTTCTTGTCATGATGATCTTAAACTTCACTCTGAATTTTCTTGAACTTTTTCAAACGATTCAGACTTGCGTTTCATTAAGTAAACATACACTATTATCTACTCAAATCATCAGTGAATGTAAGAAAATAATGACATCCACCGCATGCTACAAGACTCATTGGATTGCATACATCAACATGTATCATTTCCAATAAATCACTTGCCCGCTCCATCAAACCAGAAAACGGGGTCCTTAGTCATCTTGCCCAAGAGGCATGGTTCGCATGTCTCAATCGATTCGAAATCGAATGAGTCCAAAGATCCATCAGCATGGAGTTTCTTCATGCGCTTTATACCAATATGACATTTAGCGGCAGTGCCACAAGTATGTGGTACTATCATTATTAACTTTATATCTTTTGGCATCAATGTTATGAACATGTGTATTACTACGATCAAGATTCAATAAACCATTCTCACTGGGTGCATGACCATTGAAGGTATTATTCATGTAAACAGAATAACCATTATTCTTTAACTTAAATGAATAATTGTGTTGCAATAAACACGATCTAATCACGTTCATGCTCAATGCAAAACACCAAATAACATTTATTTAGGTTCATCACTAATCCCGAAGGTAAAGAGAGTGTGCAATGTTGATCACATCAACCTTGGAAACATTTCCAACACACATCGTCACCTCACCCTTAGCTAGTGCTCCGTTTATTCCGTAGATTTTATTTTGAGTTACTAACATTTAGCAACCGAACCAGTATCCAATACCTAGGTGCTACTAGGAGTACTAGCAAGCTACACATAAACAACACGTATATCAAATATACTTATGTCGACGTTGCCAGCCTTCTTATCTACCAAGTATCTAGGGTTGTTCCGCTTCAAGGACCGCTCTCCTCATAATCGAAGCACTTAGTCTCGGGTTTGGGTTCAACTTTGGGTTGCTTCACTGGAGCAGCAACTGACTTGCTATCCATGAAGTTTTCCCTCCTTGCTCCTGCCCTTTCTCGAAACTAGTGGTTTGACTAACCATCAACACTTGATGCTCCTTCTTGATTTCTACCTTTATGGTGTCAAACATCATGAACAGCTCAGGGATCATTATTTCCATCCCTGGCATTTTATAGTTCATGACCAAGTTCTAGTAGCTTTAGTGACAGTGACTTGGAGAACTATATCAATCACTACCTTATCTGGAAGATCAACTCCCACTCAATTCAAGCGATTGTAGCACCCAGACAATCTGAGCACATGCTCAATGATTGAGCTATTCTCTTTCATCTTGCAGGCAAAGAATCTTGTTGGAGATCTCATATCTCGCAACACGGGCACGAGCCTGAGATCCTAATTTCAGCTCTTAGAACATCTCATATGTTCCGTGACGTTCAAAACGTTTCGGAGCCTCACTTCTAAGCCGCAATGCAAGACGCACTAAACTATGAAGTAGTCATCAGAACGTGCGTGTCAGATGTTCACAACATCTACAAACGACACTAGAGGGGTTGGCGCATCGAGCGGTGCATTAAGGACATAAGCCTTCTATGCAGCAACGAGGACAATCCTCAGATCACAGAGCCAGTCCGCAATATTGCTATCATCATCTTTCAACTCTATTTCTCTAGGAACATATATAAATTAAAGCGAGCTACAGCGTGAGCTAGTAATCAACAACACAGTTTGCAAAGACACTAGTGACTATGTTCATGATAATGACTTCAATTAATCATATTACTTAAGAACTCCCACTCAAATTGACATCCCTCCGGTCATTCGAGTGATACATGATCCAAATTCACCAACTCAAGTCCGATCATCACGTGAGTTGAGGTGGTTTCAATGGTGAACATCATCATGTTGATCATATCTGCTATATGACTCATGTTCGACCTTTCGGTCTCTTGTGTTCTGAAGCCATGTCTGTACATGCTAGGCTCGTCAAGTTTAACCCAAGTGTTCTACATGTGCAACACTGGCTTGCACCCGTTGTATGTGAACGTAGAGTCTATCACACCGATCATCACGATGTGTCTCAACACGAGGAACTTTCGCAATAGTGCACACTTGGGGAGAACACAATTCATCTTGAAATTTAAGTGAGGGATCACCTTATAATGCTACCGACGTCCTAAGCAAAACAAGGTGCATAAAAGGATTAACATCACATGCAAATCATAAGTGACATGATATGGCCATGAACTTGTGCTTTTGATCTCCATCTTGAAAGCACTGGCATGATCTCCATCGTCACCGACACGACACCATAATCTCCATGATCTTGGCCTCCATCAACGTGTCGCCATCGGGGTTGTCACGCCCATCATGCTGGTACTACTATTGCTACCGTTTAGCGATAAAGTAAAGCATTACATAGCGCTTAATGATTGACACACAGGTCATACAATAATTAAAGACAACCCTATGGCTCCTGCCGGTTGTCGTACTCATCGACATGCAAGTTGTGATATTCTATACAACACATGATCATCGCATATATCACATCATGTAATTGGCCATATCACATCACAACATACCCTGCAAAAACAAGTTAGATGTCCTCTAATTGTTGTTGCATGTTTTACGTGGCTGCTACAGGTATCTAGCAAGAACGATTCTCACTTACGCATAAACCACAACGGTGATACATAATTTGCTTTTCAACCTTCTCAAGGACCGCCTTTGTCGAATCCGATCCAACTAAAGTGAGAGAAACTGCCACCCGCAAGCCATCTAGGCAACAAGTTGCATCGAGGGAACCGGTCTCTCGTAAGCGTATGAGTAATGTTGGTCCGGGCCGCTTCATATCACAATACCGCTGAACCAAAACACGACCAAGGGAGGAAGCAATATAAGCATCAATGCCAAGAAACTCTTTGTGTTCTACTCGAGATCTCATCTACACATAGACTTAGCTCATGATGCCACTATTGGGGAACGTCGCACGGGAAACAAAAAAACTCATATGCACATGCAAGATCTATCCATGGCGATGAGCATCTATGAGAGGGAGAGTGGATCTACATACCCTTGTAGGTCGCTAAGCGGGAAGCATTAAGAAACGTGGTTGGTGTAGTCGAACGTCTTCGCGATCCAAATCGCCGAGCGTCCCGCGATCTCATCACAATCCGTCCCACGATCCAATCATGATCCGTCCCGCGAACTCATCACGATCCGTCCCGCGATCCAATCACGATCCGTCCCGCAAACTCATCACGATCCATCCCACGAACTCATCACGATCCGTCTCGCGAACTTGATCACGGTCCTTCCGATCTAGCGCCGAACGGACGGCACCTCCGCGTTCAGCACACATACGGCTCGATGACGATCTCCGCCTTCTTGATCCAGCAAGAGGGAGAACAGAGGTATGTGAGTTCACCGACAGCGTGACGGCGTCGCGGTGATGGTGGTGGAGCAATTTCGGCAGGGCTTTGCCTAAGCACTGCAGAAATCCGATCTAGAGGAGAAACTATGCACTGGAGGAACGGGCAGCACGTGGCTAAAAATTATGTGCCAAAACCCTAAAACCTCTAGTATATATAAGAGGAAGAGAGGAGGCTTGGTGCAAGGTCAAATCCTACTAGGAGGCTTCGGCCGAAACTAGGGAGGAGAGTCCTCCTCCTCCTCCAATCCTAGTAGGATTAGGACTCTTCCTTTTTTTGCCTTTTTGCCTTTTTTCCACCTTTTATCTTTGGGATTTTCTTCCCTAACCGCAAGGGACTTGTGTGGGACTTCCACCAGCCCACAAAAGGCTGGTATTTATTCTCCCACATCCCATGAAGCCTCTTGGGTCGAAATACCCCTCCCGATGGTCTCGCGGTACACTACCGGCACTCCCGGTACATTACCGATGAGCCAAAGACTTTTCCAGCGACCAAAATAGGACTTCCTATATATCAATATTTACCTCCAGACCATTCCATAGCTCCTCATGACGTCCGGGATCTCATCCGGACCTCCTAACAACCTTCGGTCACCACCATACATAACTCTATACTACCAAAACGTCACCAAACCTTAAGTGTGCAGACCCTGCGGGTTCGAGAACTATGTAGACATGACCGAGACACCTCTACGGTCAATAACCAATAGTGGGACCTGGATGCCCATATTGGTTCCTACATATTCTACGAAGATCTTTATCGGTCGAACCTCTATGTCAAGGATTCAGTTAATCCCGTAAGATGTTCCCTTTGTTCTTCGGTATGTTACTTGCCCGAGATTCGATCGTCGGTATCTCCATACCTAGTTCAACCTCATTACCGGCAAGTCTCTTTACTCATTCCATGATATAAGATCCCGTGACTAACACTTAGTCACATTGCTTGCAAGGTTTGTTGTGATGTTGTATTACCGAGTGGGCCCTGAGATACCTCTCCGTCACACGGAGTAACAAATCCCAGTCTTGATCCATGCCAACTCAACAGACACCCTTGGAGATACCTGTAGAGTACCTTTATAGTCACCTAGTTACGTTGCGATGTTTTATACACACAAGGCACTCCTCAAGTGTCAGTGAGTTGCATGATCTCATGGTCATAGGAACATATACTTGACATGCAGAAAACAGTAGCAATAAACTGGCACGATCATATGCTACGTTTGTAGTTTGCGTCTTGTCCATCACACCATTCTCCTAATGATGTGATCCCGTTATCAAATGACATCTCATGTCCATGGCTAGGAAACCTTAACCATCTTTGATCAACGAGCTAGTCTATTAGAGGCATACTAGGGACATGGTTTTGTCTATGTATCCAAAATGCATCTAAGTCTCCGATCAATACAATCATAGCATGGATAATAAACGATTATGAGGAACAAGGAAATATGATAATAACTAATTTATTATTGCCTCTAGGGCATATTTCCAACACTGCCTCTGTTGGAGCCTCTGCTAGTGCTCCGAAGAAATCTGTTGTGAAGAAGTCTGTTGTGAAGCCAAAGTCCTCAACTTTAAAATCATCAATGCAGACTCCTCAAGCAAAGTATTCAAAGGCCTCAGTAATGTCTTGTAACATCCCAAAATTTCATTTTGGAATGTTATGAAATATAGCTATGCATCATCATCACATTGTTTGAATGAAATGAATTGTTGAAGTTCCTCTTTTGGATTTCTAAAAGGCCACTTTCATTTTCTCCATATACTTGTTTCTACTATTTGAAAATCTCTAGAATTATTCAAAAAAAAGAGGAGTAACATGACACTCCACACAAGGGGCATCTTGGTGAATTATTTGAACAATAAAACCAGGGGTTTATTTGAAAGTTTATCTCAAAAGAATTTAAAATCAATTAGGCATTTTCTGAAAAACAATTTTTTTAAGTATTCATTTTGACAGAGGAAAAATGTTCATTAAATAAAATTTATTCCCCTGATCATTTTGATATATATATTCCCTATGTTTGGAAATGATTTGAATGCATTATAGGGTTTGAAACGCTCTGGAAAATAGAAAAGGAAACGAATTAAAGCGTTTAATTAGAAAACCGGCCGGCCCACCAGCCTTTACTCCCGAGATCCTTTCGGATAGGTCACCGACGCGCAGATCCCGCTCCCACTCTCACTGACTCGCAGGACCCACCGTCCGACAGTGCCATCAGCGCGCTCGTCTCCCTCCTCGCGACGTCGACGTCGCCGGAGATCCCTCCTCCGCTGATCTCGCTCCTCTCTCCCTCTCCCGACCCCGCACCTAGCCTATAAAAGCCCCTGCCTTCACTGCTCTCCGTTCCACCCCGAGCGCCCCAGCCCATGCCCATAAACGCCACTGCTCCACCTTGCCGGAGTTCAGTCAACGACCGAAGCTCTCCGAGCACGAGGTCGTCGCCTTCGTCGTCCCCAGCCTCGTTCGATGCCACCAGTCGACGCCAAAGCTTCATCGCCGTCGCCTGAGCACTTCGGACACCGCCCTCGACCACCGCACCATCGTCTCTGACCACCTCCAACGTTCGGCCGCCGTCGACCTCGCCGGAACTTTGACCCCCTCCCTATCATCCGGAGTGCGAAGCTTGTTATCTAGAGTCAGTTGAGTACGAGGATTGTCAGCAAGGCAAGTCACTTTGACCATGTATACCCATGTTTTTATTGCATTAGTTATACCATCTCCCCAATTGCATGCAAATTAGGTAATTTGGAAACTTGGTTACTTGATGTAGTATCATGCGGTAGGATCCCCTCAACCCTTTGACACATTGGCCTCGGGAAACGTTGATTTAATTTTGCTATGCTATTAGTAGACGGGGTTGGTTGTGTGATTCATGAGAGTTGTGAGATAATAATTTCAAGACCTACAAGATGATCAAGACTTCAAGACTCTGAGTTTTCAACATACCTCTGGGTGGATGATGGTTGAACGGCGCCCTGGAGAAACTAGTGATTAGCCTAGGTGTTGCTAGAGAAGTGCCAGTATTCACGCGGAAAGGTCCACCCAGGCACAAAGAGATGGATGGATGCTTCAATACCCAAGGCTTACCTGCATAGCCACAAGCCATTATGGGCTCTCAGCTAGATTCAAGTTTGTGGCACCCAGCTAGATTCTTGGGAGGGACATGGCGATTCACCGTGCCCTCGGACGTATTCAGGAGGAATACAGGGGTGGTCCCATTTCGCCAGGACTCAGCATGGTTTGTCGCAGGGATGCCAATGGAAATATCATAAACATTCCCACTGAAGACTCCGCCCTTTCCTATATCCAGACTTTGGAGACGCACATCAGGACCTTGGAGCTTCGGGTACGCGCAGACACGAAGACGATCAAGAGGCTGATGAACCGAGAGCTTGACCTCAAGGCTGACCTACGGGAAGCCAAGTACGAGCATGAGCATGAATTGAAGGACTTCTTGGAGAGGATCGAGAAGTTGAACACTCGCATAGCAACTCTGGAGGAACAGATGGACATGGGAGAAAATCTTCACCCAGAAGGAGACATGGCTCCCTTGATCAGCAGCGATGATGACTATGAGGAGAGCGCCACCGGAGAAGGCCAAACTACCATGGAATTTTGAGGAGAACTTTAGTTATGCCCCCATGTATCTTTCATTTTCAACGTTAAAGCGTAGGTCGATGCTTAGTTTGATTTGAGACTTGTATCTCGATGTTTGAACCTTGAGTTGAATAAATGATTGAGTGTTTGGTGTGATATGTTTGTTGCATTGCATATGGGTAGTGAAACTTTCTTTTAGGCCCTTGTTCTATTCTAATTCTCACCCCTCTGAAAACAGCAAGATGCCTCCGCGACGAGAGCCCGACTTCACCTTCCTGCCAGAATCACACAACTTCTCCAGCAGCAGAATGCCCTAATGCAGTTGTTGATCTAGAATCAAACCAACAACCACCCTCCACCTCAGGGCGACAACCTCACCCATTTTCTGAGGCTGAATCCACCAACTTTCTCTAGCAGCACTGAGCCCATTGTGGCAGATGATTGGCTCCGCAAGATGGAGAGGGAACTCACCACCGCTGGATGCACTGAGGCTGAAAAGGTGCACTTTGCCGCCCATCAACTGGAGGGACCAGCAGCTTCATGGTGGGAGAACTACACCACCACGTACCCCATTGCTGGTGTGACTTGGGAGCAGTTCAAGCTAGCTTTCCGCACCGCTCATGTCTCAGCTGGAGCCATGAGTCTGAAGAAGCATGAGTTTCGCAACTTACGCCAGGGGAACCGCTCCGTGTCCCACTATGTGGTTGAATTCAGCATGTTGGCTCGTTATGCACCAGGAGATGTGGCCGATGATGTAGCCAAACAGGAGAAGTTCCTGGAAGGACTCAACGATGAGTTGAGCATGCAGCTGATGGTGGCTACTTTCAACAACTACCAGGAGCTGGTAGACAAGGCCCTCATCTTGGAGGGGAAGCAGCAGCAAATTGAAAACCGCAAGAGGAAGTATGGACAGGGGAAGTCTAACTCTGGAGCTCAACAAAAGCCCCGCTACTCCCCATACTCAGGGAATACCAGATCAGGGACCGGTAAGTATGAAGGACACACTCATCACGTGCACAACCATGGAGGCCACAACCATGGAGGAAATGGGAATAATCGTCCCAACAATGGCAACTTCAAGAACGGCAATGGAAGTGGGAATGGCAACCAGCATCGTTCCGCTCCAGCTCAGAAGGATCTGAACCATTCACCTGTTTCAAGTGCCAGAAGACAGGGCACTATGCCACTGAATGTCCCCAGAACAAGCACGGAAATGGAAACGGCAACAACAACGGCAACCCATCAGCCAAGAAGCCAAATCCTTTTCCCCGTGCTCAGGTGAACCACATTGATGTGGAAGAAGTCTATGATCAGCCCGAGACTATGGTTGGTAAGTTTTTATTGCATTCACGTCCAGTTATGGTACTTTTTGATTCTGGTGCAACTCATTCATTCATATCAAGGGTAGTTGTGGAAAAGTATGGTTTACCCACCAGAACCCTTAGTCAGCCCATTAAGGTTAATTCCCCAGGAGGTATGATGATGGCGGGGATAGGATGCCACGCATTGAAACTCCATATAGGAAACCATGTTTTTCCCACCGACCTCATCGTCTTAGAATCCCAAGGATTGGATGTAATCCTAGGCATGGATTGGATGACCAAGTATGAAGGAAACCTTGATTGACCCAGCAAGTCTATTTTACTCACCACCCCAGAGAACAAGAGGATTAAGTATGTATCCCGAGGCACACAGATGAGTGCTCGGTTAAATTCCCTCACAAGAGTTGTTCAGGTGGAAGTGCCGTTGGTACAAGACTTTCCAGATGTATTCCCGAAGGAATTACCAGGCATGCCACCAGATAGAGAGATTGAATTTCTGATAGAGTTACTACCAGGAACAACCCCAATTTCCAAGAGACCCTATCGGATGCCCGCAAATGATTTAGTAGAAATCAAAAGGCAGATTAAGAAGTTATTGGACAAAGGGTATATTCCCTCAAGTTCTTCACCTTGGGGAGCCCCAGTTCTTTTGGTGGAGAAGAAGGATAAAACCTTGAGGATGGTAGTCGATTATCGTGCATTGAACGAGGTGACTATCAAGAACAAGTATCATCTGCCGATGATTAATGACTTGTTTGATCAACTAGTGGGAGCCAAAGTGTTCTCCAAGATCGATCTTTGATCAGGGTATCACCAATTGAAAATTCGTGAACAGGATATACCCAAAACCGCCTTCACCACAAGGTATGGCTTATATGAGTATACAGTCATGTCTTTTGATTTGACTAATGCTCCTGCCTACTTCATGAATATGATGAACAAAGTGTTTATGGAATATCTGGACAAGTTTGTCGTGGTGTTCATCAATGACATTTTGATATTCTCCAAGAGCGAGGAAGAACACAAGGAACACTTGTGTTTAGTTCTAGAGAAGCTTAAAGAGCATCAGCTATATGCCAACTTTAGTAAATGTGAATTCTGGCTGACGGAAGTCGGATTCCTTGGACATGTTATTTCTGGAGAAGGAATAGCAGTAGACCCCACTAAGGTTGAAGCGGTCACTGAGCGGAAGTCACCCACCTCAATTAAGGAGAACCGCGGTTTTCTCGGACTTGCCGGATATTACCGGAGGTTCATTGAGAATTTCTCAAAGATTGCCAAGCCCATGATAGAGTTGTTTAAGAAAGAGTCTAAGTATATTTGGACTGAGACATGTGAGGCCAGTTTCCAGGAGTTGAAGAAGCGTTTGGTCACAGCCCCAGTGTTGATTCTACCAAATATTCGGAAAGACTTCCAGGTTTATTGTGATGCTTCGCGTCAAGGACTTGGAGGAGTACTCATGCAGGAGGGAAAAGTTGTAGCCTATGCATCCAAACAGCCATGACCTCATGAGTTGAACTGTGCCACCCATGATTTGGAACTAGCAGCCGTAGTGCACGCACTCAAGACCTGGAGACATTTCCTTATCGGAAATAGTTGTGATGTTTACACTGATCATAAAAGCCTGAAGTATATCTTCACACAGAAGGAGTTGAACCTCAGACAGAGGAGATGGCTAGAGTTAATCAAGGACTATGACATGAGACTGCACTACCATCCAGGAAAGGCAAATGTTGTAGCAGATGCTTTGAGTCGGAAGAGTTATGTGAACACACTCATAGCAGGAGGATTACCCCAGGAGTTAGCCGATGATCTCAGAGAGCTCCGGCTAGAGATAGTTCCAATAGGATATGTTGCCACACTAGAGATCCAGTCCACCTTGACCGAAAGAATTCGTGAAGCCCAGAAATCGGACAAGGAGATAGCTGAGATAAAGCAGAGAATGAAGGAGGGAAAAGCTAAAGACTTTCGTGAAGATGAACAAGGTACTCTATGGTTTGAGAACCGAATCTATGTGCCCAATGACCCAGAGCTCAGGAAGTTGATACTTCAAGAAGCCCATGATTCACCCTACTCAATACACCCAGGCAACACCAAGATGTACCTGGATTTGAAGGAAAGTTACTGGTGGAAAGGTATGAAGAAGGATATTGCCGAACATGTTGCGATATGTGATGTTTGTTAGCGAGTAAAGGCGGAACATCAGAAACCAGCAGGGTTACTCCAACCTTTGCCGATACCCGAGTGGAAATGGGATAAGCTTGGTATGGACTTCATCACAGGATTACCCAGGACCCGTTCAGGTTATGATTCTATCTGGGTAGTGGTCGATCGCTTTACCAAGGTGGCTCATTTCATTCCAGTGAAGACCACCTATACCAGTGCTAAGTTAGCCAAGATATATATGACCAGGATCGTATGTCTGCATGGAGTTCCGAGGAGTATCGTGTCAGATAGAGGAACACAATTTACCTCAAAGTTTTGGCATCAGTTACACGAAACTTTGGGTACAAGGCTGGAATTCAGTATAGCTTTTCATCCGCAGACCGATGGACAGACTGAGAGAGTCAACCAGATTCTGGAGGACATGTTGAGAGCTTGCGCACTAGACTATGGGTCTAGTTGGGATGACAACTTACCTTACGCAGAGTTCTCGTATAACAACAATTATCAGACGAGTCTGAAGATGACCCCTTTTGAAGCTTTATACGGAAGGAGGTGCAGAACACCATTGATGTGGGATGGTGTTGGAGACCGAAAGCTTTTTGGTCCCGATCTGATCCGAGATTCTGAAGAAAAGTTCAAACTGATTCGAGACCGACTCAAGATAGCCCAATCCAGGCAAAAAAGCTATGCTGATAGCAAACGCAAGGAGGTGACGTATAAAGTGGGAGATCGGGCATACCTTCGTGTGTCCCCACTTCGAGGAATCAAGAGGTTTGGTGTTAAAGGAAAGTTAGCACCCAGATTCATAGGCCCCTACAAAATTCTTGAACTTAGAGGCGAAGTTGCATAAAAGCTAGAATTGTCGGAAGGATTCTCAGGAGTTCATGATGTTTTCCATGTTTCCCAGCTGAAGAAATGCCATGCTGTGATGGCTGATATTCCTTTGAGAGACATAGTGCCCCTAGAGGCCATACAACTTGACAGTGACCTGACCTACGAGGAGAAGCCTGTCAGAATCCTAGAGCCTACCAACAGAGTTACCCGTAGCAAGACCATCAAGTTTTGTAAGGTTCTGTGGAGTAACCACACCGAGGAAGAAGCCACCTGGGAACGCGAAGAAGATCTTCGTAGAGATCACCCGCACTAATTTTCTAGCCAACCCGAATCTCGAGGGCGAGATTCATCTTAAGGTGGGTAGGTTTGTAACATCCCAAAATTTCATTTTGGAATGTTATGAAATATATCTATGCATCATCATCACATTGTTCGAATGAAATGAATTGTTGAAGTTCCTCTTTTGGATTTCTAAAAGGCCACTTTCATTTTCTCCATATACTTGTTTCTACTATTTGAAAATCTCTGGAATTATTCAAAAAAAGAGGAGTAACATGACACTCCACACTAGGGGCATCTTGGTGAATTATTTGAACAATAAAACTAGGGGTTTATTTGAAAGTTTATCTCAAAAGAATTTAAAATCAATTAGGCATTTTCTGAAAAATAATTTTTTTAAAAGTATTCATTTTGACAGAGGAAAATGTTCATTAAATAGCATTTATTCCCCTGATCATTTTGATATATATATTCCCTATGTTTGGAAATGATTTGAATGCATTAAAGGGTTTTAAACGCTCTAGAAAATAGAAAAGGAAACGAATTAAAGCGTTTAATTAGAAAACCGGCCGGCCCACCAGCCTTTACTCCCGAGATCCTTTCGGATAGGTCACCGACGCGCAGATCCCGCTCCCACTCTCACTGACACGCAGGACCCACCGTCCGACAGCGCCATCAGCGTGCTCGTCTCCCTCCTCGCGTCGTCGACGTCGCCGGAGATCCCTCCTCCGCTGATCTCGCTCCTCTCTCCCTCTCCCGACCCCGCACCTGGCCTACAAAAGCCCCTGCCTTATCTGCTCTCTGTTCCACCCCGAGCGCCCCTACCCACGCCCACAAACGCGACCGCTCCACCTCGTCGGAATTCGGTCAACGACCGAAGCTCTCCGAGCACGAGGCCGTCACCTCCATCGTCCCCAGCCTCGTTTGATGCCACCAATCGACACCGGAGCTTCGTCGCCGTCGCCTGAGCACTTCGGACGCCGCCCTCGACCACCGCACCATCGTCCCCGACCACCTCCAACGTCCGGCCATCGTCGACCTTGCTGGAACTCTGACCCCCTCCCTATCATCCGGAGTGCGAAGCTTGTTATCTAGAGTCACTTGAGTACGAGGATCGTCAGCAAGGCAAGTCACTTTGACCATGTATACCCATGTTTTTATTGCATTAGTTCTACCATCTCCCCAATTGCATGCAAAGTAGGTAATTTGGAAACTTGGTTACTTGATGTAGTATCATGCGGTAGGATCCCCTCTACCCTTTGACACATTGGCCCCGGGAAACGTTGATTTAATTTTGCTATGCTATTAGTAGACAGGGTTGGTTGTGTGATTCATGAGAGTTGTGAGATAATAATTTCAAGACCTACAAGATGATCAAGACTTCAAGACTCTGAGTTTTCAACATACCTCTGGGTGGATGATGGTTGAACGGCGCCCTGGAGAAACCAGTGGTTAGCCTAGGTGTTGCTGGAGAAGTGCCAGTATTCACGCGGAAAGGTCCACCTAGGCACAAAGAGATGGATGGATGCTTCAAGACCCAAGGCTTACCTGCATAGCCACAAGCCATTATGGGCTCTGGCTTGGTTGGATATCGTGGTGACCCTAGACAGGCAGTGCTACGAGATGTAGAAGAATGGTAGGAAAGGATGGGCAGCGACAGAGTCTCAGGGGAACCCTTTAGAAGACCATGTTTTGGTCATCCGTTTCTCAAACACCCTGAAGTGCAAGAAATCCGATGGAGGCAATTAAATCTTGTGGGGAACGTGTGCAAAACTCTGCAGAGTACCCAAACCTAATCGATTAGCCGTGTCCACGGTCATGGACAACTTGAGCCAAAGGAACTGAAACTATCTGGAATTCTCAACACAAATAATTGTTTTGATGTGGGTATTAATAACAACTTGGGTATGAGAATTGGTTGGTGGAACCATCTCATTAATCAACCAACAATGTAGTAATAATATTTTGTCCCCCTTGTTGTAGGAAAAATTGGCTTTATGCAAAACTTACTACCCCACCTGCCAAATATGCATATAGAATAGATGATTTACTTTACACCCCCTCTTTTGTGACATTGCCGGCATATTCAATATGCTGACCTACACGGCTGCAACGTATCATGTTGCAGAGTACTTTCCCGACCAGGAGTGAGGATATGCTCTATGCTCGGTGAGATGCCCTTGGAGTCAGATGGACTCAACTACCTTTGAAGCTTCCGCAAGATTAGTTATTCTCATGAGTTGGCCTTCAGCCACTTTATTGTAATTCTTATTGTAATAAAGGACTCGATATGAGATTTCAATTTATAAAGTTGTGTGATTTTCCCTTTGATATATACATTAATGTACCGTGTGTGTACCAGCATGATCTTGGGATGGTACGGAAACACCGGAGATTCGACCTTTCAGGTCGGGTCGCTACATGTCTTCATTAGCCACACAATCATCAGCTGCTGCCACAAAATCCTCAACACCTGTGCACCTAGCAACATGTCAGAGGACCGACGGCTTCTCAATTGCTTAAAGTGTCTCTGTAAGTCCCTCTGCCCAAGCACAGTCTTCAACAAGTCCTACTCTCTTGAAGCTAAAGAGAATTGCTGGTCGAGGTCAATGACCAAGTCCTCACACAAGCAAAGCTGTGGTGAATGTACCCTCAGGATGTGAGGATGATGATGAGGCTCATGATGACGAATTGGAGGGAATCATCACAGAAAGTCAGCAAAGGGCTGCAATAGCCAAAGGCAGCTCTGTTCCTCTCATGCTGGATCCCAAGATGATCCTTAACTTCATTGACATATGGCATGAGGATCCCAGCACTCCACTTTCCTCACTCAACCTACCTCTTGGTGTGGACCATGTTCTCACACACTTTATAGCTGAGGAAAAATGGAAAAGAGATCAAGCTCTAAGAGCTAAGAGGAGCAGGGCCAGACAAGAAAAGTTTTTGAAGAACAATGTGATGAATTTGACTCCAAATCAACTCATCACAGTTCAGTTTGAGACTCGTTGCCTCACTGATGAACAAGAAAAGTATGATGCTGAATGGAAGGGCACCAAAGTAAGATTTGTCAGGGCAGCCCAAGCTGCCGTTAAGGACCACAACTCGAGGGTTGCTGCTCGATCGCAACCTCAAATTCCTCAGGCTGAAGAATCTGCTCAGTCTGCTGAAGAAACTGCTCCCGTAGCTGAAGAAATTCAGACTGCTGAAGAACCTACCAGGGCAACCTCCACTGTTGCGCCTGAAGAAATTGCCAGGACAACTGAAAATTTTGATGTGCCTGATGAAATTGAGACTACAAGGGCGACTGCACCAGTCGTGCCTGAAGAAAATGCCCCTCCTTCACCCTCTGCAGAAACTGCAAAATCCTCAAAGGTGAAGAACAACAACCTTCCTTCTGCATCAGAAGCGAAGAAAACTAAGGCTGCAGAGAAGAAGGCACTAAAGAGAAAAGCTTCAACTTCAGGTTCCTCAGCAATGAAGAAATTGAAGACACTGCCAAGTTCTTCAACAAAACCGATTGATGCAACACATATCAGCTCCATGCCAGCCTATGAAATAATACCATTTGGTGTTAACTATGTCATCCCAACTGATGATCAAGAAGAAAAGGATCAGTCTGCTGCTACCTCAGAGCAGATTGATGAAGAAATTGAAGTGGAAGCAAAAGCTTCAACCCCTCTGGTATCATCGCCCCAGCCTCAGTTAACTGCTGAAGAGGCTGGCGTTGAAGAAATTGATGAGGACGTGGACATTGGAAACACAACACATGTTATCAATGATGAATATTGGGAAGCTGCTCACCCAGATTCCCCAATGACCACTCCTTTGTAAAAAAATTGCTCAGTCTCTAGCCCAAATTGAAGAAATTCATACAGGATCTGATGACTTGGCTGCAACTGCCACTAAAGATATTCCAGCTGCATCAGCAGAGGAAATTGTTGCTCCAACTGCCACTGAGGAAACTCTTGTGCAAATTCCTCGGTCTGAAGAAGTTCCTCCTATGCCTAAGGAGATTGTGGGCCGCTTCAAGCCAAACCTTCAGCCAAAGCCCAAGATGCCATTCAAAGGCTCAAAGCGCCCCAAATTCATCAAGACGAATTTCTTCAACGAGCACATCTTCTTCATTGGGCCAAATCCTTATGACTCTGCTAGAGCCGGTCGCACCAGATTCTGGACACCCACACAGATGAACTATTATGCATCAGTATTGTTTGAC
Source organism: Hordeum marinum (assembly GCA_022496015.1). NCBI lineage: Eukaryota > Viridiplantae > Streptophyta > Magnoliopsida > Poales > Poaceae > Hordeum > Hordeum marinum. The sequence goes on along the minus strand of CM039676.1, from coordinate 389,976,149 downwards.
AAGAAGAAAGTCTTTGAGCACCATCAAATTCCTCATGTGGATATGGAAACTATCCCATCCTTCACACCGGTGCTCGTAGTTCTTCACGATGCAGGAATCCTTCCATTATGTGTGGACATCTGTGATTGGAATGAAGAGTTGATTCTTCAATCTTATGCCACCTTGCACATCACAGGTGATGCTTGTGACATCAACTCATGGGTCTTGGACTGGATGACTGGATCTACTCAATACACTACACCAGCATCAGAATTGCTTCGATCAGTCCCGGTTCCAATTCCTTCAGAAGGAGCACGATGCCTCTTTGATGAACCTGCTCTTCCCAACCACATGATGCAAGTGTTGATGAAGCCATTGGCTCCTGGAAAGCCTCAAAGGACTACCTTCCTTGTGAAGGATTTGCTCTATGTGCCCAGGACAGTCTATCGCATTCTGACCAACACCCTCAGTCCTCAAAAGGGCCACGACTCTAAATAAGAAGAAGTGGAGGGAGTCATCAAGAACATGCTATTCAACATCATTCATGGGATTCCCATCAACTTCCACGATTTCTTCATGAGGACTTTGGCCAATGCAGTGTTAGCCCCATTTGAACTGAAGCCTTATGCTCCCTGGATCATGAAATTCATCAGATCAAGGTCTTCAATTCCCTTCAAGGCTGACTTCCAGAATCACTTTGGCTTTCTGCCTCCTATTGTCTGCCTCCTATTGAAGTACTCAAGCACACAATTGCTTCAGTTGAAGGAAAAGGCAAAGATGTCATTGATGAAGGTACTCGTCCATTGGATGGTCAGTTTCGCAAAGCTACATCTTATTCCACCAATGATGACACTGCTACCCAAGACTCTGCTGCAAAAGCCTTAGTGCAAAAGCCTCAAGAGTCCGCCCCTCGTGTGATGAATGATCGTGAACTGCTTATAAGTCTTCATCAGAAGGTTGAACGCAACCACAAATGGGTCAAGCCTCAGTTTGGTTCAATTCTTCGAGACATGACTGTCACGCACAATGTTGTGAGCAAGAACCAATACTACCTCCATGAAGTCTTCAACCGCACTTGGGCGATTTTGTCTCACCTCAAGACTCCTGAAGAATTGAAGGAGATGAATCTTGAGCAGAACCTTGACTGGGCTCGTCCTCCTCAGAAGAAATTCAAGAAAGTTCAAGTTCCTCAACTGGTTACAAGCTCATATTCGTCATCATGTGAGACGGATGAAGCTGAGGACATGACGACACTACAGCAGGCCCTACATCGACAAATGACCCCGACAACGCTGGCACTCCTTCATCACCCTGAAGATGAAATTCTTCAATGGGTGTTAGTCCTCACTTTTTTGTCTCTTTTGGTCTTCGATGACAAAGGGGGAGAAAATTTGAGTTAGTCTTCAAGCGGGTCTCTATATATGGGCTCATTTTGTTGAAGTTGCAACTCTCGCTCTTCTGAAGTTTTTTGTTGGTTGAGTTGTAAACTTAAGTCCGATGGTGGTTTGACTCTTATGAACTGATTTCCGCATCCCTATTTCCTCAAGTACCTTAATGCATGCATGCTAAATTTCGTGAGACACAATTTTCATCATGCGTTTCAAATTCTTCATAGCATATGTTAAATGTGTGTATGAATTACAAGATATAGGGGGAGTTCTCCATGTTTTTAACCTGCCATGTGCATTTGCAGTCCAAAGCAAATTTCTCAAGTATGCACATCTTTAGGGGGGGTTCTTCTATATCTTGCAATCAAATTCCTCAAACTCAGTACTTACATTCCATATTTTTATCCCCATTGAAAACTTAACCTATTTGTCATCAATCACCAAAAAGGGGGAGATTGTAAGTGCATCTAGTGCCCCTTAGTAATTTTGATGTATTGAAGACTTATAGGTTAAGGAACTAATGTGTTTGTGAGTGTACACAGGCTCTATAAGTCGATGAGGAGTTTGATATATTCGAAGATTATCGACCCCTAAAAATGTATGTCTTCAACTGAAGACTTTAGTAAAGACTTTGCTGAAGACTTTGGTATTCCCTGAAGACTTTGAAAATGACGAAGTTGGTGTGACCTTGAAGATATGAACAAGGACTATGAAGTGTGAAAGACTTTTGTTTTCGTAGTTTCATTTCCTTTCTTTGAGTCATAGGAAACACCATACTGTTAAAGGGGGCCGAGGTAATACTAAGGAAAATTTCCAACTGATGCTCAACTCAAAACCCTCAACCTATCCAATCCTTCGAGTGAATCCTTTGGAAATCTCTTGCAGTTCAGTCAAGTTCTTCAATGACAGAGATGATGATCTTCTGGTCTTTGAGGAAATTGATCTGACTGAGGAGTTAGGATTTCGCCGCTGCGAATTGCCTACAAGTGAGGAACATGATAAGCCTGACGACTTCCATAGTTCGAAATTCCGACCGTTGTTGTGCTTAGCGCCAGTTGTCCCCAATCATCTTATCCACATAACAGTCATATCAATGGGGGCATTTATGTATTATAATTTCAGGTTGTACCCTGGCTATAAATAGACACCCCCCACAACCACTAGTTGGTTGGTTGCTCCGAGAGAGAACTGACACTTGTCATTTGAGAGCAACCCATCCTCTGAGGACTTTGAGAGAAAATCATCAGTGAGGAAAAACCCAAATCGAAACCACCAAACCTGAAGTGATTGAGCATCACTGAAGAGATTGTTCCTGTGTGGAACCGATGCTTGTTACCTTTGAAGACTGTGTATCTTCCAGACGGTTAGGCATCATGGTCTAGTGCATCCTGCAGTCAATTGGGGATCATGGAGTGACCTTGGTCTAGAGCATCCAGCAGTCAATTGTGGATCATCGGGTGACCGGTTTGTGAGGGTTTTGGAATTCTACCCTGAAGACTTACCACGAGTCTTGGGCGAGGACTTTGTGACCTTAGCTCAAGGAGAATACGGTAAGGACTGTGTGTCCTGGGACTGTGTGTCCTATGGTTTAAATACCAGGCCGCTCCAAACCAGACATACGACTGTCACAGTAGTTGGAACTGGGTCATCAAACCATTGTCTTCATCGAGCTACCTGGTTCTATTTCCTCAACCTTCTATTTCCTCGTATACTTGTTGATGAAATTGATCGTTACTGTTCGAAGAATTTGACTAAAAACTTTCTTAATTTCCTCACCTCAAATTTTTCAAGTTATCTTTTTCCTCACCTGCTTATCCTATATCACACTACCTGTAATCTGTGCATGCTTTATTTCATCATGATGACTATGCTACTGCTATGTTTCTCATACACATGATTACTCATTCGCTGCTAGTTATTCATCACATTTCAAATTCCTCAAGTGATGAATTTATAAAAATCGCCTATTCACCCCCCTCTAGTCAATATAACGCACTTTCACAGAGGTTATGCAACTCTCATAGAAAATCATCTTTACCCTCATCATAGGGGGGAACCATATACCGTAACTACTTTAAAGGAAGTATCACTAGCTTCATATTTAAGATTGCATGCCACTGAGAAAATATAAGTATCCCATGAAGCAATCTAAAATATATGTGCGTCCACCACCATCAAATGCCACCTTTAATGACATTTGAAGGGATGTGGTGCCAATCATAATTACTGTTACCACTAATAGATTTAAGGAACGAAGAAAATTCATCTGACTTAGTTTCTTGGAAAGCTACAATACTAGCATTAGCTTTAGCTAGAGTTTCTAGAATGCAGGTTTTATTTCCGTGGCAAGAATCCCTTTAATATTCCAAAAGAGACAATGCATTTAAATAACCTTTGCTTAGGCTGCTCGCCCCATCTATTTTTGGGAATTTTTTTCACAATTTAGATCAGATATTCCTTTCAGGCCTACATGACTATATGGTAAATCTGAAACATCATTAGGTTCTCGATATTCAAAGCCTCCAGGTTTTTCCAGATTGAAAAGCATCAATATTCTCAACATCGTTTACAAAAACTACATCAGCAAATTCAACCCTATCACTACTCTGGTTATTGATACGTCTTTGTCATATCTATAATTTTTGATTGTTTCATGCCAATATTCTACAACTTTCGTATACTTTTGGCAACTTTTTATACTATTTTTGGGACAAACATATTGATCCAGTGCCCAGTGTCAGTTCCTATTTGTTGTATCTTTTTTGTTTCGCAGAAAAACCATATTGAACAAAGTCCAGACGGGATAAAAACTTACAGGGACTTTTTTGGAATATATGTGAATTTTGGGAAGTGGAATCAACAGAAGGCGGTGCCCGAGGGGCCCACAAGCCTGGAGGGCGTGCCTAGGGAGTAGGGCACGCCTTGAGGTCTTGTGGACACCCCTTATGTCGGTTGGAGATGTCCTTTGTCTGCAAGAAAGATATTTTTATAAGGAAAATCCTCTCAAAATTTCAGCCCGATCGGAGTTACGGATCTCCGGATATTTAAGAAACGGTGAAAGGCCAGAATCTGGGAGCGTAGAAACAGAAGGAAACAGAGAGAGAGAGAGATCCAATCACGGAGGGGCTCTCACCCCTCCACTGCCATGGAGTCCATGGACCAGAGGGTAAACTCTTCTACCATCTAGGGGGAAGGTCAAGGAAGAATAAGAAGGAGGGGGCTCTCTCCCCCTCTCTCCCGATGGCGTCGGAACGCCGTCGGGGCCATCATCGTGATGGCGATCTACTCCAACAACTCCATCGTCTTCACCAACACCTCCATCACCTTCCCCCATTTATCTACAGCGGTCCACTCTCCCGCAACCCGCTGTACCCTCTACTTGAACATGGTGCTTTATGCTTCATATTATTACGCAATTATGTGTTGCCATCCTATGATGTCTGAGTAGATCTATTTTGTCCTATTGGTTGATTGATGATCATGATTGGTTTGAGTTGCATGTTTTATTATTGGTGTTATCCTATGGTGATCTACATGTCGCGCAAGCGTGAGGGATCCTCTTTGTAGGGTGTTTCAATGTGTTCATGATTTGCCTATGGTGGGTTGCTTGAGTGGCAGAAGCATAAAGCCAAGTATGTGGGTTGTTGCATATGGGAGTAAAGAGGACTTTATACCTTATGATGCTATGGTTGGGTTTTACCTTATTGATCTTTAGTAGTTGCGGATGCTTGCTAGAGTTCTAATCATAAGTGCATATGATCCAAGTAGAGAAAGTATGTTAGCGTATGCCTCTCCCTCATATAAAATTGCAATAATGATTACCGGTCTAGTTATCAATTGCCTAGGGACAATTACGCAACTCCTACCACCACTTTTCCACACTCGTTAAACTAACTTAGTTGTTTCTTTATCTTAGCAGCCCCTAGTTTTTATTTACGTGCTCTTTATTATCTTGCAAACCTATCCTATCACACCTACAAAGTACTTCTAGTTTCATACTTGTTCTAGGTAAAGCGAACGTTAAGCGTGCGTAGAGTTGTATCGGTGGTCAATAGAACTTGAGGGAATATTTGTTCTACCTTTAGCTCCTCATTGGGTTCGACACTCTTACTTATCGAAAGAGGCTACAACTGATCCCTTAAACTTGTGGGTTATCAAGACCTTTTTCTGGCGCCGTTGCCGGGGAGCAATAGCGTGGGGTGAATATTCTCGTGTGTGCTTGTTTGCTTTATCACTAAGTAGATTTTTTTGTTCTAAGTTGTTGTCTATCTTTATTTATGGATATGGAACACGAAATACCAAAAAAAAAGGTGTACTTGCTACTCATGTAGATGGGGAACCTCCTAAAACCCTCGATGCTCGTTATGTGGAAAATATTATGCACTACTTTGATAATCTTGAGAAAACCCCATTCAACTAGATAATGGGATACACGTTGGATCAACGTGAATACTTTAGGGATTATCGCTTGAGTCAAAAAGGGAAACAATTATGGGATCAAATTAGAATACTGGGATGGTTTGCTTGGGATGCATGCTCGAGATGTGACTTTACTTGTTGATCTAATATAGAAGCTCGACACCTCCCCTTTCAATGCGAATTTAATGATAATGAAACCTTAGATTCTTATGCTAAAGGTATTTATGATTACTATGATGTGGAATGAATAGAAGAATTGGTTGTTTTTAAAGGTGCTTATGAAATTGCTTCTTTGCTTGAAAAGTATGATGATGATGTTCCTTATGAATCCGAAATTTTTGCCATACTTAAATATTGCTATGAGAATTATGATTGCAATGCTGATATTATTGAATTTATTGAGAGAATGACTGCTGCCTTGGAAGCGACTAATATTTTGCAGGAATCTATGGAAGAAGAAATTGTTGAAACTGTGAGCTCATTAGATGAAAAAGATGAGGAGGAGGGCGAAGAACAAAAGGAGGAAGAGCGGATTAGCTACCCGTGCCCACCTTCTAATGATATTAACTCTTCAAATCATACATTGTTTAATTTCCGTTCGTTCTTACCGAAGGATGAATGCTATGTTGATTGCTATGATCCCTTGGATTCATTTGAAAAATCCCTTTTTGATGAAATTGATGCTTGCTATGCTTGTGGCCATGATGCCAATATGAATGATGCTTATGGAGATGAATTTTCTATAGTTCCTTATGTTAAACATGAAATTGTTGCTATTGCACCCATGCATGATAGTCCTATTATCTTTTTGAATTCTCCCAACTACACTATATCAGAGAAGTTTGCACTTATTAAGGATTATATATATGGGTTGCCTTTTACTATTACACATGATGATTTTGATAGATATAATATGCATGTGCTTGCTTCTCCTACTTGCAATTACTATGAGAGAGGAACTACATCTCCACCTCTCTATGTTTCCAACATGATAAAATTGCAAGAAACTTCTTATGATATGTATTGGCCTTTACTTTGTGTGCATGAATTGTTCTTTTATGACATGCCGATGCATAGGAAGAGAGTTAGACTTCGTTTTTGCATGATATATGTTACTTGGTGCTCAATACTAAATTACAAATCATTGTTAATTAAAATTGGCTTTGACATACCTTGGGATCCGGGTGGATCCATTACTTGAGCACTTTATGCCTAGCTTAATGGCTTTAAAGAAAGCGCTGCCAGGGAGACAACCCGGAAGTTTTAGAGAGTCATTTTATTCTGTTTTTTGCTTTTATATAGTTTAAAAACAAAACAAAAAAAGATAAAGAAGGTAACCTAAAACTTTTTCAAAAAAATGAGAAGTGAAAGTAAGAAGGACGAGCACCATTGAAGTGGGGGAGCTCCTTGAACTTTGTTAATGCCCATGGAAACTTTGAAAATATTGATTACAGAAACTTTTCAACAAAAATAATTATCCCCTTGTATAAATCCATTGTATTATAAAAATAATGTGCCAAGATTTGCCTTTAGGATGATTAGATTGCTTGTTAGGTGTGTGCAGTGCAAAAACAGAAACTTTGGCTGTAGTGCGTGAATTTACATTTTTTACAGGAATGTCAAAAGTTTCTGAATTTTCTACACAGTACTTCTATGAAAATTGTTTATTTTTTTCTATTTTTTCAGAATTTTTAGAGTTACAGAATTATGGTGAATGTTCAGATTACTACAGACTGTCCTGTTTAAGACAGGTTCTATTTTTTATGCATTGTTTTGCTCGTTTTGATGAAACTATCGATAGTATCGGTGGTATAAGGCATGGAAAAATTATAATACAGTAGCTATAATGCAAAAATAAATATTAATTGGTTGTCAACAGTACATGAAGTTGTGATTTGCTTTGTTGTACCAACGGATCTCACGAGGGTTTTGTTAAGTTTTGTGTGATTGAAGTTTTCAAGTTTTCGGTGAGATCACGATGGATGAAGGAATAAGGAGTGAAAAGAGACTAAGCTTGGGGATGCCCGAGGCACCCCAAGTTAATATCAAGGACTCCCAAGAAACTAATCTTGGGGATGCCCCGAAAGGCATCCCCTCTTTCTTCTAACTACCATCGGTAATTTTACTTGGAGATATATTTTTATTCGTCACATGATATGTGTAAATCTTGGAGCGTCGTGTGCTTTTTATTTTTCTTTTAATAATGCATCATGATGGTATGAGAAAGTCCTTGGTTGATTTATAGAAGGCTCTTTGCACCTCACTTATATCTTTTGAGTATGGCTTTGTAGAATGCTTCATGTGCTTCACTTATATCATTTGAAGTTTGGATTGCCTGTTTCTCTACCCATAGAAAAATGCCATTTGTAGAATGCTCTTTTGCTTCACTTATATTTGTTAGAGCGTGGGCATATCTTTTGTAGAAATCATTAAACTCTCATGCTTCACTTATATCTATTTAGAGAGTTAACAGGAGTTGGTCATTCACATGGTTAGTCATAAAATCCTACATAAAACTTGTAGATCACTGAATATGATATGTTTGATTCCTTGCAATAGTTTTGCGATATGAAGATGGTAATATGAGAGCCATGCTAGTGAGTAGTTGTGAATTGGAGAAATACATGTGTTGAAGTTTGTGATTCCCGTAGCATGCATTTATGGTGAACCGTTATGTAACGAAGTCGGAGCATGATTTGTTTAATGATTGTCAACCTTTGTGTGAGGGTTGGGAGTGCGCGATGGTTAACTCCTACCAACCTATCCCCTAGGATCATGCGTCTAATGCTTTGCTTGACAACTAATAGACTTTTGCAATAATTATCTGAGTTCTTTATGACTGATGTTGAGTCCATGGATTATACGCACTCTCACCCTTCCACCTTTTCTAGCCTCTATAGTACCGCACAACTTTCGCCGGTGCATCAAACCCACCTTCCTCAAAACAGCCACCATATATTTTTCCTCAAAACAGCCACCATGCCTACCTATTATGACATTTACATAGCCATTCCGAGATATATTGCCATGAAACTTCCACCGTTCCGTTTAGTATGACATGCACCATCATTTTCATATTGATTTGCATGATCGTAAGACAGCTTGCATGATGTTTTCATGGCTTGTCCGTTTTTTGATGTCATTTGCTAGGCTAGATCGTTGCACATCCCGGTATCCTACCGGAAGCCTTCATATAGAGTCATATTTTTGTTCTAGGTATCGAGTTGTAAGTAAATAAAAGTGTGATGATTTTCATTATTAGAGCATTGTCCCGTGTGAGAAAAGGATGATGGAAACTATGATTCCCTCAAAAGTTGGGAGGAGTCTCCGGACTTTACAAAAAAATAAAAGAGGCCAACGAAGCCCAAATAAAAAAAAGAGGCCAAAGATGCCCACCAAAAAAAGAAAAAAAGAAAAAAATGAGAGAAAGAGAGAAGGGACAATTGTTACTATCTTTTACCACACTTGTGCTTCAAAGTAGCACCATGATCTTCATGATAGAGAGTCTCCTAGTTTGTCACTTTCATATATCTAGTGGAATTTTCATCATTTGCATGACCACTTAGTTTTATTTTTGAGCCTTCATACACTTATAGCTCTAGTGCACCCATTGCATGTCAATCCCTACTACTCACATTGATATCTATTGATGGGCATATCCATAGCCCGTTGATACGCCTAGTTGATGTGAGACTATATTCTCCTTTTTCCTCATCACCTCCACCATATTCTATTCCACTTATAGTGCTATATCCATGGCTCATGCTCATGTATTGCATGGGAGTCGAAAAGGTTTGAACATAAAAAAGTGTGAAACAATTGCTTGACTTGTCATCAGGGTTGTGCATGATTTAGATACTTTGTGTGGAGAAGATGGAGCATAGCGAGACCATATGATTTTGTAGGGATAAATTTCTAAGGACATGTTATTTTGAAAGCATGCAATTGACTTGTTGGTGTGCTTGAAGTATTACCGTTTTATGTCAATATAGACTATTGCATTGAATCACTCGTGTCTTAATATTCATGCATGATTAGATTATATGATCAAGATTATGCTAGGTAGCATTCCACATCAAAAATTATCTTTTTTATCATTTACCTACTCGAGGACGAGCAGGAATTAAGCTTGGGGATGTTGATACATCTCCGTCGTATCTATAATTTTTGATTGTTTCATGACAATATTCTACAACTTTCATATACTTTTGGCAACTTTTTATACTATTTTTGGGACTAACATATTGATCCAGTGCCCAGTGCCAATTCCTGTTTGTTGCATGTTTTTTGTTTCGTAGAAAATCCATATTAAATGAAGTCCAAACGGGATAAAAACTTACGGAGATTATTTTTGGAATATATGTGAATTTTGGGAAGTGGAATCAAGAGAAGGCGGTGCCCGAGGGGCCCACAAGCCTGGAGGGCGCGCCTAGGGGGTAGAGCGCGCCCTGAGGGCTTGTGGCCACCCCTTAGGTCAGTTGGAGATGTCCTTCGGCCGCAGGAAAGATATTGTTTTAGGGAAAATCCCCTCAAAATTTCAGCCCGGTCGGAGTTACGAATCTCCAGATATTTAAAAAACAATGAAAGGCCAGAATCTGGGAGCGCAGAAACAGAAGGAAACATAGAGATAGATCCAATCTCAGAGGGGCTCTCGCCCCTCCGCCGCCATGGAGGCCATGGACCACAGGGTAAACCCTTCTCCCGTCTAGGGGGAAGGTCAAGGAATAAGAATAAGGATGGGGCTCTCTCCCCCTCTCTCCCGATGGCGCCGGAACGCCGTCTGGGCCATCATCGTGACGGCGATCTACTCCAACAACTCCGTCATCTTCACCAACACCTCCATCACCTTCCCCCATTTATCTACAGCGGTCCACTCTCCCGCAACCCGTTGTACCCTCTACTTGAACATGGTGCTTTATGATTCATATTATTATCCAATGATGTGTTGCCATCCTATGATGTTCGAGTAGATCTATTTTGTCCTATTGGTTGATTGATGATCATGATTGGTTTGAGTTGCATGTTTTATTATTGGTGTTGTCCTATGGTGCTCTCCATGTCGCGCAAGCGTGAGGGATCCTCGCTATAGGGTGTTGCAATGTGTTCATGATTTGCCTATGGTGGGTTGCTTGAGTGACAGAAGCATAAACCTGAGTAGGTGGGTTGTTGCATATGGGAGTAAAGAGGACTTGATACCTTATAATGCTATGGCTGGGTTTTACCTTAACGACCTTTAGTAGTTGCGGATGCTTGCTAGAGTTCCAATCATAAGTGCATATGATCCAAGTAGAGAAAGTATGTTAGCTTATGCCTCTCCCTCATATAAAATTGCAATAATGATTACCGGTCTAGTTATCAATTGCCTAGGGACAATTCTGCAACTCCTACCACCACTTTTCCACACTCGTTAAACTAACTTAGTTGTTTCTTTATCTTAGCAACCCCTAGTTTTTATTTACGTGCTCTTTATTATCTTGCAAACCTATCCTATCACACCTACAAAGTACTTCTAGTTTCATACTTGTTCTAGGTAAAGCGAACGTTAGCGTGTGTAGAGTTGTATCGGTGGTCGATAGAACTTGACGGAATATTTGCTCTACGTTTAGCTCCTCGTTGGGTTCAACACTCTTACTTATCGAAAGAGTCTACAACTAATCCCCTATACTTGTGGGTTATCAGTTATCAATCCATTTTTTGGAGTGTAAGACTTTATCATTGCAAGCTACCCGGTAATCATAATCAACATCTATCTCTACACCAATTTTAGAAGCTACTGCAATAAAGCTAGGCTGAGTAAAACCGAGAAAAGAGTTTTTCTAAATAGTACCTTTATAGTAGTTTTGTTGGCTTCAAGATTCTTGACTTTTTTTATTTTTTGTGTCTATCCCCTATATGGATCTATCTCCAGCATCAACTCTTTTGCTTTTTTGACATCCTGGACATGCCCCTAATTGTTTTTACTTATGTTTTCGGCTCTCTCTTGTTCTTGCTCTTTCAATGTTAATGTGGTAATATTTGAAGTCACAACTTTGAAAATCACTTCATTAGTGTCTCCGTCAGAAATGTCCTCCAACTTTGTGTCAGTGGTGAGAGAGTCTATATCCTCCTCATCATCATTAGCTAGTTCCATCTCTTGTAGCAGGCTCAAACCTTGCTCAAAGGACAAGGTGTCCTGTAGCTATTGGAGATGAGAGAGAGAACCTTGATTCATCTGTTGGATATTCTTGCTTGAGGTTTAATCGGCACTAGCTTTGTTTGTTGTAGGGCCCAAGGAATCCATATCTATTTTTTACTTGTGTTGGTGTTAACCTCTTTTTTAGTTGCATCCACAGCTCCGCTATCTTTGTCCATCTCATCATCCAACAGATCATCCTCTTCGTGGGTTTCTCAGTTAGTTCTATCATAATTTTGACTTTAAAGAGTATGTCTCCAATTCCAAAAATCATGTCTGGTGGTATGGCAATATGATCTCTATATATGATTTGTATCCTAACCACTTCATAAAAGGTCTTGAAGTTGTGTTGCCAATCTACATCCAACAAAGTCCCCAGAACTGAAGCAAATTGTTCTAGTACAACCCATTAATGCAAACTTGAGTTCACCCCCTCTAACCTAATCCAAACATGTTGAAGTTCATCATGATGGCCTAATATCCCTTCCCATTCTTCCACATTCATTGTGACTCCGTCAACATCTAGCAGTCCAAACATGGGGTAGCTGGCCACCTGGGCCACATGAATGTGGGGAGGGAATTGGACCAAGAATGACCATTCATCTAGTTTAGTAGTTTTCCAAGGCTAATTTGTTTTGTATATGGAGGAGAAATTCTGAGGTAATTCTTCCTTGCCAATGTGATCGGATTCTACAAACACTATGCCCACATTCTTCATGGAACCCACTTGTTGTTCACTTACACCAGGTACATCAATCTGAAAGTACCCTAGTCCTGGAGTCGCACTTCCTATGAAGTTGGATGCTTTCCCTTGTTTTCCTTTATAGGGCAGTCATCCACCTTGTGTGCTACTGTCTTGTAGATAAAACATGCCGTAGGTTGCTGCACATGGCCTTGTGATGCCCAAGTTCTCCACAAATGTAGCATATCACATTTGCATAATCGATGGAAGCAACATCCTTATCTTTAGCAGACATTTTGCTCTGTTTGCCAGAGTTTTCCTTTTTTGTTGGGGGCTGTTGTTCTTTGATCCTCCTGCTGAGGAACCAGAACTAGTTTGTTGCACTAGATGCCCTTGTTTCTGTTGGTTCGACTGATCCAACCCTGTAACGTGCCCAACACATGGTTGGTGAATATTTTGGCTCAGATTCATAGCTCTAGGTTGAGCTAAGAAGTTCCGTTGCTGCCCCATAATCTAAACATTAGGGGGTCCACTGATTTGGAATTGATTGCTGGAAGTAAGGCCCTTGAAACCATGGGGGTGGAGAGCCTCCCTGGAATACAAATCCAAACTGTGCCGCTGCAGAGGTGGAGGGCAAAATTGAGCATCATAGGACGACATCCAGTTACCTTGGATACTGGTGGAGTTTGCCCCCTCCCCAATCTTGCCGCTGGTACCCTCCACCCTGGACGTTGCCTCTAGGGTTTCCCCATTTCCTCTACCTCTCCCTTTGCTCGGCGCGTTAGCCATTGATATGATTCTAACTAGCCCCTCTTGGGATCCTTCCTACTTCGCTCCCAGTTCAGATAGCCAAAGAATTTTGCAATCAGGCAACCAAGGCAGCCTCCCTTTCTCCAGGGGTGACAATCGATAGTGGAGAACTTGCATATAGCGACGAGCTTGCTCTTGATCCAAAAAAGGATGGGTGGGGATTTGTTTCTTACTTCTCCCCCACGACGACCCTTTGTCCATAGTTGTCCATACTCTAGATATGATTGCTTAGGAGTAGTACCGCTTAGCTATGGACACAGGAGAATAACGGTTGGATTTTTCTCCCCACTATATAAGTGAGCATTCTTCCCCGAGATGACTCACCTCTTCCCCCCAAGCTCCATCGTTGCTCCCGAGTTTGCTTGACAAGGCCTCAAACTACACTTCCACCAGAAGAATTTTGATTCCCCTCACAAATCCCTTGCGGATCTTGTTACTCTTGGGTGTTTGAGCACCCTAGATGGAAGATGCCACCTTGGAGCCACGTTCCATTATGGAGAATCTCTATGGTGGTGTTGGGATCCTACAATTAAGTTGTGAAGATGTCGCAACCTTGTTTGTAAAGGTTCTACCATTGCCTTCAAGGGCACCACTAGTGGAATCATAACATCTTGCATTGTGCGAGGGTGCGAGGAGAATACGGTGGCCCTAGTGGCTTCTTAGAGAGCATTGTTCCTCCACAACACTCCAACGGAGACGTACCTCTCCTTAAAAGGAGGGAACTTCGGTAACACATCATCGTCTTCAACGTCTTCACTTGTGGTTATTTCTTACCTTTACTTTGTGCAAGCTTTATTGTGTGTGTATATTGTGCTCGTTATTATCATTGTTATTGTGCTCATCATATAGGTTGTCCACCTAGTTGCATATCTAGACAACCTATTTTATTGTTGAGCCTAATTTGTTAAAAGAAGCTAAAAATTATTACTAGCCTATTCACACACACACCCCCTCTAGTCGACCATGTTGACCCTTTTAATTGGTATCATTGCCTCATCTCTCTTAAGGGGTTATGGACGACAATGTGATTAATGATGGTGAGAACTCCACGGTCATGTCCGAGACTGTAGTCACCTCTGGTGATTTTAATGAGGCCATTGCCACCCTCAAATCGTCCGTGGTTGACGAGGTCAAGGACACATTAAATAAATTCCCTGAGATCTTCAAACCTACTATCGCTCCACCGAAAATGGTTAAACCATTCTCGGTGGGGATGGATGTCAACTCCACCAAGGAGTTGGATAGTTCTTTGGATCCCAAGTCTCTCTGAGTAAAGAGCAGGACGGGGACACATGACGCCCCCCTCCCGAAACCTATGGTGGACCAGTCCACTCACCTCATATCAACACGCATGGGCAACCACCCAAACTTGACTTGTCTAATTTTCCTAATTGGTTTTTTCGTATCAAGTTTCATTTGAATCATGGCTCAACGCAACTATGGAGGGTGATTGAGCAAGGGTTATACCCCCATGATCCAAATAACATGACGCCAAGAGAAGAAGTGGATAATGAACTTAATGCATCACAATGTTCATTCTCAAAGAATCAATGCCACCCTAAGAGCTTCCTCACTTGTGTCCCTTCACCATTGCTAAAGATGCTTGGATGTGCATCAATTCATTGTACAAAGGAAGCTCAAGCATTCAACATTCCAACTTTGAGGTGGTGCTTGATGACAATGGTGAGTTTGTGATGAATGAAGATGAAGACCCACGTGAGCTCTACCGGAGATTGGCCGCTCTTGTCGTCTCACTATGAGATCATAGGAGCAAGGATACGGATGAAAATTGGGTCATGCGCAAGTTCCTCTAGGCCATCACGCCATTAAACAAAGGCATGTCCTCCATGATCCGTCAAAGGTGGGACTTCCACACCTTGATCTCAAGGGAAGTGTTGGATGAGTTTGTTGCAATGAACATCTTGAACAAGACCGCCGGCAACACTCTAGCTCGTGTCCAACGGTCAAAGAAGCCAACCCTTGCATTGAAAGCCAAGGAGATATCAGAAGAGGAAGAAGAATAAGAGGGTTGCCCAGAAGACACCAAATGTTCTTACCACGAGCACATGGCTCTTGTGTCTAGGCAATTTTGGGGCAACAAGAGAAACTCCAAGCCCAACTTATCCAAGAACAACTCAAGTTGCGCCAAGGGCAAGCAACATGTGAGAACGTGCTACAATTGTGGCAACATGAGCCACTTCGTTGTGGATCGTCCATATGAGATGAGGGAAGACAATGGTGGCAAGCTAATCAGCAAAGACAAGGCCAAGTCCTTCCCCGACAAGAACAACTTCATGAAGCGGGTGCCACAAAAGAGGTTGGTGACGCTCGAAGAGTATGCCTCCGACGATGACGATGACGATACAAGTGGTGAAGTAATTGCAACGACTTTTGTAGCCATTACCATCTCTTCCGTCTCTCTTCGACTCCCCCAACGAGAACTCCATCGCCCCCGCCAAGTGCCTCATGGCCAAATCCACCAACAAGGTAACCTCCAACATCAAAACTAATATCACTACTCATCCTTCCTTGATGGAATGTGTAGATGAACTGGAAGTTATTAAGGTGGATGAAAATGAGTTTGACAAGTTCTTGGGTAATCTCAAAGGTGAGACCAAGAAGTGCTTCGTTGCTCTCTTGGAACAGGTGAGGCCAATGGCACCATTGAGTCTCGTGAAGATACCATCACTAAGATGGAAGGTCATAGTCGTGACTATGCCCATGAGATTGTGGAACTTTCCCATGCTCTTGAGGAAGAGCAAGGTCTTCATTTGGCTCTCGAGGAGTCACACAACGTAGATCTTCCTAAGTTTAAGAAAGATCATGATCATGCTGAAGTTCAAGATCATGTGCTTAAATACGAGAATGCTAAACTTGGGATTATCCATGCTAGACTTGAGGAGAAGTTTGAGCTACTTGGAAAGGCTTACCAGACTTTGAAGAGTGCTCACGACTCTCTCAAGGAGTCTCATGATCAACTCCAAGTGAAACTAACGAAGGAGATTGCTACTTGTCCTCCGTGTGTATTGATTGAAAATACTCGTGCTACTAACCCTTGTCATGAACATGCTTATCTTGTTGAGGAGAATGTCAAGTTGAAAGAGTAACTTGTGAAAGGTATTGTCCCTTGCATTCAAGGCGAGAAGAATCTCAATGACCTTTTGAGCAATCAAAAGGAAGTTCTGGCTAAGGAGGGTATTGGGTTTGCACCCAAGCCAAAGAAGAAGAAGAACACCAAGAAGAAAGATAAGACCAAGCAAGGTCTCCCTCTCAAAACTACTTTTGTCGAAGAGGGAGTGGGTGCTCCTAAGGAGAAGAACAAGGTGGCTCGTGGTGCTGCTAAGAGATGCAAAACCACTTCAGCCAACAATGCTGGTGATTTTAACCCTTTTTATGTTTTATGCCGTGCTAGTGATGGGCATGTTTATCCCAAATTCGTTGGTTCTTCTTATGAGTAGATTGAGTGGCCCTTTTTACTAACATGAAAGGACCCATTCAAGAACGGGTACCTAAATTCAAGCATTGATCACTTGTAGGAGTTTGCTTTTGGTGGAGGTTCATGGTTGCTCTATGTTGGAGCAACTAATCATATGACGAGAAGCAATGACTTGGTGGTGGACATTCAACAAACTCCATCTATGACCACTCATGTCCAATTTGGTGGTGCTTAAACATCAAAGGTAGTGGGTCTTGGCAAGGTGGTAATCTCTTAGGTTCTATTCATTGAGAAAGTCGTGCTTGTTGAGACCCTTGCATACAATTTACTTTCCATTCATCAACTTGCACTTATGGGCTTTTCTACTTTATTTTATCTTGATATTGTGGCCCTTTTGTGGAGCAAGAATCTTAATGTGGCCTATGTTGGGCGTGTTGATAACGGTCTCTATGTGGTCAACTTTTTAGAGAGGCCCACTAAACCGCAACATGTCTAATGGCTAAAGTTGACGTGGGGTGGCTTTGGCTTCCCCGTTTAGCCCATGTCAGTATGTGATCTTTGCAAAGTCTACTCAATGGGGACCATGTTCGTGGGCTAACAAATGTTAGTTTTGCTAAAAATTGTGCTTGCAGTGCTTGTATAGAAGGAAAGCTACATGATAAGCCTCACCATACCACAACCAGTATATCTTCCAAGGGTCCCTTGGAGCTCCTTCACATCGATCTATCTGGACCTCCATATTTTGATAGTCTTGGCGGGAGAAAGTATTTATTGATGATTGTGGATGATTATTCAAGATACACATGGGTATATTTCTTCAAGAGGAAGAGTGAGACCCAACAAATGCTGATTGACTTTGCAAATGAAGCTCAACGTCAACATGATGCAAAGATATTGATCATAACAAGTGACAATGGCACCAATTTCAAGAACTATACCTTGGATGAGTTTATTAGTGATGAGGGGATCAAGCACCTTATACCCCTCAAACAAATGGTGTAGCATGGGGGAAGAACCAAACTTTGATGGACGCGTCAAGGACCATGATGGTAGAATTCAAGTCTCCGTATAACTTCTGGGTCGAAGCCGTCAACACTGCTTGTTATGCATCCAATAGGATCTACCTCCGCAAAGGTTTGAATAAGAATCCATATGAAACACTTACCAGTAACAAACCCAACCTCAAGTACTTTAGGGTGTTTGGGTATACATGTTTCATTCTCAAAAAGGTTGCTCGTTTGTCAAATTTTGAAACTAGAGCTCGAGAGGGCATATTTGTTGGTTATGCTACAAACTATCATGCTTACCGTGTCATCAACGAGTCCAATGGATTCAGTAAGGAGGCGTGTAACATAGAGTATGATGAAAATAATGGCTCCCAAGTGGAGCAAAGTGGTCTTTGTGATGTAGCTGATGAAATTCCTCCTCAAGCCATAACAAGAATGGGTGTGGGACATTTCCTACCCATTGAGGTACCCCTTGTGGTCAAAGGGGAAGGACAATGTTCTATGCAAGTGGAACCATCACCAACACTTGACCCACATGCTTCTGAAGAACAAAGTGAAGGCACTCGATCAAATGATCAATATCAAGGTCAAGATCAACCCGACTATGATGGTGGTGCACCTAATGATGACCAAAACCAAGATCACAACCTACTATAAAGAGTTATTTGGTCTTGTTAGAGGGAAGATGTTCCATTTGTTCCCGGACACCTAGGAGGAAGATGAAAAACTAAGTAGTGGCGATAATATCCTTTTGACTTGTGAGTTTACAGAGGAAGAGGTTAAAAGGCTCCTTTTCTATGGATAGCAATAGAGCTCGAAGCCCAGATAACCTCCCCACTGAGTTCTACAAGCACCGTTGGGACTTCGTGAAAAAAGGATTTGATGCGCCTGTTTGAGGCTTTTCACAGTAATACCCTTGATGTAGCTCGTCTGAACTACGGGGTTATTACCTTAATTCCCAAGCTAAATGGAGCAAAAAAATACAGCAATATCGGCCAATATGTTTGTTACGGTGCCCCTATAAATTGATCACTAAAGTGTTGGATAATAGAGTTGCGGTATTTGCTAATGTTTTAATCAGTAGACATCAGAATGCTTTCATCAAACATAGAAATATTATGGATGGCATCCTAACTTTGCATGAGATTCTACACCATACTCGTCACAAGAAAAAAGTGGGAGTGGTCCTTAAACTTGACATTGAAAAAGCCTATGACAAGATAAACTGGGAATTTCTCCTTGAATGTCACCGTAACCGTGGGTTCGGGACAACTTCGTGTGGTTGGGTGAAAAAAATCCTGCACAATGGCGCTATTAATACCAAACTCAATAATGAGAATGGGCCCTATTTTCAGATCCACAAGGGAATGCAACAGGGGGGCCTTTCTCTCCTTTCCTTTTCAACCTAGCTGTTGAGACTGTCTAAAATGATCCTCGATGCTCAAAGGGAGAAGTTGATCACTGGATTAGCCCCTGGTCTTGTTGATAATGGAGTGGCTATATTCCAATACGCGGATGACACGGTTATTTGCATTGAGCATGATAAGGAAGCAACAGTAAAGCTGAAACTCTTGCTTTAGATGTTTGAACTCATGTCTGGTCTTAAATTTAACTATATGAAAAGTGAAATTCTTTGCATAGGAGGTGATGATAGCACTTTGAAATATTATCAGGACCTGTTTAACTGGAAGATTGGACACTTCCCAATGAAATATCTGGGAGTTCTAGTCAGTTACTCCACGCTTCGCAAAATCGATTGGGAGTTTGTGGATGAAAGATTCATGAAATGTTGTGAATCTTGGATTGGTAATGTCGCATCCTCAAGGGGAGACTGATTTTGTTAAAATCCTCCCTAACAAGTATTGTGTTTACTATATGTCCATGTTTTACCTAAGATGGTCATTTATAAACTGGATAAACACCGGAAGAGGTTCTTCGGGCAAGAACATGATGGTCGCAAACGATATCATTTAGTTAAATGGTCTCGGATTTGCAGATCCAAAAGAAAAGGGGTTTAGGTGTGAAAGACCTCCACAAGCAGAATGGTAGTCTCCTCACCAAGTGGTGGTGGAAACTTGAAACACAACAAGGGATGTGGCAAGAAGTGATCAGAGCCAAGTACCTTAAGAAAGATAACATCACTTCAGTGAGATGCAAATTTGGTGACTCCCCTATTTGGAAAGCCATTATGAAGGTTAAAGACTATTACCTTGTTGGTAGAGGTGTTATGTTGAATTCTATTGATGTTGCTAGACTGTGGATGGATCCTATACACAGTGAACCTCCTTTGAAAGACACACGCCCTACCTTGTTCAATATTTGTAACAACCAAGATATCATTGTGGCGCAGTTTAGATCAGGTGTCGATGCCAATTTCTTTCGGAGACGACTCCAAAGTCCACTTGTGTAACAATGGGAGACTCTCATGAATGTGGTGCAATCCTGGCTGGTGTCAGATAATCCTGACCAGATTATCTGGACCCTGGGGAAGAAGAAGAAATTTACTACAAAATCCATCTATGAATACCTTGAAAAATACATTGCTAGATGCAACTATAGATGGATCTGGAAATCAAAGACTCCTCCTAAGATTCAGATCTTTCTATGCCAACTTTTTCAAGATGCCATTTTGACTAAAGATGTGATGAAACATAGAAACTAGGCAGGCAACCCAAGATGTTATTTCTGTAATGAAAGAGAAACCTCTCAACACCTTTGCTTTACATGCCTAGTCGATAGAGTTGTTTGGAGAACAGTTGGAAGTGTGTTGTGGACTAGTTCTGTCCCAAAAAAATTGGTAGTACTTCTCCTAGTGTTATACCTATATCCCTAATGGAGTTAATTACTATACTTTTGGCCTGCCAGCAATATGCTGGGCCATTTGGAACTGTCGTAACCATGCTACCTTTGAGAACAAGAAGTTGAGCTCTCCTTTTGATGTGGTGTACTCTGCTTGTGGCTACATCAATTACTAGGCAGGTTTGATGACTGGAGCTGATCGTGAAGCAATGGAGCAGCGGGAAAAGTTGTTGAAGCTCAACGCGTCAAGCATGATGAGGATCTGCGCAGCTCCAGGGAGTGAGGCCTGAAGACTGAAGATGCTTTGAGACCTCCAAAGCTACAAAAGAATTTGGGTTGCATCTTCTTGAAAACTTATGGCTCGATGTGGAGTTTGCCCCTGCGTAGGCATTTGCATGTCGCTCGGATGTGAGATTTTGTATGGTTCTCCCGAGACCTGGTTGGCTAATTTTCTAAACTTGCGGTTAGGATAGTTGGTTCTTAGAGGTGTCTCTGGGTTTTTGCCCTATGGTGAGCTGCTCGATGACGAGTGCTTGCAGTAGGTTTCACGAGGGTGCTTTGAGCCCGCTTCTCCCTTCCGGTATCCTTGGACGGTCAGTTGAACTCTCTATTTCCAATTTTCTATAATGGAAAGGGGGTATGCCCGGCTAACAAAAAAACCAAGATCACGATGGAGAGCAAGCTCAATGTTATGATAAAGCTCATGACGACGCTCAACCCCATCAAGATGTAGCTCCTCAAATATCACTTGAAGAGCAATTGGAGCATCTTGCCGCCAAGATTACTTCCACGCTAAAACGTCAAGAACATGTATTGGAGAACGTCATTGTAAGCTTAAGAAAAAGGGTAACTACTCGTAAACAATTAAAAAACTTTTATGAGCATCACACATTTGTTTCTTGTGTTGAGACCCAAAAGGTACATGAGGCGCTGGAGGACTCAGATTGGCTAGAAGTCATGCATGAATAACTCAGCAACTTCGAGCACAACCAGTGTGGAAATTGTTGCAGAGGCTAAAGGAGAATCACAATGTCATTGGAACCAAGTGGATCTTCGAGAAAAAGCAAGATGCACATGGCATTATCATTCGTAACAAGCCAAGATTCATAGCTCATGGCTACTCCCAAGTCGAGGGGATCGACTATGATGAAACTTTTGCTCGTGTTTCTCGTCTCAAGTCTATTAGCATGTTGCTTGCTTTTGCTTCTCATCGTGATTTTAAATTGCAACAAATGTATGTGAAAAGTGCTTTTCTTAATGGTCCCTTAAATAAGTTGGCATATGCCAAGCAACCCCGAGGTTTGGGATCCAAGTTCCCCAATCATGTATATAAACTCGATAAGGCTCTCTATGGCCTTAAACAAGCCCCACGTGTGTGGTATGAGCACCTTACCAAGTTGTTGCAAGATCATAGGTTTGAAATTGGGAAAATCGATCCCACTCTTTTTACTAAGAAGGTAAAAGGGGAATTGTTCATATGCCAAATA
Organism: Hordeum marinum; assembly: GCA_022496015.1. NCBI lineage: Eukaryota > Viridiplantae > Streptophyta > Magnoliopsida > Poales > Poaceae > Hordeum > Hordeum marinum. The sequence continues at coordinate 389,953,970 of CM039676.1, read as the reverse complement.
TATGTTGATGATATTATCTTTGGTTCTCCTAACAAAGCTTTCAATGGTGAGTTTACTACACTTATGACCGAGAAGTTTGAGATGTCTATGATGGAAGAGTAGAAGTTCTTTCTTAGATTTGAAGTCAAGAAACATAGAGAAGGAACATTCATCAACCAAGCCAAATATACCGAGGACATGGTCAATAGATTCAAGCTAGATGATGTCAAGCCAACCAAGACTCCAATGCAAACCAAGTGTCAACTTGACATTGATCCCAATGGCCAAGCGGTGGATCAAGAGGTATATCATTCCATGATTGGATCCTTGCTTTACCTTTGTGCATATAGACTGGATACTATGTTGAGTGTGGGAATATGTGCACGCTTTCAATACTCACCAAAGGAAAGTCACTTTGTGGCGGTCAAGCGAATATTTCGATATTTGGCTCATACCCCAAACTTTGGCTTATGTCACCCCAAAGGAGAAAGTTTTGATCTCATGGGATATTCAGATTCAGATTGGGCCGGAGACCGTGTGGAGGGGAAGTCCACTTTCGAAGGGTCCCAATTTCTTGGTCACTCTTTGGTGAGTTGGTCTTCGAAGATACAAAATTGTGTTTCTTGCTCGTCCACTGGAGCCGAGTATGTAGCCACCGCATGTTTTTGTGCTCAATTGCTATGGATGAGGCATACTTTAAAGGATTATGGTGTCACATGTGAAAAATTACCTCTTTTATGTGGCAATGAAAGTGTTATCAAGATCTCCTACAATCCGGTGCAACATAGCATGACGAAGCATATTGAGATTCATCATCATTTCATCCAGGATCACATCAATCATGGAGATACTGATCTTATCCATGTCAACACTCATAAGCAACTAGCGGATATTTTCACAAAGCCATTGGATGAAGTAAGATTTTGCGAGTTAAGGCATGGGCTAAATATCATTGAGTTTAGCAATGTGGCTTGGGACAATGCATATCCCAACGCATTCATCATTCTATCTTGTTTTAGATGTAGGCACAGACATAGGGGGAGTGGCGTTCCCCACATGAACTCACGCTCCTCTTATTATGCATAAATGAAATAATATTTCACATTAGCCATTTTTTATGGTACTTGTGCTTCAAATATGAGTTTTGTTCATGGTCCCAAGTTTAAAATCTTCGTGGTGCCATACCAATTGACTCGAACATAGGTGGCTACGGCCACCGCCCCTCTTGTCTTTAACGAGGTTTGCTTCCCAGTTCGGTTTTGTGATTTTGGTTTGCTCCAAGTTTGATCTTTATTTTCTCGTGACCCTTGGCTATGTTTTCAAGTGACCCTTGACCCAGGCCTATCCATAGCAAACATATAGAGTTTGCATAAGCCATCGCTAGTCCTTTGTGATATTGGATGTTGTCTTTGTCAATTAGAGGCAGTACTACCGCTGGAACGAGTGGTACTACTGCTCCTACCGCTAGAACGGTACTACACGGCCTCTTGCCCGACAGTAGTACTGGGGTGGTACTACCGCCCTCCCTAATGGTACTACTGCTTAGATGCGCGTTGGGGGGTTAGGTGTCAGGCAGGGGGAGTTCCAACTCCCCCATACCCATTTTCTCTCCTCCTCCCCCACTCCCCTCTTTCTCAAGTGACGAGAACAGCCCCGACTGCCGCTCTGGGTGGCTGATTATGTGTTGTCTTCTGTGATTTCATCTAGTGGGATCGATTCCCACCACTTCCTCTCGCCACGGAACCCGGTATTGCCCCCGTTCGTCTCTCCTATGATTCTATTTCTTGAATCTAGGTTTTAGCAAAATGCATGTTTGGTTTCATGATTTTTGGCTAAATTGAAGCAAGAGTAGAACGTGGAATGACTGCTATATAGGAGGATTAAAGTTTTAATGGACCATATTTGAATTTGGGGTCTCCGGGACTACGAGTTCTGAGCAAGTTCTTGCACCAGAGTTTCGGGCAGTGCTACCATTCTGTTTAGAGTGGCACTATCGCTCCGGTAGAGCGGTACTACCATTTAGGCGGTACTGTCGCTCCCCTAGAGAGGTACTACCGCCCACGCTCTAAATTCAAGAATTGTCCTCTAAGGCTTTGTCTCTCACTTTTGATTCTTTTTGTCTTATGCAATGTGTTTATGTCTCTCTTTCTGTGTTGCTTTGTGTCTGATTCAAGTGGTAGTGGCTCCAAGGCTCATCGCAAGAACGTGAGTCCTCCTTCCAAGCGTGGGCGTACCTACTATGCACGGATTATCTATTCTGAGGATGAAGAAGAGGTTGCTCCCAGTCCTCCACCCGCTTGATGTCAGTTTGAGAGAACCGATGCCAAAGGGAAGGGGAAGGCCAATGTCAACGTCGTGGCTCGCAGGCCTAAAAATCTGGTCAAGACTGCTTCTGAGTTTACTCTGAACGAATATTGGGATTACCATGAGAAGAACCCCTACCTGGAGCCTCAAGATGCTTCTCTTTTCAGTCATCCCTTCTGGAGCAAAGATCAAGCCATAGTGTGTTTTGAAGGATAAAGAAGAAGAAGCATTTGTTTGTCAAGACCAAGTCCATCAATGTTCATGACCAACAAAGCAATTCTTGGAGCAATATGACACGATGTAGACAAAGTAAGACAAGAAATATGTCCAGACCCCGTCGTTTTATCCTTAATGGAAACCATACAAATGCGTGTCTTGATCCCTTCTGTCATGAGGATAGAGCACCGCAAGATTGAACCCATCACAACACACCACCCCCACTGAAGATAACCCAATCTAGTTGGCCAAACTAAATCGATAGATCGGAGAGGAATACAAAGCTATAATATCATGTGTACTGGAATTCAGAGGAGACTCGATAACTTTTCATGAATAATCTGATCATAAACCCACAATTCATCCGATCCCAACAAACACACCGCAAAAGAAGATTACATCCAAAGATGTTGGAAATATGCCCTAGAGGCAATAATAAATTAGTTCTTATCATATTTCCGTGTTCATGATAATCGTTTTATTATCCATGCTAGAATTGTATTGATAGGAAACTTAGATACATGTGTGGATACATAGAAAACACTGTGTCCCTAGTATGCCTCTGATGGACTAGCTCGTTGTTCAAAGATGGTAAAGGTTTCCTAGCCATGGACATGATATGTCATTTTATAACAGGATCACATCATTAGAAGAATGATGTGATGGACAAGACCCAAACTATAAACGTAGCATATGATCATGTCAGTTTAGTGCTACAGTTTTCTGCATGTCAAGTATTTGTTCCTATGACCATGAGATCATGCACCTCACTAACACCGGAGGGGTACCTTGTGTGTATCAAACGTCGCAATGTTACTGGGTGACTATAAAGGTGCTCTACAGGTATCTTCGAGGGTGTTTGTTGGGTTGGCATGGATCAAGACTGGGATTTGTTACTCCGTGTGATGGAGAGGTATCTCAGGGCCCACTCGGTAATACAACATCACTATAAGCCTTGCAAGCAATGTGACTAAAGAGTTAGCCATGGGTTCTTGTATTACGGAACGAGTAAAGAGACTTGCCGATAATGAGATTGAACTAGGTATGGAGATACCGATGATTGAATCTCGGGCAAGTAACATACCGAAGAACAAAGGGAGCAACATACAGGATTAACTGAATCCTTGACATAGAGGTTCAACCGATAAATATCTTTGTAGAATATGTAGGAGCCAATATGCGCATCTAGGTCCCGCTATTGGTTATTAACCATAGAGGTGTCTCGGTCATGTCTACATAGTTCTCAAACCCGCAGGGTCTACACACTTAAGGTTCAACGGTGTTTCAGTAGTATTGAGTTATGTATGTCGGTGAACGAAGGTTGTTTGGGGTCCCGAATGAGATCCCAGACGTCACGAGGAGCTATAGAATGGTCCGGAGGTAAAGATTGATATATAGGAAAGTGGTGTTTGAACTCCAAAAAAGTTTCGGGCATTTCCGGCAGTGTACCGGGAGTGACAAATGGGTTCCGGGAACCACCAAGTGGGGCCCACACACCCCAAGGGGCCACATGGGCCTTAGAGGTGGCACACCATCCCCTGGTGGGCTGGGCAAGCCATCCCAAAAGGCCCTATGCGCAGGGAAGAGGAGGAAGAGTAGGGGCCAAGTAGGGAAAGAGTCCTCCCCTCTTGCTTCGGCCGAAGATCTCCTTGGAGGAGAGGCTAAGGCTGCCTCCTCTCCCTCCCTCCTATATATACTAGAGGATTTTTTTAGGGCATCCCTAACCCTAATTTCCACGTGTTGCCCTCTTCTCCTTCTAGATCGTTTTCTCCTCTAGATCGTTTTTCAGCGGTGCTTAGGCGAAGCCCTGCTAGAATTGCTCCACCACCATCGCCGCAACTCCGTCGCGCTGCCAGAGAACTCGTCTACCTCTCCGCTCCCTCTTGCTAGATCAAGAAGGCGGAGATCTTCATCGAGTTGTACGTGTGCTGAACGCGGAGGTGCCGTCCGTTCGGCACTAGATCGAAAGGACCACGATGGGATCGCGGGACGGCTCATGATGAGATCGCGGGATGGATCGTGATGAGATCGCGGGACGGATCGTTATTGGATCACGAAGACGTTCGAGTAAATCAACCGCGTTTCTTAATGCTTCCTCTTAGCGATCTACAAGGGTATGTAGATCCACTCTCCCTCTCGTAGACGCTCATCACCATGGATAGATCTTGTGTGTGCGTAGGAAATTTTTATTTCCCATGCAATGTTCCCCAATAGTGGCATCATGAGCTAGGTCTATGTGTAGATGAGATCTCGAGTAGAACACAAAGAGTTTGTGGGCATTTAAGCTTAGATTGCTTCCTCCCTTGGTCGTGTTTTGGTTCAGCGGTATTGTGGGATGAAGCTGCCCGGACCAACCTTACTCGTACGCTTACGGGAGACCGGTTCCATCGACTGTCGTGTAACTTCATTGCACAAAGATGGCTTGCGGGTGTCTGTTTCTCCTACTTTAGTTAGATCGGATTCGACAGAGGCGGTCCTTGAGAAGGTTGAAAAGCAATTTATGTATCACTGTTGTGGTTTTGCGTAGGTGAGAATTGTTCTTGCTAGATACCCGTTGCAGGCACGTAAAACTTGCAACAACAATTGGAGGACGTCTAACTTGTTTTTGCAGGGTATGTTGTGATGTGATATGGCCAATTACATGATGAGGTATATGTGATGTATGAGATGATCATGTGTTGTATACAATATCACGACTTCCATGTCGATGAGTACGGCAACCGGCAGGAGCCATAGGGTTATCTTTATTTATTGTATGACCTACGTGTCAATCATTAAGCGCTATGTAATGCTTTACTTTATAACTAAATGGTAGCTATAGTAGTATGAGCATGGTGGGCGTGACAACCCCGATGACGACACAATGATGGAGATCATGGTGTTATGCCGGTGACGATGGAGATCATGTCGGTGCTTTCAAGATGGAGATCAAAAGCACAAGTTCATGGCCATATAATGTCACTTATGATTTGCACGTGATGTTAATCCTTTTATGCACCTTGTTTTGCTTAGGATGACGGTAGCATTATAAGGTGATCCCTCGCTAAAATTTCAAGATCAACTGTGTTCTCCCCGAGTGTGCACCGTTGCGAAAGTTCGTCGTGTCGAGACACCACGTGATGATCGGGTGTGATAGACTCTACGTTCACATACAACGGGTGCAAGCCAGTGTTGCACATGCGGAACACTCGGGTTAAACTTGACGAGCCTAGGATGTACATACATGGCCTCGGAACACAAGAGACCGAAAGGTCGAACATGAGTCATATAGTAGATATGATCACCATGATGATGTTCACCATTGAAACCACCTCAACTCACGTGATGATCGGACTTGAGTTGGTGAATTTGGATCATGTATCACTCGAATGACCGGAGGGATGTCAATTTGAGTGGGAGTTCTTAGGTAATATGATTAATTGAACTCATTATCATGAACATAGTCATAATGTCTTTGCAAATTATGTTGTAGATTACTAGCTCACGATGTAGCTCCCTTGAATTTTTATATGTTCCTAGAGAAATAGAGTTGAAAGATGATGGTAGCAATATTGCGGACTGGGTTCGTGATCTGAGGATTGTCCTCATTGCTGCATAGAAGGCTTATGTCCTTAATGCACCGCTCGGTGCGCCACCCCCTCTAGCGTCGTCTGTAGATGTTGTGAACATCTGACAGGCACGTTCCGATGACTACTTGATAGTTCAGTGCGTCATGCATTACGTCTTAGAATTGAGGCTTCAAAACGTTTTGAACATCACGGAACATATGAGATGTTCTAAGAGCTGAAATTGGGATCTCAAGCTCGTGCCCATGTTGTGAGATATGATATCTCCAACAAGATTCTTTGCCTACAAGATGAAGGAGAATAGCTCAATCGTTGAGCATGTGCTCAGATTGTCTGGGTGCTGCAATCGCTTGAATCGAGTGGAAGTTGAGCTTCCAGATAAGATAGTGATTGATATAGTTCTCCAAGTCACTATCACTAAGCTACTAGAACTTGGTGATGAACTATAAAATGACAGGGATAGAAATAATGATCCATGAGCTGTTCGCGATGTTTGACACCGTGAAGGTAGAAATCAAGAAGGAGCATCAAGTTTTGATGGTCAGTAAAACCACTAGTTCCGAGAAGGGTAAGGGCAAGGGGGGAACTTCATGGATGGTGTCGTGGGAACGAGCCCTGCAGTAGAAGGTAGGGGTACGAAAGGAGAGGGCAGAGTCCTAGCTATGGCGAGGGTGTACACACGGATGTATGAGTTCAGACCCCTCTTGTGGAGGTAATAGCCCTACGTCTCAGTGCTCGGGAGCTTTGTCATGTGGAATGTTGAGATTACAGTGGTTGTCAACCCTTGTGCCAGAGGGGAGGGGCGACTTATGTAGAGTTCGTTGCCCCTCATAATTTCCCGGCAACTAATGGTCCGATCGTGGGTTTAAAGACTGACATTACTGGTAACGTACATAATAAAAGCTACTAATGACGAAAAGCCTAACGCCTGTCCGTTGGCCTCCTGGAGGTGGCTTCTGGTCTTGTCGCATCGAGTGGAAATGAGGTCTTCCAAGTGACAGTCGACCGTTGAGTGGAGGAAGAAGTCTTCGAGTGGATTGCTTGTCGAGTGACTTGAGCGTCATCGGGAATCCAGTCGAAAGCTTATTTGTGATCTTCAAGTTCTCCAATGTCATGCCCTTAGGTAGGGCATGTAGGTCAGGCCTAGGACCCTACCCTAGGTACATATCCTTGTCATTAGCCCCCGAATGGATCGGGGTTCGAGTGGTGAATGGGGATATCGATTCCAGTTCGGAATAAGGCATCAAATCTTCCAAATGATATTCGGGACTTCAACGAAACATGCATTGACTGAACTCTTCGTCATTCGCCCGGATCCGTTCAGCCTTGAAAGTGCTCGAGCGAATGTTCAATGTAAATTTTGTTCCGAGTGACCCAAAGGAATCTTTGGAGGTGGCGGGTCGATCTGTCAGACCCGGATTTTGCGGGATATGAAAATTTGGGAAGCGCGCGCGTGCGATGATGACGCCACAATTGTAGCAAGTGGGGGCATGATGCCTTGATTCTCGCGCTGGTCATTTCGCCATGTATAGGGCGCAGTCTGCGGTTGGCATGTGCGGTGATCTCGTGGGCCCACCAGTCTGCGAGGCACTCGGCGGGGTATAAATCCCGAAGCACCGCGGATTGCACAGTACCTTTTCCCCAAACTTCCTCTCTTCCTCCGCCTCCTCTGTCTCCAGCGCCACACTCTGTTCTTCTCTGACGAGAGCAGCTGCCGTGATGACGAAGGGTGCCACAAAGAAACTGGAGCATGCCAAGAAGGGGGCGGTGAAAAGCAAAGGCAAGAAGCCCTCGACCACTCGGTTCACCGCGCCGGTGGGATGGATGCAGGGAGACTTTCTCCCCTCTGTGGTCACTCATGAGGACATGGACGGCTTGGTCACCGACAGGCTTGTGGCGGACAGCGCCTGGAGGTTGCCAAAGGGAGAGCGTGAACCAGAGCCGCGCGGCGGAGAGTGAGTCCTCCTCCTCTCCCACGTCGAAAGAAGTTTTTCTTTGCCTCCCCACCCATTCATTAGAGGTTTTCTAAACTTCTTTGGCGCTCAGCTCCACCACTTCCCACCGAATGCAATTTCCTACTTGTCTGCCTTCATTACCTTGTGCGAGTGCTTTCTAGGCTGTCCTCCTCATTGGGGGTTGTTTAAGCACATCTTTATGGTTAGATCTCAGACTGTGAAGAAAGCCCTCCCTGCGGATGGGAAGACTCATGTGTTGCAGTTGTGTGGGGGTCTAGGACTTCAGAAAAGAGCTCGTAGTTCTTTCCCTTCTATGACCTTTCCTGAATCTGTTAAAGGCTGGCAGTCGACTTGGTTCTATTGCAAAGATGTAGCTTCTCCCAACATGTCAACTGATCTTTCCCCCTGTACAACTGACCGTCCAGCTGTCCCCAAGTTTCTGAGAGTGACTGAAGAGGAACATGTCCAAGTGGGAACCTTGGTGGAAGCCGTGGTGCAACTGATCCGGGGTGGAGTGACTGGCATGGATCTATTGGAGACATTCCTCAGTCGACAAATTCAGCCGCTCCAAGCCAATGATCGCACTATGTGGCACTACGCAGGCCCTAAGGACTCGACCAGGATGCACCCAGAAGAGGTTCTGCAAAAAACTATCAAGCAGTGGCTTCGCAGCATCACTGGGGCGTGTGACAACCCCTTGGGAGCCAAGAGGATCCAACCTTACTTGGCCGAAAACCCGCCGAAGAATCTGGTAAGTTGCACTTTGTCGACGGAATAACTTGTACTGTTGAGTGATAGATTGACTTATGGACTGACTTCTTTGTTTGAATCATGCAGGAGTGGACGAACATGTACTCGCATGTTCCCAGTGGGAACCAAACTGAAGATAGTGTGGTGGGTGAGGGCGGGAGTGTGGACGGCGATGACTCAGAAGACTCCGAAGACGAGTACGAAAACTTGGACGAAAATGAGGAAGAAGTCGAGTCGCCTCCTCGCTCTGAATGTCGCTCCAAGTCCCACCAAGATCCTGCGACTGCTGGGGATGGGGCCCCGGGCCCAAGCAAGAAGAATCCAAAGCAGAGCCGACCCTCGACTATTGAGTCGAGTGAACGATCAGCGAAGCAACCCAAACCAAATGTGGCCAAACCTCGCAAAGCCCTGCCTTGCATGAAGATGGATGTGCGTGTCATCTCCACGTGAGTGTTTACTTTTGAATTCTCACTATTGATTGTGACTTTGAATCCTTGTTGACTGAATGTTATTCGATCCATCAGAGCTGCTACTTCAGTGACGTCGCCTCAACATGACGGAGGGGATGCAATGGACGTAGACACTGCCGATGCAGCCAGTTCTCACAGAGGTAATCGACTTTTCAGTTCTGCTTCTTGAATACGGTTTGTCGATTGCCAAAGCTAATTCCATCGATTGATAATTGTAGTAATCATCCAGCTGGAAGATGACGAAGAACACCCTGGGGGTACGGGAGGCGGAGGCGAGACCTTAAGCATCCTACGCATACGCACTCGAAGAACTTCATTTGTGCAGACACCTCTGTGGTCGACTATGGAGTCCTCCTAGGGGATGAGCGACTCGACACAGATCAGAGCTGACCCAACAGTGCCTCTGACGAGTGCCCCTCCAGCTGTTTCAACCATCATGACGTCGACTCCAAACGGACCTACCCAGACTACCTCGACTGCCCCAACCATAATGCCGCTCGCGCTGATGACGGATTTTCCTCTGCATCGAGTTTCGAAAGATCAGACCAGAGCTGCAAAGGAGGCCATGATCCAGGCGGAGCAGATGATGCCGCGCACCAAGGAGGCATACGAGGCCAGCAAGCTGGCTTACGATGCCAGCACAGCGCTTCGCATGAATGTCCGAGTAAGTTCGATTGTAAGTACATTTCCGATTGAATTCCTGTCTTCTTTGATTGTACACCCAGTGGGTGTTTATTTTCCGCTCGTAGAATGTTTGAAAGTTCTCCACTCGAATAGATCAGGTCTTAGTCAAGTAGGTTTTGGGTCAGTGAGGGCACTTTGAGTGCACCCACTGGGTGTAGTCCCCGAGACCGTTGTCGAGTGCTTGCATCGGCAGGGGTCTTAGAGTCTGCCGTGTGCGGGATACGTTTGCCCTTGTTCGCGCTACACCACAGCTACTTTGTAGGTTTCATGGATATCATTGATCAACCATGATATGACGCTACATAAGGATAGACTGCACTTCACGTGGTGTAGGGGGCATGTCACTCAACAGAATGAGTGATGGATGTTCCATAGATGGATATTTTCTGTCACTCGACAGATCGAGAGTTGGCAGATCCAGTGGGGGCACGCTAAGTGCACCCACTGTGTGTAGTCCCCGAGACCGCTGTCATGTGCTTGCACCGGCAGGGGTCTTAAGAGTTTGTCATATGCGGGATACGTTTGCCTTTCATCACACCACTCCGAGGCTACCTTGTAGGTTTCATGGATATCATTGATCAACCATGATATAACGCTACATAAGGATAGACTGCACTTCACGGAGTGGGGGAGCACGTTACTCGACAGGTCGAGTGACGGATGTTCGACAGGGCAAACCTTGTCGACTATTTTATAACCAGCGGGGGCATGCTAAGTGCACCCATTGGGTGTAGTCCCCGAGGCTACTGTTGATCGAAGACGATAAGCAGTAGTCTTGAAAACTTCAAATCGGAATTTCTGTCATACGCGGAGTATGGTTGTCACTCAATGACGGGGTTATTATCCCTAGGTAGGACAAAGCAATGGAGTTCTCCCCCTTCCACTTCGAAGAAAAACTATGCGACCGGCTGCCCACGGCCCACTAGGGGATGGCCGGCTCGAGCTGCCCCCGGCTGGCGACACGGACGGCTGGTCGGGCAGCCGGATTGACCCCCGGCCGGCTGGGCGCGGTCGGCTGCCTCCGGGACGCCACCTTCATTGACTCTAGGGCGGACATGCAACGTCCCGTCCCTCTACGCGCGGCTACGATGACACGACACGACCGCCACGAGGGCGACCCTATGGCCACAGTGGCCGCTGACGCACGGGAGCGTATGGCTACAGTCCGGCCATCCAGGCCGCTGACCCTGGCGAGCGTGACCGAGCGGGGAATAGTGCCGGCACGCCCTCGCCCACTCGATTACCTGCCCCGACGTGGCTATAGTGCAGCCGGCCGTACTGGAGACTTCCCCAGAATCGGAGTCAATCTTCCCCAGAATCAGAGTGCGAGATTGGGCACAAGCGGTGATGACACACGATGTACCCAGGTTCAGGGCCCTCCGTGGGAGGTAACACCCCTAGTCCTGCTTGGTCTAGTTGGATGGATAGTGGAGTTTACAAGGATGCCCCTAGAGCTATGTCTAGAGGAGGAAGAAGGAGCAGCCGGCTCGTCTTCCCCTGTTGCTAGAGATGGAATGAGAGGAGAGTTCTATGTGGGTGTATGCGAATGATCATCCATCCCCGTTGTATGGGGGCTCGGGGGGGGTTTATAGGCCAACCCCGGGCTTTATAACATATTCTAAGGTACAGGAGTGGAGGGACCCGAATGGCAGCCTCTCCGACTGACCAGGGGGTCCCGCCTTTCGAGCCGTCTCGTCGTCCATAGGGTCCACCGACTGCGCGGTCCCGTCGCCGGTGGAGGGGGGCGCCAGCCGGCTCTGCGATTGGCCCTCGCCCACCTGTCGTGGCACGGGTCGCCCGGGAGACTACCGCACACTCCACCCCCGCTGCTCAAGCCGTCGATCAAGCCTTCCCCATAACCGGAGTCAATCTTCGTACCGGCATATGCTACCGGCCCATCAGTGGCTCCGGCTGCCCCTCCGGCATCTTCACCGCCGGCTCCCACAACCTCGGCTGCCCTGTCGGCACTAGTTGAGCCGGCTATGTCCGAGGCCGCTGGCTCCAACGACGCGGCTGTCATGATGACAATCGACCAGCCGGCCTCGGGGACTGGCGAGCCGGCCCCGGGGGCTGGCGAGCCATTCCCGGGGGCTGATCATCCAGGCCCGGGGGCTCCCGAGCCGGCCCCCGTCTCGGCTCCCTCATGGGCCTAGCCTATCTTAATGTTCCTTCTACATGGCGAGCTCCCCTAGACGAGGCCTTGGCAAGGCAAATTCAGCATCGGGCGTCGACGTACACCATCATCGACAATGAGCTTGTCCATCGCAGCACCACCGACGTCTTCCAGCGGTGCGTCAAGCCAGAGAAGGGTCTGGAGATCCTCCTCGACATCCATCAGGGTGAGTGCAGGCATCATGCCGCCTCCAGGACCCTGGTGGCCAAGGCCTACCACCACGGTTACTACTGGCCCATTCCTCTCGAGGCAGCCAATAAATTGGTCGATGAGTGCGAGGGTTGTCAGCGCTTTAGCACGCAGAGCCACCTGCCGGCATCAGCCCTCTAGACCATCCCCCTCTCGTGGCCCTTCGCCGTCTGGGGGCTGGACATGGTGGGTCCCTTCAAAACCGCATGAGGCGGCATGACACACTTGCTGGTGGCTATTGACAAATTCACCAAGTGGATCGATGCACGACCAATCAAGAAGCTGGACGGCCCCACGACCGTCTGGTTCATCGACGACATCACGGTTCGCTACGACATCCCCCATGGCATCATCACCGACAACGGCACGAACTTCGCCAAGGGCGCACTCGTGCGTTTCTGCTCCAAGCAAGGAATCTGGCTCGACCTGGCCTCCGTCGCTCATCCATAGTCAAATGGCCAGGTCGAGAGGGCAAACGGCCTCATCCTGTCCGGCATCAAGCCCCGGCTCGTAACGCCACTGGTAAGGTTGGCCGGCTGTTGGATCGACGAGCTGTCGGCCGTCCTTTGGAGTCTCAGGACCACCCCCAACCGATCAACCGGCTACACGCCCTTCTTCCTTGTGTACGGGTCCGAGGCGATCATCCCCACTGACGTCGAGTTCGACTCGCCTCGGTCTCCTTATAGACGCAAAAGGACGCAAAGGAGGCAAGAGAAGACAGCGTCGATCTACTCGAGGAAGCCCGCGAGCTGGCCTTGAGCCGGACGGCAATCTACCAACAGAAGCTCCAGCACTACCACAGCAAGCGGATCTAGCCACTCTCCTTTTGCGAAGGGGACCTGGTCCTCAGGCGGAACCAGCGGACAGCCGGACAACACAAGCTGTCCTCCCCATGGGAGGGCCCGTTCATCATCAGCAAGGCGTTGCACAACAATGCATACTACCTAATAGACACCCAGAAGTTGTAGAAGCGCAAAAGATATGCCTCCAGCGAAGAGACGGAGTGCCCATGGAACGCGGCGCTCCTTCGCCCATTTTACTGCTGGAAGGACCAGTGTATGTATGTATCCCTCCCTTTTGGGCTTATGAATGCAATGGGTGACCTAGGCTGGCTCTTGGGGCACGCCATGTTTCGCTTCCCTCAAAAGTTTCCTCGCTCACCGGCTCCCCGGCCCGGCTCCCGGGCCCGAGGGCTCACCGGCTGGTCCTAGGTCGCCTCTCTCAAAAAAATGGCTAAGTAGTGTGAGCCAAGCAAACCCTCCCACCCCTCCCAGCTACAGATCCAGCTCCTGGTTGTCCGGCTGATGGGGCCTCGGGGCGGCAAAGCTTAGCTCACACGAAAGATCAACCGAAAGGAGATACTGGCTAGGTCTGGCCGGAACGCCGCCTCGCCTCTGCCACTCTACTTATCCCGAAAGGTTCTCGCGGTTCCTAAGTTCTGAACCGGATCCCTCAAGGCGGACACCCCGACCCAGCTACAGACTGGCTCCCGGCTGGCGGGCTGGCGGGGCCGAAACCAAAGGGGAAAAGGGGAGGATTGGAAAGAACAAAGAGGGCGAAAAAGGATAAGAACAAGCTGGCACGAGCAATAAGGCAAACACACTAAGTATTCACAGTACAAATGTTAAGACAAAAGTGGCCCACGGCCAGCACGGTTCATTACATAACACCCCAGTGGGTGGACTCGAGCCTAACTTGTAGGAAAGAAAAAGAAAGATAAAGACACCGGGGGCTCAGGCCACCGGCGCGTCGCCAGCCGGCGTTCCTCCAGCCGGCGCATCGCTAGGCGGCTCGACTCCCGTCCCGGAGGTGGCTGCGGCCTTCGGATCGGCTTCCTTGGCCTTCGAGGCGGTCTCCGCAGTCCCAGTCGTCTCGCCGCTCAAGTCGATGCTCTCGTCGGTAACCTCCTCGTCCACTGTGCCTTGGGGGATGCGGAAGGAGTCTTCTAGCACCGTCTCGCCGTCCTCACCAAGGGCCAGCAGGAACTCGTCTGTGTCGACGTACGACGTGAGCTCGTTGGCCCGACGGACAAGGGCCGGCTCACGAGCCTCTCGCTCCTTGGACGGCTCATCCCGCATGGTCGCCAGCCAGCCCAAGTCCACGCCGCGATACCATGACGTGACGAACTAGAGTGCCATCTGCGCGCTGGCTCGGGCAGTTGTCGCCTTCCAGGCCTCGAGTTGGGCCACCGACTGCTCCAGCCACAAGGCCACGCGGTTCGCCGGAGCTCCCCTGCGGCCCGGCCACAGAGCGGTGATGATCTCCTTTATGGCCGTCTTCAGACGCTTCATGCTCCGCTCGAGGTGGATCATCTGATTTCCAATGGCGAGCCCAAGCTCGTCCACATCCCATGCGGTGTCCTCCTCAATGGAGCGCCCACGCTCCCGAAGGTATTCCTAGTGCTCCTTGATGGCATGCTCAGTGCGGTGCTGAGTTTCTGGAAAGCGCCCTAGAGAAGGAAGAGAAGAAAGGGAAGAAGAGGAAAGAAGGGCAAATGAAACACAAGAACCAGCAAAGGAAAAAAGCAACCGGCTCGAGAAAGGAAAAATGGACACCTACCTTTGATGGCATCGTCCACCCCAATGGAAAATTTGAGTGACGCTTTCCGCTTCGCCGCCAGCGCCGCCTCTGATGCGGCAAGGGAGCCCTTGACCTCCTTGAGAGACCTCTCGAGGCGGGTCACCTCGTCTTGGAGGGCGGCGGTCCGCCGGGTGGCGTCAGCTGCCTCCTTAAAGGTCGTCTCCTTGGCCGCCACCTCCTTCACCACCTCGGCCTTGAGGCGGGCCTGGACCGCCTCCCCGTTTGCCAGCAGCACGGCCAGCCGGTCCTTCTCCTGCGCGACCGCCCGGACGTCTTGCACCAGCCAGTCCTGCTCAGAGACAAGACCGGTCTTCTCCGCCCTGAGGGCGATCAGATCACCTGCAAGACAAGGCATGCGTCAGTCGGCTCTCGGGGGCTACATACCCCTCCCACGAAACTCTGCTTACCTTGCACACGCGCCAGCTCCTCCTCTAGGTGGTAGAAATCATGTTTGCCGCAGTTGTGGATGGCGATAGCCTTCTCGAACAGCTTCTGCCGCAGGGAGTTCCCCTCCTGTCATGCATAGCCAAAAATTAGGACATGCTCAAGGAGATCCGGCCCGACTGCCCGTCAGCCGGTCAGCCGGCCCGCATCTCGGGGGCTACACCCAGTGGGTGTGCTTGTGCGCCCCCACTGAAAAATCAAAAACGAAGGCAACTATGCTTACCTCCACACGCTGCAGGGTGGCGTCTGTCGCCTCTGTGAACCGGGCCAGCTCCTGGCGCCACCAGTCCAAGACACTCCCCAGCTCCCTAAACAAGGGGACCGGGCCGGCCGCTGGGGGAGCCGGTAGGGCTGGCACGCGCGCTAGCGCCTCCCAGTCCTGGAGCATCTCCTGCATTATCTGCAGGGTCCTCCGGGCCTGGTCGCCGTTGCCACTCGGGCTCGTCACGGTGCCGGCCGCCGGGGATGGGTTGATGACGGCAAGGCTCCGGGAGTCGCCCCTCACCGGCCCTTTGCCTGACGCAGTCACCGCCTCCACCCCCTGGTGCTCCGACGCGATGATCGCGACGGACGGCGCCTCCGTCTCCACGGCCGCCACCTCTGGCACCGCCTCTGATGCCGCCTCCAGGGCCACCGGGGCCTCCGGCACGTCGACCCGGACCCGCTCGGCCACGGGCGGTGTCACGTCCGGCACCTCTGGCCGGGTCGCCTCGGGGGCCGGCTCCACTGCCGCTGCCCTCGCTCAGGCCGCCTCCTCTACGAACGGAGGCACAGGCGGCTACATGGCCACCCCTCACGGCTCGCTCGACGGGGGCCTTGACAGACGGGTCAATTTCGTCGCCGAGTCCGACGCCCACGCAGGGTCCGCGGACCTCCTCCGCCTCCCGCCGCTCAAAGTCTTGGAATGCGAGGCCCTGCCTCACGTTACGGACTTTGAGGCTCGTAGCTCCACAAGCCTCCTCTTCTCCTCCCGCTAGGTGGCCGCATGCTCGCGGGCCAGCCGGCTGGCGGCATCCGTCGGGTCCCCCGCCGGCTCCCCCTCCTGAAGCTCGATGGGGTCCCTGCAGCACACGAAGGACGATCACCCATCAGCTCGCGACCCGAAAGAAAATGCATGCAAAACACAAAAAAGAGACTTACCAGATGACGAGGGGCAAGGCCCGCTTGGCGCGTGCCGGCGGCTTCCACGCGGCTACCTGCACCCGGTTTGGGACTGGTGGCGGGGCTGCCGACCCCTTTTGAGCCGGCCTCTTCGCCCGGCTGGCAGCTCCGGCCGCCGGGGCTTGAGCTGGCCGCTCCTCGCTCCGCCAACCCTAACGTGCTGAGGGAGGAGGCTTGTTCAGAATCATTACGTCATCATCATCGTCATCATCATCATCATCGTCTATCTAGTCCCTGATCGTGGGGGCAAGAGGGAACTCACCGGCTCCGCTAGGCTCCCTGGTTGCGCCGGACCCTCCGGCTCCGCTTGGGTCGCTGGCTCGCGGGTCTGCCGGCTCATTGAATCCTCCCGAGGAGTCCACCCCTCTTCCGGTGGGCCTCCCTGCTTGTAGTCTTCGGAGTCGAAGTGGTCGCACTCCGCCTCGAAGACTTGGGGGTGCGGTCCATCTGGCGTGTTTTGTCGCACCAACAGCTGCGGTCAGCACGGCGAAGTAAGGTCCGCTGTCGGTTGTCGGCTAGAAAGAATCAAACAAAAAGAAGGGTCGTCTCGTCGAAGACTTACCAGGGGGCGGTTGATGCGGTCGTATGTCTCCATGCCAAATGTCCATGAAGTGGGCTTCAGCTTGAACGTCGTGAGGGCGTTCACCCGCGTCACCACCAGAGCCGATGTCAGGTCAACGGTCGACAGCCGGCAGGGGTCCCGGGGCCGGACATGTCACGGATCCGATGCGGCCTCAGCTGGAGAGGCAGCACCCGACGCGATAAAGGCCGCTACCAGATCGGCGGCGACCAATCCCTCAGAGCTCTTCAGCTGCGCGAGCCGGCCAAGCTCTGCCAGAGCCATGTTGCGCGGGGCGGTCCCTAGCCAGTTCAACTAGGTGGAGTGCGCAACGACAAACGGCGGTAGCCGGATGAAGTCCAGGTTCGGGTCGGCGTTCTTCATGTAGAAGAACGTCCGGTGCCACCCCTTTACGAACTCGATGAGAGGGAAGGGCAGGAAGTGCATGGTGCCGCGGCAGCACGCCGCCGTGCCCCCGTAGGCGCTGCTCTTCAACGCCTTGAGGTAGAAAAGGGCGTTGAAGAAGTCGAGAAAAGGAAGGACCTCGAGGTATCCCTCGCACAGCGCCACGAAGCCGACGAGGTAAAGGATCATGTTGGGGCCAAGGTGGTGCGGTTGGAGGTCGAAGGTATCCATGAGTAGGCGGAAGAAGTGGCTCACCGGGAGCCCGAAGCCACGGGAGAAATGCCAGAGGAACACGACGTGCTCCCCCGGCTACGGCGCCGGCACCGCCTCATCGCCCAGCACGCGAGCGACCACCCGCTCCACCAGCGGCAGCATGTGCGCGTGGTGGAGCTCTGCAATATCCACCTCAGGGACGACGGAACCAGCCCAGCTCCCTCCAAGTCCGTCGGCCATCGCGACGGCTGGGCGGCATGCGGGCGCGGTTGGGGGTTCGGGTGCGGTGTTGCGCGAGGGGAGTGAGGAAGACGAAGAAGGCAAGGAGGCAAGGCAGCAAGGGGGCGATTGGGATGCGGGTATATCCGCCCCCTGCCCTTCCTCCCCTTTTATAGGGGAGGCCACGACCAGGGGACATGGGGATTGATTGCGCCCACTCCCCCGGAAACTCCGTGCACGCATGGGTGGCCCCGGGCCGTAATGGCTGCTTCGGGGCGCAAAGGATCATTGCCTGCGCTCCGAGGCCTACTAGGCTATGCCTGGGGCCTAGCGGGATAGGCCCAGGCCGATGTCCCGTCTCCCCACATGCGTGGGGCCTGCCACATCATTACTCGCCGCATGGCGCGTGGCGGGCCGGCTTGGGTCCCGGGGCGGCGCGCCGGTGCCCAAGGCGTCGGGTCCAACGGCAGACCCGGTTGGCCCTTCGGCTTCACACTCGAGGCACGTACCGCTGGGGGGAAGCCGTCGGCTCCCTCCGTCTGCCGGACACGGGCCCCCGCCGGCTTCGGGGACTACTAACGGGGTTATTATCCCTAGGTAGGCCAAAGCAACGGAGTTCTCCCCCCTTCCGCTTCGAAGAAACACTACGCGGTCGACTGCCCATGGCCGGTTGGGGGACGGCCGGCTCGGGCTGCCGCCGGCTGGCGACACGGACGGCTGGCCGGGCAGCCGGCTTGACCCTCGGCCGGCTGGGCGTGGCCATCTGCCTCCAGGCAGCCACCTCCATTGACCCCGGGGCGGACATGCAACGCCATGTCCCTCTGCGCGCGGGTACGACAACACAACACGACCGCCACGACGGGCGACCCTGTGGCCGCAGTGGCCGCTAACGCACGGGAGCGTATGGCTACAGTCCAGCCGTCCAGGCCGCTAACCCTAGCGAGCGTGACCGGGTGGGGGAATAGTGCCGGCACGTGCTCACCCACTCGATTACCTGCCCCGGCGTGGCTACAGTGCAGCCGGCCGTACCGGAGACTTCGGCTGGCTGGCGCTAGACGCGCCTCCCGGGCGACCTGTGCTGCAGTAGGTGGGCGAGGGCCAATCGTAGAGCCGGCTGGCGCCCCCCCCCCACGAGCGACGGGACCGCATAGCCGGTGGACCCTACGGACGACGAGACGGCTCGAAAGGTGGGACCCCTTGGTCAGCCGGGAAGGCTGTCGGCCGGGTCCCTCCACCCTTGTACCTTAGAATATGTTATAAAGCCCGGGGGTTGGCCTATAAAACCCCCCGAGCCCCCATGCAACAGGGACGGACGATCATTCGCATACACCCACATAGAACTCTCCTCTCATTCCATCTCTAGCAACGGGGGAAGACGAGTCGGTTGCTCCTTCTTCCTCCTCTATACACAGCTCTAGGAGCATCCTTGTAAACACCACTATCCATCCAACTAGACCAAGCAGGACTAGGGGTGTTACCTCCCACGGAGGGCCCTGAACCTGGGTACATCATGTGTCATCACCGCTTGTGCCCAATCTCGCACCCGAAGCCCGTCAGCGTCCTCCGGCCCCAACCACCTACTATAAGTCTACCCATGGTATCTATCGTGAGAAAACGACGACACTCGACATGTTGAGTTGTATATATATTTTTTTCTTGGCCGTCCCGCTCCGAAACTATCTTGTAGGTTTTATGGACATCATTTGATCAACCATTATATGATGCTGCTTCAAAGGTGCAGAACGGGGTCAATGGAACACTCGACAGACGAAGTGTTAACTGTTCTAGTGGGGGCACTCTGAGTGCACCCACTGGGTGTAGTCCCTGAGACCGCCGTCGAGTGCTTGCACTGGCAGGGGTCTGATAGAGACTGTCTTAAACTTGTTTATGGTATGTGGAGTATACGAGCCACTCAACATGTCGAGTGTACTTTTGGTTGAATTCTCTTTCCACTGGACGCAAGTTTCATGGACACCATTGATCAACCATGATATGACGCTATTCCAGGATAGTGGGGCTAGGTGATGTGCGTCGCCCAGTCGACTGTTTTTGGTCTTCTGTATTTCAGTGCTGATATTTCTTATCGATTGAATTTCTTTCTTTGTTGATTTCAGAGGGCTTGCGAACTTGGAACGCAGTACAAGGATCTTGAAGATGAAAGGAACCGATTGCGCGTGGACTTGGAAGCCTCCAACAATGCTTTGGAGAGAGTGCGGGCCGAGCTAAAAACTCTGGGAGGTAACTTTCATCGACCCACTTCATTCTTGTCTTCACTTTCCAAGCTTTGAACCGAGTGCTTTCACTCAAACAGACGTATGCAATGAAAATCGTCGACTCCAAGCGCGACTCAACAATGCTATTTCTTTAGATTCCATGAAGAAAGCGCTGGAGGACAAGGACAAAGCGCTTGCTGACGCCTAGTGCGTGGCGAAGGAGAAAACTGAAGCTGCCGACCAGAAGTTGACTGCTGCGAAGAGGATGGAGGAAGAGAACTCGAAGCTGAAGCAAGAGCATGTGGACCTTATCAAGAAGACTGAGCAACTAACCAAGAGGAGCAACGGCCTAGAGAGGCACTTGGGGGAGTTCTCGAGGAAGATGTATATTCTGCTCGATGGTGAGTTTCTCTGACGACTGAACTTTATGAAATTTTTGACGACTGTATCTCACTAGTCCTCCTCCCATTCTCCCTTCCCAGAATTCTGCAAAGACTTTGAGAAAGAGACTGAGGAGATCGAGCCCAACTTGGATCCCACCAAGTCACCTATTGGGGACGCGGTGGCCATGAACATGCTCAGACTCAACTTCAGGCTTCAGGGTGTTCAAGTGTATGTCCTTCGATTGAAAACTGCGATGGAGAGGATCAACAAGGAGCTATGGCCTGAAGACACTCTTCAGCTCGACCTCGCATATGTTATGGCACGCCTGAATGACCTCCCCGGTCGAGTGCAAGCCTGGAAGAAATTTGTTGCTTGTTGCGGCACTGACGTGCACTCTCCCTCGTGAGGGTCCATTGCAAGGAGGTGAGGGAAGACAAGTTGAAGGAGATCCGAGTGGTTAACACAAAGAAACTTTAGTTTGAAGATTTCATGGAGACCTTCATTGATGCAGCCACCCGGATCACGGACGGCATCGACTTGGACACGTTCGTCGAGCCAGCCGGCCCGTCGGGCGCTTGAAAACTTGATCTTTGAGAGAAAAACTTTATTTGCCTCAGTATGCCGAGTGAAACTATATCAGCTTAAAACTTCATTCATGCCTTAGGCCTGAGCATGATTAAACCTTTGGATTTATCCATATTTGTCTTTCAATCGTTTGTTCGACTGAGTTTGTTTTTAGGCTTAGGCGATAACATGTTCGCAGCTAAGCCCCCGAGTGTGAGGATTGCTCAACACTCGGAATATTTTTGACCCTAGGCGAAGATTTATGTGCGGCTAGGGCGTCGAGTGGATGTATTACTATCCACTCGGCGGGGAGTTTAACTTAGGCAAAAACATGTTCGCAGCTAAGCCCCGGAGTGTGAGGATTGCTCGACACTTAGAGTATTTTTGAACCTAAGCAAAGACTGATTCGCAAATAGGTCGTCGAGTGAATGGACTGCTATCCACCCGACAGGGTTTAACTTAGGCGAAAACGTGTTCGCAACTAAGCCCCCGAGTGTGAGGATTGCTCGACACTCGGAGTATTTTTGAACCTAAGCGAAGACTGATTCGCAAATAGGTCATCGAGTGAATGGACTACTATCCACCCAACAAGGTTTTTAACTTAGGCGAACGCATGTTCGCAGCTAAGCCCCCGAGTGTGAGGATTGCTCAATACTCGGAGCTTTCCCAAGAGTGAAACTGTACGATCGGAATCGACAATATATTGTGGAAGTATGATTTGCATAGATGAAGTATTCTTATTACATCAAAAACTCTTCTGTCTCTAAGTATAAAAGCGTCGGAGCAGATCTGCATTCCAGGCCCGTGGCTCGTCCATCTGCTTCTTGAGATTGTACAGGTGATAAGCTCCGTTGTTCAGCACTTTGGTGACGACGAAGGGACCTTCCCATGCTGAGAAAGCTTATGAGGTCGATGTTGATCCACTCGGAACACCAAATCTCCCTCATGAAATGATCGACTCTTGACATTCTTCGCATGGAAGCGTCGTAGATCCTGCTGATAAGCTGTAGTCCGGATCAGAGCCATCTCTCGCTCTTCCTCCAGGAGATCGACACCATCCTACCTAGCTTGTTTAGCTTCAGCTTCAGAATAAAGTTCCACTAGAGGAGAATTGTGAAACAAGTCACTCGGCAAGACAGCCTCGACACCATAGACCAGGAAAAAAGGAGTTCGTCCAGTCGACCGATTAGGCATAGTTCTCAGGCCCCATAACACAGATGACAACTCAGTCACCCAGGAACCAGCGGCATGATCCAGATCACGCATGAGACGAGGCTTCAGACCTTGCAGGATGAGGCCATTAGCTCGCTCGACTTGCCCATTGGTTTGTGGATGTGCAACAGACGCATAATCCACCCGAGTGCCCTGAGAGGTGCAGAAGTTTCTAAATTCTTCCAAGTCAAAGTTGGTGCTGTTATCCGTGATAATGCTGTGAGGAACGTCGTATCGAAAAATTATTTCTATCATGAATGTGACCGCCCTGCGGGAGTTCAACTTCTTGATGGGCTTGGCTTCTATCCACTTTGTAAATTTGTCGACTGCAACCAGCAAATGAGTGAACCCGCCTTTTCCGGTTCGAAAGGGACCAACCATGCCGAGTCCCCAAACAGAAAATGGCCAGGCAAGGGGAATCGTCTTCAGAGCAGAGGCCGGCTTATATGACAAGTTTGCATAGAACTGGCATCCATCACAATGATCAACAATGTCTTTAGCCATCTCATTAGCCCGTGGCCAGAAGAAACCAACTCAGTATGCTTTAGCAACGATTGTCCACGAGGACGCATGATGGTCGAAAGTTCCTGAGTGGATCTCATCCAGAATCATTCGACCTTCTTCGGGGGAGATGCAACATTGTGTCATGCTTGTTGCGCTTTCTCTAAACAGCTGATCCCCAATCACGGTAGAGGCCTTTGACCTACGAACAATCTGTAGAGCCTCTGTTTTGTCTTCCGGGAGTTCTTGTCTAAGGATATATGCAATATAGGGCACCGTCCAATCCAGAATGACAACTAGAATCTCCATGACCAAATCAATTACTGCAGGGACATCGACTTCAGTCGGATCAGTGGAGCTCATAGCTTGTGGGGGATCTTCGGTGAAAGGATCTTCTTGCACCGAAGGAGTATGCAGGTGCTCTAAAAACACATCACTAGGGACAGGCCGTCAAGTGGACCCAATCTTTGCTAGTTCATCGGTCGCTTGATTCTTCAGTCGGGGAACATGATGAAGTTCCAGGCCCTTGAATTTCTTTTCCAACTTTCTGACAGCATTGCAGTACCCAGTCATGGCGGGGGTTTGAACATCCCACTCTTTCATCACTTGATTCACCACCAAATCTGAGTCGCCATAAACCATCAGGCGCTTGACACTGAGTGAGATAGCCATGCGCAACCCATACAAAAGTGCCTCATATTCTGCCTCATTGCTAGAGCAATCGAAGTGAATTTGCAAGACATAACTGAGCTTGTCACCCTTGGAAGATATCACGACAACACCAGAGCCAGACCCATTCAACATTTTAGAGTCGTCGAAGAACATGGTCCAATGTGCCGAGTGAACTTGGATTGGTTGTTGCTGTTCAATTCACTCGGCCATAAAATCTGCCAGTGCCTGGGACTTGATTGCTTTCTTGGCTTCAAACTTAATGTCAAAATGCCCGAGTTCGATTGCCCACTTAGCCACTCGACCAGATGCGTCTCGATTGTTGAAAATCTCAGAAAATGGAGCATCACTAATGGCTGAAATCGAGTGGTCTTGAAAATAATGCGCCACCTTCTTCGGTGATAAATAAATACCATAAACCAGCTTCTCGTAGTGTGGATATCTTTGCTTCGAGGGGGACAGAACTTCAGAAACATAATAAATTGGTCGTTGGACTTTGTAAGCTTTACCCTCCTCTTCTCGCTCGACAGTTAGCACCGTACTGACGACCTTATTAGTGGCCGCGTGTGTACAGGAGCAAGGGCTCTTTACTGCAAGGAGCAGCAAGCATCGCCTGGGTGGAGAGCAAGGCTTTGAGCTCAACAAATGCTGCTTCGGCTACTGGAGTCCACTCGAATGTGTTGAACTTCTTCATCAATTGATATAGAGGCAACGCCTTCTCACCGAGACGAGAAATGAATCGACTCAATGCTGCCAAGCAACCTGTGAGTTTATGAACATCGTGCACTCGCACGGGAGTCTTCATTCGGGTAATGCGCTAATTTTCTCAGGATTGATGTCGATCCCTCGTTCGGAAACGAGAAAACCGAGTAACTTTCCGTCAGGGACGCCGAAAGTACACTTGGCCGGATTAAGCTTTATGTCATATCTCCTCAGAATGGCGAATGTTTCGCCCAAGTCAGCCAGGAGGTCGGAACCTTTGCAGGACTTGACCACTATATCATCCATGTACGCCTCGACATTCCGAGGGACCTGGTCGAGTAAACACTTCTGAATCATGCGCATAAAAATAGCGCCAGCATTTTTCTGACCGAATGGCATAGTGATGTAGCAAAAACCACCCGAATGGGTGATGAAGGCTGTCTTTATTTCATCTGGGCCATACAGACGGATCTGATGGTACCCAGAGTAAGCATCTAGAAATGATAAACGCTCGCATCCCACGGTCGAGTCAACAATCTGATCTATGCGGGGGAGCGGAAAATGATCCTTCGGACAGACCCGATTGAGATGTTTGAAGTCAATGCACATACGCAACGACTTATCCTTTTTGGGCACCATCGCGACATTCGAGAGCCACTCGGAGTGGTAAATCTCCCAAATGAACTTGGCTTGCAAGAGACGGGCCACTTCTTCACCGATTGATTTGCGCTTCTTTGCCGCCGATCGACACAAATGCTCCCTGTCGGGCTTAGCTTTTGGATCAACTCTTAGACAGTGCTCAGCCAGTCCCGTGGGAACCCCCGGCATGTTAGCAGGCTTCCATGCGAAGATATCCTAGTTCTCATGGAGGAACTGGATGAGCTCGGCTTCGTATTTGCTGTTGAGTGTTGATGATATATTTGTCAGACAGTAGTTGGATCCGTCGGGTGGATGTGCACCTTCTTCACTTCCCCTGCCGACTGAAACACCGACTTGGAAGCGGGCTTCTTTGCGTGAAGCAAATCAGCTGGGTTAGCGCTCTTCTTGTAATGCTCCAGCTCGACCATGGCCATCTGATGATCGGCGATCTTGGAGCCTTGCTGGAGGCATTCTTCAGCTCACTGTCGATTGCTAGTGACCGTGATCACACCCTTAGGGCCCGGCATCTTCAACTTGAGATACACGTAACATGGACGGGCCATGAAACGAGCATAAGCGGGTCGACCCAAAATGGCATGATAGGCACTCTGGAAATCCACGACTTCAAACGTCAACTTTTCCTTTTGAAAATTTCTATCGTTCCCGAATGTCACGTCCAATGCAATCTGGCCGAGTGACTTGACCTTCTTCCCTGGGATGACTCCATGAAATTGCATGCTGCTTTCACTCAGTCGGGACATCGGAATGCCCATCCCTTTTAGGATATCCGCATAGAGGATGTTTAGACTGCTGCCACCGTCCATGAGGACCTTTCTGAGTCGAGTGCCCCACCCCCACCGGATCAACTACCAGAGCCTGTCGACCAGGAGTGGCCACATGAGCAGGATGGTCTGTTTGGTCGAATGTGATAGCATACTGGGACCGCTTGAGGTAGGTGGGGGTAGCAGGTACGGCCATGTTGACCTCCCTGTTGATGACCTTTAGTCGACTCTTGCTCTCTACATAAGCAAAAATCACAAGTGTAGAAGTGACATCTGGGAATGTTTCTTTATCTTCATCTTCATCCTTTTCAGGAGTCTTGTCACTCGGTGGAGTCTCTTTAAACTGCTGAATAAGTGTCCGACACTGCCAAGTGGTATGCTTGGGCAAAATCACATTGCCCTCCTCATCTTTCCTCATGTGAATTACACAAGGCTGATCCATAATATTGGTCCCTAACTGATTTTTTCCTTTCCTGGGGGCATATTGTGCTTTACCCTTCCCCTTATTCTTTGCTTGGGTCGCTAGTGCGGCTGCTTCTGATTGAACCAGACCCTCAACTTTTCGCTTCTGCCTCCGATTGGAGTTGCTGCCAGTATCATTGACGACTGTCTTCCCTTTGCCGCTACGGAGGCGGTCTTGTTCCTTGCCATTGGCATACCGAGTGGCGATCTCCATCATCTTGTCGAGTGAAATGTCACATGTTCGACCGAACTTCAAATAAAGCTCTCTGTATCTCACACCAGCGTTGAAGGCAAACACAGCTTGGTGTTCTGAAACATTCTCCACTGTATGATGCAGAGTGGACCAACGCTGAATATAATATCTCAAGGTCTCATTGGGCTTCTAGACACAATGTTGTAAGTCAACCAGCCCGGCAGGACGCTTGCAAGTGCCCTCGAAGGTTCGGATGAACACTCGGGCAAAATCCTCCCAGCAATATATACTGGATGGAGCCAAGCCGTTCAGCCAAGCACGAGCTGAACCATCCAACATCAAGGACAGGTGTTTCATTGCGACGTTATCATTGCCGCCACCAATCTGTACAGCCGCTCGGTAATCATCCAACCAAGTCTCTGGCTTTGACTCGCCAGAAAACTTCCCGATCCCAGCCGCAAACCTAAAGTTGGGGGAATCTCTGCAGAACGGATGGCTCTGCTAAAACACTCAGGACCAGAAATCACGGCCGAGCTACCACTTGGAAAATCTCTGTCTTGTCCTTCTTTGTGGGCTCTGCCCCTGTCGATTCGCTTCTGGGTGAGGATATCATGAGCATCAAAACCTGCATTCCGCTCATCACCGAACAAGCACCTTTCGTCCTTGTGTCGAGGCACGTGTGGACCACCTTGCGGAGGAGTGGGCACTCAATGGTGGTCTTCACGGTGAAACTGATCTCTGACTTGCTCTTCACAAAAGCCTCCACCCCTACAACGCAGGGGTGATCCAGGGATGTGTGCCGACTGAACGGTTTCTGCCCTGGGTGAGTTGTTGTGTATCCTATTGCGGGACTGTGAAACAACAGAATTTTGACGCTGCGCTGCATCTAGCAATGCTCTGATTTGCATCAACCTTCTTCCAGCCTCTGACCACAACGGCTGAATGGAATTTGCTATCCTAGCAGCAGCTGCAACATTTAACATAGGGGTACGATATACCTCAACATTGTTGTCGGATCTAGTCGGGAACAGTTGTCGCTGCCGTCGACCGACAATTGGTGGGCGCTGGCGAGCGCACTCGTCGAGTTCCCTCTAGAGCTCTTCCAGCTGAATACGCGTGGCCTCCAAGGCCCGAGCCTCGGCGGTTGTTCCAACGATGGGAGTATGAAGAACTTCACCATCGCGACGGGGTTGTTCACTCGACGCGTCGCCAGCATCGCGCTTGCCATGGCCAAAGCCCGGCGACGGGCTTTGATGAGAGCCCGCCATAAGGACCTCCGCTGCTGGATCGCAGCTCTCGCACTCGGAAGGGACATCGGACGGATTGGAATCCGACTCGAACACGATGTGAAGGGACTCGGCAGGCTCGAGTGCTGCGATCTGTGGAAAAGAAATTTGACGCGCCACTGCATGCTTGACCCAACGCTGGAGTCGTGAGCGGCCGGACCACTTGCGACAACGGACAACGAGGGAAGCCGGCGCATAGGGAGTCGACGGCTGATGCAGCAGCACGCCGCAGGAACTCACGTGGAAGTGCATGGCCCCACGGACCGGGAGCGCCTCGACGTCGAGAGGCACTTCCTGAAGCCATGCCAAATCATCGATGATGAAGATGAGCGCTCTGAAACGAATCTCGTGGCCCAAAGCAAAAACACCGCCTAAAGACATGCCGAAGGATGAAAAACGCAACCTCGCTGGAAGTCGCTTAGATGCCTGCCCCATGGTGGGTGCCAACTGTCGTGGGAACGAGCCTAAAAGTAGAAGGTAGGGGTACGAAAGGAGAGGGCAGAGTCCTAGCTACGACAAGGGTGTACACACGGATGTATCAATTCAGGCCCCTCTAGTGGAGGTAACAGCCCTACGTCTCAGTGCTCGGGAGCTTTGTCGTGTGGAACGTTGAGATTACAGTGGTTGCGAACCCTTGTGCCAGAGGGGAGGGGCGGCTTATATAGAGTTCGTTGCCCTCATAATTGCACGGCATCTAATGGTCCGATCGTGGGTTTAAAGACTGACGTTACTGGTAACGTACATAATAAAAGCTACTAATGACGAAAAGCCTAATGCCTGCCCGTTCGCCTCCTCGAGGTGGCTTCTGGTCTTCTGGCATCGAGTGGAAATGAGGTCTTCCGAGTGACAGTCGACCGTCGAGTGGAGGAAGAAGTCTCCAAGTGGATTGCCTGTCGAGTGACTTGAGCGTCATCGGGAATCCAGTCGGAAGCTTATTTGTTATCTTCAAGTGCTCCAATGCCATGCCCTTAGGTAGGGCATGTAGGTCAGCCTAGGACCCTACCCTAGGTACATATCCTCGTCAGATGGCAAGTCAGTTGCTACTCCAGTGAAGCAACCCAAAGTTAAACCCAAACCCGAGACTAAGTGCTTCTATTATGAGGAGAGCGGTCGCTGAAGCGGAACAACCATAGATACTTTGTAGATAAGAAGGATGGCAACGTCAACAGGAGTATATTTTGATATATGTGTTATTTATGTGTACCTTGCTAGTACTCCTAGTAGCACCTGGGTATAGGATACTGGTTCAGTTGCTAAATGTTAGTAACTCGAAATAAAAGCTATAGAATAAACGAAGACTAGCTAAGTGTGAGGTGACGATGTGTGTTGGAAATGTTTCCAAGGTTGATGTGATCAACATCAGACGCTCTCTCTACCTTCGGGATTAGTGTGACAAACCTAAATAAATGTTATTTGGTATTTGCGTTGAGCATGAACGTGATTAGATCGTGTTTATTGCAACACGGTTATTCATTTAAGTTAGAGAATAATGGTTATTCTGTTTACATGAATAATACCTTCAATGGCCATGCACCCAGTGAGAATGGTTTGTTGAATCTTGATCATAGTAATACATTTGTTCATAACATTGATGCCAAAAGATACAAAGTTAGTAATGATAGTACCACATACTTGTGGCACTATCGCTAAATGTCATATTGCTATTAATCGCATGAAGAAACTCCATGCTAATGGATCTTTGGACTCATTCAATTTCGAATCGGTTGAGATCTGCGAACCATGCCTTTTGGGCAAGATGACTAAGGACCCCGTTTTCCGGTTAGATGGAGCGGGCAAGTGATTTATTGGAAATAATACATGTTGTTGTATGCAATGCAATGAGTCTTGTAGCGTCGGTGGATATCGTTATTTTCTTACCTTCACTGGTGATTTGAGTAGATATAGTCTATATTTACTTAATGAAACACAAGTCTAGATCATTTGAAAAGTTCAAGCAAATTCAGAGTGAAGTTTAAGATCATCGCAACAAGAAGATAGAAATGTTTGTGATATGATCATGGAGGTGAATATCTGAGTTACGAGTTTGGCATACAACTTTAGACAATGTGAAAGTTGTTTCACAACTCACGCCACCTAGGAACACCATAGTTTGATGGTGTGTCCAAACGTCATAGTCATGCTATATTGGATATGGTGCATGCTATGATGTCTCTTATCATTTTGCTACTATAGTTTTGGGGTTATGCATTAGAGACAACTACATTCACTTTAAATAGGGCACCATCTAAATCCGTTGAGATGACACCGTGTGAATTATGGTTTGATAGAAACCTAAGCTGTCATTTCTTAATGTTTGGGGCTAAGACGCTTGTGTGAAAAAATGTTTTCACCTAATGAGCTCGAACCCAAAGCGGACAAATGCATCTTCATAGAATACCCTAAGAACAGTTGGGTGAACCTTCTATCTCAGATCCAAGCATAAAGTGTTTGTTGCTAAAACTGGGTCCTTTCTCGAGGAAAGGTTTCTCTCGAAAGAATTGGGTGGGAGGAAGATAGAACTTGATGAGGTTGTTGAACCTTTGTTCAACCAGAGAGTAGCGCATCACAGAAAGTTGTTTCTGTGGAGCCTACATTAGTTGAAGAGGAAGTTAATGATGATGATCATGAAGCTTCGGATCAAGTTACTATCGAACCTCATAGGTCGACAAGGATGCATACTGGTCCTGAGTGGTACGCAACCTTGTCTTAGAGGTCATGTTGTTGGACAACAATGAGCCTATGAGCTATGAAGAAGCGATGATGGACCCGGATTCCGACAAATGGTTAGAGGCCATGAAATCCGAGAAAGGATCCATGTATGAAAACCAAGTATAAACTTTGGTAGACTTGCTCGTTGGACTACAAGTCGTTGAGTTCAAATGGACCTTTAAGATGAAGACAGACGCTAATGGTAAATGTCACCATTTATAAAGCTCGACTTGTCGCAAAGAAGTTTCCGACAAGTTCAAGGAGCTGACTGCGATGAGACTTTCTCACTCATAGCGATGCTAAAGTCTGTTGGAATTATGTTAGCAGTTGCTGCATTTTTCAATTATGAAATCTGGCAGATGGATGTCAGAACATCGTTTCCTTGACGGGTTAATTGAGGAAAGGTTGTATGTGATGCAACCAGAAGGTTTTGTCAGTCCTAAGGATGTTAAAAGGTGTGCGAGCTCCAGCAATCCTTCTATGGGCTGGAGCAAGCATCTCGGAGTTGGAATATACGCTTTGACAAGGTGATCAAAGTTTTTGAGTCTATACAAAGTTTATGAGAAACTTGTATTTACAATAAAGTGAGTGGGAGCACTATTGAGTTTCTGGAAAGCATATGTGGTTGACATATTGTTGATCACAAATAATGTAGAATTTCTGGAAAGCATAAACGGTTTTTTGAAAAGAGTTTTTCAAAGGAAGACCTGGATAAAGCTACCTAATTGTTGGGCATCGAGATCTAATAGAGATAGATCAAGACGTCTGATAAGACTTTCAATGAGTACATACCTTGACAAGATTTTGAAAGAGTTCAAAATGGATCAGTCAAAGAAAGAGTTCTTGCATGATTTGTAAGGTGTGAAGTTGAGTGAGACTCAAAGCTCGACCATGGCAGAAGAAAGAGTAAGGACGAAGGTCGTCCCCTATGCTTTATCCATAGGCTCTACATAGTATGCCATGCTGTGTACCGCACCTGTGCGTGCCTTGCCATGAGTCTATCAAGGGGTACTAGAGTGATAGAGGAGTGGATCACTGGATAGCGGTCAAGATTATCCTTAGTAGCTAGAGGACTAAGTAAATATTTCTCGATTATGGAGGAGATAAAGAGTTTGTCATAAAGAGTTACGTCGATGCAAACTTTAACACTAGTCCGAATGACTCTTAGTAGCAATCCGGATATGTATAGTGGAGCAACCATTTGGAATAGCTCCAAGTGGAGTGTGGTAGAAGTATCTACAGTAAGACATTGATATTTGCAAAGTACACACGAATCTGAATGTCACAGAGCTGTTGACTAAAAGACCTCTCTCACATGCAAAGCATGATCGATCCCCAGAACTCATTGGGTGTTAGATTCATAACAATGTGAATCACATAGTGATGTGAACTAGATTATTGACTCTAGTGCAAGTGGGAGACTGTGGGAAATATGCCCTAGAGGCAATAATAAATTAGTTGTTATCATATTTCCTTGTTCATGATAATCGTTTATTATCCATGCTAGAATTGTATTGATCAGAAACTCGGATACATGTGTGGATACATAGACAACACCGTGTCACTAGTATGCCTCTGATGGACTAGCTCGTTGATCAAAGATGGTTAAGGTTTCCCAGCCATGTACATGAGGTGTCATTTGATAATGGGATCACATCATTAGGAGAATGATGTGATGGACAAGACCCAAACTATAAACATAGCATATGATCGTGTCAGTTTATCACATCATTCAGAGTCCCGGATGATATCACAAACGTCACGAGGAGCTCCGGAATGGTCCGAAGGTAAAGATTGATATATAGTAAAGTGATGTTTGAACTTCGAAAAAGTTTCGGGCATTTCCGGCAGTGTACCGAGAGTGACGAATGGGTTCCGGGGACCACCAAGTGGGGCCCACACACCCCAAGGGGCCACATGGGCCTTAGAGGTGGCACACCAGCCCCTGGTGGGCTGGGCAAGTCAGCCCAAAAGGCCCTATGCGCAGGGAAGAGGAGGAAGAGTAGGGGCCAAGTAGGGAAAGAGTCCTACTAGGAGTCCACCTCCCTTGTGGGAGGTGGACTCCTCCCCTCTTGCTTCGGACAAAGCTCTCCTTGGAGGAGAGGCTAAGGCTGCCTCCTCTCTCTTCCTCCTATATATACTAGAGGATTTTTTAGGGCAGCCCGAACCCTAATTGCCACGTGTTGCCCTCTTCTTCCTCTATATTGGTTTTCAGCGGTGCTTAGGCGAAGCCTTGCTGGAGTTGCTCCACCACCATCGCCGCAAAGCCGTCACGCTGCCGGAGAACTCTTCTACCTCTTTGCTCCCTCTTGCTGGATCAAGAAGGCGGAGATCGTCATCGAGTTGTACGTGTGCTGAACGCGGATGTGCTGTCCGTTCGGCACTAGATCGGAAGGACCACAATGGGATCGCGGGACGACTCGTGATGAGATCGCGGGACGGATCGAGATTGGATCATGAAGACGTTCGACTACATCAACCGCGTCTCTTAATGCTTCCGCTTAGCGATCTACAAGGGTATGTAGATCCACTCTCCCTCTCGTAGATGCTCATCACCATGGATAGATCTTGCGTGTGCGTAGGAATTTTTTCTTTTCCATGCAATGTTCCCCAACAATAGATCACCGTGAAGATCGCGATGAACTTTGTATTGAAGATCATAGAGAGAGAGGATGCCATCTAGGTACTAGCTATGGACCCGTAGGTCTGTGGTGAGCCACTCACGCATCATCATGGAGGCAACAAGGTTGATGTAGATGGCCTCCATGGTCTATTCCCCCTTTGGTAGATCACCGGAAAAGGTCTCCAAATGGCCTCTCGTCGAAACAAGGGCTTGCGGCGGCGAAAAAAGTGTTTCGGGTGGCTCTCTATTGGTTTCCCAATATTTGAGAATTTATAGAAGCAGAATTAGGTCAATCGGAGCCACAGGGGGCCCACAAGGTAGGTCCGCGCGCCTACCCCCATGGGCGTGCCCACTGCCTTGTGGCCTTCATGTGCGGCCTCCTCGCTCCTCATGAATCTTCCTGGGTCTCTTTTGTCCAAAAAAAAATCGTCAAAGAGTTTCGTAGCGTTTGGACTTCATTTGCTACAGATTTCTTGGAAAATCAAAAACACACAAAAAACTGCAAGTGACACTTGGCACTTGGTTAATAGGTTACTTTCCAAAAATGATATAAAATAGCGTATAATCGCATATAAAGTATCCTAGATTGATAATATAAGAGCATGGAACAATAAAAACTATAGACACGTTGGAGACGTATCAAGAGGCTCCTGGCCTTTGTGCTTAGTTCAACTTGTTACCTACAATGCAGTTCAACCATGACTTTGATGTCGACTTGGTCGCCCAGTTCTTTGCTACTGTCTAGTATGAGACCAGCGGCGAGAGGACTCTTATTTGGATGACTCATGGTCGTCGGTTGCGTGCTCCTTGGGGCAACTTCATGGGTCTTCTGGGCTATCATGGTGAGGGGTTGAACAAGCCTCTTGGTCTTCATCCTCATCATGCGGGCGGACCCACCAACAAGGATCACTTTATTCTCCACATGATCATCACCAAGACTGAAAAGAGTACTAATAAGGAGCTCAAGCCATTCTTTGACACCACACATCGCATCTTCACACACACTCTCTTCCTAGAGTTGGGAACTTGGATATGTTACATGGGTTTTTGGCTGACATGTTGTTGTTGTGCCACTCAGAGAAGGGCAAGGGGACTGTTATGGATGATTCTCATGTTATGTGGAGGGAGATAGTCAATAATACATATGGCGACCATGTGCCTATATATGTTCCATTCATATTCAAGTTCATTGAGCGCACTTGACAGTCTACATTGCCAGGAGAGCCTCTTGGGACCGGTGAGTTGGTTAACTTGCGTCAAAAGGAACCATGGGCTCCTACTCATAGGTCGGAGGTTGTGATTTTGTCCTCTTCTAAGGAGGGCGATGCGTTTGATTATGTTCCTGATCCTGAGCACACCTATGATCAGTCGGATGGGCTGACAAACTGAAGAAGAAGGTGAAGAAGCTCCTTTGTCTATAGGCAAATACTCAACATAAGTTGTACTTGGCTCATATGGATGCAAAGAAGGCTCGTCAGCAGAGGAAGGCTATTATGAGGAAGTTGGATATTTCTATATAGAACGGCTCCGAGGACCGCATCACTTATGAGGACAAATGGTTTATCGTCACTCTCAGTGGAGTGACTCTGACAACTACAATGCTGGCACGTCTGCACGTGCACTAGTGGAGGAGATCCAGGAGGAGCCTAAGGATCATGAGGACTATGAGGACACAAGCTCTGGTGATGAGGAGGAGGACTCCGACGTGTCCATGGGCGAAGATTAGAGCTACCACCTTTTCACCGGTAGTGTCACTCTTTGCTTTTTTTGTGTCTCTATGCCAAAGGGGGAGAGGCTAGGACCGGGATTTGCTATAGTATGATGTTGCTGAGTCACAAGCTCGTTTTTCAGTTGCCTTGATTTAATTGCTTGTGAACTATTTTATCCTATTTGCTTTGATTTGTGTGAGACTTGGAGACTATGCTAGTATGGTGTGAGACATACTCTATCTTATCCTTATCCTAGTTGTCATGTTTATTGAGTATGTGATACTTTGCTTATATTATGCCCTAATATTTTCTCACATGCTCATTCTTGCAATCATGCTTAACTATGTATTATGCTCATTGCAAGTATTGCCCTGTCTATAACATACGGGGGGAGTGCTGATCCTAGCGTGTGTGTTTTGCATTCCAAAAGCATATTCGATCAACCTGCTTGATTATATTAAGTTTGTGTTGCTTACCACATATATCACGTGGCATTCCAAAAGCATATTCAAATAGTACATGCATCTAGGGGGAGGTCGTCTATATTTTGCATGACTTCGGGTTTGTATACTATCCCTTGTTATCTTTGTGCAAATCCGGCGTTGTCATCAATCCACCAAAAAGGGGGGCATTGGGCATATTTCTTCCTTAGTGGGTTTGATGATTGATGACAATGCACTTTGTGAACTAACCGTGTGCTTGATTATTTTGGTTATCATTATTTGGCACGAGACGGCCCTCAGTGGTGAAGAGTGAAGATGGTAGTTCCTGACGATTTAGTTATCGATGGATTTTGAGTCATAGGAAAACCGTATTATTAAGAGGGGGTCCGTATGAGAAAGGTATGGATGGAATTAACACCTATACACAACCACATATGCACCCACTTTCCTTTCCCGCATCATGGCATTGGTCCTCTATTATTCTAATGGACAGTTATTGTTGCACACAAGTGGTACTACCGCTAGTACCCATGGTAGTACCACTGGGCACTACCGTTGTAATGCCTCTTAGGGGTTCCCAACTGTGCAACTCTTTGTTTCCTTTGTCCCTTATCCGATAGTTGCCTGGTAGTAGCATGATAGTACCGCTTAGGCGGTACTTCCGCATGACCTACCACTGCCAGTACCGCTTAGGGAAATCCATGCGTGTAACTTTCTTTTTCCTTTTTCCCTTATGCGGTAGTAGAGTGACGCTAGTGCGGTAGTACCGCTTCAGCGGTATTGCCGTCCTAGTCCTCTATACTAATGCAGCTACTCCTGCCCCTTCTGCACTAAGCAGTAGTACTGCCGGGGTGGGCGTTAATACCTCCCCAACGACACTACCACACTACACTCTGTGTAGTCCAAGTTCAGTAGGAGTAGTTTTGCCTAAGCGGTAGTACCGCTTAGCCGCGGGCAGAGGAGAATAGCGGCTGGATCCCCCCCCCGCTATATAAGTGAGTTTTCTTCCCCCGACATGACTCATCTCTTTTCCTCCAAGCTCCAATGTCGCTCCCAAAGCTCATTTTTGCCCGAACTCTCTCTCTGCCCATCAAATCTTGTTGATCATCTAGGGTTTGCTTGAGAGGGTTTCAATCTACACGTTCACCAAGAGAAAATTGATTTCCCCCACTAATCCCTTGCAGATCTTGTTAATCTTGGGTGTTTGAGCACCCTAGATGGAAGAGGTCACCTCAGAGCCATATTCGAGTCTGTTGAAGCTCCATGGTGGTGCTGGGAGCCTCCATTTAAGTTGTGCAGATTGCCCCAACCTTGTTTGTAAAGGTTTAGTCATCATATTCAAGGGCACCACTAGTGGAATCATTGCATCTTGCATTATGCAAGGGCGTGAGGGGAATACGGTGTCCCTAGTGGCTTCTTGGGGAGTACTGTGCCTCCACGTCACTCCAACAGAGACGTACCGCCCCTTAAAAGGAGGGAACTTCTATTGGGGAACGTTGCATGGAAAACAAAAAAAAATCTACGCACACGCAGATCTATCCATGGTGATGAGCATCTATGAGAGGGAGAGTGGATCTACGTACCCTTGTAGATCGCTAAGCGGGAAGCGTTAAGAAACGCGGTTGGTGTAGTCGAACGTCTTCGCGATCCAAATCGCCGAGCGTCCTGCGATCTCATCACGATCCGTCCCGCGATCCAATCACGATCCGTCCCGTGAACTCATCACGGTCCGTCCTATGAAATCATCACAATCCGTCATGCGATCTCATCACGATCCGTCTTGCAATCTTGATCACGGTCCTTCCGATCTAGCGCCGAACGGACGACACCTCCGCGTTCAGCACACGTACAACTCGATGACGATCTCCGCCTTCTTGATCCAGCAAGAGGGAGCAGAGAGGTAGACGAGTTCTCCGGCAGCATGACGGTGGTGCGGCGATGGTGGTGGAGCAATTCTGGGAGGGCTTTGCCTAAGCACTGCAGAAAACCGATCTAGAGGAGAAACTATGCACTAGAGGAACGGGTAGCACATGGCTGAAAATCTTGTGCCAAAACCCTAAAATCCTCTAGTATATATAGGAGGAGAGGAGGAGGAAGCTTGGCTCCCAAGGAGCTAGCCCTTGGGTCGGCCGAACCAAGGAGGATTGGAGGATTCCTCCACCAATCCTAGTAGGACTAGGACTTCTTATTTTTGCCTTTTTTGCCTTTTTCCACCTTTTTCTCTTTGGGGTTTTCTTCCCAGCTGCATGGGCCTTGTGTGGGACTTACACCAGACCACAAAGGGCTGGTATTTACTCTCCCACATCCCATGTAGCCTCCTGGGTCAAAATACCCCTCCCGATGGTCTCCCGGTACACTACCGGCACTCCCAGTACACTACCGATGAGCCCGAAACTTTTCTGGCGACCAAAATAGGACTTCCTATATATCAATATTTACCTCCGGACCATTACGGAGCTCCTCTTGACTTCCGGGACCTCATACAGGACTCCAAAAAACCTTCGGTGACCACCATACATAACTCTATACTACCGAAACGTCACCGAACCTTAAGTGTGCAGACCCTGCGGGTTCGAGAACTATGTAGACATGACCGAGACACCTCTACGGTCAATAAACAATAGCGGGACCTAGATGCCCATATTGGTTCCTACATATTGTACGAAGATCTTTATCGGTCGAACCTCTATGTCAAGGATTCAGTTAATCCCGTATGATGTTCCCTTTGTTCTTCGGTATGTTACTTGCCCGAGATTCGATCGTCGGTATCTCCATACCAAGTTCAACCTCGTTACCGGCAAGTATCTTTACTCGTTCTGTAATACAAGATCCCATGACTAACACTTAGGCACATTGCTTGCAAGGCTTGTTGTGATGTTGTATTACCGAGTGGGCCCTGAGATACCTCTCCGTCAGACGGAGTAACAAATCCCAGTCTTGATCCATGCCAACCCAACAGACACCCTTGGAGATACCTGTAGAGTACCTTTATAGTCACCCAGTTATGTTGCGATGTTTGATACACACAAGGCACTCTTCCGGTGTCCGTGAGTTGCATGATCTCATGGTCATAGGAACATATACTTGACATGCAGAAAATAGTAGCAATAAACTGACACGATCATATGCTATGTTTGTAGTTTGGGTCTTATCCATCACATCATTCTCCTAATGATGTGATCCCGTTATCAAATGACATCTCATGTCCATGGCTAGGAAACCTTAACCATCCTTTGATCAACGAGCTAGTTCATTAGAGGCATACTAGGGACATGGTTTTGTCTATGTATCCACACATGCATTTAAGTCTCCAATCAATACAATTATAGCATGGATAATAAACGATTATCATGAACAAGGAAATATGATAATAACTAATTTATTATTGCCTCTAGGGCATATTTCCAACAGTCTCCCACTTGCACTAGAGTCAATAATCTAGTTCACATCATCATGTGATTCGCATTGTTATGAATCTAACACCCACTGAGTTCTGGGGCTCGATCATGCTTTGCATGTGAGAGAGGTCTTATAGTCAACTGGTCTGCGACATTCAGATCCGTATGTACTTTGCAAATCTCTATGTCAAACTGTAAACACTGCTACCACACTCCACTTGGTACTATTCCAAATGGCTGCTCCACTATACGTATCCGGATTGCTACTAAGAGTCATCTGAATTAGTGTTAAAGCTTGCATCGACATAACTCTTTACGATGAACCCTTTATCACCTCCATAATCGAGAAACGTTTCCTTAGTCTTTTAGTCACTAAGGATAATATTGACCGTTGTCCAGTGATCCACTTCTGGATCACTCTTGTACCCCTTGACGGACTCATGGCAAGGCACACACAGGTGCGGTACACAACATGGCATACTATACAGAGCCTATGGCTAAGGCATAGGGGGCGACATTCATCCTTTATCTTTCTTCTGCCGTTGTCGAGCTTTGAGTCTTACTCAACTTCACACCTTGCAAATCAGGCAAGAACTCTTTCTCTGACTGATCCATTTTGAACTCTTTCAAAATCTTGTCAAGGTATGTACTCATTGAAAGTCTCATCAAGCATCTTGATCTATCTATATAGATCTTGATGCTCAACAATTAGGTAGCTTTATTCAGGTCTTCCTTTGAAAAAAACTCTTTTCAAACAACCGTTTATGCTTTCCAGAAATTCTACATTATTTCTGATCAACAATATGTCAACCACATATGCTTACCAGAAACTCTATAGTGCTCCCACTCACTTTATTGTAAAAAAAAGTTTCTCATAAACTTTGTATAGACTCAAAAACTTTGATCACCTCATCAAAGTGTATATTCCAACTCCGAGATGCTTGCTTCAGTTCATAGAAGGATCACTGAAGCTTGCACACCTTTTAGCATCCTTAGGACTGACAATACCTTCTGGTTGTATCACACACAACCTTTCCTCAAGTAAACCGTTAAGGAAACGATGTTTTGACATCCATCTGCCAGATTTCATAATTGAAAAATGCAGCAACTGCTAAGATAATTCCAACAGACTTCAGCATCGC
This sequence comes from Hordeum marinum, assembly GCA_022496015.1. Classification (NCBI taxonomy): domain Eukaryota; kingdom Viridiplantae; phylum Streptophyta; class Magnoliopsida; order Poales; family Poaceae; genus Hordeum; species Hordeum marinum. Next base: position 389,914,472 of record CM039676.1, on the reverse strand, counting down.
TACGAGTGAGAAAGTCTCATCGTAGTCAACTCCTTGAACTTGTCGTAAACTTCTTTGCAACAAGTCGAGCTATACAAATGGTGACATTTACCATGAGCGTCGGTCTTCATTTTAAACATCCATTTGTACTCAATGACCTGCCGTCCAACGAGCAAGTCTACCAAAGTCTATACTTGGTTTTCATACATGGATCCTTTCTCAGATTTCATGGCCTCTAACCATTTGTCGGAATCCGGGCCCATCATCGCTTATCCATAGCTCGTAGGTTCATCGTTGTCCAACAACATGACCTCCAAGATAGGGTTGTCGTACCGCTCAGGAGCAGTACACGTCCTTGTCGACCTACGAGGTTCGATAGTAACTTGATCTGAAGCTTCATGATCATCATCATTAACTTCCTCTTCAAATAATGTAGGCTTCACAGAAACATCTTCCTGCGCAGTGCTACTCTCTGGTTGAACAAAGGTTCAACAACCTCATCAAGTTCTATCTTCCTCCCACTCAATTTTTCGAGAGAAACTCTTTCTCGAGAAAGGACCCAGTTTTAGCAAAACATTTTATGCTTGGATCTGAGGTAGAAGGTTTACCCAACTGTCTTTAGGGTATTCTATGAAGATGCATTTGTCCGCTTTGGGTTCGAGCTCATTAGGTGAAAACCCCTTTTCACATAAGTGTTGCAGCCCCAAACATTAAGAAATGTCAGCTTAGGTTTCTATCAAACCATAATTCACACGGTGTCATCTCAACGGATTTAGATGGTGCCCTATCTATAGCGAATGTAGTTGTCTCCAATGCATAACCCCAAAATGATAGTGGTAAAAGGACGAGACATCATAATTCGCACCATGTCCAATAGAGCACGACTATGACGTTCGGACACACCTTCACACTATGGTGTTCCAGGTGGCGTGAGTTGTGAAACAACTTTCACATTGTCTTAAGTTGTATACCAAACTCGTAACTCAGATATTCACCTCCACGATCATATCGCGGACATTTTATCTTCTTGTCACGATGATCTTAAACTTCACTCTAAATTTGCTTGAATTTTTTCAAACGATTCAGACTTGCGTTTCATTAAGTAAATATACACTATTATCTACTCAAATCATCAGTGAAGGTAAGAAAATAACGATATCCACCGCATGCTACAAGACTCATTGGATTGCATACATCAACATGTATCATTTCCAATAAATCACTTGCCCGCTCCATCAAAACAGAAACGGGGTCCTTAGTCATCTTGCCCAAGAGGCATGGTTCGCATGTCTCAACCGATTCGAAATCGAATGAGTCCAAAGATCCATCAGCATGGAGTTTCTTCATGCGCATTATACCAATATGACATTTAGCGGCAGTGCCACGAGTATGTGGTACTATCATTATTAACTTTGTATCTTTTGGCATCAATGTTATGAACATATGTATTACTACGATCAAGATTAAACAAACCATTCTCACTGGGTGCATGACCATTGAAGGTATTATTCATGTAAACAGAATAACCATTATTCTTTAACTTAAATGAATAACCGTGTTGCAATAAACATGATCTAATCACGTTCATGCTCAATGCAAAAACACCAAATAACATTTATTTAGGTTCGTCACTAATCCTGAAGGTAGAGAGAGCGTGCGATGTTGATCACATCAACCTTGGAAACATTTCCAACACACATCGTCACCTCACCCTTAGCTAGTGCTCCGTTTATTTCGTAGATTTTATTTCGAGTTACTAACATTTAGCAACCGAACTGGTATCCAATACCCAGGTGCTACTAGGAGTACTAGCAAGGTACACATAAATAACACGTATATCAAATATACTTCCGTCGATGTTGCCAGCCTTGTTATCTACCAAGTATCTAGGGTTGTTCCGCTTCAGCGACCGCTCTCCTCATAATCGAAGCACTTAGTCTCGGGTTTGGGTTCAACTTTGGGTTGTTTCACTAGAGCAGCAACTGACTTGCTATCCACGAAGTTTCCCTCCTTGCTCTTGCCCTTCTCGAAACTAGTGGTTTGACTAACCATCAACACTTGACGCTCCTTCTTGATTTCTACCTTCATGGTGTCAAACATCGCGAATAGCTCAGGGATCATCATTTCTATCCCTGGCATTTTATAGTTCATCACCAATTTCTAGTAGCTTAGTGATAGTGACTTGGATAACTATATCAATCACTATCTTATCTGGAAGATCAACTCCCACTCGATTCAAGCGATTGTAGCACCCAGACAATCTGAGCACATGCTCAATGATTGAGCTATTCTCTTTCATCTTGCAAGCAAAGAATCTTGTTGGAGATCTCATATCTCGCAACACGGGCACAAGCCTGAGATCCTAATTTTAGCTCTTAGAACATCTCATATGTTCCGTGACATTCAAAACGTTTCGGAGCCTCAATTCTAAGCCGTAATGCATGACGCCCTAAACTATCAAGTAGTCATCAGAACGTGCCTGTCAGATGTTCACAACATCTACAGACGACGCTGGAGGGGTTGGCGCACCGAGTGGTGCATTAAGGACATAAGCCTTCTGTGCAGCAACGACGACAATCCTCAGTCACGGAGCCAGTCTGCAATATTGCTACCATCATCTTTCAACTCTATTTCTCTAGGAACATATAAAAATTCAGCGTGAGCTAGTAATCTACAACACAGTTTGCAAAGATACCGCTGACTATGTTCATGATAATGAGTTCAATTAATCATATTACTTAAGAACTCCCACTCAAACTGACATCCCTCCAGTCTTTCGAGTGATACATGATCCAAATTCACCAACTCAAGTCCGATCATCACGTGAGTTGAGGTGGTTTCAATGGTGAACATCATTATGTTGATCATATCTACTATATGACTCATGTTCGACCTTTCGGTCTCTTGTGTTCCGAGTGTTCTGCATGTGCAACACTGGCTTGCACCCGTTGTATGTGAACGTAGAGTCTATCACACCCGATCATCACGTGGTGTCTCAACACGACGAACTTTCGCAACGGTGCACACTCGTGGAGAACACAATTCATCTTGAAATTTAAGTGAGGAATCACCTTATAATGCTACCGTCGTCCTAAGCAAAACAAGGTGCATAAAAGGATTAACATCACATGCAAATCATAAGTGACATGATATGGCCATGAACTTGTGCTTTTGATCTCCATCTTGAAAGCACCGGCATGATCTCCATCGTCACCGGCAAGACACCATGATCTCCATCATCTTGATCTCCATCAACGTGTCGCCATCGGGGTTGTCGCGCTACCGTTTTAGCGATAAAGTAAAGCATTACATAGCGCTTAATGATTGACATGCAGGTCATACAATAATTAAAGACAACCCTATGGCTCCTGCCGGTTGTCGTACTCATCGACATGCAAGTCGTGATAATCTATACATCACGTGATCATCTCATACATCACATATATCACATCATGTAATTGGCCATATCATATCACAACATACCCTGCAAAAACAAGTTAGACGTCCTCTAATTGTTGTTGCATGTTTTACGTGGTTGCTACGGGTATCTAGTAAGAATAATTCTCATCTACGCAAAAACCACAACGGTGATACACTAGTTGCTTTTCAACCTTCTCAAGGACCGCCTTTGTCGAATCTGATCCAACTAAAGTGAGAGAAACTAGCACCCGCAAGCCATCTATGCAACAAGTTGCGGTTGAGGGAACCGGTCTCTCGTAAGCGTACGAGTAATGTTGGTCCGGGCCGCTTCATCTCACAATACCGCTGAACCAAAACATGACCAAGGGAGGAAGCAATCTAAGCATCAACGCCCACAAACTCTTTGTGTTCTACTCGAGATCTCATCTACACATAGACCTAGCTCATGATGCCACTGTTGGGGAACGTTGCATGGGAAACAAAAAAAATCCTACGCATACGCAAGATCTATCCATGGTGATGAGAATCTACGAAAGGGGGAGTGGATCTACATACCCTTGTAGATCGCTAAGCGGGAAGCGTTAAGAAACGCGGTTGGTGTAGTCAAACGTCTTCGCGATCCAAATCGCCGAGCGTCCCGCGATCTCATCACAATCCATCCCGCGATCCAATCACGATCCGTCCCGCAAACTCATCACGATCCATACCGCGATCCCATCACGATCCGTCCCGTGAACTCATCACGATCCATCTCGCGATCTTGATCACGGTCCTTCCGATCTAGCGCCGAACGGACTACACCTCCGCGTTCAGCACACTTGCAGCCCGATGACGATCTCCACCTTCTTGATCCAGTAAGAGGGAGCGGAGAGGTAGACAAGTTATCCGGCAGCGTGACGGTGCTGCGGCGATGGTGGTGGAGTAATTCCGCCAGGGCTTCGCCTAAGCGCTGCAGAAAACCGGTCTAGAAGAGAAACTATGCACTGGAGAACGGGCAGCACGCGGCAGAAAATCTGGTGCCAAAAACCCTAAACCCCCCAGTATATATAATAGGAAGAGAGGAGGAGGCTTGTCCCAAGGGCTAAGCCTCTAGGAGTCGGCTGAACCAAGGGGAGGAGGTGGAATCCACCTCCAATCCTAGTAGGACTAGGATTCACCCTATTTTTGCCTTTTTCCACCTTTTCTCTTTGGGCCTTTTCTCCCTAGCCGCATGGGCTTTGTGTGGGACTTCCACCAGCCCACTAAGGGCTGGTATTCAGTCTCACACAGCCCATGTAGCCTCTTGGGTCGAAATACCCCTCCCGATGGTCTCCCGGTACACTACCGGCACTCCCGGTACACTACCGATGAGCCCGAAACTTTTCCGGTGACCAAAACAGGACTTCCCATATATGAATATTTACCTCCAAACCATTACGGAGCTCCTCGTGACGTTCGGGATCTCATCCGAGACTCCGAAAAACCTTCGGTCACCACCATACATAACTCTATACTACCAAAACGTCACCAAACCTTAAGTGTGCAGACCCCGCGGGTTCGAGAACTATGTAGACATGACCGAGACACCTCTATGGTCATTAACCAATAGCGGGACCTATATGCCCATATTGGTTCCTACATATTCTACGAAGATCTTTATCGGTCGAACCTCTATGTCAAGGATTCAGTTAATCCCGTATGATGTTCCCTTTGTTCTTCGGTATGTTACTTGCCCGAGATTCGATCGTTGGTATCTCCATACCTAGTTCAACCTCGTTACCAGCAAGTCTCTTTAGTCATTCCGTAATACAAGATCCCGTGACTAACACTTAGTCATATTGCTTGGAAGGCTTGTTGTGATGTTGTATTGCCGAGTGGGCCCTGAGATACCTCTCCGTCACATGGAGTAACAAATTCCAGTCTTGATCCATGCCAACTCAACAGACACCCTCGGAGATACCTGTAGAGCGCCTTTATAGTCACCCAGTTATGTTGCGACATTTGATACACACAAGGCACTCTTTCGGTGTCAGTGAGTTGCATGATCTCATGGTCATAGGAACAGATACTTGACATGCAGAAAACAATAGCAATAAACTGACACAATCATATGCTACGTTTGTAGTTTGGGTCTTGTCCATCACATCATTCTCCTAATGATGTGATCTCGTTACCAAATGATATCTCATGTCCATGACTAGGAAACCATAGCCATCTTTGATCAACGAGCTAGTCTATTAGAGGCATGCTAGGGACATGGTGTTGTCTATGTATCCACACATGTATCTGAGTTTCCGATCAACACAATTATAGCATGGATAATAAACGATTATCATGAACAAGGAAATTTGACAATAACTAATTTATTATTGCCTCTAGGGCATATTTCCAACAACCCGATCATCATGTGGTGTCTCAACACGATGAACTTTCACAACGGTGCACACTCGGGGAGAACACAATTCATCTTGAAATTTAAGTGAGGAATCACCTTATAATGCTGCCGTCGTCCTAAGCAAAACAAGGTGCATAAAAGGATTAACATCACATGCAAATCATAAGTGACATGATATGGCCATGAGCTTGTGCTTTTGATCTCCATCTTGAAAGCACCGACATGATCTCCATCGTCACTGGCACGACACCATGATCTCCATCAATGTGTCTCCATCGGGGTTGTCGCGCCCATCGTGCTTGTACTACTATTGCTACCGTTTAGCGATAAAGTAAAGCATTACATAGCGCTTAATGATTGACACGCTGGTCATACAATGATTAAAGACAATCCTATGGCTCCTGCCGGTTGCCGTACTCATCGACATGCAAGTCGTGATAATCTATACATCACATGATCATCTCATACATCACATATATCACATCATGTAATTGGCCATATCATGTCACAACATACCCTGCAAAAACAAGTTAGACGTCCTCTAATTATTGTTGCATGTTTTACGTGGCTGCTACGGGTATCTAGAAAGAACAATTCTCATCTACGCAAAAACCACAACGGTGATACACTAGTTGCTTTTCAACCTTCTCACGGACCGCCTTTGTCGAATCCGATCCAACTATAGTGAGAGAAACTGGCACCCGCAAGACATCTATGCAACAAGTTGCGGTTGAGGGAACCGGTCTCTCGTAAGCATACGAGTAATGTTGGTCCGGGCCGCTTCATCTCACAATACCGCTGAACCAAAACACGACCAAGGGAGGAAGCAATCCAAGCATCAATGCCCACAAACTCTTTGTGTTCTACTCGAGATCTCATCTACACATAGCCCTAGCTCTGATACCACTGTTGGGAAACGTTGCATGAGAAACAAAAAAATTCCTACGCACACGTAGATCTTTCCATGGTGATGAGCATCTACAAGAGGGAGAGTGGATCTACATACCCTTGTAGATCGCTAAGCGGGAAGCGTTAAGAAACGCGGTTGGTGTAGTCGAACGTCTTCGCGATCCAAATCGCCGAGCGTCCCGCGATCTCATGACGATCCGTCCCGCGATCCAATCACGATCCATCCCGCGAAATCATCATGATCCATCCCGCGATATCATCACGATCTGTCCCTTGAACTATCACAATCCGTCCCGCGATCTCATCACGATCTGTCTCGCAATCTTGATCACGGGCCTTCCGATCTAGCGCCAAACAGACGACACCTCCGCGCTCAGCACACGTACAGCTCGATGATGATCCCCGCCTTCTTGATCCAGCAAGAGGGAGTGGAGAGGTAGACGAGTTCTCCGGCAGCGTGATGACGCTGCGGCGATGGTGGTGGAGCAATTCCAGCAGGGCTTCGCGCTAAGCACTGCAGAAAACCGATCTAGAGGAGAAACTATGCACTAGAGGAACGGGTAGCACGTGACTGAAAATCTGGTGCCAAAACCCTAAAATCCTCTAGTATATATAGGAGGAGAGGAGGAGGAGGCTTGGCTCCCAAGGAGCCAGCCCTTGGGTCGGCTGAACCAAGGAGGATTGGAGGATTCCTCCTCCAATCCTAGTAGGACTAGGACTCCTCCTTTTTTTTTGCCCTTTTCCACCTTTTTCTCTTTGGGCTTTTCTTCCCAGCCACATGGGCCTTGTGTGGGACTTACACCAGCCCACAAAGGGCTTGTATTTACTCTCCCACAGCCCATGATAGCCTCCTGGGTCGAAATACCCCTCCCGATGGTCTCCCGGTACACTACCGGCACTCCCGGCACACTACCGATGAGCCCGAAACTTTTCCGACGACCAAAATAGGACTTCCTATATATAAATCTTTACCTACGGACCATTCCGAAGCTCCTCATGACGTCCGGGATCTCATTTGGGACTCCGAACAACCTTCGGTCACCACCATACATAACTCTATACTACTGAAACGTCATCAAACCTTAAGTGTGCAGACCCCGCGGGTTCGAGAACTATGTAGAAATGACTGAGACACCTCTACGGTCAATAACCAATAGCGGGACCTAGATGCCCATAATGGTTTCTACATATTCTATGAAGATCTTTATCGGTCAAACCTCTATGTCAAGGATTCAGTTAATCCCGTATGATGTTCCCTTTGTTCTTCGGTATGTTATTTGCCCGAGATTCGATCGTCGATATCTCCATACCTAGTTCAACCTCATTACTGGCAAGTCTCTTTACTCGTTCCGTAATACAAGATCCCGTGACTAACACCTGGTCACATTGCTTGCAAGGCTTGTTGTGATGTTGTATTACCGAGTGGGCCCTGAGATACCTCTCCATCACACAGAGTAACAAATTCCAGTCTTGATCCATGCCAACCCAACAGACACCGTCGGAGATACCTGTAGAGTACCTTTATAGTCACCCAGTTACGTTGCGACGTTTGATACACACAAGACACTCTTCTGGTGTCCGTGAGTTGCATGATCTCATGGTCATTGGAACATATACTTGACATGCAGAAAACGGTAGAAATAAACTGACACAATCATATGCTACGTTTGTAGTTTGGGTCTTGTCCATCACATCATTCTCCTAATGATGTGATCCCGTTATCAAATGACATCTCATATCCATGACTAGGAAACCATAGCCATCTTTGATCAACGAGCTAGTCTATTAGAGGCATGCTAGGGACATGGTGTTGTCTATGCATCCACACATGTATCTGAGTTTCCGACCAACACAATTATAGCATGGATAATAAACGATTATCATGAACACGGAAATATGATAATAACTAATTTATTATTGCTTCCAGGGCATATTTCCAACAACTTCGGTAACACGCCATCGTCTCCACTTATGGTTATTTCTTACATTTACTTTGTGCAAGCTTTATTGTTGTGTGTATCTCATACTTGCTATTTATCGTTGTTATAGTGTTCATCGTATAGGTTATCCACCTGATTGCATATCTAGACAACTTATTTTATTGTTGAGCCTAATTTGTTAAAAGAAGTTAAACAATGTTAGTCGCCTATTCATCCCCCCTCTAGTCGACCATATCAATCCCTTCACCCTGTGCCGGTCAGAGCCGTGTGTCTTCCGTTGCCTCGCGTGCCCTATGCTATGCCAAAACATAGAATCTCATCGACGCCGACCATCGTCAATGAGCATCGTGTTGCAGAGGAGCGCCTCTCTCCCTCCTCGAGCAGCTGAGACCCTCTGCACCTCTTTGTCCTACATGGTTGTCTCTTTGGACATGGGATGTGCTCAGCTGCTCGCCTGCCGAGGGGGGGGGTGCAATGGAGAAGAGATCTGAACATGGCACAAATATCTTGGAAGCTCCCCAAAAATTGCAAACCTCCAAATGCTCAGGCGATGAAATTCACACTGCCCGCTTCTCTGCTCTATCCGAACGTGGCGCTAGAAATAGGAATGGCAACGGATCCACCGACTTTGGCTGTGGCCAAGCACTCTCACCTCGCCTGGCCCCGTGGATCTCCCGATCTCGCCCAGTTGATGAATTTTACTGACACGATAGACGGGGATAGTATTTTGGCTCTCTACTCCTTGGAGCTCACGAAGCAGATCCTTCAAGCCAAATACCGCAATTCCCGATCTGCTTGGTCCTTGCAAATTCGAACAAAACCTTCCTATCGGAGACGGGATCTCGAATCCTCTCGCATCTCTTGCTCTGCTCTCCTCCACTCCCTCACACACTGCGACCACGATAGGGAGTCGTCCTGGATCCACTTCGACTTATCCTGCCACCATCGCACTCTCGTAGCCTCGAGGACCTCCGGTGAGATAGATCCAATCAGCTGCAGCAGCTGAGGGAAAGCTTGGTATAAGAATGGGACGCGACCCTACCCCGAACCATCTTTTCCGTTTATTTATTCATTCTATTCTTTCTCTCACTTTCTTTTCATCAATCGCACGCAAGTGACCGGACATACGAGAAAGAAAATGAAAAGTGTGACTATACGGACGGACAAATAAGGGATACGCCCGATCACTGGCCCGGCTGCTGAGAAAATCAACAAGCATTGGCTTTCTCTCTCTCTTTTTCTAGGCGATCCCTCGCTCTGTTAAATAAAAAAGACAGTCCGTCTCATTGCCTAGAGGGCCCTACTCCCCAGCCCACCGCACGACTACAATTTTGAGCCGCTGGCTCTCAGGGTCGGGTTTTTGGCGACGCGAGCCCGCGAAGCAATCGCCGCGGTGCGAAAACCACCCGTGGCGCGCCAAGTTTTCTTCCCCACTTTCCTTTTGGGCGGGGGCGTGGGCTCGGCCGAAACTTGTGGCGCGCGCGGGACTAGAAATCCTTCCCACGCGCCAAACCTTCGCTCCCATTCTCCAAATTAAACCCGCCCCCGCGCGCTGCCTTCTCCCCCTCCTCCTCCTCCTGCCTCCCCAATCCAATCCCATCCCATCCCAGCGCCGCCTCCCCTCCCCTTCCCCGCGCCGTCGCCTCTCGCGGCCAGCGTGCCTCCCACCCCGATCCGCACCGAGGCGCGCGTGCCGCCTCCACGGGAAGGAATTCGGCCCTCTCACTCGCAGGCGGCGTCCTCGACGGCCAGCGGCGGCGACCCGGCGCTGGACCCCTTTCGCCGGTAAGGAACCCTAGATTTCTCTTCGTTTTCCTCTGCTTCCGTTCCTTCCTTTGCTATGAAATGCCGAATCCGACCAGATCTTGATTATTTGTCCAGGCCGCGCTCGTCCAAGGTGCTGGGCCGAGGAATGCACCGCTGTACCCGAGACGCCGTCCGCGACAGCTGAAAATCTCCCTACATCTGCGATCTGCGATCTGAACCTAACCGCCGCCAATCCCCACGATGGAGGCTGGCGGCGCCGCTGCTCGCCCCGAAGCCCCCGGCGGCGACGGTGCCAGGTTGGAGCAGTCGCAGATGCAGTTTGACGGCCCGGTCGTGCTCAACCGATCCGCTGAGCTCGAACCAGCAGATGCGATGGATGTCGACGATGCGACCCCAGCGCAAGCTCCGAACCAGACGGTGCCGCCGCCCACGCAGTCTCCCGCTGCTACACTGACGGACACCATCGTACAAGTGCAGAAGCAGCTGAAGCGGAAGAGGGCTTCCAACGGCCCTGTGATTGCCGCCCCAGAGAAGGAGGCGCTTGCTGCCGGGTGCCGCCAGGAGCTCGAGGGCTTGTTCCAGTACTTCAAGGAGGTTTCTGGTCACAAGATGCAGCTCGATGGCGGTGGAAACCTGTCAACCAATGCCATGATTGGTTGCTTGCTGGAGGAGAGCAATCTCGGGCTATCCAAGTTGGTGGATGAGACATTTGAGAAGCTCAAGGGGACAGAGGGCGTCTCTCTGGCCTCGGTCCGCAGCTCTGTGCTGCTTATTGGGCAGAGGATGATGTACGGCCAATCTAGCCCTGATGCTGATGTGTTGGAAGATGAATCAGAGCTTTCTCTTTGGTGCTGGGAGGTAAATCCTATCCTATTTTGTTCATTTACAAGTTGGTGCCATAACAATTCATTTCAATGCCATTTTAATCCAGAAAGACCGGTTCTGTTCAAATTAATATGTCCTGATGTCTTGTGGTGGGTTGTAATTGCAGGTAAGAGATCTGAAGGTACTGCCTGTGAGAACGCGTGGGTTTTTAAGTGCGCGGAGAACTGCCAGAAAGAAAATCCATGAGAGGATCACTGCTCTCCATTGTAAGACATATCTTCTTGCACCATGTTTGAACTTCCATCTATCAATGTTTGACAGTTAATATGCAAATTGCAGTTTTTTGGTCTGTATAGCTCAAGCTGTTCCCATTCTTTGAATACACAGCTTGCTTTGCTGTTAATTTTTTCTTGAAACGTTGTTGCAAGTTAGCTTTAATTGACACCTAATTAGAACTGTGAATTTGCCTACTCCATAGCTTTGTATTCTGTTCACTAAGTGCATCTCTATTGCAGCAACTTTGTCAGCTCTGGAATCTACAGGAGCTGAAGGTCAAGTAAACGAACTTAGAAAAGTATCAATAAAGTTAAGCAAAGCACTGAACCTGGAAGGGATTAGATCAATGGTGGAAAGAGTGTCACAAAAGAACAACATTCAAAGGTGTGTGTGTGTGTGTGCCTTTTGCATTGTGTTTTGTTTGTAGGCATTGCCATGCTCATCTTATTTGAAGCTTAAGGCTTTGAAACCCTAATACATGTGTATTTATTTGTGCTAAAGGGGTGCCAAAGATGTAGAATCAACAGATCAGTCAATGCAAGTGATGGAAAATAATGAGGGAACTGTTGGTGGAGTAGATGCTGTGAATGGCTCTGAGCTACCAAGTGGAAATGCTCCTGCTAATGTTAGTATCTCTTTCCTTTGCATCATTTAAAAAAATGCAGCGTGTAAGTATTTAAAGAATTTTAGAGAATGTGGTTAGCTATGTATTCTATAGATGCTATGAAGATACTGATAAAGTTTGTATACATTAAGTTGCTGCACCTTATTCAAACTTTCAGAAACCAGTTTAATTTTCTTATGTGAATTCATAATACATATACACAACCAAGCTGTTGTTGTATTGGATTGCTTAGCACTTTTGTGGAATTCTGAGCCAATATAGCCTTGTTTCTTCTTAAATAAATTATGATATCATAATAGACCTGCTAATCTGAGATTGTTGGTTTTTCCATTTGATCTGCAACTACAATGATTCAGTGGATATGTTAGTTTCTTGTATAACATTCCAACATAAATTAGGTTACCTGTTTTTGAGTAAGAGCAACATGCCATATTACAACAGCAGTGTTGCAAGTGAACTGCATTTCTGTTTTGTCCACTAATGTCATGTTGTACAACCAAATTCTAGGAACAAGTAATTCTGAAAATGCAAAAACAATCCCAGAAGGAAACAAAACGCCAGGAGAAAGAGGAACATCAGATGATGAAACAGCAAAAAAAGTTGCAAGAAGATGCACTGAGAGAACAAAAAAGACGTGAAAAGGAAGAAGCTGAAGTAAAGAAACGACAAAAGAGGCAGGAAGAAGAAGCACTGAAAGAGCAAAAGCGCCGTGAAAAAGAAGAAGCTGAAGTGAGAAAACAAGAAAAGAAGCAGCAAGAGGATGCACTGAAAGAGCAGAAGCGCCGTGAAAAAGAAGAAGCTGAAATGAGAAAACAACAAAAGAAGCAGCAAGAGGAAGCTGATAAAGAACAGAAACGTCTTGAGAAGGAAGCTGCGCAGCTCAAGAAACAACTGGCCATTCAGAAGCAAGCTTCGTTAATGCAGCGCCTTTTCAAAAGTAATGACAGCGAAAAACCTAAATCTGGAGAGAATGACTCAGATGCATGCTCTGTTGATCCAGTCACTACGAAAAAAGAGATATCAGCTGCTACATCAATAATTGATTCTTCCTTCTCTCTGAAAGACAGCTGGACTTTGGAGTACCTTCAGAGGTGAGCAATGTCTCCTAATATCAATATTCCTTATGATAGTAGGCTAGCTTCATGCGGCTTTCCTAGAGAAAATTACCATTCATGAACTATTGTAGTCTTACTGTGCCCTTTTACATGCTGTAGTTATGCGACTGATATGGTTTGAATGGAATGTATCACAGGTTGCAGATCACTGGTTGGCAAAAGTTGTCAAGCTATAACAGGTCCTCCAGATGGGGTATCAGACACAAACCCAAGGAGGCATTTAAAGAGCTGAAGCTTCAAAAAACCTCAGATGACATGATCGATGAAATACTTTCTACTCCAAATGAAGATGCTTGTCACAATTCAGGTCAAGAAAATGAAACAGATAAACTAGGAAATGATGTTGATATGCTTCCAGCCAGCGAGGTGCAATGTCATGTCACCCGTAATGATAATTCTCTGCCAATTAGATTCATAAAGAAAAAGCTTCTGCAATTTGCCAAAAGTAACAGGCCAGCATATTATGGGACTTGGAGGAAGAAAAGGTTAAAATTTAATCTGAAAAATATCAATAAATTCTTAATGTTTTTCAATCTACTGCCATATCATGCTATGTTTTATAATCATATGCAGTGCTGTAGTTCGTCCAAAGTGTCCACTTATGATGGACCCTGATCTTGATTACGAAATTGACAGTGATGATGAATGGGAGGAGGTAATTGCCAATGATCTTGATTTGTCATCCTTCCTTTCTCCCAAGAGATACTCATGTTATGTTTGCTGAACAGGTGGATCCTGGTGAGAGCCTTTCTGACTGTGAGAAGGACACTGATGAGGTTATGGATGAAGATTCCAAGATTACAGATGAAGAAGAGGAAGATAGCTTTGTCGTCCCTGATGGTTACCTCTCGGATAGCGAGGTATACTCTTCTAACATTGAATAAATGAATTAATTTGTCAACAAAAGGTAAAAATTCTATTCCACATGTTTTTGCCTGTATGCTTACATCCAAGCATGTGGCTACCACCTCAGAGTTAACAAAAGTGCAAGACAGACAAGATTAAACCTGCATTCAGATGTGATAAGACACCAAATAATTCTCTAGCATCTAGCTAGGCTGACCAGCAAGACTTGTGTTATCCCCTTTATCTCGAGCTTCTGTCAAAGCTGTTACAAATATAACAAATTATAATGCTATCTTAAGCAAGAAATAAAAGATATACACCCTCTCTTTGTTGATATGATACACCTCCAGTTCTGTTTGAGAACATATGCGAGAACATTAGTTTTTTCATGTCTATTAAGTATGCTACCCCATTCCCAAGTATCCATCTCTATGAAATATTGTTCTGCAATTCAACATCTGGAGTTTCTTTCATACAGGGTATTCAGGTAGAAAGTCTATTGGATGAAAAGGCTGATGATGCCAGTAGTTTGCCAACCAGCCAGTGTCCAGAAGTTGAGGAATTCAGAACTTTACTACGCCAGCAAAAAGTGCTTAACACTTTGACTGAACAGGCTCTCCGCAAGAGTCAACCTCTAGTAATATCCAACTTAGCTCATGAAAAGGCTGACTTATTGACTGCACAAGATCTCAAGGGAAGTTTGAAGATCGAGCAACTTTGTCTGCAAGTTCTTTCAATGAGGATCTGTCCAGGGGGTGGAGTTGTTGATGTATCAGCCATTGACAGTTCATCTGCTGCTTCTGAAGAAACCAACCAGTCAAATACAAAAAGTAGCCCTGCTGCTGCATCCTCGGTACTGGATACAGACCTGCAAGAAATTGTAAGTAGTCACAACTCAGTTGTACTACCTCTGTAAACAAATATAAAACGTTGTAGAGACTTGTGCCAAGTCTCTACAACGTCTTATATTTGTTTAGAGGGAGTATTACCCTGTTGAATGGAGGTAGCATTTTAAGACATGTTTAATTATTCTTTGTTTAACTCCATCACAGGTTCAGGTGATACAGTCAAGTCGAGATGGTATCCACAAGCTGGTGGAATTACTGCACCAGAAATTTCCGAATGTTAAAAAGACTCAACTGAACCATAAAGTGAGGGAGATCTCTGACTTCGTTGATAACCGCTGGCAGGTCAAGATACTTATCCACTTGGCAGCACACCTTAATACCTGATTATCACTGCTCATTACTATAGTAGCATGATTACTAGCTGAGAACAGACTAAATGGATCAAAGTTTTCACCATATTAAGGTGTTCTGCTCTTATTTGGCTGCAGGTTAAGAAAGAGGTTCTTGACAAGCTTGGCTTAACTTCCTCACCACCTGGTAACTACTCTATACTTCTTTTCTCAGTAGGAATATTGCACCTCACCAACCATTTTTTGTATTTTTCAGTGGATCGTCCCCAGAAGACGAAAGCAGTAGCCGACCGTCCCTCCAAGACAAAAGGAATAGGCATGTACTTCTCAAAGCGGTGTTTACCTCCAGAAGATGCTGTCAACGCCCTTGCATCTTCACCTGAGCTGCGCTTGAAACCGAGAACTGTTCAAGGCAGCAATGGTGTTGCTGGTGCTCCTCAGGTTGATCTGTTCCCCTTGGAGAAGTGATGTTCCTGACAAGCTGATCCTGAAGCAGGCTTTCTTGAATTGGGTCCATGCATTGGCGGTTTAAAACAAGCAGAAACTTCTTGGGTAATAATGGTGTAATACAAAGGCCACTCAGGTGCAATATGGCATTGCATCCTGCTCTGAGCTGTGGAGTGATTTTTGGCAATCTGCTCTAGCTTTTGTGGTTTTATAGACATGGTGAAGTACATTCAGTAATTCTGTCTTTGTCACGGCAGTTGTTCCATTGCCATATATGTTATTCTGATAGTGAAGCTTATAATCTTTTTTGCATTTTGCTCATAATTTTTAAAATCGGACTGGACCAGCTGCCCCACCGGGAAAACCTGGAACTGAGACATTGACTGAACTTTTTAAGATGCATAAATCTTTTAGTGAAAAACTGGAAAAGGTAGCCTGAAAATTGTGGAAAAGCTAGGATTCAAACCCTTGAGCCAGGGTATGCCAAAGGCCGAATACCAACTTGGCTAGTTGCAGTTCGTGATTTAGTGATGGATTACTTCAAATATTATGTGTATTCATTTGATATCAGTCCATTAAAAAACAACTTAGCATTTTGGTTTTTTGTCATAAAATCATCAGTGAAACCCTAAATTGACATCCCTGCTGGTTTGGTTTTTTAAACTATGATGTTGCTGCAACTTATGAATTTTTTCAGAGATGATATTGGTTTGCTTACGATGCTTGGATGGTCGCTTCAACCTGCCATTCTTTTGTGTCGTCTAGTATTGACACTAGTTTTTGCTTGCACAACACAAAAGTTGTGTGTTTCATTGACATGAAAAACTTTGCTATTTGGACCATCTCAATCCAAGGTCGAGTGATCACTTGATTTCGGAAATGTTCAAGTTACATGTTTAAGGAAACATGTGAACAATACGACCTCAAATTGGAAGTGTTCAACATGAAAATAATTTTTATGGATCATCTTAATCCAAGGTCATATGCAACATCGAGAGTCAACATTCTAACACCGTTTGGCCTGCATGAACCTTTGTGCCCATTTGATCGATTTATAATAAGTTTGTGCTTTAGAAAATATTCAGATTAAAAAAAAGTTTGTTCTTTTAAAAACGTTCTCGCATGTTTCTAAAATCTTCTCAAATTATTTTAAAACACTCATATTTTTTATTAGAACCGACTTTAAACAAATAAAACCTGCTAGAAAGCGGAACAGAGAAAAAAACCTAGACCTAGTTGTAGAGAAAAAAACTGTGCTTCTCAAGTTAACGAACGCTCGCTGCGCGAGAAACGAAGAAACGTTTTGGTGGCGCTCCGCACGCGACAAGTCTCAGCGCGGAACGAACCACCGAGGAATCCTGGTTTTCCTTTCCGGATTCTGGTTTCTTACATTTTTCACCTAAACCCTCGAACTATCCTGTTTTTCTGTTTTCCCTTTCCGCGGCGCGGATTGTCCTGTTTCCCTTTTCGTTTTTTTCCCATTATATTTCCGGGAAATTGAGATTTCAGGGGACGTTACGGGTGGGGGCTTACAACACAATCAAATGTCAACTTTCAACTCGATGTTGCCAGGCACGGTTCGTGAATCTTCCAAGCCACGCTACAACAATCTACACAAGCACATGCAGTACTCGTATGCATGGGATCCACGGTTAATGTTTAGAGGCACGTTTCAACAATTCACAGAAGCACAGTTCAACAATCTACAAAGACACGTTTCAGCTATCTTTGCAACATTCATATAACCTTGAAGCGGGGGTCATAGGTCGTAGCGCGTGTTTTGTCGTAGCACGTGCTTCGTCACGCCGCGTGCAAACGGCGCCTCCGGCGGCGTAGCCCCAGCTCGCCTTCGGTTCGGTTAGCATTCATATAAACCTTGAAGGGGGTCATAGGTCGTAGCGCGTGTTTCGCCGTGCCGCGTGCAAACGGCGCCTCCGACGGCGCAGCCCCGTCTCGCCTTCGGCTCAGCTAGCATTCATATAAACCTTGAAGGGGGGTCATAGGTCGTGGCGCGTGTTTTGTCGTAGCGCGTGTTTCATCATGCCGCGTGTTTTGTCGTGCCGTGTGCAAACGGCGCCTCCGGCGGCACAGCCCTGGCTCGCCTTCGGTTCGGTTAGCATTCATATAAACCTTGAAGGGGGGTCATAGGTCATGGCGCGTGTTTTGTTGTAGCGCGTGATTCGTCGTGTCGCGTGCAAACGGCGCATCCGGTAGCACAGCCCCGGCTCGCCTTCGGCTCGGTTAGCATTCATATAAACCTTGAAGGGGGGTCATAGGTCGTGGCGCGTGTTTTGTTGTAGCACGTGTTTCATCGTGCCGCGTGTTTCGTCATGCCGTGTGCAAACGGCGCCTCCGGCGGCGCAGCCTTGGCTCGCCTTCGGCTCGGTTAGCATTCATATAAACCTTGAAGGGGGGTCATAGGTCGTGGCACGTGTTTTGTCGTAGCGCGTGTTTCATCGTGCCGCGTGTTTCGTCGTGCCATGTGTAAACGGCGCCTCCGGGGGCGCAGCCCTGGCTCACCTTCGGCTCGGTTAGCATTCATATGAACCTTGAAGGGGGGAAGGGTCATAGGTGGTAGTGCGTGTTTCGTCGGGCCGCGTGTTTCGTCGTGCCGTGTGCAAACGGCGCCTCCGGGGGCGCAGCCCTGCCTCGCCTTTGGCTTGGTTAGCATTCATATAAACCTTGAAGGGGGGTCGTAGGTCGTGGCGCGTGTTTTGTCGTAGCGCGTGTTTCGTCATGCCGCGTGTTTCGTCGTGCCGTGTGCAAACGGTGCCTCCGGCGGTGCAGCCTCGGCTCGCCTTCGGCTCGGTTAGCATTCATATAAACCTTGAAGGGGGGGGGTCATAGGTCGTAGCGCGTGTTTCATCATGCCGCGTGCAAACGGTGCCTTCGGCGGCGCAGCACTGGCTCGTCTTTGGCTCGGTTAGCATTCATATAAACCTTAAAGGGGGGGGGGGTCATAGGTCGTAGCGCGTGTTTCGTCGTGCCGCGTGCAAACGGCGCCTCCGGTGGCGCAATCCCGGCTCGCCTTCGGCTCGGTTAGCATTCATATAAACCTTGAAGGGGGGGGGGTCATAGCACATATTTTGTTGTGAAGCAAAATGTCTAGCCCGTGATTGTTGTGCCTACTCACCCGTGCTTTGCGCTGTGGCTATTCTAAATGTCTATTCCGTGACTCCTACACTACCGTGATTCTTGCCACTACACACCCGTGCTTTACGCTGTGGCTATTCTAAATGTCTATTTCGTGACTCCTACACTACCGTGGTTCTTGCCACTACATATCCGTGCTTTACGTTGTGGCTATTCTAAATGTCTATCCCGTGACTCCTACACTACCGTGATTCTTGCCACTACACACCCGTGCTTTACGCTGTGGCTATTCTAAATGTCTATTCCATGACTCCTACACTATCGTGATTGTTGCTGCTACACACCCGTGCTTTACGCTGTGGCTATTCTAAATGTCTGTTCCGTGATTCTTGCCACTACACACCCGTGCTTTACGCTGTGGCTATTCTAAATGTCTGTTCCGTGATTCTTGTGCCTATTCACCCGTGCTTTGCGTTGTGGCTATTCTAAATGTCTATTCCGCGACTCTTGTGCCTACACTACCATGATTCTTGTGCCTACACACCCATGGTTTATGCTGTGGCTATTCTAAATGTCTATTCCGTGACTTCTACACTACCATGATTCTTGCCACTACATACCCGTGCTTTATGCTGTGGCTATTCTAAATGTCTGTTCCATGACTCTTGTGCCTACACTACCATGATTCTTGTGCCTACATACCCGTGCTTTACACTGTGGCTATTCTAAATGTCTATTCCGTGACTCTTGTGCCACTACACACCCGGGATCTTCACCAATCTTGATGCAAGATTCAGGACAGTTGAGAAATAAAGGAAAAAAAAACAACCCGGCTCTTCACCAATCTTGATGCGAGGTTTAACAATAAAGCAAAAAAACAAACCGTCTCTTCACCAATATTGATGCAATATTCTGGGCGGTTCCGTCGGTTCCCTCGCTCTCTCTACTACTGCGTTCCTTCTTCCTCCAATCGAAAATCTCAAACACTTCCGCTCGCACACGCTCTGCTCTTCTCGTTCTCAAGGATGCGGAATTCAAAACCGCCGCTATCCTTGCCGGTAACCTCCGCCGCGGTTCTCCAACTGCCCTGCACTCCGACACAAGCACTCAAAAGGTGCCTGCCACAAGATCCACTCCCGCTGGTGGCAACAGTCGACGAAGAACTACGCTCGCAAAACCGGCGGCGGAGATAACTACAAAGAGCAGCGACAGAACGAGTGGATGGATTCGAGGAGTCCCGCACGCGTAATCGAAGGTAAACATTTCTGCATTCCATCCCGTTGCAGCAGGTCGCTCATAGTATCTATTTCCCCCGCCTTGGATGAACAGAAACCCTATCAGCCGCACCAAATCTGCTTTCGAATACTTTCTCTCAACTTGTCTAACAAGTAGAAATAGGATAGGAAAAAAGTTGCCGATGATTGTTTACGTACCTACATTTTATGGATTTCAAATTACGTGACCTTGTTTTTCAAAATCCATGCTCCATGTTTAGATAATACGTGCTTTAAGCATCAAACAAACCGTGACCTAATTTTTTGTCAAATCCAAGTAGGTCCCTCACAACACGGCGTTTTACATGCAGAAAACGGTAGGGCGAAGGACTTCAAGGAAATTGAGCAAGAGAAAATAGGTAATACTGTTGATTCAACAGTTATACATCCACAACATGCAGTCAATCAAGGTAACTGTAATCGTCCAACTGTGCTTCTAAGTAACAACTCTTTTCTGCTATACCGTGATCCCAATGACAAATAGATGCTGCATTCCTATGAAAACATTTTTAGAATGCTTGCATAGTACCTTATTATCACCAAGAGGTAGTATATGTCCTGTATAACCCATTAGTATGATTTAGAACTATGTCTTACTGTTTATAGTAAATATTGCGTCACAAACCTTATGTCCTAACTCACTATTAAACAGGGCATGTACATTTTATGGATTTCAAATTATGTGACCTTGTTTTTCAAAATCCGTGCTCTATGTTTAGATAATACGTGCTTTAAGCATCAAACAAACCGTGACCTAATTTTTTGTCAAATCCAAGTAGGTCCTTCACAGCACGTCGTTTTACATGCAGAAATCGCTGGTGCGAAGGACTTCATGGAAATTGAGCAAGAGAAAATAGGTAATACTGTTGATTCAACAGTTATACATCCACAACATGCAGTCAATCAAGGTAACTATTATCATCGAACTGTGCTTCTAAGTAACAACTCTTTTCTGCTATACCGTGATCCCAATGACAAAGATATGCTGCATTCCTATGACAACTTTTTTGGAATGCTTGCATAGCACCTTATTATCACCAAGAGGCAGTATATGTCATGTCTAACCCATTAGTATGATTTAGAACCATGTCTTATTATTTATAGTAAATATTGCGTCACAAACCTTATGTCCTAACTCGTTATTAAACAGGACATGTAGACGCTGATAATCAGACAACCATTTCTGAAATTAATACAGAATATCTAGATAGACCCAACATCTCTCCTCGCCAACCAGGAACAAGGACGAGACCAAGCAAGCACAAAAAAGCACCTGCCATCGTATCACAGCCAAAGAAAACCACTGTAACTTACAACAGGCAAAAAGCAAAGGTACAGCCAGAAAGAACGGATGGTGTTAATATTGTGGAAAATACACATAAGAGAAAGAAAAGCACCGAGCCCTTAGTCAGTAGTGATACCTTGAAGCAACAGCCGAAGCCTCTAATGGTAATCCCACCAGCTCATCATCAAGCAAAACCATCTGCAATGAAAAAACAAATTGACATGAAAGACAAAAAAACGACAACGAGATGAAGAAGGAGAGGATTCAAAAAATAGAGTTTCAGAAGAATCCAGCGGTACCAATGCCAGCACAGAAAGAGACAATGATTTCAATCCTGCACATGATAGCGAAGCCGGAGAGGACGACAACGATCATGTAAGAGATGATTTCTCTACAAGTATTTGTTGCTACTGAAAATAGAACAATGCTTACTAACAAAACATCTATTTCTGTTTTTTCTAAATCAAGGAAATACAAGCCAAAATAAGAGAAAAAGGAAAAGGGCGAGCGGAAAACAATCGCTACCGATGATAGTCAATGAAGCAGATAAAACAGAGACCGACGAAAAATGTCAAATCAAGGCTGGAGCTACATTTCATCAGGTGAAACAAGCATGGTTAATTCTCAAAGAACGTCACCGAAAAGATGTTAAGACGACTGGCTTTGGCAGCATAGAGGGCTGCAAAATAACATGGTCAATCAATAGGGACCTCGCAGCATACATGTACAAAAATATGGACACAAATAAGTTGACGATAAGCTTTGGTGACGGCAATGGGGACAAGGAAATAAGGATTACCAAGGAAGGGATCCATAAAGTTTTTGGATACCCAAACAGCAACAAAAAGACAACACCAAGGCCAATGATTTGCAACGATCAATGAAGGAGCTCTAGTTAGACCTTGGCTTCACACAAATTGAGTTCTCACATTCAGATCTGATTACAAAATTAAAGGAGTTTGTAGAAATAAATCGAGAAGAAGAAAACAAGAAGGCTGCCAAAATCTTTTTCCTCATATTTTTCAACAAGGTTGTCTGTGGGACAACCTTCCCTCGCTACAGCAAACAAGCAATAATGATCAGGAATATGAATTATAAAGAAATGGTGGAGATGGATTTCTGCCAGGTCATTGTCGAAACAATCCAGGCTGGAGCCATTGATTGGCAAGAAATGAAAAAGGGTGTAAAAGGAAACCAAGACCACCTCTACGGCTTGGCGCAGGCACCAGTAATCATGTACCTCGACTCCCTGGTGTTACCAAACACAAAAGAAATGAACAAAATATCTAAGAGTATGAACAACACTTCAACGCCCAGAGTGAACTACCTTGAGGAGAACGTTCTAAAGAAGATAGCTAAAGAAGACATGAAGAAGGATGGAAAAGGACGTCTAGATGACTATGAATTTGGCAGGATAAAGGTATCTCTATTTTCTATGAATTCCTCATACCGTTTAAAAACGCTTCTTATTCTAACAAACTTCGTCTTACCGAAACAATGCAGACATGGAAAGGGGCAGCAGATAGGATATTCTACACGGATCACGGAAACACAGGGTCACCTTCAACTTCAATACAATTGGTACCATCACAGAGTAATATACATGACCAACAAACGTCAGAACTGCTATTAGATCCACCCAAGCTTAGGCGTGAAGCAACGACCAACACCAAAACGAGAAGCGAACATGAGAGAAGCACGAGCAAAGGATCTGAAGAAGGCTTCAACAAGATCAACAAATTGTTGGAAAAAGTGCTTGATGAAGCAAGACAGTTACCCGTGATAAGGCAGAATAATGTGGCAGGATGCACTAAAGACGAGGCAAGTTATGACCACTCAGCCAAAGAAAGTTTGATAAACCAAACGGTGACACTGATTGGTAATTTCGATCGACACAATGCCTATCAGCGCATGATTCACAACAGGAACCTGACAGCTATAGTGAAGACAGTAGAAGAACCACCGAGAAGACCGAAAATAAAAACCAATTAAGTAGAAGAGAAATAACAGAGAACAAAAAGAACCAAAATACAAAAGACGACAGATACAAACAAGGCCAGAACAGGGAAGAAGCAGATAAAAGATGGCAACAACAGTGAACACGAGCATCCAAAGAAGAAATCACCTGTCATCTCTGAAGATACGAGAGAACTGATAAGGAAAGGCTCGTCCCCGGGCATCGTAACCAGCCAAAAAGTGAGTATAAACAACCTTTTTTTCCTTGTAAGCTAGATACGTACGTGTTTTACAAGCTAACAGACCTGGAACAAAATGTAGACTTGGCTTGACAAGAAACAACAAACAAGTCCAACAGAGATAGTCTCAAGCAGCGATAGATGACAAGATGAACAAGAACAACAAGAAAACAGTAATGAGGTGACCTTCCATAACCAACTTATCTAGGTACAATAGGTATTCTAAAAAAATGTGCCACAAAACTTACCATGTTTCATACCCAGGTATTACAAGAAGAGGAAATAGTAGAGGATGATGTGCAAAGGCACACTCATGATGAAGTTGCTGCTGGTACAGAGATAGAAGCCTCAGAGATGGCAGTTGAGGACAAGGTCGAAACCATTTTTTCTCAAAAAGAAATGGTACTGGACGTAGAGACAAACCCCACAAGTACCGAAGGACGGGTAAAATCAAACGACAAGAAAAAACCTATCTCGGAGATTTATCCCGTGATGCAGTTTATTACACTAACATATTTTTATCTGAATGGGCACATGAAACGAACAAGAACACTGCTGCGAAAGAACGACAAGTAACAGAACATGAGGAAACTGAAGTTTTAGGGGAGCTTGTCAGTACAACAGAACGAATTGCTCTAACAGAAGAACATGCTTCGCTTGACACAAAAAATCTTGGAGAGATCTCACAGGCACCAATGACTGAAGAGGTAAAGTTGGACAAAAGTTGTAAGAGATCACACATTCCAAATTTAGGTCTATTGTTTTATGACGATCACACATTCCAAATGAGATCCCATAGGCACCAATTGCTATTCTATGCCGATTGTTTCGTTTATTTCTTTTCCTGTTTATTTTTTGAAGAAGCACTAGATGATACAATCCCTAATAATTTATGAGAAACAAAGGAGAGTACCGATGTTGTACACATACTGTAGTCTCATCATTTCCAAAGAATAAATGAACCGCTAAACTCACCATCTTTGATCTACAGGTACTACAAGAACACGGAATAGAACAGGCAACACAAGTCGAACCCGGATCTCATGATGAATCTAAGTCACATCAATGCTACACACAAGACGAAGTTTGTCCCGAGAAGGAGATACAAGCCTTAGAGATGGCAGTTGTTGAGAAGATCCTGGAACCTCTTTTACCCCCAAAAGAATTAGCGGTGCTGGCAGATACAAACACTACAACGACCGACGGACCGGTAAAATAAAATGACAAGAAAAAACTTATCTTGGAGATTTGTAGTGGGGTTCTGGTTAATTACAGTAACATTTTTTATCTGAATGGACGCAGGAAACAAACAACACCACTGCTGCAAAAGGGCAACTAGAAAGTGTAGACAAGGAAACCCTACAGGAGGACACCACTGCTGGAAAGGAACAACTACAAAGCCTACAGGAGCAAACCCTATAGGAGGACACAAACATTGAACAGGTGAATGCCAACGAACCAACAATTCATGTTTCTATATCATTAAAAAATTTGGTAGTCAAGCAAGAAATACAATCCCTAATAATTACTTTTCAGCTTCAAGAGCCATGAGAAGGAAAGGAGAGTACCGATGTTGTACATATACTGTAGTCTCATCACTTCCAAATAAAAATGAAGCGCTAAACTCACCATCTTTCATCTACAGGTAGTACAAGAACATGAAATACAACAGGTAACGCAGGTCAAACCTGGATCCCATGATGGACTTAATTCACATCAAAGCTACACTCAAGATGAAGTTCGTTCTGACACGAAGATACAATCCTTAGAGATGGTAGTTGATGAAACCAAAAAATTAGGGGAGCTTGTCAATACAACAGAACCAAGTGTTGTAACCGAAGAGCAATCTTTAGTTGACACACAAAAACTAGGAGAGATCGCACATACACGAATGACTGAAGAGGTAAAGTTGGATAAGAACTAGAAGAGATCGCATATTTCAAATGAAGTTCCACTGTTATTTATATTTTTGGTTCATCAAACAAGAAAAACAAACAAATGAAAGCATCAGGATGGAACAGCAAGATAGTGCTGTCGCCGGAGTAGAAGACTTGCGAAAAACAGAGCCAAGAACTTCAGTATATGAGGAAGAAGAAGCGAGAGTGCAAGGCACATCTCAGTTGAGAAACATAGACTAGGTCAACACCACCAACCTTCTACAACATTTAAAAAAAATAATTGGTGAAGAAATACAGACTCTAATAATTTCTTTTTAGTTTGAAAAGCCGCAAGAAACAAAGGAGAGTACCGACGTTGTACACGTGAGCAAGCAACCAGAAGAGGTCAACAAACATATTGTCGCAATGACATACAACGCTGAAGCTGGAGGTACAAAACATTCAGTTGGCGACAAGGAAATGTCAAGGACTACAACGACAACAACTTCTTAAGAGGTAAATTTACGTAAGCTGCTTCTCTGAAATGAAAAAATAGCTCCTGAGGCACAAACGAAATCACATTTTAAGTTACCTCTTTCTTTGAGCAGCCGCAAGAGAAACGAGAGGACACTGGTAGTGAGGAACGAACAACAGGATCCTAGGACACGGCACCGACGACAACATTCGAGAGGTGGTATTCCACAAGCTGCTTTCATAAAAATAAATATTGTAATTTTATTTTGATTTAAGTACAAATATCTGTCGTGGTTCAGAAAACCCAAGAAGATGAGCTCACACATATACAAATTGAAGCAAATCTTCAGAGTGTTCTGGACAAAAACAAGGACAGAACAGAAGCCAAGGCTGCTCATGGCACATCAAGGCAGGAAGCCCAAGAAGATGAGCTCGCACATATACAAGTTGAAGCAAATCTTCAGAGTGTTCTGGACAAAAACAACGACACAATAGGAACCCAGGCACCTCATGGCACACCAAGGCAAGAAAGTGATGATAAAGGACAAGGTACAATTCGTTTCAGTGAATCAGGTAATTAAAAAATATTATTTAAACCCCTCTAATTACATAAACACAAAGTACCAAGTAGTATAATGCCTTCAGGTACAAAAGGCAGCAAAGACACTGAGCCCACAATAGAAATGATTGAAAAAATCTACAACGCTGTATGCCTTAGGGAATGGACAGTCGAAGAAAGGTAAGTGCATGTTACTTCCACAGAAAAAATCATTTCAATGTTTTTTTCCGTGAACAAATATAACCTTTATCTCTCTCTCTCTCTCTATATATATATATTGTGCAAAAATTATGATTTCATAATAGCGGGGGATTTTATTACCAAGATTAGAGACGCTGCCAGAAGCTTCGCAGATGGTAATGCGGTCAACAGTGTAATCATTGAGCCCTTGTTATTGCTCCTACAAAATGAATTCAAGGGCACACGGAGGAAGATTCTAATAGTAAACAACACTGTAAGTAAAAATCTTGATGCAATATCATATTTTAAGTAAATGAGTATCAGGCTGGGTACATATGGACTTACAAATTCTTTATATGTACGTTTCACAAAACATGCAGCATGTAATATACCGAGCCAATAGCAACGATCCATTGGAGTTTAGGGACTACGATGACGAAAATATAAAAAGAATTTTTTTGCCAAAGCGTCTTAAGAGGTTTTTCGGTATCGAAGAAGGAGAACATCTTGAAGATTATGACATGGTAAACAGAACAAACTACCATATCTAAGAACAATTACAGATGTTTAAATTTATGCTACCAATGTTTATGTTGCATTGTTGTCCTTTTGCAGTTCCTTCTGCCAACTGCCATACGGGGGTTCATCAGAGACAAAACTATAGGTCACTATGTGACCATAACACTCAACATGAAAAAACAACGCTTTGAGCTGCTTGACTCTATAAAGGATAACAATGAGCCAAGAGAATTCTTCAACGTTGTAACAAGAAAATTAAAGAGGATGTGGAAACAAGTAAGCTCGAAGGTTCAACTTTCACCAAGTAACATTGACCATTTTAAGAAGGTCATCATTGACGTACCACTTCAGGGACCTGACACGTAAACACTACTAACATCCTTGTTCTTTATCTCTTTGAGACAGTTTAACATGAAAAACGTAGAAAGTATTTTCATACCAAGGGGCCAGCATCATTAACGAATCATTCTCTCCACTTGCAGACTGGACTGTGCGTTCTACATGTACATGAACCTCAAGCACTACTCTAAAGAAGGAAGAACCATCTCACTGACAGAAGAACAAGTCCCTGACTTGAGGAAGAGGGTTTTGTATCATTTAATGAGCAAGCACATGGGCAATACAAACCTAGCATTGCTAAATTGTACGTCAGGTTCATCTTTCAAACAACAAAAAACTAATTCTCTGTTGAGAGGTTGTTTTCACAAGCAAAGCCTCACAATTTTTATCTATTTGTTTGATCGGTATAGATATGCTGAAACATAAAGTTGTAATCGAAGACAGAGAAATGAAACAAGTCGATTGTGGCATAACCGAAGAATTAATTCCTGAATCTCCCGAGGAAATTGATGTATGCACTGGAGAGATAGAAGTTATTGAAGTGCTGGACAGTGAAGAGGAAGAAGGCAAACAAGACAACGATTCATGGAGTCAAGACAAAGAACTTAACCAAGAGGGTCAAGAGCAACATGTGCAACAAGACAACAATTCGTGGAGTCAAGAGAAAGAACTTAACCAAGATGGTGAAGATCAACATGTGCAACAAGATGCTGATTTGGAGAGGGAGCATGAACGCAAGGATCCTCCAATAGAGCCAGATCGATCCCCTGACCCAAACGAGGAGAAGACTGAAAAAGAAAATGACAAAGAGAAGAGAAAAATATCTGAACAGAGGTTTATTGAACAGCGGAAACGTGATGCTACCATGTCTGTTCGTAAAGAAGCAAAGAAAGTTATCAAGAGAAAATTAGAAAAAAGCTCAGCAGTAAGCAGCACATCAAGCACACTACTAGACGTGCCTTTGGACTTCTTGCTCCCCAAAAACACTATCCCGTGAAGAAGATCTGGTAGACTTACTAAAGGGCCTTACATATGTTCAACTAGAAAGTTACGATGAACTTGTAGTTCGTGGAGGTATGAATTATGAAGAATTCAATGCAACATTAACTATGGCTAATGAGGAGGAATTTAACAAGAAACAAGCGGAGGTGCTGGCAAGGTTGCAATCGGATTCCCTGGGTACCTCAATACGTCAGTCATTTGAGATCACGTCGACAAACATAATATCTATCAAGAGGGAGATCAAACACTCAACCAGGCTCTACGACGTAACTAACATTCCAACATTTGAGTATCAACACTTCATTCACATGGACAAGTCCAAGGCCCTTCATCAATATCTAATGAGCAACGAAGGGCAGGAGAATTGCAGAGAGTAAGTAGCCTTTCTGCCCTGAAAAAAGAAAGAAAATTGAAGCTACCTAACTTGTGACTCTAATTTTTGTGTAAACCCTTTTTCTTTGTAGAGTACTCCTGTATAAAAGCGCAAATCTTGAAGATTATTTGACCGAAAAAATGTTGCTACAGCAGCTCCAGAAAGGATGTCAGGGACAAATGGAAGCCAACATGTGTAACACACTGTTTGAAGAATGGACAGAACAAAAACAATACAACACAAGCGATAAAGTTATTCTCACAACAGAATTCGCAAATGTATGCGGAAGCCTCTTCCACGAAAGCACTTGCATCAGACGATTGATCGGAAAATGTTTTGCTGAACGTGCACTCCTTGTTTGTTGTAGCTTGTACTCGGCCTCGACATTAAAACTTGAGGACTAAAAGAGTTCAATGAGGATGAATCACTAAAACAGTTTGAAATGCTCGTGAAAGGAAAAAACCTTCTAGATAAGAAGCTGGTAAGTTCAGTTCACATCAGTTATTCTCCTTCTTAAGCCCACATGTTCACATGACATTTGACTCTCTGTGTCACCCAATGCAGATCATGATTCCTCATAACACCGCTTCACACCACACGTTATATGTCCTGAACAAGTACGAGGAGACTGTTGTCATTCTGGACTCGCTAGAGTACAAGCATTGTGGTAAGTTGACATGGAGAGAACATCATAGAAGCCATGAAGAACTGGTATGTGGGTCTGAATTCTGTTTTGTCTCTCTGCTGATAACACTTTATGATTACTTTTCTTGACAACAAAACAAAATTGAAATCACCAGATTGAAAGGATGTATTAGCTGATGAGGAGGCATTACGGGGAAGTGGCACTAAAAGCCTGTGACGAACCAAATTGGGGAAAATTAGTAGCCATGCCTGACAGAGTTTCCACGCCAAAACAAAAGGATATGCAATGCGGACAATTCATGGTCAAATTTGCAATATACTGGAACGACCAATCACTGGTGAAGGATGATGAGGAACTACATGTAAGTTAACAATATAACAATTTTATTTATTTTGAGCATCATAGTTTCCTTGAAAATAATAAGTATTCGGATATTGTGACTGCAACATAGTAAGGTAGATGACGAATGGAAACTAGAGTTCCTGTTCACAGTGATATTTGGTAAAAGCAATAGCTTAAAGTGGGACCAACTGCCTGCACAAATACAACAATTCAAACCAACAAATTCAAAGTTTTTTCAACCAAGGAAGGTAAGATAACTTTTCTGGAACGAGACACGTGGACAAGCTATGACTAGACGTTTTGACATATGTTTTCTAGCATAGAAACAATGACAAGCAATTTTTACCTACTTTGACCGAGACAAATAGGAAACAAAAGGGCAGGCAACAAAGCCGTGTGACATATCCAAAACTTGAAGCACCACGCTTTGACCACACAGATGACGCAGTCAAGCTGCTGCAAGTAATCATGAACAACAGCTGGCAGAAGGAATTCAAAAAGTGACTTGTTTACTCATGCATGCAGAAAAATACCTCAAGTTACTTTTTAAGTGGAGGCATGGAGATTCCGAAAAATCAATTTTTACTAGAGCACAACTGAAGGCGGCATTTGGACCAACACCAGGTCTGAACAAAGCCCGCATTGAAAAGAGGGTGCTCAACGAAATAGCACATATCTGGGAAAGAATAAAACCTTCACAAGAAAGTTATGAAGATAGGTTAATATTAGGCCCTTACTTTGTAGAGGTAAATTTTAAAATACCACGCACATCCTTGTAAATTTGCACATTTCATGTCGATAACAATTTATTTCTTTTTGGTGCAGCATATATTGAAAATAAATAATAACACTCTAGGCAGTGACAAGTTTAAAGTTGAATTGGATAAAGAGAAGAAACAATTGATTCCCCAATACCTCAATGAACATCAACAGAAGAAGCTCTTAACAACAAATATGGTAAAAGCCCTTGCTCCAAAACATAATCAAAATACGTGTTTCAGCATATTCCTTCATATAGCATTAAATGTTAAAAAAATTGCGTGTTTGCAGATATTCTTAATAATGGAGAAGGAAAGCCATTATGCTCTATATATGATGGAGAAATACACGAACAAAGTCCACATCATTGATCCTTGTGAAGTACCTCGCAAGGAAATTGAGGAAGAAATTGATCCAAACATGTGCGGTTTGAGTATTGAGGATGCAAATAACCTGTTAGATTTATTTGAGGCGAGAAAGAAGAAAAGGATTAGAGACTATGATGCCTACCACAAACACAAATTGAAAGTTGTAAGTGTCCTAAATTTTAAAAAAAATCCACTTGCTGATTTCTTCAACCTCCCCCCTCTCATAGAAAAATATATACTTGCAGGAACCTAGGTTTAAAGCAGTTTGCGATGCGGTACATCCCAAGTATACGGAAACCAAGAAGAAGGTTAATTGGCAAATAATTTTTGTAGAAGACGTTCCAATGGTTGAGAAGGGTGAATCCGCATATGCTGCTCCGAAGCTGGCATTCTTGTACAATGGCAGGAAATTCGTTGAAGACATAGATCATTTCGACGTAAGTTTTCCCTCAAATTGTAGACTGTGCTAGGAGCATATAAAAAACTGGAATATTTTTTACTTCTTGTTATTACTTAGTGAAGAAATTGTTTTGGTGAATTTAATTTTTGTTGGTGAATTTTCTAGGATGAACTAGAAATCTGGAAGGCGGAAGCACTATACATGCTACTACTCAGTGAAGAAAACAAAGTCAAAGCTGATGCGATGGGTCAACAGATTCGAAGGATCTTAAACAAGGATGAAGACTAATACTTGTCAAACGGCATGGTTAAACTATCACGATAGCTG
The DNA here is from genome assembly GCA_022496015.1 of Hordeum marinum. Classification (NCBI taxonomy): domain Eukaryota; kingdom Viridiplantae; phylum Streptophyta; class Magnoliopsida; order Poales; family Poaceae; genus Hordeum; species Hordeum marinum. The sequence goes on along the minus strand of CM039676.1, from coordinate 389,882,739 downwards.
TTTTATCAACGTAAACATGTAAGCATGTAAATGAAGTCAATCTCCATGTGTATGTGCATGTAAACAAAGACTCTTGAACCGTTTGTCTAGGAAATTCATACACATGCCTTTTGTTGACGGCTTGATGCCAAGCCTCTGCAAGAATCACCCCTGTTACTCTACAACAGGTAAACCGTGAATCACACACATGCTTCTAGATACTGATGAATCATGTGTCCAAAAATCAGACACCTGCCTCTGTCAACTCATACAACGTACCTCTAGACGATTGCACGCTGCACAACAAAACATGCTAAGACCAATACAGGTGTGCTACACCAGGCACGGGAGTGAAGCCTCGACAGGCACGGGACTTGTGTGTAGACTCTATAGGCACGATTGTGTAACCGTTACAAGCATGTCTGTGTCGCCGCTAAAGGCATGGTATTGTAGCCTTTACAGGCATGAGAGTCAAGCCGCTAGAGGCAGGCGAGTGAAGGCTCTACGGGCATGGGATTGAAGGCTCTACCGGCACGGGAATGAAGCCTCTACGCGCAGGCGAGTGAAGCTTCTACAGGCACGTGACTGAAGGACGCATATGCATGGGAGTGTAGCCCCTATAGGCACAATTGTGTAACCGTTACAGGCATGTCCGTGTCTCTGCTAAAGGCACGGTATTGTAGCCTTTATAGGCATGGGAGTCAAGCCGCTAGAGGCAGGCGAGTGAAGGCTCTATGGGCACAGGAGTGAAGGTTCTACAAGCATGGGAATGAAGCCTCTACGCGCATGCGAGTGAAGCTTCTACAGACACGTGACTGAAGCACACATATGCACGGGAGTGAAGCTTCTACAGGCACGTGACTGAAGCACGTATATGCACGGGAGTGAAAGCCTCTATAGGCACGTGATTTAAGCCTGCACTACAAGCACGTGGCTGAAGCCTACAAAGGGACGGCAGTGAAGCCTCTACAGGCACAAGAATCAAGCAACTATTGGCACGTGTGTATAGGCTTCAGTCACGGGACAGGCACGTGAGTGCAGCCTCTAAAGGCACGAAACTGAAGCATGTACAATCATGTGACTGAAGCATGCATAGGCACGTGAGTGCAGCCATTAAAGGCACGTGATTGAAGCATGTACAATTACGTGACTGAAGGATGCACAAGCACCGGACTGAAGCCTGTACAAGCACGGGTCTGAAGCATCTACATGCACATGTTAGAAGCCTCCGCATGCACGGTACTGAAGCATCTACAAGCACATTTGTGAAGCCCCCTACAGGCAGAGATGTGGGATTCTCGAGGCACTGGTTGGCACGGGAGTGAAGCCTGTACAGGCACGTGTGTGAAGCCATAAAAGCACGTGACTGAAACATGCATAGGCACGTGACTGAAGCCTCTATAGGTACGGGACTGAAGCATTTACATGCATTCCATTGAAGCCTCTGCAGGCACGGGACGACAGCATCTACAGGCACGGGAATGAAGCCTCCGCACGCATGGTACTCAAGCATCTACAGGCACATTTGCAAATCCCCTACAGGCACGGACATGGGTTTTTCGAGGCACTGATAGCAGTGTGGTGCGTCCGAATACCCAGTTAGAGAGTATAGCCACGGGCATGTTGCACTACAGGATCGGGCGTAGCCAATATGTAAAGCACGGGTGTGTCGGCACAAGAAACACGGGAGAGTGAAGCCTGTACCTACAGGGACGTGGTGCAGAGTTACGGGAGGGAAGCCTCTACGGGCAGGCGACCAAAGCATCTACAACACGCGAGTGAAGCCTCTACAAGCACGTTATTGAAGCATCTACATGACGTAGTTGTAGCCTGTAGGGGCACATTTGTGTAGCCACTAAAGGCAACGGATTGAAGCCCTTATAGGCACGGTAGTGAAGCCTTTATAATCAGGGGTGTGTTGCACTACAGGCGCCCAAGGGGAAGAAGTCAAAGCACGGGTCTGGAGGCACAAGAGACATGGGAGAGTGAAGTCTGTAGCTACAGGGACGTGGTGCAGAGGCACCCGACTGAAGCCTCTTCATGCACGGAAGTGAAGCCTTTACACGCATGGTGGTTAAGCCTCTACAGGCACGCTAGTGAAGAATCTACGACATGTGTTTGCAGCCCTATGAGGCACGTATGGGCAGCCCCTACATCACGATGGTGAAGCCTACACAGGCATGGAGGTGAAGCGTGCGCAAGCATGGACGTGGGTTCTCGTGGCATCAACATGCTCTGGATACATCTAAAAATAAGCTTATTGCCTGCTATTGACGTGCTTCACCTACCCGTCAAGCTATTGCGTCGAAACTAGTCTCACGAACTCTTTATAGATCTACGACACACAGAGTTTCAGCGAAGGTGCCGCGAACACCGCATCCGACATGGAATCTGCTGCCTCCAGCAGGAAGAAGACGAGGTTTGCGCCACCACAGAGGTTGGTTGTACATTTGGCGACGAGGAAGGTAGAGTGTCCTTCCACTAGCTGCAAGGACAGGAGGGGAGAGTGTACGCTCCCTAGGAGCATGCATATGTTGGTCGAGTGCACAGGTGGATCTGAGCAACAAGAAGGTGGATCTTCTAAGGAACGCATTAGCGACCTCCAAGATGGCATCCTTGGCGAAATCATCTACCGTCTGCTGCTCAAGGATGGCATCCACACCCAAGCCCTGGCCTCTCGATGACGAAATCTATGGCGCACCGCTCCACTGAATCTGGACTACTGTGATATCCCGGTCACTCGTGTCTTTAACAGTCTGGAAACAATCAGATGCCAAATCATCTGCATTCTGCCCACCAAGGAGGTAGCCCAGAGAACTCACGTCGGAACTCAATTCCAACCTCTCGACACCGACTACCATTTTGAATCTGCCACTGATGATATTATCCTTCCTAGAGCCATTCTCTCCGCCCACGAGGGGACCGTTCATTTTCTCTGCATCCCGACGAGCTACCTCCAGTCCCAACACAGTGTCATCGATGAGTTGCTTCAATCCACAAAACTAGACAAAATCCAAGTGATCGAGTTCTACCATATGTTCCCAAAATTCCTCCATCGGGCCGTCATCCAACCACACCGATGCCCTTCATATATGCTCTCAACACCAATGTCCATCTCGAGGTTCTACTTCTCCCTCCACACAGTCACATTCACCCTCTGCACACTAGCATACAATGTAGTAGAAACGATTCGCCTCCCACTACTTAAGAGACTTTCACTGGTGGAAGTTTACATATTGGAGGTCTCGCTACACAACATGATCCACTCATGTTGTCCTGTCGTGCAATACCCGCTACTTGTTTTCAACAAGGAATTCCGCTGCCTGCGAATAAACTCACGTAATCTTATCAGCATCACCATTTGTTGCGATAGAGGGAAAGTCAACATCGAGGATGCCAATTCACTTCAAAGATTACTCCACGATTCTGTAGATACACGGTTTGAAATAACTATTGTTTCTACGCCTAAACTGCACACCTTGGGAAAAATTTCGGATTTATCTGATGAATCGAAGATCGTCTTTGGTTCTACAGTCATTCAGGTACTGTTATTCCACAATACATATTGTGCTGCATTCTGTTTCATAAACATAAACTAATAACATAATCTTCTATGATCAAGTGAAGGGTCTATCCATACACAACATACCAGGAGTGATGGATTCCGTCAAGACCTTATATATCTCGCAGACATTTTTTAAACTCGATGAGGTTATTGGATTGTTGCGGTGCTTCAGATGCCTGCAGAACCTATTTATTGAGGTGATCATCTAACACACAATGAGAACCTGTACGTAGTGTTCTATGGGCTTTTGCATATATGTTATTCCACGTAGTAACACAATATATGGGCTTCCCCATACATAGCAGTAACACAATAATAGTTTTTGTTGCTCTTTATATATATTTTATTTCGTGTATGTAAAGTAAGTGAACATTCTTGACAGTATTTTAGGTGTTTTCCAGAAATTAACTGTTTTTTAGTCTTCGTGTGTATCTAGGCAACATGGTGGGATTAGAGAGGTTTAACAAACGAATGGCGCCTAAAGCACCAGGTGTTTCTCAAGAGTCATGGGATTTACTTGAAGACAATAAGACTTGAAGAATATGAAGACACAAGGGCAAACATTGAGTTTCTGAGGTTCTTTATTCAGAATGCAAGCATACTACAAACCATCAATCTCAAGTTCAACTTGCACAAAGATTTCACAGTTAAATTTTACAAACAGCAAGAAAAGGTGCTTCAGATGCACAAAAGGGCTTCTAAGTGTGCTCATCTTGTACTAACAACAAGTTGCGAGCATATGCACCTGGATTTAGCAAACACACGCGTTGAGTGTTTGGAATTGTCAAATCCATTCATTTGCGATTGCTGAAATAAGGGTCTGTGTTATCATGTCCTAATTACCGTGTAAAGCATAGAGGTCTTTTGTAAGACTTGTCAGAATAATAGCTTGTGTTTTGTAGAAGCAAAAATTATGACATCAATACTGTGCTTTCTCTTACTATGTTCACTATGTGTTTGTACAACCATGAATGGTTTAACAAAAAAAGGGGGGTTGAGCATGCTAAAAAACAAACATATTTTCTTCTTCTCTAATTTCAATTTCGACGCACTGCCGCATGTTGGGGAATATGATGTTGTCCGTGCCTCCACAACTCTCATAACTACAGGTCTTATGACACTCAAGCTAGAGTGGACGGATAGAGTGATCAGACGCACAATACCATGCATCTGTAGTGCATGCCTCCTCTCATTGAAGTTGCCGTTAGAGAAAAACATCTCATTCAGAGGCGCACGAACGTGCTTTACCCAGAGTCAGATCCGTGCCCGTGTCTCTCTCACTGAATCGGTCATCACGGGTAACATTGAGGTAATAAACGGAACAACGTGACTCTGCTTCATGTAGTCTCGTGCCTGAACTAGAGCATCAACGGACCCTCTAGTTGTAAGACCGTGACTGCACCGGTCTATTAAAATACTTGCAACTCATTCACACTGAGGTGCCTTCTTCGATTGTAAGACCATGACTGTTTAAGTGAACGTTCAACCAGAATATTTGGAATAACAAAGGCACGACTGTGATTCCTGAGGCGACTGAAGATTTCTACGTGCAAACCTAAAACCTCAGCGTTCGCTTTGGTGACCCCACAAGTAGAACCCTCTTGTTTACAGTAAAAGTAATATCTGACTAACCCGCTGTACAACACTTTCTATTCCTCTCTCGCCCTCTCTTCTCTCTCGGTCCGCAAAGTCACTCTACGATTCGTACGTTACCTCTCCATTTCCGCATTAATTTTTTTGTATGATCTGTTCCATCCCTGAAGATTTTTGTTTCTTCGTGTTGTAAATCGATAGATCTATGGTATTACGACCAAAATTTTGCGTTGATCTCATACAGATCCGCTAAATGCCAGGACGAAGCTGTCCACGCCGTCAATATCCAACATCAACGACCTCGTCGGAGCAGGAAAGCTCTACAACTGACAGCGAGGTAAGACGTCCCAGTCGTAGGAGACAAATTTAGTCCAGCAGTGTAGGTGGGAACGTTAGAGAAAACCTAGTGGCTCTGTGGCTAAAAACGGAGTGGGCGGGTGTTAAAGGGGAAACTGGAGGAGGTGTTGCGCGATATCCCTTACCGACGACGGTGTTGTGAGACCAACCCTAGTTGCGTGGATGACTCTGCTAGATAATCGGTTCAAAAAATTGCTGGAATTAGAAAGGAGATCCTAGCATCTGGACGCAAAACTGATGTATTATTTGATACAGATGCATGTAATACAATGCAAGTGCCTAATACCAGTGTACATACGTAATTACTTAAAAAAGTGTTGAGGAAAAATATATTTCACAATGGTACTTCCATAACTAGTTTGGCATACATCTTTAAATTGGCAACAAAATAAAGACTTGTTTCCTTTTATAACTCATGCATGAACTGAGCTGTCACAAATCAAGCAGTTGCACATGTCTTTTCAGGGCTTTGCATGTAAACAACTCTTTACTCGAATATGCTTGTGTTGATAATTTCGTACATATCAAAATTCACTTTTAATGTTTATACGTTTGATATATATTTTGCAGGAGAATTATGAGTTGCAAAACCTGTAGGAATGTCAACTGCCCTGGATTAGAAACAGGCATTCTCTACACTGCAATAGCACTTCACCTGCCGCTGTGTTACGAAACATGCAGTGTAAGGAGAAAATTTTGGAACGACATGCACATAAATTACTACCATGTTATGTTTCTCACGGGACAAACTAAAAGTTTCTCTAATCCCATTTCAAGCAGATATGTACAATCAACAAAATGATTGCATTTTTCAAAGCACATCTTTTACCAAATGCTAGACTACTGCCTGTAGCATTTTATTTGGAATCAGGAAAACCCTACATTTTAAGTGATTGAAGAATTCCTTCTTACTGATTGATGCGTTTTAAATTTATTTGCAGTACATACCATGCTATTGCAGGGAGCACGTTGTTTCTTTAGTGAACCAATGGAAGCAACGAGCTCTGGAAGAAGAAGGCAAAATTAAGAACCCTATGCTTTTGACAAATGAAAATCTGTCATATGAAGTATACATCACTGATGAAACTGTCAAGTCTAAAATTCATGGACCTGGCTAGACAAAGTTAATGAGTGATTATGACCTTCGCCACCAAGATATCCTCGTCATAAAATTAGATGGCGAAGGTCTCTATTCAAATTGATCTCAGGCTTAGTGTATCTTTAGGAGGTCACAGAGCAGAACCGAAACCTTCAGTTGGTATGGTTTTCATCTATCCCTACAACAACTTCTGATTCGCGTTATCATTTTTCTTTTGGCAATGTACTATGTTTCAGCTACCTCTTTGTTTAATGTTTTTGTACACAAAAGTATTCAGACAACTATTCAAAGCTACTTGTGATTTTAAATACTCCCTCTGTTCCTAAATACTTGTTGTTAGGAAGAACTAGACTAGTTCTCACCAACAACAATTATTTAGGAACAGAGGGAGTAAAACATTACCAATTATATCGTCTATGCCTTTAACTGCACTAACTGAATCCAAATATTCTCTCTCGGTATAAGTCCCTGTACTTTTCCACGCTATTATTACTTCAAGCAAATTGGCATAACAATTTTTTATTTATTCAGCTCTAGATGAACTTGATGTTTCGGACAAAGAGTACATCAACAAGATTCTGCATGCTCTAGATTAGAACTGTCATACAGACAAATGGGAGACCTTATTTACTTTGTCTTCAATGCCCATGACTTGCCAACAATACCATTTATTCACCGTCTCAACGCCACAGATATCACGACTGGCAGACTAGTAAGTAATTTTTGTTTTGTTTCACCTACTTCTAATTTTCACTAGTAATTAAGTTGTTTTATGTGCGTGCTAAAAAATTCTTGTTTATCCATAATAATAATCTGCAGAGAATCCCAGCAGCTGTTGTAAAAACATTGAAGGCCAATAATCTTGGTTACCTTCCACAAAGAGGTGCCGAAATCGAAGTTAGACGACTTACTCAATACAAGCTGTCAAGAGGATGGAAGTAAAACGGCTTTCCGATTTTGCAGAAGAATATCAGCTGAGAGTTGGCTCAATACTCCTTATCACGATTGATAAGCACTGGCCAAGAATGTGAGATATGAGCTTATTGCGCCTTATAATCAATGATCTCTCCTGGATAGTGTTTTGGTAGTGTCCTACCCAACAAACTGGATGATGCATTTTACTATATAAATGTGGCAGGAGGTGGTCGTATATACTAAATATATAGTTATGTTCAGCTAGACAGTGGTGTAAAATGGGATTCAAAAACAATCCTTCATCACTTTAGTATATATATAACTTTGGTGAATTACAAATGTTCATTTCGGTTGTTTTCTGCACATTTGAGGTCTGAAGATTCTGTTGGAAATATGACCTAGAGGCAACAAATAAAGTGTTTATTATTGTATTTCCTTGTTCATGATAATCAGTTATTATCCATGCTATAATTGTATTAATTGGAAACATGGATACATGTGTGGGTACATAGACAAACACAATGTCCCTAGTATGCCTCTAGTGAACTAGCTCGTTGATCGAAAGATGGTTAAGGTTTCTTAGCCATGGACATGAGATATAATTTGATAACGGGATCACATCATTAGGAGAATGATGTGATGGAAAAGACCCAAACTACAAACGTAGCTTATGATCGTGTCAGTTTATTGCTACTGTTTTCTGCATGTCAAGTACATGTTCCTATGACCATGAGATCATGCAACTCACAGATATCGGAGGAGTACCTTGTGTGTATCAAACATCGCAACGTAACTGGGTGACTATAAAGGTGCTCTACAAGTGTCTTCGAGGGTGTCTGTTGAGTTGGCATGGATCAAGACTAAGATTTGTTACTCCGTGTGACGGAGAGGTATCTCAGGGCCCACTCGGTAATACAACATCACAATAAGCCTTGCAAGCAATGTGACTAAGTGTTAGTTACGGGATCTTGTATTACGGAACGAGTAAAGAGACTTGCCAGTAACGAGGTTGAACTAGGTATGGAGATACCGACGATCGAATCTCGGGCAAGTAGCATACCGAAGAACAAAGGGAACATCATACGAGATTAACTGAATCCTTGACATAGAGGTTCGACCAATAAAGATCTTCGTAGAATATGTAGGAACCAATGTGGACATCCAGGTCCCGCCATTTGTTATTGACCGTAGGTGTCTCGGTCATGTCTACATAGTTCTCGAACCCGCAGGGTCTGCACACTTAAGGTTTGGTGACGTTTCGGTAGTATAGAGTTATGCATGGTGGTGACCAAAGGTTGTTCGGAGTCCCGGTTGAGATCCCGGACGTCACGAGGAGCTCCAGAATGGTCCGAAGGTAAAGATTCATATATAGGAAGTCCTGTTTTTATCGCCGGAAAAGTTCCGGGCTTATCGATAGTGTACCGGGAGTGCCGGTAGTGTACCGGGAGACCTCCGGGAGGGGTATTTCGACCCAAGAGGCTTCATGGGCTGTGGGAAAGTAATAACCAGCCCTTAGTGGGCTGGTGGAACAACCACAATAGGCCCATGTGGCTGGAAGAAAGAAACCCAAAGGAAAAAGGTGGAAAAAAAGGCAAAAAGGAGGAATCCTAGTCCTACTAGGAGTGGAGGAGGAGAGTCCTCCTCCACCTCCCACTTCGGCCGAAGCCTCCAAGGCTTGGAGGCAAGGCTGCCTCTCCTCCTCCCTCCCTCCTATATATACTAGTGGATTTTTAGGGTTTTGCACTAGTTTTTTCAGCCACGTGCAACCCTAATCTCTAGTGCATAGTTTCTCCTCTAGATTGGATTTCTGAAGTGCTTAGGCGAAGCCCTACTGGAATTGCTCCACCACCATCGCCGGAGCACCGTTAGGCTGCCGGAGAACTCTTCTTCCTCTCCACTCCCGCTTGCTGGATCAAGACGGGGGAGATCATCATCAAGCTGTACGTGTGCTGAGCGCGGAGGTGCCGTCCGTTCGGTGCTAGATCGGAAGGATCGAGATCAAGTTTGTGAGACGGATCGTGATCAAGTTCGTGGGACGGATCGTGATCGGATCACGGAACAGATCGTGATTGGATCGCAGGACGGATCGTGATTGGATCCCGGGACGCACGGCGATTTGGATCGCGAAGACGTTCGACTACACCAACCGCGTTTCTTAACGCTTCCCACTTAGCAATCTACAAGGGTATGTAGATCCACTCTCCCTCTCGTAGATGCTCATCACCATGGATAGATCTGCATGTGCGTAGGATTTTTTTTCCCATGCAACATTCCCCAACAGTGGCATCATGACCTAGGTCTATGTGTAGATGTGATCTCGAGTAGAACACAAAAGGTTTGTGGGCGTTGATGCTTAGATTGCTTCCTCCCTTGGTCGGATTTTGGTTCAGCGGTATTGTGAGATGAAGCGGCCTGGACCAACATTACTCGTACGCTTACGAGAGACCGGTTCCCTCGACGCAAGTTGTTGCCTAGATGGCTTGCGGGTGGCAGTTTCTCTCACTTTAGTTGGATCGGATTCGACAAAGTCGGTCCTTGAGAAGGTTGAAAAGAAAATTATGTATCACCGTTGTGGTTTATGCGTAGGTGAGAATTGTTCTTGCTAGAAACCCATAGCAGCCACGTAAAACATGCAACAACAATTAGAGGACGTCTAACTTGTTTTTGCAGGGTATGTTGTGATGTGATATGGCCAATTACATGATGTGATATATGCGATGTATGAGATGATCATGTGATGTATAGAATTTCACGACTTGCATGTCGATGAGTACGGCAACCGGCAGGAGCCATAGGGTTGTCTTAATTTATTGTATGACCTGCGTGTCAATCATTAATCGCTATGTAATGCTTTACTTTATCGCTAAATGGTAACAATAGTAGTAGAAGCATGGTGGGCGCGACAACCCCGATGGCGACACATTGATGGAGATCAAGATGATGGAGATCATGGTGTCATGCCGGTGACGATGGAGATCATGTCGGTGCTTTCATGATGGAGATCAAAAGCACAAGTTCATGGCCATATCATGTCACTTATGAATTGCATGTGATGTTAATCCTGTTATGCACCTTGTTTTGCTTAGTACGACGGTAGCATTATAAGGTGATCCCTCACTTAAATTTCAAGATAAATTGTGTTCTCCCCGAGTGTGCAGCGTTGCGAAAGTTCGTCGTGTTGAGACACCACGTGATGATCGGGTGTGATAGACTCTACGTTCACATACAATGGGTGCAAGCTAGTGTTGCACGCGTAGAACACTCGGGTTAAAATTGACGAGCCTAGCATATACAGACATGGCCTCAGAACACAAGAGACCGAAAGGTCGAACATGAATCATATAGTAGATATGACCAACATAATGATGTTCACCATTGAAACCACCTCAACTCACGTGATGATCGGACTTGAGTTGGTAGATTTGGATCATGTGACACTCAGATGACCTGAGGGATGTCAATTTGAGTGGGAGCTTTAGTAATTTGATTAACTAAAATCATTATCTTGAACAATAGTCTAAGTAAACTTTGCATATTTATGTTGTAGATCAATGGCTCGCGCAGTAGCACCCCTGAATTTTAATGCGTTCCTAGAGAAAGTTAAGTTGAAAGATGATGGAAGTAACTTTGTTGACTGGGCCCGTAATCTGAGGATTATCCTCACGGCTTCCCAGAAATCATATGTCCTTGATGCACCGCTTGGTGACCAACCAGAAGACATGACCTTCGAAGACGTTAAGAACGCTTGGGAGGCACGTACTGGAGATTACTTAATAGTTCAGTGTGCAATATTGTATGGCTTAGAACCGGGACTTCAAATACATTTTGAACGTCATGGAGCATATGAGATGTTCCAGGAGTTGAAGTTTATCTTTCAGAAGAACGCCCGGATCAAGAGGTATGAAACCTCCGATAAGTTCTGTGCTTGCAAGATGGAGGAGAACGGGTCTATCAGTGAACATATACTCAGAATGTCTGGGTATTCAACTCGTCTAGCGGAGTTGGGGATTGCTTTTCCGCCAGAGGCGATCACTGACAGAGTTCTTCAATCACTGCCACCTAGTTACAAGAGCTTTGTGATGAACTATAACATGCACGGGATGAACAAGTCAGTCGCCGAGCTGTTTGCGATGCTAAATGTCGCTGAGTCTGAAATCCAGAAAGAACATCAAGTGTTGATGGTCAATAAAACCACTAGTTTCAAGAAAAATGGCAAAGTCAAGGGCAAGGGCAAGAAGGGTAAAACCAAGAAGGATGACAAAGCAGTTGCTACTCCTGTAAAGAAGCCCAAGCATGGACCCAAGCCAGAAACCGAGTGCTTTCATTGCAAGGGAACTGGTCACTGGAAGCGGAACTGCCCCAAGTACCTGGCTGACAAGAAGGCGGCCAACGACAAACAAGGTATATATGATATACATGTTATTGATGTGTACCTTACTAGCTCTCGTAGTAGTGCCTAGGTATTTGATACCGGTTCGGTTGCTCACATTTGCAACTCAAAGCAGGATTTACGGAATAAATGAAGGCTGGCAAATGACGAAGTGACGATGCGCGTGGGAAATGGTTCCAAGGTTGATGTGATCGCCGTCGGCATGCTCTCTCTTCGATTACCATCGGGATTAGTGATGAACCTGAATAATTGTTATTTAGTGCCTGCGTTAAGCATGAACATTATATCTGGATCTTGTTTATTGCGAGACGGTTACTCATTTAAATCAGAGAATAAAGGTTATTCTATTTATATGAGTAATATCTTTTATGGTCATGCACCTAATGTGAGGGGTTTATTCATGTTGAATCTTGATAGTGATGACACACATGTTCATAACATTGATGCCAAAAGATGTAGAGTTGATAATTATAGTACCACTTTCTTGTGGCACTGCCGTTTAGGTCATATTGGTGTAAAACGCATGAGGAAGCTCCATGCTAATGGACTTTTGGAGTCACTTGATTTTGAATCACTTGACACATGTGAAACATGCCTCATGGGCAAGATGACTAAAACGCCGTTCTCTAGAACAATGGAACGGGCGAGTGACTTATTGGAAATCATACATACTGATGTATGTGGTCCAATGAATGTTACAGCGCGTGGTGGATATCGTTATTTTCTCACCTTCATAGACGACTTAAGTAGATATGGGTATATTTACTTAATGAAACACAAGTCTGAAACGTTTGAAAAGTTCAAGCAATTTCAGAGTGAAGTTGAGAATCATCGTAACAAGAAGATTAAGTTCCTGCAATCTGATCGAGGAGGTGAATATCTGAGTTATGAGTTTGGCAGTCACTTAAGACAGTGTGGAATTGTTTCGCAGTTGACACCGCCCGGAACACCACAGCGTAATGGTGTGTCCGAACGTCGTAATCGAACCTTATTAGATATGGTGCGTTCTATGATGTCTCTTGCTGATTTGCCACTATCGTTTTGGGGTTATGCATTAGAGACAGCTGCATTCACTTTAAATAGGGCACCATCAAAATCCATTGAGACGACGCCATATGAACTGTGGTTTGGCAAGAAGCCAAAGTTGTCGTTTCTTAAAGTTTGGGGATGTGATGCTTATGTCAAAAAGCTTCAGCCTGAAAAGCTGGAACCCAAAGCGGAAAAATGCGTCTTCATAGGATACCCGAAAGAGACAGTCGGGTATACCTTCTATCTCAGATCCAAAGGCAAAGTGTTTGTCGCTAAGAACGGAACATTTCTTGAGAAAGAGTTTCTCTTGAAAGAATTGAGTGGGAGGAAAATAGAGCTTGATGAGGTTATTGAACCTTTACTTCAACCAGAAAGTGGCGCAGTGCAGAAAGATGTTTTTGTGGAACCTACGATGGTAGAAGAGGAAGTTAATGATGATGATCATGAAGCTTCAGATCAAGCTGCTATTGAACCTCGTAGGTCGACAGGGCCGCGTACTACCCCTGAGTGGCACGGCAACCCTGTCTTGGAGGTTATGTTGTTGGACAACAATGAACCTATGAGCTATGGAGGAGCAGTGATGGGCCCGGATTCCGAGAAATGGTTAGAGGCCATGAAATCCGAGATGGGATCCATGTATGAAAACAAAGTATGGACTTTGGAAGTATTACCTGAAGGGCGAAAGGCCATTCAGAACAAATGGATCTTCAAGAAGAAGACAGACGCGGCCAGTAATGTCACCGTTCTAAAGCTAGACTTGTGGCAAAGGGTTTTTCACAAGTTCAAGGAGTTGACTACGATGAGACTTTCTCACCCGTAGCGATGCTTAAGTCTGTCAGAATCATGTTAGCAATAGCTGCTTATTTCGACTATGAAATTTGGCAGATGGATGTCAAAACAGCATTCCTCAACGGTTTCCTTGAGGAAGAGTTGTATATGATGCAACCCGAAGGTTTTGTCAATCCAGTGAATGCTGACAAAGTTTGCAAGCTCCAGCGATCCATTTATGGACTGGTGCAAGCATCTCGGAGTTGGAATAAGCGCTTTGATGAGGTTATCAAAGCGTTTGAGTTTATACAAGTTTACGGAGAAGCTTGTATTTGCAAGAAGGTGAGTGGGAGCTCTATAGCGTTTCTAGTATTATATGTGGATGACATATTGCTGATTGGAAACAATATAGAAATGCTGGAAAGCGTGAAGGAATATTTGAACAAGAGTTTTTCAATGAAGGACCTAGGAGAAGCTGCTTTCATATTAGGCATTAAGATCTATAGAGATAGATCGAGACGCTTAATAGCACTTTCACAGAGCACATACCTTGATAAAGTTTTGAAGAAGTTCAAAATGGAACAGTCCAAGAAGGGGTTCTTGCCTGTGTTACAAGGTGTGAAGTTGAGTAAGACTCAATGCCCAGTTACTGCAGAAGATAGAGAAAATATGAGTGTCATCCCCTATGCTTCAGCCATAGGCTGTATCATGTATGCAATGCTGTGCACAAGACCCGATGTCAGCCTTGCCATAAGTATGGCCGGAAGGTTTCAAAGTGATCCTGGAATGGAGCTCTGGCAAGCGGTCAAGAATATCCTTAAGTACCTGAAAAGGACTAAGGAGATGTTTCTCGTTTATGAAGGTGATGAAGAGCTCGTCGTAAAGGGTTACGTCGATGCAAGCTTTGACACTGATCCGGACGACTCTAAGTCGCAAACCGGATACGTATTTATTCTTAACGGGGGAGCGGTAAGCTGGTGCAGTTCCAAGCAAAGCGTGGTAGCTGATTCTACGTGTGAAGTGGAATACATCGCAGCCTCGGAGGCGGCGAAGGAAGGTGTCTGGATGAAGCAGTTCATGACAGATCTTGGAGTAGTGCCCAGTGCACTGAATCCAATGAACCTGTTCTATGACAACACTGGTGCCATTGCTCTGCCTAAGGAACCAAGGTTTCACAAGAGGACCAGACACATAAAGCGACGCTTCAACTCCATCCGTGATTACATCATGGAGAAAGACATAAATATTTGCAAAGTGCACACGGATCTGAATGTTGCACACCCTTGACTAAACCTCTTCCAAGGGCTAAACATGATCAACACCAGAACTGCATGGGTGTTCGATTCATTACAATGTAAATCACATAGTGATGTGAACTAGATTATTGACTCTAGTGCAAGTGGGAGACTATTGGAAATATGCCCTAGAGGCAATAAATAAAGTTTTTATTATTGTATTTCCTTGTTCATGATAATCGTTTATTATCCATGCTATAATTGTATTAATTGGAAACATGGATACATGTGTCGGTACATAGACAAACACGATGTCCCTAGTATGCCTCTAGTGAACTAGCTCGTTGATCAAAAGATGGTTAAGGTTTCCTAGCCATGGACATGAGATGTCATTTGATAACGGGATCACATCATTAGTAGAATGATGTGATGGACAAGACCCACACTACAAACGTAGCTTATGATCGTGTCAGTTTATTGCTACTGTTTTCTGCATGTCAAGTATATGTTCCTATGACCATGAGATCATGCAACTCACAGATATCAGAGGAGTACCTTGTGTGTATCAAACGTCGCAACATAATTGGGTGACTATAAAGGTGCTCTACAGGTGTCTTCGAGGGTGTCTGTTGAGTTGGCATGGATCAAGACTAGGATTTGTTACTCCGTGTGACGGAGAGGTATCTTTGGGCCCACTCGGTAATACAACATCACAATAAGCCTTGCAAGCAATGTGACTAAGTGTTAGTTATGGGATCTTGCATTACGGAATGAGTAAAGAGACTTTCCAGTAACGAGGTTGAACTAGGTATGGAGATACCGACGACCGAATCTCGGGCAAGTAGCATACCGAAGAACAAAGGGAACATCATACGGGATTAACTGAATCCTTGACATAGAGGTTCGACTGATAAAGATCTTCGTAGAATATGTAGGAACCAATGTGGACATCCAGGTCCCGCCATTGGTTATTGATCGTAGAGGTGTCTCGGTCCTGTCTACATAGTTCTCGAACCCGCAGGGTCTGCACACTTAAGGTTTGGTGACGTTTCGGTAGTATAGAGTTGTGTATGGTGGTGACCAAAGTTTGTTCGGAGTCTTGGATGAGATCCCGGACGTCACGAGGACATCCGGAATGGTCCGGAGGTAAAGATTCATATATAGGAAGTCCTGTTTTGATCGCCGGAAAAGTTCCGGGCTTATCTATAGTGTACCGGGAGTGCCGATAGTGTACCGGGAGACCTTCGGGAGGGGTATTTCGACCCAAGAGGCTTCATGGGATGTGGGAAAGTAATAACCAGCCCTTAGTGGGCTGGTGGAACAACCACAATAGGCGAATCTGGCTGGAAGAAAGAAACCCAAAGGAAAAAGGTGGAAAAAAGTCAAAAAGAAGGAATCCTAGTCCTACTAGGAGTGGAGGAGGATGGTCCTCCTCCACCTCCCACTTCGGCCGAAGCCTCCAAGGCTTGGAGGCAAGGATGCCTATCCTCCTCCCTCCCTCCTATATATACTAGTGGATTTCTAGGGTTTTGCACTAGTTTTTTCAGCCACGTGCAACCCTAATCTCTAGTGCATAGTTTCTCCTCTAGATTGGATTTCCGAAGTGCTTAGGCGAAGCCCTGCCGGAATTGCTCCACCACCATCGCCGGAGCGCCGTCAGGCTGCCAGAGAACTCTTCTTCCTCTCCACTCCCTCTTCCTGGATCAAGACGGTGGAGATCGTCATCAAGCTGTACGTGTGCTGAGCGCGGAGGTGCCGTCCGTTCGGTGCTAGATCGGAAGGATCGAGATCAAGTTCGTGAGACGGATCGTGATCAAGTTCGTGGGACGGATCATGATCGGATTGCGGAATGGATCGTGATTGGATCACGGGATGGATCATGATTGGATCGCGGGACGCACGGCGATTTGGATCGCGAAGACATTCGACTACACCAACCGCGTTTCTTAACGCTTCCCGCTTAGCGATCTACAAGGGTATGTAGATCCACTCTCCCTCTTGTAGATGCTCATCACCATGGATAGATCTGCGTGTGTGTAGGATTTTTTGTTTCCCATGCAACATTCCCCAACAGATTCATGCCGCCGTCGAATTTCGTTGACGGAAGACGTGCACCACGGGAGAGGCATGAATGCCGCCTCTCAACTAAGATAAGAGGGTAAAACCTGTTACTGTGCAAAACAGTGCACGCAGAGGCTACAAGACCGTGACAGTCACTGTTAAAAATGCAGTACATGACAGTGACTTTGCGACACAAGGGGCCGTGCCTATACGTACTTGCGCATGGAATGCTTGCAAAACCATGCACGCAGAGGCTACAAGACCGTGACAGTCATTGTTAAAAATGCAGTACATGACAGTGACTTTGCGACACAAGGGCCCGTGCCTGTACGTCCTTGTGCATGGAATGCTTGCAAAACTGTGCACGCAGAGGCTACAAACCCCACATGTCAGTCAAACTAACAATAACATCATATATATACAGAGGAAAGCAAAAACCTAACCCTAACCCACTCCACTCGCAGTCCGAGCCGCCTCCAGCCTCCTCCTCTGTTCCTCCTGAGTCCCGATCGAGCCACCTCCACTCTCCAGCATCCTGATCTGTTATTCCTGATCCAGTCAACCATCAGTTCACACCAGTCACCACCGGCCGTTGGCTCGCTCTCCTGCGGATCGCAGCCGCCTCCAATCGCCTCTTCCTCCCATCGATCCATCCATCCATTCCGTCGCCCCATCCCGCACAGAGCGGTTCTCGTAGGCGGCGGGAACCAAGCAATCAAGACAGAGATGGAGTTCCAACCCGGTTCCTCGAGGACTAAGATGGCGAGACTCACGCCATCGTTGATGCACTCCTCTAGGGGTTTGGCGCTAGCGACTGGAAGCGGCACAGGCGCTCTCGGTGGAACCTAGGATCAGGAAGAAGAGTGTGGTCCGGATCGCATCAGCAGCCTGCCGGATGCCGTCCTAGGTGAGATCGTCTCCCGTCTCCCCACCAAGGATGCCGTCCGCACGCAAGTTCTCGCATTGCAGTGAAGGCCCATATGGCTCACCGCTCCTTTGAATCTCGACTGCCGTGAGATCCCTCTCGCTCGAGTTTTTAACCCCCTCGAAAAAGTAGATTTCGAGTTTATTTCCGCTCGCTCCGTCGCACCGGGGTAGTTCATTTGCATAACGTACATTGGAACTTTTTTTAGTGGATAGGCTGTTGATGATGTTGATTCGAACATTCAAGAGGCCATGTCCTTCGGCCATGAGGGCGCAGTTCACAGCCTATGCATACCGGCGTTCTACCTCCAGTGTAGACGCTCGACTATCAACGCATGGCACGAATCCCCCAGATTGGACAATCTCTAGGTGCTTGAGTTTTACTACATGTTCCGACTATTTATGAGACAAGGTGACATACTACCATTCCCATGCCCTTCACTTATGCCATCACCACCGACATTCAACCCTCGGATTTCCACTTCTCTCCACACCATCGCCTTTTCTCTTTGCAAGTTACCATAAAATTATGTACGGGCGCTTAAACTACCTTTGCTCAGGAGACTCTCGCTTATGCATGCTGATATATCTGAAGTCTCATTACAAAACATAATCCATTGTAGCAGTTTCCCCTCACTCAAATGCCTGATGCTTGTTTGGACAATTAAGAGCCATTGCATCAGAATAAACTCACCTAACCTTATAAGCATTGGCATTTGTGGTCACCATGGCAAAGTTGTTATGGAGGATGCCTCCTCACTTCAAAGGTTGATTTTTGATGATGATCATAGCGAGAACTTGCACATAGTTATCATCTCTGCCCTAAACTGGAGGTCTTCGGCAGATTATCTGATATTTTTGATGAATCAAGCAACCCACCACAACGTACAAAAATTCAGGCACTGACTTCCCAGAATATTTTTAGTTGCATTCGTTCAAACAAGAAAGTTCCATGTAATCTAGTCTTTATTGAATATTAATATCATGTTTTATTCTTCATGAAGTTTTTGCCGATAGTCAGCACATCCACAGCGGTTCAATCTATCCGTTTCTTATCAGTATGGATTATAATGTGAGCGCAATCATTGCCTTGGTGCAATGCTTCAGAAGCTTGGAAACCTTGTATATTGAGGTGATCATTCTGACACACAATGAAAACGCATACCATGCATTGTGGAGTACTTCTTGTTGGAAATATGCCCTAGAGGAAATAATAAATTGGTTATTATCATATTTCCTTGTTCATGATAATCGTTTATTATCCATGCTATAATTGTATTAATCAGAAACTCAGATACATGTGTGGATACATAGACAACACCATGTCCCTAGTATGCCTCTAATAGACTAGCTCATTGATCAAAGATGGATATGGTTTCCTAGTCATGGACATGAGATGTCATTTGATAATGGGATCACGTCATTAGCAGAATGATGTGATGGACAAGACCCAAACTACAAACGTAGCATATGATCATGTCAGTTTATTGCTACTGTTTTCTGCATGTCAAGTATTTGTTCCTATGACCATGAGATCATGCAACTCACTCACACCGGAGGAGTGTCTTGTGTGTATCAAACGTCGCAACGTAACTGGGTGACTATAAAGGTGCTCTACAGGTATCTCCGAGGGTGTCTGTCGGGTTGGCATGGATCAAGACTTGGATTTGTTACTCCGTGTGACGGAGAGGTATCTCAGGGCCCACTCGGTAATACAACATCACAATAAGCCTTGCAAGAAATGTGACTAAGTGTTATCCATGTGATCTTGTATTAGGGAACGAGTAAAGAGACTTGCTGGTAACAAGGTTGAACTAGGTATGGAGATGCCGACGATCGAATCTCGGGCAAGTAACACACCGAAGAACAAAGGGAACAACATTCGGGATTAATTGAATCATTGACATAGAGGTTTGACCGATAAAGATGTTTGTAGAATATGTAGGAACCAATATGGGCATCCAGGTCCCGCTATTGGTTATTGACCATAGAGGTGTCTTGGTCATGTCTACATAGTTCTCGAACCCGCAGGGTCTGCACACATAAGGTTCGGTGATGTTTCGGTAGTATAGAGTTATGTATGGTGGTGACCGAAGGTTGTTAGGAGTCCAGGATGAGATCTCAGATGTTACTAGGAGCTCTGGAATGGTCCAGAGGTAAAGATTGATATATAGGAAGTCCTGTTTTGGTCACCGGAAAAGTTTCGGGCTCATCGGTAGTGTACCGAGAGTGCCGGGAGGGTACCGGGGGACCATCAGGAGGGGTGTCTCGACCCAAGAGGCTACATGGGCTGTGGGAGGAGGTAAACCATCCTCTGGTGGGCTGGCCGAAGCCTCCTCTAAGGGCCCATGTGGCTGGAATGGTTTGAGAAGGAAAAAATCCAAAGGTGGAGAGGTGGAAAGAGTTTCCAAGTGGAAAGGAGGAATCCTACTCCTAATAGGATTGGAGTACGACTCCTCCACCTCCAATTTCGACCAAACCTTGAGGGTTTGAGGCTGCCTCCTCCCCTCCCTCCCTCCTATATATACTAGAGGATTTGGAGGAAAAAGCTAACCCTAATAGCCACGTGCTACCTCTCCTCTAGATCGCAGTTTCTCCTCTAGATCGATTTTCAGCGGTGCTTAGGCGAAGCCCTGCTGGAATAGCTCCACCACCATCGCGGCAACGCTGTCGCGCTGCCAGAGAACTCATCTACCTCTCCTCTCCCTCTTGCTGGATCAAGAAGGCGAAGATCGTCATCGAGCTGTACGTGTGCTGAACACGGAGGTGCCGTCCGTTCGGAGCTAGATCGGAAGGACCGTGATCAAGATCATGAGACGGATCTTGATGAGATCATGGGACAGATCATGATGAGTTCGCGGGACGGATCGTGATTGAATCATGGGATGGATCGTGATGAGATCGCAAGACGCTCGGCGATTTGGATCGCGAAGACGTTCGACTACACCAACCGCATTTCTTAACGCTTCTCGCTTAGCAATCTACAAGGGTATGTAGATCCACTCTCCCTCTCGTAGATGCTCATCACCATGGATAGATCTTGCGTGTGCGTAGGAATTTTTTTGTTTCCCATGCACATTCCCCAACAGTGGCATCATGAGCTAGGTCTATGTGTAGATGAGATCTCGAGTAGAACACAAAGAGTTTGTGGGCGTTGATGCTTAGATTGCTTCCTCTCTTGGTCGTGTTTTGGTTCAACGGTATTGTGGGATGAAGCGTCCCAGACCAACCTTACTCGTATGCTTACGAGAGACCGGTTCCATCAACTGACGTGTAACCTCGTTGCACAAAGATGGCTGGCGGGTGTCTGTTTCTCCTAGTTTAGTTGGATCGGATTCGACAAAGGCGGTCCTTGAGAAGATTGAAAAGCAACTTATGTATCACCGTTGTGATTTTTGCGTAGGTGAGAATTGTTCTTGCTAGATACCCATAACAGCCACGTAAAACATGCAACAACAATTAGAGGATGCCTAACTTGTTTTTGCAGGGTATGTTGTGATGTGATATGGCCAATTACATGATGAGATATATGTGATGTATGAGATGATCATGTTTTGTATAGAATATCACGACTTGCATGTCGATGAGTATGGCAACCGGCAGGAGTCATAGGGTTGTCTTTAATTATTTTATGACCTGCATGTCGATCATTAAGTGCTATGTAATGCTTTACTTTATCGCTAAACAGTAGCAATAGTAGTAGAAGCATGGTGGGCGCGACAACCCTGATGGCGACACGTTGATGGAGATCATGGTGTCATGCCGGTGACGATGGAGATCATGCCAGTGCTTTCAATATGGAGATCGAAAGCACAAGTTCATGGCCATATCATGTCACTTATGATTTGCATGTGATGTTAATCCTTTTATGCACCTTGTTTTGCTTAGGACGACGGTAGAATTTAAGGTGATCCCTCACTTCATTTCAAGATAAATTGTGTTCTCCCTGAGTGTGCAGCGTTGCGAAAGTTCATCGTGTCAAGACACCACGTGATGATCAGGTGTGATAGACTCTACGTTCACATACAACGGGTGCAAGCCAGTGTTGCACATGCAGAACACTCGAGTTAAACTTGACGAGCCTATCACGTACAGACATTGCCTCGGAACACAAGAGACCAAAAGGTCAAACATGAGTCATATAGTAGATATGATAAACATGATGATGTTCACCATTGAAACCACCTCAACTCACGTGATGATCAGACTTGAGTTGGTGAATTTGGATCATGTATCACTCGAATGACCGGAGGGATGTCAATTTGAGTGGGATTTCTTTAGTAATATGATTAATTGAACTCATTATCATGAACATAGTCAGTAGTGTCTTTGCAAATTATGTTGTAGATTACTTGCTCGCGCTGTAGCTCCCTTGAATTTTTATATGTTCCTAGAGAAATAGAGTTGAAAGATGAGGTTAGCAATATTGCGGACTTGGTCTGTGATCTGAGGATTGTCCTCATTGTTGCATAGAAGGATTATGTCCTTAATGCACCGCTCGGTGCGCCAACCCCTCTAGCATCGTCTGTAGATGTTGTGAACATCTGACATGCACGTTCTGATGACTACTTGATAGTTTAGTGCGTCATGCATTACAACTTAGAATTGAGGCTCCGAAATGTTTTGAACGTCACGGAACATATGAGAGGTTCTAAGAGCTGAAATTGGGATCTCAGGCTCGTGCCCATGTTGTGAGATATGAGATCTCCAACAAGATTCTTTGCCTGCAAGATGAAGGAGAATATCTCAACCGTTAAGCATGTGCTCAGATTGTCTGGGTGCTGTAATCACTTGAATCGAGTGGGAGTTGATCTTCCAGATAAGATAGTGATTGATATAGTTCTCCAAGTCACTATCACTAAGCTACTAGAACTTGGTGATGAACTATAAAATGCCAGGGATAGAAATAATGATCCCTGAGCTGTTCGCGATGTTTGACACCGTGAAGGTAGAAATCAAGAAGGAGCATCAAGTGTTGATGGTTAGTAAAACCACTAGTTTCGAGAAGGGCATGGGCAAGGAGGGAATCTTCATGGATGGCAAGTCAGTTGCTACTCTAGTGAAGCAACCCAAAGTTGAACCCAAACCCGAGACTAAGTGCTTCTATTATGAGGTGAGCGGTCGCTGAAGCGGGACAACCCTAGATACTTGGTAGATAAGAAGGCTGGCAACGTCGACACAAGTGTATTTGATATACGTGTTATTGATGTGTACCTTGATAGTACTCCTAATAGCACCTGGGTATTGGATACCGGTTCGGTTGCTAAATGTTAGTAACTCGAAGTAAAAGCCACGGAATAAACAGAGACTAGCTAAGGGTGAGGTGACGATGTGTGTTGGAAATGTTACCAAGGTTGATGTGATCAACATCGCACGCTCTCTCTACCTTCGGGATTAGTGACGAACCGAAATAAATGTTATTTGGTGTTTTGCGTTGAGCATGAAGGTGATTAGACCGTGTTTATTGCAACATGGTTATTCATTTAAGTTAGAGAATACTTGTTATTCTGTTTACATGAATAATACCTTCAATGGTCATTCACCCAGTGAGAATGGTTTGTTGAATCTTGATCATAGTAATACACATGTTCATAACATTGATGCCAAAATATAGAAAGTTAATAATGATAGTACCACATACTTATGGCACTGCCGCTAAATGTCATATTGGTATAAAGCGCATGAAGAAAATCCATGTTGATGGGTCTTTGGACTCGTTCGATTTTGAATCAGTTGAGACATGCGAACCATGCCTCTTGGGCAAGATGACTAAGTGCCCCGTTTTCCAGATTGATGGAGCGGGTAAGTGATTTATTGGAAATGATACATGTTGATGTATGCAATCCAATGAGTCTTGTAGCGTGCGGTGGATATCGTTATTTTCTTACCTTCACTGATGATTTGAGTAGATATAGTGTATGTTTACTTAATGAAACACAAGTCTGAATCGTTTGAAAAGTTCAAGCAAATTCAGAGTGAAGTTTAAGATCATCGTGACAAGAAGATAAAAAATGTCTGCGATATGCTCATGGAGGTGAATATCTGAGTTACGAGTTTGGCATACAACTTTAGACAATATGAAAGTCATTTCACAACTCACGCCACCTGGAACACCATAGTGTGATGGTGTGTCCGAACGTCATAGTCGTGCTCTATTGGATATGGTGCGGGCTATGATGTCTCTTATCGTTTTGCTACTATAGTTTTGGGGTTATGCATTAGAGACAACTATATTCACTTTAAATAGGGCACCATCTAAATCCGTTGAGATGACACCATGTGAATTATGGTTTGATAGAAACCTAAGCTGTCATTTCTTAATGTTTGGGGCTGCGATGCTTGTGTGGAAAAATGTTTTCACCTAATGAGCTCGAACCCAAAGCGGACAAATGCATCTTCATAGATTACCCTAAGAACAATTGGGTGAACCTTCTATCTCAGATCCAAGCATAAATTGTTTGTTGCTAAAACGGGTCCTTTCCCAAGAAAAAGTCTCTCTCGAAAGAATTTACTAGGAGGAAGATAGAACTTGATGAGGTTGTTGAACCTTTGTTTCAACTAGAGAGTAGCGCAGCGCAGAAAGATGTTTCTGTGGAACCTACATGAGTTGAAGAGGAAGTAAATGATGATGATCATGAAGCTTCAGATCAAGTTACTATCAAACCTCGTAGGTCGACAAGGATGTGTACTGCTCCTAAGTGGTACAATAATCCTGTCTTGGAGGTCATGTTGTTGGACAACGACGAACCTACGAGAAATGGAGAAGTGATGATGGGCTCGAATTCCGAAAAATGGTTAGAGGCCATGAAATCCGAGAAAGGATCCATGTATTAAAACCAAGTATAGATTTTGGTAGACTTGCTTGTTGGACAGCAGGCCGTCGAGTACAAATGGACTTTTGAGATGATGACAAACGCTGATGGTAAATGTCACCATTTATAGAGCTCGACTTGTTGCAAAGAAGTTTTCAACAAGTTCAAGGAGTTGACTGCGATGAGACTTTCTCACTCGTAGCGATGCTAAAGTCTGGTTGAATTATGTTAGCAGTTGCTGCATTTTTCAATTATGAAATCTGGCAGATGGATGTCAAAACATCGTTTCCTTCCTTAAGGAAAGGTTGTATGAGATACAACCAGAAGATTTTGTCAGTCCTAAGGATGCTAAAAGGTGTGCAAGCTTCAGTGATCCTTCTATGAACTAAAGCAAGCATCTCGGAGTTGGAATATACACTTTGATGAGGTGATCAAAGTTTTTGAGTCTGTACAAAGTTTATGAGAAACTTGTATTTACAATAAAGTGAGTGGGAGCACTATAGAGTTTCTGGTAAGCATATGTGGTTGACATATTGTTGATCGAAAATGATGTAGAATTTCTGGAAAGCATAAACGGTTGTTTGAAAAGAGTTTTTCAAAGGAAGACCTGGATAAAGCTACCTAATTGTTGACATCAAGATCTATAGAGATAGATCAAGATGCTTGATGAGACTTTCAATGAGTACATACCTTGACAAGATTTTGAAAGAGTTCAAAATGGATCAGTCAGAGAAAGAGTTCTCGCCTGATTTGTAAGGTGTGAAGTTGAGTGAGACTCAAAGCTTGACAACGACAGAAGAAAGAGAAATGACGAACGTCGTCCCCTATGCCTTAGCCATAGGCTCTATATTATGCCATGCTGTGTACCGCACCTGGTGTGTGCCTTGCCATGAGTCTGTCAAGGGGTACAAAAGTGATCCAGGAGTGGATCACTGGACAGCGGTCAGGATTATCTTTAGTAATAGAGGACTAAGGAAATATTTCTCGATTATGGAGGTGATAAATAGTTTGTCGTAAATTGTTACATCGATGCAAACTTTAACACCAATCCGGATGACTCTGAGAAGCAATCCAGATACGTATAGTGGAGTAGCCATTTGGAATAGCTCCAAGTGGAGTGTGGTAGCAGTGTCTACAGTATGACATAGAGATTCGCAAAATACACATGGATCTGAATGTCGCAGACCCGTTGACTAAAAGACCCCTCTCACATGCAAAGCATGATCGAGCCCCATAACTCATCGGGTGTTAGATTCATAACAATGTGAATCACATGGTGATGTGAACTAGATTATTGACTCTAGTGCAAGTGGGAGACTGTTGGAAATATGCCCTAGAGGCAATAATAAATTGGTTATTATCATATTTCCTTGTTCATGATAATCGTTTATTATCCATGCTATAATTGTATTAATCAGAAACTCAGATACATGTGTGGATACATAGACAACACCATGTCCCTAGTATGCCTCTAATAGACTAGCTCGTTGATCAAAGATGGCTATTGTTTCCTAGTCATGGACATGAGATGTCATTTGATAACGGGATCACATCATTAGGAGAATGATGTGATGGACAATACCCAAACTACAAACATAGCATATGATCATGTCAGTTTATTGCTATTGTTTTCTGCATGTCAAGTATTTGTTCCTATGACCATGAGATCATGCAACTCACTGACACCGGAGGAGTTCCTTGTGTGTATCAAATTGCAACATAACTGGGTGACTATAAAGGTGTTCTATAGGTATCTCCGAGGGTGTCTGTCGGGTTGGCATGGATCAAGACTAGGATTTGTTACTCCGTGTGACGGAGAGGTATCTCAGGGCCCACTCGGTAATACAACATCAGAATAAGCCTTGCAAGCAATGTGACTAAATGTTAGCCACGTGATCTTGTATTACGGAATGAGTAAAGAGACTTCCTGGTAACGAGGTTGAACTAGGTATGGAGATGCCGACGATCGAATCTCGGGCAAGTAACACATCGAAGAACAAAGGGAACAACATACGGGATTAATTGAATCCTTGACATAGAGGTTCGATCGATAAAGATCTTCGTAGAATATGTAGAACCAATATGGGCATCCAGGTCCCGCTATTGGTCATTGACCGTGGAGGTGTCTCGGTCATGTCTACATAGTTCTCGAACCCACAGGGTTTGCACACTTAAGGTTCAGTGACGTTTCGGTAGTATAGAGTTATGTATGGTGGTGACCGAAGGTTGTTCGGAGTCTCGGATGAGATCCTGGACATCACGAGGAGCTCCGGAGGTAAATATTGATATATAGGAAGTCCTGTTTTGGTCACCTGAAAAGTTTCGGGCTCATTGGTAGTGTACCGGGAGTGTCGGGAGGGTACCTGGGGACCATCAGGAGGGGTGTCTCAACCCAAGAGGCTACATGGACTGTGGGAGGAGGTAAACCAGCCCCTGGTGGGCTGGCCGAAGCCTCCTATAAGGGCCCATGCGTCTGGAATGGTTTGAGAAGGAAAAAATCCAAAGGTGGAGAGGTGGAAAGAGTTTCCATGTGGAAAGGAGGAATCCTACTCCTAATAGGATTGGAGTAGGAATCCTCCACCTCCAATTTCGACCAAACCTTGAGGGTTTGAGGCTGCCTCCTCCCCCTCCCTACTATATATACTAGAGGATTTAGAGGAAAAAGCTAACCCTAATAGCCACGTGCTACCTCTCCTCTAGATCGCAGTTTCTCCTCTAGATCGGTTTTCAGCGGTGCTTAGGCGAAGCCCTGCTGGAATAGCTCCACCACCATTGCCACAACGCTGTCGCGCTGCCAGAGAACTCATCTACCTCTCTACTTCCTCTTTCTGGATCAAGAAGGTGGAGATCGTCATCGAGCTATACGTGTGCTGAACGCAGAGGTGCCGTCCGTTCGGCGCTAGATCGGAAGGACCGTGATCAAGATCGCGAGACGGATCATGATGAGATCGCGGGACGGATCATGATGAGTTTGCGGTACGGATCGTGATTGGATCGTGGGACGGATCATGATGAGATCGCGGGACGCTCGGTGATTTGGATCGCAAAGACGTTCGACTACACCAACCGCGTTTCTTAACGCTTCTCGCTTAGCGATCTACAAGGGTATGCAGATCCACTCTCCCTCTCGTAGATGCTCATCACCATGGATAGATCTCGCATGTGCGTAGGAAATTTTTTGTTTCCCATGCAACGTTCCCCAACACTTCTTTCATCTAAAAAGGCTAGTCTTAGATTCATCTAAAAAGGCTTGTCTTAGAATTGTATGTGATGGAGAAATATGTACTCCCTTCGTTCCTAAATATAAGACCTTTTAGATATTTCACTATGGACTACGTACGAAGCAAAATGAGTGAATCTACACTCTAAAATATGTCTATATACATCTGTATGTTGTCTAGTGAAATCTCTAAAAGGTCGTGTATTTAGGAACGGAGGGAGTATGTATTAGACACATCTGTGTCTAGACAAAAAGTAAAAAAAACTTTAATAAGAAAATAGGTAATTAGGATTAACCATTCACTTGTTGTTTCGATAGAATCTTTTCTTTATTTACCTTCAGCATTTTAAATCTTTGTGCCTATTTAGGAAGGAGTTTCTAATGAGGAAAGTCTTACGATCTGTTCTTGTGAGCACCATCACGACGTTCGTTTGAAGTCAGTGACGCTTTTAGGATATAAACAATGCGAGAAAAGCATTCAATTTGGAACATTCTTTATTCTCAATGCAAGACAGCTAGAGACTATCAGGCTTAAGTTTCTTTCTCATGAAGATTTCACGGAAAGATTTTACAAAAAGCAACAAGAGGTGCTTCAGTGGGACAAAAAGGCTTCTAAATATGCTCGCCTCATATTGTCGCCAAGTTGCGACCACAAGCAGTTGGACTTAAGATACGCACGCGTTGAGCACCTGGATTTAACGGATCCATTTACTTGTAGGTGCTGAAAACAGCGTAGGGTTATATGTTGCTTCCATATATCTGTCTGGTTTTTACGTAGGGGTCGTGAAACATTGCCTGTGCCTTTTGCTGAATCTATAATTCTGTTAACAACATTGTTATTGTGCTGAAACAATTCCTGTACCTTTTGCTGAATCTGTAACCTTGCTAGCAGCATTATTATTGTGTTGTGCACCCACGAAGGAGCTTGCAACTGCCAAAACCAAACTACTTAGTCTCCTTTTGTCTTGGTGCAACAACATTTTATACTCTCCAGCTATGTGCAGTAAGCAATTTTTTTTTCCTCTCCGTCGAGTGATCTCGCACAGGATAGCAACCAGCGAGTTTCATGGTTGTCTCAATAATGAGCACACATCCTTTATCGCGAGGAATGCATAAAGTTCAACAATACATGTGATTGTCAAAGGGTTCAAACAACAACCACTCTAGAGCAGGGATCAGTTGATTCCACGGTTCTTAAACGCACGGTATAGAAGCAGGGTATAGGGTTTTAGATGGAAATAGGAAGAGAGGAGGCAGGAATATATCCATCAATTTGCGAAAAGTTCATAGTGAATAAATACGCATCCTTCGCAAAAATCAAGGACAGCAGGTGCACGACATTGCATTCAGAAGACGCACGGGTTTACATACAACAAATCCATGGTTTCCTAGTCCAACCCTACAGTTGGTTCCACGGTTTCTTAAACGCACAGAACAGAAGCAGGGATCAGGGTTTTAGACATAGGAAGAGAGGAGGCAGGAATATATCCATCAATTTGTGGAAAGTTCACAGTGAATAAATACGCATCCTTCACAAAAACCAAGGAGAGCAGGTGCACGACATTGCATTCAGAAGACGCACGGGTTTATATATAGAAAATCCACGATTTCCTAGTCCCACCCTGCAGTTGGTTCCACGGTTTCTTAAACGCAGGGAACAGAAGCAGGGTTATAGAAGGAAATAGGAAGAGAGGAGGCAGGAATATATCCATCAATTTGTGGAAAGTTCACAGTGAATAAATACGCATCGTTTAGAAAAATCAAGGACAACAGGTGCACGCCGTTGCATTCAGAATACACAAGGGTTTACATACAGAAAATCCACGGTTTTCTAGTCCCACCTTGCAGTTGGTTCCACGGTTTCTTAAACGCAGGGAACAGAAGTAGGGAGCAGGGTTTTAGACGAAAATAGGAAGAGAGGAGGAAGGAATATATCCATCAATTTGTGGAAAGTTCACAGTGAATAAATACGCATTGTTTAGAAAAATCAAGGACAACAGGTGCACGACGTTGCATTCAGAAGACGCACGGTTTTACATACAGCAAATCCACAGTTTCCTAGTCCCACCTTGCAGTTGGTTCCACGGTTTCTTAAAAGCACGAAACAGAAGCAAGGAGCAGGGTTTTAGATGGAAATAGGAATAGAGGAGGCAGGAATATATCCATCAATTTGTGTAAAGTTCACAGTGAACATATACGCATCCTTCCCAAAATCAAGGCCAGCAGGTGCACACCGTTGCATTCAGAAGACGCACGGGTTTACATACAGAAAATCTATGGTTTCCTAGTCCCACCCTGCAGTTGGTTCCACGGTTTCTTAAACGCACGGAACAGAAGCAGGGAGCAGGGTTTTAGACGGAAATAGGAAGAGAGGGAATATATCCATCAATTTGTGGAAAGTTCATAGTAAATAAATACGCATCGTTGCTTCTGTTCCATGGTTGAACGGTTGTTTGTGCAACCGAGCCCTGCTGCAATTACACTTCAGACATTTTTCTTGCAGAGATCAGCAATTACAAGTGAGAGCAACTCCTTATCAGCCATGGCTCTCCTGAGGATTGTGAAGAGCACAACCGAGTCTATTGTTAACCTAGCTGCATTTGTCAAAGCCGATAACCTAGATATTGCCAACCTTCCATCTTTATGCAAGCAGTACGTGCCAGGCAAATCTACGGAACTAGAAAGTTTAACAAGTCTGATGCTGCCCTTTATAGGAAAATATCCAAGCTTCATCCCGAGGGCATCGGTAACAACAGTATGTATTTTCTGTACAAAAATGAATCATTGTAAGTTGTGGCATTGCATCAAGGGGAGTGACATGTGGAGATTGGCTTGTAGAAACAAAAAATGACTAACCAAACGGCCTTTCTCAACGTTGGTAAAATTTAGACAGTGCACGAAGGCAATAACAATGATGTCCTTAGCACTTAAAACAAGGTTGATCATGCAAACCATTTAGTATATGAAAATTTTATGCCTCGGGTGTAGACAGTCTTGTCTTTGTAGTTTCTGTGGAGCACACTGAGATCTTGAAGAGCTGAACAATAAAATCATCTATAAGTCAACATGTGTGAAGCAAAAAATGGTGCCTGCATGGTAAATCAATTTGCCAGAATGAATTGAAAAGTTAAATACAGTGTACTTAGAAATATTGATTACAGGGTCACTATAAAGGATAAATCTCACACTACATGGTAAAAACAAAATATTTAGTCCGACGATCTTTGTCGATATTCGGATCACATTGTTTCTTGATAGGTGGGTTTAACATACCGACGGAAGGTTTGGGAACGACTTTGTAACTCCCTCGAGATTCATGCAACTGCATATCAATGTGAAAGAAGAAATCTTTGCCTTGCAAATCAAGTTTAATAATATTACCGTAACATAGATCATAGTCGTGTATCATCTTTTCCCACCCAGGACCATGAAACTTGGACTTGTCAGCGCAATCAGTAAACTTAGTATTGTATGACAACTCCTCGTCAGTGCCAAACACAAGGTTCAAATCATCTTCTTCAAATGCATCATCTAAAGCTTCTTCTTTCCATAAAGAAATCAAAGAGAGGACTTGCTTCTAGTAACAACAGGGACATACTGCCAAATAAGAAGAAAAGTTAAGTATGGTTCATAGATCAAAACGACCATGCCAAAAAATGTACTAACAAGAATGTTTATGTGTTATTATTTATATCTCTTATATTGCTCGATTAATATTATTACTTATGTAAGAACAGTAGAAGCAAAGGCACAAAACAAATGTTCTTGTTACCGATACCCAAAATTTACCAGGTACGACTCATAACAACGAGGCAAAGGGACAATTAAGAAAGAGCGGTCAACAGCGGATTCACCACCATGACAACCGAGGTTCCAACAAACATCACCAATTCATCGCTGTCTGCGAATATAAAACAGTATATAAGACTGAGATGCATCAGATCTGGATAAAGACTATATAGATATATGACAACATGTGTAACCATTTATGCCAGGGGACAATTAAAAGACTATGCAACAGTGTTATATACTCAATCTAATGACATAATACAAAGTTATATAAAGAAAAATTCACAGATCTACCACGAGTGGCAGAGACTGGCAGAAAACAACCAACTCCATTCCCTCAAGATTGTTCGCCCAAATACTTAAAAAGGGGTAACATGTGGAGGAATCTGACACACGCTAACTGAAAAACACTGTAAAAAGTGTGGAAATCTAAGTTAGATAGAAAAATCGTAGACAGAAAGAGGGGACCGAGCTACAGTGAAAGAACCAGATGTGAGGATAAAGCGGAAGAGCAAGTAACTCTATTTACGAGATACAGACATCCTCGTATTTATGGAGAAATTATTGGAGAAATGGATGTCTTGATGAAACTAGAAACTGTGTGTAATAAGAGAGGGGGAGAGGTAGAGAGGGAGATAGAGAGATGCGAGAGATTGAAGTAACGTCTGCGAGTTCACCGCAATACTTCCCTCTCTAAATGCCGCTTCCTCACGCCAAGTACTTCTCCCGACGCAAGAAAAATACCAGAAAGAAAAAAAAGTGGTAAGTAGGTGGAATCTTTCGTCACTCGGGCAGACGTTTGGTGGAGTGGGACAATGTGAAAACTCCCTGCGAGGGTTGGGCCACTGACATGTGGCTCAGGTTCGCTACTATGTGGTACGTTCTTCATGGACCTAGCATGTCCTTATCTCTCTTTCCCCCTCTCTCCAAACCACGCCCAACCCCCTTGTATATTCACTAAATACGATGAGTAAGACGGCGATGCTTCTTCCCACAGCCGCTGTACCATGTCGACATCTAAGATCAACAAACCGATGAAGAATGAAGAGATGTTCTTCCATGACATGGATTTCAATTTCTATGTAAGAGATTTCCGCTTACATGAGCAGTTCTGATTTTGGTGTTTTGTTTTTGGGGATATTTGATTTGACCTCAAATGGTGCTTGTGTTCTTGTAGGAGAACCCTAATACAATTGTAGACCAAGATTTTCATGGTGAAGAAGAAGTTCTCCCTCTGTACTGCATGCTCCATGACACCAAGCCTGTGAGATATGTGGCCTTCGAAGGAATTGACACAGGAAGGAGGTTCGATGGCCGTGCTGTCAAAGTTAGCCACTTTCGAAATCCCAGTTACATCAAGTTGGTTGCAGATAGTTACAAACAAAACCTTTTTAGTTGGAACCATTATATCTAGCTTTCCGTCTCACCGGTGGTGCGAGCCTCGATCTCTTCGCATTATAAGAGGCGTTTACAAATAAAATTTTAAGGTCGCTGTTTATGGTATCTATCGTACTACTTTGAAAAGTTATTGCCTATTATATATAGCTTTCTATTAGGCTATCGTTTAACGTTTGCTAGTTCCTCGAGGAAAACATGTTACTTGTCCTAAGATAATTTCGAACTTAATGCATACTTTCTAAATAAGATAGTTTTACTTGTGTTTGCTGTTCCCATTTGTTTCTTCACCATGCGCAATTAATTGCCGCTCGTTAGAAGAAAGTTAGTGCAACTTTAAATCTCACATAGTACATTAATAATCTCTGTTCACATTTGTTTCTTCCCTTTTTGTTTCCCTTGCAGAGAGGTGTGAAATGCGGAGTCATGAAATGTGTTGATCAGCCTTGGCCTCTTATAATGCAGAGGTGCCTGCTCAAGCTTTGGCAGATGTTGCACAAGGGTAATGGCGAACGCCAGGAACAGAAAGAAGAGATAAGCAAGCTTAAAAAGGATGTCGAACAACTAAACCTTAAGCTCATGAACCTTGAAAGGCATAAGAAGCAACTCAACATCGATCATAAAGAGCTCAATTCCATTCACGCGTGTCTCGCGGGTGCTATTCGGAATATCGAGGAGGAGAGGGATGAGACCAAGCTGGACAGAGATTTTCTGGAGCATGAGGTGAATATTCTGAAGGGGAATAAGAAGAAGATGGAAACTGTCGTCTCTGATCTTGTTGCGAAAGGCTCTGTAGATAGGTATGAGCTTATGAGGATCAAGGAAGTTCTTGAAGAATGATTGTTAGGTATCCTGTTGATTGGACAACATTGGGAAAACTACTAGTATGGTATAAATCTAATGAGTGGACATGGAACCGGGTGTTGCTGTTATTTTTTGCAACCTTGCATAGAGGCCCTGTAGTTGTAGTGTTCTAGATACGAATCCTCTATTGAAATATTAATGCAGATCCAAAGGACCCATGACATGCTTTTTATCTCATATATATTTAGGTTGCAAACGTCGTTGGTTCAGTCAAAGCTGCATAAGGAAGTTTGACCCTTGTTCTGCCTGATAAATATCTCTGTTCAAAGTAAAATATGAAGCATGGATATACGTTAGATGCACGGGTATTCGCTAGGAAGACGCATGGGTATACTCTAGGCCGACACATGGACATACGCTAGGCAGACGCACGGGTGAGTACGCTATACTTCCACGGGTTTGTGTGTGCTTGTGCTATAAGGAAACACGGAAGTTTTTTTTGCCACGGGTATTCGCTAGATAGACGCACAGATGAGTATGCGGTAGGTCCACAGGTGTGCGTGTGCTGGAGGGAAACACGTAGGTTTGGGTTTCTTGCAAGGAACTTCGGTGATGTAAAACGGAAACCACGGATTACGCCAGGCAGACGCACGGGTGAGTAAGCGGTAGGTCCACGGGTGACTACATGGTAGGTCCATGGGTGAGTACACGGTAGGTCATGGGTATGTACGTGTGCTAGAGGAAAAGACGAAGATTTGGTTTTTTGCAAGGAACTTCGGTGATGTAAAACAGAAACGATGGATATACGCTAGGCAGGCGCACCAGTGAGTTCGTGTTAGGTCCACGGGTGAGTACCAGGTAGGTCCACGGTTATGCGTGTGCTGGAGGGAAACATGAAGGCTTGGGTTTTTAGCAAGGAACTTCGGTGACGTGGAACGGAAACCACGTATATATGCTAGGCCAACGCACGTGTGAGTACGCTATAGGTCCACGGGTTTTGGTGTGCGTGTGCTATAGGGAAACAAGAAAGTTTGGATTGTTTTGCTATGAATATATGCGAGGTAGACGCACGGGTGAGTTCGTGTCTGGTACATGGGTCCGTACTAGGTAGGTCCACAGTTATACGTGTGCTGGAGGGAAACAGGAAGGCTTGTTTTTTTTGCAAGGAACTTCGGTGATGTAAAACAGAAACCACAGATATACGCTAGGCCGACGCACGTGTGAGTACGCTGTAGGTCCACTGATTTGGGTGTGCGTGTGCTATAGGGAAACAGGAAAGTTTGGATTTTTTTGCCATGGATATACGGGAGGTAGACGCACGTGTGAGTTCACATCAGGTCCACGGGTCTGTACCAGGTAGGTCCACGGTTATGCGTGTGCTGGAGGGAAACATGAAGGCTTGGGTTTTTAGCAAGGAACTTGAGTGATGTAAAACGGAAACCATGGATATACGCTAGGCTGACGCACATGTGAGTACGCTATAGGTCCGCTGGTTTGGGTGTGTGTATAGGGAAACAGGAAAGTTTGAATTTTTTTACCAAGGTTATACGCGAGTTAGGCGAACGATTAAGTTCGTGTCATGTCCACGGGTCTGTACCAGGTAGGTCCACGGTTATGCATGTGCTGGAGGGAAACAAGAAGGCTTGGTTTTTTTTTTGCAAGGAACTTCGGTGATGTAAAACAGAAACCACAGATATACGCTAGGTCGACGCACGTGTGAGTACACTATAGGTCCATTGGTTTGGGTGTGCGTGTGCTATAGGGAAACAAGAAAGTTTGGATTTTTTTGCCACGAATATACGCGAGGTAGACGCACGGGTGAGTTCGCGTCAGGTCCACAGGTCGATACTAGGTAGGTCCACGGTTATGCGTGTGCTGGTGGGAAACAAGAAGGCTTGGGTTTTTTGGAAGGAACTTCGGTGATGTAAAACAGAAACCACGGATATATGCTAGGCCGATGCACTTGTGAGTATGCTATAGGTCCATTGGTTTGGGTGTGCGTGTGCTATAGGGAAACATGAAACTTTGGATTTTTATGCCACGGATATACACGAGGTAGATGCATGGGTGAGTTCGCGTCAGGTCCACGGGTCTGCACCAGGTAGGTCCACGGTTATGCGTGTGCTGGAGGGAAACAGGAAGGCTTGGTTTTTTGTGCAAGGAACTTCCGCGATGTAAAACAGAAACCACGGATATACGCTAGGCCGACGCAAGTGTATTATGTAGGAACGTCCATCCGTAATGTAAAATAGAAGCACAAATTTATGTTAAGGATATGCACGATAATGGAGGCAGCACAATGATTGATTCATTTGACAAAATGGGCCATCCACCATTTGACACACCTGCCATACATACAAAGGCGGGATGGATACCACTCAAAAGAAAAAAAAGGCAGGATGGATACGAGGGGTCAGGGCCACGCCAACCGTCGACACTTTCACTTTCAGAATACAGACGGACGCCTCTTCGGTCGCTGCCATGTGAACGCCGCGTGTCACCCCTCTGGCTCGACGTCCGACACCAAGTCCGTCCATTTAAGGCGTCCGGCGTTCCGAAGACCTATCACACCCACCTCCTTCATCTCCGTGCTGCCACCCGAGACCTTCCGTTTCCTCTATACATCGATCACGCAGGCTCTCCGGTGTCGTCATGGTCCGCCGTAAAATCACCACCTATGCGATGCTCACTCCTGATCGCCGTATGCAGATCGAGGCGAAGATCCAAGGTAGGCACGCCGCCCGCATCGCTGCCGGCCTACCTCCGGACTCGTCGGAGCAGGAGGAGGATGAGAAGAAGCAGACAGGTGACGAGGAAGGAGAGCAGCTGCCGGAGCTAGTGGAGGTGGCGGTTCAAGAGGAGGACGAAGTGGAGCATTCTGATTCGGTGCTCAACATGGAAGAGTCAGACACAGACTCTTCCGTCAAGTCAGACACAAAATCTTCCGTCGACCTAGTCGAGATGATGGTGGAGCAATAGGCCATCATGGAGTCAATCCAGGATGAGGCCGAGGTGGAGGTCAACCGGCAACATATCCGCAAGTAGCAGGCGGAGGTGGACGCTCTCTTCGACGAACTTGACACGGAGATGACAGCAGAGGAGGCCGAAGCAGAGCAGGAGGAGATGCCGGAGGGGGCCGAGATGCAGCTGACACGTATGTAACCATCGGAGGTTGTGGAGATAGTTCACATCTCCGATGAGGAGTAGCTACGTCATCGTACTTTTTTTATTTTGCATGCTTTTGTATGGATGTACTAAGAATCTAAGCATGGGATGAATTGGTGCTAATTTGGGATCACTCCTCGCGGACGTCTTCAAGTTAATAGGGAAGCTTTTTTACCACGTATATACGCTAGGTAGACGCACGGGTGAGTACGCGGTAGGTCCATGGGTGAGTACGCGGTAGGTCCATGGGTGAGTACGCGGTAGGTCCATGGGTGAGTACGCCGTAGGTTCACGGGTGTGCGTGTGTTGGAGGAAAACACGAAGATTTGTTCTTTTTGCAAGGAACTTCGATGATGTAAAACACAAACCACGGATATACGCTAGGAAGACGCACGGGTGTGTAAGCTCTAGGTCCACTGGTGCATACGCTGTCGGTCCACGGGTGTGCGTATGCCGGAGGAAAATATGAAGGTTTACTTTTTTTGCAAGGAACTTCGGTGATGTAAAAGGGAAACCACAGATGAGTATGCTGTAGGTCCACGGTTTTGGGTGTGCGTGTGCTATAGGGAAACAGGAAAGTTTGGATTTTTCTGCCACGGATATACGCGAGGTAGACGCACGGGTAAGTTCGCGTTAGGTCCACGGGTGAGTACCAGGTAGGTCCACGGTTATGTGTGTGCTGGAGGGAAACATGAAGGCTTGGGTTTTTAGCAAGGAACTTCGGTGATGTGGAACGGAAACCACGGATATACGCTAGGCCAACGCACATGTGAGTACGCTATAGGTCCACGGGTTTTGGTGTGCGTGTGCTATAGGGAAACATGAAATTTTGGATTTTTTTTGCCACGGATATACGCTAGGTAGACGCACGGGTGAGTACATGGTAGGTCCACGGGTGTGCGTGTGCTGGAGTGAAACACGAAGGTTTGAGTTTTTTTGCAAGGAACTTCGGTGATGTAAAACGGAAACCACGGATATATGCTAGTAGTAATAGGAAGCACAGTAGTAACAGGAATCATGCATATATACTTGCGAGATGCACGGGTATGTACGCAGTAGGTCCACTTCCCGAAAGCCACGGATACTACGGAATTATGAAGCATGGTATTAAAAGGAAAATAGGAACATGAAGCAGCGTATTATGTAGGAATGTCCATCCGTAATGTAAAATGGAAGCACGGATTTAAGTTAAGGATATGCACGATAATGAAGGAAGCACAATGATTGATTCATTTGACAAAATGGGCCATCCACCGTCTGACACACCTGCCATACATTCAATGGCGGGATTGATACCACTCAAAAAAAGGCGGGATGGATACGAGGGGCCAGGGCGGCATGTGCGCGGGACGGCAATAATTATTTTCATGGACGCGTCAGGCCGTTTCCGCCACACGTGCCGCATGCATAGCGGATAGCCAGCAACGGGCGCCTGTGACTTAAAGTCTTGGTTGCATCAGAAACTTGACCGTCGTGGATTGAAGCAACGGGGCAGTTGCTGTTCGCCCCGTGATCGTGGGTGACACTGTTGGAGGAGGTGGGCGGCGACCCTTGGAGCGGGGGAGAGCCAGCCCCCAGCACTCCCCCTATAAATTGAGGGTTTGCGAGGGCGATGCTCATCCATTCTTCCTTCCTCATCGAGTGTAAATATCCAGAGCTCGCCATTCTACCTTTTCCAAACCCCTTGAATGGCGCCCGCCCTTAGCCATGACTAGGGGGCGAGGGTGGCCACCGTCCTCCGTACCAAGGAGGAGTTCATGTCTGGATCATGCCACCGCTTCCGCCGCAGAGGCGGAGGGTGATCCGGGTGTTCTCGGTGGGAGAGGCACGAGGGGCCGTGGTCGTTGTGGAGGCCGAGGTCGGGGGAGGCGAAGTGCTGCTCCATCTCTCCCTCCGACGTCGGGCCCCTTCCTCGAAGAAACCCACGTCGAGGGCACATCGTTGGAGTTCGTCCTCGAACTGCGCGGTCCCGTTAGAGGCCATCTATGCCTTCCTGACCCTTTCACCAGGGCCATGGAGGCCAACGGACCGCCGACTTTGTGGTTACGGGCTCATGGCTACTGCAACCCACAATCTCCAGGATGGGCACGTCCTTCATTTCAAAATGATGGAGGCCAATCTGCTCTCCGTCAAGATTTATGGGCGCTCAGGCGTCCGTCTCAGCTGCTGCGAAGAGAGCTCGAGTGGCGCCAAAAGCTCATCCTCGAGCGGCAGCGACGAGGAGGACGGTGTCGGTGAAAGCGACGATGAGTCCGAGCTCCAGGAAGTCAAGTCGGAATACCACGACCTGAGCTATGACTGATTGGCGGCCGCACCGTCATTGTCAGCCTCACGCCTCTCCTCCTCCTGGCAGGACGATCTTGTTGTGGGTCCTTGTCCCAGGCGCTGCCTCATGTTCCAGCTGGATGTTCCGGCAGGCCCGTGGACTTCGGCTTCTGGGGCTCCCCTTCTCGTCCGCGCAGTGCTGGTCTTCTCCTGTGCGCTATGCTGTCCCTCTCCTCCGTGCAATGCTGGTCAAGGAGGGGCCAGGTTCTCGTTGGAGGACCCTTGCCATCCTTTTCTTCTTGTAGTCTGCCTTCTCTTTCCATCCTTTTCTTCTTGTAATCTCCCCTTGGGGAGAAACTGAAATAAAGATGTACTTAGGAAGAAGCGATACTATTCACCCTATTTTTCTTCCTTTTCTTCTTCTAGTCTGCCTCCTCTTTCCATCTTTCTTCACCCTATTTTAAAGACTGTATACTATTCTCCTTGTTAGATTCCTCTTGGCAAGGTGCTAATTTGGGATCACTCCTCGCGGGCGTCTTGAAGTTAATGGGGATTCTTTTTTGCCACGGATATACGCTAGGTAGACACACGGGTGCGTTCGCGGTAGGTCCATGGTTGTGTGTGTGGAAAGAGGAAGTCTTGGGTTTTTTAGCAAGGAACTTCGGTGATGTGGAACGGAAACCATGGATATACGCTAGGCCGACGCACGTGTGAGTACGCTGTAGTTCCCTGGGTTTGGGTGTGCGTGTGCTATAGTGAAACAGGAAAGTTTGGATTTTTTTGCCATGGATATACGCGAGGTAGACGCACGGGTAAGTTCGTGTCAGGTCCACGGGTCAGTACCAGGTAGGTCCACAGTTATGCATGTGAAGGAGGGAAACAGGAAGGCTTGGGTTTTTTAGCAAGGAACTTCGGTGATGTGGAACGGAAACCATGGATATACGCTAGGCCGACACACGTGTGAGTACGCTGTAGTTCCCTGGGTTTGGCTTTGCGTATGCTATAGTGAAACAGGAAAGTTTGGATTTTTGCCACGGATATACGCGAGGTAGACGCACGGGTAAGTTCATGTCAGGTCCATGGGTCTGTACCAGGTAGGTCCACGGTTATGCGTGTGAAGAAGGGAAACATGAAGGCTTGTTTTTTTGCAAGGAACTTCGGTGATGTAAAACAGAAACCATGGATATACGCTAGGCCGACGTGAGTGTGAGTATGCTATAGTTCCCTGGGTTTGGGCATGCGTGTGCTATAGGGAAACAGGAAAGTTTGGATTGTTTTGCCACGGATATACACGAGGTAGACGCACGGGTGAGTTTGCTTCAGGTCCACGGGTCTGTACCAGGTAGGTCCATGGTTATGCATGTGCTGGAGGGAAACAAGAAGGCTTGGATTTTTTTGCAAGGAAGTTCGGTGATGTAAAACAGAAACCACAGATATACGCTAGGCTGACGCACGTGTGAGTATGCTGTAGTTCCCTGGGTTTGGGTGTGCGTGTGCTATAGTGAAACAAGAAAGTTTGGATTTTTTTGCCACGGATATACTTGAGGTAGACACACGGGTGAATTCGCGTAAGGTCCACGGGTCTGTACCAGGTAGGTCCACGGTTATGCGTGTGCTGGAGGGAAACATGAAGGCTTGGTTTTTTTGCAAGGAACTTTGGTGATGTAAAACAGAAACCACAGATATACGCTAGGCCGACGGACGTGTGAGTAAACTGTAGGTCCACTTGTTTGGGTGTGCGTGTGCTATAGGGAAACTAGAAAGTTTGGATTTTTTTGCCATGAATATACGTGAGGTAGACACACGGGTGAGTTCGCGTCAGGTCCACGGGTCTATACCAGGTAGGTCCACGGTTATGCATGTGCTGGAGGGAAACAGGTAGGCTTGGGTTTTTTTGCAAGGAACTTCGGTGATGTAAAACAGAAACCACGGATATACGCTAGACCGACGCACGTGTGAGTATGCTATAGGTCCATTGGTTTGGGTGTGCGTGTCCTATAGGGAAACATGAAAGTTTGGATGTTTTTGCCACGTATATACGCGAGGTAGACGCACGAGTGAGTTCGCGTCAGGTCCACGGGTCTGTATGAGGTAGGTCCATGGTTATGCATGTGCTGGAGGGAAGCAGGAAGGCTTGGTTTTTTTTGCAAGGAACATCGGTGAATAAAACAGAAACCACGGATATACGCTAGGCCGACGCACGTGTGAGTATGCTGTAGGTCCATTGGTTTGGGTGTGCGTGTGCTATAGGGAAACATGAAAGTTTGAATTTTTTTCCACGGATATATGCAAGGTAGATGCATGGGTGAGTTCATGTCAGGTCCACGGGTCTGTACCAGGTAGGTCCACGGTTATGCGTGTGCTAGAGGGAAACAAGAAGGCTTGGGTTTTTTTGCAAGGAACTTCGGTGATGGAAAATAGAAACCATGGATATACGCTAGGACGACGCACGTGTGAGTATGCTATAGGTCCACTGGTTTGGTTGTGCGTGTGCTATAGGGAAACAGGAAAGTTTGGATTTTCTTGCCACGGATATACGCGAGGTAGACGCACGGGTGAGTTCGTGTCAGGTCCACGGGTCTGTACCAGGTAGGTCCACAGTTATGCATGTGCTGGAGGGAAACAGGAAGGCTTGGTTTTTTTGCAAGGAACTTTGCTGATGTAAAACAGAAACCACGGATATACGCTAGGCCGACGCACGTGTGAGTACGCTGTAGGTCCACTGGTTTGGGTGTGCGTGTGCTATAGGGAAACATGAAAGTTTGGATTTTTTCGCCACGGATATACGCGAGGTACACACACGGGTGAGTTTGTGTCAGGTCCACGGGTCTTTACCAGGTAGGTCCACGGTACGCGTGTTCTGGAGCAAAAGAGGAAGGCTTGGTTTTTTTGCAAGGAACTTCGGTGATGTAAAACAGAAACCACGTATATTCGCTAGGCCGACGCACGTGTGAGTACATTGTAGGTCCACTGGTTTGGGTGTGCATGTGCTATAGGGAACAGGAAAGTTTGGATTTTTTGCCACGGATATACGCGAGGTACACGCACGGGTGAGTTCGCGTCAGGTCCACGAGTCTTTACCAGGTAGGTCCACAGTTATGCCTGTGCTGGAGGGAAACAGGAAGGCTTGGTTTTTTTGCAAGGAACTTCGGTGATGTAAAACAGAAACCACAGATATACGCTAGGCCGATGCAAGTGTATTATGTAGGAACGTCCATCCGTAATGTAAAATAGAAGCACGGATCTATGTTAAGGATATGGACGATAATGAAGGCAGCACAACGATTGATTCATTTGACAAAATGGGCCATCCACCGTCTGACACACGTGCCATACATACAAAGGCGGGATGGATACCACTGAAAAGAAAAAAAGGCGGGATGGATACGAGGGGTCAGGGCCACGTCGTGTGTCGACACTTTCACTTTCAGAATACAGACGGATGCCTCTTCGGTCACCGCCGTGTGAACGCCGCGTGTCATCCCTCTGGCTCGATGCCCGACACCAAGTCCGTCCATTTAAGGCGTCCGGCATTCCGAAGACCTATCACACCCACCTCTTTCCTCTCCGTGACGCCACCCGAGCCCTTTTGTTTCCTGTATACACCGATCTTGCAGGCTCTCCGGTGTCGTCATGGTCCGTCATAAGATCACCACCTACACGATGCTCACTCCTGAGCGCCGAATGCAGATCGAGGTGGAGATCCAAGGTAGGCACGCCGCCCGCATTGCTGCCGGCCTGCCTCCAGACTCGACGAAGCAGGAGGAGGATGAGAAGAAGCAGACAGGTGACGAGGAAGGAGGGCAGCTGCGGGAGCTTATGGAGGTGGTAGTTCAGGAGGAGGACGAAGCGGTGGAGCCTGCTCCGGTTCTCGACATGGAGGAGTCAGACACAAACTCTTCCATTTACCTAGTCGAGGTGATGGTGGAGCAACAGGCCATCATGGAGTCAATCCAGGATGAGGCCGAGGTGGAGGCCAACCGGCAACTCATCCGCAAGTAGCAGGCAGAGGTGGACGCTCTCTTTGACGAACTTGACGCGGAGATGGCGGCAGAGGGGGCCGAAGCGGAGAGGAGGATGTGCCGAAGGGGGCCAAGCTACAGCTGACACATATGTAACCGTCAGAGGTTGCGGAGATAGTTCACATCTCCGATGAGGAGTAGCTACGTAGTACACACTTTTTTTATTTTGCATGCTTTTGTATGAATGTAAGAATCTAAGCATGGGATGAACTGGTGCTAATTTGAGATCACTCCTAGTGGGCGTCTTGAAGTTAATAGGCATGCTTTTTTACCACGGATATACGCCAGGCAGACGCACATGTGAGTATGCGGTAGGTCCACGGGTTTGGGTGTGCGTGTGCTGTAGGGAAACATAGAAGTTTTTTTTGCCACGGATACAACCTAGGTTGACACATGGGTGAGTATGCGGAAGGTCCACGGGTGAGTACGCCGTAGGTCCATGAGTATGTTATGTGTGCTGGAGGTTTGGTTTTTTTGCAAGGAACTTGGGTGATGTAAAATAGAAACCATGGATATACAATAGGCAGCGGCACGGGTGAGTATGTTGTAGGTCCACGGGTTTGGGTGTGCATGTGCTGTAGGGAAACACGGAAGTTTTTTTTTGCCATGGGTACACGCTATGTAGACGCATAGGTGAGTATGCGATAGGTCCACGTGTGAGTACGCCATAGGTCCATGGATATGTTACGTGTGCTGGAGGAAAACACGAAGGTTTGGGTTTTCTGCAAGGAACTTCAGTGATATAAAACATAAACCACAAATATACGCTAGGAGTAATAGGAATCACAGTAGCAATAGGAAGCATGGATTTGTACTAGCGAGATGCACGGGTATGTACGCAGCAGGTCCACTGTGAAAGAAAAATTAGTTCTACAACTTATCCATAAATTACACGCTAGGCAGGAGCAC
This sequence comes from Hordeum marinum, assembly GCA_022496015.1. NCBI lineage: Eukaryota > Viridiplantae > Streptophyta > Magnoliopsida > Poales > Poaceae > Hordeum > Hordeum marinum. Next base: position 389,838,443 of record CM039676.1, on the reverse strand, counting down.
GTGTGAGTACGCTGTAGGTCCACTAGTTTGGGTGTGCGTGTGCTATAGGGAAGCACGAAAGTTTTTTTGCCATGGATACACGCTAGGAAGACGCACGGGTGCGTTCGCGGTAGGTCCACAAGTGACTACCGAGTAGGTCCACGATTATGCGTGTGCTAGAGGGAAACAGGAAGGCTTGGGTTTTTAGCAAGGAACTTCGGTGATGTAAAACGGAAACCACGGATATACGCTAGGAAGACGCACGGGTGAGTACACTGTAGGTCCACGGGTTTGGGTGTGCGTGTGCTATAGGGAAACACGAAAGTTTGTTTTTTCCCCATGGATACACACTTGGTAGACGCACGGGTTAGTACTCTGTAGGTCCACAGGTGAGTATGCCGTAGGTCTACGGTTAAGTACGCCGTAGGTCCATGGGTATGTTACGTGTGCTGGAGGAAAATACGAAGGTTTTTTTTTGCAAGGAACTTTTGTGATGTAAAATGGAAATCACGGATATACGCTAGGAGTAATAGGAATCACAATAGTAAAAGGAAGCATGGATTTGGACTAGATGCACGGGTATGTACGCAGCAGGTCCATCGTGCAAGAAAAATTAGTTCTACAACTTAACCATAAATTACACACTAGGCAGACGCACGGGTGAGTACGCTGTAGGTCCATGGGTTTGGGTCCATTCAAACAAGGTTAACAACTAAAAAAGTAGAGGTACCTGGTAGTTCAGTAATACATATTCATACAATAGATAGACCATTAGACATAAAACAGGTAAATTGCTATCTATTCAGAGCTTCAGTAGCACCAACAACTTATGCATTTCCTCAAGCAGAACCATTCGCGCCCCCACGAACATCTTTGCGAGCTTCAACAGAACCAGAATCGACAATAGAGACACTGTCGGAAGGAGGGACATGTCGAATGATAGTCTTTCTAAGACCAAACCAATCAGGCTTGCAAGGCTTCAGCTCCACAACTTTGGTGGCCATCATAACTGCATAATTGTTAGTGCTTGCACCTTGCTTGAAATTCTTTCCATGGACAACATTCACAGAGAACATGTTGTAAAACTTGACAACAACCTCGTCTTGAGATAATGGTCTGCTACCTTAAATGACCAATCACCAAGATAGTCGTAAAGTGCATAAGCAACACAGAATGATGCTGGGAACAAGTTGCGTGACACTGAGAAGACAACAACATTGTCAACCAGACCATAATGGAGGCCTAGCTGCTCCTTTGTGGAAATGGCAATCTCTAGGACCTGTGGTGCTCGATCATACAACTACAAAAAAGAAAAAAAGAATGAAGAAATTAATAACTTGACAAATAGATAAACAACAAGACAACTAAACAAGCATTTTAAGCATATAAATAATAAAAAAGAAGAACAAAACAGTAGTAATTAATAGTCTGTAGCTTTTAAACATATAAACAGTAAGAAAGTTTTTACAAACATGAATGGCAGGAGAAAAATCAACTTACACGACAAGTGTCATCACCAACTTCATCACAATCCACTCTGAGCCTTTTGGCCTATGACGGAAAGATTAACATGTAAATAACAATATGAAAGCATAACACAAAAAAATAAGCATAATACTACAATAATTATCGAGCAACTTTGTAACCTTAGCAACCTCTCCTTTTGTCTTTGATAATGAAGAAGCAGATGTGTCCATCTACAAAAATTTGGAACCCAAATAAATCAGATCCAGAAGAACGAGCAAATGTGTCTATTTGATTGATAACTGTTCCAAAAAACCAGATCTACAAAAAAACTACCGGGAACTAAAAAAATGCTTCCTCTAGTTGAAGGCATAACATCTACATAGGAAAACAGAAAAAAAGAAACCCTGAAGAAATGGTTGCTTTAGGGTTTCAGTCAAAAAAATCAACCTAGTGTACAGAAAACTAATAAGCACATGAAATTTATACGAGGAACCCTAAAGAACGAGGGCCACACTAATCGCACAGAGAATCATATTAATGATTAAGGAACCTAAGATTTACACTACTGGCACATGAAACCTTTTCATCAAAAACATATGAATAAATAACAACAAATAGAAAGGAAGATTGAATGACGGCAGACCTTAATGAAGTACCTGAACAAAACAACGCAAGGAAGAATAAAAAGGGATCAGATCCCATTGAAATACCAGAGTTTCCGAGGAAGATGATGAGAGGAAATGCCGGAGAAAGAGATGGGGAATGGAGGAGAGGAGATAGCGAGGAAAAAAGAGACAGTTTGAATGGCAAGGGACTCTATGACTGAGGTGGCGCCTATGTAAATGTTTGGGAAACTGAATCGGCGGTAGTGTGGTAGTGCGTGGAGGGATAGCGGGGTGCAACGTTTGAGTAAGTTAACAGTCGCTCAGTGAAGTGGGGCACGACTTTCCTGCGGACGCAACGCATGGGACCATCCGCCCAACTAGAAGTTTTTGTTTCGTGTGTGTCTGTGTACACGGCTGTTTAAAAATGTCTATGCAAAATTAGCTAATTGAAAAGCATCAATCAAAAAGGTAAAAAACTTAAAATTAAGAGAAACCCTAAATATATTTTAATAAATGGAAGAAGGAGTTATTTTGCAAAATATAGAAAAGATAAAAAAAATATAAAGATAAAAAAATATAGGGTAGTATCAAGAACAATTACGAATCACGAATGTGTGCACGGAGTATGGACATGCGTTTACGCGATAGGTCCACAGATATGCTTGTGGTAGAGGGAAACACAAAGCATGGTTTTTTGCAGCAAACTTCCACAATGTAAGAAGGAAAGTAGGGATCTATCCAAAATAGACGCACGTGTATGCACGCCTTAGATCCACGGGTCTGTATGCTAGAGGGAAACACGAAGCATGGTTTTTTGCAGGGAACTTCCACGATGTAAAACGCAAAGCACGGATGTATGCCAACTAGGCGTACGGTTTTGCAAATGTTAAATCCACTACTGTGCGTGTGCTAGAGGGTCACACGAAGCACGGTTTTTTGCCGGGAATTTCCGTGATGTAAAACGGAAAGCGTGGTCTTACGTTTACTAGCAGCACAGTTTGCTAGCAACACAGGTTTTTTGTAAAGCAAACAGAGGAAAATACATGCTACTACGGTAGAGGCCTTCGAAGGAAGTGATACATGAAGGAGGTTCTATGGCCTAGGTATGTTAGAAGGAAAACTTCATATTCAGCATCTATATAATACTCCAGCATCCAGTAATTTACATCAGACTAAGCTTGATTCGTACTTAAGCAAACTACTACATGATTCCAAAGCAAATGAACAACACAAGCATACTGCGGAAAGCAAAAGAAAACTAACAACTCGTAAGCAAATTAACTTGTAATCTAAGATGACTATGAGCAATCTTGAAGATACTTCTTGGGGTGCATCATCTCCATCTTCAGTAGTTCCTGGCGCTCTTCTTGGACTTCTCCAGCTTTGCGCGGAGACGTCCATCTTGGACGATGGTGAGGAGGCGCCCTAACTCGTACATGGCGTAAGTGTCCTTTGCTTCATACTCGATGTGCTTCTTGGGCAGGGGAATCTTGTCCCAAAGCCTGTGGTATTGGTCGGTCATCTTGAACTTCATGTCGATGTTGTAGTCGTCGATCAGCATGGATGAGATGTTGCCAAGCGAGTCCAAGTACTTGGTGCTTCCGGGCACCCTCCATTCCTTCTGGATGTCGACGAAGTGGCCGATCTCCAGGCCGAAGCGGTCAAGCTTCTTGATGTCCTGATCGATGCAAAAGCCAGCAAAAGTGTACCTTGTGTCTGCGAGGAAGTTATCAAACACCGTGTACTTGTCTTCGGCGGCACTCAGTTGGAACAACAACATCGACCGGGTCTTGCTGACAGAGAGCTGGACAAGGGTGGCCTTCTGCATGTGTGCTGGCTCGTTGGTGTACTCGACATCAACACCGACGATCTTGTAGCGTTGGTACTTGAGGTGCATCTCATAGTGCATGATCGTTTCCTCCACCTTCTTCAGGTCGTTGATGTGGATCACGTGCAACTTGATGGTACCGTGTGCCTCCACCTCGTTGAGTTCCCTGATGAAACCCATCATCGAGAGCCCTCCTTGAGAAGGATTCATGGATTTCTCATGGATAGGAAAGACTGGGAGGGGAAGTGATGGCAGTGCAATGGTGATCTATGTTGTTCTGGAGGTCTGTATTTATGGGCGAGAATGGCCGCAAGGGAGGAACAACACGATCCTCCATCGTGATGCGGTCGTGGAGATCGTGGGTTCTTCTTCTTCTGTGATCATGGGTTTTACTGATGCAACCATTGGGATGGTGGGTTTGTCTGTGATCATGTATTTTTTCTTTGATCAATATTTTTTGTTAACCAGACGCACAGTTTTTTACGCGTTAAGTCCACGGGCGTGGTTGTGGTATAAGGAAACACCAAGCATGGTTTTTTACCAGCAACTTCCAAGATGTAAAATGGAAAGCACGGATCTATGAGAACCATACACACGTGTCTGCATGCATTAGGTCCACGGGTGTGCTTGTGGTAGAGGGAAATACGAAGCACGGTTTTTTACCAGCAACTTCCGCGATGTAAAACAGAAAGCACAGGTCTATGAGAACCATACGCATGGGTCTGCACCCGCTAGGTCCACGGGTGTGCTTGTGGTAGAGAGAAACACGAAGCACGGTTTTTTACCAGCAACTTCCGCGATGTAAAACAGAAAGCACAGGTTTATGAGAACCATACACACGGCTCTTTACGCGTTAGGTCCGCGGATGGAGCTAGCCTCGCCATCTTGGTGCACATCCCCATCTCTATTGCCGGGGTAAGACAGCAATATGTACGGTGGATCTAGAAAGACGACAACGTCTTCACTACGTCTACGTATATGAACCGTAACCCATCTGTTGGCCCTACATGTCATAAACCCTAAGCACAACAATCTTTTTTTCTTTACAAGTATTGGCCTTAATTCATACAAGAAAAAATTTCACAGAAATGTGATGTTTGCTGGTGGACGCATGGGTGAGTATGCGGTAGGTCCATAGGTCAATACACCATAGGTCCACGGGTATGTTACGTGTGCTGGAGGAAAACACGAAGGTTTGGGTTTTTGCAAGGAACTTTGGTGATGTAAAACGGAAACCACAGATATACAATAAGAAGACGCACGGGTGAGTATGCTGTAGGTCCACGGGTTTTGGTGTGCGTGTGCAGTAGGGAAACACGGAAGTTTGTTTTTTTTGCCACGGATACAACCTATGTAGACGCATGGGTGAGTATGCGGTAGGTCCACCGGTGAGTATGCAGTAGGTCCACGGGTATGTTACATGTGCTAGAGGAAAACACGAAGGTTTGGTTTTTTTTGCAAGGAACTTCGGTGATGTAAAACGGAAACCACAGATATACGCTAGGAGTAATAGGAAGCACGGTAGTAATAGGAATAATGGTTTTGTACTAGCGAGATGCACAGGTATGTACGCAGCAGGTCCACTGCGCGAAAGGCACGGATACTACGGAATTATGAAGCATGGTATTAAACGGAAAATAAGAACATGAAGCAGCATATTATGTAGGAACGTCCATCCGTAATGTAAAATAGAAGCACAGATTTATGTTAAGGATATGCACGATAATGAAGGCAACACAACGATTCATTCATAAGACAACAGTGTGTATGGTGGATCTAGAAAGACGGTTAGGTCTTCACTAGGTCTACATATATGAACCGAAACCCATCTGTTGGCCATACATGTAATAAACCCTAAGCACAACAAACTTTTTTTTTACAAGTATTGGCCTTAATTCATACAAGAAAAAAAATCACAGAACAATAAAAACAAGAGGCAATGTTATGAATGTGCATCGTGCGCTTTAACATTAAAGAAGGAGCACGGGTGATGATGCAGCAAAACCACAGTACGGCCTCTGCGCTATAAAGTGTTATGTCTGACACGTCCACTTGTAGAGGCACAGCCGGGACTCTAGTGGAGGCACTCCATGTAAAACATCACATGAGTAGAAGATCCGGTCATTAGAGCCACGTGTATACATGCATAAAACGCACGTCCGTGACTTTGTGTTCAAAATGTCTTTGGTCGCTCCACCTATTCAAGAAGAGTGCCAAAACATAATTGTCAAAGGTGCAACGCCGGCAGGACAAAATAAGCATAGCTGCAAATGCACGACCACGTGTTCAGACGTTAATTATCAGATGGCACAACCGCACCACCGGGTAAATATAGAAGTAAACCTACAGGTCTTGTATATGTCGCTGTCTATTGTACCATAAAACAGAACTTACAAGTCATTTTTTTATTACAACGCCACAAGAAAAATAAATCTTGCTGTCCCTTTCTGTCATGCAGACACAAGAAAACTTACAAAACACTTTACAACCACGGATGGTGCTGTTTTTTGAATATTCAGATATCCATTCTTCTTTCTCCAAATCTGCATATACTTTACATTCTTCCTCGCTGTTTTCCTATTAAAAAGTAATAAACAGCAAAAAACAAAAATTAGAATAATTCGTCATGGGTATTTTCCTCGAAGCCGTAGTAATACTTCTACGGTGCTAGATACTATACATCATATTATTTCAGTTCAGGCTCTATTTTAACCTTTTAATTCTTCACTCATATTGTTCGCCGGTACAAAATAGTCTCCATTCCGTTCTTTCTCTTCGCAAGGTAGGCTGCGGACATTCTGTTGCTTGAATCAAGTCTGCTTGCAGACATTTTGTGTGTCTTCCTTGTGTTGTACTAGATTCTGGTGTGGTTGGAGGACTTTGCTGTCGATGCTTTGTTGTCAGTGCGATTATTGCAGTTGATAGTGGGGTTTCTGGCATTGATGCTGGTGTTAACTGTCTTGGTCTTGGACTTGGAGTGCATTCTCCTCCTCCATTTGATATTATCGATGCGGTCATTGGTGTTGTCGGCCATTTCATTGACCTTGCCTTTTTCTCCTCACGTGCTTTCCTCTTCTCCTCTTGAATCCTCATTTTTTCAATCACTTCCGGGTTAGTCAGGCAAACTATTTTCGTATGACCTTTTGTCTTGCAACGTCCACAAATGGGTTTGATTTTTTTTCCTTTCATCTCAGAACCAGCTTTGATTCGGTCTCCTTTTTTCGTTCCCTTCGAGCCACTCATGGGAGGGTTTTTGAGACTTCCAGCATCACATGGATTTCCCCCGTGTCTGTTTCATCTGCAAGTGTAGTCATAACTTTTATTTTCATTTCTTGCATGCACTCCAGTAGCACATTGTATGCTTTGTCCTTTCTGCAAGCATGTGAACATATATCGGACAACTCTGCGTACGCGAGACCAAATCTCATAGTTTCATCTTCTTGTGCGGTCATGCTATTACCTTGACTTGTAGCCAATAGTCTCAAGCTATCTGACCAATTCCTGGTCCATCTTGGGATGATAAAAGACTTTGGAAGGTGCTCAACCATACCTGTCTGGTCAATAACCTTAAGTACATGGAAGCATTGAATGCCATCCCTAGTCATCTTGTTGCAACTGCACGTGTATATTTCCTTATGCTCATCCACGTCTACCCTGAATTCAGACCTATCAAATTCCTCACCTGGGTACGGTTTCCTGTCTTTTTATTTCGATAATATCCTTTTTAAAAGGTATTGCCTACCTTTTGCTAGGTCGTGGCACTTATAGTATGTGCGGTTGTGCAACTCTAGATGAAATTTCCTAAAAATTTCATTAGTGTATATTTCGCTTGCTTCTGTTTCAATAGGAAAACCCGTCTCTCGTGATGGAATCTTCTCTTCTGTTCGGTGGCTTTTCTTGTCAAGTGTGGCAAGGCAATTTTGCTAAATGATATTATACACACTGACAAACCTCGTTATGGTATCCTTGTGGTTCACATAATTTTTCCACATTGAGTTTGTGCTCTCACTACGCGTGGTTGTTGATGAGAATGGATAAAAGTAGTCCTTGAAGTAGGCTGGCACCCAAAATGTACGTAGTTCCCACAACATATTCAAATGTGTGTTTCCTTCTGCATTGTATTTTGAAATTGCTCTTGTCCATGAACCTTCAAACTCATCTGGATTTAGTGAGTTTTGATTATTAGAAATAACTCATTAGACATCCCTGGTGTTGTGCAAACATTGTTGCGTTGTTCTCCTTCAAGTTCTTCCGTATATGCTACAAGCAGAACCTGTGCCTGGTCCTCGGAAGTACTTGCTCTATTGCCGCCTTCATCACCTTGTCCTGGTCTATTATTATGTACTTCGGTTCCTTTCCTCCCATTGCCTTGACAAATGTACTTAGGAGCCATTTTAATGACCCTATAGTCTCATCCTTTAAGAGGCCTATTCCAAACAGGACAGTTGACCCATGGTTGTCAACACCTATGATTGGTGCGAACGGTAAGCCATAAATGTCCGTGGAAAATGTCGTGTGAAAATACACGAAATCTTCGTATAGTCCATAATTCATCTTGCACAAGGAGTCTGTCCAGAACAGGCTTCGCACCACGTTGTTTCCATCGGTCTCTTCCACATGGTGAAACCGTGCCCTCTTCCTCTGCATTTCCGCAAAGAGCTTCATGGTGTCCTCGATATCTATGTTCCTTTCTCTAGCCCTGTCCTTGCATGCAATGTTGCTTATGTCAACCACGTCGAACATAATTTCTTGCCTTGGTTTACCCATAGTAGTAAAGATCTGCATGACTTTCCTTGGCTCTAGCCTTGCCTTTTGAAGGACCTGGATAAAAATTTTCTTCTCGGGTCTCATGTTCTTATAGCACCTCATAAATTTCAGCATCCAGTCAGACGTGTGTAGCACGTGGTTGTGTTCTAGGCATACATTCCTCAAGTACCATATACCTCTCTCTGTATCTCTCTTTGCTGTTATCTCAACGGGACAACCTATCCTAATCAAGCAATTGCTCCTTCTGTGCTTCACAAGTCTCTCAGTTGTTTTGTTAGCACCTTCCTTTGTGCACCGGAACACTTGCTTGTCAATCTGATGCCCGTGACCTGCTCTTCTAGTGGTTGATCACTTCACAGAAAAACCAACCTTTTTGGCATATGTGCAGAAGAAAAAGAAGGCATCGTCCCTTGTCTTGAAATGCAAGCCATCCTCTGGTTCACGTGCTTGCGTCACTTCCTCAATCGATGGGAATGCACTTCCTTTGAACATTTCGTCCATATCTTTCTCTTCTTGCGTTGCCTTACCCATATCAATGCTGTCTAACATGTCTCCATTGCGGTCATCATTGTCACTTGAGATATCAATACTTTCATGACCAGGCGTTAGCTCGTTTCTGACACAACTGCCGCAACTCGCTTGTTTGTCGGATGTGGCGACACCATCACTGCTTGAAGTCTAGCCCGCCACTACTTCCCGAATGTTGTTGCCGCCTTCTCTCCCATCATCTTCACGAATGCTGTTCTCTATACCTTCGGTACCCGGAAACCTGAGGACCTGCGCTGCTTCCACCATAACATTTCTGCTGTCACCATAGCCGTCTCTATATACTACTTGCTTCTCTGCAGGTTGTTTTCCCTTAACCGTGGGTAAAGGAATCTTGCAGTTATTTGGATGATCTGTCATGCTCTCTGTCAAGTCCTGAACATGAAGGTTGCAAAAAATTAGATATTAGAGACACCTGAGACATGTGCATGTTATTTTCTCGTATAGAAAGTTTTAAAACAAATATTTGTATGGTCCATCATTTGTTCCACTCCGTTGTTTGGAGAAACATCTACCAGGATTTAGCAGTAGGTTTTTGACAGGAACATCCGTGATGTAAAGAAGAAGCACAAATTTATATCAGCTAAGATGCACGGGTGTGGACACACGATATCCACGTTGGTGGGAGTGCCAAAGGCACGTCCGTGCTTTTGTTTGCACTTTACAATCAGAATGGCAGGGCCGTGCTTTTGCTTCCACTCTACAATCTAAAGCAGGTGAGAACATAGTTGTGTAGTTACCTTTCTTTCCTCCCGTCTCTGTTGCTCAGCACATTTTGGCGACATCCTCCGTGCATTCGAGATCTCGTTGACAATCCTGAATGCCATTGGAGAACCTCTAGAAGGACCTCTCATGCTGAACGCCAATGGCGATCCTCTCAAAGGACCATGCGTCGTCAACTTTAAATTGTCACCAGCATATCCAATTCGTTGGAGCCTTTGTTCCCTCGCCTGATCCTTCTTTCTTTGCTCGCATGCCTATGACACACAAAAAGACAAAGAAATTTTCACGATTAAATTAAAATAACACAACGCTTTGACATATTTTTCGGTTGTTTAATGTTGCTATCACCTCTGCTATCTTCTGATGATGCAGATTAGTAAAGATTCCAATTGCTAGGATACTGCTTCTATCAATCATGCTTGATGATTCATCATTTGTGCCTTTATTGGCAACATTCAAAGTGCCAACATCAACAATTCTTCTGTTACCATGTACCTCTTCACCACGACCATCAGAAAACACTACTCCATCGGAACGACTGGTCTGCACGACCTTGAGTTTTCAAACATATCGACATTAGACGCACATGTGTGTATTATGAAGCATTAACAATTAAAAAAATAAAACATACGAAATGATCTCGTATGTCTAGATTTGCAAAACAAGGATGAGTTTTCAAGTTTTTTATCGTTACCTGGAGCGACTCGTTGCTACGGTTTCTGTGTTGCAACTTTGGATTACAAGCCGAAGTCGAGGACATTGCAGCAAAATTTACTCGGCTACTTAGAATGCTCCTTTTAGCATGTGTCTTCTACACAACTTCTTCCTGGTTGGGACGCTTATCGAGCACTTATTTCTCAACCTTCACTACATTTACCCTAGCCCACCTGGCATGTGCGTGCTGAACGTCATTTGCACTCTTTTTTTGTTCTCCACTTGCAGCAGTTTCTTTGCCTTCCATCTATCGATCTTTAACTGCAGAGAACATAGATGGAATAGTGACGCATTAATACACTCAACCAAGAAATATTCATGATTTTTTCTACCTGTTATTGATGCCCATGGGCCTAAACATTACATTAATCAATAGTGACACGTTACGCCTTGAGAGTACATAATGCAGAGAAAGAAAGACAAGATAGCATCCAAAACCTAAGGTTCAATTGATTTTGCCACAAATGACTCTAGTGTGATTCACTTGTTGCTATTACCTTATTTTCATATGCCTTTGCAATATCATTTAGAGATACGCCAACCTTACTGCCCTGATCAGCTGGTCCGATCCTGAACATCTGCAGGGAGTAAAAGTTATACAAAGACCTAAAAAATGTCGTACAATGCTATTTCAACACGATAGTTTTTTTACCTGACATCTAAATAACTTCTATTCACTACAATAGAATTGACAAGTAATTTTAGTTAAATAGAATTGACGTATAGAATATATTTTATTTAACATACTACACGGGATCCCAAACACATGTAAGATCCTTGTGCTAATCTGGCACTACCTCATAATATAATAATAGATCTCCATGAAATATGGTAAAAAACATCATATTCCTGCAAAAGTATCAATGCTCAAAAGCCAGCACGGAACAGAGCACTTTTATTACTCACGCACCACATCGCTAGGGAAATTAACAACCATGACACAACAATTACGGCCTGAAGCTTCTCTTTGCACCGCCATGAAGACCAACTAAGGCGGTTGCATCAGTGATTACATAAGAACGGATCCAATACAAATTATGGCACACCCTACCTCCTGCTACGAGCAAACTGAAACCATGCTTAAAAAATTAAGGATACAGAAAACCAACAAGAACATCAAAGACGCATAACCAAAACATAAATATATTGTGGTGACCGTGCTAGTTCATTAGGAAGTATTAAAAACGCCGAGCGGCAAAAATCCAATCTACCACGCGCGTTAGGAAACATCACGGGATGACTTGATCGTTTTTAGCTAACCTTTGTTTCTTGAATCTAAACCCTAGACCGCTCGGACCCGGATCCACTTCAATTTTGTGCGTGATCTACTTTCCTGATCAAGGCAAGTCTCAAATCTCCATGGGTGATTTTGAATTTCAAAGAGACGCAGGGAAAGGGAAAGAGACGCGAAAAAATAAAGAGTGCATCCTTCTCTCTTGGCCTACAGGAAAAGTCTGGAGCAGAACCTGAGCCGTCGTACTAACACATGGGCCCTCCAAAGGTTTCTTTGACAAACAAGTGGGGTCACTTTTAGTGCAACAACACGGAAAGTCCTAGATGCACTCGAGCCGTACTTACATGCGGGCTCTACAATGGTTGCTTTTACTGACCTGTGCGGTCCGCTGTCAATGAATTCCAGATCTCAGTTCGTTCACTCCCCATTTGGCCAGTGGGGTCGGCCGTCAATGAATTCCGGATCTCAGTCCGTTCACTCCCCATCTGGCGTCGTTGAAAACAATTTGAGGCTGGATATCCTAGCTCTCCCGAGGAATTCCTGATGATTGATCATATAATTTCTCTCTATTCCTCCCTCTTCCTGTGAAAAATCACCCACCTTCTTCCTCCATGCCGTGAGCCTCCTGTTGAGGTCATTGGGGAACGTTGCATGGGAATTTTTTTTCCTACGCACACGCAAGATCTATCCACGGTGATGAGCATCTACGAGAGGGAGAGTGGATCTACGTACCCTTGTAGATCGCTAAGCGGGAAGCGTCGAGAAATGTGGTTGGTATAGTCGAACGTCTTCCCGATCCAAATCTCCGAGCGTCCCGCGATCCAATCACGATCCGTCCTGATCAAGCACCGAACGGACGGCACCTCCGCGTTCAGCACACATACAGCTTGATGACGATCTCCGCCTTCTTGATCCAGCAAGAGGGAGCAGAGAGGTAGATGAGTTCTCCGGAAGTGTGACGGTGCTGTGGCGATGGTGGTGGAGCAATTCCGGCAGGGCTTCGCCTAAGCACTGCAGAAAACCGATCTAGAGGAGAAACTATGCACTAGAGGAATGAGTAGCACGTGGCTGAAAATCAAGTGCCAAAACCCCTAAAACCTCTAGTATATATAAGAGGAAGAGAGAAGGAGTCTTGGCCCAAGGTCCAAGCCATCTAGGCTTCGGCCGAACCAAGGAGGAGAGGAGGATTCCTCCTGCAATCCTAGTAGGACTAGGACTCCTCCTTATTTTGGTCTTTTTGACTTTTTCCACCTTTTTCTCTTTGGGATTTTCGTCCTAGCCGCATGGGCCTTATGTGGGACTTCCACCAGACCACTAAGGCTGGTATTCACTCTTCCACAGCCCGTGTAGCCTCTTGAGTCGAAATACCCCTCCCGATGGTCTCCCGGTACACTACCGGCACTCCCGGTACATTACCGATGAGCCCGAAACTTTTCCGGCGACCAAAACAGGACTTCCTATATATCAATCTTTACCTCCGGACTATTCTGGAGCTCCTCGTGACGTCCGGGATCTCATCCGGGACTTAGAACAACCTCTGGTCACCACCATACATAACTCTATACTACCGAAACGTCACCGAACCTTAAGTGTGCAGACCCTGCGGGTTTGAGAACTATGTAGACATGACCGAGACACCTCTACGGTCAATAACCAATAGCGGGACCTGGATGCCCATATTGTTTCCTACATATTCTACGAAGATCTTTATCGGTCGAACCTCTATGTCAAGGATTCAGTTAATCACGTATGATGTTCCCTTTGTTCTTCGGTATGCTACTTGCCCGAGATTCGAGCGTCAGTATCTCCATACCTAGTTCAACCTTGTTACTGGCAAGTCTCTTTACTCGTTTCGTAATACAAGATCCCATGACTAACACTTAGTCAGGTTGGTTGCAAGGCTTATTGTGACGTTGTATTACCGAGTGGGCCCTGAGATACCTCTCCGTCACACGAAGTAACAAATCCCAGTCTTGATCCATGCCAACTCAACAGACACCCTCGGAGATACCTGTAGAGCACCTTTATAGCCACCCAGTTACGTTGCGATGTTTGATTCACAAAAGGCACTCCTCCGGTATCCATGAGTTACATGATCTCATGGTCATAGGAATATATACTTGACATGCAAAAAACAGTAGCAATAAACTGACACGATCATATGCTACGTTTGTAGTTTGGGTCTTGTCCATCACATCATTCTCCTATTGATGTGATCCCGTTATCAAATGACATCACATGATAATGGCTAGGAAAGCTTGACCATCTTTGATCAACGAGCTAGTTCACTAGAGGCATACTAGGGACAAAGTGTTGTCTATTTACCCACACATGTAATGTGTTTCCAATCAATACAATTATAGCATGGACAATAAACAATTATCATGAACAAGGAAATATAATAATAAAGACTTTATTTATTGCCTCTAGGGCATATTTCCAACAGTCTCTCACTTGCACTAGAGTTAATAATCTAGTTCACATCACTATGTGGTTTACATTGTAATGAATCAAACACCCATGCAGTTCTGGTGTTGATCATGTTTAGCCCTTGGAAGAGGTTTAGTCAATGGGTCTGCAACATTCAGATCCATGTGAACTTTGCCAATATTTATGTCCTTCTCCTCGATGTAATCACGGATGGAGTTGAAGCATCGCTTTATGTGTCTGGTCCTCTTGTGAAACCTTGGTTCCTTGGCCAGAGCAATGGCACCAGTGTTATCACAGAATAGGTTCATTGGATTCAGTGCACTGGGCACTACTCTAAGATCTGTCATGAACTGCTTCATCCATACACCTTCCTTTGCCGCCTCTGAGGCTGCGATGTACTCCGCTTCGCATGTAGAATCGGCTACCACGCTTTGCTTGGAACTGCACCAGCTTACCGCTTCCCCGTTGTGAATAAATATGTATCTGGTTTGTGACTTAGAGTCATCCGGATCAGTGTCAAAGCTTGCATCGACGTAACCCTTTATGACGAGATCTTCATTACCTCCATGAAAGAGAAACATTTCCTTAGTCCTTTTCAGATACTTAAGGATATTCTTGACCGCCGCCTAGTGCTCCATTCCAGGATCACTTTGAAACCTTCCGACCATACTTATGGCAAGGCTGACATCGGGTCTTGTGCACAACATTGCATACATGATAGAGCCTATGGCTAAATCATAGGGGATGACACTCATCTTTTCTCTATCTTCTGCAGTCACTGGGCATTGATTCTTACTCAACTTCACACCTTGTAACACAGGCAAGAACCCCTTCTTGGACTAATCCATTTTGAACATCTTCAAAACTTTATCAAGGTATGTGCTCTGTGAAAGTGCTATTAAGTGTCTCGATCTATCTCTATAGATCTTAATGCCTAATATGAAAGCAACTTCTCCTAGGTCCTTCATTGAAAAACTCTTGTTCAAATATTCCTTCACGCTTTCCAGCATTTCTATATTGTTTCCAATCAGCAATATGTCATCTACATATAATATTGGAAATGCTATAGAGCTCCCACTCACTTTCTTGCAAATACAAGCTTCTCCATAAGCTTGTATAAATCCAAACGCTTTGATCACCTCATCAAAGCGCTTATTCCAACTCCGAGATGCTTGCACCAGCCCATAAATGGATCGCTGGAGTTTGCAAACTTTGTCAGCATTCTCTGGATCGACAAAACCTTCTAGTTGCATCATACACAACTCTTCCTCAAGGAAACCGTTGAGGAACGCTGTTTTGACATCCATCGGCCAAATTTCATAGTCGAAATAAGCAGCTATTGCCAACATGATTCTGACAGACTTAAGCATCACTACGGGTGAGAAGGTCTCATCATAGTCAACTCCTTGAACTTGTGAAAAAACCCTTTGCCACAAGTCGAGCTTTATAGACGTTGACATTACCGTCCACGTCTGTCTTCTTCTTAAAGATCCATTTTTTCTGAATGACCTTTCGCCCTTCAGGTAATACTTCCAAAGTCCACAATTTGTTTTCATACATGGATCCCATCTCAGATTTCATGGCCTCTAACTATTTCTCAGAATCTGGGCCCATCACTGCTCCTCCATAGCTCGTAGGTTCATTGTTGTCCAACAACATGACCTCCAAGACAGGGTTGCCGTACCACTCAGGAGCAGTACGCGCCCTTGTCGACCTACGAGGTTCAATAGTAGCTTGATCCTAAGCTTCATCATCATCATCATTAACTTCCTCTTCAACCGTCATAGGTTCCACAGAAACATATTTCTACGCTGCGCTACTTTCTGGTTGAAGTAAAGGTTCAATAACCTCATCAAGCTCTATTTTCCTCCCACTCAATTCTTTCGGGAGAAACTCTTTCTCAAGAAATGTTCCTTTCTTAGCGACAAACACTTCGCCTTCGGATCTGAGATAGAAGGTATACTCGACTGTCTCTTTTGGGTATCCTATGAAGACACATTTCTCCGCTTTGGGTTCCAGCTTTTCAGGCTGAAGATTTTTGACATAAGCATCACATCCCCAAACTTTAAGAAACGACAACTTTGGCCTCTTGCCAAACCATAGTTCATATGGCATCATCTCAACGGATTTCGATGGTGCCCTATTTAAAGTGAATGCAACTGTCTCTAATGCATAACCCCAAAATGATAGTGGCACATCAGCAAGAGACATCATAGAACGCACCATATCTAATAAGGTTCGATTACGACGTTCGGACACACCATTACGTTGTGGTGTTCCAAGCGGTGTCAACTATGAAACAATTCCATATTGTCTTAAGTGACTGCCAAACTCATAACTCAGATATTCACCTCCTCGATCAGATCGCAGGAATTTAATCTTCTTGTTACGATGATTCTCAACTTCACTCTAAAATTGCTTGACCTTTTCAAACGTTACAGACTTGTGTTTCATTAAGTAAATATACCCATATCTACTTAAGTCATCAGTGAAGGTGAGAAAATAACGATATCCACCACGCGTTGTAACATTCATTGGACCGCACACATCAGTATGTATGATTTCCAATAAGTCACTTGCCCATTCCATTGTTCTAGAGAACGGCGTTTTAGTCATCTTGCCCATGAGGCATGGTTCACATGTGTCAAGTGATTCAAAATCAAGTGACTCCAAAAGTCCATCAGCATGGAGCTTCCTCATGCGTTTTACACCAATATGACCTAGACGGTAGTGCCACAAGAAAGTGGTACTATCATTATCAACTCTACATCTTTTGGCATCAATGTTATGAACATGTGTGTCATCACTATCAAGATTCAATATGAATAAACCCCTCACATTGGGTTCATGACCATAAAAGATATTACTCATATAAATAGAACAACCTTTATTCTCTGATTTAAATGAGTAACCGTCTCGCAATAAACAAGATCCAGATATAATGTTCATGCTTAACGCAGGCACTAAATAACAATTATTCAGGTTAATCACTAATCCCGATGGTAATCGAAGAGAGAGCATGCCGACGGCGATCACATCAACCTTGGAACCATTTCTCATGCACATCATCACTTCATCCTTTGCCAGCCTTCGTCTATTCCGTAGTTCCTGTTTTGATTGCAAATGTGAGCAACCAAACCGGTATCAAATACCCAGGCACTACAATGAGAGCTAGTAAGGTACACATCAATAACATGTATATCATATATACCTTGTTTGTTGTTGGCCGCCTTCTTGTCAGCCAGGTACTTGGGACAGTTCCACTTCCAGTGACCAGTTCCCTTGCAATGAAAGCACTCAGTTTCTGGCTTGGGTCCATGCTTGGGCTTCTTTACAGGAGTAGCAACTGCTTTGCCATCCTTCTTGGTTTTACCCTTCTTGCGCTTGCCCTTGCCATTCTTCTTGAAACTAGTGGTTTTATTGACCATCAACACTTGATGTTTTTTTGGATTTCAGACTCAGCAACTTTTAGCATCACAAACAGCTCGGCGACTAACTTATTCATCCCGTGCATGTTATAGTTCATCACAAAGCTCTTGTAACTAGGTGGCAGTGATTGAAAAACTCTTTCAGTGATCGCCTCTGGTGGAAGGGCAATTCCCAACTCCGCTAGACGAGTCGAATACCCAGACATTCTGAGTATATGTTCACCGATAGACCAGTTCTCCTCCATTTTGCAAGCATAGAACTTATCATAGGTCTCATACCTCTCGATCCGGGCATTCTTCTGAAAGATAAACTTCTACTCCTGGAACATCTCATATGCTCCATGACGTTCAAAATGTCTTTGAAGTCCCGGTTCTAAGCCATACAATATTGCACACTGAACTATTGAGTAATCTCCAGAACGTGCCTCCCAAGCATTCTTAACGTCTTCGGATGACATGTCTTCTAGTTGGTCACCAAGCGGTACATCAAGGACATATGATTTCTGGGAGGCCATGAGGATAATCCTCAGATTACGGGCCCAGTCAACAAAGTTACTTCCATCATCTTTCAACTTAGCTTTCTCTAGGAACGCATTAAAATTCAGGGGTGCTACTGCGTGAGCCATTGATCTACAACATAAATATGCAAAGATTACTTAGACTATTGTTCAAGATAATGAGTTTAGTTAATCAAATTACTAAAGCTCCCACTCAAATTGACATCCCTCAGGTCATCTGAGTGTCACATGATCCAAATTCACCAACTCAAGTCTGATCATCACGTGAGTTGAGGTGGTTTCATGGTGAACATCATCATGTTGATCATATCTACTATATGACTCATGTTTGACCTTTCGGTCTCTTGTGTTCCGAGGTCATTTCTGTACATGCTAGGCTCGTCAAGTTTAAGTCGAGTGTTCTGCATCTGCAACACTGGCTTGCACCCATTGTATGTGAACGTAGAGTCTATCACACCCGATCATCACGTGGTGTCTTGACACGACGAACTTCATCTTGAAATTTAAGTGAGGGATCACCTTATAATGCTACCGTCATCCTAAGAAAAACAAGGTGCATAAAAGGATTAACATCACATGCAAATCATAAGTGACATGATATGGCCATGAACTTGTGTTTTTGATCTCCATCTTGAAAGCACCGGCATGATCTCCATCGTCACCGACATGACACCATGGTCTCCATCATCTTGATATCCATCAACTGTCGCCATTGGGGTTGTTGCACCCATAATGCTTCTACTACTATTGCTACCGTTTAGCGATAAAGTAAAGCATTACATAGCGCTTAATGATTGACATGCAGGTCATACAATAATTAAAGACAAGCCTATGGCTCCTGCCGGTTGCCGTACTCATCGACATGCAAGTCGTGATATTCTATACAACACATGATCATCTCATACATCACATATATCACATCATGTAATTGGCCATATCCACAACATACTCTACAAAAACAAGTTAGACGTCCTCTAATTGTTGTTCCATGTTTTACGTGGCTGCTACGGGTATCTAGCAAGAACAATTCTCACCTATGCATAAACCACAACGGTGATACATTAGTTGCTTTTCAACCTTCTCAAGGATCGCCTTTTTTGAATCTGATCCAACTAAAGTAGGAGAAACTGGCACCCGCCAACCATCTATGCAACAAGTTGCAGTCGAGGGAACCGGTCTCTCGTAAGCGTACGAGTAATGTTGGTCCGGGCTGCTTCATCCCACAATACCGCTGAACCAAAACATGACCAAGCGAGGAAGCAATCCAAGCATCAATGCCAACAAACTCTTTGTGTTCTACTTGAGATCTCATCTACACATAGACCTAGCTCTGATACCACCGTTGGGGAACGTTGCATGGGAAACAAATTTTTTCCTATGCACACGTAAGATCTATCCATGGTGATGATCATCTATGAGAGGGAGAGTGGATCTACGTACCCTTGTAGACCGCTAAGCGGGAAGCGATAAGAAACGCGGTTGGTGTAGTCGAACGTATTCGCGATCCAAATCGCCGAGCGTCCTGCGATCCAATCACGATCCATCCCGATCAAGCACCGAACGGACGGCACCTCCGCGTTCAGCACATGTACAACTTGATGACGATCTCCGCCTTCTTGATACAACAAGAGGGAGCGGAGAGGTAGACAAGTTCTGCGACAGCGTGACGGCGCTACGACGATGGTGGTGGAGCAATTCCGGCAGGGCTTCGTCTAAGCAATGCAGAAAACCGATCTAGAGGAGAAACTATGCACTAGAGGAACAGGTAGCACGTGGCTGAAAATCAAGTGCCAAAACCCCTAAAACCTCTAGTATATATAAGAGGAAGAGAGGAGGAGTCTTGGCCCAAGGCCCGAGCCATCTAGGCTTTGGCCGAACGAAGGAGGAGAGGAGGATTCCTCCTCCAATCCTAGTAGGACTAGGACTCCTCCTTATTTTGGTCTTTTTGCCTTTTTCCACCTTTTTCTCTTTGGGCTTTTCTTCCCAGCCGCATGGGCCTTATGTGGGACTTCCACCAGCCCACTAAGGGCTGGTATTCACTCTCCGATAGACCATGTAGCCTCTTGGGTAGAAATACCCCTCCCGATGGTTTCCCAGTACACTATCGGCACTCCCGGTACACTACCGATGAGCCCGAAACTTTTCCGGCGACCAAAAAAGGACTTCCTATATATCAATATTTACCTATGGACCATTTCGGAGCTCCTCTTGATGTCTGGTATCTCTTCCGAGACTCCGAACAACCTTCGGTCACCACCATACGTAACTCTATACTACCGAAACGTCACCGAACCTTAAGTGTGCAAACCCTACGGGTTCGAGAACTATGTAGACATGACCGAGACCCCTCTACGGTCAATAACCAATAGCGGAACCTGGAAGCTCATATTGGTTCCTACATATTCTATGAAAATCTTTATCGGTTGAACCTCTATGTTAAGGATTTAGTTAATCCCGTATGATGTTCCCTTTGTTCTTCGGTATGTTACTTGCCCGAGATTCGATCGTCGATATCTCGATACCTAGTTCAACCTCGTTACCGGCAAGTCTCTTTACTCATTCCGTAATACAATATCCGGTGACTAAGAATTAGTCACATTGCTTGCAAGGCTTATTGTGACGTTGTATTACCGAGTGGGCCCTAAGATACCTCTCCGTCACAAGGAGTAACAAATCCCAGTCTTGATCCATGCCAACTCAACAGACACCCTCGGAGATACCTGTAGAGCACCTTTATAGTCACCCAGTTACGTTGCGACGTTTGATACAGACAAGGCACTCTTTCGATGTCCATGAGTTACATGATCTCATGGTCATAGGAACATATACTTGACATGCAGAAAACAGTAGCAATAAACTGACACGATCATATGATATGTTTGTAGTTTGTGTCTTGTCCATCACATCATTCTCCTAATGATGTGATCCCGTTATCAAATGACATCACATGTCAATGTCTAGGAAACCTTGACCATCTTTGATCAACGAGCTAGTTCAGTAGAGGAATACTAGGGACAAAGTGTTGTCTATTTACCCACACATGTAATGTGTTTCCAATCAATACAATTATAGCATGGACAATAAACAATTATCATGAACAAGGAAATATAATAATAAACACTTTATTTATTACCTCTAGGGCATATTTCCAACAGAGGTAACACATTACACCTTGCACCTACTAGTTTCTTCCTCGTCGCAGCGCTTCGCATGTTGTTTCAATTTTTGAACGAAAAAATTTCGGCAAGACCAGCTAAATTCACGTTGGATGAGGAACACAACACGAGAGAGATGGGGCGCAAATTAAATTTATTGAAATCCCAGAGGTTAGGGCCGCTGGTCGAGGTCGTGGAATTGCTTCACAGGAAAGAGTTGATGGGCGTTACTTACAGTTCCGACCGAGGTTTCACTGGACTGACCCACAGTTCTAACCTGTCAGCTGTATGCTGATTTTAATTTCGATCCTCCTATTCAAAGTGTTACGAACACCTTTCATCCTCTATAATAGTCAGATAGTACTTATGCTAGTTAACTCCGACTAAATATCTCTCTCAGTTAATTCATATGTCAATGATAATGTCACATCAGCTGTTAACATATGTCCTAGCTAGTTGAGGTAGTAATCATCATGTCTCATGGCCTGTTATGTAGCAATGGATGGGATGGACTCCACTCCTCATCTCTTAGAGACCCAGTCTCAGTCTGTCGATGGCACAGAGCTCGTGACACAAGATTTCATGGTCCCTGAACAACTAGAAAAGGAAAGGATAAGAAATGAGTCCAAACATACAACGCACGAAAAGCTCGTTTAGGAGTATAGAAGGAAGAAACAAATATCAGGCTCGTAGTAAGTTCGTTTTTAGTGATTCCCACGTGTCTTGTTGCATTTGCTTTCAAAAAATGAGTAATAATGGTCTCATACGTGTTTCTTACTGGCAAGACGTTTATTCTGAAAATTCAATACATTTTTTGAAATTCAATTCTTAATTTTGTTCGCAGAGCAGATACAATGGCCGAGTATGAAGAAGATTTCAGTACAAAACTGAGCCTTAAGAAGTTCATTTCTCTTTGTGACAATCTGACAAACGACCAGAAGCAACTTGTCAGAGACATTGGTTTCGGGAATCTACTAGACTTGTGCTGCCATGAGCTCCCAAGGTGTTTGATTCAATGGCTTGTACGTTACTTTGACAGTAGCTCAAGTTCTTTATTATTACCTAGTGGATTCACATTCCTTATAAACTCTTACACCGTGCACCGCATACTGGGAATTCCACTGGGAGGCAAAATGATTGCTAAAAGGTGCTCAAAAGCTTTCAGATGTTAGGTTAAGTCTAAGACAAAATGTGCCACGCAGACTCCAAGCATCAGAGAACTGATTGATCTCATGACCCCGGAACTGACAGGAGAATTATTTCAGTGGGTTTTTGTGATGTTTGCAACTGCAGTATTTCTATGCCCGACGACATATGAATGTGTAAGCCCAGATTACCTAGCAGCTCTTAAAGGACCAACATCAGATATCCATTCATATGATTGGTCCAGAGCTACTCTAGACAAGTTGGTGACATCACTCTAGACATTCAAGGATAAGGAATTCATGGGCGCATTGTGTGGCTGCCTCATGATACCCGTGGTTGGTACACTAATTTTTTGCTTTTGAATTCTCTTCTGTCATAAGTGCAGAGCATCTGATCCATTTTTAACCTTTTTATCTACGGCAGTTAAGCTGCTTTGAGTACCTGGATATCAAGGTCATGCATATGAAAAATGATTTGCCATCGAGGCTACCTATCTGGGATACAGACGTTGTTAAGAATTATACTAACCTAGATAGACTGTCATTAGAGGAAGGAAATTTTGGCAAACACCTTGTGAGTGAAGTTCATTCTTTGTTACTCTCTCGACTCTTACCTCTCAGCAGAATGATTTAGCTTCCATTCCTTAATTTAATTTGACCTATACTTATTTGTTTTCTTGCCCATTATCACAGCTAAAGGATATAAGGTGCACACCTTTCTACCCACCAAATGGCTCTGAAGGGTCATTCTTTCGAATGGGTACCAAACTAGAAGCCTACTTAGAACAATTTGTGCCAGAATGCAAATTATCTTCGGTGAGTCATGTCAAACACATGGCCCATTTTTTGTTTTAAATTGTCAATAATTGCACACCTTGTGAGTTTTCAAACTGATTCAACATATAAGTCAACATATATAGGAAACCGGTACCTGGGCTCACTGCATTAAGATATGAATGCCACTACAATCATTTTAGGTGCGCTACCTGCAATAGGTTACATGTTGGCCGTCCTTTCTACACCACACTTCGTTTACGTTACATGTGCCTCCTACCTACAGTAGGTTAGTTGTGCTGCTTGAGAACCAACAGTAGGTAGTTTCTGGTTCTATGATGGTTATAGCCCTTCCTCACACGATAAATTAGTTGTGCTTCATACAGTAGGCTAGCTGTGTTACCCAACAGTAGTCCAGCTGTGATTATGTGATTTTTATAACTGTGATTCTTGGATAGGCCGTGTGTGATTCCTCGTATGCTTCATGCACTAGTCTTAACTATGCTTCATGCAGTCCAACATTCCATACAGATTTTTTGCATGTTATTATTCATTTAATGTTATATTAATATCAAATGCTGTTTTTTATGTCTTGTTTGTAGGCTAAAGAAGATATTGGAAAAATCATTAACGAGATGTACACAAAATTTTTCTCTAGGATTCAACCCGTCATTGATCAGAAATTGGAAAAGGTTCTTTCTATTGATAAGGAATTTGGAGTGAAGGAAGTCAAACGAACTGACGGCGACGTATATTGTAACTTACAGAAAGATGAATCCAACGAAGAAGAAATGTTTTCATCACTTCCTTCCAATTTTCCATCACTTCCTTATTACCACAAAGAAAATCCTCAAAGATCATGTAGCAGTGGCTCAAGCAATTTTGCACGTCCCTCATCATACTCGATGGATAATATAAATGGTTGCTGCGGTACTCCTGTCTCACCCTCCGAAAACAAGTATGATAAGCAACAGTTCAATACCCAGCTATCCTTACAACATCAAACATCAACCGAGCTTAAATTGCACGTGGAGGTGATTGAGATAGACCTCAAGTCCGATAACTTGAATGCCAATGCTAGGTCACATCTGGAAACTATGAGAGACTTTTATAATGCTTGCCTTGATGGGATACCTATTCATGAACATTTCGTATCAACATATGACTTGTTGGACAAGAATACAGGATGATACTAACTGGCGAAAATTCATTTGAGAACACTGCACCAACTGCTGCCAACATCTCCAACACAACTTCCACAGAACGGGAACATGTAATCACAGAACCAACACAATCAAGCAAATTTACTGCTGCTGAAGCTCACACCTCAGACTGTACAGATGAGAAACAATTAAACACCATCGCTCCATTGACAAGTGAGACTATTGACCAGCCTGCTTCTCTTGTTATTCAAATGCCATACAATATTGCATGTTCCAACGCCGATGACACAATTGTTGAAATTTTTCCAAAAAGCACAGAGAAGATCATTGTATCCGGAGCTGTTAACAAGATAGACACTGCTACCGACAAATGCTCTTCTCCCACCATGAAAGCCCAGGTCAATGCTACTAGCAATTTGAGTGATGAGAACAAGATTGCTGGGTCCAAATCATATGAATTTGCATTAGACTCCAAGTTCAGCCACACGCCCACTAGTACAGCAGCTGTCCCCTGCACTTTCGGCAGCGGTTCTGGAATTGAACTGCTTCACACAACTAGCAAACATGCTCAACAAAAAAAACCCTGCATTCACTAGTGATACTCAATCCGTTGCTGCCACTTTTAACAGCACAAGGAAAGATGCCACTGTACAAATACGGGCACCAGCTACTGAGAATCCAACTAATAGTGTAGGCGCTAAAGTCTTCAAGAGCCAGCATGTAAACCAAGCCAATGAAGGAATGACAGCTGACAACAGACCCTCACTGATGATGCCCAATGCAGCAAACGAGGCCACGCTAAAAACGAAGAAAAGAGTAAGGATAATAGAGCCTTTAGGACAGTCACCCGAAGATCTTTCCAATAAGTGACAAGTTGTTGACAACCAAAAAGCCCTGCATGATGCTGCATTCATTGAAGACGATAGCATATGGTCTGACCCAACAATATATGAAAAAATTGACAAGGCAACAAAACAACAAGACAAGCCAGCCAACTCTGAGAATGTAGGCTTCAAAGAATGTAAACCTAATACTCTGATGCACATATACGGGCCTACAAGCTCATCAGTGAGGTCCACACTTACTTATACTGAATGGTCAACTATATCTACCACATCAGCTCCTAAGTTAATGCTAAACGTTAGTTGCCTCTCACAGCCCACTACTACGACATACTCCATGGGTTTAACCCGATGTCCTTGGTCACAAAGTCCCATTGTTACGTCACACTCCGTGGATTTAACCCAGCCTGCCTGGTCACAAACTGCCAGAACAAATACTCTGTCAACACATTGCCAGGAACAACCCCCCTCTGATTATAATCTCCAGTTCTTCAACCAACAATACCAACAACAACCTTCTGATTGTAATTTACAATCCTCCCATCATAGAAATGTCCAAAGTAATGATTGCTTGCACAGCCAATAGCGCCCACCCAATGAATACAACCATCAGCATAACCATTGGAAAAGTTACAGCAGATTACATTCACGGACGAATAATACACATTCTTCATGCCCACATCAACACAATACATCAGCAGAGATTGCTCCGAACCAAATCAGCAAACCAGACATCGGTATATCAACAACACAGATGCAATAGCAGCAAACAAGAGGGCCTGTACTACAGAGAAACAACCATTACAATGAAGGCCTGCACCAAAACCATTACCATGGCCAACAACATATCGGCAATGGTCAAGTCGGTTCCATTGCACCTCACTCCCAGAACAATCATTATGATTTGCAGCAACAGCCACGACTAACTAGTCCAACAAATATCCAACATGATTCCTTCAGGTTGTTGGATATAAGAGATTCTACACTCGTAGAGAAACTCGTCTACAAAACAGTTGTTGAGAACACGCCACCAACAGGCAGAGATGACAGGTAACGAGATGATTGTTCCCGATGTAGAAAACTTTTGCTCAATTGAAATATAATAATAATAATAATAATGATGATGATGATGATGACTAGAATCTTGGAGTTAAGACATTCAAGTGGTTAGCCTGTAGTTTTCATTTTTTGTTTTGTTTACATATTACTTCAAAACAAAGTTTTGGTTTCACCACACTTCAACAAAACTGTCCTTATAGTTTGATCACACTGTTGTACTTCTTTTCAGTGTAGATCAGGGCTATACTTACATTTTGAAAACTCGTCGCCTCTAATCAAGTTAAATATTAAAATAAGTAATTCATAAAATTTAATGGGCCTTTTTTGGCAGCAAGAGGATATTTTTCATCAAACGATGCTGGACAGACCATCGAACCTTTGGTCTATCGATGAAGGTCTACGGTTATATGAACGAATACGTGATGGATGCTTACTCAGAGTTGTTGTTGCAAGACCAATTTTACAGTAGACACAACTTACACAAGCACATAATGTACATCGAAGCTCCAGTAAGCTTTAATTTAATTCTTCTACCTTTTTCTAAATATGAATAAAACTGTACCAAAGAATAGTAAGGAAGCATCTATCTTTTACAAGACAAATTTTAGGTCAAAGATTTAAGCATCGAACTTCTAAGACAATACATTGTAGAAAAAACAATTGGCTACAGGATGTCAAACGTCTGCAACTTTGTGAGTTGATCTTCCTAACTTTGCTCTACTATGTTGATCTTTGTTTATCTAGTTTTTCCTATTATTTTCCCTCACAAATATTCCTACTCACTGTTTTAGGTGTTAATTCCTGTGAGACAAGGCCACTTTATATACTTGATAATCGTTAATTTCGAGAAGAAATGCTTCGAGATCCTATGTCCTTTTATCAATTGTGATGGTATAAAGGAACATTCAGATAGTGTGATTGAAAACTTCAAGAGAGCGTACCATTCAGCTTACAATACCTATCCTCACAGAATAAACGATTTCAGTGTACAACCTGTGACATGCATAACTAACTCCGAAAGAGAGTGAGTCTTTTGTTACTGTACCTGTACATCAATATGTGCTTGTTAACCTGTAATTCATAATTCATATGAGTTATTCATCCTGTAATCACCAATATATTACTCTCAATTGACAAGGACGGCAACGGTATATTCATAATGCACTTGATGCCGCTCATTGATACGAGGTCATCCTTTTTTATCAACAAAGTAAGTTTCGTTTGTGTCAAATCACAAGATGTTACAGTATATACTGTTGATACAAAAGACCTGTACCATTGAGATTCAGAATATTTCCTCTTAAATTTGTTAGTTCTCTCCTTGCAGATCTATGTGAAGCCGTTGCGAGAACAACTAATTTACAAAATGATGACAACTGGCCACAACAAGGGCAAAATATTTGAAGAATTCCAAAATGTCTTCAATCAGCACAACATACAACATAGAAGACCAAACATCTGAAGTCTACTATTCTAACACATAGTTGTCAAAACAAGAAGAATTCACCAATTTTGTCTCGTGCTCTGTAATTCAATATACATTTATATCTACACCAGATATCTGTCATATAAAAAGTATGTCTATCATATAAAAAGGTGGTGAAATTTTGGCATAGAGAAACAAAACCTTGACTATTCCTATCATAGGTCAGTGGCTCCTCAAAACAAGGGACAATGCTTCTTTGAGAAACGTCTCAGAACAAACATTCGACATAATCATGAGAGACCATGACTCTAAATAATAGAATTCGATGCCTCTCCTAACTTCACTGCCGTACCCATGGAAAAATCCGAATTCTTCAATATTGTCGTCCTTCAGTTCCACTAGTGTCTATAAAACTATGTTTCTTCCACCTCAGCTTCTCAAAGTGCCATTCTAAACACTTTAACTACTGACCGATAAAAAACACATTAACTCCCGTGTCAGGGTCATGAGTGAGCGACAGGCATGGAGGACATTTTCCGACAAGAACATACGTGATGCAACACGGAAGCACGAAATCATACCAGGAAGCTGCACATATGGATAATATGGATATGCACTATGATTCGTGTGTAAAAGCCACGCTGGCAGACAACACAAAGCAAAGCTCCATCATGCAAAACCAGAGCACGGTCTTATAATCCAAAAATGCACAGTTGCGTACTCAGAGGGTCCATAGGCTGTGCGTCTCCAAGAGGCACGGTGAATATGCAAACTTTAAGCACTGTTTTAGCGAGGAAAGTCGATGATGCAAAACTGAAGCACAGTTCATATGAGGAAAAATACACATATAGGCACTCTAGACAGGCATTGTGCTTCGTGTGCGAAATACACGGCTGGCATGAAGACATAAAGCAAAGGTCCGTTGTGATGTAAAACAAGAGCACAAGTTTATAATAGGAAAATGCACTAATGTCCATGCAGAGCGTGAATGGGGGTGCATGTGCGAGAAGCATGGCTACAATGGAGTCAGGAAGTCACAATTTTTCAAAGTACAACTTCCTCCGGGTGAACAAACACCACAACATTTTACACAAAATAAAAAAGTAACTAACTGCAAATGATGGAAGTTAACCACTACACATTTCTCTTGAGACCCCATCCAGAAGTAGATTGCTCAAAAATGTTGACGCCTGTAGCAAGGCAGCAAGTTCTTATGCAGACGGTCCTTCATCTTCAGAATACGGCGGTAAAGCTCATAGCTAACGTACCCGTCCAGAAGAAAAAGTGAACGAACATGAAAATTTAGAAATAGAACAAGCATCCTTGCGAAAACAAAAATTCAAATTAAAAAAATCACATACAATTGCTGCATATTTCAAATGATCCGGAGAAAGTGGCTTCCAATCCCAGTAGTGATGCTTATCTCTTGGGAATGTTGACTTCATATCCCTGTAAGATTCATCTATGATGTCTGCCGCTAGATCTGCCATGGAGTCCCTTTCTTGGCCACCTTTGATCATATACTCCTCTTGAATGTCGATGTGATACTCTCTTAGAATATTAATATAACTTTGAAAGAGAACTCTTCTGTCCATACTGACATCGACGCTAGCGAATGTTATACCATTGTTTTCGAGGAAATCCTTCAAAGCCGGACACTGCGATCTCGCCTTGCACATGTGATAGAGCAAAACATGCTTGTACATCGCCAGTTGAATCACTGCAACTTTCCTATTCCCCCAATAATCCTTCCGAGTGTACTCCAGGTCTAGACCAACAAACTTGTACTCGTCCTCCCGCAACCATTGCTCATACATGGCAATGATCTCCTCGACCTTGAAAGGCTCGTTGGTGTACCAGACGTCGAGCTTCGTGTTCCCATCAGCCCGTATCTCGTGATACTTGGTAGTGTTCTTCCCATCATCCATGCCAAACAATAAAGGTGTCATTGGAATCTAGAGCTGAGGTTCTGTGAAAAGAATTGGGCATGGTGAGGACGATGGGGAAATGGCTACACGTGTCGCTTCCGTGGAGAGAATGGGGACAGGTGGTGACCTGCAGGATCCGACTGGTATATAAACTTGATGGAAGACAACCTCAATTACCATGTCAATCAATGTGAATTACAAACCGTCAATAGACGGTTGTGCTTCCCAAGAGCGTTGAGTCTGCACGCGCTAGATCCACGGGTCTGCTTATACTAGAGGTAAACACGAAGCACGTTTTTTTTGCAGCAAACTTCCACAATGTAAAAAGGAAAGCATGAATCTATGCTAAACGGACACACGGTTCTGCGTATGCTAGATCCACGGGTCTGCGTATGCTATAGGTAAACACGAAGCACACTTTTTTGCAGCGAACTTCCGCAATGTAAAAAGGAAAGCACGGATCTATGCTAAACAGACGCATGGGTCTGCGTATGCTAGATCCACGGGTGTGCGTATGCTAGAGGTAAACACGAAGCATGTTTTTTTCCAGCAAACTTCCGCAATGTAAAAAGGAAAGCACGGATCTATGCTAAACCTGTTGGAAATATGCCCTAGAAGCAATAAATAAAGTTATTATTGTTATATTTCCTTGTTCATGATAATCGTTTATTATCCATGCTATAATTGTATTAATTGGAAACACATTACATGTGTGGGTAAATAGACAACACTTTGTCCCTAGTATGCCTCTAGTGAATTAGCTCGTTCATCAAAGATGATCAAGGTTTCCCGGCCATTGACATGTGATGTCATTCGATCACGGGATCACATCATTGGGAGAATGATGTGATGGACAAGACCCAAACTACAAACATAGCATATGATCGTGTCAGTTTATTGCTACTGTTTTCTGCATGTCAAGTATAAGTTCCTATGACCATGAGATCATGCAACTCACAGATACCGAAGGAGTGCCTTGTGTGTATCAAAAGTCGCAACATAACTGGGTGAC
Organism: Hordeum marinum; assembly: GCA_022496015.1. Classification (NCBI taxonomy): domain Eukaryota; kingdom Viridiplantae; phylum Streptophyta; class Magnoliopsida; order Poales; family Poaceae; genus Hordeum; species Hordeum marinum. Next base: position 389,807,700 of record CM039676.1, on the reverse strand, counting down.
TATAAAGGTGCTCTACAGGTATGTTCGAGGGTGTTTGTTGATTTGGCATGGATCAAGACTGGGATTTGTTACTCCGTATGAACGGAGAGGTATATCAGGGCCCACTCGGTAATACAACATCACAATAAGCCTTGCAAGCAATGTGACTAAGTGTTAGCTGTGGGATATTGTATTACGGAACGAGTAAAGAGACTTTCCGATAACGAGGTTGAACTAGGTATGGAGATACCGACGATCGAATCTCGGGCAAGTAACATACCGAAGAACAAAGGGAACATCATACGGGATTAACTGAATCCTTGACATAGAGGTTCAACCGATAAAGATCTTCGTAGAATATGTAGGAACCAATATGGACATCTAGGTCCCGCTATTGCTTAATGACCGTGGAGGTGTCTCGGTCATGTCTACATAGTTCTCGAACCCGCAGGGTCTGCACACTTAAGGTTTGGTGACGTTTCGATAGTATAGAGTTATGTATGGTGGTGACCGAAGGTTGTTCGGAGTCCAGGATGAGATCCCGGACATCACGAGGACGTCCGGAATGGTCCGTAGGTAAAGATTCATATATAGGAAGTCCTATTTTGGTCACCGGAAAAGTTTCTGGCTCATCGGTAGTGTACCGGGAGTGCCAGTAGTGTATCGGGAGACCATCGGGAGGGGTATTTCGACCCAAGAGGCTACATGGTCTGTGGGAGAGTGAATACCATCCCTTTGTGGGCTGGTGGAAGTCCCACACAAGGCCCATGCGGCTGGTAAGAATAACCCAAAAGGAAAAAGGTGGAAAAAGGCAAAAAAGGCAAAATAAGGAAGGAGTCCTAATCCTACTAGGAGTGGAGGAGGTGGACACCTGCCTCCTATTTTGGCCGAGCCTCCTTGGCTTGGAAGCCAAGGCTGCCTCCTCTCCTCCTCTCCTCCTATATATACTAGAGGGTTTTAGGGTTTTTGGACAAGATTTTCACCCACGTGCAACCCTACCCTCTAGTCCATAGTTTCTCCTCTAGATCGTATTTCTGCAGTGCTTAGGCGAAGCCCTGCCGGAATAGCTTGACCACCATTGACGGAGCGTCATCACACTGCCATAGAACTCTCCTTCCTCTCCTCTCCTTCTTGCTGGATCAATACGGCGGAGATCGTCATCAAGCTGTACGTGTGCTGAATGCGGAGGTGTCGTCCGTTCGGCGCTAGATCGGAAGGATCGTGATCAAGTTCGTGGTATGGATCGTGATCAAGTAAGTGGGACGGATCGTGATTGGATCACGGGACGGATCGTGATTGGATCGCGGTATGCACGGCGATTTGGATCGTGAAGACGTTCGACTACACCAACCGCTTTTCTTAACGCTTCCCGCTTAGCGATCTACAAGGGTACGTAGATCCACTCTCCCTCTCGTAGATGCTCATCACCATGGATAGATATGCGTGTGCGTAGGAAATTTTTGTTTCCCATGCAACGTTCCCCAACAGTGGCATCATGAGCTAGGCCTATGTGTAGATGAGATCTCGAGTAGAACACAAAAGGTTTGTGGGCGTTGATGCTTATATTGCTTCCTCCGTTGGTCGGATTTTGGTTCAGCGGTATTGTGAGATGAAGTGGACCGGACCAACATTACTCGTACGCTTACGAGAGACCGGTTCCCTCGACTGCAACTTGTTGCATAGATGGCTTGCGGGTGCCAGTTTCTCTCACTTTAGTTAGATCAGATTCGACAAAGGCGGTCCTTGAGAAGGCTGAAAAGCAACTAGTGTATCACCATTGTGGTTTTTGCGTAGATGAGAATTGTTCTTGCTAGATACCCGTAGCAGCCACGTAAAAACATGCAACAACAATTAGAGGACGTCTAACTTGTTTTTGCAGGGTATGTTGTGATGTGATATGGCCAATTACATGATGTGATATATGTGATGTATGAGATGATCATGTGATGTATAGATTACCACGACTTGAATGTTGATGAGTACGGCAACCGGCAGGAGCCATAGGGTTGTCTTTAATTATTGTATGACCTACGTGTCAATCATTAAGCGCTATGTAATGCTTTACTTTATCGCTAAACGGTAGCAATAGTAGTACAAGCATGATGGGCGCGACAACCCTGATGGCGACACGTTGATGGAGATCATGGTGTCGTGACGGTGACGATGGAGATCATGGTGTCGTGACGGTGATGATGGAGATCATGCCGGTGCTTTCAAGATGGAGATCAAAAGCACAAGTTCATGGCCATATCATGTCACTTATGATTTGCATGTGATGTTAATCCTTTTATGCACCTTGTTTTGCTTAGGACGACGGTAACATTATAAGGTGATCCCTCACTTAAATTTCAAGATGAATTGTGTTCTCCCCGAGTGTGCACCATTGCGAAAGTTCGTCGTGTTGAGACACCACATTATTTTCGGGTGTGATAGACTCTAGGTTCACATACAACGGGTGCAAGCCAATGTTGCACATGTAGAACACTCGGGTTAAACTTGACGAGCCTAGCATGTATAGACATGGCCTCGGAACACAAGAGACCGAAAGGTCGAACATGAGTCATATAGTAGATATGATCAACATGATGATGTTCACCATTGAAATCACCTCAACTCACGTGATGATTGGACTTGATTTGGTGAATTTGGATCATGTATCACTCGAATGACCGGAGGGATGTCAATTTGAGTGGGAGTTCTTAAGTAATATGATTAATTGAACTCATTATCATGAACATAGTCAGTAGTGTCTTTGCAAACTGTGTTGTAGATTACTAGCTCATTTGTAGCTCCCTTGAATTTTTATATGTTCCTAGAGAAATAGAGTTGAAAGATGATGGTAGAGATATTGCAGACTAGCTCCGTGCTCTGAGGATTGTCCTCATTGTTGCACAGAAGGCTTATGTCCTTAATGCACCGCTCGGTGCGCCAACCCCTCTAGCATCGTCTGTACATGTTGTGAACATCTGATAGGCACGTTCTGATGACTACTTGATAGTTTAATGCGTCATGCATTACGGCTTAGAATTGAGGCTCCGAAACATTTTGAACATCACGAAACATATGAGATGTTCTAAGAGCTGAAATTAGGATCTCAGGCTCGTGCCCGTACTACGAGATATGAGATCTCCAACAAGAATCTTTGCCTACAAGATGAAAGAGAATAGCTCAATCGTTGAGCATGTGCTGAGATTGTCTGGGTGCTACAATCGCTTGAATCGAGTGGGAGTTGATCTTCTAGATAAGATAGTGATTGATATAGTTCTCCATGTCACTATCACTAAAGCTACTAGAACTTGGTGATGAACTATAAAATGCTAGGGATAGAAATAATGATCCCTGAGCTATTCACGATGTTTGACACCGCGAAGGTAGAAATCAAGAAGGAGCGTCAAGTGTTGATGGTTAGTTAAACCACTAGTTTCGAGAAGGGCAAGAGCAAGGAGGGAAACTTGATGGATAGCAAGTCAGTTGCTGCTCCAGTGAAGCAACCCAAAGTTGAACCCAAACCCGAGACTAAGTGCTTCTATTATGAGGTGAGAGGTCGCTGAAGCGGAACAACCAAAGATACTTGGTAGATAAGAAGGCTGGCAACATCGACAGAAGTATATTTGATATACGAGTTATTGATGTGTACCTTTCTAGTACTCCTAGTAGCACCTGGGTATTGGATACCGGTTCGGTTGCTAAATGTTAGTAACTCGAAATAAAAGCTACGGAATAAATGGAGAACTAGCTAAGGGTGAGGTGACGATGTGTGTTGAAAATGTTTCCAAGGTTGATGTGATCAACATCGCATGCTCTCTCTACCTTCAGGATTAGTGACAAACCTAAATAAATGTTATTTGGTGTTTTGCATTGAGCATGAACATGATTAGATCATGTTTGTTGCAATACGGTTATTCATTTAAGTCAGAGAATAATGGTTATTCTGTTTACATGAATAATACCTTCAATGGTCATGCACCCAGTGAGAATGGTTTGTTGAAATCTTGATCATAGTAATACACATGTCCATAACATTGATGTCAAAAGATACAAGTTAAATAATGATAGTACCACATACTTGTGGCACTGCCGCAAAATGTCATATTGGTATAAAGCGCATGAAGAAACTCCATGCTGATGGATACTTGGACTCATTCGATTTCGAATCGGTTGAGACATGCGAACCATGCCTCTTGGGAAAGATGACTAAAGGACCCCGTTGGATGGAGCGGGCAAGTGATTCATTGGAAATGATACATGTTGATGTATGCTATCTAGTGAGTCTTGTAGCGTGTAGTGGATATCGTTATTTTCTTACCTTCGATTATGAGGAGAGCGGTCGCTGAAGCGGAACAACCTTAGATACTTGGGAGATAAGAAGGTTGGCAACGTCGACAGAAGTATATTTGATATACGTGTTAATGATGTGTACCGTGCGAGTACTCCTAGTAGCACCTGGGTATTGGATACCGGTTCGGTTGCTAAATGTTAGTAACTCGAAATAAAATCTACGGAATAAATGGAGAACTAGCTAAGGGTGAGGTGACGATGTGTGTTGGAAATGTTTCCAAGGTTGATGTGATCAACATCGCACGCTCTCTCTACCTTCAGGATTAGTGACGAACCTAAATAAATGTTATTTGGTGTTTTTGCGTTGAGCATGAACGTGATTAGATCATGTTTATTGCAACACGGTTATTCATTTAAGTTAAAGAATAATGGTTATTCTATTTACATGAATAATACCTTCAATGGTCATGCACCCTGTGATAATGATATGTTGAATCTTGATCGTAGTAATACATATGTTCATAACATTGATGCCAAAAGGTACAAAGCTAATAATGATAGTACCACATACTTGTGGCACTGCCGCTAAATGTCATATTGGTATAAAGCGCATGAAGAAACTCCATGCTGATGGATCTTTGGACTCATTCGATTTCGAATCGGTTGAGACATGCGAACCATGCCTCTTGGACAAGATGACTAAGGATCCCGTTTTCTATTTTGATGGAGCGGGCAAGTGATTTATTGGAAATGATACATGTTGATGTATGCAATCCAATGAGTCTTGTAGCATGCGGTGGATATCGTTATTTTCTTACATTCACTGATGATTTGAGTAGATAATAGTGTATATTTACTTAATGAAACGCAAGTCTGAATCGTTTGAAAAATTTCAAGCAAATTCAGAGTGTAGTTTAAGATCATCGTGACAAGAAGATAAAATGTCCGCGATAGGATCGTGGAGGTGAATATCTGAGTTACAAGTTTGGTATACAACTTAAGACAATGTGAAAGTTGTTTCACAACTTACGCCACCTGGAACACCATAGTGTGATGGTGTGTCCGAACGTCATAGTCGTGCTCTATTGGACATGGTGTTAATGATGATGATCATGAAGCTTCGGATCAAGTTACTATTGAACCTCGTAGGTCGACAAGGATGTGTACAACTCCTGAGCGGTACGACAACCCTGTCTTGGAGGTCATGTTGTTGACAACGATGAACCTACGAGATGTGGAGAAGCGATGATGGGCCCGGATTCCGACAAATGGTTAGAGGCCATGAAATTCGAGAAAGGATCCATGTATGAAAACCAAGTATAGACTTTGGTAGACTTTCTCGTTGGACGACAGGTCATTGAGTATAAATGGATGTTTAAAATGAAGACAGACGCTCATGGTAAATGTCACCATTTGTAAAGCTCGAATTGTTGCAAAGAAGTTTACGACAAGTTCAAGGAGTTGACTGTGATGAGACTTTCTCACTCGTAGCGATGCAAAAGTCTATTAGAATTTTGTTAGCAGTTGCTGCATTTTTCAATTATGAAATCTGGCAGATGGATATCAAAACATAGTTTCCTTAACGGTTTACTTGAGGAAAGGTTGTATGTGATACAACCAGAAGGTATTGTCAGTCCTAAGGATGCTAAAATCTGTGCAAGCTTCAGTGATTCTTCTATGAACTGAAGCAAGCATCTCGGAGTTGGAATATACACTTTGATGAGGTGATCAAAGTTTTTGAGTCTATACAAAGTTTACGAGAAACTTGTATTTACAATAAGTGAGTGGGAGCACTATGGAATTTCTAATAAGTATATGTGGATGACATATTGTTGATCATAAAGGATGTAGAATTTCTGGAAAGCATAAACGGTTGTTTGAAAAGAGTTTTTCAAAGGAAGACCTGGATAAAGCTACCTAATTGTTGAGCATCAAGATCTATAGAGATAGATCAAGATGCTTGATGAGACTTTCAATGAGTACATACCTTGACAAGATTTTGAAAGAGTTCAAAATGGATCAGTCAGAGAAAGAGTTCTCGCCTGATTTGCGAGGTGTGAAGTTGAATGAGACTCAAAGCTCGACAATGACAGAAGAAAGAGAAAGGCCGAATGTCGTCCCCTATGCCTTAGCCATAGGCTCTGTATAGTATGCCATGCTATGTACCGCACCTATGTGTGCCTTTCCATGAGTCCGTCAAGGGGTACAAGAGTGATCCAGAAGTGGATCACTGGACAACAGTCAATATTATCCTTAGTGACTAAAAGACTAAGGAAATGTTTCTCGATTATGGAGGTGATAAAGGGTTTGTCGTAAAGAGTTACGTCGATGCAAGCTTTAACACTAATCCGGATGACTCTTAGTAGCAATCCGGATACGTATAGTGGAGCAGCCATTTGGAATAGTACCAAGTGGAGTGTGGTAGTAGTGTTTACAATTTGACATAGATATTTGCAAAGTACATACGGATCTGAATGTCGCAGACCCATTGACTATAAGACCTCTCTCACATGCAAAGCATGATCGAGCCCCAGAACTCAGTGGGTGTTAGATTCATAACAATGCGAATCACATGGTGATGTGAACTAGATTATTGACTCTAGTGCAAGTGGGAGACTACTAGAAATATGCCCTAGAGGCAATAATAAATTAGTTATTATCATATTTCCTTGTTCATGATAATCGTTTATTATCCATGTTATAGTTGTGTTGATCGGAAACTCAGATACATGTGTGGATACATAGACAACACCATGTCCCTAGTATGCCTCTAATAGACTAGCTCGTTGATCAAAGATGGCTATGGTTTCCTAGTCATGGACATGAGATGTCATTTGGTAATGGGATCACATTGTTAGGAGAATGATGTGATGGACAAGACCCAAACTACAGACGTAGCATATGATCGTGTCAGTTTATTGCTACTGTTTTCTGCATGTCAAGTATATGTTCCTATGACCATGAGATCATGCAACACATTGACACCGGAGGAGTACCTTGTGTGTATCAAACGTTGCAACGTAACTGGGTGACTATAAGGTGCTCTACAGATATCTCCGAGGGTGTCTGTTGGGTTGGCATGGATCAAGACTGGGATTTGTTACTCCGTGTGACGGAGAGGTATCTCAGGGCCCACTCGGTAATACAACATTACAATAAGCCTTGCAAGCAATGTGACTAAGTGTTAATCACGGGATCTTGTATTACGGAACGAGTAAAGAGACTTGCCAATAATGAGGTTGAACTAGGTATGGAGATACCGACGATCGATCTCGGGCAAGTAACATACCGAAGAACAAAGGGAACATCATACGGGATTAATTGAATCCTTGACATAAAGGTTCGACCGATAAAGATCTTCGTAGAATATGTAGGAACCAATATGGGCATCCAGGTCCCGCTATTGGTTATTGACCATAGAGGTGTCTCGGTCATGTCTACATAGTTCTCGAACCCGTAGGGTCTGCACACTTAAGGTTCGGTGATGTTTCGGTAGTATAGAGTTAAGTATGGTGGTGACCGAAGGTTGTTCGGAGTCTCGGATGAGATCTTGGATGTCACGAGGAGCTTTGGAATGGTATGGAGGTAAAGATTGATATATAGTAAGTCCTGTTTTGGTCGCCGAAAAGGTTTCGGGCTCATCGGTAGTGTATCGGGAGTGCCGATAGTGTATCGGGAGACCATCGGGAGGGATATTTCGACCCAAGAGGCTACATGGGCTGTGGGAGAGTAAATACCAGCCCTTAGTGGGCTGGTGGAAGTCCCACACAAGGCCCATGCGGCTGTGAAGAAAAGCCCAAAGAGAAAAAGGTGGAAAAAGGCAAAAAAGGCAAAAATAAGGAGGAGTCCTAGTCCTACTAGGATTGGAGGAGGAATCCTCCAATCCTCCTTGGTTCGGCCAACCCAAGGGCTGGATCCTTGGAAGAAAAGCCTCCTCCTCTCTTCCTCCTATATATATACTAGAGGTTTTAGGGTTTTTGGCACAAGATTTTCAGCCACGTGCTACCCGTTCCTCCAGTGCATAGTTTCTCCTCTAGATCGGATTTCTGTAGTGCTTAGGTGAAGCCCTGCCGGAATAGCTCGACCACCATCGCCGGAGCTCCGTCATGCTGCCGGAGAACTCTTGTAACTCTCCACTCCCTCTTGCTGGATCAAGAAGGCTGAGATCGTCATCAAGCTGTACGTGTGCTGAACGCGGAGGTGTCGTCTGTTTGGCGCTATATCGGAAGGACCGTGGTCAAGATCGCGAGACGGATCGTGATGAGATCGTGGGATGGATCGTGATGAGTTTGCGGGACGGACCATGATTGGATCACAGGACGGATCGTGATGAGATCACGGGACACTCGGCAATTTGGATCGCGAAGACGTTTGACTACACCAACCGCGTTTCTTAACGCTTCCTGCTTAGCGATCTACAAGGGTATGTAGATCCACTCTCCCTCTCGTAGATACTCATCACCATGGATAGATCTTGCATGTGCATAGGAAATTTTTTGTTTCCCATGCAACGTTCCCCAACAACATCCATACTGATGGAGTCTTCAACCCACATAGGGTAGCAGTCGCGAAAGTCCATGGAGGGCTCCACCCAAAAGGGTCCATGAAGTTGCAACCTCGTCTATTCCATCACGGCTTCTGTCTAGTAAGGAATAGCCTCACTATGGATATATCTTCACTAGGTAGGGAGATCTCCTTGCCCGTACAAACTTCTTGGTTCAACTTCACAACACGAAAAAGGAGCCCCCCAAGCGACACCTAACCAATCCAGGAGACACCACTCTCCAAAAGGTAATAGATGTGGTAGTATGATGAACTCCTTGCTCTTGTGCTTCAAAAGATAGTCTCCTCAAACACTCAATCACTCTCTCACAAATTTGGCTTGGTAGAAGAGTTTAATTGGGTGGAAAACAACTTGGGGAAGATAGAAATCAATATTCATATGGTTGGAATGGAAGATTGATCTCAACACATGAGTAGGTGGCTCTCTCTCAGAAAAATGAATGGGGCAAGTGTAGATCAGTTCTGAGTGCTTTCTCTATGAATGAGGGTCGCTTGATGCCTACATATACCCCTTTTTAGTATTTGATGACAACACATAGATCAAAGCTTCGACATAAGATATAACCAATGAATAGCACCGTCGCTTTGAGAAGTATGTGATAAGCAGGAGTTCCCCCTAAATTTGTGCACTATTTTTAAATTTGCGTTTGAAAGCAAATGCACAATCGATTAGGATTATGGGTCACTCTTCCATGTCACATACAACTTGGTTGTGCGCATAAATGATATGAATTAATAACAATGTACATAATACCAAACATGAGTGAATCATCATAATATAAGCAACACATGGATATCAAAGAGTAGCATCATCAACCAAAGTGCATGATCAAGCACAACAAAGTTTAAGAACAAACAACCGAGAAACCAAATGTTTTTAAAACAAAGAGGGCAACAAAAACAAAACTCTCTCTCGCGAAGCCCTATGATCTATACACTTCTCCCCCTTAGGCTACAAGTTACCAAAAGTTCAAAGAATATAGAACTAAACGTCGCTGTGGGATCTATCTCCTCAGGTAGCCACTGAAGGAGTCGAAAGAAGGGCGTCCGCGAATGCTTCGACAGATGTCCTTTGGGGTGGTGGAGTAGATGCTGAAGGTGCTGAAGGACAGATGGAGCAGTTGCTGGTGCTGATGAAGATGGTCTCGACTCTAGAATAGGCACGACAGACAATCTTGCATGTGTCCTGAACTGGTGTGAGGCTGGAGAGAAGGACTATCATCATCAGTAGAGTGGGGACTGCGCACTGCATCTACCTCTTGTTTCAGCTCAGTGATAGTCTTTGTCAGCTCATCCACCTTGTTGTCAAGGGTGTGAAACTTGGTTTGTACAATCTTTCAAGACTTTCTTGATTTTATAGAATGTTCTTGATATCCTTCTCCATCCCTTGGATGGTGCTGATGAGGAGTGCCATCTGATCACTCTTGGACTTGGGCAAAGGAGCACCAGTGGCTCTGGCTTCCTTAGCCTGGGCCTCAACCTTAATCTCAGCCTATGAAGTGGATGATGTGGGATGTGTAGGATCCATCACCACGACACTGTCTTTGAAATCTGGCTGGAGTGGCAGGTGCCGTCTGTCAAGTAGATACACGCTCTTTCCGATCTTGGAGTTGATAAGCATTTGTATGTATGGAGCGTATCCACATGTCCTCTTTTGGTCAGCAGTGGTCCTCTTGATAGTTTGTACGTTCAAGTCCATCACCTTGAATTTGGTGTGGGTGTCTACATGGTGCAACATGTTGATGGAATACCCCCTGATCAAATTTTCATCTCTAGACTTGGGCATCAGAGTGTACCTCATGATTGTGTTGGTGGTGGGTAGTCCTTGTTGCAGGTAGTAGACAGAGCCAAGCTTGTGGGACTTCAGATACTCCTTAAGAACTAGGTTATACATGTCGGCCATGGAGTTGTGGTTCATCTTGGTCTCAACATAAATGTCCAAGTCTCCTTCTTGCACCTGTGTGACTCCTAGGATGGTAGCCCACTACTCAACAGAAGATTAATATCTGGTGCCTTCAGTCATCCATACAATTCTACGATATGGATAAAAATGTGCTGCGGAGTAGACTTGCATGATCATCTGATCATTCCATGCAGTCATATCTCTTCCAAAAAAACATCAATGTCAATGTTCTTGAAGTTGTCCAGCACATGAGGGAAGTAGTCTTCATTTTCCTTGATGTACTTTCACTCAACATATCTCATGTCACAGACTGCAGAACTCTTATCTAGCAGAACAGTCTCATAGAAAGCCTGCCGCTCTTTGGTGTGAAAGCGAGCATGAACAATAGTTCTCCTCCTGATAGAGTAGGGATCAACTGCTCTCCATTCCTCAGCCCTTGATCCTTCTTCTTCTTCATATCCTAAGCAACAGGGTGGTCATCTCTATGATCTAGAAAATGTGGTCTTAGCTTCCTCAGCACACTCAAGTCCTCATCATCTTCTTCCGTAATGGAAGGTCTCTGGTTGTTCTCAGTAAGAGGTATATCTCTGGTAGTTCTCTTGGGTTTAGGTGCAGCTGGATTCTTTGGAGCAGTTGGCTTGGATGGGGCCTGGCTAGGCATAGCATCAACCAACAACTTCTTCTTCTTAGAAGGAGGAGGTTTTGCAACAGGTTCCTCCGCCTCTCCTTCCTCATGCTCTGTAGGGTCCTCATACATGGAGGTTGGTCTACCAACAACATGAACAATCCTCTTCCTGGGTCTGTTCTTCTGTTCTGCCTTCTTAGGCAAAGATTTTGATGTCCTTGGAGATTCAAGAGAAAGAGTCATATTTTCCCTAGCACTCTCCGGTGCTCTCATTGCTTCAGAACTGGCATACTTCTTTCTCACTGGCCTTTTGGAGGAAGTGGCCTCTCCATCAACTTTCTTGGCAGCTTTCTCCTTCTTGTCCTGCTCCTTCTTGGAAGTTACCTCTTCAGGCACAAAGTGAGCATCTTCCTCATCTGAGTTAAGTTTACTCCTAGCCCTAGTGGCTTCCTTGGGCAAGCAATGAGAATTGGGGGTGCCAAGGTCTTTTGAAGAAGAGCTGCTATCAAGACTCATGCCTGCACTGGCATCCACACTTTGCTCTTTGAAATCATTTTCACTGTCCTTTGATCCTAACATGCTGACCAACTGTCCCTATGAACAGATATAGGGGAGTAGAAAAGGATAAGCATCACAAAACACAGAGGTTTTTGCAAATTTGAACTCAAAGTCTTAGATTTAAATTTCTGCTAAGTTTGTTTTGGTTCCACCGAGTTAGTATTTTTGGAGCCACTGAGACATATGCTCTCATATGACAGAAGCTTGGCAACTCTTTTCGGTTTCACCAAAAATAGGAACTTGGTTTCACTGAGAGTGTTCTCAGTAACCCTAGATCATGAATCAGTGAGACCGATACGTCAACTCTAGATGATGAATCAATGACACCGATACATCCCAACTCGATGACACCGAGGCACGCATGGAGGGAACATAAACTTAAAAAATCTTGTTCTCCTAACCTAATCAGAACTTCTCATGATTAGCAAACCATGTCATGAAGATAGACAATACCTAATGCACAAGAATCAGATAGGGAGCACAAGAGGGGCCGGATCTTTACCCTATCTCGGTGAAGATCTCCTACGACGGTGATGGCGGGTCAGATTTCTGTCGTCGGCGAGGAACTCTGGTGGTGAGGGCGCACGGAGGTTAAGTGGCAACGTTCGTAGACACAAGCGCGACATCAAGGGTTGGCGAAGGTGGACGATTGATGATGAATTTCAAAAGTTGGGTCCTCTAGATATATATCCCCTGCTGTCGGTGACACTGATTGGGAAATTTCAGTGCCACAGATTTCCTTAACTGCCAGGTGATAGTGAAACTCGATAAGGCCGAGATTTTTAGAATGGTTGTACCGATGTTCAAAAACCATATCAACTCTAATGCTTCGGTGAAACCAATTTTTGTGGGTTGGTTACACCGAATTGCACATGGGAGGTTTTGGAAGTTAACTCTTGTCAAAAGGGAACTCCGAGTGCTCCTCACGCAAAGGATTCGAAAAGTGCTTGCTCAAATTTTGTGATGAAGCATGAATAGAATTTGAGACGAGAAAGCATAGATAGCTAGAGGAGGGTACTTAGGCATTTTTGTATATCCAATTGGCCAAAGAAAATTAAAGCCAAATAACAAAAATTGGATATCCTCAAATGAGTAAAGATATGCATACCAACATGCTCACACAATAAGATGTCAAATGAAATATGACAAACATGCAAAATCACTCTAGTATCTACCAGGCACTTGGTGATGACGAAGTCATACACACACACATACATTGACTTAGGAGCCAAGTAAGAATACTTGATCATATGTCATACTCATCGTTTAAGCACAAGTGGGGTTACCACTTTTACATAAAGCATTTAATGTGTTCACATCTTAATAGATGCTTTGACTCAAGTCTTAGAGTAAAGCTCCCCCCTTGATGTGACATCTTCCCTAAGAGGGACAAACTAACCTTGAGTTTTGTTGTTGAAGACTTCATGTAGGTGTTGTAGTAGCGGATGATCATAGCATTTCTAGCCGTTCGGTGCCCCCAAGGGCAGAAATAGCGCCGCCTGGGGGGCTCAACCTGTGAATAAAATGATATGGGGTGGGTCTGGTTCCTAGTCGTGCCTCCTGGCTTCCCCATATGTCGCTTTTTGAACACAAAAGGGGCAAATTTCAGCCAAATCGACACATGTTTGGACAAAGTTCAGGCGATTCATTTGATATTTGTACAAAAACTAAAATAAACACGTAAAAACTTCATTAAAGAAAACTAGAACTACGTCGTCGCTACGTCATCGTCGCTGCCGCCGTGCCACCGTCTTCTACATGCCGAGGAGCCTGTAGAAGGTGCTGTATCTGCCGTCGCCATCGTTGCTGCTGTCGTCGCCATCCTGCATGCCGTTGCTGTCCCTGCTGCAACCATGCCCTGGGTCGTCGTGACGATGCAGCTTGGGGTTGGATGGCCCGGGCGCCTCCTCGTCATTACTGTCGAGGATGACAATGCCACCCTCCTCACAGCTGTGGCGGCAAGCGGCGATATCCTCGAGGCTGGGCTGCTGATGCTCAATTTCCTCGCGGACATAGTTGTCCCATGACATTTGAGGGCGGTCTCGTTATCGATGGCCATGGCGAGGTGCTCTTGCTTGATGGCGACCGGCGTCGCCGCCGCGTCCAACTCCGTCTTTGTCCTGGCAAGGCGAAGGTGGCCATGGGGAGGGGGAAGGCTGGCAGTGGTGGCCCTCGTTGATGGTGATGCCACCACTGCGCCGGAGCGGCGTCTCGTCGGGCTCGGCCTTCACAACGATGAGCGACATCCATGCGCGGGAGGAGTGGGAGCCGGACGACGACGATGATGTCCCGGCCATGTGCCTCGGCTGCCACGAGGAGTCGCTCCGGCACGAGATGGACGATGTATGGTAGTCAAGACGCGGTGTGTTGCCGCCCTTGATGTGCTCGAGGATGGATTTGAGGGTGCGCCTCAGGACGCCCTAGCATCGCCACCGCCCCTCGGTGTTTTGGTGACCGTGGCTGGGCGGAGCGCTGTTTGTGGAGGCGAGCTACTCTTTGTGGCGGTGCTCGAAGTACTCCGTCCACAGGTTAAGGGCTGTCGGGGCATACCTCGGCTGCTGGTGCACCATCCTGACAAAGACGACCAGATCGTGACGATCTTGGCGTGCCGCTCGGCACCACCGGGCACCGGAGGCACCGGGACCCCGCCGGCGCTAAGCCTCCACGAGCCCGGCACCCGCATGTTGCGTGCCGCCGAGGTACTCCACCTCGTACAGGAGGCGAGCCTCATCCTCGTGTAGGTGGCGACGATCGAAGCCGTTGACCGCTGCACCATCGCCTGGGAAGCGCTCTACCGTGGTCATGTCGTGGGGGAGAGAGAAAGATCGCCGGAAAAGAGAGACAGTAGGGCATCAGCGACGAGAGTAGGAGAGAGGCTATGGCGAGAAGTGTCCAACCATCGGCGAGGAGAGCGCCTTTTTATACCGGTGAGCGGGCAACATCGTGTGGCCGGGTGGAGGGAGAGGTGTGGACGTGCATCGGGCTGCTTTCCCTGCGCCGCCCGTGAGTGCACCGCCCATGAGGCATCAATGGAAGGCTGGACGATGGGCAACCTTCACATTGATTCCCGCGAGAAACCGAGGTGATGAGGACAACAAAGTGCCTCTTGGTCGCTAACTCGGCAGACCCACCCGTTTTCGCGCCAAAAAAGGTTCCCCCGGTGCCCCCAGCGCGCCGGGTTCAGCCTGGGTACGCCGGCGCCAATTTTGGCCCTAACCAGCGAAAATTGGGCTCCTAGGGGCGTGGCTAGGCCGATTTGCCTTAGCCGGTGATGAAAAAGGGCCTTGGGGGGCCTGTTGGGGGGGGGGGAGGGGCGAGTGGAGATGTTCTGATAGTTGATGAAGATCATCTTGAGTGGGGAGCAATCCTTATTGTTTCTTACTCTTCTCACCTACATGGGCTAATCCCACACAAGGAACAAATAAAAGGATATATGATAACCCACTAGTGTCGGGGATCATTTGTATCCTTTTTCGATAAGTAAGGGTGTTGAAACCAATGAGGAGATAAAGGTAGTATTAAGATTCTCTCAAGTTCTATCGACACCGATACAACTCTACGCACGCTAACACTTACTTTAAGTAGAACAAGTATGAAGCTACTTTGCGGGAATGAAACTAGAAGCACTTAGTAGTGTGATATATAGTTTCGGAAGGTAACAAAGAGCAAGTAAATAAAAGTTAGGGTATGCTTAGATAAAGAAAATAAAGAAAATTGTTTAGTAGAAAGCTTTTTGTGTAACAAAAGAGAAAGATTTGTCCCTAGACAATCGATAACTAGACGGTATCATTGTTGCAGTTTTATATGAAGGAGAGGCATATGCTAACATAATTTCCGTACTTGGATCATATGCACTTATGATTGGAATTCTAGCAAGCATCCGCAACTACTAGAAATCATTAAGGTAAACCCAACCATAGCATTAAACATCAAGTCCCCTTTATCCCATACATAACAATCCCCTTACTCGGGTGTAAGTTTCTGTCACTCTCGCCACCCACCATAAGCGAATCATGAACATATTGCAAACCCTCCAGCGTGAATTCTTCACGTGTGTGCCTCACGGAAGGCACCTTAGGACAACACCAAAATAGAACATACAACTCAAACCAATCACGATCATCAATCAACCCATAGGACAAAACAAATCTACTCAAACATCATAGGATAGCCACACATCATTGGATAATAATATATAGCATTAAGCACCATGTTAAAGTATAGATTACAGCAAGTAAGAGAGGTTTTACACCACTGCATTGAGGGGGAGACAGTTGGTGGCGATGGCGGCGAAGTTGTTGGTGTAGATCATCGTCATGATGGATGCCCCGACGACGCTCTGATGCCACCAGGAGAGAGGGGGAGAGAGACCTCCTCCTTCTTCTTCTTCCTTGGCCTCCTCCCTAGGTGGTAGGAGGGTTTCCCCTCTGGTCCATGGGTTCCATGGCTCCCAGAGGGCAAGATCCCTTCCGAGTTTGGATCTCTCGCCGTTTCTCTCCTATTTTCGTGACTCTTTTTTGGTACCCTTCACGGTTTCTTAAATATTCGAAGATCCGTAACTCCATTGGGGCTGAAATTTTGAGGGGATTTTTACCGCAAAAATATATTTCGTGCAGTGGAAGGAGAGCCTAAACCGACCTAAGGGCTGGCCACAAGCCATCAGGGCACGCCATCCCCCTCGGGGCGTGCCCTGTTGGCTTGTTGGGCCCTGGGGCTTCGTCTTGTGTTGATTCCGTCTATCAAAATTCAGATATGTTCCAAAAGATATCCGTAAATTTTTATCGCGTTTGGACTTCGTTTGATATGGAATTTCTGCAAACAAAACACACAAAAAAAACAGGAACTGGCATTGGGCACTGGGTCAATAGGTTAGTGCTAAAAGATATATAAATTTGTAAATAATTACTCAAAAATTATCCTATAATGATAATATAATAGCATGGAACAATAAAAAATTATAGATACGTTGGAGACGTATAAACATCCCCAAGCTTAATTCCTGCTCGTCTTCGAGTAAGTAAATGATAAAAACAGATTTTTTTGATTGACATGCTACCCAATATGTAATCTGTTATATGTATGCTCATTGAGAAACAATGAATTAACAAACATTGACATAGTAATAATTATAAGAATAAGCAAAAAAAATCATCAACCTTTCAAAGTATACGATCCTCAAAGAATGTTTACCCCCATTCATCTTATTATATTAGCAAGGCATGGCTCCGCCTTCACCCCATTAATAGAAATGCTAAGCACCATGGTGCCCAAGTAAGGCAATTGGATCACACTTTTTCAATATGCATCAACTTTTTATTCTTCACGCAATACATGAGCATGAACCATGGACATAGCATATAGGTGGAATAGGATGTGGTGGTAGGTTTCAAAGGGGTAAAAGTGGAGAAGAAAGTCTCGCATAAACTCGGCGTATCAATGGGCTATGGAGATGCCCATCAATAGATATCAATGCAAGGAGTAGGGATTGCCATGCAACGGATGTACTAGAGCTATAAGTGTATGAAAGCTCGACTAAAGCTAAGTGGGTGTGCATCCAACTTGCTTGCTCATGAAGACCTCGGGCATTTGAGGACGTCCGTCATTGGAATATACAATCCAAGTTCTATAATGAAAAATTCCCAGTAGCATATGGAATTGAAAAAACAAGAGACTCTCTATATGAAGAACATGGTGCCACTTTGAGGCACAAGTGTGGTAAAGGATAGTAGCAAAGTCCCTTCTCTATTTTTCTCTCATTTTTTCATGGTGGGTGTCGGTGCACTAGGACATGGGTACCTAGTGCCCCTGACTTATGCACAGGCAGTAGTAGGAGAACCCATCAACACAAGTGCAAACCAAGGAAGCACCCAAGACCAAGACTCCGGAAAGAGCAGCCTACAACAGGCCAAGCAATGCTAGCAAGATCAACACAATAGCCCAAGATGAGCCCGGAGCGCACCAAGCACGTCCTCGGTGCCTGCCGGGGACCGAGGCGCGTGCACCTTCATGAAGACCCAACAAGCCTTTATGCGGCAAGCGCGAGACGATAGGCCACTGCTCCACCGCATCGCAACACCAGTCACTTGTCGATGCGGTGACGAGCTCCCAAGTGGCTAAGAGGCTCTTGCTAAGCACGTGGCGACACGCTGCAAGACATATTATGCCCCCTTGACACCCGTCTAGAGGCGTGTCAAGCTGTGGTGCAGTAGTTAGCTAGAGCGATGGTAGAATCTTGCTAGGGATGCACCCCCCCACACCACCTAGACTGCATTTAAGGCATTTTGTCCAAAGTGCCAGAGTTAGTATGATAGCACTGTCAGCTATCTAATCATCAGACAATGTCTGTTTTGCCATTGTGGTTGCCCCTTGAACTATAAAGGGAGGCCCAAGGCAGCCTAGCTAAGGATTTAGTCCTTTGGACACTTGTACTCATGTAGCAGCTACCTTGAAGGTAACCCTTGCCAGGCTTGAGCGCTGCGTGTTCTTTGTGTTCCTCTTATCAATCCACCAAAAGTAGGAGTAGGGTTTTACGCTTCACAATGGCATGTACCTAGGTAAAACACCACCGTCCCGATCGCCGCGCTATCTTGGTACGTCTCCATCGTATCTACTTTTCCAAACTCTTTTCCCCTTGTTTTGGACTCTAATTTGCATGATTTGAATGGAACTAACCCAGACTGACGCTGTTTTCAGCAGAATTGCCTTGGTGTTATTTTTGTGCAGAAATAAAAGTTCGCGGATTGACCTGAAAATTCACGAAGAATATTTTTGGAATTAATAAAAAATACTAGCGAAAGAATCAACCAGAGGGGGGCCACCCATTGGTCACAATCTAGGGGGCGGCCTGGCTGTGCCCAGGTGGCTTGTGGGCCCCCTACAACTCCACCGACCTCAATTCCAACTCTATATCTTCACATCCGTGGCGAAAAAAATCAGAGAGAAGAGTTCATCGCGTTTCACGATACGAAGCCGTCACCTCCTGTTCTTCCTCGAGAGGCCAGATTTGGAGTCCACTTTGGGCTCAGGAGAGGGGAAATCAACGCCATCGTCATCACCAACCATCCTTCATCACCAATTCCACGATGCTCTTCGCCATTCGTGAGTAATTCCATCTGAAAGCACATTTGCTCCCTTGGTGGTTTTGGTAATTATTAACAACATATAAGTCATTGAACTAATGCTTTCACCAAGTATATTTTAGGACAAGTTCAATGATAGGGATGGCTAAAGGATTGTGGAATTAGCCCAAGATGCAAGGAAATAGGTTGGCCAAGCTTCAAGCAAGAGGACCCTACATTTTACATTTGTGAGAAATCACTTTGCGTCCATAGGAAAGCCAATACTATTAAAAGAGGGTAAAGTTTTGATGATGGACAATATGCTCAAATGTGCACAAGTGACAGTCACCAAAACATCCACAAACTCTCCCACCAAAGTCTGTCCAAATCCAAATATGCAAAATCGCTGCAACCAACATTCCTATCCCGGTGCCACCGATTCTAAACCCTAGACAGACTCAGCCAAACCATAACACTTCGGTGCAACCGACACTGCACTCGGTGCCACCGAGTTGGGTTGCCATGATTCTATTACACAAGTTCACATTTTCGGTCTGACCAAAAATGGTGAATCAGCGTCACCAAGATTGGTAAATCTGACCGTTGGTCACCTTGTCGGTGAAACCGAGAATTGTGTATCGGTCCCTTCGAGATTCAAAAGTTGCCACTTTTGGTCACTTCGGTACCACCGAGATTTACACATCGGTGTCACCGAGTCTGACTTATTGTGTCTAATGGTTGGATTTTTGGGGATGCCTATATATACCCCTTCACCACCACCTACTCGGAAGAGAAGCACTCAGAACTATTCCATACCTATCCTACTCAGTTTTCTGAGAGAGAACCACCTACCCTTGTGTTGAGGTTAAGATCTTCCACTCCAACCATATGGATCTTGATTTCTAGCCTCCCCACGTTGCTTTCCACCAATCCCATCTCTTCTACCAAGCCAAATCTGTGAGAGAGTGATTGTGTGTTGAGGAGTCTATCATCTTGAAGCACAAGAGCAAGGAGTTCATCGTCATTACCGAGCCTATTACCATTTGGAGGGTGGTGCCTCCTAGATTGGGTAGGTGTCGCTTGGTTTCCTCCTACTTCGTGTTGTGGAGTGAACCAAGAAGTTTGTAAGGGCAAGGAGATCGCCTACTTCGTGAAGATCTACCCATAGTGAGGCTAGTCCTTTGTGGACGAAAGCCGCATGGAATAGTCAAGGTTGCTTCTTCGTGGAACCCTCCATGGGTAGAGCCCTTCGTGGACTCTCGCGACCGTTACCCTCCGTGGGTTGAAGACTCCATGAACGTGCACATACGATAGCACCACCTATCGGAACCACGGGAAAAATCATTGTGTGATCACTTGTGTTTGCTTTCCTAACCCTCTCTTTACTTACATGTGTAATGTCTTTACTTTCCACTGCTACACTCTTATACATGCATGTGTAGGGTGTTACTTGATATGCTATGAATGCTAAAACTTTCCAAGAACTGAAATTGGGAAAAAGGCAAAACTTTTATTTGGTGAAGTAGTCTAATACCCCCCCTCTAGACCTACTTTCGATCCTACAAGTGGTATCAAAGCTTTGGTCTCCATTGCATTAGTTTCACAACCTAGGAGAAGTATGGCATCTAGTGAGGGAAATTATCACCGTAGAGGTTCATACTTTGATGGCACTAAGTTTGCTAGTTGGAAGCATAAAATGAAAATGCATTTGCTTGGTCATAATCTTGTTGTTTGGGCTGTTGTTCATGTTGGCTTGCAAGGTGAATTATTTGTGGATGTAAAGGAACCGGATCGTGAAGCGTCTGCGGATGAATTGAAGATGTTGCAACTCAATGCTCAAGCATGTGACATTCTCATCAACTGCCTAAGTTTTGAAGAATTCAACAAAATCAGCCATCTTGAACACACAAAAGAGATTTGGGATACTTTGGTTGATATGCACGAGGAACTGAGTCCGTGAGAGAATCCAAGTTAGATGCTCTTCAAGGTCAACTTGACAAGTTCAAGATAAAGGATGGTGAAGGATTCACTGAATTGTACTCCAGGCTAGCTCTCATCACCAATGGGATTGCTAGCTTAGGAAGCGAAGAAATGACTGACAAGTTCATCATCAAGAAGATACTTCAAGCTTTGGATGAGAGATATGACACCGTGTGCACATTGATCCAAATGATGCCCAACTACAAAGATCTCAAACCAATGGAAGTGATTGGTAGAATTGTTGCTCATGAGATGATACTCAAAGACAAGGAAGACCTTCATCACAAGTCTGGCGGTGCTTACAAAGTCACAAATGATGCTCCCGCTACTTCAAGCGACAACCTTGTCACAAATGAACAGATAAGCCTCATGGTCAAGAAATTCAACAAGTTCTAGAAGAATGGAAGCAAGGATCGCATCTCCAACTCAAGATATGAAGAGAAGCGTTCGTCAAGTCGTGACCGATACTGCTACAATTGTGGGAAGCCCAGACACTACTCCAATGAGTGCTCGGCTCCCTACAAACGGATAGAAGAGTCACCAAGAATACGAAGCTCAAGAGACGAATCACCTCGAAGAGAGAGAAGGAGTAGGGATGATCGTTATGAATGAAGACCCTCAAGGAGAAGTAGGGACCCAAGAGCTACTCAATAAGAAAGCATCAAGCTCATGTTGGTGAATGGGTTTCCGGCTCCGACTCCGACAACCACTCCGAGAGAAGCTATCACTCCAACTCCGACTATAGTCAAGATGATGGTGTTGCCGGAATTGCACTAGTGACAACCAACTCCTATGATCTATTTGAATCACCAAATGAAGGAGGTGAAAGTTGTTTCATGGATAAAGGCCCCAAGGTATCACACCCCGAATATCTTGATTTCGATAGTGATGAAGATGATTTGCTTTATGACAATGACTTGCTATGTGATAAAACTAGTGATGTTAATCATAATGAACTTGATGTTTCTCATTCTAGTCAAGATAAGTCAATTTACGATGATAAGATGAAAATAGAAGAACTAACTAAAGAACTTAACACTCTTAAGTTAGCTCATGAATCTACTCTTGAAGATCATAGAGAGCTTGTAAGAACTCATGAGAAGCTACGCTTTGAGAAGCTCAATTTGGAGCAAGAACATGAATTTCTTAAAGCTATCAATGACGATCTCCGAAACAAGACTTCATCTTATATTGCCAAACGACTACTATTGTCTACTTTCATGCCACAAGTCAAATCTAAGGAAACTAGTAACAAAGGAAATAAAGGATCTTCATCTAGTAGCAACAATAAAAATGCTAAACCCACTGATGTTGCTCCTAGTAGTTCTATTGATTCCACTAATGATGATTCTCTTAGTCAAGTTATACTTGAGCAAGAAAATGCTTTATTGAAAGGGATTATAGAGAAATGTATCTACAAGAGTCTTGAAGGGTACAAACAATTTGATGAGATTGTACAGAAGCATGGAGGATACCGGAAGAATCGTGGTGTTGGCTACTTCAACGCTAGTGGAGTTGAATGGGAAGAAGGTCAATATCCCGAGCCCAATTTTGTTCCTCAAAAGGAGAAGTATGAAAATACTCTTCGCAAGGGGACAAACACTCAAGATGACCTTCCACCACAAGATACCAAGCTCAAGGGCAAGAACAAGCTCCAAGAGAACTTTGACTCTTATGAAGATGAACCCCAAGCTTTGGTGAAGTGGGTTCCCAAGGCTACTACAAGCTCAACTTCTACAAGTGCTACTTCAACACCAAGGATACCCATCAACTTGATGTGGGTTCCCAAGAAGAAGAACTAGAGAGTTCTTGAGGGGTGACTAGACCAATGAAATTCACTCATATTCATTATTGGCAAGATCTATTTGCAATTAACATCAACCCTATGCAATAGATCAAGGAGTCACACATTCTCTCAAAGGTAAGCAAGGGACAAGGTAATCAACAAATCAATGGACATAATTAAACATGCTTTGCACTCCATCTCCATAGATATCCTTGTATTTGTCTCTTGTGTGTTGGGACTAACCCATGTAGGTGATAGGAGTAAGCAAACAACAAGGATGCTCCCAACTCTTGGTGATCTTCATCAACCTTGAGCATCCACCACTACCTCACCAACACAAAGTCTTCATCGAGAAAACCCAAGGTTAGTTTATCCCTCTTATGGGGGGATGTCACATCAAGGGGGAGATTTACTCTAAGACTTGAGTTAAAGCATCTCTTAGTATGTGACAACATTAAATGCTTTTTGTAAAAGTGGTAACCCCACTTGTGCTTAAACGATAAGTATGACCTATGATCAAGTACTCTTACTTGGCTCCTAAGTCAAAATACTCATATATAGATGACTTCGTCATCGCCCAAGTGCTTGTTAGATGCTAGAGTGTTTGTGCATGTTTGCCATGATTTCATTTGATATCTTATTGTGTGAGCATGTTGGTCTGCATTTATTTTCTCATTCGAGGATATCCAATTGTTGAATTTTGGCTTTTTAATTTATCTTTTGCCAATTGTATATACAAGAATGCCAAGGAACACTTCTTTAGCTATCTATGCTTTCTCACCTCATACTGTATTCATGCTGCATCACAAAATTTGAACAAGTGCTTTTCGATCCCTCGGTGTGTGGAGCACTCGGTGTTCCGTATCGATAAGGAGTGACCATTAAAACCTCCCAAGTGCATCTCGGTGGAACCAACCACAAAATCTCGGTCTCACCAAATGCCTAGGGTTGATCTGGTTTTCAATCTCGGTACCACCGATTCCATTTTCTCGGTTACACCAAGTTTCCCTGTCAACTGACAATTGAGGAATTCGATGACACCGAAAAGTTAGAATCGGTGTCACCGACAGTGGTGGTATATAAGCTATGGACCTCGATGCTTTGAAATTCACTCTCATTCGTCACTCCTCAGAACCCTAAGTTGCCGCCCATGAGACCCCTGGTCGTCGCCCTTGTCTCCCTGCGCTCCTCCGCCGATGGGAATCGCCGTCGCTGACGAAATCCTCTCCCTCGTCGCCGCCGTAGAGGATCTGCCCCAAGCTAGGGTATGGATTCGATATCTATTGCGCTCCTTATCCGACTCTTGCACATTAGATTCAAGTTTATCAATAAGACACTCTTTGCACGTATTCCTATCCACTCGAAATCTCCATAGTCTAGCGAATGGTGAATTTTCTAGGGTTTCGCCGTCCGCCCGATAAATCTCGGTGGAACCGAAACTGACATATCGGTCTCACTGACGTGATTTTCTATGTGGCTGAGAACTGACTCGGCGGAATTGAGTTCCTCTTTTCGGTCCGACCGAAAAGGGTGCCAAGGTTCGGTTAGAGAGTCAGTCAGTCTCGGCCCCATCGAAAAATTTGTTTAGGCTATACCGATATTTATTTGACAAAATGCAAAAATCTTGAAAATTCATTGTTCAAATTTCAAAAACCAGCCTCATTTTTTGATGACTCATCTACTTCTGCTCTCCTATACTCTATTCATAGGGTCAGTATGTCAGGCTCAGAGGATAGTCAGAATTTGGCAGAGCAGGGAGTTGACATGAGTTCTAGCACAAGCCTAGAAGCCAGATCCTTTTCAAATCTAGGCACCCCCAGCTCTCATGGTTTGCCCAAGGCTGCCACTAGGACCAGGAAGAGGCTAAACTCTGATGAAGAAGATTCATATTTCATTCCTGAGGAGATTCTTGCCAAGAAGCAAGAAAAGGCTGCTAAGAAGTTAGCAACTGAAGCTACTTCTTCCAAAAGAGTTGTTAGCAAAGTATATGCACCTTCTGCAGCTATGAGAGCACCAGAGAGTGCTAGGGCCACCATGAATATAGATCCCCCAAGGAAGTCTTTGCCTAAGAAGGCATGGGAAAAGAAGTCTAGGAAGAGGATTGTCCATGTGATTGGAAGGCCTACCTCTATGTATGAAGATCCAGAGGAGGCCGTTGGTGCTGCTGCTGAGGAAGAGGAGGAAGAACATGTTGAGAAGGCCCCTCCCAAGAAGAAAGCCAAGAAGCTTATGGCTGATGCTATGCCGAAGACTAGCACTTCCAAGAGCACCAAGCCTACTTCCAAGAAAGCTGCTGCACAGAAGTCCAAGAGGACTACTAGAGACATTCCAGCTTCTGAGAAGAACAAGGGGACTACCTCCAGACCTGAAGATGATGATGACTTGACCACTTTGATGAAGCTCAGACCACATCTTCCAGTACATGATGCTATCCACTTAGTTGCTAAAGACATGAAGAAGAGGAAAGACTCAGGATAGAGAGCCTGGAGAGCCATAGATCCTTATGCTCAGAGGTGGAAAACTGCTGTTGACTACAGGTTCTACACAAGAGAGCAACATGATTTTTATGAGACAGTGTTGCTTGACAAGAGCCCGGCTGTTAGCGATATGAGATATGTCGATTGGAAATTCATTAAGGATAATGTGGACTATTTCCCAAGTGTCCAAGATAATTTCCATTGTATTGGTCTGGATAAGTTCATTGGCAGACAACTTACTGCATGGAACGACGAGATGATCATGCAATTCTACTCCACTGCTCATTTCTACGGAGATGGTAGAATTGTATGGATGACTGAAGGTGCAAGTATGAATCCACTATTGAGGAGTGGGCTGCACTTCTAGAAGTTCCAGAAGCCCAGGAAGGTGATCTGGATGTATACTCAGAACCCAAGGCAACTCCCAATGCCATGAAAGATATGTATACTCCTATCCCTGTAGACAAGTTGCAATCACACAAGCTAGGATCCATCTACTATCTGCAAGTAGGCCTCCATACCATGAACACTATTCTGAGGCACACCTTGATGCCCAAGTCAGGAGATGACAAGATGATCTGAGGCTACTCCATCAACATGCTGATCCACCTTGACAAGAACACCAAGATTAGAGTCATGGATTTGATTGTTGAGACAATCAAGAGGGTTGCTGCTGATCAAAAGCGCTCTTGCTGTTATGCACCCCACACCCAGTTGCTTATCAACTCTTAGTTGGAGAAGCACATTTTTGCTCTAGATTGTCCACATCTGCCCCTACAGCCATAACTTGAGGATAATATTGTGGTGATGGACCCAGATCATCCCACATATGCTACAACACAGGCAGAAATAGAAGCAGTTCGAGCCGCTAGTGCTCAAGCCCCTAGATCCAGAAACGAGCAAATGGATCTTCTAATCTCAGCCGTCCAGGGCATGCAAAAGGATATCAAGGGGATTCTGCACAACCAGAATAGTCCAATGAGGATCTTCGAGACAAGAATCAAGGTTCTTGGTGATAAGGTGAATAAGTTGTCGAAGATAGTTATAGAGCTTCAGAAGGAAGTTGACTCCGTGCACATCCCTTGGGTCTCTTCTACATCAGATGATGACGATGATGATGATGATGATGAGGATGAATCACCTCTTGGGCCAGGTACCCAGTTCATCACTCAGACTAGATCAGCCATAGTGCCTGCACCAGACTTGAGGCCCTCTTCATCAGCTCTTGCTATTGTGAGCACAACTCCTGCTCCATCAGCTCCAGTTCCTCCCATGACCACTCCAACTCCATCCATGACATCTGTAGAGATCTTTGCCGACGCTATTATCTTGACTCCTTCATCGACATCCAGAGGAGATCATCCCAAGAACGATTAGTTATATGCCTTTGAACTTTTTGGTAACTTGTTGCCAAAGGGGGAGAAGCGTATATAGATCATTAGGCTTCGAGTGAGAGAGAGTTTGGTGTTTATTGCTTTTTCAAAAACAATTGCTTTTGGTTGTCGTGATACTTTTTTGTTTTGCTTGTGATACACTCTTGATGATGTTTGATCATACTCTTTGATGTATGATGCTACTATTTCCTATCATCTTAATGCTTATGTGATGATCATTCATCTTTGGTTGATAGTGTTGTGCTATGATATTCATTCCAATTACTCTCGCACACCACCAAGTGGTATGTGACATGTAAGAAGTGACCCATGTACCTAATCGATTGTGCATTTGCATTCAAATGCAAATTTTAAAATAATGCCCAAATTACGGGGAGCTCTTGCTTATCCCATACTTCTCAAGCGATGATTATATTCCATGATTATATCCTTGTTGAAGCTTTGATCTATATGTTGACATCAATTACCAAAAAGGTTGAGATTTAAAGCACATTTTCTCCCTTGGTGGTTTTGGTAATTAATAACACCATATAAGTCATTGAACTAATGCTTTCACCAAGTATATTTCAGGACAAGTTCAATGATAGGGATGTCTAAAGGATTGTGGAATTACCCCAAGATGCAAGGAAATAGGTTGGCCAAGCTTCAAGCAAGAGGACTCTACATTTTACATTTGTGAGGAATCACTTTGAGTCCATAGGAAAGCCAATACTATTAAAAGGGGGTAAAGTTTTGATGATGGACAATATGCTCAAACGTGTACAAGTGACAGTCACCAAAACATCCACAAACTCTCCCACCAAAGTCTGTCCTAAGCCAAATATGCAAAATCGGTGCAACCAACATTCCTATCCTGGTGCCACCGATTTTAAACCCTAGACAAACTCAGCCAAACCCTAACACTTCGGTGCAGCCGACACTGCACTTGGTGCCATCGAGTTGGGTTGCCAAGATTCTGTTAGGCAAGTTCTCATTTTCGGTCTGACCAAAAATGGTGAATCAGTGTCATCGAGATTGGTAAATCTAACCGTTGGTCACCTTGTCGGTGAAACCGAGAATTGTATATCGGTCCCTTCAAGATTCAAAAGTTGCCACTTTTGGTCACTTCGGTACCACCGAGATTTACACATTGGTGTCACGGAGTCTGACTTATTGTGTGTAACGGTTGGATTTTGGGGATGCCTATATATAGCCCTTCACCACCACCTACTCGAAAGAGAAGCACTTAGAATTATTCCATACCTATCCTACTTAGTTTTCTGTGAGAGAACCACCTACCCTTGTGTTGAGGTCAAGATCTTGCACTCCAACCATATGGATCTTGATTTCTAGCCTCCCCAAGTTGCTTTCCACCAATCCCATCTCTTCTACCAAGCCAAATATGTGAGAGAGTGATTGTGTGTTGAGGAGTCTATCATCTTGAAGCACAAAAGCAAGGAGTTCATCATCATTACCGAGCCTATTACCATTTGGAGGGTGGTGCCTCCTAGATTAGTTAGGTGTTGCTTGGGAGCCTCCTACTTCGTGTTGTGGAGTGAACCAAGAAGTTTGTAAGGGCAAGGAGATCGCCTACTTCATGAAGATCTACCCATAGTGAGACTAGTCCTCCGTGGACGGAAGCCGCATGGAATAGTCAAGGTTGCTTCTTCATGGAACCCTCCGTGGGTATTGCCCTCCATGGACTCTCGCGACCGTTACCCTCCGTGGGTTAAAGACTCCATGAACATGGACACATGATAGCACCACTTATCGGAACCACCGGAAAAATCATCGTGTGATCACTTGTGTTTAATTTCCTAACCCTCTATTTACTTACATGTGTAATGTCTTTACTTTCCGCTACTACACTCTTAGACATGCATGTGTAGGGTGTCACTTGATATGCTATGAATGCTAAAACTTGACAAGAACTAAAATTGGGAAAAAGGAAAAACTTTTATTTGGTCAAGTAGTCTAATACCCCTCTCTAGACCTGCTTTCGATCCTACGTGATCGTAGGCTTGCTGGACGGTGATGGGTTGGATGAGATTTACCATGTAATCGAGTTAGTTTTGTTAGGGTTTGATCCCTAGTATCCACTATGTTCTGAGATTAATGTTTCTATGACTTTGCTATGCTTAATGCCTGTCACTAGGGCCCGAGTGCCATGATTTCAGATCTGAACCTATCACGTTTTCATGAATATATATGTGTTCTTGATCCTGTCTTGCAACTTGTAGACACCTATTACGAGTTATGATCCGCATCCTCCAGGGTGACAGTAACTGGGATTCTTTCCGATGATTACCGTAGTTTCAGGATTTCATGTATTCCCTAAGTGCTAATGCTTTGGTCTAGTTCTCTATTAAAAGGGGGCCTTAATATCCCTTAGTTTCCATTAGGACCCCGCTGCCACGGGAGGGTAGCACAATAGATGTCATGCAAGTTCTTTTCAATAAGCATGTATGACTATATATGGAATACATGCCTACATTACATTGCTGAATTGGAGCTAGTTCTGTGTCACCCCATGCTATAACCGCTGCATGTTGAATGCGATCCAACATAATTCTCCATCACTAATCCATTGCCTACAAGATTTTCACATATTGATCCTTGCTAAGTTACTTCTCCGTTGCTACTGTTACAATCACTACAAAACTGCTACTGCCACTTTTGTCATCGTTACCGTTACTTCCATACTACTTTGCTACTAAATACTTTGCTGCATATATTAAGTCTTTTAGGTGGGGTTGAATTGACAACTCAGCTGCTAATACTCGAGAATATTCTTTGGCTCCCCTTGTATCGAATCACTAAATTTGGGTTGAATACTCTACCCTCGAAAACTATTGTG
Source organism: Hordeum marinum (assembly GCA_022496015.1). Lineage (NCBI taxonomy): Eukaryota > Viridiplantae > Streptophyta > Magnoliopsida > Poales > Poaceae > Hordeum > Hordeum marinum. The sequence continues at coordinate 389,778,263 of CM039676.1, read as the reverse complement.
ATCCCCTATACTTGTGGGTTATCAAGATCTTTTTCTGGCACCGTTGCTGAGGAGCTTAGCTCTATTCTTTGAGTCACTTGGGATTTATATCTGTTGATCACTATGAAGAATCTGAAAGACCCAAAAACCAAGATCTATCCCTCTACTACGAGGGGAGGTAAGGAACTGCCATCTAGCTCTGCATTTGATTCACCTTTTGTTATGAGTAAATTTGCGACACCACCACCTGCTATTGATTCTGATATGTCGCAAGTAATTGATGTAGCCACTTCTCCTATGCATGATGCTTATGATGATACTTTGCTTGATAATATTGTACCACTTGGTGAAGTTCTTGATGAACAAATTGCTAGAGTCAATGCTGAAACTGATGATATTTATGAAACTGATGAAATTATTGAAACTGAACACTATGAGACACCTGTTAGACCTAGCTCTCCTAGATATGAATTGCCTAATGTACCTAAGGATTAATGTTATGGAGGGAGAGGTAGCTAGGGACTTTCTTGCTTGTAAGGATAGAGATGATCTTAAGAAATTGCTATGCAAGTGGAAGGAAAAAATCCTTGAATGCTAGAATGCAATATGATCCTAAGTTTGGTACTTCACCTATCTTTGTTACTGATAAGGATTATAAATTCTCTGTCGATACTGAGTTAATTACTTTGGTTGAATCTAATCCTTTCCATGGTTATGAATCTGAAACTGTTGTGGCACATCTTACTAAATTGAATGATATAGACAACCTATTTAATCATGAGGAAAAAATCATTATTACTATATTTTTAAGTTGTTTCCTTTCTCATTAAAGGGTGATGCTAATATATGGTTTAATTCTCTTGCTCCTGGTTGTGTGCATAGTCCCCAGGATATGATATATTACTTCTCTGAAAAATATTTTCCTGCCCATAAGAAACAAGCTGCCTTGCGGGAAATATTTAACTTTGTGCAAATTAAAGAAGAGAGTGTCCCACAAGCTTGGGGGAGGCTTCTCCAATTACTTACTGCTTTGCCTGATCATCCTCTCAAGAAAAGTGAAATACTTGATATCTTTTATAATGTACTAACCGATGCTTCAAGGGACCACCTAGATAGTTGTGTTGGTTGTGTTTTTAGGGAACGAAGTATTGAACAAGCTAAACTACTATTGAATAATATATTGAGCAATGATAATGATTGGACTATTCCTGAATCACCTCCAAAGCCCACTCCGAAGAAAAGAGGTATTCTATTTGTCAATCCTGAAGATATGCAAGAGGCAAATAAATCTATGAAAGAAAAAGGTATTTAAGCTGAAGATGTTAAGAATCTACCACGTATTGAGGAAATACACGGTCTTGATAAACCGACACAGGTAGTAGAGGTAAATTCTCTCCATAGATTTGATGAAGCTGATATTCCTTATAATAAGTCTGCTAGCCAATGCTTGGATGATTTTGATAACTTTGTTATTAAGCAGTAAAATTTCAATGCTTATGTTAGTAGACAATTGAAACATAATGCTTACATGCTTGATTGCTTAGGTGATTATATGAGTAGAACTATTAATGATCTTATGCTTATTAGTAAACATGTTTCCATGGTAACTACTCAAGTAGAACAAGTACTTAAGGCACAAAATGATTTGCTTAATGAGATGAATGGTAAGAACAGTGATCATTCTGTTAGAGTTGTGACTAGAGGTGGTAAAATGACTCAGGAACCTTTGTATCCTGAGGGACATCCTAAGACAATTGAGCAAGATTCTTAGGAAATTAATACTAATGCACCCGGTCGTCCCAGTAATAAAAGGAAAAATAATGATGATAGGACTTTGCATGCAATAACACCCCATTACGCTTGGCGGGATCTAGACTGGCCCCACAGACCAACACTAGTCTTTCCTGCGCACTTTGTCCTCACTCATGCGCACCCAGGACCAACTTCCCGGTCAGTCACCCATCCTAGAATTGCTTCAAGCCAAGCATGCTTAACTTTGGAGTTCTTTTCAAATGGGATCCCAAAAAAGAAGAAATTTCTTGTTGATATGAGTAGTCTATCATTCCTATTAAGCCAGGATCTCACATACACCCCCACTCAAAGAAATCGACATCCTCGTCGGCCCATCAGGAACATTCCCTTTTGGCAAACGTATGCGCGTCTAGTCCAGCACACGTGCCATGTCGTGTGCCACAACGGGCCGCACACGCCATGCGTCACATGCCTGCGCACCTGACCCATGCATGTCCATGTAACCACAAGGGTCAACTCTGATACCAATTGTAACACCCCGTTATGCCTGGTGGGATCTAGACTGGCCCCACAAACCAACACTAGTCTTTCCTGCGCACTTTGTCCTCACTCGTGTGCACCCGGGACCAACTTCTCGGTCGGTCACCCATCCTAGAATTGCTCCAAGCCAAGCACGCTTAACTTTGGAGTTCTTTTCGAATGGGCTCCCGAAAAAGAAGAAATTCCTTGTTGATATGAGTAGTCTATCATTCCTATTAAGCCAGGATCTCACACATGCTGCTAGTGAACCTGTTATAGATACACCTGCAAACCCAAATGATATTTCTATTTCTGATGGTGAGACAAAATATGGTAATGAACATGAGATTAGCGATAATATTAATGATGATGTTCATGTTGATGCTCAACCTAGTAATGATAATGATGTGGAGATTGAACCTGCTGTTGATCTTGATAACCCACAACCCAATAATAAAAGATATGACAAAAGAGACTTTGTTGCTAGGAAGCATGGTAAAGAAAGAGAACCATGGGTTCAAAAACCCATGCCCTTTCCTCCTAAACCATCCAAGAAAAATGAGGATGAGGACTTTTAGCGTTTTGTTGAAATGCTTAGACTGTCTTTTTACGTATGCGCTTGACTGATATTCTGAAAATGTCTCCTTATGCTAAGTATAAGAAAGATATTGTGACAAATAAAAGAAATATACCGGAAGCTGAGATTTCCACCATGCTTTCTAATTATACCTGTAAGGGTGGAATACCAAAGAAACTAGGAGATCTAGGAGTATCTACTATACCATGCTCTATTAAAATAAATTATGTTAAAACTGCTTTATGTGACCTTGGAGCTAGTGTTAGTGTTATGCCTTTCTCTTTGTATCATAGACTTGATTTGAATAAGTTGGCACCTACTGAAATCTCTTTGCAAAGATCTGATAAATCAACTGCTTTACCCATTGGTATTTGTGAGGATGTGCCTATCGTAGTTGCAAATGTTACTATCCTAACGGACTTTGTTATTCTTGATGTTCCCGAGGACGACAATATGTCGATCATCCTTGGTAGACCCATTTTAAATATTGGAGGGGCTGTTATTGATTGCAACAAGGGCAATGTCACTTTTCATGTCAATTGTAATGATCATACGGTACATTTTCTGAAGAAACAACCTCAAGTTCATAGTACCAACTCCATTGGAAAAATTTCAACGATTATTATTGGAGATTTTGAATTTCCTCTCCCTACTGTCAAGAATAAATATGAAATAATCATGGTAGGGGATGTGCCTATCCCCGTTGAGGTAACTTAGTGCTATTCAAAAAAACTCCGGTTCCGTGTCATTCGATTTTTTTTTGTCAATAAGACTTGATCAACCTTATTGATGGATTCCTTTTGACGGGCATGAGATGGATGAATTTAGAAAGCACAACCTTCTTTACCCTACTTTTACTTTCTGTTGTTTAGATTGAACTTAGTAAAAATGCTATTATTTTACCATTTTATGATTTATCCGTGCAACAAAAGAAATTAGTTCTAGCTTTACCTTCTAGTCTGTTTAGTTGTAGCATTAAAAGAAAACCCAAAAATATTTCTCATTCTTCTTTTTCTTGTCGGGAGATTTCCCGTGTAAATAGTTTTTCGCGTTCTTGTTTTGAAATTTCTTTCTTTGGGTCATATGAAGAAGACCACAATGAGAATTATGAGTGGCTCTCATATGCATTATTGTTTATCTATAATAGATCCCTTATTACCTTGTCGTCTCCCTTGAGTTATTGTTTGCAGATTTCAGCTTAGTCTAATGCATGTGCACACTTATTATTATTCACACCGTTCGGTGGTGCAAGTGAAAGGCAATAATGACGATATATGATGAAGTGATTGATATGGAGAAAAGCTGGTACAAACTCGCTATTTTGTTTTTGTAAATATGATTAGCTCATCAAACTGGATTCAACTCATTATGGATGTAACATGGTTGTAATGACAATTAGAGATTATAGTTACTCATGCCATGCTTAATGAGATAAGAGTGTATAATGGTTTGTCTTGAGTGCTAACATGCATTTTAAAATGGTTGTGATGTAGTATGATAGGATGGTATCGTCCCTTGAATGATTCAAGTGGCTTGACTGGCACATGTTCATGCATGTAGTTGAAACAAAATCAACATAGCCTCCATGATATTTATGTTCATGGTGATTTATATCCTACTCATGCTTGCATTCGATGTTGGTTAATCTCAATGCATTTTTATGACTGTTGTCGCTCTCTAGTTGGTCGCTTCCCTGTCTCTTGCCAGCCTTCACTTGTAGTAAGCAGGAATACTGCTTGTGCATCCACTTCTTTGAACCCAAAGCTGTTCCATCTAAGTCCACCATAACTACCTATATTCGGTATTTATCTGCCATTCCATGTAAATTTGCATGTGCCAAACTCTAAACCTTCAAATAATATTATGTTTTGTATGCCCGAATCGCTCATGTAGCGACTGGGGGAGGTCAGTATCTTCCATGCTAGGTGGGTTATTCTGACGATATGTGTTGATTCACTATCATTCACGAGAAAGTGGCTGGTATTTGGGATGCCCAGTTCCATGCTCGAAAATCAAATCAAAATATAATGAAACAAAACTCCCCCAGGATTGTTGTTTGTATGGACAGTACGTGTGGATACGGCCAGCCGTGGAGTGTGTTCGATCGGTGGATGGGGAGTAAAAACTTTATCATTCTATTTGGGAACCGCCTATAATGTATCTAGCATGGAAGATGGTGAAATATCTTGGTTGTTATGTCAGCAATGAAAGCATACCGCTCAAAATTATTATTCATCCCTGTTTTAAAAAGCTTGAGCTCTGGCACCTCTACAAATCCATGCTTCCCTCTGTGACGGGCCTATCTATTTTACTTTACTGTTGAGTCATCCTCCTCTTATAAAAAAGCACCAGTAAGAGAGCACCACTGCCATTTGTATGCTTTGCTTTTAATTGATATTGAGTATGATTGTGACTGGATCTCTTTTACCGTGAATTAGAATTTCTAGTCAGTCCTTGTTCTTCAGGGGTGCTCTGCATTTATGTTTTGCGGTCTCACAAAGGGCTAGCGAGATACCATTATATCATATTGTATCATGATTGTTTTGATAAAATTGCTGTCATCCGAGATTTATTATTATCGCTAGCTAGTTGATTATGCCATTGATATGAGTAAATGTGAGACCTAAATATTATTGTGAATGTGGTTAGTCTATAATCTTTGTTGAAAATCTGAACATCGGTTAGATATATTTGTAACAACAAGCTCAAACAGAGTTTGCAAAAGTTTTTCTTTGTCACTTTCAGTTTCTCAACTGAATTGCTTGAGGACAAGCAATGGGTTAAGCTTGGGGGAGTTGATATGTCTCCATCGTATCTACTTTTCCAAACTCACTTGCCCTTGTTTTGGACTCTAATTTGCATGATTTGAATGGAACTAACCCGGACTGACGCAATTTTCAGCAGAATTGCCTTGGTGTTCTTTTTGTGCGGAAATAAAAGTTCTCGGATTGACATGAAAAATTACGGAGAATATTTTTGGAATTAATAAAAAATACTGGAGAAAAAATCAACCAGAGGGGGGCCACCCACTGGCCACAAGCCACGGGAGCGTGCCGCCCTAGGCCGCGCCCAGGTTGCTTGTGGCCCCCCTGCAGCTCCACCGACATCAGTTCCAACTCTATATATTCACATTCATGGAGAAAAATCAGAGAGAAGAGTTCATCACATTTCACGATACAGAGCCACCACCTCCTATTCTTCCTCGGGAGGCCAGATCTAGAGTGTGTTTTGGGCTCCGGAGAGGGGAAATCGATGCCATCATCATCACCAACCATCCTTCATCACCAATTCCATGCTGCTCTCCACCATTCGTGAGTAATTCCATCGTAGGCTTGCTAGACGGTGATGGGTTGGATGATATTTACCATGTAATCGAGTTAGTTTTGTTAGGGTTTGATCCCTAGTATCCACTATGTTCTGAGATTGATGTTGCTATGTCTTTGCTATCTTAATGCTTGCCACTACGGCCTGAGTGCCATGATTTCAGATCTGAACCTATTATGTTTTCATGAATATATATGTGTTGTTGATCCTATCTTGCAAGTTGTAGACACCTATTACGAGTTATGATCCGCATCCCCTAGGGTGACAATAACTAGGACTCTTTCCGGTGATTACCGTAGTTTGAGGAGTTCATGTATTCACTAAGTGCTAATGCGTTGGTCCAGTTCTCTATAGAGGCCTTAATATCCCTTAGTTTCCATTAGGACCCGCTGCCACAGGAGGGTCGGACAAAAGATGTCATGCAATTGCTTTTCCATAAGCAGGTATGACTATATATGGAATACAAGCCTACATTACACTGCTGAATGGGAGCTTGTTCTGTGTCACCCCATGCTATAACCGCTGCATGTTGAATGCGATCCAACATAATTCTCCATCACTAATCCATTGCCTACGAGCTTTTCACATATTGATCCTTTCTAAGTTACTTCTCCGTTGCTACTGTTATAATCACTACAAAACTGCTACTGCCACTTTTGCCATCGTTATAGTTACTTCCATACTACTTTGCTACTAAATACTTTACTGCAGATATTAAGTCTTTCAGGTGTGGTTGAATTGACAACTCAGCTTCTAATACTTGGGAATATTCTTTGGCTCCCCTTGTGTCGAATCAATAAATTTGGGTTGAATACTCTACCCTAGAAAACTATTGTGATCCCCTATACTTGTGGGTTATCATGTCTCACCATCTCCGCTATTTGTGCATGTGATCTCACCCCTGCCGAAACACAAAGAGGCTTATGGCCCCATAAGTGATCGAGTGCTCCCTGCCCCGACATCTTTGGCATGCTAGGTAGGGGGCGTCATTTGTGCGAACCCGAGTTTGTGAGCAGCGAACCGACCTTCATCATTGTCTTCTTCATCCACAGATCCCAAGAAGAAGTCCGGTGCAACCACACATCCCTCCACTTTAAGGATCCCTTGCACACGGCTGCGGACGCCATTGGCACCATGGCGACTGCGAGCAAGATGGGCATCATGTGCAACATGGCTGGTGCAGGCGCCGCCGCCGTCGTGTCGCCCGCGGCTCAAGTTGGAGTGGGGATCGCCAGAGAGGAGCGACAACAGCAACAACCTGGTGAGCATGACCCTGTTGCCACATGCGGAGGAAATGACCAGTCTCCACCTCCCCGCCTCATTGATGGTCATGGCCACCACAGTGGCACCCAATCCGTAGCAAGCCGTGTTCCCTGGCTGAGCCCATCACCGGCGCGAGTACTGGGTGCACGCCTCGTCCAGAACAAGACAGACCACCGAGCAGGGCCGCAAATCCACGGGCTCGGCCTCCTCCACGTCAAACCGCCCCAGTGAGTGGCGCATGACGACAAGAACGCGACGATGACCCTCCTGGCTCCACCAGGAGCCAGGCAACGTCGCGGTCCGCCTCTTTCTCCATGTCGGACATGACATCGGAAGCAATGGCATGAGGCTAGCTGCTGCTAAACTTCCCGTCGTCGACTGTCAAGATGGATGTGTGGAGAGCTACCATCCAGAGTTTGATCTCCTTCGTTGGAGCCAACAAGTCCCAGCATGCAAAGCCGTCGCGACGTACACAGACGGGGATGGCGGTGTCGGTGTTAAAACCGGCGGATCTCGGGTAGGGGGTCCCAAACTGTGAGACTAGGATCGACATTAACAGGGGATGAAGGGGACACGAGTTTACCCAGGTTCGGGCCCTCCTATGGATCTATGGAGGTAATACCCTACGTACTTCTTGATTGTATTGATGGTGTAAGAGGTTACAGAGTTGATCTAGTTTGAGATCGTATGTGTAACCCTAGATGAGTTGTTCTGTCCCTCCGCCCTAAAACCCTCCGACTTATATAGATGTCGGGGGTGCCCTTAGCTTACACATGATAACGTGCCGAAGAGATAACTCGCCTAACTACAACTAATAACTTGGAGAACACGTCTGGACTCCATGAAGCTTCTATCCTGGCGCACATGGTCCTCAACCCTCCGATGCTTGCCTTGCGGCCCATACTGTCCGGCCCGTGAATAGTGGTTGGCTATCCGAGGACCCCTTAATCCAAGACTCCCTCAGTAGCCCCCACACTGGCCTTCAACGCAGATATATATTCGGTTGATTCCCTCACATCGTTGTCTTTAGCTTGTGAGGTGAGTCCCTCATCCTTCTCTATTCGGCATCCGACCAGTCTTCGGTAAGATCCCAAGCGTCGCGGGCGCGGGTTATTATAATAACTACACAAGTTCCACAATTTTCGTGCGTTATGGGGAGGTGAGTGGTCAGCGATTTTTACAATCCTACCCCTCCACAACAGAGGCACCAACCCATTTAACCAAACAAAATTGCGATTCAAACCACATCTTCTCCCCCATTGTCAAAAACTCTCAGCGGAAGCTCTACACAAATCATGGATAACACTCCTAGTTCCTCAAAGCGCCTTTACGGCCAACGCCCAGGCGACTGGACCAGCTGCTCTATCACACTTTTGCGGCTCCACAACTTGGAGACCTAGGGATATCTCCCATCATCAGATCTGGTGGCAACCTGCGCTGGTCTACTCGCTTATGGCGACGAGGTCTTCGACAAGTGCTTCCATAATCGAAACAAAAGGGAGTGTGTTTGCTTCGTTCTGTTCCTCCTCCGAGGCCTTGGATTTTCAATCCACTCATTCTTGAGGGGGTTACTGGAGTTCTACGGAATTGAACATGACCACCTCACCCCGTGGTCGATCCTGCACATCTCGGGTTTCGTTGCCCTCTCCGAGATGTTCTTAGGGTGCGAGGCTCACTTCGATCTGTGGAGGAAATATTTCTACCTCGTTCCCTGAACTCAGGACAACGACATCTTAGAGGTCGGTGGAGCCGAAGTATGTCGCATAGCGGGGACGGGATACCCGATTGGCATGACGAACAAATCCGAAGAATGGACTTCGGAGTGGTTCTATATTGAAGACGTCCCCCTGTTCGAGCCAACTCGGAGAGGTCTGCCCGAATACTCTGACCTTCTCCCGAACAAAAGGTATAACTGGCAACCCAAGGACTCATCTCATGAGGAGAGTGTCGAAGTGCAATGCTTGGACGCACGAGTGCAGATGCTCGCCCATCATCGGTTGACCATGATCGACGTCATGGCCGCCGCTATCTCCCGGTGCATGCAGCCCCTCCAACAAAGGGTGCACCCCTTATGGAAATACAATGGGACAAGCGATGCTATGCGTTCCTGAAAATTAGGTCCTGCCAATCCAACAACGCTGGCCACCGCGCTTGTCGACCTGTACAAAGGAGAGCACGAAGACTTCATCCAGCGTCAACCAAAGAAGGGTATTCGGCCCACAATCCAATCGAGCAGGTATGCCTTCGTTTTTGAATCACGAAATAGTTTGGGATTTCATTTCGCATTCTTATTTGACCGAGGCCTTGGCGTGAATAGGAATGGAGGAGCTTCATGGAGATAGTCAACTGTCCGACTCCTCAGCCCGAGAACCATTCACGTGCCAATGATCCGGGCTTCAACTAGGACCCGAATATCCTTCTCGACTTCGAGAACGGAGTCTATCATCAGGAAAACATTGTCTAGACCCCGGTGGCAATCATAATCGATTACCCTGAGTCATTCTCTATTCCATCCACGGGCAAGAAGAAAAACTCCTCCCGAAAGAGGCCTTCTACTAAGAGCGCCCCGGACGCGCTGGTCCCAGCCCCCAAGCGTTGCCGATCATCAAGTCTTGCGACAGCAGCCGAAGCCGCAGATGAGTCAGAGGCTGACCGGGCCCCTGCAAAGGAGCCGGACACATGGACGAATCCACCCGTCCGCACATCCCACAGGTACACTGTTCGGATATCCATTTTATCGTTATGCTCGGCAAAATCTTATAGCCGCTTGTTCTTTTCCCATGCGAAACACCCAATCTTCGCCTACCGAGGGGGCTGCCCGGATGTCAGGAGATGCTTGAAGCTCTCGGGCCACCGTCCATGCGGCTTCCGCTATGGAAGCCCCCATGGCCAGTCCAATGCCCGCCGAATGTGGTGACAGAGTATCCATCACCAAATCAGAAGTGGAGGGCAGCATGCATCATCGACACCAATGGGAGGCCATGTGGCACCTAGTTTTGTCCGACTAGGAGTTGGCGCCATGTGCTCGGCAGATGCAGACCTCGAGGCCGCCAGAGCTGGATTCGGTGAAGCTATGAAGCTGATAACAACTAATATTATGGTAAGTGGTTGGATTTTGTACTTGTATAAGCCTAGCATCCCTCGAGCCTTAATTTGATTTAGAAAAAACGAATTAAGGATCTCACAACTGTTTGACTGCTAACGCAGGCCTCAAAGCAACAACCCGAGCAATTGGCCAAGGCCCTCGAGGAGAGTCGCACGGAGGTGCAGTCCGTGAAGGCCGAACTAGTGCAAGTGAAAAGTTTTGGGCGAGAGGCCCATGGTAAGTGTGCTTTTATTGCTAGTCAATAGGACATATGGATTTCATGCCTGACATATGGATTCTGTGTAGCAACCGAATCAATAGGACATAGGGAAAGGCAGCTGGAAGAAGCCCGGGATTCACAAAGGTATGCGGAATCATAGTAGCAAGCCGGCTCTCTCGTTATACAAAAACCGGCCGATGAAATAAAGAGTTTGAAGACTCAATTGGCACAAGCTTAAGAAGAAAATCAAAATCTTTGGAGGGGCATATACGGTAAATACAACTCTGATATGAGTAAGTATGTCCGATGTATAGAATGATAATAGTCGCGCTTGTTGTCTTGTGTACATGTCTCCTGACCGGACATCCTAAAGATGGGATCGAATCGTTCCATGGGGACCTGCTGAAGGAGCTGACCGCTCTCCACAAGCGCATGCAAAAGGCGATGAAGGGGATGGTGAAGGCATTATGGCCCACCGAACAGCCAACCAAAGGGCTGGCCGCACTTGTGGATCAATTTAGGGGGGCTCGGTGTAGGTTCAAGCTGTGAAAGACTTCGTCCCTCAGCGAAGAAGCACGTGAGGCATGGGGAATGATCAAGACCCGTTTCACCAGACTTAACCCCGAGCATATGGTGCGGGTTGGTCCTGTGGGATCGGATGGAAAAGAAGTACCACTCCACCTGGTATATGACCAGGTGATGCCCGCCGCCCGGCTCTCACAAGCAGACTGCTCCCTCTCCACAATAATCGATGATCTCGATCAACAGCCAAATATGTAATTCTCATATACATGTGTAAAACAATCTGTGTTGTAAACTTTGTCTTAACCGGCCATTGGCTTCTCCCTCCCGAGTGAAGAGCTCGGGAGTGTTCCTTCCTATCATTCCTTCACCGAATAGCGAAATTGTATTTGAGGAACCAGGAAATCCGACCATGTGGTGCGAACAGATAGAAAGCCCACACAAAGATATGTTATTTTACGACATAGCATAAGAAACATCTTCCGATGAAAATAGTACCACTAACGATACCTTTCGCGAGGGCTCTATGAAGAACGTAGATGGGAATCCGCATACTTGGGACTAAGTGTCCTTTTGTAATAAGCGACCCAATCAACAGAAAAAGCAAACAAGACCAGTTATGGTGTTTCCGTCATAGCTGATCAATTGTCTATGTAAGATAGCTAGCTTTCGGCTTCACCCCTCTGAGGTATGTGTCCGGATGACCCGGTCGTAACAATCGCAGAGGTGCTCCCTTTACTCTCTAGCCGAACAAGCGGGAACGTAAAGAGTAACCACAAGAGCAAGGCAACCCAGCTTGGCAAAGTCTTAGTTTGAACCGATGCATATAATGGCTAAAACATGACAAAACAAACATGCATGCACAATAGGTGTGGGCGAAAATTGCCATAGACAAGGATGGCTACTAAAAGCAGTCCCCACATGCTTAGTTCGGATGTAACACTCTATGGTGTATGCCGATGACCTTAGTGCAGGATTGGTTTAGCTGAACATGGGAGAAGAAAACTCGATCCTATCAAAACAACAAAGTGGGAGGGAAAGGAAGAAAAGGTGAAAATACAAGAAAAAGAAAAATGTAAAACGTGCGGGAATTTTGGACAGGATCGGTCTATCCATAGAAGCACCGTAGGTGAGCCGCGTTCCAAGGGTTTGATTCAAGGTGATATCTGATGAGTTCCGAAGACGATAGGCTCCTCCCATGAGTACTGCATCGATGATGAAGGGGCCCTCCCACTTGGGGTTAAGTTTATGCTTCTGCTTCTTTGGGAGCCGTAGGAAGAGTTCACCTACAATGTATGCTTGTGCCGTGACCTCCCAACTCTGGTAGCATCGTGCTTGTTGCTGATAAAGCGCAAAGCGATCCAGAGCTATGTTCCATTCTCCCTCCAAGGTGTCCAGGTCGTCCTGCCGATCTAGCTCGGTCTCCTTTTCCTCATACATGCGCACTCTTGGTGCATCGTGAATAATGTCACAGGGGAGGACTGCCTCATCCCCATAGACCATGAAGAACGGTGTGAAGCCCATTGATCTATTTGGGGTGGTACGCAGGCTCCAAAGTATAGAGTCAAGATCCTCAACCCAATGACAGTTGGACTCATGAAGAGATCGGACCAATCGTGGCTTAATGCCGCTCATGATGAGACCATTGGCACGTTTGACTTGTCCATTAGTCTGCGGATGGTAGACTAATGCGTAATCGAGCTTAAGGCCCATTTTCATGCACCAGTCCTTGACCTCTTGGGCCGTAAAATTAGATCCATTATTCGTTATTATGCTGTGCGATACACCGTAACGGTGTACTATGCCGGATATGAAGTCTATAACTCGTCCGAACTTGGCTGATTTAACGGGCTTTGCCTCTATCCATTTGGTGAACTTGTCGACCATGACCAATAGGTATTTGTTTTTCTTGGTCCCCCCTTTAAGGGGTCCGACCATCTCAAGCCCCCAGGCCGCAAAAGGCCAAGTGATTGGAATAGTCTGAAGAGCTGTTGTAGGCATGTGACTTTGATTTGCGAAGAGTTGACACCCCGCACAGTGCTTGACAAGTGACTCTGCGTCCCTCCGAGCCGTGGGCCAGAAAACTCCGGATCGGAAGGCCTTGTTGACTAAGGCTCTTGTCACGGCATGATGGCCGCCCATGCTTGCATGTATTTCGGAGAGAAGCTCCCTCCCTTCTTCCTCGGATATGCATCACTGTAGTACACCAGTTGTGCTTTTCTTGTATAACTCTCCCTCGTGAATCTTGTAGGCCTTGGAGCGCCAAACTATGCGGCGTGCCTCTGTCTTGTTGTCGGGGAGTTCCTTTCGAAGAAGGTAGGTGAGGAAGGGCTTTGTCCAAGGTGCAATTATTGCCATTACCTCATGAGCCAAAGGCGTTTCGTTCATTACGGAGCCGCCGATTATTTGGCCGTCTTGTTCGTTGACAGGGGGGACAACCACGTCCGGTGTATTCGGGACGACACCATTGTCATCGTCCTGCCACATGACGGAAGGCTTAAAAAGCTGTTCCAGAAAAGTGTTATTTGGGACAGGATCGCGCTTGGCTCCTATACGAGCCAATATGTCGGTGGCTTGGTTGTTGTCGCGAGCAACATGGTGGAATTCCAGCCCCTCAAATTGAACTGATATCTTGAGGACGGCGTTTCTGTATGCCACCATCTTCGAATATTTAGCATCAAATTTGCCGTTGATTTGAGAGATGGCTAAGTTGGAGTCCCCCCGTACCTCTAGCCGGCTTATGCCCATTGATGCGGCCATTCGGAGACCATGAAGGAGGGCCTCGTATTCTGCTGCATTATTGGAGTCCGCATACATGATTGGCAACACGTATCGCACGTTGTCACCAGTGGAAGATGTGAGTATAACTCCATCCCCAGTCCTGCCAGGGTTTTGGATCCGTCAAAGTACATTGTTCAATGGGAGTATGCACTATATTCCTTGGGGAGTTTGGCCTCCATCCATTCAGCCAGAAAGTCCGCCAGCACCTGTGATTTAATGGCACGACGTGGCTTGCATGTTATTTCAAAGGGCAGGAGCTCAATGGCCCATTTGGCAATGTGGCTAGTGGCGCCCCTGTTGTTGATTATATCGTTCAAGGGGACCTCCAATGCTACCATCACTGCGCACTCCTGGAAGTAGTGTCGGAGTTTCCTCGATGCCATGAATACTGTATAGGCAATTTTTTGATAATGTGGATATCTGGACTTGCACTGCATTAGCACCTCTAACACACAGTATACCAACTTTTGAGTCCGGAATTTATGCCCCTCCTCATCTCGTTCAATGGCGAGCACTGCACTGACGACTTTGTTGGTGGCCGATATGTATAACAACATGGGCTCACCGACGCCTGGTGCTGTGAGTATGGGGTTGGTTGCCAGTATTGCTTTGATTTTGTCACATCCCTAGCTTTAGCATGCATTAGGATCCATGTTGTGATTGCATCATGTTTAAATTCTTTTAAACTTGAAATGGGGATGTTCAAAACCCTAGCACCATTTGAATTCAAATATGCTCAACCAAAATATTTTTTTCAATGATCCAAAGTGACCTTGGAAAATGTTCATCTTCTCTGGAATAATGTGGCAACATAAACCAGGGGTGGTGCATATTTTACAAATGTCATTTTGGGTATTGAATTAAATCAATAAATATTCAGATTGGGGTTTTAAAATGCTATAAATATTTTTAAAGCCCCAACAAATTTGAAACTTGGCCAGGGCCTCTGGAATAATTCCTCTAGTGCCCAGGAAAAGTTTCACATTTTTATAAAATATTTTAGTGCCTACAATAAAACAAATGCAATAACATAAATAGTAAAAAGAACAAATTACAAAAAGAAGAAGAGGAGGCCCAGCAGGAGCCGGCCCAACTGGCCCATGCTAGTCATCCCTATCCTCTCGCCAGGAGGACAGGGGCACACGTTCGCCGCGCACGGGCATGCGCCACGGCCGCGACCTGCCTGGCTGCCTGCCGTGGAGACCTCCGGGGCCGCCAGTGCACCCCCTCCCTGCCGTGGCTCTCTTCTCCTCCCTCTCTCTTGCCCTGCCGCTCTCTCTCTCGCTCTCTTCCCCCTCTGCTCTCTCCCGCGCATGGCCGAAGCCCTCGCCACCGTCGATTCACCGTCGTCGCGCGTCCCCGACCATGCCACCGGCGCCAGAGGCCCCCGGTGAGGCCCCGGTCCTTCTCCCCTAGCCCTGCCACCGTTTTCCCCTTCTAGCACGCGTGTCGCCTCGGCCGAGCTCCGGCCACCGCGAGTGAGGTCGCCGCCGCCGGCACCGGCATCCCCAGCGGCCCTAGCAAGCCTCCCCGGGTGCGCGCGAGCGAGGGCTCTGCCCCAGTGCCCCAAGCCACCGCTCCCGTGGCCGATAGCACGGACGCCGTCGTGACCAGAGGTCGCCGGTGACGGGCCGTCGCCTGAGCCGACCGGTGGGCCCCATTGTTAGGTGATTAGCTTAAGTCTAATCACCATTTAGTTGACCCCTTGGTCACTCACACGAGGGCCTAGCCCTGTTTTTTCAGTTAGATTAATTAAAACCCTGTTAGATGAGTGAATCAGTGACAGGTGGGGCCCAGCCGCCAGGTTTGACCTGGGTTGGCGCCTTTGACCTGCTGACGTCACTGTGACGTCATGCTGATGCATTATTGCAATTTTGGATTAAATAAATTCCAGAAATTACTAAAAACTTAGAAAATTCATATAAATTAATCTGTAAATCAGATGAAAATAATTTATATATGAAAATGGATCAGAAAAATCCAATGAATCCATCTGTACCATTTTCATGCATGTTAGAGCAACCTAAATAGGTAAACTTGGACATTTTGGTTCAAATGCATTATGGAACTCCATATATGAAGTTGAATTTGAACCTTGAGTTCAAACCTACTTCATTTAAATCCGTTGCTAGATGCATTAGCTCAAACACATCATATTGCCATGTCATACTCATGCATCATATTGTTGCATTTGGTGTGTATCGACATGTTCCCCTTCGATGGTTGTTCTTCATGTTAGGCACTGTTCCGGAGGATACGATCGAGTATCCATCTGAGGAGCAGTAATGTGTGATCGTCTTATCAGGCAAGTAACCCCCTTGAACATATCCGATACAATCCCACTCTCTCGCTCTTGCTCTCACTTATTGCATTAGAACAAAATGTTTCAACTTTTACATGTTCCGATAGTTGAACCCATTCCTCTGCATGACCTGTCATTGTCACAGTAAATAGATGAACCATGCAACCTATCATACCTGGTAGATGCTTGAGACTTGTTGTGCCTTTAACCTTCTATGCTTGCTATGCTTAGAGTTGTGTCAGGTCTGATTCATTTGGGTGATGAACCGGAGTGAACTGAACTTGTTCTAATGATGAGAGTTAAGTTGTGAACACGATTTGGTAAAGGTAGCGATGAGAGGCCATGTAGGAGTACATGGCGGGTTGTCTTATTAGGACCGTCCTTAAGAACTGAGTCCTGTGTATGTTGTCCAAGATTAGCTACTATCGCACATTGGGATCCTTAATTGACTCTCTCGACTTATTAATCGACTTGAGCTCTGTCTAGCAGTTGCAACTAGTTTTCTAGTGTTTGTAGGATATGCTAGTAGTCTACCTAGTGTCACCCCGTACAGGTGGGCTTGGGATAGACTAGGCATTGTGGCCCGGTGTACCAAGCGTAGTACCATCCGTCGAGGTGGGCTTGGGAACCCTGTACACATCATTTGGGGCCGTTGAGGAAACTTCGGCTAGACTTCCTTGCGGATCCAGTCTCAAATAGGCGATAAACCTGGACTAGAGTCTTGGGTGGTTAGTCAGGTCATGGCCGACTCCCTCGTTGGGCTTCCGCTTGAAGGTTGCCGATGTGCCTTTTTACGAGCACATGGCGGTAAGTGGCGAGAGCATGTGTGACGAAGTAGACCCCTGCATGGTAATCAATCTATTCGAATAGCCGCGTCCGTGGATATGGACTACTTGGATACTTATATGGTTCATAGACAATTTAAAAGGTTACTCATAAAAGCTTCAAGACAAGTGTGAGTACCGTGGATGGCACTCTCGTAGGAAGACGGGAGCGGATCCATGGTGGTGTATTGTTGTGGTGTTAGTGGACTCGTGTACGCTTCTCAAAACTTTTCAAAGTTATGAAAGTCATAGTACAGGATAGCCACCGAGTCAAAGCTGGCTTGCTGCATTGAACCCCACAACTTCCTCGTTGATACTGATGCATATGTAGTTAGTTCTGATGTAAGTCTTGCTGAGTACTTAGTACTCACTGTTGCTTAATTATGTTTTTGTGAAGGAGACTCCAGTCTCGCTAGTGGTTTCTATGATAAGACCGATGTTGCCCATTTAGCTTGGGAATCCCAGCCAGAGGTCTGGTTCCTATGGAGGGCCTTGTAGATAGACAGGCTTCCTCGGCCTTCTTCTTTTCTAGATGTCTGTACCCAGACATGTGAAGCTTCTGCTTGTTGTTTGTACGATTTGTGTGTTGGGTCATGTGACCCCTGTTTGTAATATCACTCTATGTTGGCTTCTATGAGCCTCCTAAATAAATGTTGTGTTGTTGTATGGTTATGTTGTGATGCCATAGTTGTATCTATGCATATCGGGCATGTCGTGCGTACATGTGATGTGCAAAGATCTGTATGGGATTCGACACCTAGTTGTGTGCCTTTAGTAGTACTCTTTATAGGGAACTGCCTCTTTGTACTTCCACACACATTGATTGACCGACATGTATCCTTCCTTGCTGTTGTGTCTATCCTTTCGGGAAAATGTCTTGCAATGTAATGGAGTCCCTGTAGCCTGCTATGACTCGTCTACGTGCAGTGATCACATTTATGTCCCATGGCGTAATGGAGTCCTTGTAGCTTGCTATGACTCGTCTACACACGCTAGAGGCCGACACCTACATTGCTGGGTTACGTATGCACGTTCCTATACGGATGTGCCACTTGGATTCTATGACTAGTCATGTCAACCCGGGTTCTTCGACATTTGAATGCTAGCGACATATTACATACGTGAGCCAAAAGATGCAAACGGTCCCGGCCCAGGTAAGGTGGCAGCCGTGGAGTTAACCGTGCGTGAGGCCGCAAAGTGATGTGATGTCTTACATGCTCGATTCTTATGGCTTAGGATTGGGGTCCCGACAGATTTCTTCCAATGCAATCCCTGCTTCATCGGTCCATTCAAAATTGTTGGTCCATTTTAGCAGCTTGTAGAGCAGTAGAACCTTTTCTCCTAGGCGGGAGATAAAGCGGCTTAGCGCCCCTATGCACCCGGATAGCCTCTGGACATGCTTCAGCTCCGTGGGGATTGCAAGCTCTGATAGAGCACAGATTTTAGATGGATTTGCCTCTATTCCTCTATGGGAGACAATGAATCCAAGTAGCTTACCAGAAGGAACTCCGAATACACATTTTTCCGGATTGTGCCGTATATCATATTCGCGTAAATGGTCTTGCCGACTTGTGTAGTGAGGCAGGTTTGGATCATGCGCTGGTATGTAGCCCAGCAGTTTTTAGCCTCAAAGGCATCATGTTGAAGCAGAATGGATCGTAGGGGGTGATCAAAGCCATAGCAGCTTGATCGGATTCCTTCATTTTAATTTGATGGTATCCGGAGTAAGCATCGAGGAAACACAACAGATCATGTCCGGCTATGGCATCAATGACCTGGTCTATGCATGGTAAGGGGAAACGGTCTTTGGGGCATGCTTTATTAAGGTCTTTAAAATCGACACATAGGCACCAGGACTTGTCTTTCTTAGGTACCATCACCTAATATACCACTCGAGGTCTTTAAAATCGACATATAGCCACTCAGGGTGTTTAATATCCCGAATAAACCCGGCCTCGAGCAGTTTGGATAATTCTTCACCCATGGCATGTCGTTTGGGTTTGGAGAAGCGACACAGAGTCTGTTTCACGGGCTTAAAGCCTAGAATAATGTTTAGGCTATGTTCAGCTAGACGACGTGGGATTTGAGGCATATCCGAAGGATGCCAGGCAAAAATGTCCCAGTTCTCGCGGAGGAAATGTCACAAAGCTTCGTCCATAAGGGGATCGAGTTGGGCTCCGATGGACGCTGTCTTATTAGGGTCTGTTGGATGCACCTGAAATTTAATGATTTCCTCTGCGGGTTTGAAGGATGTAGACTTGGGTCTTTTGCTAAGGATCACATCGTCTCTATTGACTATCGATCGTAGAGCGGTCAACTCTTCGGTGGCGAATGTTTATGCTAGTGCCTCGAGGGCAAGCACTCTATTTTGTTTTTGGCCCGAAGGGCTATGTTTGTATCACATGCAATCGTGATCACTCTACTTGGTCCTGGCATTTTTAGTTTCATGTACCCGTAATGGGGTATAGCCTGGAACTTTGTGAAGGCGTCGCGTCCCAATAGGGCATGATAGCCACTTGGGAAGGGGACGATATGGAAAAGAAATTCTTCATATCGGTAGTTTTCAGGTGTGCCGAACACCACGTCCAGGATGATACATCCGGAACAGTGTGCCTCCTTTCATGGGATGATTCCCCGGAATGTTTTGTTGCTACGTTCGATGCGGGATCGGTCGAATTGCATTTCTTCTAGAGTGGCCTCGTATATGAGGTTAAGACCACTACCACCGTCCATTAGCACCTTGTGTAGCCTGTATCCATCGATTATGGGATTCAAGACTAGAGCAGCTGGTGAATGACCAAAAAGAGTGGGCGGTCGGTCAGTGTCCCTGAAAGTAATCGGTACGTCTGCCCATGGGCTAGTGGCTGCCACGTGGTAGACTTGCTCGTTCTCCTTAAGAGCTCTTCTTGCACCTGTTCCTCTAGGGGAAGATTTCGTAGACAGTCAGGACTTCGGCATTAAATCCGGGTGACGAATAAGAACGCCCACTTGATCGAGGTGTGTCAAGGATGGCCTCGCCGCTTTTTGCGAGTTGCATGACGACCCAGCAAGCTCAAAGGCTATCCATTCGGTTCACGTTTAGTAATACAAAATGTATGGGGCAGGGTTTATCCAAAAGCCCGTCGAGGACAGTGCGGGCCCCCGAAAGGGGCTTGTTTCTTTTTTCGACGGGTTCATACCTGGACAGCCGGTTTGGAGGTGTCCTCTTTTTCCGGGCTCCTCTAAGGTGTTCGGAGGATTTTGATTCCGAGAACAGCCGCTCGGATTGCCAGACACTCTCCATGGCACAGTACTTCTATACCAATTCAGATAGCTGGAGAAATCGCTTATGCGTCGGTGGGCTAGGGCATTGAGAATACCCTCGTCATGGCAATTGTGAATGAAAATTGCCATTAAATCTTGGTCGCTGAGACCTTTTACTCTGCTCCTAGCGAGTAGGACTCTTTCCCAAAAGTGGTAGACTGATTCCCCTCGCCGTTGTCTTATGTCTTGGAAGTCCGGAGATACAGGCTTTGGTGAAAAACTGGGATTATCATCCTGGGCGGTGGGTGGGCAAAAACTGGATTCTACGTCATGTTGAGTATTCGGGAATACAAACTCCAAATTGTGGCATGGATCTGGGACCGATGACAGTTTGGTTTTGAGGTAATCTCCGGCTCCAGGCTCGCTTGCGTAGCCTTGGTGATCAGAGATCGGGGTGTAAACTATTTTCAATTCCGGCTGTCGAGACGAATCCACAGCCGGACACTCGATAGTAGTGACAAGGTGGGTGACAGGAGGGACGTGAATCTCCCAATCATCGTGTTTAATCCCAAGCCGATCATAGATCGGAACCTGGTCTTCTAGTATACGCATTGCTTTGAGCCGATCGAGCAGTTCGTTTAAGAATGAAGCGATGGAAGGGTGAGTGTCGCTGATATGAGTGGTTTCGTCAAGTGGTGTGATGGTTCTAGAGTCACACCAAAGTGGATCTACGTTTCATTCCCCCACGGGACCTGATGACTCGGACGTCAAAGCATCCGGACTTGCAGGCCCTTGTTTGAAGGTTGAGGGTTCCATTGGGACGAGTGTCCCCCGTGAGTCGTCCATGAACTCTAGGGTTGCAAACTTCATACTCAGATTCGGGGGAAACCTTCTGATCTGGCCATGACGGCTGATCGGGTTGGCATGCAACAAGATGTCATTGCCATTGAAACTCTGATCAGGGGCGGAAGTCCCCTCGATGCAGATCTTGCCACCTACGACGAGGCGAGCCATCGATG
Source organism: Hordeum marinum (assembly GCA_022496015.1). Classification (NCBI taxonomy): domain Eukaryota; kingdom Viridiplantae; phylum Streptophyta; class Magnoliopsida; order Poales; family Poaceae; genus Hordeum; species Hordeum marinum. The sequence continues at coordinate 389,756,853 of CM039676.1, read as the reverse complement.
CCTATGGCGCTCCCAGTGGAACTCTCAATGAAAGCACCAATGTCGGTGTCAAAACTGGCGGATCTCAGGTAGGGGGTCCCGAACTGTGAGACTAGGGTTGACGGTAACAGGGGACGAAGGGGACACGAGTTTACCCAGGTCCAGGACCTCCTATGGAGGTAATACCCTACGTTCTGCTTGATTGTATTGATGGTGTAAGAGGTTACATAGTTGATCTACCTCAAGATCGTATGTCTAACCCTAAATGAGTGGTTCTGTCCCTACACCCTAAAGCCCTCCGACTTATATAGATGCCGGGGGTGCCCTTAGCTTACACACGGTCTGTAACATGCCAAAGAGATAACTTACCTAACTACACCTAATAACTTGGAGAACACGTCTGGACTCCATGAAGCTTCCATCCTGGCGCAGATGGTCCTCGAACCTCCGATGCTTGCCTTGCGGCCCATATAGAACGACCCATGAATAGTGGTCGGCTATCCGAGGACCCCTTAATCCAGGACTCCCTCAGGCGGCCCGGGTCGGTAATCGTGTCGAGGGGGTATGCCCATGGTGCAATCCCCTCTGCAACAGTAGATCTAGAGGCAACCACATAGAACTTCGCATGATGACGAGCTCGACGAGGCATCTATGGCCTTGTCCAACCCGCGCAATCACCAAGACCAACGACGTGTCCTAGAGGATCGGCAAAAAGAAGACACACGCATCACCATAGAATGATGTAGAGAAGCACACCGTCAGTCTGACAAGCGCAACGGCCCAGGTGCCGGTGACCCCGCCCCTAGTGCTGGCGGGTACCTGCCTTACGAGGTTGGGTGCCCTGCCTTCACTCATGAGCTGTGACAGGTCCGTTGGCCAATGACCCGAGCTTTCAAGCCGGAGGTGACGAAGAAATACGACGGAAAACTAAACCCGGAAGAATTTCTAGTATTCTATATGATAGTCGTTCAAGCTGCTGGAGGAAGAGATGCGAAGGTGCTCGCCAACTATTTCCCCTTTGCACTCAAGCCAAACGTGAGGTCGTGGCTGATGCACGTGCCGGAGAACTCCTTCTCATCATGGGCTGACTTGTGCAACGAGTTCGTCGGTTCCTTCACAGGTTGCCACCAGGAGCCTAGGTAGCCCAGCAACCTGCAAGTCCTTCCGTAGAAGGAGGAGAGACTTTGCAGAAGTACATCTAGAGATTTAGTCGAGTGCATCGCAACATTCCAGAGATACACCCCGCAGCTGTGATTTCCGCGTTCCATTCGAACATGCGCAACAGGAGGATGCGGGCCAAGATGAATGTGAGCCTCCCCAAGACTGTCAATGAACTCTACACATCAGCGAACAAATGTGCTCATGTTGAGGAAGGAAGGCGACTACCCAAAGAGGAGGCTGGCGTCGAAGTCGAGTCGGATGACTACGACGATGCCCTTGGCTCAAAGGGGAAGAGCCTAAAGCGCAACAAGAAGCGTAAAGGAAAGGCAATGTTGGCCGTTGTGAGATCTGGTGATCTCAGTATAGGCAAGAAGGCCAAGGCCGAGACCCCGGCAAGGAAGCTACCGCGTGTGTTGATTGCCGGGAGGCTGCTGCTGCAGAGAAAACCGAAAAGTTCGACAGGCCATACTGCAAAATCCACCGCACCAAAGGCCATGATCTCCAAGAATGCCGCCAGGTTGAGCAGCCCGCTGAGAAATAGAAGGCTGAGTACGAGAAGCGTGACAAGGAGAAAGGCCAAGACGATGCTGCTGGGAAGGGTCGTGGTGGCAGAGGAGGCCGCCACGGCAAGGCCCCACAACAGAAGGAAAAGGCAGCCAGAGGCCGCGAGAAGAAAGAAGCAGATGATATGAGTGAGGATGAGGATGACGAGGAGGATTCGAGTGATCGAGAATTCCAGAAGTCAACTAAATCCATTAGTGTTGACGGGGGTGCATCCTTGCATTCCTCTCATCGCCAGCTGAAGCAGTGGGCATGTGAGGTCAATGTTGTGGAACCAGCTGTAGAGTCTAGAAGACCACTTAGATGGCCGCACATGCCTATCATCTTTGATGAAGAGGACCATCCTGACTGCACCACTATGGTCGGATGCTTGTCGTTGTTGGTCTCCCCAACAATCCGCAACCTCAAAGTCACCAAGATGTTAGTTGACGGCGGGGTAGGATTGAACCTAATCTCCCCTAAAGTGGTTGAAAGACTGTAGATCACCGACGGAGAGCTCAAAGCTACGGGTACATTCCAAGGAGTCAACCACAGAAGGAGCTGACCTAAGGGAAAGATCACTTTCCCTGTGATGTTTGGCGAGGAGTTGAACTACTGGACTGAGAAGGTGGTATTTGATGTCTCGAACTTCCCCTTCCTTACAATGGAATTTTTGGTCGCCCAGCTCTGGCAAAATTCATGGCAGCATCCCACTATGCTTACAACACTTTGAAGATGCGAGGCCCATTGTAATCATCTCCATCCCATCTGAGAAGAAGAACGCAGACATATACGTGGACAAGATGTATCGCAGTGCGGTAGCAGCTGAGGCTGCAGAAGTCCCAGCTGCCGCCAAAGAATCGAAGAAAGCAAAGAAGTCTAGCATGAACACCGACAAGGACTCCGGGAAGCACACCTCTTCGGAGTGTGCTGTACCTGACGATGACCTGCTGGAGAGTTCCGCTAGCAAGAAGTCCAAGGTCACCTACCCTGAGACGAAGAAGATCCCTCCAGGGTTCGAAGGCACTGGTTGTACGTTCACCATCAATGCCACCCTTACCGACAAATAGGAAAGCACGCTCTTGCCTTCTTGCGGGTGAATGTCGATGTGTTTTCTTGGCAACCATCTGACATCCCCGGTGTTCCCAGGGAGGTAATTGAGCACCACCTTGTTGTCTACCCTCATGCCAGACAACAACAACAACAACAACAAAGCCTTTAGTCCCAAACAAGTTGGGGTAGGCTAGAGGTGAAACCCATAAGATCCCGGGACCAACTCATGGTTCTAGCACATGGATAGCAAGCTTCCGCGCACCCCTGTCCATGCCTAGTTCTTTGGTGATGCTCCAATCCTTCAGATCTCTCTTTATAGACTCTTCCCATGTCAAGTTCGGTCTACCCCAGCCTCTTTTGACATTGTCAGCATGCTTTAGCCGTCCGCTATGCACTGGGGCTTCTGGAGGTCTACGCTGAATATGGCCAAACCATCTCAAACAATGTTGGACAAGATTTTCTTCAATTAGCGCTATCCCAACTCTATCTCGTATATCATCTTTCTGGATTTGGTCCTTCCTAGTGTGGCCATAGATCCATCTCAACATGGGCATCTCCGCCACACCTAACTGTTGCACATGTCACCTTTTAGTCGGCCAACACTCAACGCCATACAACATTGCGGGTCGAACTACCGTCCTATAAAACTTGCCTTTTAGCTTTTGTCACACCCTCTTGTCATAGAGAATGCCAGAAGCTTGGTGCCACTTCATCCATCCGGCTTTAATTCGATGGTTCACATCTTCATCGATATCCCCATCCTTCTGCAACATTGACCCCAAATATCGAAAGGTGTCCTTCTGGGGCACCACTTGCCCCTCAAGTCTAACATTCTCCTCCTCCTCGTGCCTAGTAGTAATGAAAGCTCTCTTCATGTACTTGGTTTTAGTCCTACTAAGTCTAAAACCTTTCGATTCGAAGGTTTGCCTCCATAACTCCAACTTCTCGTTGACCCCCGTTCGACTCTCATCAACTAGCACCACATCGTCCGCAAAGAGCATACACCATGGGATATCTCCTTGTACGTCCCTTGTGACCTCATCCATCACCAAGGCAAAAATATAAGGGCTCAAAGCTGACCCTTGATGGAGTCCTATCTTAATTAGGAAGTCATCAGTGTCGCCATCACTTGTTCGAACACTCGTAACAACATTATCGTACATGTCCTTGATGAGGGTAATGTACTTTGTTGGGACTCTGTGTTTCTCCAAGGCCCACCACATAACATTCCACGGTATCTTATCATAGACCTTCTCCAAGTCAATGAACACCATATGCATGTCCTTATTTTGCTCCCTATATCTATCCATAAGTTGTCGTACCATAAAAGTGGCTTCCATGGTCGACCTCCCAGGCATGAAACCAAACTGATTGTTGGTCACGCTTGTCATTCTTCTTAAGCGGTGCTCAATGACTTTGTCCCATAGCTTCATTGTATGGCTCATCAGTTTAATTCCACGGTAATTATTACAACTCTGAACATCCCCTTTGTTCTTGAAGATTGGTACTAATATACTCCGTCTCCATTCTTTTGGCATCTTGTTTGCCTGACAGATGAGGTTGAAAAGTTTGGTTAGCCATACTATCGCTATGTCCCCAAGGTCTCCCCACACCTCAATGGGGATACAATCAGGGCCTCGCCTTGCCTCCTTTCATCCTCTTTAAAGCCTCCTTAACCTCCGACTCCTGGATTCGCCGCACAAAACGCCTTCTAGTATCATCAAAGGAGTCGTCCAGATCAATGGTAGAGCTCTCACTCTCCCAATTGAACAGCTTGTCAAAGTACTCCCGACATCTATGCTTAATCTCCTCATTCTTCACCAGGAGTTAATATGCTCCGTCCTTGATGCACTTGATTTGGTCAACATCCCTTGTCTTCCTCTCTCGGATCTTGGCCATCTTATAAATGTCCCTTTTACCTTCCTTCGTGTCTAACCTTAGGTAGAGGTCCTCATATGCTTGACCCCTTGCTTCATTTACAGCTCGATTTGCAGCCTTCTTTGCCCTCTTGTACTTCTCTATGTTGTCTGCACTCCTATCTAGGTATAGGCATCTGAAAAAATCTTTCTTCTCCTTAATTGCCTTCTAGACATCATCATTCCACCACAATGTTTATTTAGCTTCTCTTCTACTTCCCCTGGACACTCCGAACTCCTTTGAGGCCACCTTACGAATGCAAGTCGCCATCTTCATCCACATGGTGTTTGCGTCACCTCCTTCCTCCCAAGGGCCATCCTTAATGACCCTCTCCTTGAATGCCTAAGCTACCTCCCCCTTGAGCTTCCACCACTTCGTTCTAGGGACTTTGGTACGCTTGTCCCGCTGGACACGAATTTGAAAGCGGAGGTCAGCAACCACAAGCTTATGTCGGGGGACAAGACTCTCTCCAGGTATCACCTTACAGTCTAGGCATGCACGCATGTGTTCTCTTCTCGAGAGTATGAAATCAATGTGGCTAGAGTGTTTCCCACTACTGTAAGTCACTATATGTGATTCTCTCTTCTTAAAGAGGGTGTTAGCTACGATCATGCCGTAGGCAAGCGCAAAGCTTAAGACATCTTCTCCTTCTTGTTTCCTGATACCATAGCCAAATCCCCCTTGCATGCCTTCAAAACCCGTGTTAGATGTGACCACGTGGCCATTGAGGTCTCCTCCTATTAAGAGCCTCTTGCCAATCAGTACACTCCTAACAAAGTCCTCCAGGCCTTCCAAGAACTCCCTCTTGGCCCGTCAAGCAAAGGGTTAGGAAACAAGCTTTGGAGCGGCAATAGTTCATTGCAGAGGAGATCAAGAAACTTGAAGCAGATGGTTTGGTCAAAGGACTATTGCATCCAACTTGGTTAGCCAACCCGGTAGTGGTGCGCAAGGAAAATGGGAAATGGAGGCTTTGCATAGATTTCATTGACTTGAACAAAGCATGCCCGAAGGACCCTTTTCCCTTGTTGCGCATCGATCAGATTGTTGATTCCACTTCTAGGTGTGACTTGCTCTCCTTATTGTACGCCTACCTCGGATACCACCAGATATACATGAATAAGGAAGATGAGGAAAAGACCGCGTTCATAACTTCGGGTTAAAGAGCGTCAGTTCTACCTTTGCCAGAGCCTTACAGATTGGATTTGGACCTCAGTTGCACAGAAACGTGGAAGCCTACATGGATGGCATAGTAGTCAAGACCAAGGACGAAGTGACTCTCATACAAGACTTGGAAGAAACTTTTGCAAACCTGCGCAAGATCAATTTGAAGCTCAACCCTGAGAAGTGTGTGTTTGGCATACCATCCGGCAAGCTGCTTGGGTTCTTTGTATCTCAACAAGTAATAGAAGCCAACCCCAACAAGATCAAGGCAATTAAGCAGATGCAAGCACCAAAGACTATCAAGGACATCAAACGTTTGGCTGGATGCGTTGCCGCATTGAGCAAATTCATCTCCAAATCCCGTGAACGCACCCTGGCGTTCATTAAAATCCTAAAGAAGGTTGGCCTGATGAAGTGGACCCCGGAAGCAGAGGCAGTGCTGCAAGATCTTAAAACTTAGCTTTCCTCCACTCCCACCTTGGTCGCTCCTAAACCTCAAGAACCGTTGTTGCTATACTTGGTGGCGACAAATCAAGTGGTTAGTGCAGCACTGGTGGCGTAGCGAGAAGTGGATGAAGATGCGAATGCTGCGGCTGATGCTGCCGGGGACAAAACGAAGCATCCGTGGTAGGAGCCAATGCAGACCCAGGGGAACGTCAGCAAGCAAGCGAAGCCAGTCCCAAGGAAGTGGCGAAGAAGAAGGTGGTGCAACGACCAGTGTACTTTGTTAGCTCCTTGTTATAGGGGGCTAGATCAAGGTACTTTGGAGTACAAAAGCTGATCTTCGGCCTCATCATAGCCTCGAGGAAGCTGCGCCACTACTTCCAAGCCCACAAGATCACGGTTGTCACTCGATTTCCGCTACAACATATATTGAGGAACCCCGAAGCCGCTGCAGGATAGTTGAGTGGGTGCTATAGCTGTCGAGTTTTGGATTGAAGTACGAGAGCTCTTCCACAATTCAAAGCAGGGCATTGGCGGAGTTCATTGCAGAATAGACAGCCACGCGAGACGAAGAGGTTCTAGAGACAATTATCCCTCGCAAAGAAGCACCCAAGGATTGGATCATGTACTTTGATGGTGCTTTCTCACTCCAAGGCGCCGGAGCAGGCGCGCTCCTCGTCACCCACACTGGAGAGCACCTCAAGTATGTGGTACAGATGCACTTTCCTTGGGAGGAGGCCACCAACAACACCGCCGAGTATGAGGGGCTCCTTGCTGGACTCAGGATCGCGGTGGAGTTGGGAATCAAGAAACTTATCATCAGAGGAGATTCTCAGCTCATGGTGAACCAAGTCAATAAAGATTATCAGAGCCCGTTGATGGAAGCATACATAGAAAAAGTGAGGAAACTGGAGGAGTACTTTGAAGGATTGCAAGCAGAGCATGTGCCACGAGCAGAAAACAACATCCCTGATCATCTATCAAAGTGCGCGACGCAGAAGCTTCTTGTGGAACCAGGAACTTTTGTCCTCCGTCTCACTCAGCCGTCAGTATCGCCATCATCAATGGTTAGATAAAGGAAAAATTGAACTCCAACAAGAATTTCCTGGCAGCGCTTCCCGAAGCCGCTGGTAGAGAGGCTACCGGGGGAAGTCCCATTTTGGTTGGTGAGCAGCTCCCTCCTGCAGAACCCTAGGTTCATGCGGTCGAGGCAAGCGCTCCCGTGAACGAGGATATGCCTTTGGTCCTTGTTGTCCAGCCACATGATCCAACCTGGGCACATCGTATAGCCCATTTCCTTCAAACAAGAGAACTCCCCAAAGAGCAAGAAGAAGCCGAAAAAGTAGCCCGTCAGTCAAGTATGTACTAGTTTGTCGATGACACCTTGTACAGAAGACGACCAAATGGTGTGAAATTGAGGTGCATCCGCCGGCAGGATGGACTGAAGCCGTTGGCAGAGATTCATGGAGGCGTATGTGGTTCTCACATTGGAGCAAGGGCCCTTGCCGGGAAAGCCTTTCGGCATGGTTTCTATTGGCCCACTTCCCTCCAAGATGCAACTGAGTTGATCACCATGTGTGAAGCCTGCTAGTTCCATTCTAGGAATATCCATCAACCAGCGCAAGTTGTCCAAACAATCCCTTTATCCTAGCCATTCTAGGTCTGGGGGATCAATATTTTGGGCCCATTTCCCCGTCATGTTGGGGGCTTTGGGTTCTTTTTTGTGGCAACCGACAAGTTCACAAAGTGGCCTCAGGTGGAGCCAGTGAGAAAGCTGACCGCACAGTCGGCTATCAAGTGCCCAACAAAGCCTTGGAAGCAAGGTCTCCTTCGCCTCTGCTGCCCATCCAAGAAGCAACGGGTAATCAAGAGCATGAATGCTGAAGTGCTATGAGGACTCAAGACAAGGACTTTTGATAGGCTGTGGAGAAGCGGCAAGCGCTGGATAGATGAGTTGTCAGTGGTTCTTTGGTCTCTCAGAACAACATCGAATCGAGCTACCTACCAGACGCCCTTCTCCCTAGTGTATGGGGCGGAAGAAGCGCTCCCCACTGAACTCATATATGGTCACCTCGAGTACTTGCCTACGAAGAAGTAGAGCAAGAGAAGCTACAACATGACAATGCCATGCTCGTCGAGGAAGATCATCTCCGGGCCGCTGTGCATGCTGCACACTACCAGCAAGCCCTACGCCGCTACCATAGCCGCAGGGTCCACACCCGGAGCCTTGAGGAAGGCGACCTTGTCCTTAGGCGCGTTCAGTTCGCCAAGGGTACCAACAAGTTGACGCCAAAGTGGGAAGGACCCTTACCGTGTAGCACGCGTCACTAGACCTGGCGCAGTCCGTCTAGAGACCGAAGATGGCACCAAGGTGCTTAAATCATGGAATATTGAGCATCTTTGTAAGTTCTACCAGTAAGGCGCGGCTACCGGGCTCAATCCTCGGTAGCTACCTTTTGTACAAGCCTTGCCGAAGTTGCATGTAACCCTTTGTACAAAGCCGGCCGCAGACCCTACGCAACAATAATAAATCTAGGCATTGCATCATATCATCCCAGGGGATGTTCATGATGCATTTTTATGATTGGAATGTTATCGCTTTTAAGTTCCAGAGATTTTCTATAGTACTTGTTGAGCCTATAATCCTTGTTGCCGCATTCTCTCTCCGGGGATGTAGGCTTTCTTGCCCTACGTGTTTGTCCACCAGGAAAACATAGGATGAGGGAAAATGAACATCGACCATGGCCCAACGTACTCCAGAAAGGGATACTTCCTAAAAAGATAAGTCTAATCGCGTATCCCAAGTTCGATGTTGTTTACTCCCTTAAAGGAAACCCTTGATCTCCTTTCGGCTGTGTACGATGAAGTCCTCCACGTGGTGAAAACCCTTGCCGAGACGAGCTGTCCCTCAGCTCCTGATGATTATCATCTCTGGGGGGCGCGCCGATACACACAAGGAGCCCTGCCGAGAAACAATGCCAGCCTGTTGTCGGGGGCTTGCTCCCCCTTTGGCCCTCGTGGTTGTTAGTGACCCGGCTAGCGGTTCCTTGTGGCAAGGACAAATTTACTAACATAGTCGAAACAAAGGGACAAAAGGATAGTACTTAAGGAAGAGAAATAACATTATTTCATTCATTTCCAATACAAAATGGCTAAATATTACATTAGAAGGTGCCTCTTTAATAGCCCTTTATTTGACTTTATCCCCTAGAAACAAGCTACTAAAGGGGAAAAGGACAAAATGACGGCCCTAGAAGAAGCCCATCCCGACCCCATCAGGACCAGCATGGCGCGGATCGGCAGGACCACCGGAAGGGAAGATGCAGCCAAAGTCCACGAGCATGTTAGGATCCAGCTGGGGGAGAAGGCGGCGTCAAAGTCAAGAACCCCTGGCAAATCACTTTGTCGGGGGAGTCTAGCTGACGGTGATGGTGCGACCAACGATCAGCTTGAGCCAGAGTCGGCGTACTCTGACTTGACGGCTGGGGGCTCGCTGTTGTCGTCTTCACCGACACTGTCCTCCTCATCGCTATCACTCGAGGAGGAGCTTTCAACGTTGCTCGAGCTCTCTTTGCAGCAGCCAAGACGAGCACTCAAATGCCCATAGATCTTGACGGAGAGCATGTCGGCCACCACCAACTAGAAGCGGAGGACGTGCCCACCTATTAAGTTGTGGGCACGTGCAAAGGTTTTCCACCCATGCCTGAGGAACATGACGCGGTGCTCCAGAAACTCGATGTTCGCCCGCACGACGCCATTGCTACAGCCACACACCCGCAACCACATCGCATGCGGCTTATCGACCTCCATCACCCTGGCGAATGGGCGAGGGAGACACAAGCGACTGCGGGGAGGGCCGCGCAGCCTGGCGACGAACTCCAGTGTCGTAGCTTCAGTGTCCCCCTCCACAAGAGTAGGGTCCAATGGTGAAGGAGGAGCACGCGCAGTGCTCTGCCTTCCTCGAACACGAGCCCCATGCCGGCCTCGACCTCTTCCAACACTTCCACTGCGCGCGCAGGAACCACCCTCCACCTCCATGGCTGAAGCGGAGGCATGACCCCGATGGGAGGCCCTCATTGTCGTGGCGGAAGCCAGGGGTCGTCCTCAACCCTGGCCATGGTTGTGGCTGGTGCTACTAAAGACATGAAAAGAAGGGCGAGCTCTATGGGTTTGTGACCGAGGAGGAGAAGGAGATGGATGAGCAGCACCCCTCGTGACCTCCCAATTTATAGGGGAGGGAGCATGGGCTGGCTCTCCTCCGCTCCAAAGGCCGCCGTCTGTCTCCACCAATTCCAATACCCATGATCACGGGCGAATAGGTAACCCCCCATTGCTCCAATCCATGGCGCTGCAGTTTCTGCCATGACCAGGCCTTTAAGTCACGAGACCCACCACAAACTTCCCACAATGCATGCGGTGCGTGTAGTGGGTCAATGCTGACTAGTAAGTTGGTGGTTACTCCCTCACATTGCGCGCATGTACATAAATTTTGGGCCTGACCCAACGGCGTTGGGCGAGCATGTGTGCGCCAGACCCGGGGGCTCATATCGGTGCACTAGGACATGGGTACCCAGTGCCCCTGACTTATGCACAGGCAGTAGTAGCAGAACCCTTCAACATAAGTGCAAAACCAAGGAAGCACCCAAGACCAAGACTCTGGCAAGAGCAGCCTACAACGGCCAAGCAACGCCGGCAAGATCAACACAACAACCCAGGACGAGACCGAAGCGCACCAATCACGTCCCTGGTGATTGTCGGGGACCGAGACGCGTGCACCTTCACAAAGACCCGACAAGCCATCCCCTGACAAGGGCGGGCCGATAGGCCACCGCTCGACCGCATCGCAAAGCCAGTCACTTGTCGATGCAGTGTCGAGCTCCCAGGTGGCTAAGAGTCTCTCGCTAAGCACGTGATGACACGCTGGAAGACAAATTATGCCCCCCTTGACACCCGTCCAGAGGCGTATCAAACTGTGGTGCGGTAGTTAGCTAGAGCAGCGGTATAAGCTTGCCGGGGATGCACCCCCACATGCCACCTAGACTGCATTTATGGCATTTTGTCCTAAGTGCCAGAGTTAGGTATGATATCACTGTTAGCTATCTAATCATTAGACAATGTCTGTTTTGCCATTGTGGTTGCCCCTTGAACTATAAAAGGAGGTCCAAGGCAGCCTAGCTAAGGATTCAGACCTTTGGACACTTGTACTCACGTAGCATCTCCCCCGAAGGCAACCCTTGCTGGGCTTGAGCACTGCGTGTTCTTCATACTCCGATCATACCAAGTTGTAGGGTTTTACGCTTCATAGCAGACCGAACCTGGGTAAAAAACCAGCTTCCCGACCGTCGCGCTAGCTCACCATCTCCGCTCTTTGTGCATGTGACCTTGCCCCTGCCAAACCACAAAGGAGCTTATGGCCCCATAGGTGATCGAGTGCTCCCTACCCCGATAGTGGCCTTTTCTATTTTTTTCTATTTTACCTCTCCCATTCATATTTTTTATATGGTGGGCTCATTTGGAATCCCCCATTTTTATTTTATTTTTCATCCGGAGTCTCATCCCGACTTATGGGGAAATCATAGTCTCCATCATCCTTTCCTCATTGGGAGAATGCTCTAATAATGATGATCATCACCCTTTTATTTACTTACAGCTTGATATGAAAAACTGATAAGAAGATATGACTCTATACGAATGCCTCTAGCAGTGTAGTAGGATGTGCAATGATCTAGCATAGCAAAAGATATCAAAAACAGACAAGCCATGTAAATATCATGCTAGCTATCTTACAATCATGCAAAGCAATATGACAATGGTAATACAAGTCATATGACGTGACGGTGGAAGTTGCATGGCAATATATCTCCGAATGGCTATGGAAATGCCATGATAGGTAGGTATGGTGGTTATTTTGAGGAAGATATAATGAGGCTTATGTGCAACAGAGTGTATCATGTCATGGGGTTTGGATGCTCCTCGAGGTGAGAATGGACAATGCATGATAGAATGCGTATATCAATGGATTCACATTCGTCATAAAGAACTCATATACTTATTGCAAATTTTTATTAGTTTTATCACAAATCAAAGTACTACTCGCATACACCAAGGGAGGATGTTGGGAGGAGTTAACCATCGTGTGCCTCCAACCCGAAACAACACTAGGATTTTAACGAGGAATAGAAATGCGCACACATCATCACCATGCCTTTAATATTTTTAGACAAACAAGAAGTTAACCTCTCTTAATGTTGACACTTCTACGAATCAATAACGATGAACTCACACCCTTTACATTACCACATCAATATCATTAACCCACAATTTCTCTTTAACGTGCTACATGAAGGTTTTCATTATCACTTCTTGAATACCTATTATTTTTGGTCTAGACTTAAAACCCATGCAAATTACCATCATTGTTTATTAACTCTGAAACAAATATAAGTGAAGAACAAGAGTTTAATTATTTCTACAAAATACCATGCTCTAATGAATATAAGTGAAGCAAAAGAGCATTCTACAAATAACAGTTTTATATATGTAGAGAAACATGCTTCCAACTTCGAATGATATAAGTGAAGCATATGAAGCATTATATAAAGCCACACTCAAAAGCTATAACTGAAGTGCAAAGAGCATTCAATAAATCAACCATGGACTTTCCCGTACCATCATGGTGCATTGATAAAAGGAAAATAAAAGGCACACGATTCTCCAAGAATTTACACATATCATGTGAACAAAACAAAAATCAAAACATACCAATAGTTGATGAAGAAGAAAGATGGGATGCCTTCCGGGGCATCCCCAAGCTTAGATGCTTGAGTCTCCTTGAATATTTACTTGGAGTGCCTTGTGCATCCCCAATCTTGAGCTCTTGCCTCTCTTTATTCTTCGCATATCAATACCTCCTCGATCTTCGAACACTTCACCCACACAAAACTTGACAAAACTTTTATTAGAAACGTTAGTACATAATCATCAAATCTCATCATGTCCTACCATAACATTATTGTATAATTATAATATAATATTACCCACTGTATTCTATCACAATTCTACGGCTCCCAAGTCAATGAGGCGCAACAAGAATTCGAACATAAGCACACAAATCAACTATAACAACAATCTGTGAAAAATAGGACACTGTGTAAAGATGCAGACGGATACCATACTTTTGTAACTCAACAAATTATGAAAAATTAGGAAGTGGTAGAAAATTTGTATAACAGTACTGTGTGAAAATTTCAGAAGCTTATTATGTTCCAGTAAAATATAAGAAATCAAACACTACAGCCAAAGTTTCTGTTTTTGCACAACACATATCAAACAAGCAATTTAAACATCCTAAAGGTAATTCTTGGCACATTAATTTTATAATATAATAGATTTATACAAGGGAATAATTTTTGTTTTTGAAAAGTTTCCATAATGAAGATTCAGAAACTTTCCATGGGCATGAACAAAGTTCAAGGCTAGCCCCCACTTCAAGGATACTCGTCTTTCTCACTTTCACTTCTGTTTTTGAAAAGGATTTAAGTTCCCCACTTTATTTATTGTTTTTAATTATTTTATAATCACACAACAGAAATAAATGACTCTCTAAAAATTCTGGGTTGTCTCCCCGGCAGCGCTTTCTTTAAAGCCATTAAGCTAGGCATGTAGTTCTCAAGTAATTGATCCACCCGGATCCCAAGGTATATCAAAGCCAATTTTAATTAACAATGATTTGTAATTTAGAAGTGAGCACAAAGTGATATATATCATGTGTCAATGAAGTCTAACTCTCTTCATATGCATTTCCATGTCATACAAGAACAATTCATGCACTTCAAGTAAAGGCCAATACATAGCATAAGTAGTTTCTTGCAATTTTATCGTATTGGAAACATAGAGAGGTGAAGATTTGGTTCCTCTCTAATAATAATTGCAAGTAGGAGCAGCAAGCACATGCATATTATATTCATCAAAATCATCATGTGTGATAGTAAAACGCAACCCATCAATATAATCCTTAATAAGTGCAAACTTCTCCGATATAGTGTAGTTGGGAGGATTCAAAAGGATAATAGGACCATCGTGTGTGGGTGCAATAGCAACAATTTCATGCTTACCATAAGGAACTATAGCAAGTTCATCTTCATAAGAAAAATACATATTGGCATCATGGCCACAAGCATAGCAAGCCTCAGGTTCATCAAAAAGGGATATTTCAAATGAATCCAAGGGATCATAGCAATCATCATAGCATTCATCCTTAGGTATGTGTGAAGGGAAATTAAACAAAGTACGAGTTGAAGAGTTACCATCACTATAAGATGGGCGGGGTTAGCTAATCCGCTCTTCCTCCTTTTGTTCTTCGCTCTCCTCCTCATCTTCTTCATCTAATTACCTCACAGTTTCGACAATTTCTTCTTCCATAGATTCCTACAAAATTTTAATCTCTTCCAAGGCAGCGGACATTCTCTCTATAAATTCAAGAATATCATCATTTTATTCATAATTCTCATAGCAATATTTAAGTATGGCAAACTATTCAGATTTGTAAGGAACATCATCATACTTTTCAAGCAAAGAAGCAATTTTATAAGCACCTTTAAAAGCAAAAAATTCGTGTATTCGTTCCACATCATAGTAATCATATATACCATTATCATAAGAAGCCAAGGTTTTATTATCATTAAATTCACATTGAACGGGAAGGTGAAGACCCTTAATCTTAGAGCAACAAGTATAATCCCATTTCAAACATGCGTCCCAAGCAAACCAATGCAAAATTATAATCTGATCCCATAAGTGTTTCCGTTTTTGAGATAAGCGATAATCCACAAAGTACTCATGTTGAACCAACATGTCTCCCATTATAAAGTTCAAAGAGTATTTCTCAGGACTATCAAAGGAGCAATTAACGTATTTCACATAACTAGCATCGAGGGTTTTAGGAGGTTCCCCATCTCCATGAGTAGCAAGTTCCACTATTTTTTTGGTGTTTTGTGTTCCATATCCACAACTAGTATTAGAAAATAAAAAAAATACTTAGTTGAAGTTTTATATGAGGGAGAGACATACGCTAACATACTTTCCATACTTGGATCATATGCACTTATAATTGGAATTCTAGAAACCATCCGAAACTTCTAGAAAACATTAAGGTAAACCCAACCATAGCATTAAAAATCAAGTCCCCCTTCATCCCATACATAAACAATCCCGTAACTCGGGTGTAAGTTTCTATCACTCTTGATACGTCTCCAACGTATCTATAATTTTTGATTGTTACATGCTATTATATTATCAATCTTGGATGTCTTACAATCATTTTATAGCAACTTTATATCATTTTTTGGGACTAACTATTGACATAGTGCCAAGTGCCAGTTGCTATTTTTTGCTTGTTTTTTACTTCGCAGAATATCAGTATCAAACTAAGCTCAAACACCGTGAAACTTTTTGGATATTTTTTGGGACATAGGACACGTGGAGGATCACAGAAGTGCCACAGAGGAGGGATGAGGACGCCATAACCCACCAGGGCGCACCAAAGGCCCCTGGCACGGCCTGATGGGTTCTTCCCTCCTTGGGACGCTTCTATAGTGCCTATCATCTCTATGAATACCCAAATATTCCAAAAACCCTAGGGGAGTCGACAAAAGACAATTCCAGCCGCCACAAGTTCCAGAACCGCGAGATCCAATCTAACACCATCATAGAGGGGTGCATCATCTTCACGGGTGCCTCTTCGATGATGCGTGAGTAGTCCACCATAGACCTATGGGTCCGTAGGCAGTAGCTAGATGACTTCCTCTCTCTCTCTCTCTCTCTTTTGATTCTCAATACAATGGTCTCTTGGAGATCTATTTGATGTAATGACCTTTTGCGGTGTGTTTCTTGGGAACTGATGAATTTTGAGTTCATGATCAGTTTCTATCCATGAATATTATTTGAGTCTTCTTTGATCTATTATATACATGATTAATTATAGCCTCATATTTGTTCTTCAAATCATTGGTTTAGTTAGGTCAACTAGATCGTTTTTTCTTGCCATGGGAAGAGGTGCTCTATGATGGGTTAGATCTTGCGGTGTCCTCTCCCAGTGACAGAAGGGGCAGCAAGGCACACATGTATCGTTTCTATTAACGAGAACAACATGGGGTCTATTCCTACATGAATAGATATTGTATACATCATGTCATCGTTCTTCTTGCATTACTGGGTTTCTCCAAGAACTTTTTCACTAGATGCATGCTGGATAGCAGTCGATGTGTGGACTAATAGTGGTAGATGCAGAATCCTTTTGGTCTACTTATCTTCGACATGATGCCTATATAATGATCAATGCCTTGGGTATCGTCATGATTATTTGATCTTCTATCAAATGCCCAACAGTAATTTGTTTACCCATCATGTGCTATACTCATGAGAGAATCCACTAGTAAAACCTATGGCCCCGTGTCTACTTTTCCAACATATTGCTTTCCAGTCTATATTTTTACCGCTTTCGATTTTAGATCTATTATTCCAAAATTCTAAAAATACTTTCCTGCACTTTTTATTTGCTAATTTTATTTTGTGTTCTTGTGAGATCTATCTACCCAATCTATTACTATCTACTATCTTTTTTACTGTTGAGATATTGACAACCTCTCTTACGTGTCGGGTTGCAAGTACTTGTTCTTTGTGTGCAGGTACCGTTTACATAGCGTTGCGTGTTCTTCCTCCTAGGTTTGATACCTTGGTTTCATAACTGAGTGAAATACTTACCGTAGCTATGCTACATCATCCCTTCCTCTATGAGGAAATACCGACGCAGTCTCAAGCCACGTCAAAGGAATTTCTTGCACCGTTGTCGGGGAGGAGGTGCGGAACCAGTCTCTCTACAATGCACCAATGTCTGACGCCGGGGAGACATCATCAACATCTATCAAGTTCCTAATCACAAATATCATCTCCTTACAATTTAAATTATTTTCCATTTGCCTCTCCCCCATATCACAAAATTTGTCGTTTTATTCGCCTCCCTTTTTGTTTGCCTTTTTAATCATTAGATCTCTTGTTTGCTTGCAATCTTGTTTGCGTAGTCACAATGAGTCAAGTAAATACCAAATTGTTTGATTTTTCCAATACCAATAATAATGATTAATTTAGCACTCCGATTGCTCCTCCTGCCACTAGTGCGGAGTCTTGTGATATAATGTCGCATTTTTGAATCTTGTCATCAAAGATCAATTTTTCGGTACTCCTAATGAGGATACCGCGTCCCATCTAAAAATATTCGTAGAATTGTGTCATATGCAACAGAAAAAATATGTGGACAATGATATAGTGAATTTGAAATTATTTCCTTTCTCCTTGTGGGATCGTGCAAAAATTTGGTTTTTTATTTGCCTTACAATAATATCGATTCTTGGGATAAGTGCATGGATGCTTTTATTACTAAGTATTTCTCGCCCGCGAAAATTATTTTCCTTCAAACTCAAATCATGAATTTTAAGAAACTCGAGCATGAACATGTCGCACAATCTTGGAAAAGAATGAAATTCATGCCAGAATGATAATACAATAGCATGGAAATCAAATCATGAAGTTTAAGAAACTTGAGCATGAACATGTTGCACGATCTAGAATGATAATATAATAGCATGGAACAATAAAAAATTATAGATACGTTGGAGAAATATCAGCATCCCCAAGCTTGATTCCCTCTCGTCTTTGAGTAGGTCAATGATAAAAATAGAATTTTTGATGTGACCTGCTACCCAATATGTAATCTTTTGTGTGTATGCTCATTGAAAAACGATGAATTAACAAACATTGACATAGTAATACTTATAAGCACAAGAAAAAAAATCATGAATCTTTCAAAGTATAGATCCTCAAAGAATCTTTACCCCCATTCATCTTATTATATTAGAAAGGCATGGCTCCGTCTTCACCACATTAATACAATGTTAAGCACCATGGTGCCCAAGTCAGGAAATTGGATCATAATTTTTAAAATGCATCCACTTTTTAGTATTCATGCAATATATGAGCGTGAACCATGGACATAACATATAGGTGGAGTAGGATATGGTGATAGGTTTCAAATGGGTAAAAGTGGAGAAGAAAGTCTCACATCAACTCGGCTTATCAACAGGCTACGGAGATGCCCATCAATAGATATCAATGTGAGGAGTAGAGATTGCCATGCAACAGATGCACTAGAGCTATAAGTGTATGGAAGCTCGACTGAAGCTAATTGTGTGTGCATCCAACTTGCTTGCTCATGAAGGCCTCAGGCATTTGATAAATCCGGTCATCGGAATATAGAAGCCAAGTAGCATATGGAAGTGACAAAACAAGAGACTCTCTATATGAAGAACATGGTGCCACTTTGAGGCACAATGTAACAGCCCGGGACCGACGCTCCAGAAGATTCCCCTTTTATTTCCATTCTCATGTGTGTTTCGTTTGGTTGTCACATTCACCATCACATCATTCGCATCATCGGCATAGCATCATCACTTGTTTTCAAAACTTGCATCCTGTTCGTAGTCGCCGGCTCTCTCCGTTCTTGTTGTTGCCCGTTTTGAGACCAATCACACATGTCCACGCTCGCGGCATGTGTGCCAAATTTCGTTGCATTCTGAGTTTGTTTGATACCCCAACGTTCAACTGTAGCAGTGCGGTCATCAGTTATTCGTCGGACATTTTACGGTGTTTTAAAACCTCGTGTCATGGGCCAAACCTCCCTCTCATCTCCTCATATCCCATCTACACAGCCCACCTAGCCCACATAACCCAACCCCGCGACCGGTGTCGTCCGATTGTGATCGCACGGCTTGAATCGGTGCAAAAATGCCCCTAACCTAGCCCTATTTCCTATTAAATCCCCCTCCCCTGCCTAATTTTGAACCTAAACCTAGCTGCCTCGTTTTCCATGCAAGGCCAACCAACAGCCGCCTCCTCCCATGCCAGTAGCCTCCCACTAGCCGTCGGGCCTGCCCGAGCCCATATGAGACACATTCGGCCCTGAACGAGCCGTCGTCGCCCATACGTCGCCATGGGAGCCCCGCTCCTCTCGAGCATGCCCGCGCCTCCGAGCCCGCGCCCGTCACCGGCCGACTGTCGCCGGAGCCCCGTTGAGAGCCGCCGCCGGCGAAGCCCTACCGTCCCTTGTGCCATGCTCCTCCCTCTCCTGCTTCTCTCCCTCTCCTCACTAGCTCTCTCTCTCTCCCGCTTTGCAGGTCCCCATAGAGCCGCCCGAAGCTGTTGAGGAACGTTGCATGGGAAACAAAAAATTTCCAACACACACGCAAGATCTATCCATGGTGATGAGCATCTACAAGAGGGAGAGTGGATCTACATACCCTTGTAGATCGCTAAGTGGGAAGCGTTAATGAACGCGGTTGGTGTAGTCGAACATCTTCGCGATCCAAATCGCCGAGCGTCCCGCGATCACATCATGATCCGTCCCGCAATCCAATAACGATCCGTCCCGCGAACTCATCACGATCCGTCCTGCGATCTCATCATGATCCGTTCCGCGATCTCATCACGATCCGTCCCGTGAACTCATCACGAACGGTGTCGCGATCTTGTTGACGGTCCTTCCGATCTAGCGCCGAACGGACGGCACCTCCGCGTTCAGCACACGTGCAGCTTGATGACGATCTCCACCATCTTGATCCAGCAAGAGGAAGTGGAGAGGGACAAGAGTTCACCGGCAGCGTGACGGCGCTCCAGTGATGGTGGTGGAGCAATTCCGACAGGGCTTCGCCTATGCACTGCGGAAAACCGATCTAGAGGAGTACCGGTGGAACGGGTAGCACGTGGCCGTAAATTCTGTGCAAAACCCTTCTATTCCACCAGTATATATAGGAGGAGAGGAGGAGGAGGGCTGGCGCAGGGCTGAGCCCCTCTTGGAGTCGGCCGAAGCCAAGGGGGAGGAGTCCTCCTCCTCCTCCACTCCTAGTAGGAGCAGGACTCTCCCTTTTTGCCTTTTTCCACTCTTTTTTCCTTTGGGACTCTTCCCCCAGCCGCATGGGCCTGTTGTGGCTATTCCACGAGCCAACTAAGGGCTGGTTAATAGTCTCCCATAGCCCATGAAGCCTCTTGGGTCGAAATACCCCTCCCGGAGGTCTCCCGGTACACTACCGGCACTCCCGGTACACTACCGATGAGCCCGAAACTTTTCCGGCTACCAAACTGGGACTTCCTATATATGAATATTTACCTCCGGACCATTCTGGAACTCCTCATGACGTCTGGGATCTCATGCGGGACACCGAACAAACTTCGGTCACCAGCATACATAACTCTACACTACCGAAACGTCACCAAACCTTAAGTGTGCACACCCTGCGGGTTCGAGAACTATGTAGACATGACCGAGACACCACTACGGTCAATAACCAATGGCGGGACCTGGATGTCCACATTGGTTCCTACATATTCTATGAAGATCTTTATCGGTCAAACCTCTATGTCAAGGATTCAGTTAATCCCGTATGATGTTCCCTTTGTTCTTCGGTATGTTACTTGCCCGAGATTCGATCGTCGGTATCTCCATACCTAGTTCAATCTCGTTAATGGCAAGTCTCTTTACTCGTTCCATAATACAAGATCCCACAACTAACAATTAGTCACATTGCTTGCAAGGCTCATTGTGATGTTGTATTACCGAGTGGGCCCTGAGATACCTCTCCGTCACACGGAGTAACAAATCCCAGTCTTGATCCATGCCAACTCAACAGACACCCTCGGAGATACCTGTAGAGCACCTTTATAGTCACCCAGTTACGTTGCGATGTTTGATACACACAAGGTACTCCTCTGATGTCAGTGAGTTGCATGATCTCATGGTCATAGGAACATATACTTGACATGCAGAAAACAATAGCAATAAACTGGCACGATCATATGCTACGTTTGTAGTTTGGGTCTTGTCCATCGCACCATTCTCCTAATAATGTGATCCCGTTTATCAAATGACATCTCATGTCCATGGCTAGGAAACCTTAACCATCTTTGATCAACGAGCTAGTCTATTAGAGGCATACTAGGGACATGGTTTTGTCTATGTATCCACACATGCATCTAAGTCTTCGATCAATACAATTATAGCATGGATAATAAACGTTTATCATGAACAAGGAAATATGATAATAAATAATTTATTATTGCCTCTAGGGCATATTTCCAACAGAAGCTCCACTGTCGGCTGCCTTGCCGCCTCGCCGCCGCCCAGATTCGGCCGGGGATCACAAGATCCGGCCGCCCCTGGCCCGTTTTCGGCCAGCCCCGCTGCCTCAGCCCACCGGAGCTCCGGCCCCGACAGCTGCCATCGCCGCTTTGCCTTCCTGCGTTGGGCAGGAGGTCGAGGACGAGCTACCCAGCGCGTCGCCCGCTCGCCCGCGTGGGCCTTAGTCCCCACCGACCGGCCCACAAGGCCCATGGTGAGCCAGCCTAACCCCCGCCCGTGCACCGTTTAGCTATCTAGCGCCCTTGTTAAACTGTTAGCCCAGTTCCAAATTTGGCCTTCTTCAATTTTCTCCTGGTGTGGCGAATTTAGCTAATTATCCAGAATTTACAGTTTTAGAGAAAAAACCCCTGTTTTTAAATTATTAATAACTTTTCAACCGTGCGTCAGATGAAAATAATTTATATATGAAACTTGACTAGAAAATGATTTTGTTTCGCAATTTCCAACTCTCACATGTCTTTAAAATGTTTAACCTTCTTTTTTCATGCAATTTGCATAATTGCCATGCCGATATGAATTATTTAATAACTTTTGAACCGTAGCTCCGTTGAAAATGTTTTACATATGTAACTTGGCTAGAAAAATGTGTAGAATCTCATGGTGACATTTATTTAGCTGTTTAACAACTCTAAAGCATGTTTAGTACATACCTGGACCAAATTCATAATATGCATATGAGGTTGCTTTGGAAATACTATATGTTGTTTCCGTCCTCATTTAAAATGCCTAGGTGATATAGTTTACTTATGCTTCACCTCTTGCCATGTTTAACAATATTTAATATTGATGAGTACCTAAACGAGAGTGAACTAAATAATTCGAATGTGAAGTTTCATCAATATGCAACTCATTGCATATTGAGCTTCACTTA
This sequence comes from Hordeum marinum, assembly GCA_022496015.1. Taxonomy (NCBI): domain Eukaryota; kingdom Viridiplantae; phylum Streptophyta; class Magnoliopsida; order Poales; family Poaceae; genus Hordeum; species Hordeum marinum. The sequence goes on along the minus strand of CM039676.1, from coordinate 389,734,483 downwards.
ATGTGTAGAAGTTGATTGTTTTGCTTTGCCATGCCTTGCATATTAAACCGGACATGCATCATATTGGTTTGTGCATCATGTCATGCATATGTTGTGGTGTTTTGAGTGTTCATTGTTTGTTCCTTCACAATAGTGTTCTGAAAGCGTTCGGAGTGTGAGGATTCGTTTGACTACGTTGGCTCGTCTTCTTCATGGACTCGTTCTTCTTATGAGCGGGATCTCAAGCAAGATGACACATTTCCCTGGATACCACTACTATCATTGCCATGCTAGATGTCTCGTTTTTCTATCGCTATGACACGCTACCTACCACTTGTTTGTCAAGCCTCCCAACATTGTCATGAAAGCCTCTAACCTCTCCACATCCCAGCAAGCCTTTGTTTGGCTATGTTACCGCTTGCTTAGCCCTTCTTATAGTGTTTCTAGCTGCAGGTGCAATTGCTTCCATGTGTTAACATGGACATTCTTTTGTTATCATAATATTATTGTTATTGAATTTAATGCACTTATACACTTGGTAAAGGGTGGAAGGCTTGGCCTTTTTCTCGGTGTTTTGTTCCACTCTTGCCGCCCTAGTTACTTGTGAACCGGTGTTATGTTCCATAATTGAGCGCTCCTAACATGCTCGGGGTTGTTATGGGGACCCCCTTGATTTTCGTTTTACGATAAAGCTTGTCTGGCAAGGCCCAACTTTGGTACTACATTTGCCTAATAACTAATAAACCTGCATAGGGAGTAATTAACCCGAGGATTTTAATCAACAACCCGGACCAGTGCTCCTCATGAGTGTTGGTCCAAAATAGAGCACAGTGCGGGGCCAACCGGGGAAACTCGGGATATTTCTATCAGGCCACCATACACCAGCTTATCCGTCGTGTCCTGAGAACGAGATATGCGGCTCCTATCGGGATCGTCGACACCTCGGGCGGCCTTGCTGGATTTCTTTTACCTTTCTCGAACGTCTTGAGTGAGGAATTCCGAAAATACTTCGGGCCATCTCGAGGTGTCGGATTTCCTTTGGAATTGCCTAGGATGATCACGAGATCCGTGGTCGGGGTTATTCCCCATGTGGGTGGTTAATTTGTGATGGACGAGTTGGAGCACCCCTGTAAGGTTAAATCTTTCGGAAAGTCATGCCCGCGGTTATGTGGAAAACTTGGATACTTTGTTTAACACCCGGTCATAGCAAACTTGAAGTAAACTCTAATAAAATACACCAATTATGTGCATAACCGTGACTGTCTCTTCCCATTAGTCCTTATCCGAGAGAGAACACGGTGGGGTTATGTTTGACATAGGTAGGTGTTCAGGGTCAGTTAGTGATCATTGCTAGTTCACGTCCGTTATGTGTAGACCACCATACTTTACTTTCTGTATTCGTAAGTTAGCCACTCAAACAAATGCTTAGTCGCTTCCTGCAGCCTCACCATTTAACCATACCTCACCCATAAAGCTTTGATAGTCTTGATACCCTTGGAAATGAGATTGTTGAGTCCCTGTGGCTCACGGATTACTACAACAATAGTTGCAGGTACAGGTAATGTGATGATTTGACGTGAGCGTGTTGCTTGTTTGATTTGGAGTTCTTCTTCTTCATCCTCAATCCAGGATGGGTTCCAGGCGGCAGCCTGGGATAGCAAGGATGGATGTCATTTTATCGTTTGATTTCGTCCGTAGTCGGAACCTACTCTTTTGTATGATGTTTGAGTATGTTGTGTATTGATGTGATATTGATGTAGCTTGTGGCGAGTGTAAGACAATTCCATATACTCATCTCTTCTGTACATGTACTTGTAATGATATCCATTCTTGCAACACGATGAGATGCGCTTCTATCCCTGTCGAGGCCCTCATGCCGAAATAAGGATAGGATCGCATCTTGGGCATGACACACAAGTTTGGTAAAGGATAGTAGCAAAGTCCCTTATGTCTTTTTTCTCTCATTTTTTTCATGGTGGGATTTTCTATTTTTTCTATTTTACCTCTCCCATTCGTATATTTTATTATATGGTGGGCTCATTTGGCTTCCCCATTATTTATATGTAGCCTTGGGAACCCACTTGACCATGGCTTGGGATTCATCTTCAAATGTGTCAATCTCCTCTTGAAGCTTGTTCTTGCCCTTGAGCTTGTGGTCTTGTGGTGGAAGGTCATCTTGAGCTTTTGTTCCCTCAGGGAGAGTAGGTTCATACTTCTCCTTTTGGAGAAAAAAACTCCAGCTTGGGGTATTGACGTTCTTCGCATTCAACTCCATTTGTGTTGAATAGCCAATGCCTTGGTTCTTCCGGTGTCCTCCATGCTTGCATATAATTTCCTCAAATTCCTTACTTCTAGAAGACTCTTGTAGACACCTTTTTCTATAATTAATTTCAATAAATAATTTTCTTGCTCAAGTGTGGCTAAGAGAATCATTAGTGGAATCAATAGAACTACTAGAAGCAACATCATCGGATTTAGCATCTTTATTGTTGCTACTGGATGACAAATCTTTCTTGCCTTTGTTACTAGTTTGATTAGGTATAACTTTTGGAACAAAAGTAGACAAAAGTAGTCGTTTGGCTAGATAAGAAGAACTCTTCTTTCAAAGATCCGTCATTGATAGCTTTAAGAAACTCGTGTTCTTGCTCTAAATTTAGCTTCTCGAAGCGTAACTTCTCATGAGTTCTTACAAGATATCTATGATCTTCTAGAGTAGATTCATGAGCTAACTTAAGAGTGTTTAGTTATTTAGTTAGATGCTCAATCTCCTTCTTATCATCATCATATGACTTATATTCACTAGCATGATTATTACCAAGTTCATTTTAACTAATATCACTAGTATTATCAATGAGAAAGTCATCATCTCCTAGTAAGTCATCCTCATCACTATTAAATTCAATGCATTCGGGGTGTGATACCTTGGGTCCTTTAGCCATGAAGCAACTTCCACTCTCTTCATTTGGTGAATCAAATATGTCATAGGAGTTGGAGGATACGAGTGATAGTCTGGCAACACCTTCATCTTGACTATAGTCGGAGTCGGAGTGATAGATTCTCTCGGATTGGTTGTCGGATTCGGAGCCGGAAACCCATTCACCAACTTGAGCTTGATGTCTTCTTCTTGTGTAGATTTTGGTGTACTTGTCCTTCTTTGTGTCCCTGCTTCTTCGGGAGGGTCTTCATTCATAACGGTCATCTCTACTCCTTCTCCCTCTCTCCAAGGTGACTTATCTCTTGAGCTTTTTCTTCTAGGTGACTCTTCTCTTATTTTGTGTGTGTGTGGGGGGGGGCATGCACTCATTGGAGTAGTGTCCGGGCCTTCCACAATTGTAACAATTCTCGTCATGACTAGATGAACGCTTCTCTTTATATCTTGAGTTGGAGCTTTTCTCTTAGCCTCTATTCTTGTAGAATTTGTTGAATTTCTTGACCATGAGACTTGTATCTTCATTGGTAACAAGGTTGTCACTTGAAGTAGCGGGACTGTCACTTGAAGCTTTGTATGCACCGCTTGACTTGTTGTGGAGCTCTTCTTTGTCTTTTAGTGACATCTCATGAGCAACAATCCTACCAATGGCTTCCATTGGCTTGAGATCTTTGTATTTTGGCATCATTTGGATAAATGTGCACACGGTGTCATAGTTTCCATCCAAGGCTCTAAGGATCTTCTTGATGATGAATTTGTCAGTCATCTCTTCACTTCATAAGCCCGCAATCTCATTTGTGATGAGAGCAAGCCTAGAGTACATTTACGCGACTCCTTCACCATCCTTCATCTTGAACATGTCAAGTTGGCTTTGTAGCACATCCAACTTAGATTCCCTGACGGATTCAGTACCTTCGTGCATGTCAACCAAAGTATCCCAAATTTCCATTGCATTCTCAAGATGACTAATCTTGTTGAACTCTTTGGGGCATAGGTAGTTAAATAGAATGTCGCATGCTTGAGCGTTGTATTGCAACATCTTCAATTAAAAATCTAGATCTTTCCCATTTTAGTTTCTGGCCAATTTTAGCAACTGTAGCAAGTCAAGAACACCCTACACATGCATATCTAAGTGTATAACAGCGGAAAGTAAAGACAAGCACATGAAAGTACAGGGTAGGGATAGGAAGGTCAAACGCAATTGGAGACACGAAGATTTTTCCTGTGGTTACGATAGCTGGTACTATCTGTTGGGGAACGTTGCATGGGAAACAAAAAGAAATCCTACGCACATGCAAAATCTATCCATGGAGATGCATAGCTACGAGAGGGGGAGTGTATCTACATTCCCTTGTAGATCACTAAGTGGAAGCATATATAATAAGGTTGATGTAGTCGTGCTCTTCACGATCCAATCGCGATCCAATCCAATCTAGTGCCGAACGGATAGCACCTCTACATTCCACACACGTGTGGCTCGATGACGTCTCCGCCTCCTTAATCCTGCAAGTGAGGGCAGAGTAGTTGATGGGTTCACAACTAGCATGACGACATGGTGGATATGGTGGTGGAGCTATCCCGGCAGGGCTACACCGAGCGCTACCTAAACCGCGAAAGGAGGAGAAAACAATCTAGGGAGAGGGAGGGGTGCCAAGGCCTTGGTGTGTCCTCTTGGGGCTTCCCTACCCTCTATATATAGGTGAAGGGGAATGGGGGAACAACCCCTCCAAGCCCAAGGACGCAGACAAGAGGGAGGAGTTGGACTCCTAGTTGAATTCCCTCCCTTTACATAGACAGGTGGACTTTCCACCTCTCCCAAGCCACATGGGCCTTGAGGGACTTGTGCGCCTAGCCCAATAAAGCCAGGGCGCCTCCCCTGATCCCATGAAAACCCTTGGGACATGGTGGAACCCTTGGTGGATTTCAGGCCTTCTTGGTTCCCATCCACAATTTTGTTGGCATGTGTTTGGTTTTTGCCACAGTTTGGTTTGCCACACTTTATTGCCTTGTGACCCATTTGTCATAGAGTCATTTTTTTGCCATCTTTTGCCAAAGTTTGGCGTTCGTTTTTTCAACCACACTTTGTGGCTTGCCACACTTTGGCTTGGAAAAATAGTCACCAACCAAACGAACCCTTTCTAACTCCTGCGGAAGTTTTCGGAACCTTCTAGAAGCTTCCCGGTACAATACCAAAAAAACCAAAACTTTCCAGGTAGCCAAAATATGACTTCCCATATATAAATATTTATCTCTAGACCATTCCGGAGTTCCTCGTGACGTCTGGGATCTCATCCAGGCCTTGAAACAACATTCAGTCAGAAACATACATAACCCAATAATGATATATCGTCACCGAACATTAAGCATGCAGACCCTACATCTCACGCCCAAGGTGCGCGCCTATCCATATTGAGACACGGGGGCCTTGACAAGGGATAGAGGCGCATCTCGATGTTCGCAATTATAGTATCATTACATCATACATTTAAGAAGAGAGGAGTATATGAGTTGGCTTACACTCTCCACAAGCTAAATTACAATCCACAAAGAGTTCAATCATCAATCTGAAGACAGGGTCCGACTACGGACGAAAACAAACGACAAAAGCAGATGCAATGATACTATCTCGCTAGCCCAAAGATCATGACCATGGTCCTCTACTCATCTGGATACGTCACGTACATCCTGTTGCGCTCCTCGTCATACTCCCATTGGAGCTGTGTCAGATCATCCTGCACGAACTCATCTGTACTTGTACCTGGATTGTTGTAGTAATCTGTGAGCCACAAGGACTCAGCAATCTTGTGCCTAGGTACTGATACTATTCAAGCTTAAAGGTTGGGATGGGGTATGTGTTTAGTTTGCAGCAGCACTAAGCATTTGTGGTGGCTAAACTTACGTAACATGAAGTAAATATGTGGCCTACGATAGACGATCGAATATAGAATGACCTCTATGAGATCCTGAACACTTACTTACGTCAATCATAACCCTACCGTGTTCTCTCTCGGATCATGTTCACGAGTAGAGACGATCATGGTTACTCACACAGTTGGTGCATTTTATTAGAGTTTACTTCAAGTTAACTATAACTGGGTGTTAAACAAATATCCAAGTTGCCACATAACCGCAGGCACGGCTTTCCGAAAGGTTTGACCCTGCAGGGGTGCTCCAACTAGTCCATTATAAATTAACCACACTCCACGGGAATAGCCTCGACCACGGATCTCGTGATCATCCTAGGCAACTCCACAGGAATTCCAACACCTCGAGATAACCCGAAGAAAGTCGGAGGCCCTCACGCAAGACACCCGATAAAGGTAAAACAAGTCCAGCATGACGACGTGTCAACGAACCTGATAAGAGCCGCATATCTCGTTCTCAGGACACGACGGATGGGCTAAGTTTCTGGCTGACACACCCGTTGGTGGCCCCGGCTACTGCCATTTTGGACCAACACTCATGTGGAGCACTGGCCCGGGTTGTTGATTAATTCATGCGGTAGCTAGTCCTTATGCAATTTTATTAAGTTGTTTAGCAAATGTAGTACCAAAGTTGGGTCTTGCCAGACAAGTTTTAACCTTAACCGAATAAACAAGGGGGTCCCCATAACAACCCCGAGCATGTTAGGAGCGCAAAGTATGGAAACATAATACCGGTAACAAGAAACTATGGCGGTAACAGTGGAAAAAAACACCTAGCGAAAGGCCAAGACTTCCACCAATACCAAGATATATATGTGCATTAAATTAAATAAAAGATAATATTGTGATATGCCAAATCCATGTTATCACATGGATACAACCTGCACCTGCAACTAAGAACGCTATAAGAGGGGCTGAGCAGCGGTAACTTAGCCAATCAAAGGTTTGCTAGGATGTGGAGGGTTAGAGGCTACCATGGCAATTAGGAGGCTGACATTCAAGTGGTAGCTACCGCGAAAGTAGCGATAAGAGCGAGACAACTAGTGGGCGAAAATAGTATTGGGATCCGGGTATGATCATCTTGCCTGTTGGTTCTTCAGTGGAACAAGTAGCGGGATCCTCGTAGTTGTACTCGCCTGGATATTCATACTCAAGTTCAACATTCACGTCTACCCAAAAGAAACAACAAGAATAAACAAGCAACCAAGGTGTAATGCACAAGAAAGAATGATGCATGATTAGGTGAAGACTTTTAGCATGGCAATCCTAACTAGTCATGTTTCACATGCAAAGGATTGGTTATTAATGAATCTGGACAGAACCCTATGTTAAGTTATTTAGACATGCATGAACATGGAAATTATGTATGCATCATGCAAAAACGATACAAATGCATATGTAGAATGTAAGAAACGGAGTTACGGTTCTCACGCTACGCTCACGACAAGATACGAAGGCAAAACACAAGACAAGAAGGACCTGGGCTATGCCTTGGCATTCCAATGTAGCCACTGGTTAGGCAATGAAAAACCAACCACAATAGAGCTAAAGATCAAGCAATTCCATGGAGTATAGCTCCCACAAGTCACAAAACAATAAAACAAACAATCTACCACAAAGCAGCAACATATCGACTTTCACAGCCAATAACTTGAGCTATAAGAATCCAACAACCATAGCCAAGGCATTGACGGAAACTACATAACATGCTTATCAACTTATCCAACTACACAATCTGTAAAGGAGGCACGCATCAATAAGCATGAAGCTCACAATTTGGCATGATGAAACAGAAATCTGGGACTTAGTGAAGATAACAGTTTTCTGGAATCTGAGTTAATCTGATAGCAAGTTGACAGCAGAAACTAATGGTGTTAGAGACCACCTCATGGCATGAAAATTAACAGGATGCTATAAGACAACATATACTTCAAAACACTAGCACTCAGCTTGAGATAATTCACAAGATATCACAAGATAGCAACCACTCTACATGGCATGAAAATAACAGTAGATTCTCAGACTTAAAAATTTAGCATGGTTGAAAACAGCAACATTCTAGTGGCTACTTTAGAGCATGGTTCCCACTTATTTGCAAGTTTATCATGACAAAGATAAATACCATGGCATTCTACACATCAAAGACTATCATATTCATGTTGGCACAAACATCATAGCATGCATGGATTAAACATAGCAAAAATGACAAAATGGCACTTTGGGACAAAATGACATTTTGTCAAACTTTCTCAAAAGACCAAACCAATAGCACCAATGAATTCCTGAGATTTTTCTACCCCAAAATCATGTATCATACTCATATATACACATGGAGCATCATGACAAAAACTACATAGCAAAAACATCATCCACTCCCATAAGCGAAAACATACAAAATGCTCATGAGCATAAATGAACATGTCCAGAATTGGTTTTTTACCAGAATTAGAAAATATCTATTAAAACCATAAAAACACTACACAATTAAAGTAAACAACAATAACAGGGGGCCCACCTGGCATACTCACCAGGGCCCCTCTGTGGATGACATGTGGGGCCAGGCCCACTATCATACACACACACACTAGCACTTACATACACACACACACTCTGCCACACACAGACACCACACTGGATTTGCCCAACTACAGGGGATCCACCACATAGCAGCACACACCACTCCACATGCGCAGCAACGCGGGATCCACCACACAGTCGCACGGGATCACGCATACGCACCACACAGCACACTAGATCCAGTCCTCACACCGGATCCGAACTCCACACAGGGAATCCCGCCAATCACAAAAAGAAAAAACAGGGAAGCGCTCGGGATTGAACCCCCGACCTCTCGAGCGCACAGAGAGCCGGCTACCACTGCGCTACCTACGCGCCACTGACCAAAGGGAGGGAGCGCCGAATATATACTATCTGCACCGCACACTCTAACGAAACTGAATCTTATAAGACACCAGCGACAGCGGCAAGCGGCGATGGATTCCGGCGATGGCTGGCCTCTCCGGCGATGCGGAGCGTCAACGAGGAGAGCTGGGTCTTGGGGGCACCCATTCCCGCACCTACGGCGGCTAAGCACGGCGGCGGCGAGGCGCTCGAGCTCGAGCTTACACTCGGCTCAAGGCACGGTGGTGCAGACACGGCGGCGATGAGCGGGGCTACATCTGCGCTAGCCAAAGAGAAGTAGAGAGAGGGAAGGAGGAGCTGCAAGCGCTCACAGGAGGGGGCGACGAGGCTGCTCCGGAGCGGAAGATGCGGAGGATGGCGAGGCTGAGGGGAAGAAGAAGAAGGCGACAGCGCAAGGCTTGCCTCCTCGCCCTAGCACCTGGAACGGGATGCGGGGATGATCTGCGACCGCCATGACATGCTGGCACGGAGGAGGGCCACCCGATGGAGGACGACAACGATGATGGCCGGCGAGCTCTCTCTCTCTGAAACCTACATGACGCTGCACTCTCTCTGACAGAGAAGGGGAGGAAAGCAGAGGGAGGAAGAGAGGGGAGATGGGATCGGCGGCGGCAAGAAGGGAGGAGGAACCCTAGGGATCTACGCTCCTTTCAAGGGGGGACGATGCCAGCCTCGGCGTCCATGATCCCTCACGGCGACGGCGCGCACACTCGCACTCTCTCTGCACTCTGAAGCTAACGGCGAGCAACGGGAGCAGGTAGCTGCTAGGCCACCTGGAATGGGCCGCGCGGGGAGGAACCGACCCAGTTGCCTCTCTCTCTCTCTGGGAACAAAAGCAGCAGGTCTTTATTATTTTTAAAAGGACAGAGTAAAACAATTATCCCAGGGGAAAAGAAGAGGAAATATTTTAGAAACAAAATACTTTTTAGATTAGAAGAAAATCCTCCACTTTATAAAAATGAGAAGAGGATTTTTAGAGCAAGTATTTTCACACTTAAATAATTAAAAGGGGGTTGTTTCTTTTGAAACCAAATTAAAACAAGGCTCAAACCTATATGAGAGCAACACACATTCACTCAAAGAAATAATACCTAACACCAGAACATTTTTAACAAATTAAATGCCAATTTAATTTATTTAGTGGAATAAATAGAGGGAATAAGAGGGGTTTTAGGCATGTTTGAAAATGAGGGGGGTGAGAAGGAGTTGTTGCACCACCCACACTCTAACCACATCACGCATAACAAGATCACTCCCAAACACAACAAGGTCACATCACAAAACAAAGGCATGGCATGATGATGAATGATATGATGCATGATGCATGACTGCATGAGACAAGGCAAGACATTGAGCAACTCATTTCATTAAACTCATGACAACAAGGTTCACATAAGAATACATGCCATACAAGGTAGGGACATCACTTGGGCTGTCACACTACAGGTTCAAGAATCATGTGGACATGACCGAGACACCTCTAGTCAATAACCAATAGCAGGACTTGGATGCCTATATTGGTTCCCACATATTCCATGAAGATCTTTATCGGTCGAACCACGATGCCAAGGATTCAATCAATCACGTATGCAGTTCCCTTTGTCCAGCAGTATGTTACTTGCATGAGATTCGATCGTCGGTATCTCCATACCTAGTTCAATCTTATTACCGGCAAGTCACTTTACTCGTTCTGAAATACAAGATCACGTCACTAACTCCTTAGTAACATTGCTTGCAAGATTCTTATGATGTTGTATTACCGAGAGGGCCCAAAGATACCTCTCCGTCAAACGGAGTGACAAATCCTAGTATCGATCCATGCCAACCCAACAGACACCCTCGGAGATATCTGTAGAGTACCTTTATGATCACCCAGTTACGAAGTGATGTTTGATACACACAAGGCATTCCTCCGATGCTAGGGAGTTGCATGATCTCATGGTCTTAGGAACAAATACTTGACATGAAGAAAGCGGTATAAACATAGTGATACGATCAATGCTATGCTTACGGTTTGGGTCTTGTCCATCACATGCTTCTCCTAATGATGTGACCCCGTTATCAAATGACAACTCTTGTCTATGGTTAGGAAACCTTAAGCATCTTTGATCAACAAGCTTGTCTAGTATAGGATCACTAGGGACACGGTGTTGTATATGTATTCACACATGTATCTAAGTTTTCGTACAATTCTAGCATGGATAATAAACGTTTATCATGAATAGGGAAATATGATAATAACCAATTTATTATTGCCTCTAGGGTATAATTTCAACACTATGGTACATCCACGCTGATGGAGGCTTCAATCCACATAGGGTAGCGATCACAAGAGTCCACGGAGGGCTCCACCCAAAAGGGTCCATGAAGTAGCAACCTTGTCTATTCCATCATGGCTTCCGTCCATGAAGGACTAGCCTCACTATGGGTAGATCTTCACTAAGTAGGCGATCTCCTTGCCCGTACAAACTTCTTGGTTCAACTCCACAACTAGAAGAAGGAGGCTCCCAAGCGACACATAACCAATCTAGGAGACACCACTCTCCAAAAGGTAATAGACGTGGTAGTATGATGAACTCCTTGCTCTTGTGCTTTAAAAGATAGTCTCCTAAATCACTCAATCATTCTCTCATAGATTTGGCTTGGTAGAATAGGTTGATTGGGTGGAAAGAAATTTGTGGAGGCTAGAAATCAAGATTCATATGGTTGGAGTGGAAGATCTTAATCAAACACGAGTAGCTGGCTCTCTCTTAGAAAACTGAATGGGGCAAGTGTAGATCAGTTATGAGTACTTTCTCTACGAATGAGAGGAGGTGGAGGGGGTATATATAGGAATCTCCAAAACTCCAACCGTTACAACATTATTTCCCAACACGGTGAAACCAATTCAAAACTTGGTTGCACCGACTAGTGCAAATGTGGAAACTTTTGGTGTTTCGGTGAGACCGATACATAGTTCTCGGCGGTACCGATATGGGTGGCCAAGGCAGTTTCCAAATCTCGGTGAGATCGATTCCCAAAACTCGGAAGTTCCGATTCTTGAAAATGGCTAACTAGAAAGTTGGTCACTGAACTCGGTAGCACCGAATGGTAAAGTTGGTGTCATTGGGAAGCTAGGGTTTGGCAAAGGTTCTGTCTTAGGAAAAACTCGATAGGGCCAATAGAATTGTTGGTGGCATCGATTTTGGACTATTTTGTTTGGACAAAATATTTTTGTGGGAGAATGGGTGAGTATTTTTGGTGCCTAATCTCTAAGCACTTGAGCAACCACATCATCATATTTACCTCATCCCCCTTTAATAGTATTGGCTTTCCTATGGACTCAAAAGTGATTTCTCACACAATAAAAAATGTAGAGTCTTGTAGCTTGAAGCTTTGCCAATCCTATCCCTTTCCTTTCCTTGGGGGTTCTCCACACATTCCTTCAGCATATCCATCATTGAACTTTTCCTGAGATATACTTGGTGGAATCATTAGTCCAATGAAATATATGTTGTTATTAATTACCAAAACCACCTAGGGAGAAGTTGTGCTTCCAATAGTAACCAGGAAGGCCTCAAATTTTATCATTTGCAACCACAAACCCTATTCTCCAAATAGATAATACATGCAAACACATGCACATCGACCATCATGTCCGTGTTGGCGGGCAGGGCTATCAAAAAAATTGAATAAATTGCTCATACTTAAGATTGTCACATCCGTATTGGATTGGCGGGTTTTGGATGTTTTTATTCTCACCTCGCTGCATGAGGAGCTAGTCAACCGACTTAGATAGTCGGGTCATCCAGAAGCAATAAGCTTGAGTCATCATTGCACCCTTTGTGAAGCAGACAAGCTATCACTATGAATCTCTATATCTTCTTCACAAACGGAACATTGATGTTTGCATGGCTATTTTTGAATCATAATGTGTCAAACGGGCAAGGTGGAGTCCGGTGCAAGGGTGTAGGCCAAAATAAAATCACCCGTTGATGAAATGACATGCCGTTACGTCCTTCACGCCACGCAGAGATGAGAGAATGGAGATTCAGGTGACTGCAGGTGGGACCGCTATACAATAGAGTGGGGTACCCGGTCGCTTCAGAGGCCCTTATATCATCCCAACATTTGGGCCCGATTCGAGAGGTGCTGATCAATTCGGGCGTATAGGGACTAAGTGAGGGGTCTGGTTGGATCGATGTTTTTTTTGACCGAGCACTAACCTGACAAACGTTACAGACGTTTAGGGAGGAAATAGAGGGTCCGGATGTAGATGTTTGTTTTGAGGGATGGGTTCGTATGTAGATGCTCTGTCCCAGTTCATGGCGACTAGCTTGACCTGCTAGTCTTTTTTTGGGAAATAATGTGTCATGCTAGTTTCTATGTCCCAATAACGTCTATAGGATTCATGCCTTCACAACCCAGTAAAGTGTTTCACGGTGATTTTTAGCCATTGAGTAAAAAAAATTAGCGGTCATCAGACTGTATACGTATATACCTAGAAAAACATCACGAGACATCAAGGTAGGGCGAGCGCCCTCACCCTACCGCGTCCTCCGCCTGTGCCTATTTCAATACTACCCATTCAAAGTGAAGATAAATTACGTATATCATTGGACAAACTATGAAACAAAACTAGATATACACATTTTTATCAACAAAAGATCACCAATGAATCTTCAAAAGCAAATCAAAGTTCACCTACTCAACATACACGATGGAAAACTTCTTACTAGAGTACTAAATAACTAGAATTTGACGACGGAGATTACGAAGATTAACCACTTCTTCGTCGGGCCTTGGCCCTTCCAGTCACCGACACAAATGTAGGCATCCACGGTTGGTGGAGGGACTTGGTCATCATTGTAGGATGTCGAGTTGTGGTCGTCGCCATTGTTGGAGTTGAAGACAAAGAGGATGATCAACCCCTTCATCCGGCCGATGACCCTATCATGTTGTCGCTTCAACTTGGCGACCGAGCCGCCTGCTTCGCCTCGCGCCTTGATTGCTCGATAGCACGCTGAAGCGCCTTTACGTTGTTCTGCTATTGGTGGCGATCGTTTGTCTCCGCCGTCATGAGCGGCTAGCGGTAGACCCATGCGAGCAGTCGCTTGTCCTTGTCGGGCTCTACCTGAATAGCGGCGACGACGGAGCACGGACTACTCCGCCGCATCCCTTTCCCTTGCGTGCTACCTCTCCTGGAGAGCGGCGCAGGCACCAGCACCCGCCGCTGCCCGTGAGGAGGAGAGGCCGATGGGGGAAGGATACAACGCGGGGGCGGTGCAGACTGAGCTGTCCTGGCAGATCTACGCATGGGCCGGGAGGGTCCAGCTCCGGCGTCCTCCCTACGCTGATGCGGGAGCTGCAACGACGCTGCAGATCCGGAGCTTCCCCCTATGTCCTCCTTGGACCACTCCAAGGCAATGCGGAGGGCCAGTGCCTCCTCGTAGTCGAGGTCGGAGCCGGAGTGGCTACCAGAGCACGATATTGCACCGGATTGGATTGGAATCCGAGAGACGAGAGAATAGGATGGAGCAAGAGAGGCGAGTGAGATTGAGCTAGGGTTCAAAGCGAGGCACCGAATTGGGGATTTTGTGGGACAACGGTGGGGTCGGTGGCTGAGCCTGTCAGCTATGACGTAGCGGACGCGCCCGGACATGACCGAGCCACCCTATATCCACTCTAGATTTAGGCTGGATATGAGGGGTGCTTGACAGCCTAGGCATTTGAGGTCGGTTTGCGACGTCCGGATGGGTCGATTTTTTGTGACTGGTCTGCCCGTCCGGATGTTGGAGGTTGGTTTGAGGCGCCTGGGTGTAGATGCTCTTCAACATGTTTGGTTGACATCTCAATACTAGGCTGCATTGCATGTGATGGCGAGTTGATCCCGGCTTAGTAGATACAACCTAAAAACAAACATCTGCACAATGTTTGGTTCCCTGCATCGACACTTCGTACATTAGGTCATAGCTTTGCGCATGGTAATTGGTTGACTGCATTGTCTCAACTCACACTAAGCATGTTGTTTGGTTGCACATAGGGTGGAAGGTGTGCTAACCTTGTAGCCTATATAACTATATAATGAGGTTACCTTACACATGATCACAAGTTCACAACTACCACACCAACGCCACAACACTGCAATGGCGACGAACTGCACAATGATGATGATGTTCTTCACCCCAAAGTGTGGTGCCACCTAAGTTCATTCTTTCATGCGTGCTTTCGCATAAAATTGGTGTGAGCATCTTCTGCTGCCTACCTAGTCTTAAACCCTCAGTGGCTACTGTTGCTGAAACCTAAAACTTGTTCATTGTAAGCTTTGCATGAACTATAAACCCCTGGTGCCCTCTCGATGAACACTGCATACCATTTGTCTTAGCAGTGCACAAGAGAAACAGTTGAAGCAACAAACAAATGAGCAATCAAGCAGCAAGCAAATGAGCAATCAAGCAGCAGGGAAAGGAGCAGAAGAGAAGTAGTAAGTAGGCATGATTACATGGCATAGCAAGTTTAACCTAGCACTACTATGGTGTCATCCTACCACGAGATCCAAATAAGGGTACCATCCTACCACCGCAAGTTCACAATCATCATGAGGGCTTAGTATATACCACCTCAACAAAATATATAGACCATCAAACAAGCTTCAAGCCCTAGATACACAAAATACACATCGTCATCGTTTCCGCCTTCGCCATCACCATCGCTGTCCAAGATCATCCACGTGGTAACCAGTAGCAAGGTCTAGTAGTAGTGCTTGCCTAGCTAGCTCCTGAGTCAGAGCACCCTGTGGGTGTCTGCCATGGCAAAAAAAACCAACACCCTGGGCCTTGTTGTCCAACAGATGGCTCAGAGCTGCCATAAGAACCTCATCACTATTTCACCTTGCTCCATGAAGGTACTGTACATGTCAGAGTGGACGTCGAGAGATTTTCTCTCCCTAAAGGTGGTTGCCACCTCCTTCACAGACTCAGTCATGCTGGTGAATACACCAGGGTAGTGCTCTACCTCTAGAATGATAGAGCAAGTGTTCTGATCCCATGACGCGTCTCTAAGGTCTCTCAGCTTGGACACTTCGATCCATCGAGCTCTTCACGTTCTGATGTGGTTTTACACCTGGGCGGCGGTCACCTCTTGGCCACATAACTCGAACACCTGCTTCGCAACGATGTTCAAGTGCACCTCTATGAAGCCCTTGTTAGTGTCAACCCAACTAGAGATGAGCTCACACATCTTGTTCAACACGAACGTGGACATGAACGACCGCCAATTCATGTTTTCCCCTACTATTATTCTTTGCTTTTGCGATTGCGATCAGTGGAGTGGCAGCAATAGTAGTAGTTGGCTCAACGAGCACAACTAGCATAACAGAGAACCACCGACTGAAACCTCAAACACCTCTGAATTAACACGCATGTGCTTGGGGGGGGGGGGCTGGCAGTCCTCGACATAGGACACAAGAATTGGCTGTCGAACAGAACAACATCCTGACGAAGCTCTTGCATCTGTGTGGTCATGTCCTACAATCGTTGCATCCATTGACAATAAGCATAGCATATACAGTACCAGATGATCTATGAAAGGAGGAGCATACATCACAACTAGCTATGAATTCATTGTGTTCATCACTATCATACTACTCTAGCATGCTACTAATCCACCACCAACAGATACCACAACATCACAACTAGTTATGAATCCATTGTGTTCATCACTATCATACTACTCTAGCATGCTACAAATCCATCATCAATAGCTACGACAACATCAGAACCTATCATCTGCTCACAGATCGACGCACGAATCAACCCTCCACACGCTTGCACATCAAACCCTATCACCACATACTCTCAGATCTAGCTACAACGAACACACAGAAGGGGGTGATTAAACTCACAGAGACCATGGCTGCAGCTCGAGGGGGATGTGGAAACGGTCGGCGAAGTTGAGGATAGGAGTTGCCACTGCCATGGACCACCGGACGGTGAAGGAGCGTCGCTTACATGCGTGTCGGCATCGACGAACATGTGAGTGTCGCGTCGGCGGGAAAGCTCAAAGGGGGGGTGGGAGTTTGAGCGGTAAGGAGAAGGGAGGGTGGGAGTTTGAGCGGTGAGGAGAAGAGGGCTAAATAGGGGGCTGAATCGGTGGGAGGTGAGCCGAAATACTCCCGTCGATTTCTCGGAGACGCGCGTGAGCTCACGTCATCTTCGTAGTCGCACGAGCTCAGCGTCACGTTCCCCTCCCTGCTTCGGTCGAACCCGTCTGTCCAAAAACTGGCAATTTAGAAGTTGCAGTTGGGACTGGCTTGAAGATGCTTTAAACTTCGTGGGATGCAGACCGACCAATGTATATAGGCAATCAAACAGGCCGGATTCCTTTCGTGCGGGCCTGATTGGGCCTAATACACGCAACCAAACACGACTTTAGAGCATGCGTGATGGCCTCCTCCATCCGTACATAGGAACGGCCCGCCTCGCCGGTCCCCGACGCTGACACGGAGCGGCCGCGGCGATGACATGTTGCTGTCGTCCGGCCGGCGATCTCTCAAACTCGAACTTGGACGTATTACATGACTGCACATGTCGCGCGCATCAACCGTTTCTTTGATTCTCTGTGCATCGTCACTCTCTCTAATCGACGCATACCAATCGGCAAAGCAAACCCACTTCCCATAATCCCATCCGTGCATGCATGCGTTCTCCCTTCCGCGCGGTCCCGGCCGGGCGGGGCAAAGCGCAACGCCCCCAACCCCCAGCGACGGGGAGAGGCCCTGCACTCCTGTCCGCCCGGTGCCCTCCCTGCGCCGTCGCGCTTGCTTCGGTACCTTCAGATGCCCTCTTAACTCCATCCGTGCTTGGGGCCGCCTCGCCCGGCCTCGATGTCGACGGGGAGCGCCCGGAGCAACGACATCCCGCTGTCGCGTGTTACTACTTACTACACAGCAGATGCCATTCGCTTATATATGTACACGCGTCCGCTAGCTGCTTCTTCATCCCGCGCGCCTCCGTGTCGATAGCTACGTACGTACGTGCTCGATCTCCATCGACCATCGCAAGTCGTCCGTCACAGACTCTCGAGACTCCGGCCCTTCGTACGTGAACGTAGCAGCACGCGACATGCTCGACGTGGCCACCAGAGCAGCCGGCGGGCTGGCGCGCTCGCTCGTCGTCGCCGCCTTCGGCGCAGGTACGCACGCACGGCCACAAATGGTGCTTTCGCATTGTGTCGATCGATCTTACGATGATTAGCTACTTACGCGTTGTTGTGTCGTTTGCAGCCGGTACGGTGATCGGCGGCATGCTCGGCCTCCTGTGGGGCTTCGCCAACGAGGACGGCCTGCTGCAGGGCGCGGTGGTCGGGGCGGTCACCGGCGCCCTCGTCTCCGTGGAGCTCTCCGACTCGCTCCTCAGGATATGGACCTGCGACGATTGCTCCATGGACGCGCGCATCAAACGCACGGTACGCCTCGCAAGTCGCCAAGTTGGACATTCGATCGCCATTGCGCAAGATTTATAATTAAGTTATGGAGTTCATTTCGCAGCGTCTGGTGCTCCGGAGCGTGGCGGCCGGCCGCCTCCTGCGCGGCTCGGTGTTCCCGACCATAAGCGGCGCGCTGGACAGCCAGATGGAGGCGCTGCAGCAGCACCACTCCCCCCGAGGCGACCTCTTCGAGCCGAGCTCCGGCCCGGTGACGGCCGCGCGGAGGGCCGCCGTCGAGAGCCTCCCGGCGACGGTGCTCACCAAGGAGGCCGCCGCGGCGGGGCCGCACACCACCTGCCCCATCTGCCTCCATGTCAGCACTCAAGCATACCCGCCTCTCTGTTCGTCCGTCAGCACAGCACCGCACAGCGCGACAATTTAACTGACGAGCTGATGTTCTTGTCCCGCTCAGGAGTTCCAGGCCGGCGAGAGCGCCAGGAGGCTGCCGGCGTGCGGCCACGTGTTCCACCGGGCGTGCATCGACAGCTGGCTCCTGTGGAAGCCCCACTGCCCCATGTGTCGCCACGCCGTCTACTAGCCCAGCCCCCCGCCGGGAGACAAGCACACGGAGGAACGACGTCCGGCGGCGTTGCTGCAGAGAAAGTGTAGGAGTACATGGGTCAAACGAAGCAGAGGACTCTGGGGTCCTCTCTCTTGAGGAAAGATAGATTTTCCCACGAGAAATGTGATTTTTGTGTCGTTGTACAGAAAGAAAGATGCAGATGCTGAGCTATACGTATCGCTCAGTTTGTGGTAATGTCTCACTCCTGGAACAGGCAGGGCCGCAGCATTTCTGCAGCCAACTCCCTGTCTGTCGCTGAGATGGCGAGAGGCGAACGAACGGACGGACGGACGTGATCACATTGATTGAGAACCTAACTAGTATAAGCCGGGTTACATTACATCGTGACCAGGGCGCGCGAAAATGACCGCTCGAAAAGAGAGTGGATTTCTTTTTTGAGGAAAACCCCCCTCATCTATTAACTCATGATGTTCATGGGGATAAATACAGAGTCAAGCGGGATGTCAAACCACACCAAAATCCAAAGAAATAGCAAATCTAGCTAAAGCATGTGCTTCCTTATTACTCTTTCTACTCTCAAAACGAAAAGTGCGTGCATCGAAATCAGCTCTTCCTGCTGCGATCTCCCTCACTATAGCTCCGTTCCTTTCATCAGTACCTTCTGTGATGTCTTTAATAACTAATAGACACTCGGAGGCAATGATCAAATGATGTTCATCTAGGTCAAGTGTCAAAGATATAGCCTCCCTACACGCCAATGTTTCAAGTGTCGGTGGGTCTGTAATCGCATAGACCAAGGCCGAAGCGCTCAGGTACTTGCCCCTCTCATCCCTACAAACTACATGAGCCGAACCCCTGCCATTATGTGAAGAAACAACAGCATCAACAATGAAATTTGAAAATCCCACAGGTGGAGGAACCCATGGTTCATGAGCATTACAAGTAGGTGACTAATTTGCTTGATTGCGTCGATGTGGCTTCCCGATCAAGGCCAGATCCTCGATGAACCTCTTAACAAATGGATGAGTTGTCATTTGTCGTGGTTTTGTCACGGCAGATGTCCGAGGACTTATGTTCGAGGCCATCGCTCAGGTGATGGGCTCAAAGGGGTTGGTTGGGACGAAGGACACGGGTTTACGCAGGTTCGGCCCCTCGAGATGAGGTAAAAGCCTATGTCATGCTTGTGCTGTATTGATTGGGGTATCGATTACAAGGGAGCGAATTCTCTTGACCTAGTTCTCGATTGCTTAGTCTCCACACGGGTTACAAGTCTCATACCGACTCTTACAATGTATCCGATTCTATCTCTATGTCACCTTGCGTTCCTGGGAAAAACGTCTCCGGGCGGCTTAAACGTCCGGGTCTTCATGCTTTCTTGGTCTGGGCCACGCCCAGGCACATCTTTGGTAAACCGCCATATGTCTTCAGGCCCATCGGCCTTTTTCTGGCTTATGAGCCGCCAAGGGTAACCTGGCCCCACCTGGGCGGGTCTCACCACGGGGTTGTATCCCCTATATTAGGTCCCAGGTTGATTTGAACTTGCTCATGTCAATAGTCCATTTTATTTGGCGGTGAGTCTCTTTCTTAAACACCTGAAAGTAAGAAAAATGTAACCCGCCATAACGTCATATTGGATATGCCAAAAAGATTCCCTTACGACCACAACGGATCTTTCATCATTAAATTGATGGCCCGAAAATCGAGGCGTCCGTCTCGGTCGGTCAGTTTCGGTCGCCTGGATTCCCGCGCCCATTTCCTTTTTCCAGCCTCTTAAATAGGACTGCGAACAGTCCTTCCCATTTCCTTCGCAACTCACGCCTCTTCTTCTTCCTCTCGACGTTGTCGCCCCCGAGCTCTCTCGCTCCGGTGAACCTCCTGCGTCGTCATCGCCCGAGGCCGCTGCATCGACCTGAATGGACCAAAGCATCATCCGCACTCGTCGCATCTCCTCCGATACATCCTTCTTCATCCCTAGATCCGTAGTCTTAGGGTAGTGAATCCATGAGTTCTTCCGTCCGCTTAGAACGCGAGTTCTTCGTAATGCCCAATGATATAATACCCCATGAATCTCGTAATGAATCTTTTCCTGATGCGGTGAACTGTAGGAGATCTCCGATAACTCAAGTTAGATCGGTAGTTGCTTCCTTTTACCGTCTACGAATATCACCAGTTCCTCCGTTCATCGTTAGGTTTAGAATAAACTTGCTTTTTTTCCTTTATCTGTAGATCCGCACTCATATAGATAACATGTGAAACTTGTTTTCCACACTTAGCAGTATTTTGCCCCATTGTTCTGCAACGTAACCCGCCATTAGACTTCCGGCTTTCGCCCTGAACTTCACAGGCGGCTCAGCCTCGTAGAACTTAAATTTCATCAGCCGTCGTTAGCTTGTCTGTCACCTTCTAACCCGCCACGCGTTATTACTTTCCACAACTTTTAGGACGCCATTATGCCTCGCCCTGAAGAGTTTTTGACGGACTTTGTAGAAGAAGGGACTTTGCCAGCAAAAGATTGTTGGGGAACGTTGCATGGGAAACAAAAAATTTCCTACGCACACACAAACCTATCCATGGTGATGAGCATCTATGAGAGGGAGAGTGGATCTACGTACCCTTGTAGATCGCTAAGCGGGAAGCGTTAAGAAACGCGGTTGGTGTAGTCGAACTTCTTCGCGATCCAAATCGTCGAGCGTCCCGCGATCCAATCACGAACCGTCCCACGATCTCGTCACGATCCGTCCCGCAATCCAGTCACGATCGTCTCGTGGCCTTGATCACGATCCTTCCGATCTAGTACCGAACGGACGGCACCTCCGCGTTCAGCACACGTGCAGCTTGATGATGATCTCCACCGTCTTGATCCAGCAAGAGAAAGTGGAGAGGAGGAAGAGTTCGCCAGCAGCGTGACGGCGCTCCGGCGATGGTGGTGGAGCAATTTCGGCAAGGCTTCGCCTAAGCACTGCGGAAATACGATCTAGAGGAGAAACTATGCACCGGTGGAACGGGTAGCACATGGCCGGAAAAAACTAGTGCAAAAACCCTCTATTCCACCAGTATATATAGGAGGAGAGGAGAGGCAGCCTTGGCGCAAGGGCAAGGCCCTCTAGGAGTTGGCCGGCCAAGGTGGAGGAGTCCTACTCCTCCTCCAATCCTAGTAGGAGTAGGATTCACCCTTTTTGCCTTTTTTTCACCTTTTTCTTAGGCCTTTTTTTCTCCTGGCGCCATGGGCCTTTTGTGGCTGTTCCACCAGCCCACTAAGGGCTGGTTATTATTCTCCCACAGCCCATGGACCCTCTATTGGAAATATGCCCTAGAGGCAATAATAAATTGGTTATTATCATATTTCCTTGTTCATGATAATCGTTTATTATCCATGCTATAATTGTATTGATCGGAGACTTAAATGCATGTGTGGATACATAGACAAAACCATGTCACTAGTATGCCTCTAATGGACTAGCTCGTTGATCAAAGGATGGTTAAGGTTTCCTAGCCATGGACATAAGATGTCATTTGATAATGGGATCACATCATTAGGAGAATGATGTGATGGACAAGACCCAAACTACAAACGTAGCATATGATCGTGTCAGTTTATTGCTACTGTTTTCTGCATGTCAAGTATATGTTCCTATGACCATGAGATCATGCAACTCACGGATATCGGAGGAGTGCCTTGTGTGTATCAAATGTCGCAACGTAACTGGGTGACTATAAAGGTGCTCTACAGGTATCTCCAAGGGTGTCTGTTGAGTTGGCATGGATCAAGAACTGGGATTTGTTACTCCGTGTGACGGAGAGGTATCTCAGGGCCCACTCGGTAATGCAACATCACAATAAGCCTTGCAAGCAATGTGACTAAGTGTTAGTCACGGGATCTTGTATTACAGAACGAGTAAAGAGACTTGCCGGTAACGAGGTTGAACTAGGTATGGAGATACCAACGATCAAATCTCGGGCAAGTAACATACCGAAGAACAAAGGGAACATCATACGGGATTAACTGAATCCTTGACATAGAGGTTCGACCGATAAAGATCTTCATATAATATGTAGGAACCAATGTGGACATCCAGGTCCCTCCATTGGTTATTGATTGTAGAGGTGTCTCGGTCATGTATACATAGTTCTCGAACCCGCAGGGTCTGCACACTTAAGGTTTGGTAACGTTTCGGTAGTATAGAGTTATGTATAGTGGTGACCGAAGGTTATTCGGAGTCCCGGATGTGATCCCGGACGTCACGAGGAGCTCCGAAATGGTCCGGAGGTAAATATTGATATATAGGAAGTCCCATTTTGGTCACCGGAAAAGTTTCGGGCTAATCGGTAATGTACCGGGAGTGCCGATAGTGTACTGGGAGACCACCGGGAGGGGTATTTCGACCCAAGAGGCTTCATGGGCTGTGGGGGAGTAAATACCAGCCTTTTGTGGGCTGGTGGAAGTCCCACACAAGGCCCATGCAGCTGGGAGAGAAAAGCCCAAAGAGAAAAAGGTGGAAAAAGGCAAAAAATAGGGTGAATCCTAGTAGGACTAGGATTGGAGGTGGATTCCACCTCTCCCACTTGATTTGGCCGACCCAATTGCTGGTTCTTTGAGGGCCAAGCCTCCTCCTCTCTTACTCTTATATATACTAGAGGTTTTAGGGTTTTTTGGCACCAGATTTTAGCCACGTGCTACCCGTTCCTCTAGTGCATAGTATCTCCTCTAGATTGGTTTTCTGCAGTGCTTAGGCGAAGCCCTGCCGGAATTGCTACACCACCATGACCGGAGCGCCGTCACGGTGCCGGTGAACTCTCTCTCCCCTCCACCTCCTCTTGCTGGATCAAGACGATGGAGATCGTCATCAAGCTGCACGTGTGCTGAACGCGGAGGTGCCGTCCGTTCGGCGCTAGATCGGAATGACCGTGATCGAGATCGCCAGACGGTTCGTGATGAGATTGCGGAACGGATCGTGATGATTTTGCGGGAAGGATCATGATTAAGATCGTGAGACGGATCGTGATGAGATCGCGGGACGGATCGTGATGAGTTCACGGGACGGATCGTGATTGGATCGCGGGACGGATCGTGATGAGATCGCGGGACGCTCGGCGATTTGGATCGCGAAGATGTTCGACTACACCAACCGCGTTTCTTAACGCTTCCTGCTTAGTGATCTACAAGGGTATGTAGATCCACTCTCCCTCTCGTAGATGCTCATCACCATGGATAGGTTTGCGTGTGCGTAGGAAATTTTTTGTTTCCCATGCGACGTTCCCCAACAGTGGTATCAGAGCTAGGTCTATGTGTAGATGAGATCTCGAGTAGAATACAAAAGGTTTGTGGGCATTGATGCTTAGATTGCTTCCTCCCTTGGTCGGATTTTGGTTCAGCGGTATTGTGAGATGAAGCGGCCCGGACCAACATTACTCGTACGCTTACGAGAGACCGGTTCCCTCAACCGCAACTTGTTGCATAGATGGCTTGTGGGTGCCAGTTTCTCTCACTTTAGTTGGATCGGATTCGACAAAGGCGGTCCTTGAGAAGGTTGAAAAGCAACTAGTGTATCACCGTTGTGGTTTTTGCGTAGGTGAGAATTGTTCTTGCTAGATACCCGTAGCAGCCACGTAAACCATGCAACAACAATTAGAGGACGTCTAACTTGTTTTTGCAGGGTATGTTGTGATATGATATGGCCAATTACATGATGTGATATATGTGATGTATGAGATGATCATGTGATGTATAGAATTTCATGACTTGCATGTCAGTGAATACGGCAACTGACAGGAGCCATAGGGTTGTCTTTAATTATTGTATGACCTACGTGTCAATCATTAAGCGCTATGTAATGCTTTACTTTATCGCTAAACGGTAGCAATAGTAGTAGAAGCATGCAGGGCGTGACAACCCCGATGGCGACACGTTGATGGAGATCATGGTGTCATGCCGGTGATGATGGAGATCATGCCGGTGCTTTCTAGATAGAGATCAAAAGCACAAGTTCATGGCCATATCATGTCACTTATGATTTGCATGTGATGTTAATCCTTTTACGCACCTTGTTTTGCTTAGGACGACGGTAGCATTATAAGGTGATCCCTCACTTAATTTCAAGATAAATTGTGTTCTCCCCGAGTGTGCACCATTGCGAAAGTTCGTCGTGTTGAGACACCACGTGATGATCGGGCGTGATAGACTCTACGTTCACATACAACGGGTGCAAGCCAGATTTGCACGTGCAGAACACTCGGGTTAAACTTGACGAGCCTAGCATGTACAGACATGGCTTCAGAACACAAGAGACCGAAAGGTCGAACATGAGTCATATAGTAGATATGATCAACATAATGATGTTCACCATTGCAGCCACCTCAACTCATGTGATGATCGGACTTGAGTTGGTGAATTAAGATCATGTATCACTCGAATGATCGGAGGGATGTCAATTTGAGTGGGAGTTCTTAAGTAATATGATTAATTGAACTCATTATTATGAACATAGTCAATGGTGTCTTTGCAAATTATGTTGTAGATTACTAGCTCGCGCTGATGCTCCCTTAATTTTTTATATGTTCCTAGAGAAATAGAGTTGAAAGATGATGGTAGCAATATTGCGGACTGGGTCCGTGATCTGAGGATTGTCCTCTTTGCCGCACAGAAGGCTTATGTCCTTAATGCACCGCTCGGTGCGCCAACCCCTCTAGCGTCGTCTATAGATGTTGTGAACATCTGACAGGCACGTTTCGATGACTAGTTGATAGTTTAGTGTGTCATGCATTACGGTTTAGAATTGAGGCTCCGAAACGTTTTGAACTTCACGGAACATATGAGATGTTCTAGGAGCTGAGATTGTGATCTCAGGCTCGTGCCCGTGTTGCGAGATATGAGATCTCCAACAAGATTCTTTGCCTGTAAAATGAAGGAGGATAGCTCAATCGTTGAGCATATACTCAGATTGTCTGGGTACTACAATCGCTTGAATCAAGTGGGAGTTGATCTTCCAGATAAGATAGTGATTGATATAGTTCTCCAAGTCACTGTCACTAAAGCTACTAGAACTTAGTGATGAACTATAAAACGCCAGGGATGGAAGTATTGATCCCTGAGTTGTTCGCGATGTTTGACACCGCGAAGGTAGAAATCAAGAAGGAGCGTCAAGTGTTGATGGTTAATCAAACCACTAGTTTCGAGAAGGGCAAGAGCAAGGAGGGAAACTTCATGGATAGCAAGTCAGTTGCTGCTCCAGTGAAGCAACCCAAAGTTGAACTCAAACCCGAGACTAAGTGCTTCTGTTATGAGGTGAGCGGTCGCTGAAGCGGAACAACCCTAGATACTTGGTAGATAAGAAGGCTGGCAACATCGACAAAAGTATATTTGATATACGAGTTATTGATGTGTACCTTGCTAGTACTCCTAGTAGCACCTGGGTATTGGATACCCGTTCGGTTGCTAAATGTTAGTAACTCGAAATAAAAGCTACGGAATAAACAGAGAACTAGCTAAGGGTGAGGTGACGATGTGTGTTTCCAAGGTTGATGTGATCAACATCGCACGCTCTCTTTACCGTCAGGATTAGTGACGAACCTAAATAAATGTTATTTGGTGTTTTGCATTGAGCATGAACATGATTAGATCATGTTTGTTGCAATGCGATTGTTCATTTAGTCAGAGAATAACGGTTATTCTGTTTACATGAATAATACCTTCAATGGTCGTACACCCAGTGAGAATGGTTTGTTGAAATCTTGATCGTAGTAATACACTTGTTCATAACATTGATGTCAAAAGATACAAAGTTAATAATGATAGTACCACATAATTGTGGCACTGCCGCTAAATGTCATATTGGTATAAAGCGCATGAAGAAACTCCATGCTGATGGATATTTGGACTCATTCGATTTCGAATCGGTTGAGACATGCGAACCATGCCTCTTGGGCAAGATGACTAAAGGACCCCGTTGGATGGAGCGGGCAAGTGATTCATTGGAAATGATACATGTTGATGTATGCAATCTAGTGAGTCTTGTAGCGTGAAGTGGATATCGTTATTTTCTTACCTTCACGAATGATTTGAGTAGATATAGTGTATATTTACTTAATGAAACACAAGTCTGAATCGTTTGAAAGGTTCAACCAAATTCAGAGTGAAGTTTAAGATCATCGTGACAAGAAGATAAAATGACTGCGATATGATCGTAGAGGTGAATATCTGAGTTACGAGTTTGGCATACAACTTCGGACAATGTGAAATTTGTTTCACAACTAACGCCACCTGGAACACCATAGTGTGATGGTGTGTCCGAACATCATAGTCATGCTCTATTGGATATGGTGCATACTGTGATGTCTCTTATCGTTTTACTACTATGATTTTGGGGTTATGCATTAGAGACAAATACATTCTCTTTAAATAGGGCATCATCTAAATCCGTTGAGATGACACCGTGTGAATTATGGTTCGATAGAAACCTAAGCTGTCATTTCTTAATGTTTGGGGCTGCGACACATGTGTGGAAAATGTTTTCACCTAATGAGGTCGAACCCAAGGCGGACAAATGCATCTTCGTAGAATACCCTAAGATCAGTTGGGTGAACCTTCTATCTCAGATCCAAGTGCAAAGTGTTTGTTGCTTAAACGGATCCTTTCTCGAGGAGATGTTTCTCTCGAAAGAATTGAGTGGGAGGAAGGTAGAACTTGATGAGGTTGTTAAACCTTTGTTCAACCAGAGAGTAGCGCAGCGCAGGAAGATGTTTCTGTGAAACCTACATTAGTTGAAGAGGAAGTTAATGATGATGATCATGAAGCTTAAGGATCAAGTTACTATCGAACTTCGTAGGTCGACAAGGATGTGTACTGCTACTGAGCGGTACGACAACCCTGTCTTGGAGGTCATGTTGTTGGACAACGATGAACCTACGAACTATGGAGAAGCGATGATGGGCCCGGAAACCAACAAATGGTTAGAGGCCATAAAATCTGAGAAAGGATCCAAGTATGAAAACCAAGTATAGACTTTGGTGGACTTGCTCGTTGGACGGCAGGTCGTTAAGAACAAATGGATCTTTAAAATGAAGACAGACGCTGATGGTAAATGTTACCATTAGTAAAGCTCGACTTATTGCAAAGTAGTTTACGACAAGTTCAAAGAGTTGACTGCGATGAGACTTTCTCACTCGTAGCAATGCTAAAATCTGTTAGAATTATGTTAGTAGGTGCTGCATTTTTCAATCATGAAATCTGGCAGATGGATGCCAAAACATCGTTTCCTTCCTTAAGGAAAGGTTGTATGAGATACGACCAGAAGGTTTTGTCAGTCCTAAGGATGCTAAAAGGTGTGCGAGCTTCAGTGATTCTTCTTTGAACTAAAGCAAGCATCTCGGAGTTGGAATATACACTTTGATGAGGTGATCAAAGTTTTTGAGTCTATACAAAGTTTACAAGAAACTTGTATTTGCAATAAAGTGAGTGGGAGCACTATAGAGTTTCTGATAAGTATATGTGGATGACATATTGCTATTCAGAAATGATGTAGAATTTCTGGAGAGCATAAATGGTTGTTTGAAAAGAGTTTTTCAAAGGAAGACCTGGATAAAGCTACCTAATTGTTGATCATCAAGATCTATAAAGATAGATCAAGATGTTTGATAAGACTTTCAATGAGTACATACCTTGACAAGATTTTTGAAAGAGTTCAAAATGGATCAGTCAAAGAAAGAGTTCTCGCCTGATTTGTAAGGTATAAAGTTGAGTAAGACTCAATGCCCAGTGACTGCAGAAGATAGAGAAAAGATGAGTGTCATCCCCTATGCTTCAGCCATAGGCTCTAAAATGTATGCAATGTTGTGCACAAGACCCGATGTCAGCCTTGCCATAAGTATGGCCAGAAGGTTTCAAAGTGATCCTGGAATGGAGCACTGGACAGCGGTCAAGATTACCCTTAGTAACTAAAAGACTAAGGAGATGTTTCTCGATTATGGAGGTGATAAAGAGTTCATCGTAAAGAGTTACGTCGATGCAATCTTTAACCCCAATCCGGATGACTCGTAGTAGCAATCTGGAAACGTATAGTGGAGCAGCCATTTGGAAATAGTACCAGGTGGAGTGTGGTAGCAGTGTTTACGGTTTGACATAGAGATTTGCAAAGTACAGACGGATCTGAATATCGCAAACCCGTTGACTAAAAGACCTCTCTCACATGCAAAGCATGATCAAGCCCAGAACTCACTAGGTGTTAGATTCATAACAATGCGAATCACATAGTGATGTGAACTAGATTATTAACTCTAGTGCAAGTGGGAGACTGTTGGAAATATGCCCTAGAGGCAATAATAAATTGGTTATTATCATATTTCCTTGTTCATGATAATCGTTTATTATCCATGCTATAATTGTATTGATCGGAGACTTAAATGCATGTGTGGATACATAGACAAAACCATGTCCCTTGTATGCCTCTAATGAACTAGCTCATTGATCAAAGGATGGTTAAGGTTTCCTAGCCATGTACATAAGATGTCATTTGATAATGGGATCACATCATTAGGAGAATGATGTGATCGACAAGACCCAAACTACAAACGTAGCATATGATCGTGTCAGTTTCTTGCTACTGTTTTCTGCATGTCAAGTATATGTTCCTATGACCATGAGATCATGCAACTCATGGATATCGGAGGAGTGCCTTGTGTGTATCAAACGTCGCAACGTAACTGGGTGACTATAAAGGTGCTCTACAGGTATCTCCAAGGGTGTCTGTTAAGTTGGCATGGATCAAGAACTGGGATTTGTTACTCCGTGTGACGGAGAGGTATCTCAGGGCCCACTCGGTAATGCAACATCACAATAAGCCTTGCAAGCAATGTGACTAAGTGTTAGTCACAGGATCTTGTATTACGGGACGAGTAAAGAGACTTGCCGGTAACGAGGTTGAACTAGGTATGGAGATACCAACGATCGAATCTCGGGCAAGTAACATACCGAAGAACAAAGGGAACATCATACGGGATTAACTGAATCCTTGACATAGAGGTTCAACCGATAAAGATCTTCGTAGAATATGTAGGAACCAATGTGGAAATCCAGGTCCCGCCATTGGTTATTGACCATAGAGGTGTCTCGGTCATGTCTACATAGTTCTCGAACCCGCAGGGTCTGCACACTTAAGGTTTGGTGACGTTCGGTAGTATAGAGTTATGTATGGTGGTGACCGAAGGTTGTTCGGAGTCCCGGATGAGATCCCGGACGTCACGAGGAGCTCCGGATGGTCCGGAGGTAAATATTGATATATAGGAAGTCCCATTTTGGTCGCCGGAAAAGTTTCGGGCTAATCGGTAATGTACCGGGAGTGCCGGTAGTGTACCGGGAGACCACCAGGAGGGGTATTTCGACCCAAGAGGCTTCATGGGCTGTGGGAGAGTAAATACCAGCCTTTTGTGGGCTGATGGAAGTCGCACACAAGGCCCATGCAGCTGGGAGAAAAAAGCCCAAAGAGAAAAAGGTGGAAAAAGGCAAAAAAAGGGTGAATCCTAGTCCTACTAGGATTGGAGGTGGATTCCACCTCTCCCACTTGATTTGGCCGACCCAATTGCTGGTCCTTTGAGGGTCAAGCCTCCTCCTCTCTTCCTCTCATATATACTAGAGGTTTTAGGTTTTTTTGGCACCAGATTTTACCCACGTGCTACCCGTTCCCCTAGTGCATAGTTTCTCCTCTAGATCGGTTTTCTGCAGTGCTTAGGCGAAGCCCTGCCGGAATTGCTACACCACCATCACCGGAGCGCCGTCACGCTGCCGGTGAACTCTCTCTACCCTCCACCTCCTCTTGCTGGATCAAGATGGTGGAGATCGTCATCAAGCTGCACGTGTGGTGAACACGGAGGTGCCATCCGTTCGGCGCTAGATCGGAAGGACCGTGATCGAGATCGCGAGACGGTTCGTGATGAGATCGCGGAACGGATCGTGATAATTTCGCGGGACGGATCATGATTAAGATCGTGAGACAGATCGTGATGAGATCGCGGGACGGATCGTGATGAGTTCATGGGACGGATCGTGATTGGATCGTGGGACGGATCGTGATGAGATCGCGAGACGCTCGGCGATTTGGATCGCTAAGATGTTTGACTACACCAACCGCGTTTCTTAACGCTTCCTGCTTAGCGATCTACAAGGGTACGTAGATCCACTCTCCCTCTCATAGATGGTCATCACCATGGATAGGTTTGCGTGTGCGTAGGAAAATTTTTGTTTCCCATGTGACGTTCCCCAACACCCTCTAGGGTCAAAATACCCCTCCCGGAGGTCTCCCGGTACACTACCGGCACTCCCGTTACACTACTGATGAGCCCGAAACTTTTCCGGAGACCAAATTGGGACTTCCCATATATGAATCTTTACCTCCGGACCATTCCGGAGCTCCTCGTGACGTCTGGGATCTCATCCGGGACTCCGAACAACCTTCGGTCACCACCATACATAACTCTACATTACCGTAACGTCACCAAACCTTAAGTGTGCAGACCCTGCGGGTTCGAGAACTATGTAGACATGACCGAGACACCTCTATGGTCAATAACCAATGGCGGGAGCTAGATGTACACATTGGTTCCTACATATTCTATGAAGATCTTTATCGGTCGAACCTCTATGTCAAGGATTCAGTTAATCCCGTATGATGTTCCCTTTGTTCTTCGGTATGTTACTTGCCCGAGATTCGATCGCCGGTATCTCCATACCTAGTTCAATCTCGTTATCGGCAAGTCTCTTTACTCGTTCCGTAATACAAGATCCCACAACTAACAATTAGTCACATTGCTTGCAAGGCTCATTGTGATGTTGTATTACCGAGTGGGCCCTAAGATACCTCTCCGTCACACGGAGTAACAAATCCCAGTCTCGATCCATGTCAACTCAACAGACACCCTCGGAGACACCTGTAGAGCACCTTTATAGTCACCCAGTTACGTTGCGACATTTGATACACACAAGGTACTCCTCTGATATCTGTGAGTTGCGTGATCTCATGGTCATAGGAACATATACTTGACATGCAGAAAACAGTAGCAATAAACTGACATGATCATAAGCTACGTTTGTAGTTTGGGTCTTGTCCATCACATCATTCTCCTAATGATGTGATCCCGTTATCAAATGACATCTCATGTCCATGGCTAGGAAACCTTAATCATCTTTCAATCAACGAGCTAGTTCACTAGAGGTATACTAGGGACATTGTGTTTGTCTATGTATCCACACATGTATCCTTGTTTCCAATTAATACAATTATAGCATGGATAATAAACGACTATCATGAACAAGGAAATACAATAATAAACACTTTATTTATTGCCTCTAGGACATATTTCCAACAAAGATGTCATTCACTAGCATGTTCCAGGCAAAGAAAAGAAACCCATCCCCCGAGAGGGTGAAGGGTTGTATTCGCAGACCACCTTATACGTGGTTTCAGTCCGCCTGGCTCAAAATTCTGCCGGGATGTCCTTTACTTCTTCAATCTACACCCTCAGGATATTGCACCTAATTCTGTTTCAAACATGTGCAACTTTCAAATTCTCTGTGAAGTTTACTTATAGGAAGAGTCGTCCGTTGACCTCTTCCGCGAGTTCTTCTATGCAAACCGCCAGAACGAAGTGGCAGCTGGCCCAAGTTTGGAGCTTGGTGGGATCTCCCTCCAAAGAAGATGGGACATGAGCTTTCCGGCTGTTCGGATGCCAAGTCATCCCAAAGACTGGAACAAAGCCTTGTTTTATTGCAGAGATACCTCTCCAGAGGGAGGGCATCCACTGTCGTGTTCTCACCCATCCCGACTCAAGACGACAATTGAACTCCCTGACCGGATGCCAACCTCTGAACGAGTGAAATATGCTCCAACCTATGCCAAGATTAAAGCCCTCATGGCCAACGATCTAACAGGAATTGGCCTGACCCGTTGCTGGGTCTCCTGGCGAGTCATGCCTCTAAGCT
The DNA here is from genome assembly GCA_022496015.1 of Hordeum marinum. Lineage (NCBI taxonomy): Eukaryota > Viridiplantae > Streptophyta > Magnoliopsida > Poales > Poaceae > Hordeum > Hordeum marinum. Next base: position 389,701,775 of record CM039676.1, on the reverse strand, counting down.
AGAGAAGCCGCCTCATGTGCGAATATACGGGTGATGCCAACAATCCCCTCTGTTTCAAATCTACCACTTTGTCAGAAGACAACATTGTTGTTGCCATCAAAAGTCTTATCCATGAATCTCAAGATTCTTGCCGCACCATCGGGTTATCACCCTTCTGTGCCAAAAACCCGGCCCCGAATGTAAGGGCGACTCTGAACTTCCTGACTTCCATGTTTAGCTATCCATGTATGTTTTATAATGTTTAACTTCCTTTGGCTGCTTTAACTTGCAGGCTAACTCCGACTTCTGGAAAAAGAAGTACGTTCCTCCTCCAAAGAAGCTGAAGGAAAAGGCCATCGGCCGAAAGAAGAAACCTGCACCCCAAGAACATCTTGAGGCTGACGGCTCAGAGGTAAAACTTGACTCTCTTGGCCGTCTCTTCATATACTTTACTAACAACAATAACTTCTCAGGACGAGATAGAGACAAGCCATGCCAACGCCCTTGGGGTAACTTATGTCTCATCTGACTCAGAATGTCTTGCTCTACAGAAGATACGACGGGTCATCCGAAAAGTCCCCTTTTCCCATCCTCTTTCTTACTTAGACCCCAACTTTATTTTGAAAAAGCAACAGCAAGTCTCCCGACGCCAGACCCGGAGCACCGGCTCTGAAGACCTTATGGCCGCGTTATCTCACTCCCCGGCTCAGCGGAAACGGTCAGCTGAGGTATTTGTTTCACTTGGCTTTAATTTTGTCAATCTTGTCTTACAACTTTACTTTGTCTTGACAATGCTTTAACTGCTTTCAGGAATCACCTCCTTCTTCAGGCGACTCTACGGCAACCAAGCTGCCTCCTCTAAAGATCAACCCAGAGTATGTGCTTTCATACTTGCATCCTATCCTTTGTTATCCTTTGAATTTTATATAACAACTTTCTGTGCCTTCCAGGGCTTAAGCAAAGCGAAGGAAAACCGTCGGGTCTACCTCTGGCCCCACTGCTCAAGAACCGAAGGCTGCCAAGCCGGACTCTCCGGCTGCACATGTTGATCCTTCTACTGCCTCCAAGGATGCACCTGAAGACACGCGTTGTTCTGTCGAGCCGGCGGCCCATGAGATGGCCACAGAGAGCCCTCCAAGGATCAATTCCAAGCTGCTGAGCCCTTCGAAGGCCGCTGATGATTCAACTAAGCCAGATGTCATTATCACCGGGACTGGCTTTCAAACCCCTGAACCTCGTGTGTTGACAAAACACACTGAGAAAACTGAAGCCTCTAACAAGCTGGACCTTGAACTCCCGGTGTTGGAGAAGTTAAATGCTGACGAGCTGCACGCCAGTTATCTGAACCGCCTCAACACGAGCCGGAACATGGAACTCAAGCTCGTCAACCTGATGAAGGAAAGATATGAGGTACTCTTTTCCTTTCCATATATCCTTATGTAGCCCCCAAGAGCCGGTTTAGTATTTGTCAATGGTAAGTCGGGTCTTCCAATCCATGCTTTGAGTAGGAACACTTAACCTGTAGCCCCTAAGTATCGGCTTAATATGCAAATATTGAGCTGGTACTCAATTTTAAGTAGTTGATCAACTGTAGCCCCCAAGCTCAGGTCGGTAAATAATAGGCCGAATCTCCTGATGGGAAGAACCAATTGTAACCCCAAGGGCCAACTTAACTTGATAAAGAGGAGCCAGGACTTCAATGTAGACTTTGAAGAAAGAGCCAATTGTAGCCCCCAAGTACCGGCTTAACTTGATAAAGATGAGTCGGGACTTCAATGTAGACTTTGAACAAATAGCCAATTGTAGCCCCCAAGTACCAGCTTAACTTGATAAAGATGAGTCGAGCCTTCAATGTAGACTTTGAACAAAGAGCCAATTGTAGCCCCCAAGTGCCGGCTTAACTTGTTAAAGATGAGCCGGTACTTCAATGTGGTTTGTAGTTTGTAGTCTTGGAGAGAAAATATACATTAGCCCCCACGTGTCGGCTTAACTTTGATAAAGATGAGCCAGAATGTACTGACAGTCTTGGAGAGCAAATAGACATTAGCCTCCAAGTGTCAAGTATATTGCTTGCAATCTGCTTGAGACTTGCATTATATTTGTTAGACTGATCATCTGACGACATACTATCCTGGCGACTTACCTTTCTTGTACCTTCGTTTATCACAGGAAGCTTTAACTAATGCCGAGTCTGAACTGACTGACTTGAAGAGCAATCTGGCCTCCCAACAGGCCGCCAGGAGTGCAGCAGAAGAGAAATGCCGGCTTGCAACCGAAGAGCTTGTAAAATATAAAGCTGAGTTCACCACCTTCAAGAAGGCTGCTGAGACGGAGAAAACTACCCTAGCTCAGCATGCAGATAATGCTGACCAGCGGCTCTGTATCTGATGAACTACACTCCCTAAAGCGTCATATAACAAAGATGTCTACTGCTATCTTTTGGAAGTACTCTAATCAACATCTTTGTGTAAATACTTATGTAGGCGGCTTACAAAAAATCTGTCTTATACAGGTCCAAGGAGCCGTCAAATCGCTGCTGACAGCCTATTATCTGTGAAAGCCGTCTATACTTTCTCAGAACAGCTGTATTGTGGAACACTCTGCACTATCAAGTCGATGCCTAATAAGGAGAGTATCCCCAATTCCATGAAGGGGGTCATAGAAGTGTTATCTACCCTGCCCAAGCAACTCCATGAGCTCAAGAAATCATCTGCTAGAAAGGGAGCCATTGCGGCCATAAGCCGGGCTTTAACCTTCGCCCTAGAGCTAACTCCCGAGGAGATGATGGACGGGTTTCCATCGAAGAAGGACGACGGCTCAGAGTTCATAGAAGCCGACTATGCCCGTTGCATGAAGGCCTCCAGAGTCCTTGCGTCGGTGTTGGCGAAAGAGGTGAACCTGTCAAGATATCAGGCGGCTTACAATGCCGAGAACAAGCGAGTGCACAGCCCAACCTTCGAGGCCACAGACTTAATTCCTGCACGCCGTAAGCACTTCTTCGCTCCTTAGATTAACCCGTCTCCCCTCTTTGAAGAGTCAACCTTTGAATCTTTGAATAACTGCAACTGGGACATGGACAATCTCCACATCAAGGAGGTCGAAGACCCGGCGCAGGGTGACCCGCCATCCAGCTAAGCCCTTTGACCATGCCATGGATATTCCGGCTCTCGTGACCCGCCAAACTTTGAGGCGTGCAAAAAACTTTAAGTCATTGCTTTTGAGCTCTGTCAAGAGCATTGTAATAGGCTTGTAGTAAAAAACTTTGTCTTGCCTAACTATGCCATCGTGCACATAGGAAATCGCACTTCTTTAACATATTGTATCTGCCTTGTGCTCCAATTCATACTAAATGTCATGGCAGCTGTTCTTGAGATAACCAACGTGTAGAAACAGAATATGTTCCCATACTTACTATGGCGGCCTAGAACCGCAGAACCTGGAGATGTTATATCTTTCCAGATTTATTTTTTGAATTTTTTTGAACTCATGTGTCGGTTCTTCTGGGTGGACTCGCTAATTAAAACTCCTAACCAGTACATGGTCTCTATTGAGATTGGTCGTCCTTACCTAGAACGGCTCAGGGCTCTAAGCGAGATTAACTGATAGGAAGTGTAGCATCCCAGAGAGAGACACGGCAGGGCATGAGTACCCTGGTAACTCAAAAACTCCCTCTCACGTGACATAAATCCGTCGTTTAAACCTTAGACAGTTCAGGGTCTTTCAAAGGATTGACTGTCTAAGAGTACGAACGGGCCACATAGTGGAAAGTCGCCGATAGATGAGAGAGTTTATCCTCGCTTTCCGTAAGCCATCCCTCATGTGACTAGAACCACCGGTTTAACCTTAACCAATACAGGGTCTCTAACGAGATTGGCCGTCAACATGTTTGAACCGGCTCAAGGACTCTAGGCGATATTAACTGGTAAGAGTTCGGAGGGTCACCTGGTGGAGTGGCAAGTTGCAAATGGGCAGGTTTAACTCTGGCGGCTTAAGAGCCGTTCAAGAGGGTATGTAAGCTAAACCTAGTGGGTTGGAAGCCCCAAATGACCTTTGTTGACGAAATCAACTGTTTGGCTTGAGAGCCGATCGATAGGGTGAGATAAGCTAAACCCAGCGGGTTGGAAACCCCTAGACAACCTTTGTTGACGAAATCAATTGTTTGGCTTGAGAGCCGATCGATAGGGTAGGATAAGCTAAACCCAGTGGGTTGAAAGCCCCCTAGACGACCTTTATTTTGCACAACTGAGATATGTGAAACGGTAGAGGCCCTGGCTTGCAGGGATGCCAACTTTATTCATATATATATATATATATATATATATGATATGTACAATGATGGGGTACAATGTTGAGTCTCAATGACTTAAGTGTAATAAGGCCGCAGATGAGCTATGTTCCACGGTCGGTGGGTCTCCTGCCCAGAAGTATTTGAGTTGTCCCGGACATCAATGAGGTAATATGACCCGTTGTTGAGATTCTTGCTGACCACGAAAGGCCCTTCCCATGGAGGGGACAACTTGTGTGCATCCGTCAGGTCTTGAATCAACCACAACACTAAGTCGCCTTCTTGAAATGTCCGGGTCTTAACGCTATGGCTATGGTAGCGATGCAGGTCTTGCTGATAGATCGCCGATCGAGCCGCCGGGAGATCGCGTTCTTCCTCCAAGGCATCTAACACATCTTGACGTGATGTTTCATTATCTTCCTCGACATAAGCCGTCACTCATGGCGAGTCATGACAGATATTGCTTGGCAATACAGCTTCTGCGCCATAAACCATGAAGAAAGGTGTATAACCTGCTGATCTATTGGGAGTGGTTCTGATGCTCCATAAAACGGACGGCAACTCCTCCACCCAACAACCCGGAGTTTGTTGCACAGGAACCATAAGCCGGGGTTTTATGCCTCACAAGATTTCCTGGTTAGCACGTTCTGCCTGACCATTTGATTGCGGATGAACCACTGTAGAAACATCAAGTCGGATGTGCTCATTTTCACAGAATACTTGCATAGCCCCCTTGGATAAGTTTGTGCCATTATTTGTGATGATACTGTGAGGATAAACGAAAAGATAGATCAACTTCTTAATAAATTGAACCACCGTGGCCGCATCACACTTGCTGACCGGCTCAGCTTCTACCCACTTGGTAAATTTATCCACCGCCACCAAAAGGTGGGTTTTCTTGTCCTTGGATCTCTTGAAAGGCCAAACCATATCAAGCCCCTAGACTGTAAACGGCCAAGTAATTGGAATTATGTGCAACTCTTGAGCCGGGACGTGAGTACGTTGGACGAACTTCTGACATCCATCGCACCTACGAACCAAATCCTCTACATCTCTATGAGCCGTCAGCCAGAAGAAACCATGTCAAAAGGCCTTGGCCACCAGAGATTTTGAGCCGGCGTGATGACCACAATCGCCAACATGAATTTCACTCAAGATTTCCTTGCCCTCTTCAGGCGAAACACAACATTGGAAGATGCCAGTGACGCTGCACTTATGTAACTCACCATTGATTATAGTCATAGACTTAGACCGCCGTGTGATCTGTCTAGCCAAACTTTCATCATCAGGTAACTCGCCACGAGTCAAGTACGCCAAGTAAGGCACAGTCTAGTCAGGAATAGCATGTAGAGCCACCACCAGCTGTCCCTCTGGGTCAGGTACGGCCAAGTCCTCCTCCGAAGGTAATTTAACCAACGGGTGGTGCAATACATCTAAGAAAACGTTAGGCAGTACTGGCTTACACTGGGACCCCAGCCTTGATAGGGCGTCAGCCGCCTCGTTCTTGCGATGATCAATATGATCCACCTGATAACCCTTGAAATGACCAGCGATGACATCCACCGCCTAACGATAAGCCACCATCCGTGGGTTCTTGGAATCCCAAGTGCCTAAGACTTGCTGAGCCACCAAGTGTGAGTCACCGAGACACCTAACCCGGCTCAGGTTCATCTCCTTAGCCACCCGGAGGCTATGAAGCAAAGCTTCGTACTCAGCTGCATTGTTAGTACAAGGAAACATCAACCTTAATACATACCAGAATTTATCACCTTTGGGGGAGGTCAAGACAACCCCTGCCCCTGATCCTTCCAGCTACCTGGATCCATCAAAGTGGATTGTCCAGTATGTGTTATCCGGCTTTTCCTCAGGCGCCTAACACTCTGTACAGTCGTTTATGAAGTCCACCAGGGCTCGAGACTTGACCGCCGTGTGTGGCACATATTTCAGATTAAGAGGTCCAAGGTCCAATGCCCACTTAGCAATCCTGCCGGTGGCCTCTCTGTTTTGAATTATATCTCCCAACGGGGCAGAGCTAACCATTGTGATCTGGTGCCCCAGGAAATAATGCTTCAGTTTACGATTAGCCATGAACACCCCATGTACTAGCTTTTGCCAAAGTGGATATCTCTGCTTGGTCTGTGTCAGGACTTCGCTGATGTAATAAATCGGCCTTTGAACTGGATATTCCTTCCCTATCTCATTACGTTCAACAACGATCGCGACACTGACCGCCCTGTTATTAGCCGCCACATATAAGAACAAAGGCTCCTTCTCAGCCGGAGCTGCTAAAACCGGCGGCTCTGTGAGCTACCTCTTGAGGGCTTCAAATGCTTCACCCGCTGCTGTACTGCAGACAAAGTTGTCTGTCTTCTTCATCATCTGGTACAAAGGGATGGCTTTCTCACCAAGGCGTCTTATAAACCGGCTTAACGCAATGATCCGTCCCGCCAGGCGCTGAACATCATTGATGCATGCCGGCTCAGATAGGGAAGTGATAGCCTTGACCTTATCTGGATTAGCCTCAATGCCACACTCACAGACTAGGAATCCCAAGAGCTTTCCTACAGGAACACCGAAAACACACTTAGCTGGGTTAAGCATCATCTTGTAGACTCGTAAGTTGTCAAAGATCTCCTTTAGGTCATCCAACAAAGTCTCCTTCTTCCTGGATTTAATCACAACGTCATCCACATATGCATGAATGTTGCGTCCAACTTTGCTGTGAAGACAGTTCTGCACACAATGCTGATAAGTTGCCTCGGCACTCTTGAGCCCGAAAGGCATAGACACATAGCAGAAGGCACCAAAAGGCGCAATGAAATCTGTCTTCTCTTGGTCCTTGACTGCCATCTTGATCTGATGATAACCAGAATAAGCATCCAGGAAACATAAGCTCTCACAACCCGCTATTCCATAGATGATCTGATCGATATGGGGGAGAGCAAACGGGTCAGCCGGACAGGCTTTGTTAAGATCCGTGTAATCCACACACATGCGCCACGTGTCGTCCTTCTTAAGCACTAGCACCGGGTTAGCAAGCCACTCTGGGTAAAACACTTCAACGATGATACCTGCTGCCAGGAGCCGGGCCACCTCTTCCCCAATGGCCTTGCGCCTCTCCTCATTGAACCACCGCAGAAACTGTTTGACCGGCTTAAACTTAGGATCCACATTAAGGTGGTGCTCAGTGAACTCTCTCGGTACACCCGGCATGTCAAAAGGCTTCCATGCAAAGATGTCCCGGTTCTCACTGATGAATTTGATGAGCGTGCTTTCCTATTTGGGATCCATATTGGCCCCAATAGTAAACTGCTGCAATGAGTCACCTGGAGTAAAATCCACTAGCTTGGTGTCATCCTCCAAGAACTTGAGGGGCGGCTCAAACTCCGTAGTGGTATTTTTGAGCGGAGTCATATCCTCGGGGTCAACATTCTCCTTATAGAACTTGAGCTCTGCTTCCGTGCAACTTGACTCTGCATAAACCGCATCTCCTTCCTCACACTCAATAGCCATCTCTCGACCACCATGCACCGTAATCGTTCCTTTTAGACCTGGCATCTTGAGCTGTAAGTACACATAATAAGGCCTAGCCATGAACTTAGCGTAAGCCGGACGTCCAAATAGAGTAGGATACGGACTCTTGATCTTCACCACCTCAAAACACAAGGTCTCAACCCTATAATTGTATTCGTCGCCAAAGGCGACTTCCAAAGAAATCCTTCCCACTAGATAAGCTGACTTGGCAGGCACTACACCGTGAAAAACTATTGAAGAAGGCTTAAGATCCTTATCAAGCAACTTCATCGGGCGGAAAGTGTCGTAGTACAAAATATTGATGCTACTGCCACCATCCATAAGCACTTTGGTAAACACATATCCTCCAACTTGGGGGGGGCAACTACCAATGCCTGCCGTCCCGGGTCATCAACATGCGGCGGGTGATCCTCTCTGCTCTAGGTTATGTCATACTCTAAACACTTCAAGTATTGCGGGAGAGCTGGGGTGACAACATTGACCGCCTGCTTGCGCAACTTCTGGTCCCGCCTGTTAAGGCTGGTTGTAAAAACATGATACTGACATGAGCTGACTTGCTTTGGATTACTCTGATACCCAGACTGGTTAGTTTGCTATTGATTATTGCCATTGGTTTGCTGATGATGCCCTCCTTGGCTGCCCTGGCCCTGGTAGCCAGATCCTGAACCGCCAGGCCCCAAGGCGGTACCTGACCCGCCTGGCCCTGAGCCGCCCGGCGGGCCTCCGTCGTTGTTGTTATGCTGCCACAGACTGTAATCCCAAAACTTGTGCATATTGTGGCAATTTCTCCATGAGTGATTCGCCACCTTATTGGGTCGGCTATGCTCTAGGCAAGGTTTATTAAGCATCTCCTCCAAATTAAAAGGAGCTTTACCCTTATTAAAGGGTTGTCTAAAGTTCCCATTGTCTTTAGCATGATTATTCCCGATGTTGGCGTTGGCCACCAATTCTGACGCGCCATCTAGATTCTACCTCTTGCCTTGGTTGCCATTGCTAGTTGGACTCTTGCCATTGTTACTCTTCTTGCCTTGACCGGGCTTCTCTTCGTTAGAACCTAGATCCTTCATATTATTGGAGTCAGCATACTTTGTGAGAGCTGCCATGAGATCCCCCATGTCCTGACACGAGCGCTTGAGCCGGCCAAGCTTCTGCTTCAAAGGTGTGAAGTGGCAATTATTCTTGAGAATCAAAACTGCTTGAGCCGTTGTAATCTGCTTAGACGAGTGGATAATGGTTGAGACCCGTCAGACCCAATGATGAGCTGACTCATTCTCCTGCTGAACGCAATGATCCAAATCCACAATCGTCATGGGCTGCTTGCACGTTCCCTGGAAATTTTTGATGAACTTTGCCTTTAACTCGGCCCAAGAATTAATGGTGTTAGGTAGCAAGCCCTTCAACCACGTGCGAGCCGACCCTTCTAGCATCATGATAAAGTACTTGGCGCACACTGCGTCACTGACATCTAACATCTCCATTGCTAGCTCATAGCTCTCAATCCATGCCTCCGGAGGCAGATTAGCAGTATAGTTTGGGACCTTGCGAGAGCCCTTCAAATCCTTCGGCGGACGTTCGTTCCATAAAGCCGGCACCAAGCACGACACTCCTACTGCCCTGGTGGTTACTCCTGCTCCTACCGAGATAGTAGGTGCTGGTTCTTGATGAGTCGCCGTCGTCGCCCGAGCCGCCTCCTCGCGTCATGCCCTTGCTCGATCCACCAAAGCCTAAGCATCCAGAACCGCCTGATTGTCTTGCGGCGGGTTTCGGTGTCAGTCACTGCTAGACACCGTCGGCGACTCATAACGCCGGCTGAAGCTGTGGCTGGGGATGGGGGTTGAGTGCACACAACTCCAGTTGTGGGTGTATTTCTTCTGCTGGGCCATCGCCGTCTGTAGGTATCCAATAGCGTGCCTCACCTCTTCTGCGAAGGGTGCCTCGTCCGGGATAGGAATCATATCGAGTTGGGTTGTCGCTGCCACCATGTTCTCTGCCGGGTTTGAATAGTGACCATCCAGTGTTGGAAAAGCCATTGGCGAGGGTTGGTTCCGTCAGGGCGGGTTAGGGCGCTGTTGTCGAGCCGTCGGCCGACTCTCTGGTGCTTCCGCGGTCCGTCCCGCCCCTGGCGTGTTAAAAAGATTCTTGACCCTGAACTGATCTGGTAGGCGAGACTGGTGTCTCATCCGCTAAACCGCCGCCATGGATTGCTGCTCCAGCTCAAGGCAGAAAGCGTTCACCTTAAGTCGTTTTGCCTCTGCGTCATCTGGGCCTTCAGCATGCTGATCCCTTGCTGGACTTCCGTCATCTGATCCTTTATCCTTGCGATCTCTAGGTTCCGGGTGGCTTGATTCTCTAGTGTCACCTCAGTTGCCATCAGGGTCGTGAGCTCGTTCCTCAGATCCAAGAGAACTTGAGCCGGCAGCAGGTTAGCCCCCGACCCTGCTACCCCAGAAGTTGTACTGCTCGTGCCCGATCCTGAACCACCATGAAGACGGCCGCATGGATTGGTGGCCCATAGTCCTCTGACTCATGATACTTCGACTCGGGGTAAAGTTCGTCGTAGCCCCCGAGCCTGCCATTGTGAAGCGGGTAGATTGATTCCGTCTCTCTGCTCGAAGATCCATCCTCCGAACAGACGAGAGTTTCCTATGACATGGACCCCTCCAGATCCGCGCCTTGAGTAAAACCGATGAAGACATGCTTCCTGCCCGGATTAACATGGGCAGGTTGCATGCGCCGAGCGGGTTGCATGCGCTGAGCCGGCTCGACGATGTTGGTGCAGACGTCCGGCCCGGGTGTAGATCCACCGACCTTGCCGATGAAAACATGGATCCCACCGAAAGGAATTCGAAAGCCATACTCGACAGAGCCAGCCTCGAGGCCCCAGTCGGCGTCGTCAATGTAGAGTCGGCCACGATGACTCTTGTTCATCTTGCCGACAACGTATCCCTCGATCCCTAGAAGAGAGCCCTTTGAGAACTCGACACCAACGAGCGCTAGCCCCATGGTGGGCGCCAACTGTCGTGGTTTTGTCACGGCAGATGTCCGAGGACTCTAAGGTGATGGACTCAAAGGGGTTGGTTGGGACAAAGGACACGAGTTTACCCAGGTTCAGCCCCTCGAGATGAGGTAAAAGCCTACGTCCTACTTGTGTTGTATTGATTGGGGTATCGATTACAAGGGAGCGGATTCGCTTGACCTAGTTCTCGATTGCTTAGTCTGTGCCTAAGTCGCCCCGGGTCTCACCCTTATATAGGAGGCCAAGACCATGGGTTACAAGTCTCATACCGACTCTTACAATGTATCTGATTCTATCTCTATGTCACCTTGCCTTCCTGGGCAAACCGTCTCCGGGCAGCTTAACCGCCCGGGTATTCATGCTTTCTTGGTCTGGGCCTCGCCCAGGCCCATCTTTGGTAAACCGACATATGTCTCCAGGCCCATTGGCCTTTGTCTGGCTTATGAGCCGCCAAGCGTAACACGGCCCCACCTGGGTGGGTCTCACCACGGGGTTGTATCCCCAACATCATTGGAGATTGGAACTCCGCCTCTTGGATTGCCTTGCGGCGTGCAAACCAGATCGCCCATAGTGTTACTATTAGCTGAACAAACTCCTCATGTGATAACATTGCATGCAGGGTGAATTACCAATTCCGGGCGTGAAGTTCCGTTGTATGCATCATATGCTCGACCATATCCGAGTTTGCCAAAGCCCACACACATCGGGACGCCAAACATTCTAACAAAGCATGCTTCCAGGAGTCTTCCTTACCACACAAGCTGCATCTCGGATTTTCAGCCATATTACATCGGGCCCTGACATCGTTAGTTGGCAATGAGTGCAGGGCAAGCCTCCATAGGAATAGTTTGAGCTTGGCTGGCACTTGAGTTCCCAAGAGAGTTGTCCAATCCTTTGCCATCTGATTCTTCGTTGAGGAACCTGTTGTCTCCTCCAGCCAGCTGCCTCTTGTAAATTTCATGTGGACCATCATTCTATATGCAGAGGGGACGCTGAATATACCCTTCCTATTCCTTGATCCACGACCAGAAATCTGGAACCTGGCACATACACAGAGGTATTCCCAAGATGGTCGCTGCATCCATAGGTAAGAAAATGTGTCGGACTAGCTCTTCCCTCCATCGCGCTGATGTCTCATCAATAAGTTCACTAATTAGAATAGGTCCCAAGGTCGGTGGTGAAGTGATGGCCTCATAGTTGTCTCTCTTGGTAGCCAGTTGTGACGCCAAATCTCGGTGGTAGCACCGTTACCAATCCAGCCAGTACATCTCTCCCTTCGAGTAGTGATCGCCAGATCTACGATGGGTGACTCCCCAAAGAAGCTTCCAGGATCGTTGTTTGAGGGAAGTAAACACTTTTCAAAATTCTAGCGCTCAATGATAGGGGTTCCTGAAGCACCCTCAAGGCTTGTCTCACTAACAATGCTAGGTTAAACAGTTCCATATCATGAAAACCAAGTCCTCCATGTGCCTTGGTCGAGACATAACATCCCAAGATAGCCAGGCGACCTTGCGACTTCCAACCTTGCTCCCCCACTAGAACTTGCGAATGATGGAGTTAATATGTTCACAAAGGCCTCTTGGGAGTTTAAAGCATGCCATTGAGTACACTGGAATAGCTTGAACAACAGATTTAACCAACACCTCTTTGCCTCTTACTGACAACAACTTTTCAAGCCATCCCTGAACCTTGTTCCAAATTCTGTCTTTCAGGTACTTAAAGGTTACATTTTTTGATTTACCCACATCAGACGACAAGCCAAGATATCTATCATTTAGTGCCTCTGAAGTGACACCAAATGAAGTTTTAACCTCCTCTCTCAGGGATTCTGGGCAACCCTTGCTAAAGAAAAAAGATGACTTATCACGATTAATTCTCTGACCCGATGCATTACAATAAATACCCAATAGGTTTGACAGATCTTCCTCCCCTTCACGGCTTGCTTTAACAAACAGCAGGCTATCATCAGCAAAAAGAAGGTGACTTACTACCTGAGCAGAATCTGCCACTTTAATTCCACGGAGATCAGATGAATGAGCATTAGCTTTTAAGAGGCACGAGAGGCCCTCCGCTGCCAGCAAGAATAGATAGGGTGAAAGAGGATCTCCCTGTTGGATAACTCTCGAAGGTTTAAACTTTTCGAATTTTTCCATTGAATAAAACTAAGAAAGTTATAGAGCTCACCATATTCATGACCACATATATCCAGTGGGGATTAAAACCAAACTTGGTCATAATTGCTTCCAAATAGGTCCACTCCACATGGTCATAAGCCTTCATCATATCTAGTTTTAGAGCACAAAACCTATGCTTTTTGCCTTGTATCTCTTCATGAAGTGCAAACATTCATAAGCAGATATGATATTATCAGTGATCAAATGGCCAAGAACAAAGGCTGATTGCTCCTTTGAAGTTATGTTTGGCAAAATCTCCTTTAAACGGTTCACAACTACCTTGGAAGCAATCTTGTAAAGAATGTTACATAGGCCTATTGGACGGAATTGTGAAAGGGTAGAGGGGTTGGATACCTTTGGAATCAAAACCAAAATTGTGTCATTAATGGAGGTAGGGATCTCCACTCCCTCAACGATCTGAAGAACTGCATCCATCACATCATCACCACAGACATCCCAATTCTGTTGGAAAAACTGGACTGGAAAACCATCATGCCCTGGTGCTTTCTGAGTGAACAGCTTGAAAAGAGCATTTTGAACCTCGTCCCTCTTATATGTCGCTGTAAGGACCACATTCATGGCCTTAGTAACCTTTACTGGAACTGAATTGATGGTTTTGTGCATGTCGGTCACCCCTTCAGACTGAAAAAGTGATGCATAGAAATCTATGACCATAGCCTCCAACTGTGCCGGATCATCAATTGTTAGTCCATAGCAGCTGCTATACTTTTAATCAAGTTTCTTATTTGTCTTTTATTTTCTCTATGATGGAAGAATAATGTGTTTTTGTTACCTGAAAATAGCCATTCGATTTGTGCCCTCTGCCTTCACATAATCTCCTCACGGTGATAAAGTTGCACTAGGTTTTCATTAATCTTGAGATCAAGATGGTGAGGCCCAATCCTATTATTCCTGTTACAGAACCTATCTAGGTCAGCATTTTGCTCTCTTATTTTCTTTCTCACCGACTCGAAAGTATCAGCCTCCCATCTCCACAAATCGGCCGACAAGGTCTATAGCTTTTCTCGAACCACCTCCAAAGGGTTCCCTTGAACTTGTCTGCCCCATCCTCCTGAGATAACATCAATTAATTTTGGTTTTTTTCCCACATTGCTTCATAACGACACACTCGGGGTGCTTTGTGCCGGCCATTAAGAGCATCATTGTTTAAACATAATCTAATGGTCGAATGATCTGAGCATGCCGCTAACTCATGTGAAAAAATAGTGTTGGGGAAGATTGCTATCCAGGTTGGGGTTGCCAAGGCTTGATCTAGCCTCATTCGTGTATACGTACCCCACGCCACCTTCTTCTTGGAAGTCCAAGACGTTCTAGTGAAGCCCAAATCTTGAAACGAACAAACATCTACTGCATCTCTAAACGCATCAATTTGAGCTTGGCTCCGTGGCTCGATCCCATCATCCCCCCGAAGGTGAAGCACCTTAAAGTCCCCCAGACTGAGCCATGGGAGATTGCTTGTTGTTGACAGTTTTTCAGGGTATCCCAAGTAAGGTATCGCTCCTCTGATTGGGCTTCTCCATACACAAGTGTTAAGCGCCATGGATTAGTGCCTAAGCTATCAACAAAAGCGTCAATGTGATACTTTGAATAACTCAAATTTTCTAACTTTATTTCTTTATTCCAAAAAATTCCAAGACCGCCACTCCTACCAGAACTACTAACAGCAAAACTGCACTCATACCCAATGGTAGATGCCAAAGCTTCGACACGTGAACTACTAATTTGAGTTTCAACAATTCCCACCATGGTCAGGGCAAACTTTATCGCGAGATCATGGATTTCTTGGACTATCGCGGCATTGCCCACTCTGCGACAGTTCCACACCATGAGACTGATTAGGCCGGACGGTCGTCCTCAAGGTAAGCCGCCGTGTTGGAAATATGCCCTAGAGGCAATAAATAAAGTGTTTATCATTATATTTCCTTGTTCGTGATAATCGCTTATTGTCCATGCTATAATTGTGTTGATTGGAAACTAAATACATTTGTGGGCATATAGACAAACACTATGTCCCTAGTATGCCTCTAGTAGGCTAGCTCGTTGATCAAAGATGGTTAAGGTTTCCTGGCCATGGACATGAGATGTCATTTGATATTGGGATCCCATCATTAGGAGAATGATGTGATGGACAAGACCCAAACTATAAATGTAGCATATGATCGTGTCAGTTTATTGCTATAGTTTTTTTGCATGTCAAGTATATGTTCCTATGACCATGAGATCATGTAACTCACTAACACCAGAGGAGTGCCTTCTGTGTATCAAACATCACAACGTAAATGGGTTTCTATAAAGGTACTCTACATGTATCTCCGAAGGTGTCTGTTGAGTTGGCATGGATCAATACTGGGATTTGTTACTCCGTGTGATGGAGAGGTATCTCAGGGCCCACTCGGTAATACAACATCACAACAAGCCTTGCAAGCAATGGGACTAAGTGTTAGTCGCGGGATCTTGTATTATGGAACGAGTAAAGAGCCTTGCTAGTAACGAGATTGAACTAGGTATAGAGATATCGACGATCGAATCTCGGGCAAGTAACATGCTAAAGAACAAAGGGAACAACATACGGGATTGTTTGAATCCTTAACATAGAGGTTCGATCAATAAAGATCTTCGTAGAACATGGAGGAGCTAATATGGGCATCGAGGTCTCGCTATTTGTTATTGGCTGTAGAGGTGTCTCGGTCACGTCTACATGGTTCTCAAACCCGCAGGGTCTGCACACTTAAGGTTTGGTGACGTTTTGGTATAGATGAGTTATGTGTGTTAGTGACCGAAGGTTGTTCGGAGTCCCGGATGTGATCCCGAATGTGACGAGGAGCTCCGGAGTGGTCCGAAGGTGAAGATTCATATATAGAAAGTTCCGTGTTGGTTACCGGGAAAAGTTCGGGCGTCGCCGGTAACGTACCGGGGGTGCTGGGAGGGTCCCGGGGGTCCACCGGAAGGGGCCACCAGCCCCAAAGGCCTACATGTGCTGTGAGAGAGGGCACACCAGTCCCTGGTGGGCTTGCCGCCCCTCCCATAGAGGCCCGTGCGTCCAAAGGGTGAAGGGGGGAAACCCTAAGGGGGTCGGCCACCCTGCCTTGGGGGCCAAGCCACCCCTTGGCCGCCGCCCCTTCCTCTTGGCCGCCGCCCCTAGGGGTGGGAACCCTAGGGCACAACCCCTTCCCCCTTCCCCCTGTATATATGAGAGAGGGAGGAGGGCAGCCGCACCCTAAGTCACGATGCAGCCCTTCCTCCCTCCCCGATTGCTTCTCCTCTAGTAGATTGGTTCGGCACTGCTTAGCGAAGCTTTGCCGGATCAGCTCCACCAGCACCACCGCCACGCCGTCATGCTGCTGGCGAACCCATCTACCTCTCCGCTCCCTCTTTCTAGATCAAGAAGGCGGAGATCTTCATCGAGCTGCACGTGTGCTGAACGCGGAGGTGTCGTCCGTTCGGCACTTAATCAGGAGTTCGTAGGACGGCTTGTGATTTGGATCGCGGAGACGTATGTCTACATCAACCGTGTTTCTTAACACTTTCGCTTAGCGATCTATAAGGGTGGATAGATCCAATCTCTCCTCTCATAGATGCTCGTCTCCTAGATTGATCTTGGTGAAGCGTAGGAAATTTTTTGTGTCCCATGCAACGTTCCCCAACAGTGGTGTCAGAGCTACGTCTATGCGTAGATGAGATCTTGAGTAGAAGACAAAGAGTTTGTGGGCATTGATATTCAAATTGCTTCCTTCCTTAGTCTTTTCTTGGTTCAGCGGTATTGTGGGATGAAGCGGCTCTGACCGACTTTACTCGTACGCTTACGAGAGACCGTGTTCCATCTACTGACATGTGACTTCATCGCATACAGATGGCTGACGGGTGTCTGTCTCTCCCACTTTAGTTGGATCGGATTTTATTAGGACGGTCCTTCTAGAAGGTTGAAAAGAAACCTTCATATCACTATTGTGGTTTTTCTATTGGAAATATGCCCTAGAGGCAATAAATAAAGTGTTTATTATTGTATTTCCTTGTTCATGATAATCGTTTATTATCCATGCTATAATTGTATTAATTGGAAACATGGATACATGTGTGGATACATAGACAAACACAATGTCCCTAGTGTGCCTCTAGTGAACTAGCTCGTTGATCGAAAGATGGTTAAGGTTTCCTAGCCATGGACATGAGATGTCATTTGATAACAGGATCACATCATTAGGAGAATTATGTGGTGGACAAGACCCAAACAACAAACGTAGCTTATGATCGTGTCAGTTTATTGCTACTGTTTTCTGCATGTCAAGTATATGTTCCTATGACCATGAGATCGTGCAACTCACAGATATCGGAGGAGTACCTTGTGTGTATCAAACGTCGCAACGTAACTGGGTGACTATAAAGGTGCTCTACAGGTGTCTCTGAGGGTGTCTGTTGAGTTGGCATGGATCAAGACTGGGATTTGTTACTCCGTGTGACGGAGAGGTATCTCAGGGCCCACTCGGTAATACAACATCACAATAAGCCTTGCAAGCAATGTGACTAAGTGTTACTTGCGAGATCTTGTATTACGGAATGAGTAAATATACTTGCCAGTAACGAGGTTGAACTAGGTATGGAGATACCGACGATCAAATCTCGGGCAAGTAACATACCGAAGAAACAAAGGGAACATCATATGGGATTAACTGAATCCTTGACATAGAGGTTCGACCGATAAAGATATTCATAGAATATGTAGGAACCAATGTGGACATCGAGGTCCCACCATTGGTTATTGACCGTAGAGGTGTCTCGGTCAGGTCTACATAGTTCTCGAACCCGCAGGGTCTGCACACTTAAGGTTTGGTGACGTTTTGGTAGTATAGAGTTATGTATGGTGGTGACCGAAGTTTGTTAGGAGTCCCGGATGAGATCCCGGATGTCACGAGGAGCTCCGGAATGGTCCGGAGGTAAAGATTCATATATAGGAAGTCCTGTTTTGGTCGCCGGAAAAGTTTCGGGCTCATCGGTAGTGTACCGGGAGTGCCGATAGTGTACCGGGAGGCCTCTGGGAGGGGTATTTCGACCCAAGAGGCTTCATGGGCTGTGGGAGAGTTAATATCAGCCCTTAGTGGGCTGGTGGAAACTCTCACACAAGGCCCATGTGGCTGGAGGAAAAAACCCAATAGGAAAAGGTGGAAAAAAAGGCAAAAAAGGAGCAATCCTAGTCCTACTAGGATTGGAGGAGGAATCTTCCTCTCCTAGTAGGTTCGGCTGAACCAGCTAGTCTTGGAGGCCAAGGCTTCCTCCTCTCCTCCTCTCCTCCTATATATACTAGAGGGTTTTGGGTTTTTGCACTAGTTTTTTCAGCCACGTTCTACCCGTTCCTCCAGTGCATAGTTTCTCCTCTAGATCGGTTTTCTGCAGTGCTTAGGCAAAGCCCTGCCGGAATTGCTCCACCACCATTGTCGGAGCACCGTCAGGCTGCCGGAGAACTCTTCTTCCTCTCCACTCCCTCTTGCTGGATCAAGACGGTGGAGATCGTCATCAAGATGTACGTGTGTTGAACGCGAAGGTGCCGTCCGTTCGGTGCTAGATCGGAAGGATCGTGATCAAGTTCGTGGGACGGATCATGATCAAGTTCATGGGACGGATCATGATCGGATCGCGGGACGGATCGTGATCGGATCGCGGGACGGATCGTGATTGGATCGAAGGACGGATCGTGATTGGATCGCGGGACGCACGGCGATTTGGATAGCGAAGACGTTCGACTACACCAACCGCGTTTCTTAACACTTCCCTCTTAGCGATCTACAAGGGTATGTAGATCCACTCTCCCTCTCGTAGATGCTCATCACCATGGATAGATCTGCGTGCGCGTAGGAAATTTTTTGTTTCCCATGCAACGTTCCCCAATAGTGGCATCATGAGCTAGGTCTATGTGTAGATGAGATCTCGAGTAGAACACAAAAGGTTTGTGGGCGTTGATGCTTAGATTGCTTCCTCCCTTCATCGGATTTTGGTTCAGCGGTATTGTGAGATGAAGTGGCCCGGACCAACATTACTCGTACGCTTACGAGAGACCGGTTCACTCGACGCAACTTGTTGCCTAGATGGCTTGTGGGTGGCAGTTTCTCTCACTTTAGTTGGATCGGATTTGATAAAGGCGGTCCTTGAGAAGGTCGAAAAGCAAATTATGTATCACCGTTGTGCTTTATGCGTAGGTGAGAATCGTTCTTGCTAGAAACCCGTAGCAGCCACGTAAAATATGCAACAACAATTAGAGGACGTCTAACTTGTTTTTGCAGGGTGTGTTGTGATGTGATATGGCCAATTACATGATGTGATATATGTGATGTATGAGATGATCATGTGATTTATAGAATATCACGACTTGCATGTCGATGAGAACGGCAACCGGCAGGAGCCATAGGGTTGTCTTTAATTATTGTATGATCTGCGTGTCAATCATTAAGCGCTATGTAATGCTTTACTTTCTCGCTAAACAGTAGCAATAGTAGTAGAAGCATGTTGGGCGCGACAACCCCGATGGCGACACGTTGATGGAGATCAAGATGATGGAGATCATGGTGTCTTGCCGGTGACGATGGAGATCATGCCAGTGCTTTCAAGATGGAGATCTAAAGCACAAGTTCATGGCCATATCATGTCACTTATGAATTGCATGTGATGTTAATCCTTTTATGCACCTTGTTTTGCTTAGTACGACGGTAGCATTATAAGGTGATCCCTCACTTAAATTTCAAGATAAATTGCGTTCACCCCGAGTGTGCACCGTTGCGAAAGTTTGTCGTGTTGAGACACCACATGATGATCGGGTGTGATAGACTCTACGTTCACATACAACGGGTGCAAGCCAGTGTTGCACGCGCAGAACACTCGGGTTAAACTTGACAAGCCTAGCATGTACAGACATGGCCTTGGAACACAAGATACCGAAAGGTCGAACATGAGTCATATAGTAGATATGATCAACATAATGATGTTCACCACTGAAGCCACCTAAACTCACGTGATGATCGGACTTGAGTTGGTGGATTTGGATCATGTGACACTCAGATGACCTAAGGGATGTCAATTTGAGTGGGAGCTTTAGTAATTTGATTAACAAAACTCATTATCTTGAACAATAGTCTAAGTAAACTTTGCATATTTATGTTGTAGATCAATGGCTTGCACAGTAGCACCCCTGAATTTTAATGCGTTCCTAGAGAAAGCTAAGTTGAAAGATGATGGAAGTAACTTTGTTGACTGGGCCCGTAATCTGAGGATTATCCTCACGGCTTCCCAGAAATCATATGTCCTTGATGCAGCGCTTGGTGACCAACCAGAAGACATGACCTCCGAAGACGTTAAAAACGCTTGGGAGGCACGTACTGGAGATTACTCAATAGTTCAATGTGCAATATTGTATGGCTTAGAACCAGGACTTCAAAGACGTTTTGAACGTCCTGGAGCATATGATATGTTCCAGGAGTTGAAGTTTATCTTTCAGAAGAACGCCCGGATCGAGAGGTATGAAACCTCCGATGAGTTCTATTGTTGCAAGATGGAGGAGAACGGGTCTATCATTGAACATATACTCAGAATGTCTGGGTATTCAACTCGTCTAGAGGAGTTGGGAATTGCCCTTCCGCCAGAGGCGATCACTGACAGAGTTCTTCAATTACTGCCACCTAGTTACAAGAGCTTTGTGATGAACTATAACATGCACGGGATGAACAAGTCAGTCGCCGAGATGTTTGCGATGCTAAAAGTCGCTGAGTCTGAAATCCAGAAAGAACATCAAGTGTTGATGGTCAATAAAACCACTAGTTTCAAGAAAAATGGCAAAGTCAAGGGCAAGGGAAAGAAGGGTAAAACCAAGAAGGATGGCAAAGCAGTTGCTACTCCTGTAAAGAAGCCCAAGCATGGACCCAAGCCAGAAACTGAGTGCTTTCATTGCAAGGGAACTGGTCACAGGAAGCGGAACTGCCCCAAGTACCTGGCTGACAAGAAGGCGGCCAATGACAAACAAGGTATATATGATATACATGTTATTGATGTGTACCTTACTAGCTCTCGTAGTAGTGCCTGGGTATTTGATACCGGTTTGGTTGCTCACATTTGCAACTCAAAGCAGGAACTACGGAATAAACAAAGGCTGGCAAAGGACGAAGTGACGATGCACGTGGGAAATGGTTCCAAGGTTGATGTGATCGCCGTCGGCACGCTCTCTCTTCGATTACCATCAGGATTAGTGATGAACCTGAATAATTGTTATTTAGTGCATGCGTTAAGCATGAACATTATATCTGGATCTTGTTTATTGCGAGACGGTTACTCATTTAAATCAGAGAATATAGGTTGTTCTATTTATATGAGTAATATCTTTTATGGTCATGCACCCAATGTGAGGGGTTTATTCATATTTAATCTTGATAGTGATGATACACATGTTCGTAACATTGATGCCAAAAGATGTAGAGTTGATAATGATAGTACCACTTTCTTGTGGCACTGCCGTTTAGGTCATATTGGTGTAAAACGCATGAGGAAGCTCCATGTTGATGGACTTTTGGAGTCACTTGATTTTGAATCACTTGACACATGTGAACCATGCCTCATGGGCAAGATGACTAAAACGCCGTTCTCTGGAACAATGGAACGGGCAAGTGACTTATTGGAAATCATACATACTGATGTGTGCGGTCCAATGAATGTTACAGCGCATGGTGGATATCGTTATTTTCTCACCTTCACTGATGACTTAAGTAGATATGGGTATATTTACTTGATGAAACACAAGTCTGAAACGTTTGAAAAGTTCAAGCAATTTCAGAGTGAAGTTGAGAATCATCGTAACAAGAAGATTAAGTTCCTGCGATCTGATCGAGGAGGTGGATATCTGAGTTATGAGTTTGGCAGTCACTTAAGACAGTGTGGAATTGTTTAATAGTTGACACCGCCCGAAACACTACAGCGTAATGGTGTGTCCGAACATCGTAATCGAACCTTATTAGATATGGTGCGTTCTATGATGTCTCTTGCTAATTTGTCACTATCGTTTTGGGGTTATGCATTAGAGACAGCTGCATTCACTTTAAATAGGGCACCAACAAAATCCATTGAGACGACGCCATATGAACTATGGTTTGGCAAGAAGCCAAAGTTGTCATTTCTTAAAGTTTGGGGATGTGATGCTTATGTAAAAAAGCTTCAGCCTAAAAAGCTGGAACCCAAAGCGGAGAAATGCGTCTTCATAGGATACCCAAAAGAGACAGTCGGGTATACCTTCTATCTCAGATCCAAAGGAAAAGTGTTTGTCGCTAAGAATGGAACATTTCTTGAGAAAGAGTTTCTCTCGAAAGAATTGAGTGGGAGGAAAATAGAGCTTGATGAGGTTATTGAACCTTTACTTCAACCAGAAAGTAGCGCAGCACAGAAAGATGTTTCTGTGGAACCTATGACGGTAGAAGAGGAAGTTAATGATGATGATCATGAAGCTTCGGATCAAGATGCTATTGAACCTCATAGATTGACAAGGCCGCGTACTACCCCTGAGTGGTACGGCAACCCTGTCTTGGAGGTTATGTTGCTGGTCAACAATGAACCTACGAGCTATGGAGGAGTAGTGATGGGCCCGGATTCCGAGAAATGGTTAGAGGCCATGAAATCCGTGATGGGATCCATGTATGAAAACAAAGTATGGACTTTGGAAGTATTACCTGAAGGGCGAAAGGCCATTCAGAACAAATGGATCTTTAAGAAGAAGACAGACGCGGACGGTAATGTCACTGTCTATAAAGCTCGACTTATGGCAAAGGGTTTTTCACAAGTTCAAGGAGTTGACTACGATGAGACTTTCTCACCCATAGCGATGCTTAAGTCTGCCAGAATCATGTTAGCAATAGCTGCTTATTTCGACTATGAAATTTGGCAGATGGATGTCAAAACAGCGTTCCTTAACGGTTTCCTTGAGGAAGAGTTGTATATGATGCAACCCGAAGGTTTTGTCGATCCAGAGAATGCTGACAAAGTTTGCAAACTACAGCGATCCATTTATGGACTGGTGCAAGCATCTCGGAGTTGGAATAAGCGCTTTGATGAGGTGATCAAAGCGTTTGAGTTTATACAAGTTTACGGAGAAGCTTGTATTTACAAGAAAGTGAGTGGGAGCTCTATAGCGTTTCTAGTATTATATGTGGATGACATATTGCTGATTGGAAACAATATAGAAATGCTGGAAAGCGTGAAGGAATATTTGAACAAGAGTTTTTCAATGAAGGACCTAGGAGAAGTTGCTTTCATATTAGGCATTAAGATCTATAGAGATAGATCGAGACGCTTAATAGCACTTTCACAGAGCACATACCTTGATAAAGTTTTGAAGAAGTTCAAAATGTAACAGTCCAAGAAGGGGTTCTTGCCTGTGTTACAAGGTGTGAAGTTGAGTAAGACTCAATGCCCAGTAACTGCAAAAGATAGAGAAAAGATGAGTGTCGTCCCCTATGCTTCAGCCATAGGCTCTATCATGTATGCAATGCTATGCACAAGTCCCGATGTCAGCCTTGCCATAAGTATGGCCGGAAGGTTTCAAAGTGATCCTGGAATGGAGCACTGGCAAGCGGTCAAGAATATCCTTAAGTACCTGAAAAGGACTAAGGAAATGTTTCTCGTTTATGGAGGTGATGAAGAGCTCGTCGTAAAGGGTTACGTCGATGCAAGCTTTGACACTGATCCGGATGACTCTAAGTCACAAACCAGATACGTATTTATTCTCAATGGGGGAGCAGTAAGCTGGTGTAGTTCCAAGTAAAGCGTGGTAGCTGATTCTACGTGCGAAGCAGAATACATCGCAGCCTCGGAGGCGGCGAAGGAAGGTGTTTGGATGAAGCAGTTCATGACAGATCTTCGAGTAGTGCCTAGTGCACTGAATCCAATGAACCTGTTCTGTGACAACACTGGTGCCATTGCTCTGGCCAAGGAACCAAGGTTTCACAAGAGGACGAGACACATAAAGCGACGCTTTAACTCCATCCGCAATTACATCATGGAGAAAGACATAAATATTTGCAAAGTGCACACGGATCTGAATGTTGCAGACCCGTTGACTAAACCTCTTCCAAGGGCTAAACATGATCAACAGCATAACTGCATGGGTGTTCGATTCATTACAATGTAAATCACATAGTGATGTGAAACTAGATTATTGACTCAATTGCAAGTGGGAGACTGTTGGAAATATGCCCTAGAGGCAATAAATAAAGTGTTTATTATTGTATTTCCTTGTTCATGATAATCGTTTATTATCCATGCTATAATTGTATTAATTGGAAACATGGATACATGTGTGGATACATAGACAAACACAATGTCCCTAGTGTGCCTCTAGTGAACTAGCTCGTTGATCGAAAGATGGTTAAGGTTTCCTAGCCATGGACATGAGATGTCATTTCATAATGGGATCACATCATTAGGAGAATGATGTGATGGACAAGACCCAAACCACAAACGTAGCTTATGATCGTGTCAGTTTATTGCTACTGTTTTCTGCATGTCAAGTATATGTTCCTATGACCATGAGATCGTGCAACTCACAGATATCGGAGGAGTACCTTGTGTGTATCAAACGTCACAACGTAACTGGGTGACTATAAAGGTGCTCTACAGGTGTCTCTGAGGGTGTATGTTGAGTTGGCATGGATCAAGACTGGGATTTGTTACTCCGTGTGATGCAGAGGTATCTCAGGGCCCACTCGGTAATACAACATCACAATAAGCCTTGCAAGGAATGTGACTAAGTGTTAGTTGCAAGATCTTGTATTACGGAACGAGTAAAGAGACTTGCCAGTAACGAGGTTGAAGTAGGTATGGAGATACCGACGATCGAATCTCGGGCAAGTAACATACCGAAGAACAAAGGGAACATCATATGGGATTAACTGAATCCTTGACATAGAGGTTCGACCGATAAAGATCTTCGTAGAATATGTAGGAACCAATGTGGACATCCAGGTCCCGCCATTGGTTATTGACCGTAGAGGTGTCTCGGTCATGTCTACATAGTTCTCGAACCTGTAGGGTCTGCACACTTAAGGTTTGGTGACGTTTCGGTAGTATAGAGTTATGTATGGTGGTGACCGAAGTTTGTTCGGAGTCCCAGATGAGATCCCGGACATCATGAGGAGCTCCGGAATGTTCCGGAGCTAAAGATTCATATATAGGAAGTCATGTTTTGGTCGCCGGAAAAGTTTCGGCCTCATTGGTAGTGTAGCGGGAGTGCCGGTAGTGTACCGGGAGGCCTTCGGGAGAGGTATTTCGACCCAAGATGCTTCATGGGCTGTGGGAGAGTGAATATCATCCCTTAGTGGGCTGGTGGAAACTCCCACACAAGGCCCATGTGGCTGGAGGAAAAAACCCAAGAGGAAAAGGTGGAAAAAAGGCAGAAAAGGAGCAATCCTAGTCCTACTAGGATTGGAGGAGGAATCCTCCTCTCCTAGTAGGTTTGGCCGAACCAGCTAGCCTTGGAGGCCAAGTCTGCCTCCTCTCCTCCTCTCCTCCTATATATACTAGAGGGTTTGGGGTTTTTGCACTAGTTTTTTCAGCCACGTGCTACCCGTTCCTCCAGTGCATAGTTTCTCCTCTAGATCGGTTTTCTGCAGCGCTTAGGCGAAGCCCTGCCGGAATTGCTCCACCACCATTGTCGGAGCGCCATCAGGATGCCGGAGAACTCTTCTTCCTCTCCACTCCCTCTTGCTGGATCAAGACGGTGGAGATCGTCATCAAGCTGTACGTGTGCTGAACGCGGAGGAGCCGTCCGTTCGGTGCTAGATCGGAAGGATCATGATCAAGTTCATGGGATGGATCGTGATCAAGTTCGTGAGACGGATCGTGATCAGATCGCGGGACGGATCGTGATTGGATCGCGGGACGGATCGTGATTGTATCGCGGGACGCACGGCGATTTGGATCGCGAAGACGTTCGACTACACCAACCGCATTTCTTAACGCTTCTCGCTTAGCGATCTACAAGGGTATGTAGATCCACTCTCCCTCTCCTAGATGCTCATCACCATGGATATATCTGCGCGTACTTTATCGCTAAGTGGTAGCAATAGTATTAGAAGCATGGTGGGCGCGACAACCCCGATGGCGACACAATGATGGAGATCACGATGATGGAGATCATGGTGTTATGCCAGTGACGATGGAGACCATGTCAGTGCCTTGAATATGGAGATCGAAAGCACAGGTTCATGGCCATATCATGTCACTTATGATTTGCATGTGATGTTAATCTTTTTATGCACCTTATTTTGCTTAAGAACGACGGTAGCATTATAAGGTGATCCCTCACTTAAATTTCAAGATGAATTGTGTTCTCCCCAAGTGTGCACCATTGCGAAAGTTCGTCGTGTCGAGACACCACGTGATGATAGGGTGTGATAGACTCTACGTTCGCATACAACGGGTGTAAGCTAGTGTTGCACATGCAGAACACTCGGGCTAAACTTGACGAGCCTAGCATGTACAGACATGGCCTCGGAACACAAGAGACCGAAAGGTCGAGCATGAGTCATATAGTAGATATGATCAACATGATGATGTTCACCATTCAAATCACCTTAACTCACGTGATGATCGGACTTGAGTTGGTGAATATGGATCGTGTGTCACTCAGATGACCTGAGGGATGTCAATTTAAGTAGGAGCTTTAGTAATTTGATTAACTAAACTCATTATCATGAACAATAGTCTTAGTAACCTTTGCTTATTTATGTTGTAGATCAATAGCTCGTGCAGTAGCACCCCTGAATTTTAATGCGTTCCTAGAGAAAGCTAAGTGAAATATGATGGAAGTAACTTTGTTGACTGGGCCCGTAATCTGAGGATTATCCTCACAGCTTCCGAGAAGGCTTATGTCCTTGATGCACTGCTTGGTGACCCACCCGTTCCCGTGTCATCCGAAGACGTTAAGAATGCTTGGGAGGCACATTCTGGAGATTACTCGGTAGTTAAATGTGCAATGTTGTATGGCTTAGAACCGGGACTTCAAAGACGTTTTGAATGCCATGGAGCATATGAGATGTTCCAAGAGTTGGAGTTTATCTTTAAGAAGAATGCCTGGATCGAGAGGTATGAGACCTTCGATAAGTTCTATGCTTGCAAGATGGAGGAGAATGGGTCTATCAGTGAACATATACTCAGAATGTCTGGGTATTTGACCTGTCTGGCAGAGTTAGGTATGCCCCTTCCGCCGGAGGCGATCACTGACAGAGTTCTTCAATCATTACCACCTAGTTACAAGAGCTTCGTGATGAACTATAACATGCACGGGATGACCAAGTCAGTCGCCGAGCTGTTTGCGATGTTGAAAGTCGTTGAATCTGAAATCCAGAAGGAACATCAAGTTTTGATGGTCAATAAAACCACTAGCTTCAAGAAACATGAAAAGGGTAAGAAGGATAACTCCAAGAAGGGTGGCAAACCAGTTGCTCCTCCTGTGAAGAAACCCAAGGCTGGACCCAAGCCAGAAACTGAGTGCTTTCATTGCAAGGGAACTAGCCATTGGAAGCGGAACTGCCCCAAGTACCTGGCCGACAAGAAGGTGGCCAACACCAAACAAGGTATATATGATATACATGTTATTGATGTGTACCTTACTAGCTCTCGTTGCAGTGCCTGGGTATTTGATACCGGTTCGGTTACTCACATTTGCAACTCAAAGCAGGACCTACGGAATAGACGATGTCTGGCTAAGCATGAAGTGACGATGCGCGTGGGAAATGGTTCCAAGGTTGATGTGATCGCCGTCGGCACGCTCGCTCTTCGACTACCATCGGTATTAGTGATGAACCTGAATAATTGTTACTTAGTGCCTGCGTTAAGCATGAAAATTATATCTGGATCTTGTTTATTGCGAGACAGTTACTCATTTAAATCAGAGAATAATGGTTGTTCTATTTATATGAGTAATATCTTTTATGGTCATGCACCCAATGTGAGGGGTTTATTCATATTGAATCTTGATAGTGATGATACACATGTTCGTAACATTGATGCCAAAAGATGTAGAGTTGATAATGATAGTACCACTTTCTTGTGGCACTGTCGTTTAGGTCATATTGGTGTAAAACGCATGAGGAAGCTCCAGGCTGATGGAAATATGCCCTAGAGGCAATAAATAAAGTGTTTATTATTATATTTCCTTGTTCATGATAATCTTTTATTGTTCATGCTATAATTGTGTTGATTGGAAACTAAATACATGTGTGGGCATATAGACAAACACTGTGTCCCTAGTATGCCTCTAGAAGGATAGCTCATTGATCAAAGATGGTTAAGGTTTCCTGGCCATGGACATGAGATGTCATTTGATATCGGGATCACATCATTAGGAGAATGATGTGATGGACAAGACCCAAACTATAAACATAGCATATGATCGTGTCAGTTTATTGCTATGGTTTTTCTGCATGTCAAGTATATGTTCCTATGACCATGAGATCATGTAACTCACTGACACCGGAGGAGTGGCTTGTGTGTATCAAACGTCGCAACGCAACTGGGTTTCTATAAAGGTACTCTACAGGTATCTCCGAAGGTGTCTGTTGAGTTAGCATGGATCAATATTGGGATTTGTTATTCCGTGTGACGGAGAGGTATCTTAGGGCCCATTCGATAATACAACATCACAACAAGCCTTGAAAGCAATGTGACTAAGTGTTAGTCATAGGATCTTGTATTACGGAACGAGTAAAGAGACTTGCTGCTAACGAGATTGAACTAGGTATAGAGATGTCGACGATCGAATCTCGAGCAAGTAACATGCCGAAGAACAAAGGGAACAACATACGGGATTGTCTGAATCCTTGACATAGAGGTTCGACCGATAAAGATATTCATAGAACATGTAGGAACCAATATGGGCATCCAGGTCCTGCTATTGGTTATTGGCCATAGAGGTGTCTCGGTCACATCTACATGGTTCTCGAACCTGCAGGGTCTACAAACTTAAGGTTCGGTGACGTTTTGGTATAGATGAGTTATGTGTGTTGGTGACCGAAGGTTGTTCGGAGTCCCGGATGAAATCCCGGACGTGACGAGGAGCTCCGGAATGGTTCGGAGGTGAAGATTCATATATAGGAAGTTCCGCGTTGGTTACCGGGAAAAGTTCGGGCGTCACCAGTAACGTACCGGGGGTGCCGGGAGGGTCTCGGGGGGTCCACCGAAAGGGGCCACCAGCCCCAAAGGCCTACATGGGCTGTGAGAGAGGGCACACCAGCCCCTGGTGGGCTGGCCTCCCCTCCCGCAGAGGCCAATGTGGCCGAAGGGTGGAGGGAGGAAACCCTAAGGGGGTCGGCCACCTTGCCTTGGGGGCCAAGCCACCCCTTAGCCGCCGCCCCCTCCTCTTGGCCGCCGCCCCTAGGGGTGGGAACCCTAAGGCACAGACCCTTCCCCCTTCCCCCTATATATATGAGAGAGGGAGGAGGGCAGCCGCACCCTAAGTCACGGCGTAACCCTTCCTCCCTTCCCGATTGCTTCTCCTCTAGTAGATTGGTTCGGCACCGCTTAGCGAAGCTCTGCCAGATCGGCTCCACCACCATCGCCGCCACACTGTCGTGCTGCCGGCGAACCCATCTACCTCTCTGCTTCCTCTTGCTAGATCAAGAAGGCGGAGATATTCATCGAGCTGCACGTGTGCTTAACGCGGAGGTGTCGTCCGTTCGGCACTTGATCGGGAGTTCGTTGGACGGCTTGCGATTTGGATCGTGGAGACGTACGTCTACATCAACCGTGTTCTTTAACACTTCCGCTTAGCGATCTACAAGGGTACGTAGATCCAATCTCTCCTTTCATAGATGCTCATCTCCTAGATTGATCTTGGTGAAGCGTAGGAATTTTTTTGTTTCCCATGCAACGTTCCCCAACACGCCGATTGCCCATCAGATGTAGTAGGATTTTCTTGGTGAGTTTCCCATAAGAGCCTTCTTCCGTTCACTAGGAGAAATATAAGGGGGAGCATTAGGTGGAACAAGTCCACTCATGGTATCCACCAGGGCTTGGTTCTTCTCAACTGCACCAAGCTTCTCTTTTATACTTTGAGAGCCAACATCCCTATCGAGTTTCCTTGCAGTTCGGGTCTTCTCCTCCCCATGATTTCTCTCCGTTGTGCTATCTGTACTAGTTGCTTTATGCTTTGTTTGTGTCTCCTTTAATGGACTCTGAGCTGAGTCCAGCTCTTCCCCGTCATCATGTAGTCTAACATCGTCGGAGCTCCTCTTACGAGGTGCGCCTCGACCGCCCCTGCCTCTTTCGCGAAAACTGCCACGGGAGAAGGCAAACCTGCTCTCACTCTCATGATCGACCCGAGTCGTCCGTCTCTTGGCCAGTAGCCACTTTACCCACTATATTTTCTCTAAAGGGTGAACACCATCTCCGCATTCCTCCTTGTCGTGGACAAGGAGACAACAGACTTCACAAAAATATCCAATCTTTTCATATTTGACCTCTAGGAAAATTCTCTCACCTGCCAGGTTTAGGGGTGTAAATCGTATCAGTGGCTTCGAGACCTCTATGCTTGCCCGCACACGGATGTAGTTGCCTTCATTGTAACATGTTGGGTTTAATTCCACACTTCAAACGATTCCAATTCTCCTTGCCAACTGATCAACAATGGGTTCCTTTCGGCACAAATCTAGGATCTTGTGGATCTGCGCCCATACTGATATCCTCTCGAGCTTGACTGACTCTGGTTCACGTTTCCCATCAAATTCCTCAATGAGCACCATAAGTCCACGAAAGATCCATGGGCCTTGGAACATCACCCTCTTCCAGTTTCCCAGACAGAAAACTTGGATAACAAACATATTGTCATCTACCTCCATGAACACATGATCATGCACTAGGTTACATATGGACTTTAGGGCTTCCTTCAATGCAGAGCTACTAAAAGTTTTGGAAGTGTTCACCCATGCGACAGCAAGACGACGAGACTCCTTTGCAAGTTTTTCGATCTCCTCTTCCCCGACGTAAACTTCATCAAGTCCCCCCCTCTTGCAGCCGCATGTGCTTCATGGCTGCCTACAGGCCTGCATCAACCTTCTCCTTCCCGCTATCAGACCTCTGCGAGCCCGATCCTGATGCGGCCATTGCAAAACTCAACGCCGGTTGATCCGGCCGAGTAGTGAAACCCTAGTCGCCTCTGGCGGCTAGGTCATACAAAGCTAGAGTGGATTTTCTACCATGCACGGGTGGATTAGTGGATTGATCATTTTGAATGGCCCCTTGCATGCAGCCTTTTGCAGGTTTTGGCAGCTTCACCCATCCCATCTCACATCCTTTTATTTATTACGTTTAATTTTTAATCTTCTATATATTTTGAACGATAAATCTAATTTAATTTCCGTTTTCAGATTCGTGTTGTTTGTGACAAAGGCTTTCAAATAGCATCAATTTTTAATATGTTTTGACGAGTTTTGAAAAATTACGTTTCAACTGCTGAAACTTGGTACACGAACGACAAACTTACAAATTCAGAAACGAAAACTTAAAATTTGGTGTGCCCTTGTGAGGAATCCAACTACTTTGCAGAATGCGAGCTAAATTAGATAGTCGAGCAAGTTTCAACTACTAAAACTTAATAAAAACAATCATAAATTTGTCAAATTTCAAAACTAAAACTAGAACCCCGAACCCTAAAACCCTAAGCCCAGAACCCTAAAACCCTAAAAGCATAAGAAATTTGGTAAAACATGGTAAAATTAATGTTACAATTAGCAAATTTCAGTATTTAAAACTTAGATTAAAAATTGTCGAAATGTATTCAAAATTGCTCTTGTTTGAAGTTCTTGTCGCGATGAACACAAATATGCAAACAAAAATCAATTTATATTTCTGGTTTAAAAGATAAAGTGATTTAAAATTAGAAGATCAAATGAAAAATGCAGAGGTGGGATGTAGGAGGCATGTAACTCTCTTATAAAAGCATGCATGGGACCCTCCATAATTAATTATTGACTAAGATCTGCAACCAAAAATAATGAACATGCATGCATACAGATCTCCAATCAAATGGACGTCCAAGACATGCACGGAACCTCCCGTGCATAGTAGAATCTCTTTTCTCTCGAACAACTACATTGAGAGCTCCAGCTCCGCTCCACTCCTGCTCCCCACGCCCCGTGCTCCTGTCCTCCCACCGGCGGCCACTCCGGCCCCGGCATCCACCCCCCGCCGACTCTAGGCCCATGGACATGGCCCCTGCAGTAATACACGTAGCTCTGCCAGTGTTCAATTGTGTTTGTTCGTAATCGTTTACCGCTTCAGCTCATTGGATCATATACTTGTTGTTTTGAATATTCTTTCGGATCCGAAGATTGCTTCATAAAACTGGGGACCTGGTAAGTGCCATATGTGTGGCAGGAACATATGATAACTTTGAATTTTTTAATGTCAAATCTAGTGACGCGGGAATGGTAACTTTAGCTGTCAAGTATGACAACTTTCTTTTTGAATGACAAGTTTCAGTTTTCTTTTGCGTTTGTTTTTTCTTTTCAGATGTTAACTTTAGTTGTAAAACAGGCCAGGGCTGGATTGCTTCATGCCACAAATGTTACACTTATCCTTTGGCCATTTGGGTAAAACTGAAATTGTTTTCTTTGAAGGTGCCTAGGCTGATTGTATCCTTGTAGTTATGAACAATTTTCGGGTCTGATGATTGCTTTCCTAAAATGAAATTGTTTGTTTTGAAGAAGCCTAGGCTAACCGTGAAGTATATCAAAGAATTATTACTTGTGCTCAAGGGGATTTAGCAATGAAATATTTGGAGATTTCTAATCAAAACACTAAGCTTAGAAACAATGGTTAGAGAAAAATCAAGGATGAAGTAGAAAACAAGTTGGATACTTCGCAGGGTAAATATATTTCTTGGGTGTCAAATTAGTTTTATTGAGGTCTAGCTTAAGCAACATCACATACTATATGATGTCTTTTGTTATTTCTAAAGAACCTTTTAATAAAATAGATTGAACAAGGCTAACACTTATAGATATCATCTTGTTAATTCTTAATTGGCTGCCAACCCTTATTTATGCTTGCTCAATATCAGATGGATGGGTATGGAAATTGAAAATTAAGATGGTTTGCGGCAGGGGATATATCAGATAGATACTGTAAGAGACAAGGCATGGCTAATGCTAAACTCGGACCTAATCAATCACACTTTATGCATACCAGTGTTCTACAAGTTTTTATAAATAAAAGATTGGAATGTATAACCCTACATTCAGAAGTGACATTCTGGTTTCAATAGTTTCTGAAAAAGACTGGGGAAGTATTAGATTTAGGAGATCACTTTGGAGAGAATGTGATGATATGTCCCAGCAGCTCCTGGAATTGTGTAGTCAGTTCATTTCAGCAGAGTAGCATGACACGTGGCAGTGGTTGTTCGTCAAGTCTGCTGTTTTTCTGTACATTCATGTGGGTATTTTGAAGGGAGTGTGAAATGTTCTGATGTTGTGAACTTTTGATAGGTCAAGCAGGTGTTTCATCCTCATATAATGGTTGTTTCGCTCTCTGTTAATTTATTAGTAGTGCTGCCAATTGGGCGGCGCTATACTATATAAGTAGATAAGCTGATTGGTATCAGTACAAGATTTCATTCCAGTCAAACCCAAGTTAGTAAGTACAGAAATATGTGCTCCCTGCGTATACAAACACAAACAGCTCCAACCACATTCGTTTCAAGTGTTGGACGTTGATGCCTTCCTCACTTGACACGTGTTTACTAGCAACTCCCAATTAATATTTGCATATATATTTACTGGTTCAGTGTTGTCTTCTCTTATCTTTTGAAAAAAAATTACATCCTTATGATTTACACAAAGATCACAACTAATATTTTTTTTAAATATTTTATAAACACAGTACAGACGCATACATTCATACATACACATATACATTCATCTTTATGAACGCACACATGCACATCTTACCCCTATGAGAACCTTCAAGAGACTAAATCCGCACATCATCATGAGATTGACGAAGCCGTCACAAACACTTTCGTAGTCGACAAGAACCTTCCTTCCATTGAACGCACATCATTGGAAGGCCTGAAATAAATCCATGAAAATGCTATCACCAGTGTCAAGTCTAGGACTTGAACCCTGGTTGTCCTCCTAACCATCCAAACACATGTTCGTTCACCCACAACTATTTTCCTAATTGTCGTGAATCTGCTTGAAGGCGCATTGTATAGTCTTTAATTTTTTCACCTCTTATTACGAAGCTTCCTGAATTCACGTTGACTACTGAACATGCCCTTAAATCTCCCGCTCTATCTCTCGCCCACCTCCTCCATTGCCACGATATCAACAATGTCCCGTATTAGGGCCTGCAATTCAAAAGCATTGCGACTACCCCCTAGCAGGACCATGTCCTATCCTTCACCGGCTGCGGCAGCCAGCAGCCTGCAAGCCTGGGTCCAACCTCGGCCCTCTCTCTTCCCCGACGATGGGATCGCCTTCGTCTAGCTGTGCCATAACAAGACTACAACAGTAGTGGCGTCACCTACCAGTTGTCTTGAGTCGCAAGCGGCTTGCGTTGGGCACAGTGCCAGCCTACAACGGTCGCGCTCTGCCATACAGGAAGTCATGAGGTGGGTCCATGCCAAGGTCGGGTGCACGCAAGCTAGCTATGTCCCTAACGATGATGAGTGGTGTGCCATCATCGAGCGAGCTGCCAATCGAAACGAGTTCCTGGCCTTCCATTTGTCCTATTCCAAATTCCATCTCCAGGTTAGATGTGTCACCGTCACTGCTTGCCGACCTGTCTCTAGCTATGTCTCATCGTCCCCAGGCTCCTCCTACCCTAGCGTGTGCTCCATCGGAGCATTCTCCTACATCCTTGGCCCACCTTTATGTTGTGTTTTCCAATCGGTCGTACTTCGCCCCTTCCCATTGGTCGATCTCGAGGCAATGCTACAGTCTGTGGTCATTTGCTCCTTCTCATTGGTCTATGGAGACGACATGTTCCCCCAATCCATGCTCCTACATCCACCCTGTTGGAAATATGCCCTAGAGGCAATAATAAATTAGTTATTATCATATTTCCTTGTTCATGATAATCGTTTATTATCCATGCTATAATTGTATTGATTGGAGACTTAAATGCATGTGTGGATACATAGACAAAACCATGTCCCTAGTATGCCTCTAATGAACTAGCTCGTTGATCAAAGGATGGTTAAGGTTTCCTAGCCATGGACATGAGATGTCATTTGATAACGGGATCACGTCATTAGGAGAATGATGTGATGGATAAGACCCAAACTACAAACATAGCATATGATCGTGTCAGTTTATTGCTACTGTTTTCTGCATGTCAAGTATATGTTCCTATGACCATGAGATCATGCAACTCACGGATATCGGAGGAGTGCCTTGTGTGTATCAAACATCGCAACGTAACTGGGTGACTATAAAGGTGCTCTACAGGTATCTCCGATGGTGTTTGTTGAGTTGGCATGGATCGAGACTGGGATTTGTTACTCCGTGTAACGGAGAGGTATCTCGGGGCCCACTCGGTAATGCAACATCACAATAAGCCTTGCAAGCAATGTGACTAATTGTTAGTTGCGGGATCTTGTATTACGGAACGAGTAAAGAGACTTGCCGGTAACGAGGTTGAACTAGGTATGGAGATACCGACGATCGAATCTCGGGCAAGTAACATACCGAAGAACAAAGGGAACGATATACGAGATTAACTGAATCCTTGACATAGAGGTTCGACCGATAAAGATCTTCGTAGAATATGTAGGAACCAATGTGGACGTCCAGGTCCCGCCATTGGTTATTGACCGTAGAGGTGTCTCGGTCATGTCTACATAGTTCTCGAACCCGCAGGGTCTGCACACTTAAGGTTCGGTGACGTTTCGGTAGTGTAGAGTTATGTATGGTGGTGACCGAAGGTTGTTCGGAGTCCCGGATGAGATCCCGGACGTCACGAGGAGCTCCGGAATGGTCCAGAGGTAAAGATTCATATATAGGAAGTCCCAGTTTGGTTTCCGGAAAAGTTTCGGGCTCATCGGTAGTGTACCGGGAGTATCGGTATTGTACCGGGAGTGCCGGTAGTGTACCGGAGGACCTCCGGGAGGGGTATTTCGACCCCAAGAGGTCCATGGTCTGTGGGAGAATAATAACCAGCCCTTAGTGGGCTGGAAAAACAGCCACAAAGGCCCAGGGCGCAGGAGAGAAAGTCCTAAAGCAAAAAGTGGAAAATCAGCCAATAGGAGGCAATCCTACTCCAACTAGGATTGGAGGTGAAGTAGGATTGCTCCCACCTCCTATTTCGGCCGACCCAAAGGCCTTGGATGCCTATCCTATCCTCTCCTCCTATATATACTAGTGGATTGGGTGGTTTTTGGACAGAATTTCCGGCCACGTGCTACCCGTTTCACCGGTGCACAGTTTCTCCTCTAGATCGGTTTTCCGCAGCGCTTAGGCGAAGCCCTGCCGGAATCACTCCACCACCATCACCGGAGCGCCGTCACGCTGCCGGTGAACTCTCTCTCCTCTCCACCTCCTCTTGCTGGATCAAGACGGTGGAGATCGTCATCAAGCTGCACGTGTGCTGAACGCAGAGGTGTCATCCGTTCGGCGCTAGATCGGATGGACCGTGATCGAGATCGCGAGACGGTTCGTGATGAGATCGCGGAACGGATCGTGATGAGTTCGCGGGACAGATCGTGATCAAGATTGTGAGACGGATCGTGATGAGATCGCGGGACGGATCGTGATGAGTTCACGGGACGTATCGTGATTGGATCGCGGGACGGATCGTGATGAGATCGCGGGACGCTCGGCGATTTGGATCGCGAAGATGTTCGACTACACCAACCGCGTTTCTTAACGCTTCCCTCTTAGCGATCTACAAGGGTACGTAGATCCACTCTCCCTCTCGTAGATGCTCATCACCATGGATAGGTTTGCGTGTGTATAGGAAAAAATTTGTTTCCCATGCGACGTTCCCCAACAGTGGTATCAGAGCTAGGTTGATGGTTCGATGAGATCTCGAGTAGAACACAAAAGGTTTGTGGGCGTTGATGCTTAGATTGCTTCCTCCCTTGGTCGTATTTTGGTTTAGCAGGATTGTGAGATGAAGCGGCCCGGACCAACATTACTCGTACGCTTACGAGAGACCGGTTCCCTCGACGCAACTTGTTGCCTAGATGGCTTGCGGGTGACAGTTTCTCTCACTTTAGTTGGATCGGATTCGACAAAGGCGGTCCTTGAGAAGGTTGAAAAGCAAACTAGTGTATTACCGTTGTGGTTTATGCGTAGGTGAGAATCGTTCTTGCTAGATACCCATAGCAGCCACGTAAAATATGCAACAACAATTAGAGGACGTCTAACTTGTTTTTGCAGGGTATGTTGTGATGTGATATGGCCAATTACATGATGAGATATATGTGATGTATGAGATGATCATGTGATGTATAGATTATCACGACTTGCATGTCGATGAGTACGGCAACCGGCAGGAGCCATAGGGTTGTCTTTAATTATTGTATGACCTGCGTGTCAATCATTAAGCGCTATGTAATGCTTTACTTTATCGCTACGGTAGCAATAGTAGTAGAAGCATGCAGGGCGTGACAACCCCAATGGCAACACATTGATGGAGATCAAGATGATGGAGATCATGGTGTTGTGCCGGTGACGATGGAGATCATGCTGGTGTTTCGAAGATGGAGATCTTAAACACAAGTTCATGGCCATATCATGTCACTTATGAATTGCATGAGATGTTAATCCTTTTATGCACCTTGTTTTGCTTAGTACGGCGGTAGCATTATAAGATGATCCCTCACTTGAATTTCAAGATGAACTGTGTTCTCCCCGAGTGTGCACCGTTGCGAAAGTTCGTCGTGTTGAGACACCACGTGATGATCGGGTGTGATAGACTCTACATTCACATACAACGGGTGCAAGCCAGATTTGCACGCGCAGAACACTCGGGTTAAACTTGACGAGCCTAGCATGTACAGACATGGCCTCGGAACACGAGAGACCGAAAGGTCGAACATGAGTCATATAGTAGATATGATCAACATAATGATGTTCACCATTGCAGCCACCTCAACTCACGTGATGATCGGACTTGAGTTGGTGAATTTGGATCATGTATCACTTGAATGATCGGAGGGATGTCAATTTGAGTGGGAGTTCTTAAGTAATATGATTAATTGAACTCATTATCATGAACATAGTCAAAGTGTCTTTGCAAATTATGTTGTAGATTACTAGCTCACGTTGTAGCTCCCTTGTATTTTTATATGTTCCTAGAGAAATAGAATTGAAAGATGTTGGTAGCAAAATTGCGGACTGGGTCCGTGATCTGAGGATTGTCCTCATTGCTGCACAGAAGGCTTATGTCCTTAATGCACCGCTCGGTGCGCCACCCCCTCTAGCGTCGTCTATAGATGTTGTGAACATCTAACAGGCATGTTTTGATGACTACTTGATAGTTTAGTGCGTCATGCATTACGGCTTAGAATTGAGGCTCCAAAACGTTTTGAACGTCACGGAACATGTGAGATGTTCTAGGAGCAGAGATTGTGATCTCAGGCTCGTGCCTTTGTTGCGAGATATGAGATCTCCAACAAGATTCTTTGCTTGTAAGATGAAGGAGAATAGCTCAATTGTTGAGCATGTACTCAGATTGTCTGGGTACTACAATCGCTTGAATCAAGTGGGAGTTGATCTTCCAGATAAGATAGTGATTGATATAGTTCTCCAAGTCACTGTCACTAAAGCTACTAGAACTTAGTGATGAACTATAATACACCAGGGATAGAAGTATTGATCCCTGAGCTGTTCGCGATGTTTGACACCGCGAAGGTAGAAATCAAGAAGGAGCGTCAAGTGTTGATGGTTAATCAAACCACTAGTTTCGAAAAGGGCAAGAGCAAGGAGGGAAACTTCATGGATAGCAAGTCAGTTGCTGCTCCAGTGAAGCAACCCAAAGTTGAACTCAAACCCGAGACTAAGTGCTTCTATTATGAGGTGAGAGGTCGCTGAAGTGGAACAACCCTAGATACTTGGTAGATAAGAAGGCTGGCAACATCGACAGAAGTATATTTGATATACGAGTTATTGATGTGTACCTTGCTAGTACTCCTAGTAGCACCTGGGTATTGGATACCGGTTCGGTTGCTAAATGTTAGTAACTCGAAATAAAAGCTACGGAATAAACGGAGAACTAGCTAAGGGTGAGGTGACGATGTGTGTTGGAAATGTTTCCAAGGTTGATGTGATCAACATCGCACGCTCTCTCTACCTTCAGGATTAGTGACGAACCTAAATAAATGTTATTTGGTGTTTTGCGTTGAGCATGAACATGATTAGATCATGGTTGTTGCAATACGGTTATTCATTTAAGTCAGAGAATAATAGTTATTCTGGTTACATGAATAATACCTTCAATGGTCATGCACCCAGTGAGAATGGTTTGTTGAAATCTTGATCGTAGTAGTACACATGTTCATAACATTGATGTCAAAAGATACAAAGTTAATAATGATAGTACCACATACTTGTGGCACTGCCGCTAAATGTCATATTGGTATAAAGCGCATGTAGAAACTCCATGCTGATGGATATTTGGACTCATCGATTTCGAATCGGTTGAGACATGCGAACCATGCCTCTTGGGCAAGATGACTAAAGGACCCCGTTGGATGGAGCAGGCAAGTGATTCATTGGAAATGATACATGTTGATGTATGCAATCTAGTGAGTCTTGTAGCGTGCAGTGGATATCGTTATTTTCTTACCTTCACTGATGATTTGAGTAGATATAGTGTATATTTACTTAATGAAACACAAGTCTGAATCGTTTGAAAGGTTCAAGCAAATTCAGAGTGAAGTTTAAAGATCATCGTGACAAGAAGATAAAAATGACCGCAATATGATCGTGGAGGTGAATATCTGAGTTACGAGTTTGACATACAACTTAAGACAACGTGAAATTTGTTTCACAACTAACGCCACCTGGAACACCATGGTGTGATGGTGTGTCCGAACATCATAGTCATGCTCTATTGATATAGTGCATACTGTGATGTCTCTTATCGTTTTACTACTATAATTTTTGGGGTTAT
This sequence comes from Hordeum marinum, assembly GCA_022496015.1. Lineage (NCBI taxonomy): Eukaryota > Viridiplantae > Streptophyta > Magnoliopsida > Poales > Poaceae > Hordeum > Hordeum marinum. Next base: position 389,661,631 of record CM039676.1, on the reverse strand, counting down.
GCATTAGAGACAACTACATTCACTTTAAATAGGGCATCATCTAAATCCGTTGAGATGACACCGTGTGAATTATGGTTTGATAGGAACCTAAGTTGTCATTTCTTAATGTTTGGGGCTGCGATGATTGTGTGGAAAATGTTTTCACATAATAAGCTAGAACCCAAAGCGGACAAATGTATCTTCATAGAATACCCTAAGAACAGATGGGTATGCCTTCTATCTCAGATCCGAGTGCAAAGTGTTTGTTGCTAGAACTGGGTCCTTTCTCGAGAAAAAGTTTCTCTCGAAAGAATTGAGTGGGAGGAAGATAGAACTTGATGAGGTTGTTAAACCTTTGTTCAACCAGAGAGTAGCGCAGCGCAGAAAGATGTTTCCGTGAAGCCTACATTAGTTGAAGAGGAAGTTAATGATGATGATCATGAAGCTTCAGGATCAAGTTACTATCGAACTTCGTAGGTCGACAAGGATGTGTACTGCTCCTGAGCGGTACGACAACTCTGTCTTGGAGGTCATGTTGTTGGACAACGATGAACCTACGAGCTATGGAGAAGCGATGATGGGCCCGGATTCCGACAAATGGTTGGAGGCCATGAAATCCGAGATAGGATCCATGTATTAAAACCAAGTGTAGACTTTGGTAGACTTGCTCGTTGGACGGCAGGTCGTTGAGTACAAATGGATCTTTAAAATGAAGACAGACACTGATGGTGAATGTCACTATTTGTAAAGCTTGACTTGTTGCAAAGATGTTTGTGACAAGTTCAAGGAGTTGACTACGATGAGACTTTCTCACTCGTAGAGATGCTAAAAGTCTATTGGAATTATGTTAGCAGTTGCTGTGTTTTCAAGTATGAAATCTGGCAGATGGATGTCAAAACATCGTTTCCTTAATGGTTTACTTGAGGAAAGGTTGTATGTGATACAACCAGAAGGTTTTGTCAGGCCTAAGGATGCTAAAAGGTGTGCAAGCTTCGGTGATCCTTCCATGGACTGAAGCAAGCATCTCGGAGTTGGAATATACGCTTTGATGAGGTGATCAAAGTTTTGATGTTTATACAAAGTTTATGAGAAACTTGTATTTGCAATAAAGTGAGTGGGAGCACTATAGAATTTCTGATAAGTATATGTGGATGACATATTGTTGTTCAGAAATAATGTAGAGTTTCTGGAAAGCATAAAACGGTTATTTGGAAAGTGATTTTCAAAGGAAGACCTGGATAAAGCTACCTAATTGTTGAGCATCAAAATCTATAGAGATAGATCAAGATGCTTGATGAGACTTTCAATGAGTGCATACCTTCACAAGATTTTGAAAGAGTTCAAAATGGATCAGCCAGAGAAATAGTTCTCGTCTGATTTGTAAGGTGTGAAGTTGAGTGAGACTCAAAGCTCGACAACGGCAGAAGAAAGAGAAAGGACGAACGTCGTCCCCTATGCCTTAGCCATAGGCTCTATATTATGCCATGCTGTGTACCGCACCTATGTGTGCCTTGCCATGAGTCTGTCAAGGGGTACAAGAGTGGTCCAGGAGTGGATCATTGGACAGCGGTGGGAATTTTCCTTAGTAACCAGAGGACTAAGGAAATGTTTCTTGATTATGGAGGTGATAAAGAGTTCGTCGTAAAGAGTTACGTCGATGCAAGCTTTAACACCTATCCGGATGACTAGTAGTAGCAATCTGGATACGTATAGTGGAGCAGCCATTTGGAAATAGTACCAAGTGGAGTGTGGTAGCAGTGTTTACGGTTTGACATAGAGATATGCAAAGTACACACGGATCTAAATATTGCAGACCCGTTGACTATAAGACCTCTCTCACATGCAAAGCATGATCGAGCCCCAGAACTCATTGGGTGTTAGATTCATAACAATGCGAATCACATGGTGATGTGAACTAGATTATTGACTCTAGTGCAAGTGGGAGACTGTTGGAAATATGCCCTAGAGGCAATAATAAATTAGTTATTATCATATTTCCTTGTTCATGATAATCGTTTATTATCCATGCTATACTTGTATTGATTGGAGACTTAAATGCATGTGTGGATACATAGACAAAACCATGTCCCTAGTATGCCTCTAATGAACTAGCTCGTTGATCAAAGGATGGTTAAGGTTTCCTAGCCATGGACATGAGATGTCATTTGATAACGGGATCACATCATTAGGAGAATGATGTGATGGATAAGACCCAAACTACAAACATAGCATATGATCGTGTCAGTTTATTGCTACTGTTTTCTGCATGTCAAGTATATGTTCCTATGACCATGAGATCATGCAACTCACGGATATCGGAGGAGTGCCTTGTGTGTATCAAACATCGCAACGTAACTGGGTGACTATAAAGGTGCTCTACAGGTATCTCCGATGGTGTTTGTTGAGTTGGCATGGATCGAGACTGGGATTTGTTACTCCGTGTAACGGAGAGGTATCTCGGGGCCCACTCGGTAATGCAACATCACAATAAGCCTTGCAAGCAATGTGACTAATTGTTAGTTGCGGGATCTTGTATTACGGAACGAGTAAAGAGACTTGCCGGTAACGAGGTTGAACTAGGTATGGAGATACCGACGATCGAATCTCGGGCAAGTAACATACCGAAGAACAAAGGGAACGATATACGGGATTAACTGAATCCTTGACATAGAGGTTCGACCGATAAAGATCTTCGTAGAATATGTAGGAACCAATGTGGACGTCCAGGTCCCGCCATTGGTTATTGACCGTAGAGGTGTCTCGGTCATGTCTACATAGTTCTCGAACCCGCAGGGTCTGCACACTTAAGGTTCGGTGACGTTTCGGTAGTGTAGAGTTATGTATGGTGGTGACCGAAGGTTGTTCGGAGTCCCGGATGAGATCCCGGACGTCACGAGGAGCTCCGGAATTGTCCAGAGGTAAATATTCATATATAGGAAGTCCCAGTTTGGTTTCCGGAAAAGTTTCGGGCTCATCGGTAGTGTACCGGGAGTATCGGTATTGTACCGGGAGTGCCGGTAGTGTACCGGAGGACCTCCGGGAGGGGTATTTCGACCCCAAGAGGTCCATGGGCTGTGGGAGAATAATAACCAGCCCTTAGTGGGCTGGGAAAACAGCCACAAAGGCCCATGGCGCAGGAGAGAAAGTCCTAAAGCAAAAAGTGGAAAATCAGCCAATAGGAGGCAATCCTACTCCAACTAGGATTGGAGGTGAAGTAGGATTGCTCCCACCTCCTATTTTGGCCGACCCAAAGGCCTTGGCTGCCTCACCTCTCCTCTCCTCCTATATATACTAGTGGATTGGGTGGTTTTTGGACAGAATTTCCGGTCACGTGCTACCCGTTTCACCGGTGCACAGTTTCTCCTCGAGATCGGTTTTCCGCAGCACTTAGGCGAAGCCCTGCCGGAATCACTCCACCACCATCACCGGAGCGCCGTCACGCTGCCGGTGAACTCTCTCTCCTCTCCACCTCCTCTTGCTGGATCAAGACGGTGGAGATCGTCATCAAGCTGCACGTGTGCTGAACGCGGAGGTGCCGTCCGTTCGGCGCTAGATCGGAAGGACCGTGATCGAGATCGCGAGACGGTTCGTGATGAGATCGCGGAACGGATCGTGATGAGTTCGCGGGACAGATCGTGATCAAGATTGTGAGACGGATCGTGATGAGATCGCGGGACGGATCGTGATGAGTTCACGGGACGTATCGTGATTGGATCGCGGGACGGATCGTGATGAGATCGCGGGACGCTCGGCGATTTGGATCGCGAAGATGTTCGACTACACCAACCGCGTTTCTTAACGCTTCCCTCTTAGCGATCTACAAGGGTACGTAGATCCACTCTCCCTCTCGTAGATGCTCATCACCATGGATAGGTTTGCGTGTGCGTAGGAAAAATTTTGTTTCTCATGCGACGTTCCCCAACACACCCTTAGTCCTTAGAGCTTGAGGTGTAATCCATGGTTTTTCCCATTATGTTCTTTTTATAGTATCATGTGACAAAGCCATGCGTACATGAAAGATTGCTTTTATGGTAGGATGTCATATACCCTGAATATGATGCAAGGTTGTGGCTTTTGTAGATGAGGCATTAGAAGATTTAATCTTATACATGGTAGTAATTGTTATGGTCACTAAAACAAACATTCATTTTCTAATTCACCTGTGTCTTTAGGTTGCAATTTGATATTTTTTTCTTGAAAACTCGACAGTTGTGCTGCCGATTCTATTAGTAAGTGCAGATTGTAATTTGGATGTTAACATCACTTTTATGCATTCAAAATGAGTTAGAGTTTCGGAATAATTATTATATATGTAAGAAGTTTATAGAAAAGGAACACAAGATACATACTTACCTCTAAACATTTCTTAGAAATATTTTAAAAATATTCAATCTATAATTCCTTTGGTTTTTTACTTCAGAAGTATTTCTTAAATAGGCAATCGACATCTTACTTTTTTTACCCCCACTTCCATTTAGTGAAAAAGGAATAATATATCACCTAGCTCTATTTTGATTTGCATGTGTTAGAGAGATTTAGTTGATAAGTTCATTTCCTTATTTTTGGTTGATGCAAAACCAAACTTGCAGTTTTTCACTGGTGGGATTCTATATCCATCAGTCATGGAGTTATGGTTGATCGAAACTGTATTGGGTTATGTTCTAACTTTTGATGAATACACATCAATTCTAAGTTGTGATGATTTTTTAGCAAATGAATGCTAGTCACTGTTGTCATTTCAGTTTTGATGATTATGTTAGTTTAGTTCTTGCTAGCTACTAATTAGCTTCATCTTACTAGATTTCAGCTATGTGCCTTTCAACTAAAGAATGTAACCCACCACTTTCTTACCATCGCCTTCACAGAGTACACTCATCACCTCCTTTGACTTTCTTATTCCATGCTTGCTTTACTCAAGGTTTTAAACAAAAACATCAACCAAATAAACCAACAACAAGCTCAAGCACGGGCACGGCGTGTCATCGCGCCTCAGCCTACTAGTACAAACACAAGAAACACTAGTAGCTTTGTAAGAGTAAATTACACAAAACCACCAGTTTGAAGACGAGTTTTGCAGAAAACACTACAATACATTTTTTTGGAAGAAAACTCCGTGTCTACGGTAATTATTTTGCAAACAACACTGATCCGTGGATTAGAACGCTTTAAGCACGTTTATGACAGACGGGTCCCGTTGTCAGGTGATGACTTGGCAAAAAACGCCACCTAGGCACTTTGACCGGTCAAAATCCCCTTCCATGCCCACCCCACGCCTCCATCTCCCCCGCCGACCAACAACGACGAGCCCAAGGGCAACGCTCAACTGTCGCGCCGTCCTCGGTCTGGATGGAGCTGCCGCCGCGCCAGATATGGATGGAGCCGCCGTCGCGTCGTCCTCGATCTGGATCGAGCTCCCGCCACGCCAATCTCGATCTGGATCGAGCTGCCTTCACCCTCTCTCCTCTTCTCCGCCCCACGACGGCGGCAAACAGGCTGGGCGCTAGCAAGCTTTTGCTTCGGCATCGGTGCTGCCAGGCGCGCGTTGTCGTCAACCACGAGGTGGTCACCGGAGTAAAGCATCTTGTCCCCATCACGTCCTACGAAGTGCAGGTGCAGCTCGAGTACTTCAGGAGTAAACACAGCCGTGACGGCAAGCAGTGGCTGCCGCCCGTGTTCGACGCCAAGGGCGAGTGGTTCCCGCTGTGGAGCGTCTCGCAACAACTGTCGTCGGAGCAGCAGACCTCTGGCTCAAAGTTCTGCGGCGGGGATGACATATCCGGCACTCGCACTGGCGCGCTGCCCCGCTTGCCGTCGTCGAATGCGCTGCCCCGCTCTACACTGCTGGTTGCCGTCATTGGATGCGCCGCCACGCGCAGAGTAAGAAGGAGTGGACCAGTCAAAGAGAGAAAACAGTGTGTCCACATGGCGATTTTGACCAGTCAAAGTGTCTAGGTGGCATTGTTTTGCCAAGTCCCTCCTGACAACCGGGACCCGTCTGTCATAAACGTGTTTAAAACGTTTTAATCCGTCGATCAATTGCAAAATAATTACCGTAGACATGATATTTTCTGCAAAAAAATGTATTGTAATGTTTTTTGCAAAACTCGTTTTCAAACTGATGGTTTTGTGCAATTTACTCGGCTTTGTAACGAAGCTGAAGTGACGGTGAGCTAGTAGTATCATTTTACAAGGTCATGGCAGGTTTCTAGCTACCGTATTTCTCACCGTGATGGTTTTCTGGTGATGGGAGAACATGACCCATGGGAATGTCCTATGGCCTCTCGGTTTAACCGGTGGCGCTGACAACGCTGCTGACCCATGGGACCATGCTAGATGGCGCGATAACTGCCTTTACCGAGGGCATCATGCTAGCATGACGACCCAGCCCTGAGCATCATGCAAATCGGCATTTTGTGTGTGCGGCGAGAAAGAGGAAGAAGGGGGTGTTAAACTGGGTTCCTTCTGTGATGAAGTTTCAGAAAATTATTTGCAAGAAAAAAACGGATGTCTGCAGAAAAAACGCATCTTCTTTCACAAACGTTGCCTGTGACGTTCTACTTTTACCTTTGACTTCCTACTATCTCTCTCTCACACGGACCAGGGCAAAGCTAGATGCGTCCCATGCTCCTTCTCGGCATCATGTTAGTTTTGTTCAGATCAGCCTCGTCTTAGTAATAAAAATGATGAACGAAGACACGGAAGTGTCCTTCATGAACATAATACAAGAAAGAAAGAACAATTTAAAAGCTAGAAAAGTCAATGATGCCGCCTAACATGCATGTGAGGATTCTAAAAAGGGTATATTAGACACGAACAGTGTTGTTCAGACACTAGAAATATATGCCTCGTTGCAACACATGGACAATTACCTAGTAATAATCCAAAAAATGTACATAATGTTTCTAAATGAATAATTTGGTTTTCCCTGTGTATATTAGTTCCAAAAACGGGTGTTCCAATTGGTGTAGAAATTCAGCGTCACTTTCGTGTCTGAAAAGATATCGGTGGAGGCATATCCAAGTCGCAAAATCATCCACATACATCAGCCTTGTTTTTGTTGTGCGCTCCAATATACTCTCTTCGTTTTTAAATATAAGACCTTCTAGAGATTTCACTATGTGACCACGTACGGAGCAAAATGAATGAATCTATACTCTAAAATATGTTTATATACATCCATATGTAGTTCATAGTGTAATCTCTAAAAGGCCTTATATTTTAAAAAGGAAAGGAGGGAATAGTATAAATGTGCATCATAGTATTTTTCTTGATCAACTTTCTGAATGACAAACAATAATATCCAATGCTATATAGCACAGCACAGGCGAACAGAGCAGAGCAGACTGATTAAACTAACCTGACAAATCTAATGATGATGATGAGTGATTCACTCACTAAGCCCCCTTCGTCTAAGCTAATTAACCCTTAATTACCGGCTCCTCTTCTACTGGCCGGACTCCTCTTTATATGTACACAATGGGAGCACACGAACTAGGAAGAACAGTAGCTAGCAAAACCCTCTGCTCGATCGCCTGTCACTGTTAGTTACCATCCCAAGCTTCGTTGAGGTCGAACAGCAGGTGGCCCTTCTCGTCCCGGTAATCTTCCTTGATCTTCTGCTCCTGCACGTCATCAATGAAAACGATTTAAGCTCCATGAAGCAAGAATATTGCAAAACTCAGCTGGTCGAAGATGTACGCACTACGCAACGGGTAATATGAAAGAAAAAGACACTGCTACAAAGGAACACTGCTTATTCATATACACGATGACAACAAGGAACATGGAATCGAGGCAGCTGCAGCAACAACATAAGCAAACACATTTCTTGTTACAGTATTTTATTAGGGTATAAGCAAACACTAAACACTAAACACTAACAGTTACTGGTGGAGTTGCCCTTGACTGGAGAAAGGTAGGACTCGCAGCCCTGGTGGGCCCGGCGGCATGATACCGCAAGCCAAGCCGCGGCCCACGAGCCCTTGCCGGTGAGGCATCCGATTTTTTTTTTTTGTGGGATCGGTGAGGCATCCGATGACGACGACTGACACGTCCGCTCTACAACAAGTTACCCTAGTACGGCAGGCAGAGCCTACTTGTCTTGCAAAACAAGTCAGAACAAAACAAAATTATACTACTCCTACTGAGGGGAAAAAATCGCACAAATTACCCCCGAGATTATTTCTCGGGAGAAAGGAGAAAGGAGGAGTCCCATGGAGATTAAACCCAAACGCACACCACCAGCCCCAGGATTTGTCTGGTATTGGTAATAATACAGCGAAAAAGCCAGAGACTTCACGAGATCAACACGTCGCACGTACGTGTGGACCCATCAGCGACGTGGGAACAAAAAAAAGATCGCAACAAAATCTTTTTCTTCTCTACAACAACCCCGCAAGACTGACATTACCCCGAGATTTCTTGAGCGGTTCCACGGAAATTAAACTCTCTCAAGACCCACGAAAGATTTGGTTGGTACAGCAAAAAAAAAAAACGTCATCCGAGAGCGAAACGAAAGGGCCGAAAATAGTGGAAAACGGATACGGGGATGAGAAAGCTCACCTCGACTCTAACCGCGGCCGCCGCAGCTTCGCCGCCGGCGAGGTCCGGCTGCGTGCGCTTCGCCGGCGAGCCGTGCCCCGGGTGGCTGGTCGACGGCCCTCCGCCTCCGCCCGGCCCCTGCGCCGCCGTTTCGTCGCCGCTCGAGGACGCTCCCGATCCGGCGGCGTTGGCGAAGCCAAAGGGCGTCTCCGGGCTCGACGTCGCCATGCCGGCAGTTGCCTTCTCGCTCACGGTCGGCCGACGCCTCGACCGCGCCCTCTCGGCGCCGCTGGTGGAAGGGCCGGATCCGGTAGCGGAGCCTGCGCCATGGCACGTCGGGACCTCCGGCCTCGGCGCGATAAAAGACACGCGCTTCGCCTTCGGAGCAGACCACGCCCTCTCCTCCTCCTCCTCGCCGGAGCACGCGCCGGATCCGCCAAGAACGGGGCGCCCCAGCGCCGCGTCGGGGCTCTTCAGCCACGCAGCTACTCCCGCCCGCGCACGTAGCCGCAACCGCGGCCGCTTCGGCCATCCCTCCGGGATCGGCGGCAGCTCGTCCTCCTCCTCCCCCGGCCGCTGTGCGCCGTCGGACGGCCGCGGGATCCACTCCGGCCACCGCACGAGCTTCCTGGTGCGGAGGCTGAGCAGAATCTTGGCGGCCGCGACGGCCATGCCCTCCTCTCCGTAGTCGTAGTCCGCCATGGGGAAAGGAGAGGCGCAAGAAACGAAGTCCCGCACGCCGCTGTTCCGTGGAGGTAAAGAGGGAGGTCACGGGAGGGGGAACGAGGCGGTGGCCCTTTTATAAGTGGCGAATTGGGCGTCGAGGAGGAGACGGACTGCGGCCTGACTAGAAACCTGTGCGCCTGTTCTGGTCGTCAGTACGACTACGAGCACGAGGGTGATTTTCTTTCGGTTTTGTTTATTATTTTTGTGAGCAAGTTATAGGATTAATTAGCATATGCAAGGCATGTCATCGGACCACGGCAAGACGCGGATTAAGCAGGCAGGTGGATGCATTCTACAGGAGTTAGCTCACGTACGTATGTAGAAACTTACACGCCTTCGGCCTTCTAGCTTTGATCGATCTGCGTCGGCTTCGGGGTCTCGAACATGCGCCAACGGCCGGCGGCATGACACTGACACGCGTGGCATGGGACCTGCGTGCACATACCTGGCCGGCGGCCGGCGGCAAGACACCTGGGGACGTCGGGGCATACAGTGGAGTTTGGAACGCACCGCAGCGCCGGCTATTGCAGGTGCTTGCAACGAGGCAGTGAGCATCGTCGCTCGGTCAGCTCCAAGCAACAACAGCGAGGAAGATAGATATGACATGTAGGACCCCTGAGTCGGAGAGAGAACCTGGTAATCCCGGTCAGGATTGACTATTTTCTTGCCACAAACAGGTTTAGGATCAGTCCAGGGTTGATATTGACCGAGATCAGAAAGGTCGGGGTACCGATTTAAGGGATTCAGTTCAAAATAGACTTCATTGCAAGACAAATGATGGGAAAGCTGTGCATATACACACGCTAAATGATGTATTTATTTTGAGTAAGATGCTTCCCAAGTTTACAATTATTGCTTAGATATTGCTATACCACCTATATTTCCTGCAAAAAAAAAAGAAATATACCACCTACATGTGGGGTAATAGACTGGATATTCAAATTGAAATGTTAAGAAGATATATGTAAGCATACTAGTGTACTGTAAGCATCTCCTTAGTGAGCTCATATGTTGGAAAATTCAAACAAGTGTACGGCAAAAGACTAAAACACGATTTTCTCTCAGTTGCATTTGTTTACCTCTCAATATTGCTTTCTCTGTGTGGCAGACATGTGCAACGTCATCTACAGACTTCATCTTTTTAAGTTTCTTTTTGTAGAAATGGGCACTTAGGGTTTCATTGTGTCGTGTGGGACTAAAAATCAATCAGTGTCTGCACCATGTATCGAGTCTTTGGTATTTCCTCCCCTATTTATGGTGGATAGGGCAGATTGTTCCCTCGAGACTTCATCGACGGATTCATGGATTCTTCTCCACTGTGCTTATCGCTGTAACAACCGATGTTGGGAGGGAAATCATCGGTGCCTCCTTTTCGGCTAGTAGTTTAGGTCAGGATTTTCAGTCCTAGCAATCAAGGTTGTCAGAATCGTGATTTTGAATCGGATCAGAACTCCGATGGTAGGATCGCAAATCGTAGAATCTTCACTATAAAAATCTTAGAAACGTAGATTCAATGAACTAAAATCATAGAATCAGAGGGGTTAGTTTGGATCGTAAAATCGTAGAATCGTATAACAAAATCGCGATTCTGACAACCTTGCTAGCAATTGTGACGCTTGGGTGGATGGCGAAGTTTATTCTTTGAGTTTATCTTTCGAGCTCCGATCCCCCTCTTTTCCGTTTGTCTAGACGTAGTCAACGAAGATCCAGCCTAAATTATTGCCGTCTGCTTAGGACGGTGAGGTTAGTCTTTCTCATACTGTGGCGAGATTTGATATCAGGTGCTTCAAATCTATTCAAGGGTTCAATGCTGATGACTACGGCTGTAGGACGCTAGTCGTCAGGGGCATGTGCAGGAAGACTTACCAGTTGTTATCTACAAGCACTAGTGGAAAAAAGTCCATTTGTCCCGGTTCCAGAGGCCCATCTGTCCCGGTTCTGGACCCGGGACTAAAGTGTCGGGACTAAAGTCCATGACATTTAGTCCCGGTTCGCTTACGAACCGGGACAGATGGGGCTACACGTGACCGCTCCGCCGAGCCCAGGCAGGAGGGTCTTTGGTCCCGGTTGGTAACACCAACCGGGACCAAAGAGCGTCCATGCGTCAGTAGCTCACGAGCTATTTTTTAAGAGGGGGGTTTTGAGGGTTTTGGAGGGTTAATTTAGGGGTTTAATATATTTTGTTAGCTAGCTAATAGAGAGAAGTGACCTCTCTTATCTCCGTGCTTGGTCGTGAGGCTACGTACTAGACGTATAGAGAGATCTCGTGACACGCTAGTTAGTAAGCAAATGAAGGAAACCATTAAGTACACAAGATCGTCATGAACATATACAGAAAGAAGTGATCGACCTCCTCCTACTCCGAGAATTGGTCAAACAACAAGTTTTCGTATATCTATCCTATGTTACAATCCCTAACATCTAATTTCAAGTTCCATATGGTATTCTCCGGCTTTATTGATGACGTGGTCAATAAAGAATCCCGCCAATTCCTCTTGAATTGCTCGTATGCGATCTTGTGGTAGGAGTTCATCCTGCATCCGCCACATCTAAATTGAAGAAGAGGGTCAATACATGTATATGAATGAAACTCAACACAAATGATGGTAATAAAATAAAATTGTGAATATTTTTGCTTACGCACTTCATATTCTTTTTCAGTGTAGCCCCGCTTATTAGGATTCGTCGCGTTGTAGATGAACTCGCAAACGTAGTATCCACAAAAATTAGTCCCTTGTTCCTGAAACAAGCACTATACGAGAAATAAAGGTCAATCAAACTGATAAGCAAGCATGCTAAATGGTATATATTGATGAAACTAGCTAGAATCAATGGGATATGGGCGGAACTAGGTAGTGTATATTACTTACTTTTGGGTGTCTAAATTGCAGCTCGGTAGGCTCCCAGAGCAATTTTGGTGAAATCTTTCCAAAACCTGCCAGACAAAAAAATTACTTGATATATATCAGGAAATGAACAAAGTTGTCGATATGGTGCGATAATGATCGATTGAACTTACCTGTGGAGCATTTCAGTCAGGTTCGCATACAACTCGGATTTATTTTGTCTCGAGTCTAAGACGGTTACTACTCCCCGGTCAAGCTTAATCTCTAGTAGAATAAAGTGGTGGCCGCACACACATGCATAGCTCATCAATTACATTACTATACCCTCGAGTAATAAGGGAGAAACCGAATATGCACAAGATAGTAACACTCACTTGAAGTTGTAAGGAAGGAGTATTTTGTCTTTGTTTTGATTTTTAAGCATCGATTCTAGCAAGTTCTCCTCGGTTTGCTTGGGATACATTTGAACCGTCACTTCATGTATGATATTTGGGTTAATGAACCCAATGTCATACATTTCTGCTTTTCTACATTCGACGATCTTCAATCTGCATAATATAGTGATGAGGATAATTATATATATACATGCAATGAAAGAGGTGAGGTATATATGGAGACTTAGTTACAGAAGTACTTACAGACAGTAGCAAGTCATGATTTGTATGTCGATGTCCTTTTGATTGTAAAACTGGAAAAGCTCGTCAAATTCAACATGAATCAGCTCCTGGCCAAAGAAGTCGTGCTTCTCTTTAATACTCATCATCAAACAATCCTTCCCAGACTCGCTGTAGGTTTTCATGTACCAATTATGCAATTGTCTCGTTGTCGTTCCTAGAGGAGGACTTCCATCTTTGACGATAGGCTTCCCGTACCGGTATTTGAAATTGTCCACCTCCAACGGCTCAAACAGTACATCATCGCTCCTGTAATCAGCAGGATTGATACCGGGCACCATCCTCGGATGATCAACGGCGATATCAGTAGACACCTTTAGTGGGGGGCACGATCGGTTAGCCTGTTCACCGAGCTGGGGAATTATTTTCCCACTTCTTTGTTTTGCTAACCTCTCATCACTGGAAGTAGTTCCCGTCCGCACCGCATTTTGATATGCCTTTTTAGTAGTGCGAACATAGTTGGTATCCAGCGAAGGCACTGGTGGTTGCTTCAGGGCCTCGACAGTGCGCTCCGCTACCATCGGATCTATCGTCTGCTTCGGAGACCGAGCTTTCTTTGCAAAATGGGCCCTCACTTGGTCTTGAGAGATCTTCCCGGTTTCCTCCACGGTCCTCTCGTATGGCAACTTTTCCAATGGCTTGAGAGACTTAGGACCGTATTCATATGGCCTCTCGCCACTGGATGTACTGCTAGCAGCCGGAGCGACGGTGTCTCTCTTTCATCGTTGCTTACGAGGCAGAGGAGGAGGCGGAGTGCTCCAACGCACCGGAGGAGGAGGACCGACGGCGGCTGTCTTTCGCCGTTGTTGAGGAGGCGGACTGCTCGAACGCACCGGAGGAGGCGAAGTGCCTTGATCATCGACGTCACGCGCCGGACGAGGCGAAGGAGGAGGCGGAGTGCCTTGATCCCTTGCCGGAGGAGGAGGAGGAGGATGAGTGCCTTCATCACTCGCCGGAGAGGAGGCGGAGTGCCTTGATCCCTCGCCGGAGGAGGAGGAGGAGGAGGATGAGTGCCTTCATCACTCGCCGGAGGAGGAGGAGGAGGAGGCGGAGGCGCCCAGTTCGGAAGCTTGATGTGCTCCTTCCGTCATAGACATGTACTCCTGAGAGAAAATCTCAGCTAAGTCTCCCCTTCACCTGTGGGGTGGTCAAGCTAGAGATCCTCAAATCCCCCCATTATTTCATCCACTTGCACAACAACATAGTTATATGGAATCTGACTGTGGTGAAAAGTTCCGTCTGTTCGAGGAGGTGCAACAAAGCCGTCAGCCACCTTGAAGGTGAGGTTATCGCATTTTGTCATAAGCTCGCAATGTTGGCCATCTGTGATAGCATCCACGGGGTAGCTGTTGGGAGACGTAGTAGTAAATCAAAATTTTCCTACGTGTCACCAAGATCTATCTATGGAGAAACCAACAAACGAGCGGGGAGAGATTGGATCTTCATACCTTTGAAGATCGCTAAGCGGAAGCGTTGCTAGAACGCGGTTGATGGAGTCGTACTCGCAGCGATTCAGATCATGGTAGATCCGATCAAGTGCCGAACGGACGACACCTCCGCGTTCAACACACGTGCAGCCCGGTGACGTCTCCTACGCCTTGATCCAGCAAGGAGGGAGGAGAGGTTGAGGGAGAGCTCCGGCAGCACGACGGCATGGTGACGGTGGAGCTGCGTGGTACTCCGATAGAGCTTCGCTAAGCACTACGGAGAAACGAGGAGAGGGAGGAGTAGGGCTGCACCAGGGAGGAGATGAACTCGTGTGTTTTGTGCAGCCCCAAATACCTCCACTATATATAGGAGGAGGGGAGGAGAGGTGCTGAGCCCTAGGGTTCCACCCTAGGGGTGGCGGCAGCCTCCAGAAACCCATCTGGCCGGCGGCCAGGGCAAGGAGAGGTGGAGGCGCCCTAGGGTGGGCCTTAAGGCCCATCTAAGCCTAGGGTTTGCCCCCCTCCACCCTTGCTGCGCCTTGGGCTGGGGTGGGAGGCGCACCAGCCCACCTAGGGGCTGGCTCCCTCCCACTCTTGGCCCATGGAACCTTCCGGGGCAGGTGGGCCCACTTGGTGGACCCCCGGAACCCTTCCGGTGGTCCCGGTACACTACCGGAGACACCCGGAACACTTCCGGTAACCAAAACCTCACTTCCTATATATCAATCTTCGTCTCCGGACCATTCCGGGACTCCTTGTGACGTCCGGGATCTCATCCGGGACTCCAAACAACCTTCGGTAACCACGTACACTATTTCCCTATAACCCTAGCGTCATCGAACCTTAAGTGTGTAGACCCTACGGGTTCGGGAGACACGTAGACATGACCGAGACACCTCTCCGGCCAATAACCAACAGAGGGATCTAGATACCCATGTTGGCTCCCACGTACTCCACGATGATATCATCGGATGAACCACGATGTCAAGGATTCAATCAATCCCGTATACAATTCCCTTTGTCTATCGGTATGGTACTTGCCCGAGATTCGATCGTCGGTATCCCCATACCTTGTTCAATCTCGTTACCGGCAAGTCTCTTTACTCGTTCCGTAATACATCATCCCGTGACTAACTCCTTAGTCACATTGAGCTCATAATGATGATGTCTTACCGAGTGGGCCCAGAGATACCTCTCCGTCACACGGAGTGACAAATCCCAGTCTCGATTCGTGTCAACCCAACAGACACTTTCGGAGATACCCGTAGCGTACCTTTATAGCCACCCAGTTACGTTGTGACTTTTGGCACACCCAAAGCATTCCTACGGTATCTGGGACTTACACAATCTCATGGTCTAAGGAAACGACACTTGACATTGAAAAGCTTTAGCAAATGAACTACACGATCTTGTGCTATGCTTAGGATTGGGTCTTGTCCATCACATCATTCTCCTAATGATGTGATCCCGTTATCAACGACATCCAATGTCCATGGTCATGAAACCGTGACCATCTATTGATCAACGAGCTAGCCAACTAGAGGCTCACTAGGGACACGTTGTGGTCTATGTATTCACACATGTATTACGGTTTCCGGTTAACACAATTATAGCATGAACAATAGACAATTATCATGAACTAGGAAATACAATAATAACCATTTTATTATTGCCTCTAGGGCATATTTCCAACAGTAGCTAGGAGCCGTGAAATCAGGCTGCTGAAGGAGCTCTGTGGAAGCCATGCTGCTTCTCTCCTAAGATGGTGGGGTAGCTTCTGGGGTAGCTTCGTGCCCCTGGTCAAGTTGCTGGTCGGGAGCTCGCTGGCTCATAACTTCTTCCTCTAGCCTTCGTACTCTTGCATTGAGCCCCTGCACAACGCTCAACTCCTGGTTCCTCTCCTCTCCCGACTTTTGTAACCGCCTGCGCCGGGAAACCCAAGCTTCCACGAAACGGAGCCTGGCGTGCTTCGTGTTCATCCAGGGTGCTCAGGATTCCCAAGGGCTTCAGTCAGCTCGCCCTTCTCTCTGTTGGGAATGAACCTCCCTTCCAGCGCTTCCTTGATAACTTGCTTAAGCTTCCTGACGGGTATTGCAAGTTGCTCGTCCGTCCAAACGCACTTCCCTGTTTCAGGGTCCAAAGTTCCCCAAACCCCGAAGAACCAAGTCCTTGAACCGTCTGGCCAATTCCCTGTCTCTGGTTCTACATCTTTAGCTCGCAGGTCATCCTCCCATTTGGCCCACAACGGCTGGGCTCTGAGGTAGCCACCTGACCCCGTGCGATTGTGATACTACTTCGTCTCAGCATTTTTCTTGTTTATTGCTGACATTTTCTTACTCTTTTCAGAAGTCTTCTAGGCCACGAACGCGTCCCATTGATCTCTTATCCCCGCATATCGGCCGACGAATACTGGAGTCTTCTCTTGGTCGACAAACTTAGCTTTCAAATCATTCTTCCACCTCCTAAAAAGATCTGCCATCTTCTTAAGAGCACACGACCTGACCAGTGGCTCTATAACTGGATTACTCTCATCCTCCTCTGGCGGTAGGGTGAAATTTTCCTTCAGGGCCTTCCAGAGATCTTCTTTCTGTCTATCGGTGACATAAGAAACTTGAGGGTCATAATTCTTAGTGTTCTTAGCCGGCTCATTCCATTGTTGGATGCTGATCGGGATGTTGTCCCTGACAATTGCTCCACACTGAGCAGAAAATGCATCCTTGGTCTTCTTCGGTTCAATCAGTTGGCCATCGTTCGCGATTAAGGTGATCGTGAACCTTTCTTCCTTGCCCAACCTTTCTTCGGGCCTCGTATCGTTAACGAAGTTTGGCTCGATCTGGAGGGCTATATAAAAGAAGAAATAAGAGTTAATATATGTACATACGAAAACAATTAATGCATCAATTAGTCAGCACAGGCTTAATTAATATATATACCTTGTCGGACGACTTTGCAACAGCTCCCTCCGTTCGGTCACCGGAGCCGTCATCATGGTCTCCTTCTTCCTTCGGCTCTCGGTCATCGGAGTCATCATCATGGTCTCCTTCTTCCTCCAGCATTTGGTGACCAGAGCCTTCATCATCATGTCCTAGCTCTTCCATGTCAAAATTGATTAATGAGAAGATATTACCGCCGTCGCGGATCATGTCCCCCAACAACTCTTATCCTTCAAAGTCTCTGTTCATGGTTGGAACCATGGTTTCTTCAAATATTACAACACGACAATTAATATACAAACATGAGAGATGGATATATTAATTAGTGGCAAACATAGACAAGGGATCATCTTAGTGGCCTCGATGCTTCTACAGTTTGGGGTGGCCTCAAGAACTCTTCTAGGGATTGGGTGGCTTCAATGCTTCTAGGGTTTGGGTGGCCTCGGCAATGCTTTTAGGGATTGGGTGGCCTCGACAACGCTTCTAGGGTTTGGTCGGGCGAGAGGGGGTTGATCGAAGTTCTCGGAGTTTTCTTCTAGTGGTTTGGGTGGCCTCGAGAGTTTGTCGGGTAGGGGCAAGAGGGGGTAGGAGATCGACAATGCTTTTTCAGTCCCGGTTTAGGCAGACTCAAGAGTTGGTCGTGCGAGAGGGGGTTGATCGACGTCCCCCCTCATGTCAAAATTACCAGAGTTTTCTATATGAACAAAAAAAATGCTGGCCGGACATATCATCACGCGGCGGCGGTAACCTACGAAGCACCGATATAGCAACATCAATACGGCGATACAGGATACGGCAATTTCTGTAAACAGCAATACGGCGATACGACAAGCATATATAAATAATAATTAAATAACATGTAATGAGAGCTAATATAATAAAACGTACATACACATACACATATATGAACACATGCATACATGAACACATATATGAACGCATACATACACATACATATATATGAACACATACATACACATATATGAACACATACAAAAAACATCATACATATATATATGAACAAAAAATATCATACACACATATATGTGAACAAAAAACAAAAAATCATCCTCACGTATAGGGGAGGGGGATGTGGCCGGAGCGGGGTGGGGCGGCCGTAGCGGGGTGGCACGGGGCGAGGCCGCCGGAGGGAGGTCGGGGACGACGGCCGGCGGTGGCAACGGCGATGGAGAGCACGCGAGATTTAGGCAGCCTGACGGCGTGGGTGGGATCTGGCCTTCGGGGGAGCGATATGGTCGAAAACTGCTAAGTGTGGGCTTATATACAGGGAGCATTGGTCCCGGTTTGTGGCACCAAAACTGGGACCAATACCCCCCTTTGGTCCCGGTCCGTGCCACCAACCGGGACCAAAGCCCTGTTTTCGTCAGCCCAAAGGGCAGGAAACAGGGACCTTTGGTCCTGGTTGGTGGCAGCAACTGGGACTAAAGGGGGGGCTCTAGTCCCAGTTGCTACCACCAACCGGGACCAAAGGCGTGGCGTAGCAGTGTCAAATGTTTAGTCCCACCTCGCTAGTCGAGGGGAGACCGCACCTGTTTATAAGCCCCGATGTGCATGACCTGTCGAGCTCCTCTCCAAAGTAGGCTATATATATGCCTAAACTCTGCTTCTCCCATGTTGGGCCTACTAGGTCCGAGGGCCTGCTTCCTGGCCCATTTTCAGACGGGTTTCTAGTCGTATGCAGGCCGTGGTTGTCTAGTAGGCGGCATTTTTTATGTTATTTTTGTTTGTTATTAAAGTTTTTTAGTTCCGGTTGGTGCCACCAACCGGGACCAATGGCCTTGCACAGCGGTGTGGTGGGAGTTTAGTCCCACCTCGCCAAGCGAAGGTTGCGCAAACCTATTTATAAGCCCCGTCGCGGCTGCAACGTTGAGCTTCTCTCATAGTGAAAATAGATGCCCTTATACAGGAAATTCGACCTAAATTCCAAATGCTAGTTAGGCGCCTAACTAGCACTTTGAATTTAGGTTGAATTTCCTTATAAGCGCATCTATTTTCACTTTTGCTATTTTTTATGTTATTTCTTTGCATATTAAAATTTGGTAACAAAAAATACTTTATGAATATTGTTTTTGCTATTAATTTTTTTAACAAAAATAACTTTGATAATTCTAGTTGCATGAATTGTATATAATATCAAGTTTAGTTATATAACTATTATCGAACGAAAACATGTGTGTTACAAAATGATTTCATTTTTTATAAATATTTGAACTCAAGAATTTTTATGCATTCAATATGCACCATTCGAAGCCACATCATCCCTTTTCGACCCTTTTTTGACTTCATTTGCTTTTTTTCATGCATTTCAGCATTTATTTTGAGCTAAAATGACCCTGAATTAAAAAGCACTGCAACTAAACTCTGAAATGGTTGAAACTTGGCATGGTACCATCATTTCACCCACATAGAATTTGCTAAAAAGTTGAGAGGGTTACGGCAAAAACTGGATGCACTTCGTGTACAAAATGGAGAATCTCTTTCGAAGTATCATGGTTTCGCACGAAAACACATCTGTTACAAAAGGATTTCAATTTTTAAAACATATTTGAACTCAAGACTTTTTCTACATTCAACCCTTTTCTGACTTCATTTGCTATTTTTCATGCATTTCATCATTTATTTTGACCTAAAATGACCCTAAATTGAAAAGCACTTCAAATAAGTTCTAAAAAGGTTGAAAGTTGGCACGATATCGTCATTTCACCCACATAGCATGTGTTAAAAAGTTGAGAGGGTTACGACAAAAACTGGATGCATTTCATGTACAAAATGGACAATCTCTTTCGAAGTATCACGGTTTCGGATGAAAACTCATCAGTTACAAAGGGATTTTTTAAACTTATTTGTACTCCATACTTTTTGTGTGTTCAAAAGGCACCATTCAAAGCCACACCATCAATTTTTAACTCTTTCTGACTTCATTTGGTATTTTTCATGCACTTACTGATTTTTTTGAGCTAAATAACCCTGAAATTGAAAAGCACTTCATGAACTCAGAAAAGGTTAAAAGTTGGCATGGTATCATCATTTCACCCACATAGCATGTTATAAAAAGTTGAGAGGGTTACGGCAAAAACTGGATGCACTTCGTGTACAAAACGGACAATCTCTTTCGAAGTATCAGGGTTTCGGACGGAAACTCATCTGTTACAAAAGGCATTTCATTTCTTCACATGTAACTATAGTGATATTGTAGATCAAAGGCATCATCATAATAGTTGTGGAGAGAAAGTATTCACTTTTTCTTCGCTTGTGTCCTTTGCTTATTGCGCCGTAACCATGGATAATCTTCATTGTTTAACAGGATGCTTGGGTCTGCCTTGACTTTGAAGGGAGGAATTTCCTGAAACTTTTCATAATCTTTAGACATGTCTGTCTTGCCCTCCAATCCCACGATGTCTCTTTTGCCTGAAAGAACTATGTGACGCTTTGGCTCATCGTATGATGTATTCGCTTCCTTATCTTTTTTTTTCTCGGTTTGGTAGACATGTCCTTAACATAAAAAACCTGCCCCACATCATTGGCTAGGATGAATGGTTTATCGGTGTACCCAAGATTGTTGAGATCCACTATTGTCATTTCGTAATGCGGGTCTACCTGTACCCCGCCTCTTGTAAGATTGACCCATTTGCATTGAAACAAAGGGACCTTCAAATCATGTCCATAGTCAAGTTCCCATATCTCCTCTATGTAACCATAATATGTGTCGACCTTTCCATTGGTCGTTGCTGCATCAAAGCAGACACCGCTATTTTGGTTGGTGCTACTTTGATATTGGGCGATCGTGTAAAATGTATTCCCATTTATCTCGTACCCTTTGTATGTTAATACAGTCAAAGATGGTCTCCTGGCCAATGAGTACATCTCATCAGAAACAGTGTTGTCACACCTGAGACGTGTTTGCAACCAATTGCCGAAAATCTTGATGTGTTCACATGTAATCCACTCGTCACACTGCTCTGGGTGTTTGGAGCGCAGAATGTTCTTGTGTTCGTCGACATACGGGGTCACCGAGGTAGAATTCTATAGAATTGTGTAGTGTGCTTGAGACCAAGAATGCCCGTCCCCACATATTATTGACTTTGCTCCTAGCGTGCCTTTTCCAGTCAGTCTCCCCTCATACCGCGATTGAGGGAGACCAATCTTCTTAAGGTCAGGAATGAAGTCAACACAAAACCCAATGACATCCTTTGTTTGATGGCCCATGGAGATGCTTCCTTCTGGCCTAGCGCGGTTACAGACATATTTCTTTAGGACTCCCATGAATCTCTCAAAGGGGAACATATTGTGTAGAAATACAGGGCCCAGAACAACAATCTCGTCGACTAGATGAACTAGGACGTGCGTCATGATATTGAAGAAGGATGGTGGGAACACCAGCTCGAAACTAACAAGACATTGCGCCACATCACTCCTTAACCTTGGTAGGATTTCTGGATCGATCACCTTTTGAGAGATTGCATTGAGGAATGCACATAGCTTCACAATGGCTAATCGAACATTTTCCGGTAGGAGCCCCTCAATGCAACCGGAAGCAGTTGCGTCATAATCACGTGGCAGTCATGAGACTTTAGGTTCTGGAACTTTTCCTCTGCTAT
The DNA here is from genome assembly GCA_022496015.1 of Hordeum marinum. Classification (NCBI taxonomy): domain Eukaryota; kingdom Viridiplantae; phylum Streptophyta; class Magnoliopsida; order Poales; family Poaceae; genus Hordeum; species Hordeum marinum. The sequence goes on along the minus strand of CM039676.1, from coordinate 389,639,886 downwards.
ATGTATTATTCCCTTTATATTCGACGAGAAGCCAGACGGGACCTTCATACCGAGCAGGCATTCAAAGAAGATTTCCTTCTCTTCTTTGGTAAGAGCGTAGCTAGCAGGAGCTTCATACTACTTTGGAGGCATGCTGTCTTTTTCGTGAACATGTTGCTGGTGCTCCTGTGCCTCCTGTGTATCTTTTGTCTTCCCATACATGCCCAAGAAGCCTAGCAGGTTCACACAAAGATTCTTCGTCACGTGCATCGCATCGATTGCAGAGCGGACCTCTAGGTCTTTCCAGTAGGGTAGGTCCCAAAATATAGATTTCTTCTTCCACATGGGTGCGTGTCCCTTAGCGTCATTCGGAACAGATAGTCTGCCGGGACCCTTTCCAAAGATTACTTGTAAATCATTGACCATAGAAAGTATGTGATCGCCAGTACGGATGGTGGGCTTCTTCCGGTGATCTGCCTCGCCTTTGAAATGCTTGCCTTTCTTTCGACATTGATGATTGGTCGCAAGAAATCGACGATGCCCCAGGTACACATTCTTCCTGCAATTTTCAAGGTTTATACTTTCGGTGTCATCTAAACAGTGCATGCATGTGTGGTATCCCTTGTTTGTTTGTCCTGAAAGGTTACTGAGAGCAGGACAATCATTGATGGTTACAAACAGCAACACATGCAGGTCAAAATCCTCCTGTTTGTGCTCATCCCACACGCGTACACCATTTCCATTCCACAACTGTAAAATTTCTTCAACTAATGGCCTTAGGTACACATCAATGTCGTTGCTCGGTTGCTTAGGGCCTTGGATGAGAACTGGCATCATAATGAACTTCCGCTTCATGCACAGCCAAGGAGGAAGGTTATAGATACATAGAGTCACGGGCTAGGTGTTGTGATTACTGCTCTGCTCCCCAAAAGGATTAATGCCATTCGTGCTTAAACCAAACAATACGTTCCTTGTGTCACCTGCAAACTCCTTCCAGTACTTCCTCTCGATTTTTCTCCACTACGACCCGTCAGCGGGTGCTCTCAACTTCCCGTCTTTCTTACGGTCCTCTCTGTGCCATCGCATATTCTTGGCATGCTCTTTGTTTCTGAACAGATGTTTCAACCATGGTATTATAGGAGCATGCCACATCACCTTGGCAGCAACCCTCTTCCTGGGGCGCTCGTCCTCAACATCACCAGGGTCATCGCGTCTGATCTTATAGCGCAATGCACCGCATATCGGGCATGCGTTTCGTTCCTCATACTCACCGCGGTACAGGATGCAGTCATTAGGGCATGCATGTATCTTTTGCATCTCCAATCCTAGAGGGCATACAACCTTCTTTGTTGCGTACGTATTGTCGGGCAATTTGTTATCCTTTGGAAGCTTCTTCTTCAATATTTTTAGTAGCTTCTCAAATCCTTTATCAGGTACACCATTCTCTGCCTTCCACTGCAGCAATTCCAGTGTGGTACCGAGATTTGTGTTGCCATCTTCGCAATTGGGGTACAACCCTTTTTTGTGATCCTCTAACATGCGATCGAACTTCAGCTTCTCCTTTTCACTTTCACACTGTCTCTTTGCATCAACAATGACCCGGCAAAGATCATCATCAGGCATATCGTCTGGTTCCTCTTGATCTTCAGCTTCCCCGGTTGCAGCATCACTGTATTTAGGGGGCACATAGTTGTCATCATCCTCTTCTCCTTCGTCGTCTTCCATCGTAACCCCTATTTCTCCGTGCTTGGTCCAAACATTATAGTGTGGCATGAAACCCTTCACAAACAGGTGGCTGTGAAGGATTTTCTGGTCAGAGTAAGACTTCAAATTCCCACATGTAGGGCATGGACAACACATAAAACCATTCTGCTTGTTTGCCTCGGACACTTCGAGAAAATGATGCACCCCCTTAATGTACTCGTCGGTGCGTTTGTTACCGTACATCCATTGCCGGTTCATCTGCGTGCATTATATATAATTAAGTGTGTCAAAAACCATTACAGAACATAGTAGATACATAGTTCTCGTTGACCAACATATAGCTCTCTAGAGCATCTAATTAAACCATACATTAAAAATATTTAAAACATTTCAATGCAACAACAAAGCGATCATAATCAGAACTAAGGTAACAATTGATCCAACGGCATAATGATACCAAGCCTCTTTATCAATGTTATATTTTCTAATCTTTCTAAGCTTCAAGCGCATTGCAGTCATCTTGGTCGTGTGATCATCGACGATATCGGCAACATGCAACTCCAATCCCATCTTCTCATCTTCAGTTCTTTTCAATTTTTCTTTCAAATGATTGATTTCTTTTTCAGCTTTAGTTAACTTGTCGAGCAGAATTGCATAGTCGGTATCCATTTCTGGTTCAACCACTTCCTATAGATAAAAACATCTACGTCAAGTTGGTGGCATAATTAATTGTCATAGACATTAGATGTGTGAAATAGTTATAAAAGATAATATACCACATCTGAATCATAGACTGGACCTGGGCGGATACCATAACCATGGCACTATATAATAACAACCAATAATAAAAGTAAGAAAATCATACGAGTAAGTATATTTTATTTTAGAAAGAAGATAAGATCAAGAGGCTCACCACGCGCGGGCGATCGACGGCGGTTTCAGGACGGGGACGGGACAGGACGGACCGCCAAACCTAGACAAATCTTGACGAAAATGGAGTTTGGACAAGGAGCTTCGAGAGGAAAAAGTTTAAGTGTGACTCGGGCATTTCATCGAACACCTCATGTGCATAGGAGGTGAGCTAAAGCACCACAAAGCTCTAACACTGCTATCCTGAAAAAACAGAGCACTCCACGGCTCTGCTAGCGGCGGGCGAGGGTTTATATAGGCAGACCATTGGTCCCGGTTCATGGCTGGAACCGGGACAATAGGTCTGCCTTTGGTCCCGGTTCCATCCACAAACCGGGACCAATGGTCGTGGGCCAGGAGTGAGGCGCATTGGTCTCGGTTCGTGACTGGAACCGGGACCAAAGGGGCCAGACGAACCGGGACCAATGGCCCACGTGGCTTGGTCGGCCCCCTGGGCTCACGAACCGGGACGGTTGCCACCTTTGGTCCCGATTCACGAGCGAACCGGGATTAATGAGATTAGGAGGCCCGAACCAATGCCCTGTTTTCTACTAGTGAAGGTCAAGCTGGCTTCAGTAGGGTAGTGGCGACAGTGACGCATCGACGACTCATTCTGGTGGCGGTAATGGTCGTTCGGTTGTCTCGAAATCTAAATATAATTTTTATTATGTTTGAGGTGCTTTGAATTTTTAGTGAACTTTTATGATAAATCCGAATCCTTTTGAAAAAAAGAAATCGTTGCGCATATTTATACTGCAGATTTTAGCAAAACAAATAGACTAGGTCAGATTTAAACAACTTTGACTTAGGCCAAAACTCATCATGACCTTGTTGCATATTCTGATGTTGATTGCGGCCGATGTCCGATATTACAAGCCTACCTGTAGGTTTTGTGTTTCACTTTTGCTTCAGTACAACCCTTAAACATATTAATAGATGAGATCTTTTTATATCCCTTCATAAGAAAGGGTCGAATGATCTTTTTAGAAAACCCATCGCTCATGCCATCCGTGTACACCATGTTGGAACGGCCCTTTGGCGGATGTTAATAGTGCTAAGGAAAGATTTGAACATGGGACCTCCTGTTACAAAGAGCGAGTTGATAGCCACTAGGACTAACAACGCTTGTGAATATTTAGGCAGTACAACGTGTTAAAAGAAGCTAATAGCAGCACCAGATCCTGAAAACAAAAAAGAAACATTTTTTCTGAAAAAATGAATATTTCTTAGAACATGGATATTTTTTAAATTTTCTGAACAAAATAAATTAAAATCGAATTTTTTTGAAACTCTCGAACTTCTTTTCGAATTTTGAACATTTTTGAAATGCGAACGTTCATTGAAATGTGGACAAATTTCAAGAATAGGAGGTATTATAGCGAATAATCATGTAAAATAAAAATATTTTATGAACTTTAAATTTAAAAAACGAACATTTTTTTGAACCGGCAGGTACTGTAGCAACTCTTTTTTGAAAGAGATCGTTTGTTCAAATTTTGATCATCTTTTGAAAACATGAACAATTTTTGAAATAATTTTTTTTCTTAAAAACAGGGAACATTTTTCGAGTTTTAAACAAATTTTGGAACAAGAACAAAAATTTAAAGTTCCAAGATCTTTTCAAAACGCATGAACAAAATTTGGAATCCTGAACATTTTTTGAAAAGTTGGATATATGAAATAAATTAGAACAGAAAAAATTAATTGAAAAAAGGAAATCAATGAAAAATTTCAAAAAGAAAAATATAAAGAACGAAACAGGAAAATAAAGGAAAAACCGAGGATAAAAAATCAATGCCAGTGAAAACCAGTTCAGGACAAACCGGACACAGTAGCACATGTGTTATTTCATAATTAGGCCGTCCCTTCTTGTTCGCTAGTAGCTCGCCTCTGTGCAAATGAGCCATAATTAGTCGCAGGGAGTAGCAAATAGGGATTTTCATTGTATTTTGGGTCGTCAACCTTTTTGCAAATTTGTGAATCTTTTTTACTTTCTTGAACTTTGTTTTCAAAAAATTACAGTGAAGTTTTTTTTGAAAGTATGCTTCATTTTTACAATTTTGTTACAAAATATATGAATCTTTGTATACGTAGAAATTTTGTTCTAAAAAGATCCACAAATTTGATAAACAACTCATGAATAGGTAGATTATTTGCACAAAATATGTGATTTTTAAAAAACAATTACGAACAAAGAGATCAACCTTTTTCAAACCTGCAAATGCTTAGGTTGGCCCAACAGGCACCCGAAGGGAGCAATGTCATCGCCTAGTCAGGCCAAGGTCTAAATGTTTTGCTTCTATTTTTCGCTTCTCTTCATTTTTTGCTAATTCATTTTCTCCTTTATGAACTTTACTATATTGTCCGAAATATGTTCAAAATTTTGAAACATTCTTCGGAATACCAAAAATGTTCTTACCTTCAAATATTCTTTAAGTTTTTCAAAATATTTCCGTTTCTGAATTTAAGAAATGTTCATGTTTCAAAAAAGTTGATTTTTATAAAAGCACGTGGTTTAAAATTGTGTTCAGCCTCAATTGTTGGGAATTTTTAACATTTTTGGATAATGTGTTGAAATTTATTATTTATTCATCCATTTGGCCGAGACTAGCACACTCCTCTCAACAGATGTTTTTTTTATCTATGGATAAATGACTTTAACTTCCTGTATCTATGTGATACAAATATATGAGGCATGCATTCAGGTTTGGACGACTTCTGACACTGTTTGTATGTTGCGAAACGTCCAATCATTTATCGGTCCTTTTTTACCGTGAAAACTTTAGAAAATGCATAAATTATAAAAAGAAATCCAAACGTCTTGGCTGGTGCCTTGAATGGGTCAAAGAAGCTGCCGAAGAAAACATGGGGTCTTTTGACAGATGCCAAAAACAAGCTTTCAAACGGACCCTTCTGGCCTATCCAAACACCCTACATTGCAAATTCCTTGAAATGAACCCAACACTTGCAAGCAGGTGGGCATGCCCATGGCAGGCATATATGTATGGTTTGAATGACTTCCAACATCGTATGCAAGTTGCGACACGTTCAACCATTAATGACCTTTTTAACAAAGAAAAATCCAAAAAATGTAAAACTTGTCGAAAATTGAAAAAACTTGACGTGGTCCCTTGAATTGGTCATACAAGGTCATAAAAACAAATGAGACCATTTCAGAGATGTCGAAAAACGAGGTGCAACCAAACGAACCCTTCTAGCCTCTATGCGAACACTCTATGCTGAACATGTTATTCTTTTGGAAATCTCGGACTTACTGCAACTTTAACAGTAGGTGGGCATGCCCATGTGAGGCACGCATGCCTGGTATGAACAACTTCCGACATCGTATGCGCGTTGTGACACGTCAAACCATTTATCGAGCTTTTTCATGAGGAAAACTGTAAAAGAGGCAAAACTTGTCAAAAACCAAAACAATTTGACATGGTGCCTTAAATTTGCCACACAAGGTAACAGAAACCAGTTAGCTCTATTTCAAGTATCTCGAGAAATAACGTGCTCTCGGACGGAGCCTTCTGGCCCTACACGACCACTCTTTGTTGAACATGGTCTATTTTTGGACATTCTTTAAACGATTCCAACTTTTCAGAGAAGGTGGACATGCCTATGATAAGCATCATGCGAGGTTTGAATGTTTTCCAACACCGTATGCATGTTGCGACATGTTTAACCATTTATCGGCCTTTCTTGACCGAGCAAAATCTAGAAAAGGCAAATTTGTTGAAAATCATTTTTTGGCAAGGTGCCTTGAATTGTTAATACAAGCCATTGAAAATATATTGAGGCCATCTCAAAGATGTGAAGAAATAATTGCGCTCTGTCTTCGACCTATCTGGACACTCTATGTTGAACATGGTGTTTTATTGGATAATATCGAAATGACCCTAACTTTTGTGAACAGGTTTGCATTACCATGGCAAGCATCCATGCCAAGTTTAAACGACTTCCACTACCGTATAAAAGTTGTGATAAGGCCGATCAGTTGTCAGCCTCTTTTGACCGAGAAAACTGCAGGAAATCCAAAACTTGTCAAAAACCCAAGAAACTTGGCATAGTGCCTTGATCTGGCCATACAAGGCCATGAAAAAAATTGGGACCATTTGATGGATGTGCTCTCAAACAGAGCCTCTTGGCCTACCCGAACACCCCATGTTCTGTTTTTTTGGACATGCTTGAAATGACCTCAACTGTTTTTCATTGGGTGGGAGTGTCCATGGTAGGCATCCATGCCTGGTTTGAGTGACTTCTGACAGAGTATGCACATTGTGACACATTCGACCATTTATCAGTCTTTTTTCACTGAGAAAACTCCATAAAATGCAAAATTGCTGAAAACCCAAACAACATGCCATGGTGCATTTTAAATTGTCATACAAGGCCATGAATTTTTTAGGCCATTTCAAGTATGCCAAGAAACAATGAAGTAGCCTTCTAGCCTACCCGAACACCTTCATTCAAAATGCTTTATTTTTGGACATTATTGAAAATAACCCTAGCTTTTGCAAGTAGGTGGGCATGCTCATGGTAGGCATCCATGCTAGGTTTGAATTTTCGACACCATATGCAAGTTGCGATACGTCCGACCATTTATCATCTATTTTTTTATCGAGGAAACCCCCAAAAATGTAAAATTTATTGAACACCAAAACAACTTGGCATGGAGCCTTGAAGTAACCATACAAGCCAATGAAAAAAATGGGGGTCCTTCGACTCAATAAACAATATGCTCCGAAATGTGGCCTCCTGGCCTACCCGAACACCTTACGATGAACATGGTGTTTTTTGGACATTTTTGAAATGACCCCAACTTTTTGCTAGCAGGTCGGCTTCCCCATGATAGGCATCGTTTGAAAACAAAGTATTTAAAATTATGATTTAAACATGTACTCAGAACTGTCATTTCAAGTTGTTAACATAACTAATAAATACGGAGGGATTAAATTGAAAACAATTAATATTTTTCTTAACAAAGGATTTCATAAATATTTGAATATTTTTTTCTAAAACCATGATTTTTAAAAGTTGCTTAAAAATATTATTTTCGTATTCCAAACAATATTTCCATTTTTAAAATTAAAATGAATGATAAATTCAAGAAATGAGTAAAATGAATTAATGAACAAAGATAAGAAAAATAAAAAAAATTGAAAAATAGAGAATAGACCCGAATGCGACAGATTGCTGCTGTTTCGCACAAGGCGAGCGACCGAGCAACGTGTTTAGGCTCGCACATTTCTGTTGACACTGTAGGAACTTACCCGATACAGCTATCTATTTTTATTTTATTATTTTATTATTTTATTCTCTTTCCTTTTCTTCTTTCTTTTTATTATTATATTTTTCTGTTTCTTTTTCTTTTTCTTTTTTTCCTTTTCCGTTTCTGTTTTCTTTTAAAATTTATTTTTCTTAGAAAAATGTTTGTGGTTTCAAAAAAAGTGTAGAAATGTCAAAAAATGTACATGTTTCAAAACTTGCTCATAATTTCACAGAATGTTATTTTTCAATTTTTTTCAGAAATTTATAAAATTTTGCGGATTTTCAGAAATATTATATCTTGTTTATGAACTCCACCATCCACTTACATGACTTACACTCAACAGCGCTACGTACTTGCCTTATGCAACAAAACACATCAATAAGCAATCATTTTGGCACAGGAGATCGGAGGCATGACAAAGATGTGTGATACATCTTCAACGTATCTGTAATTTTTTATTGTTCCATACACAAATTTTACAATCCTTCCGATGAAATTCATGCACAAATTTTACAGTCGGCTAGATATACTCTGGGTAACACTTGTTTGGGAGACATACTATGAAGATTGCATACCGCATGCTACTGAACCATGTGGATCGCAGTGGTGGAGAGATGTGATGCAACTTAGCCCGATATACCGTGGGATTACTATGATTGAGGTGGGTGCTAGTACGACATCATTGTTTTTAGTGCATTGTGTTGGAGATGATCTGGACTAAGATTTTTGGCTGGCTCCTGCTGTCTGATAGACTAAACACCAAAACCCTATTGAAACGAAGACATTCCAATATAGGGGATGATCTGGACTGCTTGCTTTGTGGCTTACATGTTGACGAAACAATTGAGCATCTTTTCTTCTGCTGCACCTTTAGTGCCTTGTGTTGGAATTATATTGGGATCAACTGAGGTGACTACAACCATCGGCTACAACTTCTTGATCACGCGAGAGAAGATTGGAGGAGGCCCATGTTTCTTGATGTAGTCCTAATTGCATCCTGGAGCCCTTGGAAGGAGCGCAACAACAAACACTTTAAAGGTGTCACCCTACCTTTGAATCCTGGAGGTGTAGGTTTGTCAAGGATTTTTCGGAGACATCACATAGGGCATCTGACAAGAAGAGACAATTTATTACTGCCTTCCTGACTTCTCGCCCCCTAACAACACCCACTAGAGCAATTACTTTTTTTTGTTTTGGTTGCTGACCACTGCATTTTGCAGTGATGAGAGGCTGGCTTGTAACACTCATGTAACTTGTACTTCCATCTGATTGTTAATACACATGCAGTAGGGGCCTCCCTTACTGTTTACCTTCAATAAAAATACTACTGTATTATCATTGTTGGATACTTTATATGCATTTATATGTTGTTTTCACTACAAGGATTCAGGTCTATTGCAACAAAAGTGTGTCGCAATAAGTGCCCAATCATCGCAATAGGTACCTATTGCGACGACATGGTGTTTGTTGCCTGCCGTCGCGACATGACGCATGGTAATAGGTTATTGTCACAAAAATAATAATGTGGCAAGAAAGCCTGCTATTACAACAACCACGTGATAAGTTGACACATTTTTTCTCCTGGCATCACGCACTTGATGCCATAATTTGGTTTTTATGGCAATAGCTTAATGCAACATTGGGCGAACCATGGCGGTTTTGCCGTTTGTGGCAATAGGCTTTTGTGGCAATAACCTATACCAACAATTCTTTTTTTTTGTGGCGTGTGGTCTTCCGTGGCAATAGTGAACCGTGGCAATACCCTATAGCATCAACTCTTGTTGTTGTGGGTAGTCCTTTCGCCATGAACCCTATGTTCGTGGCAATAACATATGGCAACAACTCTCCAGACGTGGTAATACTAAAATTGCAACATACTCATTTTGGTGGTGATAAATAGTTGTCACAACGGAGAAAATGTTTGAGGTGGAGGCTGTTGCGACAATACGAACATTTCGTGGCGAAAGGACTACTTCAACAAAACTGAATTCGGTGGCGACAAGTAGTTATCTCAATGAACACACTATTTATGGTGATAAGTTATTGCGACAATATTAAATGTTCCGTCGCAATAGCCTAGTGCAATAAAACAGGTTGGCGTGGCGACTAAGATTTGACACAATGCTACTTTTTACGTGGTGCCAACATGTTGCAACCAAAAGTAGGTTGTGGTAATAGCCTAAGTCAACCAAAAAAAATGCATTGAATTAAATGATTCAAATAATGCATATATGATGTAGATTTATAAAATATCAAAGTTTCAATATACAATATCCTTCAAATGAAAGTGAAATATAATTTAGCACACATTCAACATACTAAATGGAACATCCTAATTAAGAGCAGAGACAAATTGTCCGCGATCTAAAGTCCATTCAAGTTAAATCTTTGGACCCTGCCATGAAGAAATCCAAAATTTATTTAGCTCAAGTTAAATGAAAATAGAAAATACTTAGTCAAGAAAATAAATAAACACCGTAATGACTAATTAGCAGAAAAATATGACCGTTGTCATGGCAATTGCATAACTACTCTATTGGTGCATGCATGGGTACCTTCCTGCCCAATTGTTATGACCAGAATAACTAGATAACTAATGCTTGTTGTACTACCCCCATCAAAAATTAGGTTCTATGCAAAAAAGAATTGGTTAATTTCACAAGAGAATTTGTAGTTCAAACACAAGAATAATTAACTAAATTGATCAAACAACTAAACTTCTCTAAAACAACTACATGTTGGCGCAAAGTTCAGAATTTCTGATTGTGAGAAAAGTGTTCTATTTCTGCCTTCTCTACTCTATGCGCTTCAACAACAAAAAGGTACAGTAGTGCAAGCAAGTAGACAATTGCACATTATGAAGGCCATTTACGTATCAAATAAAGGCCAAGATGACAACAAATCAAGCTTCTCACTTACCATTGCTTGAAAAAATCGAGAATTCATCGTTGTAGCTTGTATGAACGTATTTGGAGCAATTACATTGTGTCTTGTACCTAAAGTCCCAGTAGTGCTAGCAGTCTGTAAAAGATTATTTTGCAAGTTTGGATTACTATTTCCTTTGTTAGTCCTTCTCTTAAGCTTCTGCAAATAGAAGTACACTTTTAACAATGCAAGTAAGCAAATAAATCTTACAAGTTCACAAGCATATGACTATAATCACCTGATGTGTTTGGGTCAGCTGGGTTCTCGTCTGTTGGGATAATTGTGCAAACTTTGCCATCATGTTTTTTTCTCAAATTTCATTCTTGATCTTCGCTTCTGTTCCAAGTCTCTCCCTTTCAGCACACTCTTCTTTTAACCTCTCCTCAAGGTTTTCCCTCTCTACACGCTCCAAGTTAATCCTCTCTTGTGTGTTTTCATGTTCACCTTGTAATTCGCTGCTGCATGTTAATCCCAAATGTTAATAACCTTTGCTAATATGGCATAAATTAAAGTGAACATAAATATTATTACCAAGTTATTGTTGTATTGTACTCGGTCTCCTACCAGCAAGATCTTGCGTTGAATTCATCCTTGTTCCCTTCTGTAGGTAATAACATAATTTGAGTCAATTTCAGATGAAACCCAATACTTAAAGCTGACGTAAAAAGTAACCGGAAAAATATTTATTCAAGTCTATACTGAAGCTGTTGTAAGCAAAATTAAGCTAGGCTTCACAGAATAAATGAAATCAAATCGTGTTATATCATGCAGAACAGAAGTATTTTTGCATAGCATATGTCTATAATATATATGTGTACATCAATAAAATGTAATCAAGTCTATACTCTATACTGAAGATGTGGGGCATATACAAGGCTATTCCCAATACATACACACATGTAGTAATCTAGCCTTAATGTGGTAAGCAAAGATACATCTCTCTAAATCCAAAGAGAAGCTACACATGTACAGGTAAACGAATGCAATTTCAGAAGGTAACTTTGAAGGGGATTGGTGAACTATTGGCTTGCTAGGCTCTCCATCGGCACAGCCGCACAAATCACCAGACCGCCGTGCTTGTTACTGCTCCTGGGCTGCTGCATATAGTGGGCTAAAGTCTAGCATATGATAGCACTTGGCTGCTAATTAGCTTATCTGGACTGAAGCTGAGTTGAGTAATCTCACGCAGCGTACTCTCTGAACTCGAGCATGTCCGCGGTATTTTCTGTCATATATCTAAATATAAACGATTTTTTTGCTGAAAATTTTGGGGATGCTGGATCCGCACCTGGGTTGTTGTCAGTGGCGGAGCTAGCATTTGACACCAGGGTGGTCTGCCTCTAATTTTGTTTGACACCAACTATGACATGTAAACATTTCTACTAATTGCAGATACCACAAAAATAGATAAATATGGTTTTAAAAACACACTAAAATTCTTAGTTTTGAATAGAGGAAGCCTACCGCCTACAATACATACCTTGAGAAGTTAACCATGAAAGTACTTCATCCGTCCGGAAATACTTGTCCTAAAAATAGATGTATCTAAACTTATTTTAATTATAGTTACATCCATTTTATTCATTTCTAGGACAAGTATCTATTTCTAGGATAAGTATTTCCGAACGGAGGGAGTATCAATTATATCATCTTCATTCACCGTAGAAAAAACATCCAACTCAATATATGTGCTAGGCAATCATCCAAAAGATTGTCATCCATCTTATTTCTCAACTTGTTCTTGACTAAAACATGATGGTGAAAAAGTTTTGCAATATCTCCTGTCCTCTTCATTCTTTAATAATTCTTCAATAAGAATTTACTTTCTATCACTCATAAATTCATAATGACACAATTGAATAGAAATATGTGTGTTTTTTCATCGGTTCATGTTCATCAGTCCATGTATTGTATCTTCCAGTGCACAATACAAAAAATAGCAAGCAAACCCTAAAATAAAAATTGGACAATTGGGGAATGGGTGAACTGACCTCAAATCAGGCTGAGCCGAGTGTTGGAATGCGAATTGTGCATCTGCCGCCGGCTTGCAGGGGCGCCAGGCGCAGGGGACAGGGCAGAGTTGTGGGCTCGTAGCCTGGGGTGGTGGTGCAGTTGGAGCCGAGCGCCGGGTAGGCCGAGGGTGCAAGGGGAGGCAGGAGGGTAGGAGCGTCCTGGGAGGGTTGGCGGCCGGCGAGGCAGGCCGAGGCAGGGACAGGGACGGGAACGGGCGGCAGTGGCTGGGTGTCGAGAAGATGATCTTCGGCAATTGCGTACGTGGTGTCAGGCTGCGAGAGAGGCGTTGTTGTTTTGCATCAAAGTGTTGTTGGGCCGTTTCTTTCCTTCTCTAACCCATCTATATACGTATAGGTATATAGGCCAGGTCAAAATTCCAGGGTGGGCCGCGGCCCACCCTGGCCACCCTGTGGCTCACTGGTTGTTGTAGTAGGAAGGCGAGGCGGGCTATTGGATCACGACGGTAATGCCTCGCAGCAGTATAGACTTGATTACATGCACATGTGCTTGATTACATACACATGTGCTGCACGGCAGCCGTCGGGGCGTGGTAGTTCTACAATGGAAAGGGGGCGCTACCCCTACCATGGCCATGCCATCCACCGCCTCCTGCTGCCCCTCCTCCTCATGGCCGCCCCCAACCCCACCGCCTCCACCTCCTCCTCACCTCCGCCACCACCACCAATGATGGGTTACGTCGCATGGGAAACAAAAAATTTCCTACACACACGCAGATCTATCCATGGTGATGAGCATCTACGAGAGGGAGAGTGGATCTACATACCCTTGTAGATCGCTAAGCGGGAAGCGTTAAGAAACGCGGTTGGTGTAGTCGAACATCTTCGCGATCCAAATCGCCGAGCGTCCCGCGATAACACCACCATATGTCCCGCGATCCAATCACGATCCGTCCCGCGAACTCATCACGATCCGTCCCGCGATCTCGTCACGATCCGTCCCTTGAACTCATCACGAACGGTCTCGCGATCTTGTTCACGGTCCTTCCGATCTAGCGCCGAACGGACGGCACCTCCGCGTTCAGCACACGTGCAGCTTGATGACGATCTCCACCATCTTGATCCAGCAAGAGGAAGTGGGGTGGGAGAAGAGTTCACCGGCAGCGTGACGGCGCTCCGGTGATGGTGGTGGAGCAATTCCGGCAGGGCTTCGCCTATGCACTGCGGAAAACCGATCTAGAGGAGTACCGGTGGAATGGGTAGCACGTGGCCGTAAATTCTGTGCAAAACCCTTCTATTCCACCAGTATATATAGGAGGAGAGGAGGAGGAGGGCTGACGCAGGGCTGAGCCCCTCTTGGAGTCGGCCGAAGCCAATGGGAAGGAGTCCTCCTCCTCCTCCATTCCTAGTAGGAGTAGGACTCTCCTTTTTTCCCTTTTTTCCACTCTTTTTCCTTTGGGACTCTTCCCCCAGCCGCATGGGCCTGTTGTGGCTATTCCACAAGCCCACTAAGGGCTGGTTAATACTCTCCCACAGCCCATGTAGCCTCTTGGGACGAAATACCTCTCCCGATGGTCCCCCGATACACTATCGGCACTCCCGGTACACTACCGATGAGCCCGAAACTTTTCCGGCGACCAAAATAGGACTTCCTATATATGAATCTTTACCTCCGGACCATTCCGGAGCTCCTCGTGATGTCCGGGATCTCATCCGATACTCCGAACAACCTTCGGTCACCACCATACATAACTCTATACTACCGAAACGTCACCAAACCTAAAGTGTGCAGACCCTGCGGGTTAGAGAACTATGTAGACATGACCGAGACACCTCTATGGTCAATAACCAATAGCGGGCCCTGGATGACCATATTGGTTCCTACATATTCTACGAAGATCTTTATCGGTCGAACCTCTATGTCAAGGATTTAGTCAATCCCGTATAACGTTCCCTTTGTTCTTCGGTATGTTACTTGCCCGAGATTCGATCGTCGGTATCTCCATACCTAGTTCACCCTCGTTACCGGCAAGTCTCTTTACTCGTTCTATAATACAAGATCCCGTGACTAACACTTAGTCACATTGCTTGCAAGGCTTATTGTGATGTTGTATTACCGAGTGGGCCCTGAGATACCTCTCCGTCACACGGAGTAACAAATCCCAGTCTTGATCCATGCCAACTCAACAGACACCCTCGGAGATACCTGTAGAGCACCTTTATAGTCACCCAGTTACGTTGCGACGTTTGATACACACAAGGCACTCCTCCGATGTCCGTGAGTTGCATGATCTCATGGTCATAGGAACATATACTTGACATGCAGAAAACAGTAGCAATAAACTGACACGATCATATGCTACATTTGTAGTTTGGGTCTTGTCCATCACATCATTCTCCTAATGATGTGATCCCGTTATCAAATGATATCTCATGTCCATGGCTAGGAAACCTTAACCATCTTTGATCAACGAGCTAGTCCATTAGAGGCATACTAGGGGCATGGTTTTGTCTATGTATCCACACATGCATCTAAGTCTCCGAGCAATACAATTTATAGCATGGATAATAAACGATTATCATGAACAAGGAAATATGATAATAACTAATTTATTATTGCCTCTAGGGTATATTTCCAACAGTCTCCCACTTGCACCAGAGTCAATAATCTAATTCACATCACCATGTGATTCGCATTGTTATGAATCTAACACCCAATGAGTTCTGGGGCTCGATCATGCTTTGCATGTGAGAGAAGTCTTATAGTCAATGGGTCTGCGACATTCAGATCCGTGTGTACTTTGCAAATTTCTATGTCAAACCGTAAACACTGCTACCACACTCCACTTGGTACTATTCCAAATGGGTGCTCCAGTATACGTATCCAGATTGCTACTTCGAGTCATCCAGATTGGTGTTAAAGCTTGCATCGACGTAACTCTTTACGAAGAACTTTTTATCACCTCCATAATCGAGAAACATCCACTTAGTCTTTTAGTTACTAAGGATAATCTTGACCTCTGTCCAATGCTCCATTCCAGGATCACTTTGAAACCTTCTGGCCATACTTATGGCAAGGCTGACATCGGGTCTTGTGCACAGCATTGCATACATGATAGAGCCCATGGCTGAAGCATAGGGGATGACACTCATTTTTTTCTCTATCTTCTGTAGTCACTGGGCATTGAGTCTTACTCAACTTTATACCTTACAAATCAGGCGAGAACTCTTTCTCTGACTGATCCATTTTGAACTCTTTCAAAATCTTGTCAAGGTATGTACTCATTGAAAGTCTCATCAAGTATCTTGATCTATCTCTATAGATCTTGATGCTCAACAATTAGGTAGCTTTATCCAGGTCTTCCTTTGAAAACTCTTTTCAAATAACCGTTTATGCTCTCCAGAAATTCTACATCATTTCCGAATAGCAATATGTCATCCACATATACTTATTAGAAACTCTATAATGCTCCCACTCACTTTATTGCAAATACAAGTTTCTCATAAACTTTGTATAGACTCAAAAACTTTGATCACCTCATCAAAGTGTATATTCCAACTCCGAGATGCTTGCTTCAGTTTCGTAGAATAACCACTGAAGCTCACACACCTTTTAGCATCCTTAGGACTGACAAAACCTTCTGGTTGCATCTCATACAACCTTTCCTTGAGGAAGGAAACGATGTTTTGGTATCCATCTGCCAGATTTCATAATTGAAAAATGCAGCAACTGCTAACATAATTCCAACAGACTTTAGCATCGCTACGAGTGAGAAAGTCTCATCGCAGTCAACTCCTTGAACTTTGTCATAAACTACTTTGCAATAAGTCGAGCTTTACAAATGGTGACATTCACCATCAGCGTCTGTCTTCATCTTAAAGATCCATTTGTACTTGACGACCTGCCGTCCAATGAGCAAGTCCACCAAAGTCTATACTTGGTTTTCATACATGGATCCTTTCTCGGATTTCATGGTCTCTAACCATTTGTTGGCTTCCGGGCCCATCATCGCTTCTCCATAGTTTGTAGGTTCATCGTTGTCCAACAACATGACCTCCAAGACAGGGTTATCATACCGCTCAGGAGAAGTATACATCCTTGTCGCCCTACGAGGTTTGATAGTAACTTGATCCGAAGCTTCATGATCATCATCATTAACTTCCTCTTCAACTAACGTAGGCTTCACAGAAACAACTTTCTGTGTTGCGCTACTCTCTGGTTTAAGTAAAGGTTCAATAACCTCATCAAGCTCTAATTTCCTCGTAGGTCGATAGTAACTTGATCCGAAGCTTTCATGATCATCATCATTAACTTCCTCTTCAACTGACGTAGGCTTCACAGAAACATCTTTCTGTGCTGTGCTACTTTATGGTTGAAGCAGAGGTTCAATAACCTCATCAAGTTCTATCCTCCTCCCACTCAATTCTTTCAAGAGAAACCCTTTCTCGAGAAAGGACCCAGTTTTTAGCAACAAACATTTTATGCTTGGATCTGAGATAGAAGGTTCACCCAACTGTTCTTTAGGGTATTCTATGAAGATGCATTTGTCCGCTTTGGGTTCGAGCTCATTAGGTGAAAACATTTTCCACACAAGCGTCGCAGCCCCAAACATTAAGAAATGATAGCTTAGGTTTCTATCAAACCATAGTTCACACGGTGGCATCTCAACAGATTTAGATGGTGCCCTATTTAAAGTGAATGTAGTTGTCTCTAATGCATAACCCCAAAATTATAGTAACAAAACGATAATAGACATCATAGCACGCACCATATCCAATAGAGCACGACTATGACGTTCGGACACACCATCACACTATGGTGTTCCAGGTGGCGTGAGTTGTGAAACAACTTTCACATTGTCTAAAGTTGTATGCCAAATTCGTAACTCAGATATTCACCTCCACGATCATATCGCAAACATTTTTATCTTCTTGTCACGATGATCTTAAACTTCACTCTGAATTTGCTTGAACCTTTCAAACGATTCAGACTTGTGTTTCATTAAGTAAATATACACTATATCTACTCAAATCATCAGTGAAGGTAAGAAAATAATGATATCCACCGCACGCTCCAAGACTCATTGGATTGCATACATCAACATGTATCATTTCCAATAAATCACTTGCCCGCTCCATCAAACCAGAAAACAGGGTCCTTTAGTCATCTTGCCCAAGAGGCATGGTTCGCATGTCTCAACCGATTCGAAATCGAATGAGTCTAAAGATCCATCAACATGGAGTTTCTTCATGCGTTTTATACCAATATGACATTTAGCGGCAGTGCCACAAGTATGTGGTACTATTATTATTAACTTTGTATCCTTTAGGCATCAATGTTATGAACATGTGTATTACTACGATCAAGTTTTAACAAACCATTCTTACTTGGGTGCATGACCGTTGAAGGTATTATTCATGTAAATAGAATAACCATTATTCTCTAATTTAAATGAATAACCGTGTTGCAATGAACATGATCTAATCACGTTCATGCTCAATGCAAAAACACCAAATAACATTTAGGTTCGTCACTAATCTCGAAGGTAGAGAGAGCGTGCGATGTTGATCACATCAACCTTGGAAACATTTCCAACACATATCGTCACCTCACACTTAGCTAGTTCTCCGTTTATTCTGTAGCTTTTATTTCGAGTTACTAACATTTAGCAATCGAACCGGTATCGAATACCCATGTGCTACTAGGAGTACAAGCAAGGTACACATCAATAACACGTATATCAAATATATTTCTGTCGATGTTGCCAGCCTTCTTATCTACCAAGTATCTAGGGTTGTTCCGCTTCAGCGACCTCTCTCCTCATAATTGAAGCACTTAGTCTCGGGTTTGGGTTTCAACTTTGGGTTGCTTCACTGGAGCAGCAACTGACTTGCCATCCATGAAGTTTCCCTCCTTGCCCTTGCCCTTCTCGAAACTAGTGGTTATACTAACCATCAACACTTGATGCTCCTCCTTGATTTCTACCTTCGCGGTGTCAAACATCATGAACAGCTCAGGGATCATTAATTCTATCCCTGGCATTTTATAGTTCATCACCAAGTTCTAGTAGCTTAGTGAAAGTGACTTGGAGAACTATATCAATCACTATCTTATCTGGAAGATGAACTCCCACTCGATTCAAGCGATTGTCGCACCTAGACAATCTGAGCACATGCTCAACGATTGAGCTATTCTCGTTCATCTTGCAGGCAAAGAATCTTGTTGGAGATCTCATATGTCGCAACATGGGGATGAGCCTGAGATCCTAATTTCAGCTCTTAGGACATCTCATATGTTCCGCGACGTTCAAAACGTTTCAAAGCCTCAATTCTAAGCCGTAATGCATGACGCACTAAACTATCAAGTAGTCATCAGCACATACCTGTCAGATGTTCACAACATCTACAGGCGACGCTAGAGGGGTTGGCGCACCGAGCGGTGCATTAAGGACATAAGCCTTCTGTGCAGCAACGAGGACAATCCTCAGATCACGGATCCAATCCGCAATAATACTACCATCATCTTTCAACTCTATTTCTCTAGGAACATATAAAAATTCAAGGGAGGTACAGCGCGAGCTAGTAATCTACAACATAATTTCAAAGACACTACAGACTACGTTCATGATAATGAGTTCAATTAATCATATTACTTAAGAACTCCCACTCAAATTGACATCCCTCCGGTCATCCGAGTGATACATGATCCAAATTCACCAACTCAAGTCCGATCATCACGTGAGTTGAGGTGGTTACAATGGTGAACATCATCATGTTGATCATATCTACTATATGACTCATGTTCGACCTTTCGGTCTCTTGTGTTCCGAGGCCATGTCTGTACATGCTAGGCTCGTCAAGTTTAACCCGAGTGTTCTGCGCGTGCAACACTGGCTTGCACCCCTTGTATGTGAACGTAGAGTCTATCACACCCGATCATCACGTGGTGTCTCAACACGACAAACTTTCGCAACGGTGCACACTCGGGGAGAACACAATTTATCTTGAAATTTAAGTGAGGGATCACCTTATAATGCTACCATCGTACTAAGCAAAACAAGGTGCATAAAAGGATTAACATCACATGCAATTCATAAGTGACATGATATGGCCATGAACTTGTGCTTTAGATCTCCATCTTGAAAGCACTGGCATGATCTCCATCGTCACCGACAAGACACCATGATCTCCATCATCTTGATCTCCATCAACGTGTCGCCATCGGGGTTGTCGCGCCCAACATGCTTCTACTACTATTGCTACCGTTTAGCGATAAAGTAAAGCATTACATAGCGCTTAATGATTGACACGCATGTCATACAATAATTAAAGACAACCCTATGGCTCCTGCCAGTTGCCGTACTCATTGACATGCAACTCGTGAAATTCTATACATCACATGATCATCTCATACATCACATATATCACATCATGTAATTGGCCATATCGCATCACAACATACCCTGCAAAAACAAGTTAGACGTCCTCTAATTGTTGTTGCATGTTTTACGTGGCTGCTACGGGTTTCTAGCAAGAACGATTCTCACCTACGCATAAACCACAACGGTGATACATAATTTGCTTTTCAACCTTCTCAAGGACCGCCTTTGTCGAATCCAATCCAACTAAAGTGAGAAAAACTGCCACCCGCAAGCCATCTAGGCAACAAGTTGCGTCGAGGGAACCGGCCTCTCGTAAGTGTACGAGTAATGTTGGTCCGGGCGCTTCATCTCACAATACCGCTGAACCAAAATCCGACCAAGGGAGGAAGCAATCTAAGCATCAACGCCCACAAACCTTTTGTGTTCTACTCGAGATCTCATCAACACATAGACCTAGCTCATGATGCCACTGATGGGTTACGTCGCGTGGGAAACAAAAAATTTCCTACGCACACGAAAATCTATCCATGGCGATGAGCATCTACGAGAGGGAGAGTGGATCTACATACCCTTGTAGATCGCTAAGCGGGAAGCGTTAAGAAACGCGGTTGGTGTAGTCGAACATCTTCGCGATCCAAATCGCCGAGCATCCCGCGATCACATCACGATCTGTACCGCGATCCAATCACGATCCGTCCCGCGAACTCATCACAATTCGTCCCGCGATCTCATCACGATCCGTTCCGCGATCTCATCACGATCCGTCCCGTGAACTCATCACGAACGGTCTCGCGATCTTGTTCACGGTCCTTCCGATCTAGCGCCGAACGGACAGCACCTCCGCGTTCAGCACACGTGCAGCTTGATGACGATCTCCACCATCTTGATCTAGCAAGAGGAAGTGGAGAGGGAGAAGAGTTCACCGGCAGCGTGCCGGCGCTCCAGTGATGGTGGTGGAGCAATTCCGGCAAGGCTTCGCCTATGCACTGCTGAAAACCGATCTAGAGGAGTACCGGTGGAACGGGTAGCACGTGGCCGTAAATTCTGTGCAAAACCCTTCTATTCCACCAGTATATATAGGAGGAGAGGAGGAGGAGGGCTGGCGCAGGGCTGAGCCCCTCTTGGAGTCGGCCGAAGCCAAGGGGGAGGAGGCCTACTCCTCCTCCACTCCTAGTAGGAGTAGGACTCTCCCTTTTTTCCCCTTTTCCACTCTTTTTCCTTTGGGACTCTTCCCCCAGCCGCATGGGCCTGTTGTGGCTATTCCACAAGCCCACTAAGGGCTGGTTAATACTCTCCCACAGCCCATGTAGCCTCTTGGGTCGAAATACCTCTCCCGATGGTCCCCCGATACACTATCGGCACTCCCGGTACACTACCGATGAGCCCGAAACTTTTCCGGCGACCAAAATAGGACTTCCTATATATGAATCTTTACCTACGGACCATTCCGGAGCTCCTCGTGATGTCCGGGATCTCATCCGGTACTCCGAACAACCTTCGGTCACCACCATACATAACTCTATACTACCGAAACGTCACCAAACCTAAAGTGTGCAGACCCTGCGGGTTCGAGAACTATGTAGACATGACCGAGACACCTCTACGGTCAATAACCAATAGCGGGCTCTGGATGACCATATTGGTTCCTACATATTCTACGAAGATCTTTATCGGTCGAACCTCTATGTCAAGGATTTAGTCAATCCCGTATAACGTTCCCTTTGTTCTTCGGTATGTTACTTGCCCGAGATTCGATCGTCGGTATCTCCATACCTAGTCCAACCTCGTTACCGGCAAGTCTCTTTACTCGTTCTCTAATACAAGATCCCGTGACTAACACTTAGTCACGTTGCTTGCAAGGCTTATTGTGATGTTGTATTACCGAGTGGGCCCTGAGATACCTCTCCGTCACACGGAGTAACAAATCCCAGTCTTGATCCATGCCAACTCAACAGACACCCTCGGAGATACCTGTAGAGCACCTTTATAGTCATCCAGTTACGTTACGACGTTTGATACACACAAGGCACTCCTCCGATGTCCGTGAGTTGCATGATCTCATGGTCATAGGAACATATACTTGACATGCAGAAAATAGTAGCAATAAACTGACACGATCATATGCTACGTTTGTAGTTTGGGTCTTGTCCATCACATCATTCTCCTAATGATGTGATCCCGTTATCAAATGACATCTCATGTCCATGACTAGGAAACCTTAACCATCTTTGATCAACGAGCTAGTCCATTAGAGGCATACTAGGGACATGGTTTTGTCTATGTATCCACACATGCATCTAAGTCTCCGATCAATATAATGTATAGCATGGATAATAAACGATTATCATGAACAAGGAAATATGATAATAACTAATTTATTATTGCCTCTAGGGCATATTTCCAACAACCAATTTCTCCAGCCCCGTGCGCATCCAACCCATCTCCCCCCTGCCCCTTCCCAACGGAACCCCCTCCCGATCTCCTCCTCGTCCTCCTCTGAGATCACGTCTGATCTCGACGGCCAGGATACCTACGAAGGGGGCAGGGGAACGGAGGTGCAGGAGGGCTGGGGTAAGCGGTAGAGGTTCGAGATGAAGGTGTGAAAGATGTCGGGGAAGAAGAACGGGCGGCTAGTGCGTGCACGGGTGCCAGTTGGCGCACTTCTCGAGGCCGTCTGGACCACGCTCACCGACTACGCGGGCCTGCCTCCCTCTCAGAGTGCCGCCTCCCTCCACCAGGACGCTGTCTTGGCCCGCCTCTAGGCGCTGCGCCACACATCTATGCGGAGGAGATTTAGGAGAAAGGAATAACCTGAGACAGTGTATGTTCAACGGACTCCAGTGTGGTCCATAGTGTCGGCGCGTCATGATGCCGTGATGACGGAGGAACCAGAAGGAGAGATCTCAAATCCAATCTCACGATTTGGTGAAGAAAAATAACCGGAAGTATTTGTGAGGGGTATTTGGCGGGGTGGTTAAGAATTTGTGGCGCCACACACGATCAAATTATTTGGTAGGAAATTACAAAAAAGTTGGAGGAGGACACATGGCTTAAGCGGGAATGTTAAAAATTACATCTGGAGTACACACTTAATTATTTTGTTTGGAAAGTATTTTTTAAAGAAACATTAAAGATAATAAAATAAATTGAAAAAATCGAATCAATATAGAATATATCTGATGCTAAAAATAATATTACTAAAATTTGTTCGTAGAAGGTTATTTTGATGATTGTCCGAGATAGATGTCCTGGTCGTTGGCAATCATACACGGCGGTAGTGATGGCGGGGAGAGCACGCAGTCGACACAAGAACAACAGCCGAGCCGGCGAGGGAAATGGAGGTGGTGTGCACTACACTCGTTGACAGAAACCTCATGTCACCCTCATTTTAAAACTACTAGCTTATATTCTTACCTTAAAACATAAGTAGATATGGGCTTATGAGACGGTCGATCTATGTTCGTCCCGATCTCACGTTTCGATCTTGAGATGGGATGATAAGACGCAGGATGGCGAAGAAGAAGAAGGACACGATTGAAAACCATTTCAACTGCTTTCTTCTTACTAGACGGTCCGCGTATCCAACAAAATCGAATTCAAAGAAGGCGCGGGGCCACGCATGGAAGTAAGTACACCAAGAACATATGTAGATCATCTCCATTGGAGGTCTTGTGGTTTTCACACATATGGGGGAATAGAGCTATAGCTCATCTATCTCATCATCATCTTGTCCCATATCAACAAGTAGTTTATACATACATATACATGGGATCGTCATGTGAATCATACGCAATGCCACCATATATGTTCGACATTTCCCAACTAGTAGACCCTAGCTAAGCAACCGATCTGGCTAGCTAACTTTAAACGTTGCTTCTGAGCTACCAACTCGCAGGGGCTTCTAGTGCGAGGACGACGTCGATCAAATACAATCCAATCCAACGAAGGCACGACGACCATGCCGAAGTAGAACATTGGAAAGGAAGATTGGTGTTGTGCACACTAGAATCACAGGGGAAAGAGTAACTATCAGGGCATACTAGATCCTCGCATGGAAATACATAAACAAAGAACATATATAGATCTTCTTCATCTGTCATATGGTAGGAATAGAGCCACAACTCATCTATCTCATCATCATCTTTGTCCTAGACCAACAAGTAGTTTATACATACATATATAGGGGATCATCATGTTCATCATACAACCAAAATCAAATGCCACCACATATATTCAACACTTTCCAACTAGCATATCCTGGCTAATCGATCAAGCGAGCTAACCGTAACCGGTGCTCCCGGGCTACCAACTCACCGGGGCTTCTAATGCAAGTACGACACCGATCCAATATAATCCAATCCAAGGAAGACCCGGTGGCCTCGACTCGGATGGAGATCCATTTGTAGAGTAACATGACATGTACGCCTAGTTGTCTAGATGTTTGAATGGTATTTGTGCACTCATTAAAAGGTCCACTTCAGTTTGCAAGTGAAAACTCTTTTGACCGGAAACTTTGTCGCCCAGGCCGATGGATACTCGGGTGGAATATACTACCACTCTAAATTAGCCCTACAACAAATCTAGCCCTACCTCTCTTCTCCTTCTTTCTAGTTCGACCACGCGTCCGCCACCCTCCATTGCGATCTTGCCGAATCGTTAGGTCCGTCGGATCCTATTTGACGCGTCCGTGCGTCAAGGAGCCATGACATCGCTGAAGGCGCCCAGTCCCGATGCTCATTTTGGGCCGACCCACGACCGAGCTTCACTGTTTCTTCATTTTATTTTCTGTTTTTGTTTCTTTTTTATTTTATTTTTTATTTTTTCTATTTCCTCTTATTTGTATTTTTCTTTTTTCTTTTTTCCTTTTCGATATTTATATTATTTTTGTATGATACAAAAGTTCACTGTGTACAAAAATTTCAAATGTGTATTACAAGAATGTTCACCTTATATTAAGAAAATGTTCAGTGTATATAACAAGTTCCACATGTATTATATAATGGTCATTATATATTAAAAAAGTTCAACTGAATACTATAAATGTTAATTATGTATTTGAGAATTGTTGAACGTACACTACAAAAATATTCAATGCGTATTTGAAATTTATTTAATGTACATACAATATGCTTAATGTGTATTTGAAAATTGTTCATCGTATACCAAGACCAAAAAGATCAGGACATTAATTACGCGGATTAATTGCTAATTTGACTTCTGAATAAAGGATAATCAGAAGTAGCTTATTTTTTTGGAGAATCAACATGCATCTATTTATTTAGCTTGCCAACCATGGACCTGGCTCTGAAAGCTCTGCCATGATCTCCCGCAAATCATGCTTGGCTACTTTCCGTCGCAAGAAGGAATGTAATTCTCGTACGACTATCTTTTTCGCTCCTATTGCCCATGTATGGATCAATTTGAGTTGAGTGTTCCTCTTATTAATTAATTTGCCAACCTAATTAAGGGGTCATTCATGCATGGTTCACGCATCCCTCTCTCCCTCCGTTAATTCCACCAAGGATGTCTCGCAAATCAGGGATCTCTTTCTCCATCAATTTTGGATCCATCTCCTTATTAATTCTTGAGGCGCTTATTGTTTTCAATTTCCATTACATATATAAATAGGTGAAATCGTGTATAAAAATCCGAGGTGGTATTATATAACACAAAATAAAACCTCTTTTAATATCAGAAACATCTACTGTGTCAGTTGGACGTACGTAAGGTCCGCATTTTCTATTTGGCGCCACATGCGTCAGTTAGCGTGCATTTCTGATAACTGGCACCTATGGCGTCCATAAATGGGTCGGCCCATCTAGACGCCGGTTGAAGATTTTTTTTAAAACCTTCTATGATTTTTTCAATATCGATGAACTTTTCTGAAATTTCAATAAATATTTTTAATATTGGTGATTTTTTTTGAATATTTATTAACTTTTTTGAAATTTGACGAACATTTTTTTGAAATTGGATGAACTTTTTTTAGATTTATGATTTTTTTCTAGTTCAATGAACTTATTACAAAAATACATGAAATTTTTCTGAATTTCTATGGAATATTTTAAAATTTAATGATTTTTTTAAAATTTAAAGATCATTTGCTAAATTGGATGAACTTTTTCTAAATTTCAATGAACTTTGTTTCAAATTGATGATATTTTTTTAAAATTGATGAAACTTTTTTAAGTATATGAATTTTTTTCAAATGGATGAACATTTTTTCTTTAAATCTGTAAACCTTTTTTGATTTCATATTTTTATTTTCATAACAAAACAAATCAAAATAAAATTGTGCGGGACGCTAGTGGGCCAGCCCATGCTAGCGGCGTTGCAGGCGCCGGATCTTTAACGGGCGCCTGCAGCACTGCATAGGAGCTCCCCGCAAGGTCACCTGCCGTTTGGTCTGCGTGGTTCGACATTTAGCACCCGCGACTATTTTTGCCCCCCTCAGGCCCAAAAGGCCCATGTTCACCAGACCAACCGAACTGGAGCAGTGGAGGCGGACCTAGACACTTAGTGATCTGATATCGAAGCCACATGGAGACGAAACGAAGTTGTTTCGTTTGTCTACGTAGTTGTCTATTTTTTTACATAGCAAGTCGTTCTCTTTAGTTATGTATTGCCGTCTAATGACAGTGAATCATGGGCCGATGGGCTGCATGCCATGATAGGATTACAGGCTATTGGAAAATATGCAATTTTGCTAGGGGCCACAAGGCACCCCCCGAAGGTTTGGCGTTAACTGTACGAATATCGTTGTAAATATCTTTGTTTTGCAACACTAAGGGATTGTTGCAATATGCTCTACATATTACCATGCATACACAACTTGTGGAAGTAGACAAGAGTTGCTGCAAGACAATGAAATTGAGACGAAAAATATACGCAATTGCGACGAATACATATTTTGTTGTAATAGCTAGGCAATTTTTGCAACAATATATGTAACTAACGAAACGTCTCATAGATGTCGCAATATCTTTCCGAATATTACCACGAATATTTGTTTTGTTGAAACACCTAGTCTCTATCACAACAAAATGGTTGTCTCGCGCAACATAGTCTGGTTGTCGCAATATCGATACCATGTTGCAATGACAATGTAGGTTGTTGCAATACGGGGCCTCTATTACAACAAAATGAGCATTTATTGCGACAAAAGATAGTTGTGGCAGTATGTTCACCCAATTACCACAACCAAGGAATTTATGGTAATATCACGTTCTCTTGCAACAAAAGATAATTGTAGCAATAAATTTTGTTGCAATAGACGGGAATCCTTGTAGTGTTTACATCATTTTTGAGAACTAACCTATTAACCAAGTGTCCGGTGCCAGTTGTTATTTTTGCTTGTTTTTTGCCTTTGAGGAAAATTGTACGAAACGAAGTCTAAATGGTACGAAACTTTTTGATGATTTTTTCTAGAAAAAACAGGACCTGGAAGCTTTGGAGGGAGACCGAAAGCCACACAGGGTGGTGCCAAGCGAACAGGTCATGCCCAGGGGCAGTGGCGTGCCCAAATAGCTTAGGACCACCTCCCGACGCCTCTTGACCTAACTCTTCTTCTATAAATTCTCATATATTAGGAAAACACCAGAGAGCCAACCAAAATACTTTTCTGCCATCGCAAGTCTCTGTTCCGCTCTGTGCCCGTGTGGAGCCCTATTCCGGTGCCCTGTCAGAGGGGGGATCGATCATGGAGGACCTCTACAAAGTTCACCACGCTTTCCACGGTGATCTATTCGATGTAATCTTCTTTGCAGTGTGTTTGTTGGGATCCGATGAATTGTGGGTTATGATTAGATTATTCATGAAAATATAGTCTTTATTGAATTCTTACATGCATGATTGTTACAGCTTCGTATTTTTTTTCTGATTTATCGGTTTGGTTTGGACAACTAGATTGATTTATCTTAAGTGAGAGTGGTGTGTTATGACGGGCTTAATCTTGCGGTGCTTTATCCTCGTGACAGAATGGGTCAAGACATATTGTATTACTGCCATTAAGGGGAAACAATGGGGTTTATTCATATTGATTTGATTTACTTTGTCTACATCATGTCATTTTGCTCCAAACATTACTCTATTTTTACTTAATACTCTAGATGCATGTTGGATAGCGTTCGATGGGTGGAGTAATAGTAGTAGATGTAGGCAGGAGTCGGTCTACTTGCTTATGGACGTGATGCCTATATACATGATCATTGTCGTGAATATATTTCACAACTATGCGTTTTTCTATCAATTGCCCAACAACAATTTGTCTACCCATCGCGTGCTTTCTTTAAGAGAGAAGCCTCTAGCGAAAACTATGACCCCCGAGTCTTTACAAATATTATTACTAAAACTCCAAAAATATTGCTGCAATTTATTTACTGTTATTTTATTTTATATTTATATTATCCATCTATCACTATTTAATACTTGCAAGTAACGAGTTTAAAGGGCTTGACAACCCTCTTGTCCGCGTTGTGTGCAAGTGTTTTCTCATTTGTGTGTAGGTGCCGACGACGGGAGTTTGCGTGATTCTACTATTGGCTCGATAATCTTGGTTCTCATTGAAGTAAATACTTATCTCTACTGTGCTGCATCTCATGTCCTTTTCGGAAAAAATCCCAACGCAATTTACAAGTAGCACTACGATACGGAAAATAAATAAATAGATGGGATGGCAGATGTAGATTTCACGTCGTGTCAAGGTGGAATTCGCCATGGGTCGGTTTTGGTACCGACCATAACTAATCATGCTCTAATTTAATACCAATGTAAGCTTTTTGGTGTATGTTGTCTTTCCAATATTCCTCCTTTTGATTTATTTGTGGGGCGACTCGAAATGCATAAAGCCATGGTTAATAATATAGCTAGTTGACAGTAAGGATTTGGTTATAGACTTCACCCGTTTTCAAGAAAATCATGGGACTCAATGCCACCAACCATAACCAGGCATGCCGTTTTTTCATATTTTATCTTCACATGGCCATAGCACACATGTGTGAATCATGTGCCTTGATTGGATTTACGTGGGATTAATTTTAATCATCATCAGCACGTGGAGCCGATCTTGCAAACAAACCCAACTCTTACGGGCATGTGTATCCTGGGAAAACACATATGTACATAGAAAAATTTCAAAGTCATCTTACATTAAGTCTATCCTTTGCATTTCACAACAGTTGTCCTCGGCATTCCGAATATTATTAACTTGAGTGATATTCTGCCTTCTCAACAGCTGTGTTACTTCCTTAGTGAAATTCAGCATCAATTGTTCTCTGTAATATACATCCATAAAATGAATGACTTCATATTGATATAAATAGATAATAACCATGTTAAATAAAATGTTCAAAGTCACATAAACATCCAATATGATATCTAATTAAGGCACTTTATATTTACTAGTAAGCCTCTTAACTGTCAATATATCATGTACCGGAATATCCAACAACAGTAAAAGGATTTCGATGTAGATTTAAGTACAAATACTTGGTTCGGTGGATAAATAAGCAGAAAAGACTAAGCATTTAAGCATGTTTTTACACATAGTATTTGTAAACTTCAGATAAGACACTCCTTGGTTAAAAGTGTTCCTCAAAAACAACTTTAGTAATCTTATCCTCTACATACTAGATAGAGTTGCATCCAATTTTTTTTATCCACATGTAGTAGAAATATTTAAGAAATTGTAGCCATTAGTTAATAGTGATCATGTATCCTAACTACATGGCTATACAAGAACATAATATGGAGGAGACAAGTTCATTTCTGTCGTTCCTCTCAAAAAGAAAATATCACTTCTGTCATTTACAAACTTTTGACTAGCCGACTGTTGAACATGGGTACATACCACAAAGAAAAGAAAACATATAATCAACAAAGTATTGTACATGTCCTATATTAGTACTTTCACCAACCTCAACTAAGTGATAGTTGAATCCAAACAAGGGGTGGCCAGTTCAATCTTGAATTTGAACTGGGGCGATAACTCAGTGAAACTATTATCTTTCATATTAAAGAGAACAACCTGCCTAAGAGCCTCTCTAGCCGATCCCCTAAGAAAATAGAGGAGTGTCCAATCGAGTAAAGTCAGTGGAGTAAAATTTTACTCCTTTATAGGTGACCAAACATAGCCGAACCCCTAAACTTAGTGGAGTGAAAAAATTTCATAAGTTATTTTCCTAAGTGCATGAACTTCAAACACTTCACAATATTTATCATCAAACATCCAAATTAAAACATGCATAACATAACCGTTAACAAGCATATAGTTTAATCGATCACGATTTTCAAATTAAAACCCACATAGTTCATCCAAAATGCATCACTTCAAACACTAAGTTTGATCCGAAATCACCACAAATATAGCAGGTGTTACGTTGTGGATTGAGGCAAACCAATGGCATGCACGAATTCAAACAACGTTCTCGTCAAAGAAATCACCACCACCACCATCACCACTACCATCCTCTCAACCACCATCACCACCACCACCACTACCCTCCTCTTGGCGATCACCACCACCACCACCACCACCACCACCATGATCTTGGCCATGATCACCACCACCACCAACACGATTACCATTCCGAAGAGAGACTTCCGTTTGGGGTCAAGATCTTCCCACAAGTGAGCTGCCAATACTTTCTTGCAGTTTCATCTGTTTGGGTTCATGAACATGATAACGGGACCTTCAAATTTCTTGGCATCACGAAGCCTCTCTTCCTCAGGTGCAAGTCTATGCTCCTCTGCCTTCAACTTTCTCCCTTCGGCCACCAACTTGTACTTCCATTTCTCATCCTACAATATCTTGAGATCATTCCACCTTGACATCTTCTCTTCTTTATGTTCCGCCACCAATATATTATTGGCCTCAATCATGGCCTCAAGTTCTTCTTTGTATGTGCCACCATATGAAATTCTCTTCTTTCTCTCTAGTTGCAATCTTGTTCCCTTCCGGTCTATTGTTGGCCTCTTCATCCACCTTGTCGTCCTTCTCAATGGATATGCTCAACCTTGATCTCTTTGGAGTGTTATCTGCAACTCTCTTGATACCCTTCTCGTTTTTGCAAAAGTCTTTGTAGCAATGATACAAAGCGAAGGGCTTCTAACTGAACTTCTTGTTCCTATATTCGGAGAGTTCTTGGATGTACGGGCCATACTCCGTGACTAGCACACCACTAGGTGGTGCATGATTCACTTGATTTATGCAACTAGACCATCGGTTGCACTGGTTGTGAAAGGTGCCCCAACGATGCCCAAGAGACCCTTCTGTGCGGTTGTAGTTCTCTGCAATTCTCTCCCAAAACTTGTCCTTGGACTGATCAATTCCAACGGTTACATCCATGGAGATGTTCATATAGGCATATCATAGAGCAATATCTTGAATTTAACTGTAGTTGTGAGTTCTTGACCTTGGTGCCTTCGTGCTTGCGTTGGTCACCTCCTCAAGTTCATCTTCTTTGGCCAACTCCGCGTGATGATACCAAACCAAATCGTAATTGAGATCGTCTAGCCCAGTCATAGTCGATAACTCCAAAGATGCCAAGAATTTGGTCGTGTTCATCTCCACACTACGACAACAAAACCAACAAAACCCATCATCATCGGCCACCAACAATCACCGCTAAAATCATCAACCAAAATGGAAGTCTTTTTACCTTGTAGGCATTTCCTATAGCACTTGGCGGTCGCAAACCTTTTTGTCGGCTGCGGCGGCTGGACTTGCCGGAGAAGTGGTCGTAGTGTTAAGCTTCGTGAGCTAGCCAATGCAACAAAAATTCCGAACTGATGGGAAGACCAATCACCTCCCTCAATTTCATTGGGTGGGCCTCGGCCTTTAGTTTCTTCCAACCAAAATAGGCCAAGT
Source organism: Hordeum marinum (assembly GCA_022496015.1). Taxonomy (NCBI): domain Eukaryota; kingdom Viridiplantae; phylum Streptophyta; class Magnoliopsida; order Poales; family Poaceae; genus Hordeum; species Hordeum marinum. Next base: position 389,607,876 of record CM039676.1, on the reverse strand, counting down.
CAGTTTGTTCGTAAGTTGCGTAGGAATTTCTATGCAGGTGTAGGAAAGCCCAATCGTAAGTTGAAATGGTCTCCTAAAAATTCTCTCCCAATAGGTTCGTTCAGGACGGAAAATATCAGATATTCCTATCCTTGGGGTGCTCCTCATGCTCCAATTTATAGACCAATCACCTCCCTCAGTTTCATTGGGTGGGCCCGGGCCTTTTATTTCTTCCAACCAAAATAGGCCAAGTCAATTTGTTCGTAAGTTACGTAGGAATTTTTATGTAGGTGTAGCAAAGCCCAATTGTAAGTTGAAATGGTTTACTAAAAAAAATCTCCCTGTAGGTCCGCTCATGATCGGAAAATATCAGATACTCCCATCATTGGGGTGCTCCTCATGCTCCAATTTAAATAAAATCAATTTAAAATGTTTTAAAAATTTCTAAAAATGTGAATTTTCACAAGGAATGTGATTACAACTCTTAAAAATTTCGTACGAAACTCTAAATGCAAATTGAGGCAAAAAAAGTGAAATCTAGCATGAATAGTGTCGAAAAGACAAAATCAACATTTTACACTATTCACATATGAATTTGTCTTTTTTGTTTCTCAATGTACATTTCCAGTTTGGACCTGAAATTTTTAGAAGTTATAGTCACACTCGTTGAAACATTCACATTTTCCCTAGAATTTTTGAGATATTTAAAAGTGATGTTTTAAAATTGGTGTATGGGAGCATCCAAGGATGAGAGCACTTGATATATTCTCCGTTTGGGACTTAGGAGCTCTCCTAATAAATTTATTGAGAGAGAAAGATGTATGACTCACTGCATCAGTCTTTCTTAAAACCTCTTCGTACAATTTGTTTTTCCTATTTCTCTCTACAGTAGTGCATACGTACAATATACATAACTATTTGACCACCAAAATAACTCAATTTTTCTTTGTCTCAATCACATATCATTCATCATAATTTCAAATCCATAAGTTGGAAATTTAAATTTCAATTCAAATTTGCACATAAAAAATGGTTGAAATGGATTCACAGTAATCATGAAGAAGTTCAACGCCCATATAGCTCCCACAAGTGCTCCAATAGGTCATCAAGAGGTTGGTCATTCCTCCTGTGGTCTTCAATATGTCGGTACACCGAGCCACCATGCTTTGCCTTTGTTTGTCATAATACTCGCATGCAACAACACTACCATCTCCAAATAGTCAGCATCATCCAATGATGAGTTGACGGAAAATAATAAATCCAAAAGCAAACTCGTGCAAAAAAAAGGTACAAACAATGAACATCATCGACGAACTTGAAATTTCTTCATTGAATAAAAAATTTCGGCGAGAAATTTCTTCAATCACCTTGAAGACGTCGGTGGTGAGCGACAAGGGTGGTCGCAGTAGGCAACGACACCTACGGCAAGAACGGGCGGGCGGCAAGCAGACAGGGGTGGTAGGTGAGGGTGTCCTGGATTAAGGGGTCCTGGGGAGGACGACCTATTCCTTATGGGCCGGACTGTATGGGCCGTTTGCCGAACATGGGATCGATCGAAGGCCCTGTCTCCAGGAAGGAAGCTTCGTGAATTGTGCCTTGTCTTCCACGTTTGATGTAGCGATTAGGCATGTTTATCCCTACGGCGTGTAACCGACCATGTGTAAAACCCTAGGTATCCTCGGCGTCTATATAAGCCGGAGGATTTTAGGTTGTAGACAAGAATAACTCATCTAGGGTTTAGCTCTTTGATCTCGAGGTAGATCGTCTCTTTAACCTATACATCATCAATACAATCAAGCAAGACATAGGGTATTACCTCCATAAGAGGGCCCGAACCTGGGTAAACATCGTCTCCCTTGTCTCCTGTTACCATCGATTCTAGCCTCACAGCTCGGGACCCCCTACAGCCGGTTTTGACACCGGCAGTAGGCGGCGACACTCGATCGACGACATAGTGTCGAGGTTTGGCGGTGGCGCAATGGCCGAGATGGTGTGTTTTTAGGTATAGATCCAAAATTTTGGATGAATAAGGGTATCTCCAACACGGACCCCTAAACTGCCCGGAACCATCTCGACCGAGTGGTCTGGACGTGATTCGCCATCCAATGCATAACTCCATGGATGTGCGAACTGGTCCATACATTTTTTTCCCGCAACCGAAGAAAAACTAGGTGGCTTTATGGGTGTCTGGACCAGTGGCATGTACATGTGGGACACCTCAGACCCACCCGAGAACCTCTCCCGTGCCTTCTTCCGCGTGAAGCGATTGCCGTGCATTCATGCCGGTCCAGAGCGCCAACGCCACATGCATGCCTATCGCACGCGACCTCTCATTGGTGACAACATTGAAGCGGCGTGCCGACTGAGAGAGTCGTCCACTCTGCGCCTCGATCTCCTCGTCTGAGCGGCGTGATTGGATGGGATGGATATCTACCACTATCAAACGGTTTGCTCGTCCATCCACTTGCCGTCATTAAACATGCATGCCGGCCAAGAAACCCACTTTGACGCCCGCAATGTCACACACCGTCGCTTGGCCTGGCCGACATCGATACAGAGGAGGAGGTCCATGAAATTAGAAGATACATCTTCGCAGAGGGGTCTATGCAAAATACTATCGACATGCAGTGGTCAAAGCACCATGCTAGCCGGTCAACACAGGTCAGGGTCCTGACCCCGATAAACCCTTACAAAGATTTAGGACTCACTTGACATTTTCCAAAATAATTTGGACCGTACATGTATTTCACTCTTTTTATTCGGTGCTCCTCTTTGCAAGATGTAATGATAATTTTTTTCCTTTTTGGGTACTTCGAGACCATTTTGCCCCTTTAAAGAAACGTGTTCGGAGTGATCCATCCTCGTGAGCGAAACGCAGATTCCACAGATCCGGATGCCAATGGGGGATGGCCGCCGCCGCCGCCGCCGCAAGGATTCCCGGCGGGTACCCGCGTCGGAGGGCGATATTGACGCCGTTCCGGACGAGCTTCTCGAGCTGGTGTTCCTGCGCCTCACCTCGCCTGCCCACCTCATCCGTGCCGGGTGCACCTGCAGGCGATGGCGCAATGTAATCGCGGGCGACGGTAGCCGATTCCTCCGCTGGTTCGGCTCTCTCCACGGCGCATCGTCCGACCACGTTGTCGGCCACTACCGCGTCGACGAGCGCTACGGCTACCCGCGTCCGCCAGGCCTTAACCCCGTATTCGTCCCGTCCCCCTCCTCTTCCTCGCCGTGGGCGGACGCCGTCGTTGGTCGGAACCTCGCGCTCGACTTCCTCCCGCGGGGGGAATTTGGCGATTGCGGCTGGGAGCTCGCCGACACCCGGGGCGGCCTTCTGCTCCTCTTCCACCCGGAGCTGGCGCGAGGCCTCCTCATCTGCGATCCCCTGAGGCGATGCTACAGGGCGATCCCTCGCTCAGCGTGGTTCCACGGCTGCCAGATGCTGGGTGCTTTCCTCTTCGATGGCGAGGACGAGGACGAGGACGAGGACGAGGACGCGGCCGCGGGCATCAGCCTGTCTAATTTCAGGGTCACGTGCGCGCTTTTTCGCCTTGGGGACCGCAACGCCAGGGCCTGCGCCTTCTCGTCCGCCGCCGGCGGCTGGACCTCCGGGGGCGCACATAGCAGCACACCAGTCTGCCGCGACAGGGAGTTGGGCCCCATCCATTTCAAAGGGAGCGGCAAGCGGTTCGCCTACTGGACGGTCGGAGATAACTCTATTCTTGCTCTGGACAAGGATGGCGCCGAGCTCATTTCTGTTTTCGTGCCGGACGATAGACAGTACGCCTTGCTCCGGGACAAGCCCCTAGCCACGGAGTACGCGTACCAGCTGCCATGGCCACCTACTATCGAAGCCTGCGTATCCTAGCTGCATTGGTGGGCTGTGGATAGCCCATGGCGTCGTTCAAGGTTCTCGATTCCTCAACTTGCCATTTATTGTGACGATCCTAGAGGACCATGTGTGTCTGTATAGGCATCAACACAAGTGGCAAACAATTTCAGATGATCTATTGTGCTTGCTTGTAATCGTTTACAAGTTCCGTTCACTGGATTTATTTTCTTGTTGTTGTTTTTAACATTTATCTGTTCTTAAGATTACTTTTATAAACTTGAAACTGTTTGTATCTGTTTTGAACATTAATCTGGTCTCCAGGTTACTTTCATAAAAGTGAAATAGCTTATTTTGGAGAAGCTCAGTTTGACTATGGGAGATATTACATGACTATACAGGAGTATTGTCATTATTACATCAAGTTTACAAGGTGTCTAGCCATGATTGCATTCCTTCCTTCAAACTTGGTTTAGCCTTTTTAATCAGAGTGCTGTAGTATTCCTTGAACATATTATGCAATACTCCAGATTCCTCTCCTTGTTATCAAAGATGATAATGTTTCTATGTTTCCATATACTCCAACATCCAATCACCAAACTCTCTTTGAAACCAGTGTTGCGGTATCTCCTTCTGCCATGTGCCAGCATATCCATGATGGAAATATCTGTGTTCCACACAAGTCCCAAAGCCATCCAAAAGTTCTGATTGAAATCACATTCAGAAAAAAGGTGTATCAGGTATTCAGTTGGCTCATCTTCACAAAGAACACATTTTTTACTTTCCAAGTAGTAATGTTTCCTTGTTAGTAATTCCCTGGTGTTCAGTTTGTCATGTCGTAGGAGCTAGAAAAATAATTTTTGTTTTGACAAGCTGCATGATTTCCATGTTCACTGAAAAGGTTTAGGAGCATCAGGTGGATTTCCAATAAGGTGTAGATCCACCTTTTTTGTTAGAGTATGAATTGCTCTACCATATGAAATTCATTGAATCTTTAATATTGTTGTTGGTGTCTAGATCATAAATAAGACTCAACAAGCAGTGACTTTGTTGCACAACAATAGATGACATAGGGAGATTAAACATTTCATGGATATCATTCTGTGAGAAGTTGGATGCTAAGGCAATAGTGCAGTCTGTGTCCTTGGCATAGGAGTACAACTGTGGGAATTTGTTTTGTAGAATTTCCTCATCCCACCTGTCATGCCATAATTTGATTATGTCACCTGTGTTGGGGTTTTATATTGCCATGCTCTTGAAATTTTGCAGTATGGCGCAATAGTCTCTCCACAAAAAAGCTCCTACGTTAGTGGGATAGCTGGGCACTGAGCCATCATTGTAGTATGTGTCCCAGATTAGCTGTACCCATGGTATCTCTTGTTTGTTGAAAAATTATATAGGAATTTAGTCAGTAGAGCTCTATTCTGCATTCTAAGGTCTAGTTCCACTAGTTCACATGCTTTTTTTAGGAAGGCATACAATGTCCCACTTCACAAGGTAGTTGTATATTTTTACCATTCCATAGAAATCCTCTTCCATATTGTCAAAGTGGTCAAGAATTGTGAATGGTACCCTGATACAACACATGGAGAAGATGGCCAGTGCTAATATCACATCTTTCTAGTGCATGAGTCTTCTAGAGTAGGACATCAAAGTAGCCACACAAGATATTCTTTTGTTTAATCTGGATATCATGGGTATGAGATCCTCTACTTTGGGTCTGGTAGTTCCCATATATAACCCAAGATATGTAAAAGGCATGGTTTCTTTCTTGCAACCTAAAATATTGGCAAGTTGTGTAGCCCTTTCCTTAGTGATGTTGATTGGTACTAGACAAGATTTATTGTAGTTGACTTTCAGCCCAGTAAATTCTGTGAATATTTGGAGAATGAGCATCAGAATCTGTCGTTGCCTTTCTTCCGCTGGCAATATGATGAGTGTATCATATGCATACTGTACTATGGGGTAACTCTTCGTGTGAGAATTCTGAACAAGTAATCTTAATGCACCCTGTAACCATGCTTCATTCACCAGTCTCTGTAGCAGTTATACTACAATAACATAAAGTAGTGGTGGTAGTGGTTCTCCTTGCCTTACTCCTCTTTCGCAAATGATTGGTTTTCCTAGAACTCCATTTAAGATAACAGACGCAATAGCTATTGACAACATCATTCTTATCCATCTGATCCATTTGTCACCAAAACCTAGGTGTTTCAAGATATATAGGATTGCATTATGTTCCAGCTTGTCAAAAGCCTTTTCAAAATCTATTTTGAAAATAACAATCTGCTTATTTGATTTGTGACACATGTGAATATATTAAAAACTCCAAGCCAACATTCTTGAATTGTTCTGGTTTTAGTAAATCCATACTGTTTTTTGTTTATTATAGAAATGATCTCTTGTCAGGCTCTGTTGGCAAGGAGGTTGGTGATAATCTTGATAGGTATACTCACAAGGGAAATTGGCTTAAAATTGTTTGGAGTTTCTGGGGTTTCTTTCCTTGGAATGAGGGTAATGTATGCTGTATTAACCAGGGTCAGAGATACATTTTCATCATAGAAGGCCTTGATGAGTTTGTAAATGCTTTCCTTTATGATGTCGAGCAACTTTTCATGAAATGGCCATTAAAACCATTTGGCCCTAGTGACTTGTCTTTTGGCATATATTTGATGACTTCATAAATTTCCTCCTTGAAAAGGCTCTTTCCAGATGTTCATTGTTATTTGTCAGAGCTAGGTGGTCAATGTCAAATAATGTACTAGTGTTATCACTCATACCAATTCTTTCCTTAAAAGCTTGCCATATGATTGCTGTCTTTTGGTCATGATCATGAAAAATAATATTGTGTGCTGATAACAAAGATGATATGTAGTTGTGTTTGAAAGCATATGTGGCAATGTCATGAAAGAATTTAGTATTTTCATCCCCTAGTTTAGCCCATCTGATATTGGCCTTTATTCTCCAATATTTTTTGTTTTGTTTCCAAAAGACTGTTGGAGTGCTTGATAGGGGATCTTCTAGAGTTTCTCTCAATGATTGTCAGGTATATGTGATCTTCAATACCATCTAGTAGATTAACATAGAAACAACAGTTACACTTAGTTGGACTATATATGAAGCATGTACTTGTGCTGAGGTGGGTTTACGGATGTAGTTTTTTGTAGGTGAAAATAGAAAACAAGTTGGATACTTGGCATGGTAAATTCCTTTCTTAGGTGGTGGTAATTTATTCTTCTATGTACAACTTAAGCAATATCCCATATTGTAAGATCTCTCTCTGTTGAAATTCGTAAATCACATTTGAATAAAATATGTTTTATTAGAGAAAGTTTACTGCGCAAGATGGGAAACACCATCTCATATATATCGTGCTTAATTGGTCGTTTGTGTGCCAGCCTATATAGGCAAGGTTTCCTACAGTTTATAGATAGTCACAGAATGTATGCTTGCTAAGTGAAATTGGATTTGGAAAATTTAGAAATGAAGTAGGTTGCGTTAAATAATGATACATATTAGAGAAATACTGCAGGAGACAAACTACAACTAATGTCACAGTTAGGCCTGATCCATAACATTTTATGCATATTAGCATTTTGAAAGCTACTCCCTCTGTTCCGATATATTTGTCGCTGGGCAAAAATTCCGACCAGGTGAAAACCTGGAGAAGTACCAAACTACCCATGATTTGAAAATTGTGGGATCGTCGTCTTTGTCCCCTCCGCCAGGCTCCTCCCCTCCATCAGGCCCCTCCGCCAAGCTCCTGCCCTCCATCAGGCCCCTCCAGTCTGTAGCTCCTTCCGCCAAGCTCCTCCCCTTTGTCAGGCCCCTCCAGTCCGCAGCTCACTCATGTCCCGCCGTCTTCCTCCGTCCCAATCGAGAGCCTAAGGTCCATCCCTGCCGGCCACAGGCCCCCTACCTCCCCGCCGTCCGCCCCAGCTCCAAAGTCCTTCTGGAATTGATCCTGCTGCTCCTCCGCTCCTCTCGACCCTCTGCTGCTTCGATGCTTGATCTGTAGCTCACCACATGAGGAGGAGCCGTGTTGCTTGCCGCCGGTAGTACCCCTTTTGGTTGCTGGAGTGAAAATCCCACGAGATTGGACCGATTTGAAGTTCCCTTCTTTGCTGGAGTGAAAATCCTGCTGGTCTGCTGTAGGTTGTGCTACTCTGCTGTAGCTTGGATTACCTGCGTTATTCAGCTAAGCAAATTAGCAAGGAATACTCTCACAGATCACACTCTCTCTGCTGAAGCCATCGTTGAAGGAAATAAGAAGTTGATACTCTGCAGTGAATCACTAACAATCTGCTAAGAAAATCAGCAGATCAACACAACAGTTTGATGCCCTTGGTACTGTGTCAATAGTAGGTGATTCCTCTATGAAAATAAACTGTTGTGTTGACAATCTGCTAATAAACAGCCGTGTCAAGAAGTGTGTAGCAACTTCTTACTCCTACTCTGCACTTCTAGTAAACTGTTGTGTCAAGGAGTATTTTAGTGAGAGTACCTTTTGTTGTCAGTGTTAATAGTAGGTGATTCCTCTCTATTGTGTTGATCAAGCAAGTTGATACTCTGAAGACTGCAATAGGAGCAGCCACAAACTGGAACAAGAGCTGCCACATCTACTCCATTAGCAAGAGGAATACTATAAAATTAGCAAGAACAATAGCAAGATGAACAAGGGAAAGATTAACAAGGGCAAGATCAACAAGGGAAAGAGTACAAAATGGAACAATAAGTTGAGCAGCCACATACTGGAACAATAGTGACAAAGCAAGATAAGCACTAGGTGAGATACTCCATTTTTAGTACTCCATTTGGTACTCCATTTACTACAAGATCAGTACAGAATTATGTGTACTCATGCTTGTAATTGCACTCATGCTTTCAAAAGCACTTTGCTGAATTTATATGCAGCTATGTGCATATCAATTCAGTTAAGTGCTTTGATGAATTTATATGCAGTTATGTGCATACAAATTCAGTTAAGTGCTTTGCTGAATTTATATCCAGCTATGTGCATATAAATTCAGTTAAGTGCTTTGCTGAATTTATATGCAGCTATGTGCATATAAATTCAGTTAAGTGCTTTCAAAAGCACTTTGCTGAATTTAAATGCAGCTATGCGCATATAAATTCAGTTAAGTGCTTTCAAAAGCATTTTGCTGAATTTTTATGCACATAGGTGCACAAAAATTCAGTTAAGTGCTTCTAAAAGCACTTGAACTTACATGACCATTCCTATTCGCAATAGCTTATTGTCATTCTTTTTTTGAAATCATCTTTCATCTTCACATCTTCAGGAGAACATGGATCTCCCAAACCTCAACTTCACTCCACCTGCTGAAGATGGTGATGAAATGGATGAAGATGTAGGAGATGAAGTGGAAGGAGATTTAGGAGACGAAATGGAAGGAGATGCAGCTGACGAAATGGAAGGAGATGAAATTGTTCAAGATCTAGGTACCTCTTTCATCATTTCAGCACTTGGTCATATCATTTTCTGCTCATTTCATCATTTCATATTTGTTGTATTTCATGGTGCAGGTGTTGAGCAGGTTGCTAAAATAAACAAAACATTCAATGACCAACAAAATTTTGTTGCTTATGTAGCCTTGCATACACTGTCTATGAGCAGAGGGGGAACTTTTAAGAGAACTAATACGCAAGACATCGCAATTTTTTTGGAGTAGGTGTCTGGAACATACAAAGAATTTGGAGGAAAGCAATGTATCAAATCAAACAAGGTCAGGAAGTGGATGTTTCTAATCAGAAAAAAGGAAATTGTGGAAGAAAGCCTAAGGACATTAACCTAGAACAGATCCTAACAATTCCACTAAACAGGAGATCTACCATTAGGTCACTAGCTTGGCAGTTGGGATGTAGCCCTACCACGCTTCATACGAAGTTCATGCTGAATTTGATAAGGAGGCATACAAATTGTGTGTGGCCAGCACTGAAGGGAAAGAACAAGAAGGATAGGATCAAGTTTTGTCTTATCGATGCTTGACGAGGCAACAACAACTACTGGAAGGCCTAAGTTCAAGACTATGCATAATGTTGTCCACATTGATGAGAAGTGGTTTAACATGACCAAGAAGAAAAAATTGTACTATCTGCTTGATGGGGAGGAAGAGCCTACAAGGCCTATTCATGGTAGCTGTATTGGCAAGGTGATGTTCTTGACAGTCGTTGCGAGACCAAGGTGGGATGGTGAAGGAAACATGACCTTCTCAGGAAAAATCTGTATTTGCCCATTTTTAAAAGAAGTTCCTGCTCATAGGAGAAGTGACAATAGGTCCAAAGGTACAATAGCGACAAAGTCAATAAAAGCCGATAGAAAAGTGATGAGGGAATTCTTGATAGAGAAGGTCTTGCCAGCGATACAAGCTATTTGGCCTAAAAGTGATGTTGGGTAAACCATCTATATACAACAGGATAAGGATAAGCCTCATATTTTGCCAGATGACCCAGAATTTTTAGAAGTTGTTGCAAAAACTGGACTTGACATCAGAATTATACAACAACCTGCCAACAGTCCTGATATGAATGTGCTTGATCTTGGGGTTTTCAACTCATTGCAATCTCTGACAGATTGCCTGAGCCCTAAAACACTACAAGACCTTATTAATGGAGTGTTGGAGGAATTTGAAGTCTATGAGGTTTACAAGCTGAAAAGAATTTTCCTAACTCTACAGACTTACAGGATTGAGATCTTGAACCACGTAGGGGGAAATGGGTATAAGTTACCCCATGTGAACAAGGAAAGACTAGAAAGGCTTGGGTAACTACCTCCAAGACTTTCATGCCCGCAACAGGTTTATGCAAATGCCCTACACAACTTGGAGCTAATGGAGAGGGTTCAATGATGAGACTTGTGATGATACTAGTGATGAGGCTACTGATGCTTGTGATGATACTAGTGATGAGGCTACTGATGCTTGTGATGACGATAGTGATGAGGCTACTGAGACTCGTGATGCTAGTGATGAGGCTACTGATGCTGGTGATGCTTCTGATGTGGCTCTATGACTTGTGATGCTTCTGATGTGGTTATGTGACTTGTGATGCTTCTGATGTGGCTCTGATGCTGGTGATGCTTCTCATGTGGCTCTATGACTTGTGATGCTTTTGATGTGGCTCTGTGACTTGTGATAAGGCTAGTGATGAGATTCTGATGCTTCTGATGTGGCTCTGTGACTTGTGATGCTTCTGATGTGGCTCGGTGACTTGTGATAAGGCTAGTGATGAGGGCTGATGCTAGTGATGCTTCTGATGTGGCTATGTGACTTTTGATGCTAGTGATGTGGCTTTGTGACTTGTGATAAGGCTAGTGATGAGGCTCTGATGCTAGTGATGCTTCTGATGTGGCTATGTGACTTGTGATGCTAGTGATGTGGCTCTGATGCTGGTGATGCTTCTGATGTGGCTCTATGACTTGTGATGCTAGTGATGTGGCTTTCATGCTTGATGTGTAACTCCATTTTGTAACCCCATTTGACAATAATTCATATGATTTGTATGATTATTTTTTACTCCAATTTGAGTATATTTGAAATAGTGAAACAATTTCAAGTAGATTTCATTAAAGGGAAGTTTTCAATTAATTATGATTAACACAAAAGGTTTCCTATAGTTTTAATTAAATGGAAACCTTTCTTTAATTAAAATTAAAGGAAAAGGTTCACTGGATGGAGTAGAAGAGAAAGAGAAAGAAAATGAGAAAGAGAAGAGATGAGAGAAGAGAACTACCGGAGGAAAAGAGTCAAGGAAAAGTCTTAAGGAAAAGAAGAGAGAAGAGAGAAGATATAAGTGCTTTCACAGAAGTGAGAAGAGAGAAACTACAGCAGCAGTACACTGCTCCTAGTTAACTGAAGAAGAAAGCATATAGTGTTAATTTACATAGAGCGTATACTGCGAAAGCATATAGTGTTAAATACATATATGCTTACCAGTTAATTCAGTTTACACTAATTTACATTGATTTAGTTCAGCCCATTGGAGTAAAACTAATTTAGTTTACACTAATTCAGTTTACACTGATTTACATTGATTTAATTCAGTTTACACTGATATACACTGATTAAATGGAGTAAAACTAAACATTGAACATTGGTACACTAAACATTGGAGTATTTGTAAATCAGCCCATCACTTGTGTAATTGGAGTAGTTTTAATTGAACTCCTACTCCTATTCCTATTGCTGCTCAGACAAGGACTCTACTGCAAGAGTAAGTAAACTCGCAAGCTGAGAAAAGGAGTATTCTACATTAACTGAAAAGGACTTTTCATTTAGTTTTCATTAACAATATTAACTAAAAAGGAGTTTTAATTAAACTAAAAAGGAGTACTCTACATTAATTGAAAAAGATTTTTAATTAAACTGAAAAGGAGTACTCTACATTAACAGTAGCAGAAAATTCATGTGCTAAAATATTGAGATTCCATAATCCAAAAGGAGTACTCATGATCATTCTGTGAAGAAACTGTATGCATTGAACATATTCAGTCAACACAACACTTGAAAAAACATGTTTACATAGAGTACTCCTTCTCAAAACATGTCAGCATGTTCAGCATGTTTACAGAGAGCAGTTTAAAAAAACATGTCAGCATGTTTACAGAGTGTATTCCTTCTCAAAACAAGGGTAAAATAACCACATTTCACATTCTTGTGTATACAGACATTTGGCATTCTTCTGTATACACACACATTAGGTACTAAAAATTCTGGAGCAGCAGTAGCAGATTTATACTATTACTCAAAAAGCAACTTGCTATTGCTACTCCATCTTGTACTAGTGCAGAGCTTGAGCTCCGCCTGCTACCACAAATAAGCAGGCAAACTACCACCTCTTTGATGAATGAAAGTAATCCAAATTTTAATCCAAAACAAAAGGTGCATATACTCCTTGTTCAACTGCACAGAGAACCAAACAACTGCTCAGATCCCTTCGAGGCTAAGCTCATAAATCACAATCACTAAACCATCTGTAGTCTTTACCCCTAACCTAAACGGATGAGTTTAAAGATGACAGGAGAATGGGAAAAAGAGACCTTTTTACTTCGGCGATCTCCTTGGTGAGCTCCTCACCTGCATCTTCGCCTGCAGCTCGATGCAGATCTCCCGCCGCAAGGCCGCGAGCTCGGCCAGCTGGAGCCAGTACTCTAGGCCGCGGCGTCGTGCAGGTCGAACAGTTGCTGCAGCTTCATCTCCACCGCCGACCCCATCCCCATCCCCCTCCACCGCCGCCACCCCCGTCGCTGTCCGTAGCTGCATCTCCACCACCAACCCTAAAGAGAGAAGAAAAGTAACAGCTGGAATAGTTGATGCAGCTGCAGTAGCTCATCTTGACCTCCTCGCCGGTGAGGAAGCAACACGCCCTCCGGATCTAGCCGCCCAATGGAAAGGCGGCGATGACGCAAGTGACAGAGAGGGGCCGGAGACGAATGCGAGAAAGAGGGTCCGGCGACGCAGGCGAGGGAGAGGCGCCGGCGACGCGAGTGAGGGAGAGGCGTCACCGACACAGGCAAGGGAGGAGCGCTAGCGGGGGTGAGCGAGCGAGCCAGTAGCTGAGTGAGCGAGTGGCTGAGCGAGTGAGCGAGGGTACTTTAGGAAATAGAAAAAATAAATTGTACGTGACGATGTCAGTAGAGCTCTATTCTGCATTCTAAGGTCTAGTACCCCTAGTCCACATGCTTTTTTTGGGAAGGCATACAGTATCCCACTTCACTAGGTAGTTGTATATTTTTACCATTCCATAGAAATCCTCTTCCATATTGTCAAAGTGGACAAGAATTGTGAATGGTACCCTCATACAACACATGGAGAAGATTGGCAGTGCTAATATAACAGCTTTCCAGTGTATGAGTCTTCTAGAGTAGGACATCAAAGTAGCCACACGAGATATTCTTTTGTCTAATCTGGATACCATGGGTATGAGATCCTCTACTTTGGGTCTGGTAGTTCCCATAGATAACCCAAGATATTTAAAAGGCATGATTTCTTTCTTACAACCTAAAATATTGGCAAGTTGTGTAGCCCTTTCCTTAGTGATGTTGGTTGGTACTAGACAAGATTCATTGTAGTTGACTTTTAGCCCAGTAAATTCTGTGAATATTTGGAGAATGAGCATCAGAATCTGTAGTTGCCTTTCTTCTGCTCGCAATATGATGAGTGTATCATCAGCATACTGTACTATGGGGTAACTCTTCGTGTGAGAATTCTAAACAAGTAATCTTAATGCACCGTGTAACCATGCTTCATTCACCAGTCTCTGTAGCAGTTATACTACAATTACCTAAAGTAGGGGTGGTAGTGGTTCTCCTTGCCTTACTCCTCTTTCGCAAATGATTGGTTTTCCTGGAACTCCATTTAAGATAACAGACGCAATAACTATTGACAACATCATTCTTATCCATCTGATCCATTTGTCACCAAAACCTAGGTTGTTCAAGATATATAGGATTGCATTATGTTCCACCTTGTCAAAAGCCTTTTCAAAATCTATTTTGAAAATAACAATCTGCTTATTTGATTTGTGACACGTGTGAATATATTAAAAACTCCAAGCCAGCATTCTTGAATTGTTCTGGTTTTAGTAAATCTATACTGTTTTTTGTTTATCATACAAATGATCTCTTGTCGGGCTCTGTTGGCAAGGAGCTTGGTGATAATCTTGATAGGTATACTCACAAGGGAAATGGGCTTAAAATCGTTTGGAGTTTCTGGGTTTTCTTTCCTTGGAATGAGGGTAATGTATGCTGTATTAACTAGGGTCAGAGATACATTTTCATCATAGAAGGCCTTGATGAGTTTGTAAATGCTTTCCTTTATGATGTCGAGCAACTTTTCATGAAATGGCCATTAAAACCATCTGGCCCTAGTGACTTGTCTTTTGGCATATATTTGATGACTTCATAAATTTCCTCCTTGAAAAGGCTCTTTCCAGATGTTCATTGTTATTTGTCAGAGCTATGTGGTCAATGTCAAATAATGTACTAGTGTTATCGCTCATACCAATTCTTTCCTTAAAAGCTTGCCATATGATTGCTGTCTTTTGGTCATGATCATGAAAAATAATATTGTGTGCTGATAACAGAGATGATATGTAGTTGTGTTTGAAAGCATATGTGGCAATGGCATGAAAGAATTTAGTATTTTCATCCCCTAGTTTAGCCCATCTGATATTGGCCTTTATTCTCCAATATTTTCTGTTTTGTTTCCAAAAGACTGTTGGAGTGCTTGATAGGGGATCTTCTAGAGTTTCTCTCAATGATTGTCAGGTATATGTGATCTTCAATACCATCTAGTAGATTAACATAGAAACAACAGTTACACTTAGTTGGACTATATATGAAGCATATACTTGCGCTGAGGTGGGTTTACGGATGTAGTTTTTTGTAGGTGAAAATAGAAAACAAGTTGGATACTTGGCATGGTAAATTCCTTTCTTAGGTGGTGGTAATTTATTCTTCTATGTCCAACTTAAGCAATATCCCATATTGTAAGATCTCTTTCTGTTGAAATTCATAAAGCACATTTGAATAAAATATGTTTTATTAGAGAAAGTCAACTGCGCAAGATGGGAAACACCATCTCATAGATATCGTGCTTAATTGTCCGTCTGTGTGCCAGCCTATATAGGCAGGGTTTCCTACGGTTTACAGTTAGTTACAGAATGTATGCTTGCTAAGCGAAATTGGATTTGGAAAATTTAGAAATGAAGTAGGTTGCGTTAAATAATGATACGTATTAGATAAATACTGCAGGAGACAAACTACAGCTAATGTCACATTTAGGGCTGATCCATAACATTTTATGCATATTAGCATTTTGATGTAGGGTCGGGGCAAAACATTTGATTTAGGCGAACAGTTTGGGGGTGAAAGCGATGATATATTGATACGTGGCAGCAACTCCAGTCTCTACTCTCGAGGAGCTGCATGGCGAGGTCACTTGGCGAGAGCACAGAGGAGAATGGTAAAAGTAAATGCTGGCTAGGCAAGTCCCGTGTGTGTGTTTTTCTGTATATTGATGCATGGTACTCTTGGAGCAGCAACACAGGTGGTTACATGCTGCTGAAAATTTTGTGCAAAGAATATCGGGTGTGCATTGCACACCTTTGAATTAAGCTTCCCTTTGTTCATTAATACAAACGCACTGAGTGAACGTCCCGCCTGTACGTAACATGATACACACAGTGAACACTTTCAACCCAACCAAAATAATACGTTCAACACAATCAAAAGAAAAATATTATTTTACGGTAACTACTTAAATAAAGGATGTTGAAGTACCCACCTTCTTGGTGCCTCTACGAGCGCCGAGGCCCTCTGTGTCGTTCGTTAGGCTTCGTTAGGCGTTCACAGCGCGTTGGGGCTTCCATGAGGCTCTGTGTGCCGTTCGATCCACCTTGACGACACACAATCGGGTGTGTTGCCTCGGGGTCCATGATGGGTCGACCGCGGGAATTGTCGGGGCCACACTCATGTTGTGATTTCGCTAGCACCCGCACACACTCTATCTCGCTCTGATACTTGTGATCTGCGTTGGGTTTTTCATAAAAAGAAATGGGTAATTGCAGCACAATACGGGTAAGTATGTCCCTCGGTTATGATATCAAGGTATATCAGATCAATAGGAATATCAATTCATAACCGTCTTCAGCGGTTGCACACAAAAGAGCAAACAACTTGCACCCAACGCGGGCAAGAAGGTTGTCACCCGTCTTGATCTCGTTATTCGCAAGCAAGTGAAGTGTGTAGATAATAGTAGATAATTGTAAATTGCAAAATAAAATAAAAGGTAAATAAGAAGAACAAGGTATTGATAAGTTTGTAAATATATAAGTGAATAGATCCGGGGGACATAGTTTTTCCTAGCGACACCCCTCATGAAAATAAGCATACGATGGGTAAACAAATTACTGTTGGGCAATTTATAGAAAAATGAATAGTTATGCGATGTTCATGGTAATTATCATGTGTATATAGACATCACATCCAAGACAAATAGGCCGACTTCTGCCTACACCTATTACTATTACTCCACTTCAAGAGCGATTCTATGCTTGCCTCTGTACATATTAAGTTCATGACAAACAGAATAATGCATGGAGAACGGTGACATGATGTATACAAAGTAAACTCAAGCAATATGAATAAATCCCATCGTTTTATCCTTAGTGGCAAGAACACAAAGACGCAACTTGTGCCCTTCTGTCACTGGGATATAAAAACTCGTAAGGTTGAACCTACTATAACACACCTCTCTCACTAAAGAAAGATCAATCTACTTGGCCAAAGCAAATCAATAGTCCGGAGAGAATTATGAAGCTATAATGATCATGTAATTAAGAATCATAATAATTTCAGAGAAGACTCAAATACTTTTCATGAATAATCTGAACATAAACCCATAATTCATCGAATCCCAACAAATGCACCGCACAAAAGATTTACTCAGATGGATCAAAGCAAACATGTGATGACCATTGTATTGAAGATCAAAAGAGAGAAAGATAGTCATCTAGGTACTAACTATGGACCCATAGGTCTGTGATGAACTACTCACACATCATCATGATGTCAGCAAGATTGATGAAGAGGCCCTTCGTGATCCATCCCCCCTCCGACAGGATGTCGGAACAGAGCTCCAGATGAGATCGCGACGGAACAGAAACTTGCGGCGGCGGAAAAAGTGTTTCAGGATTCCCTCTAGGGTTTTTGGAATATATGTGAATTTATAGGTTAGAGAACGGGGTCGGGAGACCTGCGAGAGAGACACAAGACATGAGGTCGCGACCACCCCCTGGTCGCGCCCTGTTGGCTTGTGGCCCCCTCGTGCGGCCTCCGGTCTTCTCGCGAAGCTTCTAGGTGTTCTTTTGGTCCTGAAAAAAATCATAAAAGAGTTTCAGGACAGTTGGACTTCGTTTGGTACTATAAACCTGAAAAACAAAAAACACGTAGAAAACAACAACTAACACTAGGCACTAGGTCAATAAGTTAGTACTCAAAAATAATAAAAATTGGTAAATAATTACTCAAAAAGTATCCTAGAATGATAATATAATAGTATGGAACAATAAAACATTATAGATATGTTGGAGACGTATCAAGTATCCCCAAGCCTAATTCCTACTCGTCCTCGAGTAGGTAAATGATAAAAACAGAGTTTTTGATGTGACATGCTGCCCAATATGTAATC
Organism: Hordeum marinum; assembly: GCA_022496015.1. Lineage (NCBI taxonomy): Eukaryota > Viridiplantae > Streptophyta > Magnoliopsida > Poales > Poaceae > Hordeum > Hordeum marinum. The sequence goes on along the minus strand of CM039676.1, from coordinate 389,589,861 downwards.
TTTTGCATGTATGCTCCTAGATAAATGATAAATTAACAACATTAACATAGTAATACTTATAAGCATAAGCACCAAAATCATCCATCTTTCAAAGTATACGATCCTCAAAGAATGTTACCCCCATTCGTCTTATTATATTAGCAAGGCATGGCTCTATATTCACCACATTAATACAAATGTTAAGCACCACGACGTCCAACTCAAGAAATTGGATCGCATCTTTTCAGTATGCATCAACTTTTTATTCTTCATGCAGTACATGAGCGTGAACCATGGACATGGCATACGAGTGGAAAAGAATATGGTGGTAGATATCAAATGGGTAAAATGTGGAGAAGATAATCTCAAATCAACTAGGCGTACCGACGGGCTATGGATATGCCCACTGATAGATGTCAATGCAAGGAGTAAGGATTGCCATGCAAATGATGCACTAGAGCTATAAGTGTATGAAGGCTGAACTAAAGCTAAGTGGGGTGTGCATCCAACTTGCTTGCTCATGAAGACCTTGGGCATTTGAGGTAGTCCTTCATCGGAATATACAAGCCATGTTTATAATAATGAAAAATTGATTACCAGTAGCCTATGAAAATTTCGTAACATGAGACTCTCTATATGAAAACAAGGTGCCACTTTGAGGCACGAGTGTAGTAAATGATAGTAGCAAAGTCCCTTCTCTCTTTTGCTCTCATTTGTTTTTCATTTTTTCATATTTTTTTGAATGGTGGGATCATTTGGCCTCCCCCCTTTTTTATTTCCTTACTGGGACAATGCTCTAATAATGACGATCATCACACTTTTATTTACTTACAACTCAATATGTGGAACTATGGAACAATATGACTCAATATGAATGCCTCTGGCAGTGTACCAGGATGTGTAATGATCTAGCGTGACATGTAGAAAATGTGATGAACGGTGGCTTTGCCACAAATACTATGTCAGCTCTGTATGATCATGCAACAGAATATGATGATGAACAAACTAGTCATATGATGTGACGATGGAATTTGCATGGCAATATATCTCGAAATGGCTATGGAAATGCCATAATAGGTAGGTATGGTGGCTATTTTGAGGAAGATGTAATGAGGCTTTTGTGTGACATATCATGTCATGTCACGGGGTTTGGATGCACCAACGAAGGTTGCACCGATCCTCGAGGTGAGAATGGGCAAGGCACGATAACGAAGAGGCTAGTAAAGTATGAGGAGGTGAGATTGCGTATGTCCATGGTTTCATATTAGTCATAAAGAACTCATATACTTATTGCAAAGTTTAATTAGTTTTATCACAAATCAAGGTACTACTCACATGCCCCAAGGGAGGTGGTTGGTAGGAGTTAACCATCCGCGCCTCCGATCCGAAACAACACTAGGATTTTAATGTGGAATAGAAATGCTCACACACCCTCACCATGCCCTTTTAATTTTTCAACAAACAAGAAGTTAACACCTCTTAATACCGACACTTCTATGAATCAACAATGATGCACTCACACCTTTTCATATTACCACATCAATGTCATTAACCCACAATTTCTCTTTTATGTGCTACATGATGGTTTTGATTATCACTCATTGAATACCTATTATTTTTGGAGTAGTCTTATGACCCATGAAAATTACGGTCACTATTTATTTACTCTCATACAAATATAAGTGAATAACTAGAGTGCAAATATTTCTATAAAATCTATATGCCACCGTGCTCAGAAAGATATATGTGAAGTACTAGAGCAACTGCTAAGCTCAAATGATATAAGTGAAGCACATATAGTATTCTAGCAAATTATGATGAAGGTGTGTCTCTCTAAAATAGGTCTGTCCAGAAAACGATAATTGTGGAAAACTAAAAGTAAAAGAAAACAAAAGCTAACGATTCTCCAAGCAAAACTCATATCATGTGATGAATAAAAATATTGCTCCAAGTGTCATACCGATGGATGGAGACGAAAGAGGGGATGCCTTCCGGGACATCCCCAAGCTTAGACTCTTGAGTCTTCCTAGAATATTAACTTTAGGTTCCTTGGGCATTCCCAATCTTAGGCTCTTGCCGCTCCTTATTCCATTTTCCATCGTGATAACACCCAAAACTTGAAAACTTCAATCACACAAAACTCAACAAAACCTCGTGAGATTCGTTAGTATAAGCAACATATCAAATAATCTAGGTACTTTTATAAATTTATTAATATTTTATTATTTCATAATAGGTACTGTATTCTAACTTCTTCATGGCTTATACCCCCCGATACAATCCATAGCATCATCAAATCAAGCAAACTATGCAAGCAAAACGGAATCTGTCTAAAACAGAATAGTCTGTAATGATCTATAGAGAGGCTATACTTATGTAACTATAAAAATTCTGAAAAAGTAGGACAACCTGAAGAATTTTTATATCAATACTTTTCAGAAAATTCAGATCAAAAAGATGTTCCAGTAAAATCAGAGAAATTATGAACTAGACGCTAAAGTTTTTGTTTTTGCACCGTACCAATTCTACTCATCTTGCGAGTCATACCAAAGGATTTACTTGGAACAAAAACTAATTAAAACATAAAAACACAATCATTACATAGGAAATAATCATGTTAGCACACAAATACAGAAATAAAAATTAAAAAATAAATATAACTATTGGGTTGCCTCCCAACAAGCGCTATTGTTTTATGCCCCTAGCTAGGCATAATGCATAGTTTGAAGTGTTGTCATCTTTGACACTCCACCCATAAGTATATCTCATAATTGATACATATGGTGGTTTAATTATCTTGCTAGGGAATTGTTCCATACCTTTTTTTAATGTAAAATGGAACCTTATGTTTCCCTTTCATATCAATGATTGCAACTATAGTTCATAAGAAAGGTCTTCCAAGTATCATTGGAGAAGTAGGATTACAATCAATATCAAGCACAATGAAATCTATCGGAAAATAATTCTTATTTTTAATAATAAGAAACTCATTAATTCTACCTAAATGTTTCTTGATGGTAGAATCCGCAAGATGCAAGTTTAAGGAGCATTCTTGTATATTAGTGAGACCAAGCACATCACAAAGAGATTTAGGTATAGTTGAAAAACTATCACCAAGGTCACACAAAGCATTGCATTCATATTTATTTATATTTATTTCTATAGTAGGTTCCCACTCATCATTCAATTTTCTAGGGATATAAACTTCAAGTTCAAGTTTCTCATCGTAAGCTTTTACCATGGCTTCCACTATATGGTTAGTGCAAGCCTTGTTTTGTTCATAAGCATTGGGTGAGATAATACTGGTTTGTAACAAGGAAATACATTCTATCAAAGAGCAACTTTCATAATTAAAGTCCTTGTAATACAAGATAGTGGGCACATCACTATTTAAAGTTTTGACCTCTCCAAACCCACTTTTTCAGTTTTAGCATCAAAATCATCACCCTCCAAGCAAACATGACGCTCACTAACTAAAGTTGACTCATCTCTAGTCTCTTTATAATTTAGATTAGGAGAGTTAAATAAATATTCAATAGGAGAAGTACCAATCATTTTAAGATCTTCATCATTATTATGGTAAAAACCGGGTGGAAGAGCTTTTTCTAAGAATTCCCGCTTAGCTTTCAACTTAGCGGTCTTCTCCTTACTTTCATTAATAGATATTTGGATAGATTTAATAGTATCATTAAAATCATTCTTAGGTGGTAAAACTTTACTTTTAAGAGTTTCTACATCAAGAGCAATTATATCCATGTTTTTAGCCAAAGTATCAATTGTATGCAACTTTTCTTCTACCATAGTATTAAAAATATTTTGAGAACCAGTGAATTCTTTAATTGTGTTCTCAAGATCAGAGGGTATCCTATTAGCATTTAAATAAGAATTTCCATAAGAATTTCCATAGGAATTTCCATAGTTGTTAGAGGAATTACCGGGATACGACCTAGCATTGAAATTTCCTCTATAAGCATTGTTGTTGAAATTGTTTCGCGAGATAAAGTTAACTTCAATAGGATCATTATTTTTCTCAATCAAAATAGATAAAGGCATATCATTGGGATCAACATGAGTATTTTTTCTACCAACCATATTCATAAGAGTATCCATTTTCCACTCAAAGTAGCGATTTCCTCAACATAATTTACCTGCTTACCAGTTGGAGCTCTCTCGGTATGCCATTGAGAATAATTTGTCATGATGTTGTCCAAAATTTTTGTGGCCTCTCCTAAGGTCAGATCAATAAAGGTACCACCTCCAGCAGAATGTAGAAAATTTCTATACACAAAGTTTAGTACAACATAGAAGTTTTGGATAATCACCCACAAGTTTAACCCATGAGTAGGACAATTTCTAATCATTAATTTCATCCTCTCCCAAGCTTGTGCAACATGTTCTTGATCATGTTGTTTAAAATTCATTATTTGATTTCTAAGGGAGATTATCTTAGCAGGAGGAAAATACTTAGCAATAAAAGCATCTTTACATTTATCCCATATTCCAATACTATTACGTGGTAAAGATGAAAACCAAGCTTTAGCTTTATTTCTTAGTGAAAAAGGAAACAATTTTAATTTTAGAACATGATTATCCATGTCCTTTTTCTTTTGCATATCACAAAATTCAACAAAAGTATTAAGATGAGAGGCGGGATCCTCATCAGGACTTCCTAAAAATTGATCTTTCATCACAAGATTGAGCAATGCAACATTTAATATCAAAAGCATCCGCACTAGTGGCGGGTGGTATAGGAGTACTAATGAAATCATGGTTTTTTTAACATCGGTGCCCTTGGTTCCTTAGTTGTAGTCATTCATCCCCATGCTCTTAACTTTTGCTCACTTTTCCCCACTCCCTTGTCCGAAACCCTTAGAAATGGTCACAACGGAGGATGGCGTCAGGTCAATGGTTTAACCGTTAACTCCGATGAGTGGGGCTGTGTCGGAACGACTTCTCCTTTGCCCATTCTAACGTGTGGGTCCGCTTTGAGACACGTCGGATGGGCTTGTCTAAACCTCGAGTTCGAGCCCTATAGCACCGCGTCGCTCCGGCCCCTCCGCCGTCGTGCTCCATCCCCTCCGTCATCGTCGTGCCCTCAAACCTCTAACCCCATTCTGCCTCCGCTGCTGTCGTGCTCTCCGCTAGCCAGATATACCCTCACATCCACATCTGGATCAAGCAACAATGTCGGGGGAGTAGGCTCTCAAGCCCGTGGAATGTGGAGAGGATTGGGTTGAATCGGCGGCGGATAATTCATGGGTTACACCTGGGTAAGCGTCATTTTCCCCTCTAACTGATTTGCTGATTCGTAAGTTCAGCCCTTTTTGACTGCTAGTAACTTGAATCGTTCAAATTTTGTTGGATTGTCCCCGGCCTAACAACACCCCTTACTTGTATCGAATAGGATTGATCCCGCGCTTGCTTTCCAGTTGTCGGTTAGGATGGAAGTTAGTGTGCTACGCGGTAGAAAACCGCAATTGCTTACTGGATTTTTCTTTCTGAAGGTGGTAGAAACCAGTATGTCATTCAAAGATTTTCTCGTGATGCTCCGAAATTCTTCATATGGATGGAGCCTTGCCAATGTCGTTGAACTGAAATATTTCAGTAGTACCGAGATTTTTTTTATACCACTAACTTGCGGTGAGCATCCGAGATTGATCTTTTCTTTGAATGCTGAAAGCAGCTTCGGTAAAATCCATCGAGGTGCTTCAGCCATGCAATAAATGTGGGAAGGGGAAGAGTGTTCAGGAATCTTCTGCCTTTGCTAACGAAGAGCGCCCCGACACTCCTTGTAGGCCGAAACCAAGCAGAGCTAGTGGTTCTAAAAGTCACAATATATCTGCTGCCGTTTCTTGTGCTATTTCTCCTATCGCTGCCGCACCCGATATAGTATAGGATGGAGAGCCAGATGAAGAGGTGCCTCGACATGATGATGAGGATGAGGGTATGTGCCCTAACCTTGTAGATATTTCCAGTAAACAAGCAATGGAAGATGAATTTCAGGAGCAACCTATCAGTCGTGGTAGATTTTTGACACTAACGATGAAGAGAGGGATGAGAACATTGACAACTTAGTTGTAGATCATTATGATGGTGAGGACATGCCAACAATTGAGTGGAACAGGGAAGATCCTCAACTTGGTGTCGACTCCATTTTCCAGTCGATGGTGGACTGCCGTAATGCAGTGACTACATACTGCATTCTCACACAAAATACATATGTGATTGAATGGAGTGAGCCATCAAGGTTCATTGTTCGTTGCCCATATGATAGGTGTAGATGGAGGTTGCATGCATCACGTATGTTGTGGAGCAAGTTCATTCAGGTTTGTGTATTTCAGTATATACAAATTCTATGTTCAGATCATTGTGTAATGTTTTCAGATCATATTTTTTCAGATAAAAAGGAACCCACACCAACACACTTGTCCACCTGGAGGGGGAGGGGGAAGGATAAAACAAAGTTAGCAAAGAGTAGATGGGTGGCAGATGCAATTTTGGATCAGTTGAGAGAAAACCTAACACTTAGTCCAACAGAACTCCAAGGGAAGCTATTTGATAAGTACAAGATTGTTGTACATTACATGAAGATTTTTTATGGTAAGGAAATAGCTCTTGACAGGATTAATAGTCGTTGGAATGAGAGCTGATGTCTACTACGCAACTTTATTCTTGTATACTCGTGTTGGGCCTCCAAGCGTAGAGTTTTGTAGGACAGTAGAAATTTTCCCTCAAGTGGATGACCTAAGGTTTATCAATCCGTGGGAATTTTAGGATTAAGATGGTCTCTCTCAAACAACCCTGCAATGAAATACAAGAAATCTCTTTTGTCCCCAACACACCCAATACAATGGCAAATTGTATAGGTGCACTAGTTCGGCGAAGAGATGGTGATACAAGTGTAGTAATGATAGTAGATATCGATTTTTGCAATCTGAAAATATAAAAAAAGCAAGGTAGCAAGTGACAAAAGTGAGCACAAACGGTATTGCAATGCTTGAAAACAAGGCCTATGGTCCGTACTTTCGCTAGTGCAATCTCTCAACAATGCTAATATAATTGGATCACATAACCATCCCTCAACGTGCAATGAATAATCACTACAAAGTTCTTATCTAGCGGAGAGCATAAGAAGAAATTGTTTGGAGGGTATGACACCACCTTACAGTTATCCTTTCCGATCGATCTATCCAAGAGAGTTCGTACTAAAATAACCAAGTTATCCTTTGTGATCAATCTATCTAAGAGTTCATACTAGAATAACACCATATGATACACATCAACCAATTTCAGATTCATAAAACTCAATCTAACACAAAGAACCTCAAAGAGTGCCCCAAGATTTCTACCAGAGAAGCTAGGACAAGAACATGTATCAACCCCTATGCATAGATTACCCCAATGTCACCTCGGGAATCCGCAAGTTGAGTACCAAGACATAGATCAAGTGAATCAATAGAAGACCCCATTGTCACCATGGATATCCACATGCAAGACATATATCAAGTGTTCTCAAATCCAATATTCAATCCAACATAACGAAATCTCAAAGGGAAAATTCAATTCATCACAACAAGATAGAGAGGGAAAAAATCATGTGATCCAACTATATTACCAAAGCCTGTGATACATCAAGATCATGCCATCTCAAGAACACGAGAGAGAGAGAGATAGATTGAACACATAGCTACTGGTACAAACTGTCAACCCCGAGGGAGGACTACTCCCTCCTCATCATGGACTCCGCCGGGGTGATGAAGATGGCCACCGAAGATGATCTACCCTCTCCGACAGGGTACTGTTTTCTCTCCAGATTGGTTTTTCATTGATACAAAGGACTTGCAGCGGCGGAATGAGGAGTCTAGGTTTATTTATGATGGTTTCTATATTTATAATATTTTTGAGCGTCGGTTTCATGCCAAGATGGGCCACGAGGTGGGCATGCTCCACTAGGGCGCAGGTAGGGGTCCTTGCGTGCCCTGGTGGAGAGTGGCCATCTCGTTACTCTTCTGTCTCTCTCACGAAGCGTCTAGTGCATCTTTTGTTCCAAAAAATCGTCAAAAAGTTGTGGGTAATTCCGAGGACTTTCATTTTCACACAAAAACAACTCCACAGTAGTTCTGCTGAAAACATCGCCAGTCCGGGTTAGTTCTAAATTAATCATATAAAGTGCAACCAAACCATATAAAAGTATTGTAAACATAGGTGAATATGGCATGAGTACTTCATAAATTATCAATACGTTGGAGACGTATCAAGAGCTTTTAGTTGTTCTACACATTTAAAGCTGAAGTGGAAGCTGCTAGTCTAGGATGTGTTGTAGAGATTGAGAAGCATATAGTTCCATACACAATAAAAGGGAAGTCATTTGAGAAGGTGTGCTTAGGTAGGGATTTTGTTTGTTTCAAGGCTTGTTGGCAGGGGTTTCTAGATGGTTGCAGTTCCTATTTGGCTATTGATGCAACTGCTTTGAATGGAAGGTGGAGATGGCAACTAGTGATAGCTTCTGTAGTTGATGGACACAAATGGCTATTCCCAGTTGCGTTTGGTGCGGTGGAGGCAGAGTCCGAGGAAAGTTGGGTCTGCTTTTTGCAGCATTTGCGCAACCTTATAGGTACACCCCCAGGTTTAGCGATACACACAGATGCTTGCAAGGGTTTGGAGAGTGCAGTGCAAATTGTATTCCCTGGAGTGGAGCATAGGGAATGTATGCGACACCTAGCGCAGAATTTCAGAAGCAAATTCAAAGGTAAAGTTTATGATGAGAACTTATGGCCAGCATCATACACATGTAGTGACGGGAAGCATGGGCATCATTTGAGAGTGTTGTATGCTCACAATCCTCTGGTGAAGGAGTACCTAGATGAACATCATGGAAGTTCTGGTCAAGAAGCAAATTCAATACAATATGCAAAGTGGACTATGTGACCAACAACCTGGCAGAGTGTTTCAATGCAAAGATGAAGTCATTGAAAGGACTTCTAATATGGAAAATATTTGATAAGATTCAGGAGATGATCATGGTAAATATGGCTCTTCGCAAAAGAGTCGCAGAAACAAAATAAGTTGGCCATCTCATGCTCCCATCTCTTAGTAAGGCATTGCATGCCAAGGCAAGAGGACTGAGCAGAATGAAATGCATTCAAGCGACCACACACAAGGCCGAGGTAATATATACTAACAATAAAAACAGGGAATCAAGGTATCCAGTTAACCTAGCAACTAGGGAATGCAGTTGTAGGTAATGGTAGCTGCATGGGAAGCCATGCATAGATGCCCTACATCTGATGACTATTATCGGTGGTGAAGATGGTGAAGTTGGTCAATACATCTCTGAATATTTTGTTGTTGCCAGATTTAGGGTTGCTTATGCTTCCAGTGTGCCTGCACTCTTGGGAAAAGACCAATGGAACATAGTAGATCCAGGGTTCAAACTACATTCTCCTGTACTGACTAGGCTACCAGGAAGACCAAGGAAGAACAAGTACAGAAGAGGTGAAGAGGGTCGTGTAAAAAGACAACATAAGTGCAAAAAATGCGGAACCCTAGGGCACATTCCTAGGGAATGTACCAATCTAGTGGACGCTTCATTCAGAGAAGAGGAACAATGGGCAACAACAAATGCAGATGATAATGCATCATTAGAGCAGATTGCAGCTAATGCAGGGAAGATGCAGCATTAGAGCAGATTGCAGCTAATGCAGGGGAGGATGAAGCATTAGAGAAGTTTCCAGGTAATCCAGAGGAGGATGAAGCGATAGAGTAGATTGCAGCTAATTCAGAGGATAATGCAGCATTGGGGGATAATGAAGTAACCGAATTAGCACTTCCGGCAGCTTGGTATGTGTGCAACAACCTTCCCTTTTTGTGCATTTCTTCTGTTTTTTATCGATGGATCATACTCTTTTTTCTGTTTGATCTAACTCTAGGGAAATTAAAGGAAATGGAGATAAAAGGCCAAGAGAGAATGAAACTTCAGTTCAGCCATCATCCGATGCAGAATTTGAAGCCATGGATTATGAGGGTTTTGAAGATATTAACCCTGCCAGCTGGCCAGTGGAAGTTCTCCGCCAGCACCTTGACAGCCACCAACCAAAGTTACCAAAAGGAAGAAGAAAAGGGTGGATATCCCAGCTAGGGAAACTAGGAGCAAGTGTGTTAAACCGTCTACGAACACAAGGAGCAAGGTAAAGATGTGAACTTTGAATGTTGAATGAAAGTTGTAAACTTTGAACTTGAAGGCTTTGTAATAATTCAAAATTGGGTCCCTTCAAAATTAGAGGCAAAATTTGAATTTGAACCAACCTTTCAATTTGAAGGATTTGTAATAATTCGAATTTGTAGACAACAGTTGAAGTCCATTTGTGATGTGATGTTTGCAAAATTCAAATTATTGTTTGGGACTAAAGGCTTTGTTGTTGTTGTTGTTGATGATGATGATGTCGGCAAAATTTGAATTATTACACATGACAAAATTTGAGCAATGAAAAATAAGTTTAGATCCTTCTTAGTGACACTAAGACGAGCTTTGGTGATTTTCTTGATTTGTTTTGAAAAATCGCAAACCTAAACCCACTATTAGTCTCTTCTCAAACTCTATACAACCTCGCACGTGATAGCTCATTTCCGTGAAGGAGTTTTCATGAAAATGTTCATAAAACCAATGTTATTATTTTTTGTCATAACCATGTCACATACAAAGATGTTGTGCGCAGGTCTTCCATTTTTTATTTTTTTGAATTAGTTATGGTCATTTAAACTTGGAAGTGGTAGCTCACCTCAAAAAAAGTTTTTCACAAAAATGACCATAAACCAAGTTTATATTTTTTAATGGCAACTATGTCTTATAAAACGACGATCCGCGAAGGTTTCATTATTTTTTGATTTTTTTGATTTAGTTAAGGTCATTTGAAAAGTTGGTCAAACCTAAAATAACCCCACTGACTCGCTCAAAATCCCGCAGCATCTCTCCAAAACCTAGCGTTGAACTGCAGCCATCCGATTATACCCTAGTGCCAAATGTCAACCCTCAGATATGGCCTTCTAGAAGGAATCCCGAGGGTAGGCTGCGCGCCGTTGGATCACATGGACTGCTTCGCATCATTGGATCGTTGGGCGATCCGCGAGACATTGAGAGGTTGGTTCTGCTTGCCCATCGATGTGACATTGCCTCCCCTTTCCTCTGCTTCTTCTTCTGTGGCGATGACAAGAGCCTTTCGTCTGCTTTGTCTTCCCCGGTGAAGAGATATGTCGAGCTCCACCTCAGCTTCCCGTCCCACATGGACCCAGTATGGTCAACTGCCCATGCAGCCATGTCCTAACTGCCCACGCACCACGCCACTAAAACGGTTGACTTCGAAGGAGGACAAGAACGACAAATTTGGGCGCTAGTTCGTGAAATGCGAGAGCAAGAAAGAGGGGCAAGTTAGATCCTATGGTTTTCCTCTTTGCTTTTAATTCTTTTTTGTTGGATTTGGGATTTAGGGCTCATGATTTTGTTTCAGATCATGAAGAAGTGCACACATTTTGAATGGCTGGATGACTATGTTCTAAGGATTTAAGCACATGGTTTGATTCAATTCAATTGGGCCACGACCCAGGAGCTCAATCCACCGCCAGCCGTGCGGAATTTAGTCTCTCAAAGTGCTGCTCTGACAGTTGGGGATGTGGATCTGAAGGGAGAATTAAAGAAGATGAACAAGAACTTGAGGCAGATGAGTCAATTGAACAAGCAGGCGAATCTGATAGCTTTAGGATTTTATTTTTGTATAGTTGCCCTAGGATATGCTTACTTGTTGGTCATCACGCATTAGAGATGTTATTAGTGTGGTGTAAGGTCAATTTGTGGACCATGTGCTCTCTGGGTTGCTAAAACTATGTTACTGTCTGCAGCTCTGGTTGGGACGTCGCATGACATTGGATGTCGATGGCCCAAAGAAAAAAGAGGCCTACAAAATAGTGCACGTGCTGGCTCTATTTTTTTGGATGATTGATTTTATTCGTGCATACATGCGGTTTCTCCTCGTCCGTCTCGGGGACGCATGGTGGCCTTCCAACTACACCCACAACTCGAAGTAAATGGGCACGCGTGGCGGACGCCGGTAGTCAGCCACCCCTGTTCGGGTCGTTGTTCTTCTTTGAGTGGAAACCGTGGACAATACTCCATCCAGGTGCATATCCTAGACGTGTATGGTATGAATTGGACTAAAAAGATTAATTAACATGTGTTTTTATGCGCACTTAATGAACTACTTTGGGAGGATGCACTACCGGTAGGCAGCCAACCACCAAGCGTTGTTGTTTGGATACACATGCATTAAGGGATTAAGCGTTGCCATTCCCATGCTCAGGTTGTATGCAAACGACTGGACAGAGGGAGTAGCTTCCACCCTTCCAAACCCCAGCCTACAGTTGTCCCCTCCACCCCGAGTAGGATTTACAAACCTAGACTGTCAGCGACAGTTCAATTTTTTTTATCTTTTTTATTCTTCTTTTCAACATCGACATGGCTCATTTTTATCATTTTTGACACTTCAACTAGCCCATTAGCCGCGCGTGCCAAAAGGTTTTATGCGTTGATATGGTGATGTTTTGATATGGTGAGGGAGCAGGTTTTATCATTTTTGAAGAAGAGGACTCCTTTGCTTGATGTTTTGATACAATGAGGGAACATGTTTTATGCGTTGTTTGAAGCCAAGGTATAAATATCACCGAATGGGCTACAAAATAACAAAGAGAACTAGAAATCATAACATAGATAGATAGTTCTTCATTTAGGGTAGCAAGCATAATATAGATAGATAGTTCTTGCATAAAACATTCTATAAGACGACATACATAAAATAACATAGAAATAAAGCCCTAGGGTCTAACACCCTAGGGCAAGACAAGCTTCTCCGTGCCTCCTCTTTGCTGCTCCATGCCTCCTCTTCACTCCTCCGCCTCCCCGCCATTCTTGCCGAGGAGGTAGGGGAGGCCGTGGATGACGTTGCGGTTGGAGAAGATCATATCCACATCCGTGAAGATGTTGTAGGTTGTGAATGCGATGAGCTCGCAGCCACACCAAAACACCTTACCAAGAAGGCGGAATGCATCGAACCTATTGTTGAAGGTGGCGATGAGCCCTGATGGTGGAGAGCTGGAGTTTGGACGCAGTTCCGCAAGTCGGAACATGACCGGCAAGCCCGCCGGGAGGTGGGTGAAGCTCGCATGGAGGAACCAGTCGGCCAAATCCCAGCCAATCCTCTAGTGTGAGATTGTCCACACACGATGCGTCTTCTCGATGACGACACCAGAGGGGTATCGTGCCTCTGGCCTAACTGGTTACATCTGGAAGGTGGGGCCGTAGTACTGCAGCTTCCCCTAGCTTGGAGAGTGCTCTAGATTGGGGTGAAGAAGAGAATGCGAGCGGCACAAATGTATCGATGGAGAATAGGTGCAGGGGTGGGCAGTTTAAATAAGGGCATCGATCGCATGTTTGCTACATTCAAACACCGCACGTCGATCAGTATGCCCTAGACTTTAATTGCCATGCTGAATTGATGCTTCCGAGGTCAAAGGTTGAGCCGGTGTGAACTATGAACTATGAATTGATTGAGGAGGCGAGTGCGAGAAGGGACAAACCAGCAGCAGCGACAGACACTGCATCCATGGCGGCTCACAGGAAGGCTGTGTCCATGGTGGCTCGCATCGGCGCAAGCAGTCAGGCTGGCTGGATCATGTCGTGCATGCATAGAAGGCTTATCATGGCGGCGTGCATTAGTGCATGCATGCGGGTGTTTAATGCAACGGCCCAAACGAAACCATGGCCCAATGGTCCAACCGGCGCCACCGTCCAATCCAGACCCACTTGGTAGATCCAAAGGGCAACACAGTCCAGTGCGGCCCACACATTAGAATGGTCAAAGGAGGGCGACACAGTCAAACGCAGCCCCCACTTGGCAGGTCCAATGAGCAACACAGTCCAACACGGCCCCACACGCCAGATTTAACGGTTAATCCATTGACCCGATGGCATCTCCCCGTGTGATCATTTCTAAGGGTTTCAGACTAAGGAGTGGGGAAAAGTCAGCAAAAGCTAAGAGCATGGGGATGAATGTGTACAACTACGGAACCAGGTGCACAAGAATAGAAATCCCTAAAATTATTGTTATTAGTATTTTATAAATCGCACAACTTGGTAGTATCTTGAGACATGGTGACTAAAGAAGCAAAGTAAGAAGCACGACAAGTAAACTAGCAATCAAAAGAGTAAACTAGTAAAGAGCAAAGATAAATATTTTTGTATTTTTATTTTTATTAGACAAACTAAATGTAACAACAAGTAAAAATAAGAAAAAGTGAATGATATTTTGTGTGAAGTTACTTGATAGTTGGTAATGATATTCCCCGACAACGGCGCCAGAAATCCTTCCTGATACTTGTGATCTACGTAGGGTTTTCCGTGAAGAGGAACATGTAATTGCAGCACCATACGGGTAAGTATTTCCCTCTGTTATGAAACCAAGGTTTATCAAACATAGAGGAATATCAATCCACAACCGTCTTTAGCGGCTACACACAAAAGAGCAAAAAACTTACCCAACACGGGCAAGAGGGTTTTCAATCCCCTTGATCTCGTTATTTCAAGGAAGTGAAGTGTGTATATACTAGTAGATAATTGTAAATTGTAAAATAAAATAAAGGGTAAATAATAACAACAAGCTATTGATAAGTTTGTAAATATATAAGTGAATAGACCCGGGGGGCGTAGTTTTCCCTAGTGACATCTCTCATGAAAAGATGCATACGGTTGGTCAACAAATTATTGTTGGGCAATTGATAGAAAAGTGGATAGTTATGCGATGTTCACGGAAATGATCATGTGTATATAGGCATCACGTCAAAGAAAAATAGTCCGATTCCTGCCTGCACCTATTACTATTACTCCACTTCAAGAGCGGTTCTATGCTTGCCTCTCTATGTATTAAGTTCATGACAAACAGAGTAATGCATGGAGAACAATGGCATGATGTAGAAAAAGTGAAATCAAGCAATATGAATAAACCCCATCATTTTATCCTTAGTGGCAACAACACAAATACGCAAATTGTCCCCTTCTATCACTAGGATATCGAGACTCGTTAGGTCGAACCCACTAAAACATGCCCCTCTGACTAAAGAAAGATACATCTACTTGGCCAAAGCAAATCAATAGATCAGAGAGAATTATGAATCTATAATGATCATCCAAAGAAGAATCATAATAATTTCAAAGAAGGCTCATGTGACACCCTGGTTTTGGTGCTACAGTAATCATTGCAATCAAGCTACAGTAACTTGAGGATTATACTAATCCATTTTGCTAATCCATGTGTGATCACTTTTGGAATCCAATCCATATTCAAATTCCTTTACAATTCAAATTCATTTAAAAGGTGGATTTAAAAGTTTTGCAATTGACGTAATTAAAAATCATGCTTAGGTTGCAAATATTCCCTAAGCCTTTAGAAAAATAGAACCAACATTTTATCATGTGTTTAAGTGTCTCAAATGTATTTAAAGTAGTGGACAAATAAATTATTTAGTGCCCTTTTGAATTATGTACTTTCCAAATTATCTCAAAAGGCTCTCAAACTTTTGTGCCTCTACCTTTTATTGCAATGCAATTATTTGGGCCATGTGGCAGATTTTACAAAGGGAATTTCTAAGCTAAAATAAATAAAACTGAAACAAATAAAATAGAAAAGGAATAAAAGCACAATATCAAAAAAAACACAAAAAAAAGAGAAATCAAAAGCTCCCCATCCCAACTGGGCCACCGGCCCAGCTAGCCAACCGTCTGGCCCAACCCACGGTGCTATACCCCCCGGGTGGCCAGCACCAACACCCCACTTCCCCCGATTTTGCCTTGCCTCGACCCTGATCTGGATCAAGGCTAGGCTGCGCCTACTGCCTCCGCGTCGCTCCCCCACCGGCGCCACCCCGCCGCCGCCTCCCCACCGTTGCCGGACCTCACCGCCCCTCCTCACGCCTGTCTCGAGCATACTGCCCCTCTACGCTCCCCGGTGAGCCTTTGGGCTCCTCCCCCAACTCCTTCCTCCCCCTTGGCCGCTCGCCGCGCTCACCACGGCCTCGTCGCCCCACCTGCGCGCCCTGGCCGTGCCCTGGCCGCCCGAGCACGCCAGCACCCCCTCTCGCCGCGCCTCCCTCGCGCGGCCCAGCTCGCCCCACCTCCTGCCCGCTCCCCTCACCACCGCTTCGGGCACGCCATGCTCCCTATCTCCGCGCTGCTAGCCGCCCCCCTGCGTGCTCCCGCACACGCCGCCTCCCTCCAACCGCTACCGACCACCGCCAACGGCCACCGTGGCCGTGTGATGTGTGTGCGTGCGGTTGTGCCCGCATGTGTGTGTGGCTTGGCCCACTGCCACGTAGGGCCGCCCCCTATGACAGAGGGGGCCCACCCCCAAAATGTTAATAAAAAATATAGATAAATAAAATAAAAATGAATATATTAATAAACAATTAGTTAATCAGCTTCATTAAGGTTAATTAGATTACTTAATAACTCTCTTAAGTTAGTGAGTATGGCATGTGGGCCACCTCTGTCAGTTGACTAATATGATAATTAGTTAAATTAATTAGACTAATTAGTGTATGTCATGTGGGACCACCCCCCTTTAATTAACCTATTTAATATTAATTACATCATGTTTAAGCCTCTCCCAATGACAACAGGGGCCCACTGGTTAGTTTGACTAGTCAACCCCTGAGTTGACTGCTGATGTCAGGATGACATCATCCTGATGAAATATTTGTTTTTGAATTAAATTAAATATGTTTAATTTCAAGAGATTAATAAAAATTTAAAAATTAATATAAAATAATACGTCAGATGAAAATATTTTATACATGAATGTTGATCAGAAAAATCCCACGAATCCGGATACACAGTCCGTTTGTTTGTCACGTGCTCCTATCATAACCAACATGGAACTTTTCCATTGTTTTCGTCTGTCCTGTAGTAGCCCGAGACCTGAGAAATATCGTCAGATATTCTCCCGCTCCGTATGCAACGTGTAGTACTGCGTTAGTGCATGCCTATCTCCACATATTGCCATGTCATGCATCATGTTGCATCTGTCTGCTTTATATTTATTGTTTCTCCCCCTATTCTTACCGGTAGACCCCTAGACTGATGCTACTGGCGGGAACGACTATGACACTGACTATCAGGCCTTTCAGCGGAGCAGCAAGGCAAGCAAATGACCCTTGAGCATTCCAATATCGCCCATTCTTCCTCTCTCATGCTTGCATTAGGTTTTGGTACTGTTGTAGTTAGCTCCTATTCTGGTGCATATCCTACTTTCGATAACTGCTACTGTACCTACTGTTATATTAACTACTTAGTATAGGTTGATCAGTGAATCCCCTGTGACCCCTTAGTCCCATTTTCCCCACTTTAAATAACTAGTTACTTGATCATCATGATCGATGAGCCAGGCCCGTCACATCACCGCACACCCCCTTAGTTGTATGACTCTACAGAACTACTGTCGAGTATCGAGGGTGACACCTCGTGATGTACTCATGCTGTGAGCTCTGTAGTGTGGCAAGTCGGTCATGGTAAATAGAGGGTGATACCTCTCTACCACTCCCGATATTAACTCTGCCGTGCAACTCCCCTCTCAAATGTGGGGCCCCCGAGGGTGATTCCTCTGAGTCCACCTTGACGGTTACATCGAGCGAGAACCATTGAGGGTGATTCCTCATGTCCCGCCTTGATGTTTTATACACATGGTTACTATGACCTGGTTATAGAAAGATGTTGGTGATGGGTCAGCCCTGAAGGCTACCCATGGATTGATGATGACGAGACATGGACGGGAAAGTGAGGCCCTTGCCACAAGATCTTGAGATGGGTTGACTGGACCGCACATTGTGAGTCGTGCTCGCCACCTCATTTAACAAAATTCTAAGGGTTTGGGTATTTGATCTGAGTTGGTCGTTTGACCTTTTTCGCACTAACCTTCACATGGGACAAGTTATGGGTACTCAACATCGTTGTATCAGCCGAAGCTCTTTGGATGTCAGAAATGGAGGGGCGCGCGTCCGTGTGGTCTGCAATGGCATTGTTCTTGTATTAGAGGTGCTAGGACTGATCTCGGCCACCCACGCATCATGCAAGAGTGCAAAGTGTGAGTGGGCCCCTGATCCTGATGACCTACAAGTATAGGGGATCAATCATAGTCCTTTCAATAACTACGAGTGTTAAACCCAACGAGGAGCAGAAGAAAATGATAAGCGGTTTTTAGCAAGGAAATTTCTGCAAGCACTGAAATTGTAACTAGCAAGTAGTTTGATAGCGAGGTAATTTGTAACGAGCAAGTAACAATAATAATAGGTAAGGTGCCGCAAGGTAGCCCAATCCTTTTGTGGCAAAGGACAGGCCAAAACTATCTCTTATAATGAGCAAAGTGTTCTTGAGGGTACACGAGAATTTCATCTACTAACTTTCATCATGTTGGTTTCGCTACTTTGATAATTTGATATGCGGTTGGACCGGTGCTAAGGTGATGTTCTTACTTGAACTATCAACCTATTTATGATTAACCCCCTCGCATGCGTCCGCAAGTACGAGAAAAGTATTACAAAAAAGTCTAACCATAGCATTCAACGTGTGGACCCAAATAAGCCCCTTACGAAGTAGCGCATAAACTAGGGTTTAAGCTTCTGTCACTCTAGCAACCCATCATCTAATAACTACTCCACAATGCATTCCTTAGGCCCAAGTATGGTGAAGTTTCATGTAGTCGACGTTCACATGACACCACTAAGGGAATCACAACATACATATATATCATCAAAATATCGAACACATATCAAATTCACATGATTACTTGCAACATGACTTCTCCCGTGACCTCAAGAAAAAAGGTAAATACTCACAAATAATACTCATGCTCTAGATAAGAGGGGTATTGAATAGCATGACGGATCTGAACATATAATCTTTCATCAAATAAACCATATACCAATCAACTACACAAGGTAATCAACACTACTAGTCACCCACAGGTACCAATCTGAGGTTTCGACAAAAATATTGAACACAAGAGATTAACTAGGGTTTGAGAGGAGATGGTGCCATTGAAGATGCTGATGAAGAATAGCCTCGGCAAGATGAGAGTGTCTTTGGTCATGACGATGGCTTGGATTTCCCCCTCCGAGAGGGAAGTTCCCTTGACGGAATCGCTCCGCTAGAGGGCAAAAGTGCTCCTGCCCAAGTTCCACCTCGAGATGGCGGCGCTTCATGTTGAAAGTCCTCTCCTGATTGTTTCTAGGTTAAATCATAATTTATACCAGAGGATGGGCTCCAGAGGTGGGCCAGGGTGAGTACCAACCACCAGGGAGCGCTTGGGGGGACTGGCATGCCCTGGTGTATGTTCCTTACCAGGTGACCCCCCTCCAATAGTTTTTTGCTCCAGTATTTTTTATTTATTCCATAAAAATTCTTCGTAAAGTTTCAGATCCATTGGGGATCTGCAGAATAGGTATCTCTGACATGCTTTTTCAGGTCCCCAATTCCAGCTACCGGTATTCGCCCTCTTCGTGCAAACCTTGCAAATTATGAGAGAAAATACATTAGAATTACTCCCCAAAGCATTATTATGCATACAAACATTATAAATAACAATAGGAGAACATGATACAATATGTACGGATCAACCCCCCAAGCTTAGACGTCACTTGTCCTCAAGCAAAAGCCTATATCGAAGAGCATGCCCACATGGTTAGAGAGAGAGGTGTCGATAAAAACAAAATACAGACATAGTAGCATCATGCTTATTATTATAAAAAAAAACAAACTTTAACATATAACTCTTCAATATAAATTTTATTTTGTAACAACATCACATAACTTCTTACGAGCAAGTAACAATTCATCACAACATGGAAGTATAAAGTATAGACCTTATTGGAAACCAACAAACTATGTTCTCAGTCAACTTTGCAACTACAATTCATCATATTTTCAGGAAGGGTCTCATGTCGGAGCCTTTTGGCTACTCCACTTACTTAACCATCATTTATTCTTCTATGATAGCTAACACTCACACCATACCCATAGGAAACAAGTTTCAAACGGACATGTAGAAAGATAGGGGATTATAGTTTCGCCTCCCAACATATTCACCTCAAGGGTGACGTCAACAATAATAACTCATGCTCACTCATATCCAACTGGATATATGTGCCTAGATCTTTCCTCACCACATGATGCTTTCCAAAGGAGAATAATAAAAAGGTACTTTGACTCTTGCATAAAAGGAAATACTTAAAAGTAAAAGATAGTCCCTTCGTAGAGGGAAGCGGAGCTTGTCATGCACTTTTTAATTTGTATGCCAAATCCCTTAGCACAAAATAACGTCATGTTGTATTGCCCCTTGTGATAGCAACCTTTATTATGTAGTCTATCACTTTTGTTACTTTGCCATCACAAGTTTGTGCAATGCTCAATTTTCTCTTACACTAATGGTCCAACACTTTTAGAAGCAATTTTTATTGCCTTGGTGCACCGATGACAACTTAGTTGAAGGATCTTATTCAATCCATCGGTAGGTATGTTGGACTCTCAAATATGAGTTTGGGTTTGGAGATTTTGGATGCACAAGTAGTATCTCTACTTAGTGCAGAATTTTGGGCTAGCAAAGATATTGATCAAGCACCACATGTTAAAGGATATATGACAATATAACTTATGTGTCAATATGAACAAACATAAATCATTACATTGTCTTCGTTTTCCAACGTCAACAATTTTGGCATATAATATTTAATGGGGGCTCACAATCATAAACGACGTCCAAGTTGGTGTCTTTGCATGTGAATCTTCTCTTCCCTAATTAATTCTTTCTTGAATTGCATCATTGACTAATGCTATGTTTGTCAATATCCAATAAATTTTAGCAATTATACTTTTCTTTATGTGATGTCATTACTCACCACAATATTAGCATATGATCTTTTTCATTTATTTTCTTTTGTAGTGATTGCAACAAGAAAGTAAAAGGGCAAAAGCTGAAACTAAACTTTATTATATAACTCTCCCTCGATTACATAGATAGATAGATCACGAAACCAGCACTCGAAAATAGATTGTACTTAACTTTTATTCAACTAAATCACGAAAAAGCTAACATCAAAATAAAAAGCAAAAGTAAAAAGTGATGGTGGTATGATACCGGGGCACCTCCCCAAGCTTGGCTCAAGCAAAGGGGAGTTCCCATACCCATGTACTCAAGTCTACTTTGGTGGTGGTGATGATGAAGGAGGTGGTGATGAAGCGTTTTTCTTCTTCTCCAATTTACGGTTGAGGATGAAGTTTTCTTCCCTTAAATTGTGATTCTCTTGTTCAAGTTTGAATATCCTCTTGCATTGAGATGCCTTGCTCTCCTGTAGAGAACGAGAAGGGATAAAAGGATTTTTGGGTTTACTCCCACCATTAGGAAGGCTTGACTTCTTGAACTCCATGTGCATATCTCCAAGTTGAGGTAGTGGAGTATCATCTTCATCTGAGCTAGCGTCCGGGCAAGCGTCTTCTATTTCCTCCAGGCCGGTGTCTTCTTCTTCCTCCGAAGTCCACAAGTAGGGGTAAATTTTCCCAAAGATCTTTGGATCGGCAACATAATTGGATACATAGCTCTCTCCCTCCGAATCTTGAGACGGCATATTTTCGGAACTGTCAGGAAAACAACACGAAACAAGAACAGGGGAAAAATCTCGTGATGCGATGGTCAAAACAATCGGGGGGTATATATAGAGAATTTTTATTCTTGGAAATCAAGCAAACGGAAGGAAAACGAAGTCGGGAAGGTTCCCGAGGAGGGCACCACCCACCAGTGTGAGCCAGGGAGGGCAGGCATGCCCTGGTGTATCATGCTCACCTCGGTTGCCTTCGAGTTTATTTTTTATTTTCCAAAATTCTGAAATATTCCAAAACTGATAAAAAATATTTTTGTGGATTTTTCAGAGTCCGTTTACTTACCGTATCACGTACCTCTTCTTTTTCATGATTCTGGAGTGTTCCGGATGGTTTCTCTTATGTGTTCCTTCGGTGTCAGGGTTTGGATAACATTGCTTTCAACATTAATAGGCGTACTTGAGATATAGTGTTTAATCCTTTTGTCCATTGACCACCTTAGGGTTAGTACCTTCGGCATTATTAATCTTGATAGCTCCAGAGCGATAAACTTCTTCAATAACATATGGTCCTTCCCATTTAGAGAGAAGTTTTCCAGCGAAAAATCTGAAATGAGAATTGTAGAAAAGAACATATTCTCCAACTTTGAATTCTTGCTTTTGGATTGTTTTGCCATGCCATCTTTTAATTTTTTCTTTAAATAACTTGGCATTTTCATAAGCTTGTGTTCTCCATTCATCTAATGAGATAATATCAAACAACCTCTTTTCACCGGCAAGTTTGAAGTCATAATTGAGTTCTTTAATTGCCCAAAATGCTTTATGTTCTAACTGTAGAGGCAAATGACAAGCTTTCCCATGTACCATTTTGTAAGGAGACATACCCATAGGATTTTTATAAGTTGTTCTATAGGCCCAAAGTGCATCATCTAATTTCTTAGACCAATTCTTTTGAGACCAATTGGTAGTTCTTTGTAATACCAATTTTATTTCTCTATTGCTAAGTTCAACTTGACCAGTAGATTCACGATGATAGGGTGATGAAATTCTATGGTTAACATCATATTTAGCAAGCATTTTACGGAAAGCACCATGAATAAAATGTGGACCACCATTAGTCATTCGATATCTAGGGACTCCAAACCTCAGGAAAATAATTTTTTTAAGCATTTTAATGGAAGCGTTATAATTAGCACTACTAGTTGGAATATCTTCTACCCAATTAGTAACATAATCAATAGCAACCAAAATATGAGTATACCCATTAGAGGAAGGAAATGACCCATATAATCAAAACCCCAAACATCAAATGGTTCAACAACAAGTGAATAATTCATAGGCATTTCCTAACGCTTACCAATGTTACCAATTCTTTGACATTCATCACAAGACAAGACACACTTACAGGCATCCTTGAAAAGAGTAGGCCAATAAAAACCAGATTGTAATACCTTATGAGCAGTTCTATCTCCCACATGATGTCCTTCACAAGCTTTGGAATGACATTTTCGTAGGATTTGTTCCTGTTCATGCTCAGGTATGCAACGTATAATAATACCATCTACTCCTTATTTATAAAGATGTCGGTCATCCCAAAAGTAGTGTCTTAAATCATAGAATAATTTTTCCTTTTGTTGGTATGTGAAACTAGGTGGAATATATTTAGCAACAATGTAATTAGCATAATAATCATACCAAGGAGTGTTTTGATAGACCTTTATTGCAGCTAATTGTTCATTAGGAAACTATCATCAATAGGTAGTGGGTCATCAAGAATATTTTCTAACCTAGACAAGTTATCAGCTATGGGGTTCTCAGCTCCTTTCCTATCAGTGATATGTAAATCAAATTCTTGAAGCAAGAGAACCCACCTAATGAGTCTAGGTTCAACATCTTTATTTTCCATAAGATATTTTATAGCAGCATGATTAGTGTGAATAATAACTTTGGAATCAACAATGTAAGATCTAAACTTATCACAAGCAAACACAAATGCTATTTTTTTACAGTAGTGGTACAATTTCTTTGGGCATTATCTAGAGTTTTGCTAGCATTATGGACAACATTTAATTTAGTATCAACTCTTTGTCCTAGAACAACACCAGTAGCATAATCACTAGCATCACACATAATTTCAAAAGGGAAGTTCCAATCAGGTGGTTGAACAATAGGTGTAGTGGTTAAGGCTTTCTTAAGTGTTTCAAAGGCTTCCACAAAATCATCATAAAAAACAAAGGGAATATCATGTTTTAAAAGATTAGTAAGAGGCCTAGAATTTTTTGAGAAGTCTTTAATAAACCTCCTATAGAAACCAGCATGACCAAGGAAACTTCCAATACCTTTGATATAGGACATGGCATTTTCTCAATTGCATCAACTTTAACCTGATCCACCTCAATACATCGTTCGGAGATTTTATGCCCCAAGACAGTACCTTCATTAACCATAAAGTGGCACTTATCCCAATTCAAGACGAGATTAGTTTGTTCACATCTCTCAAAAAGTCGATCAAGGTTGCTTAAGCAATCATCAAAACAAGTTTCGTAAACGGAAAAATCATCCATGAAAACCACAACAATCTTTTCACAAAAATCAGAGAATATAGTAGTCATACATCTATGAAAGGTAGCAGGTGCATTGCATAAACCAAAAGGCATACGTCTATAAGCATAGGTTCCAAAAGGACAAGTAAAGGTGGTTTTCTCTTGATTAGATTGTGACACATGTATTTGAGAGAAACCAGAATATCCATCCAGGAAGCAAAAGTGTGTGTTCTTAGATAATCTTTCAAGCATTTGATCAATAAAAGCCAGAGGGTAATGATCTTTTCTAGTTGCTTTATTTAATTTTCTAAAATCAATTACCATTCTATAGCCAATAACAATTATCCGTGGGATAAGTTCATTTTTATCATTAGGAACAACAGTAATACCTCCTTTCTTAGGGACACAAGGAACAAGACTTACCCATCTACTATCAACTATGGGATAGATTATACATGCTTCTTGAAGTTTTAATATTTCAGTTCTTACCACTTCTTTCATCTTGGGATTCAATCGTCGTTGGTGATCAACAACGGGTTAGCACTAATAATCTTTCTTCTTCATGTTCTGAAAGGTTAGCACTAATAATAACATGATATATCTTTTTCTCATCAAGGGAAGCATACTTCAGAGTGTCGCGCAATTGTTTTAATTCAAACACAAGATCACCTTTAGCTAGAGGAGGACCTCCCAGAGTTTCAATAGGTAAATTGTGCTTTAGTAGAGGTTACTGTTCAAAGATTTTTTATCTATTTCATTTCTTTCATGCAAGTGCATATAATCTTCACGGTCTAGCAAATATTGTTCTAGTGGATCGGTAGGAGGAACGACAATAGAAGAAAGACCGGTTATTTCATCTTTACTAGGTAATTATGTATCACGAGGTTGTCTACTAAACTTGGAAAACTTAAAATCATGAGACACATCACCAAACTTAGCACTGACAGTTTCCCTTTTACAATCTATCTTAGCATTAATAGTGTTCAAGAAAGGTCTACCAAAGATAATGGGACAAAAGTCATCTTGTGGGGAACCAAGAACTAGAAAATCAGTAGGATATTTTCTTTTCCCACACAAGACTTCAACATCTCTAACAATCCCAAGTGGTGTGATGGTGTCTCTATTAGCAAGTTTAATAATGACATCAGTATCTTCTATTTCAGTAGGTCCTATGTCATTCATAATTTCTTGGTATAAGGTAAAAGGAATAACACTCACACTAGCACCCAAATCACATAATACATGATAACAATGATCTCCTATTTTGACCGAGACAGTAGGCAAGCCAATTGTGGGTCTATGTTTATCTTTTTCATCGGGTTTAGAAATTCCATCAACTTCATCACATAAGTAAATGACATGCCCATCAATATTTTCTACCAAGAGATCTTTAACCATATGAACACTAGGTTCTACTTTAAGTTGTTCATAGGGCTTAGGTGTTGTAATATTACTCTTGTGAACCACAGTTGGAGGTCTCATACCTCTCAACATAGGCACGAGCCTGAAATCCCAATTTCAGCTCTTAGAACATCTCTTATGTTCCGTGACGTTCAAAACGTTTTGGAGGCTAAATTCTTAGCCGTAATGCATGACGCACTGAACTATCACATAGTCATCAAAAAGTGCCTGTCATATGTTCACAACATCTACAAACAACGCTTGAGGGAGTGGGGCACTTAGCGGTGCATCAAAGACATAAGCTTTCTGTGCAGCAATGAGGACAATCCTCAGATCACGGACCCAGTCCGTATTATTGCTACCATCAACTTTCAACTTATTTTTCTCTAGGACCGTATCAATAAAACTGGGGAGCTACAGCGCGAGCTATCTACGACATAATTTGCAAGGACATTTTTAGACTAAGTTCATGATAATTAAGTTCACCTAATCAAATTATTAATGAACTCCCACTTAGATAGACATCTCTCTAGTCTTCCAAGTGATACATGATCTATGTCAACTAGCCCGTGTCTGATCATCACGTGAGACGAACTAGTCATCCATGGTGAACATCTCTATGTTGATCGTATCTTCTATACGACTCATGTTCGACCTTTCGGTCTTCCGTGTTCCGAGGCCATGTCTGTACATGCTAGGCTCGTCAAGTCAACCTAAGTGTTTCGCATGTGTAAATCTGGCTTACACCCGTTGTATGCGAACGATAGAACCTATCACACCCGATCATCACGTGGTGCTTTGGAACGACGATCCTTAGCAACGGTGCATAGTTAGGGTGAACACCTTTATTGAAATTTTATTGAGAGATCATCTTATTTACTACCGTCGTTCTAAGCAAATAAGATGTAAACATGATAAACATCACATGCAATCAATATAGTGACATGATATGGCCAATATCATCTTGCTCCTTTGATCTCCATCTTCGGGGCACCATGATCATCACTGTCACCGGCACGACACCATGATCTCCATCATTGTGTCTTCATGAAGTTGTCTCGCCAACTATTACTTCTACTACCATGGCTAACGCTTAGCAATAAAGTAAAGTAATTACATGGCATTTATGATTGACATGGAGGTCATACAATAAAATAAGACAACTCCTATGGCTCCTACCGGTTGTCATACTCATCGACATGCAAGTCACGAATCCTATTACAAGAACATGATCAATCTCATACATCACAATGCATCACATCACATCCTTTTGGCCATATCACATCACAAGGCACATGCTGCAAAAACAAGTTAGACGTCCTCTAATTTGTAGTTGCATGTTTTACGTGGCTGCTATAGGTTACTAGCAAGAACATTTCTTACCTACGCCAAAACCACAACGTGATATGCCAATTGCTATTTACCCTTCATAAGGACCCTTTTCATCAAATCCAATCCGACTAAGGTGGGAGAGACAGACACCCGCTAGCCACCTTATGCAACAAGTGCATGTCACGCGGTGGAACCAGTCTCACGTAAGCGTACGTGTAAAGTCGGTACGGGCCGCTTCATCCCACAATACCGCCGAATCAAGATAAGACTAGTAGTGGTAAGCAAATTAACAAGATCGACGCCCACACCTGCTTTGTGTTCTACTCTTGCATAGATTCTACGCATAGACCTAAGGAAACGATACTTGACATTGGGAAAGCTTTAGCAGACGAACTACATGATCTAGTGCTATGCTTAGGATTGGGTCTTGTCCATCACATCATTCTCCTAATGATGTGATCCCATTATCAATGACATCCAATGTCCATGATCATGAAACCGTGACCATCTATTGATCAACTAGCTAGTCAACTAGAGGCTCACTAGGGACATGTTGTGGTCTATGTATTCACACAAGTATTACTGTTTCCGGTTAACACAATTGTAGCATGAACAATAGACAATTATCATGAACAAGGAAATACAATAATAACCATTTTATTATTATCTCTAGGGCATATTTCCAGCAGTCTCCCACTTGCACTAGAGTCAATAATCTAGTTCACATCGCCATGTGATTAACACTTACATCACCATGTGATCATATCATCGTGTGATTAACACCCAATTAGTTCTGGGGTTTGATCATGTTTTGCTCGTGAAAGAGGTTTTAGTCAACGGGTCTGCGACATATAGATCCGTGTGTACCTTGCAAACTTTCTATGTCATATTTGTATATACTGCTCCCACGCTCCACTTAGAGCTATTCCAAATGGCTTCTCCACTATACGTAGCCGGATTTCTACTAAGAGTCATCCGGATTGGTGTTAAAGCTTGCATCATCGTAACCCTTTACGATGAACTCTTTATCACCTCCATAATCGAGAAATATTTCCTTAGATCTCAAGTTACTATGGATAACTTTGACCGCTGTCCAGTGATCCACTATTGGATTACTCTTGTACCCCTTGACAGACTCATGGCAAGGCACACACAAGTGCGGTACATAGCATGGCATACTATATAGAGCCTATGGCTAAAGCATAGGGGATTACACTCATCTTTTCTTTATCTTCTGCCGTGGTCGGGCATTGAGTCTTACTCAATTTCACACCTTACAATACAGTCAAGAACTCCTTCTTTGACCCATCTTTTTGAACTCCTTCAAAAACTTGTCAAGGTATGTCTTCGTCGAAAAACTTATCAAGCGAATTGATCTATCCTTATAGATCTTGATGCTCAATAAAATAGTAGCTTTATCTGGGTCTTCCTTTGAAAAACTCTTTTCAAACAACCCTTCATGCTCTTCCAGAAATTCTACATCATTTCCGATCAATAATATGTCAGCTAAATATTCTGATAAGAAACTCTATAGTGCTCCCACTCACTTTCTTGCAAATACAAGTTTCTCATAAACCTTGTATAAAATCAAAAACTTTGATCACTCTATCAAAGCTCATATTCCAACACCGAGATGCTTACTCTAGTCCATAGAAGGATCGCTGGAGTTTGCATACTTTTAGCATCCTTAGGATTGACAAAACCTTCTGGTTGTATCACATACAACACTTCCTCACAGAAACCATTATGGAAACTTTGTTTTGTCATCCATCTGCCAGATTTCGTAATCGAAAAATGCAGCAAGTGCTAACATAATTTTAATAGACTTTTAGCATCGCTACAGATGAGACAATCTCATCGCAGTCAACTCCTTGAACTTGGTGGAAACTTCTTTGCAACAAGTCGAGCTTTATAAACGGTGACATTTCACCATTAGCATCTATGTTCATCTCAAAGGTCCATTTGTACTCAACGACCTACAATTCAACAGGAAAGTCTACCAAAGTCTATACTTGGTTTTCATACATGGATCCTTTCTCGGATTTCATGGCTCCTAGCCATTTGTTGGAATCCGGGCCCACCATCGCTTCTCCATAGTTCGTAGGTTCATCGTTGTCCAACAACATGATTTCCAAGACATGGTTGTCGTACTACTCAGGAGCAGTACGCGTCCTTGTCGACCTACGAGGTTCGATAGTGACTTGATCCGAAGCTTCATGATCATCATCATTAACTTCCTTTTCAACTGACGTAGGCTCTACAGAAACATCTTTCTGTGATGTGCTACTCTCTGGTTGAAACAAAAGTTCAACAACCTTATCAAGTTCTATCTTCCTCCCACTCAATTCTTTCGAGAGAAACTCTTTCTCGAGAAAGGACCCGTTCTTAGCCACAAACACTTTTGCGCTTGAATCTAAGATAGAAGGTATACCCAGTGTCTCCTTAGGGTATTCTATGAAGATGCATTCGTATGCTTTGAGTTCGAGCTCATTAGGTGAAAACCCTTTTCACATAAGCGTCACAGCCCCAAACATTAAGAAATGACAACTTAGGCTTCTGTCAAACCATAATTCTCATGGTGTCATCTCAACAGACTTAAATGGTGCCCTATTAAAGTGAATGGATTTGTCTTTAATGCATAACCCCATGACGATAGTGGCAAAACGATAAGAGACATCATAGTACTCACTATATCCAATAGAGCACGACTACGACGTTCGAACACACCATCACACTATGGTGTTCCAGGAGGCGTGAGCTGTGAAACAATTTCCACATTGTCTAAAATTGCATACCAAACTCGTAACTTAGATATTCACCTCCACGATCATATCATAGACATTTTATCTTCTTGTCACGATGATCTTTAACTTCACTCTGAAACTCCTTGAACCTTTCAAACATTTCAGATTTGTGTTTCATTAAGTAAATATCCCCATATTTACTCAAATCATCAGTGAAGGTAAAGAAAAACAATGATATCCATTGTGTGTTTCAACACTCATTGGACCACATACATCAACATGTATTAATTCCAATAAGCCACTAGCCCGCTCCATCAAACCGGAAGACGGGGTCTTAGTCATCTTGCCCAACAGGCATGGCTCGCATGTCTCAACTGATTCGAAATCAAGTGAGTCAAAAGATCCATCAGCATGGAGTTTCTTCATGCTATTTATACCAACATGACATTTAGCGGCAGTGCCACAGGCATGTGGTGCTATAATTATTAACTTTTTATCTTTTGGTACCAATGTTATGACCATGTGTACTACTACGGTCAAGATTCAATAAACCATTCCCAGTGGGTGTATGACCATTAAAGGCATTATTCATGTAAACAGAATAACCAATTATTCTCTAACTTATATGAATAACCGTATTTCACTAAACATGATCTAATCATGTTCATGCTCAACGCAAACACCAAATAACATTTATTTAGGTTTATCACAAATCCCGAAGGTAGAGAGAGCGTGCGTTGGTGATCACATCAACCTTGGAAACACTTCCAACACACATCGTCACCTTTCACTTAGCTAGCCTCCCTTTATTCCGTAGCTTTTATTTCGATTTACTAACACTTAGCAACCGAACCGGTATCCAATACCCAGGTGCTACTAGGAGTACCAGCAAGGTACACATCACTAACACGTATATCAAATATACTTCTATCGACATTACCAGCCTTCTTCTCTACCAAGAATCTAGGGTTGTTCTGCTTCAGTGAACAGTCTCCTCATAACAGAAGCACTTAGTCTCGGGTTCGGGCTCAACCTTGGGTTTATTCACTAGAGCGACAGCTGGCTTGCCATTCCTGAAGTTTTTCCCTTCTTGCCCTTGCCCTTCTTGAAACTAGTGGTATTCAGTTAACCATCAACACTTGATGCTCCTTCTTGATTTCTACCTTCGTTGTGTCAAACATCACGAACAACTAAGGGATCATCTTAATCATCCTTGGCATGTTATAGGTCATCACGAAGCTCTAGTAGCTTGGTGGCAGTGACTTGGAGAACTGCATTAATCACTATCTCATCGAGAAGATTAACTCCCACTTGATTTAAGTGATTGTAGCACCCAGACAATCTGAGCACACGCTCACCGATTGAGTTATTCTCCTTTATCTTGCAGGCAAAGAATCTTGTTGGAGGTCTCATACCTCTCAACATAGGCACGAGCCTGAAATCCCAATTTCAGCTCTTAGAACATCTCTTATGTTCCGTGACGTTCGAAATGTTTTGGAGCCTAAATTCTAAGCCGTAATGCATGACACACTGAACTATCACATAGTCATCAAAAAGTGCCTGTCATATGTTCACAACATCTACAGACAACGCTTGAGGGAGTGGGGCACTTAGCGGTGCATCAAAGACATAAGCTTTCTGTGCAGCAATGAGGACAATCCTCAGATCACCGACCCAGTCCATATTATTGCTACCATCAACTTTCAACTTATTTTTCTCTAGGAACGTATCAATAAAACTGGGGAGCTACAGCGCGAGCTATCTACGACATAATTTGCAAGGACATTTTTAGACTAAGTTCCTGATAATTAAGTTCACCTAATCAAATTATTAATGAACTCCCACTTAGATAGACATCTCTCTAAGTCTTCCAAGTGATACATGATCCATGTCAACTAGCCCGTGTCCGATCATCACGTGAGACAAACTAGTCATCCATGGTGAACATCTCTATGTTGATCGTATCTTCTATACGACTAATGTTCGACCTTTCGGTCTTCCGTGTTCCGAGGCCATGTCTGTACATGCTAGGATCATCAAGTCAACCTAAGTGTTTCGCATGTGTAAATCTGGCTTACACCCGTTGTATGCGAACGTTAGAACCTATCACACCCGATCATCACATGGTGCTTTGGAACGACGATCCTTAGCAATGGTGCACAGTTAGGGTGAACACCTTTCTTGAAATTTTATTGAGAGATCATCTTATTTACTACCGTCGTTCTAAGAAAATAAGATGTAAACATGATAAACATCACATGCAATCAATATAGTGACATGATATGGCCAATATCATCTTGCTCCTTTGATCTCCATCTTCGGGGCACCATGATCATCACTGTCACCGGCACGACACCATGATCTCCATCATCATGATCTCCATCATTGTGTCTTCATGAAGTTGTCTCGCCAACTATTACTTCTACTACCATGGCTAACGCTTAGCAATAAAGTAAAGTAATTACATGGCGTTTATGATTGACACGCAGGTCATACAATAAAATAAGACAACTCCTATGGCTCCTGCCGGTTGTCATACTCATCGACATGCAAGTCGCGAATCCTATTACAAGAACATGATCAATCTCATACATCACAATGCATCACATCACATCCTTTTGGCCATATCACATCACAAGGCACATGCTGCAAAAACAAGTTAGACGTCCTCTAATTTGTAGTTGCATGTTTTACGTGGCTGCTATAGGTTACTAGCAAGAACATTTCTTACCTACGCCAAAACCACAACGTGATATGCCTATTGCTATTTACCCTTCATAAGGACCCTTTTCATCAAATCCAATCCGACTAAGGTGGGAGAGACAGACACCCGCTAGCCACCTTATGCAACAAGTGCATGTCAGGCGGTGGAACCAGTCTCACGTAAGCGTACATGTAAAGTCGGTACGGGCCGCTTCATCCCACAATACCGCCGAATCAAGATAAGACTAGTAGTGGTAAGCAAATTAACAAGATCGACACCCACAATTGCTTTGTGTTCTACTCGTGCATAGATTCTACGCATAGACCTAGCTCATGATGCCACTGTTGGGAGACGTAGTAGTAAATCAAAATTTTTCCTACGATCACCAAGATCTATCCATGGAGAAACCAGCAACGAGTGGGGAGAGATTGCATCTTCATACCTTTGAAGATCTCTAAGCGGAAGCGTTACAAGAACGCGGTTGATGGAGTCGTACTCGCAGCGATTCAGATCGCGGTAGATCCGCTCAAGTGCCGAACGGACGACACCTCCGCGTTCAACACACGTGCAGCCCGGTGACGTCTCCTACGCCTTGATCCAGCAAGGAGGAAGGAGAGGTTGGGGAAGGGCTCCAACAGCAGCACGACGGCGTGGTGGTGGTGGAGTAGCAAGGTATTCCGACAGGGCTTCGCCTAAGCGCTGCGGAGGAGGAAGAAGAGAGGTAGGGCTTCGCCGTGAGAGATACAGATCAAATCTTGTCTCAAAATAGCCAAAACCTCAAGTATATATAGGAGGAGGGACGTGGAGGGCTGGCTTGGCCTCTACTCCAAAGAGGAGAGGTTCGGCCGATTTAAAGGGAGAGTCCACCTCCCACAAGGGAGGTGGATCTCCTCCTTTTAAATCCTTTTTGGCCCTATCGCTTATCCCTAGCCGCATGGGCCTTTAGAAAAAGTCTTGCCCAGCCCAATAAGGGCTGGCACACTTTATCTAACAGCCCATGTGGTCCTTTGGTCTTCACACCCCTCCCGGGGGTCCTCCGGCACCCTCCCGGCACTCCCGGTACACTACCGATGAGCCCGAAAACTTTCCGGTGACCAAAACTGGACTTCCTATATATCAATCTGTACCTCCGGACCATTCCAGAGCTCCTCGTGATGTCCGGGATCTCATCCGGGACTCCGAACAACCTTTGGTAATCACGTATACCATTTCCCTATAACCCTAGCGTCATCGAACCTTAAGTGTGTAGACCCTACGGGTTCGGGAGACACGTAGACATGACCGAGACACCTCTCAGGTCAATAACCAACAGCGGGATCTGGATACCCATGTTGGCTCCCATGTACTCCACGATGATCTCATCGGATGAACCACGATGTCATGGATTCAATCAATCCCGTATGCAATTCCCTTTGTCTACCGGCATGATACTTGCCCGAGATTCGATCGTCGGTATCCCTATACCTTGTTCAATCTCGTTACCGACAAGTCTTTTTACTCATTCCGTAATACATCATCCTGTGACTAACTCCTTATTTACTTTGAGCTCATTTTAATGATGTCTTACCGAGTGGGCCCAGAGATACCTCTCCGTCACACGGAGTGACAAATCCCAGTCTCGATTCGTGCCAACCCAACAGACACTTTCGGAGATACCTGTAGTGCACCTTTATAGCCACCCAGTTACGTTGTGATGTTTGGCACACCCAAAGCATTCCTACGGTATCCGGGAGTTGCACAATCTCATGGTCTAAGGAAACGATACTTGACATTGGAAAAGCTTTAGCAGACGAACTACATGATCTAGTGCTATGCTTAGGATTGGGTCTTGTCCATCACATCATTCTCCTAATGATGTGATCCCGTTATCAATGACATCCAATGTCCATGATCATGAAACCGTGACCATCTATTGGTCAATGAGCTAGTCAACTAGAGGCTCACTAGGGACATGTTGTGGCCTATGTATTCACACATGTATTATTGTTTCCGGTTAACACAATTGTAGCATGAACAATAGACAATTATCATGAACAAGGAAATACAATAATAACCATTTTATTATTATCTCTAGGGCATATTTCCAACAAATGATAGTTTATTATTTATCTATGACAGGTTCTTTAATTTGTTTTTAATAGGGGGGTGCTATTTAAACCACTTCTCCTTAGGGAGATCAAGATGAGCAGCAAATGATTCACAAAAAGAGGCTACTATCTCTGAGTCAAGTCCATATTTAGTGCTAAACTTGTGAAAAGCATTGGCATCCATAAAAGATTTCACACAATCAAATTAAAGCTTAATACCTGACTCATTACCTTTGTCGAGTTCCCAATCTTCAGAGTTGCATTTAATTATTTCCAAGAGATCCCACTTGAATTCAATAGTCTTCTTCATAAAAGAACCAGTACAAGAAGTATCGAGCATGGATAGATCATTATGAGAAAGCTGAGCATAAAAATTCTGAATAATAACTTCTCTTGGGATATCATGATTGGGGCATGAACATAACATTGACTCCAGAATCCCCCAAGCTATAGCAACGCTTTCTCCTTCATCAGGACAAAAATTATAAATATAATTCCGATCACTATGAAGTAGATGCATATGATAAAACTTTTGGTGGAATTCCAATTTCAATCGATTCCAGTTCCATGATCCAATATCATCACATAGCCTATACCATGTCAATGATTTTCCCTTCAAAGATAAAGGGAAAACCTTCTTCTTAACTTCATATTTGGATAAACTTGCAAGCTTAAATAATCCACAAATTGCATCCACATGTATTAGGTGCATATAAGGATGTTCAGTTCCATCTCCTGCATAAAAATTAGCTAGCAGTTGTTCTAACATACCCGAAGGAATTTCATAACCAATATTTTCAGTAGGTGTTATAGGTTGTGGGGCCACTAATTGTGGTTCCATTCTAGGTGAATATACCCCAAACAAACTCCTCAAAGGATTGCTTTCCATAGTAAGAAGTGGCAGTAAATTTCAGCACGCAGTATAAGTTTTTGCTTACCAATTTCCACTGACCAAGAGCACTTCACTCCCCGGCAACGACGCCATAAAAGAGTCTTGATGACCCACAAGTATAGGGATAAATCGTAGTATTTTCGATAAGTAAGAGTGTTGAACCCAACAAGGAGCAGAAGGAAATGATAAGCGGTTTTTAGCAAGGTAATTTCTGCAAGAAGTTTGATAAAGAGGTAATTTGTAACGAGCAGGTAATGATAAAAATAGGTAAGGTGCAACAAGGTAGCCCAATCCTTTTGTGGAAAAGGATAGGGCAAAACGATCTCTTATAATAAGCAAAGTGTTCTTGAGGATACACAGGAATTTCATCTAGTCACTTTCATCATGTTGGTTTGATTCATGTTCGCTACTTTAATAATTTGATATTGGATGGACCGATGCTAAGGTGCTGTTCTTACTTGAACTAACAACCTAATAATGATTAAACCCCTTGAAAGAATCCGCAACTACGAGAAAAGTATTAAGACAAAGTCTAACCATAGCATTAAACATGTGGACCCAAATCAGCCCCTTACGAAGTAGGGCATACACTAGGGTTTAAGCTTCTGTCACTCTAGAAACCCATCATCTAATAACTAATCCGCAATGCATTCCCATAGGCTGAAGGATGTTGAAGTGTCATCTAGTCGATGTTCACATGACACCACTAAGGAATCACAACATACATATATGAAAATATCGAACACATATCAAATTCACATGATTACTTGCAACATGACTTCTCCTGTGACCTCAAGAACAAAGGTAACCACTCACAAATAATACTCATGCTCTATATTAGAGGGCTGTTGAATATCATAATTGATCTAAACATATAATCGTCCACCAAATAAACCATATAGCAATCAACTACACATGGTAATCAACACTACAAGTCACCCAGAGGTACCAATCTGAGGTTCCGATACAAGGATTGAACACAAGAGATGAACTAGGGTTTGAGAGAAGATGGTGCTGTTGAATATGGTTATGAAGAATGGCCTCCCCAATGTGAGAGGATTGTTGGTGATGATGATGGCTTTGATTTCCACCTCTGAGAGGGAAGTTCCCCCAGCAGAATCGCTCTGCCGGAGGGCAAAACTGCTCCTGCCCAAGTTCCACCTCGAGACGGCGGTGCTTCATCCCGAAACTCCTCTCCTGGTTGTTTCTAGGTTAAATACGAATTTATACCAGAAGATGGGCTCCGAAGGTGGGCCAGGGTGAGCACCACCCACCAGGGCATGCCTGGTGGCCTGGCATGCCCTGGTGTATGTTCCTCACCAGGTGGCCCCCTCGAGTAGTTTTCCACGCCAATATTTTTTATTTATTCCATAAAAACTCTTTGTACAGATTCAGCTCCATCGGGGATGTGCAGAATAGGTAACTTTGACATGCTTTTTCAGGTCCCAAATTCCAGCTCCCGGTATTCTCCCTCTTTGTGCAAACCTTGAAAGTTATGAGAGAAAAGGCATTAGAATTACTCCCCAAAGCATTATTATGCATAAAAACATTATAAATAACAATAGGAAAACATGGTGCAAAATGGACGTATCAGACCCCTACGCGCCGAGGATTTAGACCGGCGGCCTGGCATCTCTCTTGAGCCTAGGTAGGGCGACGACGTGTTGATTTCCCGAGGCCGGGAATGACCTAGGAAAGTGTGTCTGGACGGAGGTGATCAAGCATGTTGGAAATGTGGTGCACCCCTACAGGGATGAATTCAACTATTCGAATAGTTGTGTCCACGGTAACATGACGACTTGGAGTTGTTCCTCGATCTAATACAACTAAAATTGTGATTTAAATGGAAACGAATGTTGGCTCCAAGATTGATTTATCGCAGGGAGTCGAGAAAGAATCTCTGGGCATGGTTACTTAACAAAATTTCTACAACAATATTGTTACATATGAGTTAGCAATGTACACTCTTCTAATGCTGCAAGATGCTGAAGATGCTAGTCTTCGATAGGACTAGGTTTTCCCCCTATTCTTGTTTTTCTGCAGTCAGTCGAGAGATATAACCCCATTCCTTTGATATTGATTCATATTGTAGTATAGTTCTGATGTAAGACATGTGAGTACTTTGGATGAGTACTCATCCCTGCTTTGCACCCTCTTTCCCCCTCGATACAATTACCACATTCATATGACGAAGCCCGGGAGATGGAGTACTCCGCATATGACTACTGCAACACCGCTAGAGCTTACTACTACGTGGAGAGTGAAAACGCTCAGGAGTTTTTAGGAGGTTCCCCGGTAGGAGGCCTCACCTCTTTTGATACGCTACTTATGTTTGTGCCAGCCTTCTTAAGGCAAAACTTTTTTAACTTATGCCTGCACTCAGATATTATTAGCTTCCGCTGACTCGTTTGTATGTCGAGCATATGTATTCGAGCCTCGAGGCCCTAGCTTGTAATATGAAGCTTGTATGACTTTAATTTGTGTCTAGAGTTGTGTTGTGATATCTTCTAGCGAGTCCCTAATCTTGGTCGTACGCATTTGCGTGTATGATTAGCATACGATCAAAATGGGGGCGTCACAACTAAAATACTTTTCATGAATAATCTGAAATTAATCCCACGATCCATCGGATCCCAACAAACACACCACACAAAAGAGTTACATCAGATGGATCAAAGCGAAGATGCGATGACCATTGTATTGAAGATCAAAAGAGAAAGAGAGATAGACATCTAGGTACTAACTACGAACCTGTAGGTCTGTGGTGAACTACTCACACATCATCATGAGGGCAGAAATGTTGATGAAGAGGCCCTACATGATCTATCCCCCCCTCCAACAGGGTGCTAGAACGAAGCTCCAGATGAGATTGCAGTAGAATAGAGACTTGCGGCGGTGGAAAAAGTGTTTCGGGATGCCCTCTAGGGCTTTTGGAATATATATGTGAATTTATAGGCCAGAGAATAGGGTCCAGAGACGTGTTAGTGTGGCACAAGCCATCAGGCCGCGACCACCCCCCTGACCGCGCTCTACTGGCTTCTGGCCCCCTTGTATGACCTCTGGTATTCTCCCTAAGCGTCCAAGTCTTCTTTTGGTCCAGAAAAATTCATAAAAATGTTGAAGTGCTATTGGACTTTGTCTGGTACTGTAAAACTGAAAAGCAAAAAACACGCACTAAACAACAATTGACACTGGGCACTGGGTCAATATGTTGGTGCTAAACAATAATATAAATTGATAAATAATTACTCAAAAAGTATCCTCGAATGATAATATAATAACATGTAACTATCAAAAATTATAGATATGTTGAAGACGTATCACGCGCGCGACGAGGAGCCTAGGGCTGCCTGCCAATATTTGTCGGCCGGAACAGTGGGAACACGTGCGTTGGTGCGGGCGTCGAGGTTAAAATTAGCCGCTTGCCCGCCATGTCCATCTGCGCCAAAAACGAAGATGAGGGGTGCTCATCCTAGTGCAACATGGATGGTCATTAGATTGGATATGGGAAAGGAGTAGTGAAAAATAGGTTTTGGGCGAGAGAAGGGACGACTGCTCTCTTCTATGCTGCCACGTGTGAGCTCACTATTTTTTCGAAAGTTGGGAGTAGAGCTACCAAATTCTTTGATCAGAAAGAGGCATTACAAGTAACACCTCCAAAGGATGAATGCACCGCAAAGGCGAGTGCTAAAAAAGAAGAAGGAATAAGGGCTTGCACAGTTTGTTGAAGGAAACCGAGTAAAAACCTACAACAACGCCTAGAAAGACTAGGTCTAAAGCACCACAATACATACAACATGCCAGAAATGCAAACACCCCACGACATGCCCGGCCGGGCACCCGAGCGCCTTCGCTGCTACCAAAGTGCACATCGAAAGCTGTCGTATCAATCTGGGCTACCACGAGCATATCCACGAAACTCGGCGACATCAAAGAGGAATGCTATGTCCGAAAGAGCAAACATATGCCGCTTCAATCCGAGAGGTTTGCATACATAACTCGACTTGCGCAACTTGCATGTGAAGGGTGCTTCTGTTGCTCTCACGCATATGTCACACAAGCCGCCACCAACCACCTCCACGAGCAAGGAGTCCCTCTGACCGAGTCTAGCTTGAAGATGATGTCCCCAAGGGGAAAAATGACACCAAGCGGAGCCAATGGCGCCATCATCATCCGATCCGGAAGACCGGATCTAGGGTTTCCCCCGAAGCATGTCGAACAAGGAGAGGGGAGGATTGCAACATCGATGCCTCCAACAAGGGGACAACGCATGTAGGCGCTGCCATCGACGGCTCCGGCCATCGTGGACTGCAGCTTTTGCCGGCAGCCTTACCTGCCCAAACCCGTGACTCAACAAGCCCTTTCGGCATACCACCTCCATGACTAACGAGCGTTGCAAGACATCTCACCCTCATGCCATGCCCTCAAGAGGTCGCCGGCCAGCCACCCCACCAGATCCATACTGGGGAAGCCCAATGCACGAGCAGTCCATCCAGATCGGGATCAACTCCTGCTCTCCACACACGGGAGCTTGGTGCTCCTGCAACACCGCGCATGTCATTGCGCTACCCTGACACCGTCCTATGCCATCCAACAGCCCTACCCATCACCGTGTGCGTAGCACACCAGACCAGCGCCTACCAACACACCGGCAAACGAGGAGATGGAGGCCCTCAACTGGCGTCTAACCTCCCGCGCACTAGGTCGTGCCGCCCAGCCTCCAGCGCGCACCACCGTGCCACGCTCGCGCCCGACCTTGCAGTGCTCCCGCGCAGCCAGGCGTCCTCTCCGCCCAGTTGAGCAGCCCCATGTAGCTCGTGCCCCAGGCGAGAGGGAAAGGAAGGCCCGACGCCGCCGACGCAGCGCGGGCTTTGCCTGGCGGCACTCGCTAGCGGCAGCGGAGGGTGAGTGGGTGGGTTGTGTGGGCTCTGGCGGTGAGGGTTTCGCCCGCAGGCCGCTCCGCGGAGGAGCGACGCGGGGCTGGAGCGGGGTTGGGTTTGCGGGAGAGGTTTGTTGTGTGTGAGCTCACCATTAAGGAGAGATAGTTCGGTATGTGGCAGGTGGGAGGCTGCGGTCAAAGGATCATGCATCCTGCTCTCATGCCTCCAGCCTGCAAAGACTATAAGAATCAAGAAATTTGTCGTTTGTGAAGATTTTTGTCGTCAGCTTTTTGTAGGGGCTGACCACAAATAATACTTTTACCGTCGGCTATTGACGCCAAAAACTGACTAATGGCAAAAACTTACTTTTCCATTTTGGAAAAATAAGAGACGACAAAGTATATGTTTGTCGCCTACTTTGTTGTCTGTGTTTTATTTACAAATTCTAAAGTGAGCACTTTGCCATTTGAAAAAATACGGACGACAGACTATGTCTTTGTCGTCTGCGAAAAATTAGAAACGATAAAGATATTCTTCTTTGTGTTTTTTCACAGACGACAAAGAAGAAACACACGCCGCAGATCGATCCGACATATAAATGACTCGGCACAAACGAACCCCACAACGGACACAACCCCATGGCCCCACGCCTCACACCCCATGACACACACATGCCCCCCACACACCCAGGCATGAACCACAGATATCCCCAGCCACCACGGGTGATCTGGGCGACTACAACGGGTAAGGCCAGGCGCCCAGCGGGTAGGGCGTTACGGGTAGCACGGTGACGACCAGGGCGGGTAGCGAGCAAGGTCGACAAGGAGGGCCGTGGCAAGGAGGACAGTTTGTCACGCGGGCGGCTGCACGAGCGAGCAACAGAGCGGGCGGGGAGTAGGCTAGGTGGCACTGCGACGAGTAGGGAAGCCTCATGGGCTGCGAGCATGATGGTTGCATGGATGGCGAGGACGACAGAGACGCCCTTTCCTCCTCGCCGGATCCTGCTAGAACGGGGCACCCCAACCACGACACGCTGCACCAAGTTCTGCTGCTTCGACCATCCCTAGGTAAGAAAGGCGCCAAGGCATGTGTTTTTAGAAAAAATGCTTTGTCATCAATGGCTATGAGGCCGACGGCAAAAATGCTAAACATGTACCCTAGCACCGGTCCACCCACATATCAAATTATCAATGTAACAAACGCGAATCAACTAAACATGATGAACCGTGACTAGACGAAATTCCCATGTGTCCTCGAGAGCGCTTTGCTTCATATAAGAGTGTGTTCAGGCTTCTCCTTTGCTACAAAAATGATTGGGACACCTTGCTCCACCATTGTTACTTGTTACTTGTTACGAATTGCCTTGCCACAAAACTATGTATCGTTGCTACTTTTAGTGCTTGAAGAGACTTCCTTACTAAAAACCCATTGAGGGGCTTGTTCACGGTATCTTCACCTCGTGCGGAACTGTCAAGAGCTGCTTCTCAACCTACCGAACCTATTAAAAATATTTACTATGAAATTACTTCAGGTATGCTAGAGAAACGACTTGCTAATCCTTATACAGGAGATGGAACAATACATCCTTATATGCATTTGCTCTATATAGATAAAATTTGTGGATTATGTAAGCTTGCAGGTTTATCCAAAGATGGTGTTAAGAAGAAGGTTTTCCCTTTATATTTGGAGGGAAAGTCATTGCTTTGGTATAAGCTATTGGATGATGATGGTACATGGGATTGGAACTGATTGAAGCTGGAATTCCACCAGAAATTTTATCCTATGCATTTGGTTCATCATGACCGGAATTATATATATAATTTATGGCCTCGTGAAGGAGAAAGTATTGCCCAAGATTGGGGGCGACTTAAATCTATGATGTATAAATGCCTCAATCATGAGCTCTCAAGGGAAATATTCTTACAAAACTTTTATGCTTGGCTTTCTCATGATAATCAATCAACGCTTGATACTTTACCACTATTGGAATCCAAGGATTTGCCGTTTGCTAGCTCTTTGCCGCCAGTTGGCAGATGGCAAAGAGAGTCTTTGCCATCAGCTGCCACAAACCCGATGGGAACGAGCTGAACGATGGCAAAGATATTGTTTGCCATCAGTAAGTTCTTTGTCATCTGCCAGCTGACGACAAAGAGCCCGAAGGCAGACAACAAAGAGCATGGGGTGGACCCCACTAGACCGTTGGTCAACACGACGTCATGGATGCCATTCGTTACTCTTTGCCGTCTTCCTATCGCCTCTTTGCCGTCGGCTGGCAGACGACAAAGAGGATGTCGCCCTAATGGCCGTTGGCCCCATCCTAAACCCAATCTCTCCCCCATCTCTCTCTCTCTCTCTCTCTCTCTCTCTCTCTCTCCGCATCCCACCACCGCCGGAGCGAGCCCCCCTCCTCCCCATGCCCCACCGCCGGAGCAAGCCCTCCTTGCGGCGATCCCTACTCCACCACCTCCCCCTCCTCCTCGGACCCTCCTCCTCCCCACGACACCATCGTCCCTGTGACCCCCTCCTCCACCACTGCGGCACCGCCCCGTCGCCTCGGTGCACCACTGCCCCGGCCTCCTCACCGCGCCCTCCTCCCCATGACCCCCTCCTCCGCCACCACCTCGCCGCCCTGATGCCCCTCCACTCCCTCTGCCTCGCTGCCCGCTGCCTCGATGCCCCTCCGCCCATGCCGCCCCTGATGCCCCGCCGACCCACCGCTCACGCCGTCCCACTGGTGAGATCCCCCCGCCAGTCGCCCCATTTTTTTTATTTTTTTCTCTTAAATTAGTTAGGTTGATTAGGTTAGTTAGTTTTCTTAGTTTATTAGTTAAGGAAAAAACAAGGCAAAAATGAAAAAGGAAAATAAGAAAAGAAGTGGAAGAAGAAGAAGGAAAAGAAGAAGGAAAAGAAGAAGGAAAAGAAGAAGGAGAACAAGAAGAAGAAGAGGAGGAGGAGGAGGAGAAGAAAAAAGAAGAATAACAACAACAACAACAACAATAATAACAATAATAATAATAATAATAAGACGAAGAAGAAGAAGAAGAAAAAGAGGAGAGGAGGAGAAGAAGAAGAAGAGGAAAAAGGTAAAGAAGAGGAACAAGAATAAGAAGAAGAAGAAAAGGAAGAAAAGGAAGAAGAGGAATAAGAAGAAAAGGAAGAAGAGGAAAAAACAAGAAGAGGAAGAAGAAGCCAGTGAAACCAAGCCCCGACGCCGCTGACCCCCGACCCCCGACGCCACTGATCCCCGACCCCCGACGCCACTAACCCCCGACCCCCGACGCCATGACCCCGACCCACGACGCCACTGACCCCAACGCCAGCGACTCTCAATGCCACTGACGCTCGACCCTCAACACCTCTTCTGTCTCCTGTTGACCGAAAAGGTGCTCTTCGGCCTTCCAGAAGCCGACATGGTCATAGTTTTGTAAATTATGAGTTAGGCCACATATTTTCCGATTTTGTTATAAAAACATCATATTTGTGTTGATTGAGTTGATTTCAATGTGCAATTGTTCGACGACCTCCCCGTGCTTGGACGAGCTCCGCCCCTGCGTTCGTTGGTGGGCACAAATGACATCTCCTCCCCCCTTAATTTGCTTTGTTCCAGTCTTCGTGCCGATGAAACTTGCTAGATATAGGTGTCTTGAATTCAACAGTATGCGTGACCACTATGCATCTCCCGTTTGAAAGGGCGACATCTATAAATATGCATGTCTTTGCATATTTATAACTGCCATCCTTTCGAATTGTCCAACGTTATCCATGGACAGCCCGAGTTTGTGTAGATTGGGTTCGTTTTCCCGTATGCTTTGCTCCGGATCCAATGCCAAATTTCGTTAGTGCCTCCCTGTTGTTCT
Organism: Hordeum marinum; assembly: GCA_022496015.1. NCBI lineage: Eukaryota > Viridiplantae > Streptophyta > Magnoliopsida > Poales > Poaceae > Hordeum > Hordeum marinum. The sequence goes on along the minus strand of CM039676.1, from coordinate 389,545,761 downwards.
TCGGGTACACATCCTCTGTACTTATTGCCGATACGTGTATTAGGAGATCAACGGGGAGGAGCTGCCGAAATTCTGCATCGGATCCGGTGTAGAGCATGGGAAAATGAACCCAATTTACACATACTCGGGTGGGATTAGGACCTATCTTTACGTATTAGCGTGTAGGTTGCATGGACGTAATAAAACTGACAAACTTGATTAACTGATGAATATATATGCTGAATTACATATATATATATTTCTTGTGTGTCTAGTAGCTTGACAAGATGAGTGATCGTGCATCGATGTACACCAGTCACACCAGTCAGAAAGACATGACCAAAGAATGGTTAACAAATACATAAGGGGTTTGTGAGAGCCGCATTTGCAAATGGCCAGGAGAAACATGGTGCCCCTGTCCCCGGTGCGACAACTTTAAAAAGCAGACAGAGGGTGAAATGGGTAAACACCTGCATAAGTGGGGTTTTACGCCTAATTATACGATGTGGACTTTTCATGGTGAGTATGCCCAATGTGCTAGAGCTGAGGTGGTTCGTCGTCACACGAACGAGCATGGTACAGGGATCGAAGACATGGTGCAAGACTTTGACGATGCTTGGGAATCGGACGATGAGATGGAGGAATCTGCAAAGGCATTCTATGAAATGTTGGAGTCTTCAAAATGTCCTCTCCACGAGCGCACTGAGCTTTGTCAGCTGGATGCCATCGTGCAAGTAATTTCTCTGAAGGATCAATTCAACCTGGGCATAGAATGCTACGACGCGATGATGACAATATTTGGACGCTTTCTACCCAAAGGCCATTTATTTCCTCCAAACTTATACCAGTCGGACAAAATCCTCCGTGTACTTAAGATGCCCTATGAGAAGATAGATGCCTGTGAGAATGGATGTGCCTTATTTAGGCTTGAGTATGCGGACTTGAACTATTGTCCCATTTGCAAGTCTTCCTGGTATGCTGGGGTAGACAACGGTATGGGTGAGAAGATTTAGACCAAAATCACTATTAACATTCTTTGCTATATGCCAATCGTACCAAGACTTGAACGTCTTTTCATGGTCGAAGAGACATCCAGACAGATGACATGGCAGAAATTGGGTAAAAGAACCGAACTGGATGCAAATGGGAATCCAATGTTGGTACACACTTCAAATGCTTTTATGTGGAAGCATTTGATGCATTACATAAGGATAAAGTGGCAGACCCAAGGCATCCTCGAGTCGTCATCAGCACAGATGGGTTCATTGTGTTTGGTATGACGACAACCCAATACAGTTGTTGGCCTTTATTTGTCATTCCACTCAATCTCCCCCCGGAGAGATTATGAAAAGAAAGGACATTTTCCTGACATTGATGATTCCAGGGCCCAACTATCCGGGGAAGTCTATGAATGTGTACATGCAACCTCTTAAGGATGAATTGCAAGAAGCTTGGGATAATGGGATCAAGACATACGACGCCGCTACCAAAAAAACTTCAAAATGCATGTGTTGTACATGTACTCGACGCATGACTTGCCGGCATATGCACTATTCATTGGATGGTTCCATGGAGGGGACCACCCAAAACGAAGTAGCAACCTTGACCAGTCCATAACGACTTCCATCCACGAAGGACTAGCCTCACTATGGGTAGATCTTCACGAAGTAGGCGATCTCCTTCCCCTTACAAACTTCTTGGTTCACTCCACAAGACGAAGTAGGAGGCTCCCAAGCGTCATCTAACCAATCTAGGAGGCACCACCCTCCAAAAGGTAATAGGCTCTGCAATGACGATGAACTACTTGCTCTTGTGCTTCAAGATGATAGACTCCTCAGCACCCAATCACTCTCTCATAGATTTGGCATGGTGGAAGAGATGGGATTGGTGGAAATCTACTTAGGGAGGCTAGAAATCAAGATCCATATGATTGGAGTGGAAGATCTTGACCTCAACACAAGGGTAGGTGGTTCTCTCTCAGAAAATCTGATAGGATAGGTATGGAATAGTTTTGAGTGCTTCTCTCTCGAGTAGTTGGTGCTGGTGCTGGGGGACGTTGCATGGGAAACAAAATTTTTCCTACGCACACGCAAGATCTATCCATGGTGATGAGCATCTACGAGAGGGAGAGTGGATCTACGTACCCTTGTAGATTGCTAAGCGGGAAGCGTTAAGAAACGCGGTTGGTGTAGTTGAAAGTCTTCGCGATCCAAATTGCCGAGCGTCCCGCGATCTCATCACGATCTGTCCCGCGAGCCAATCATGATCCGTCCCGCGAACTCATCACGAACCGTCCTGCAATCTCATCATGATCCTTCTCGCGATCTTGATCACGGTCCTTCCGATCTAGCACCGAACGGACGACACCTCCGCGTTCAGCACATGTACAGCTCGATGCAATCTCCGCCTTCTTGATCCAAAAAGAGGGAGCGGAGAGGTAGAAGAGTTCTTCGGCAACGCAAGGGCGCTGCAGCGATGGTGGTGGAGCTATTCCGATAGGGCCTCCCCTAAGCACTGCAGAAAACCTATCTAGAGGAGAAACTATGCACTAGAGGAGAGGGTAGCACGTGGCAGAAAATCTAGCGCAAAACCCCTAAAACCTCTAGTATATATAAGAGGAACAGAGGAGGAGGCTTGGCCCTCAAGGGGCCAACCCTAGGCTCCGGTCGAACCAAGGAGGAGAGGAGGAATCCTCCTCCAATCCTACAAGGACTAGGACTCCTTCCTTTTAGTGCCTTTTTTTGCCTTTGTCCACCTTTTCTCTTTGGGATTTTCTCTTCCAGACGCATGGGGCTTGTGTGGTTTTTCCACCAAAACACTAAGGGCTGGTATTCACTCTCCCAAAGCCCATGTAGCCTGTTGGGTCGAAATACCCCTCCCGATGGTCTCCCAGTACACTACCGGCACTCCCGGTACACTACCGATGAGCCCGAAACTTTTCTGGCGACAAAAATAGGACTTCCCAAATATCAATATTTACCTATGGACCATTCCAGATCTCCTCGTGACATACGAGATCTCATCAGGGACTCCGAGTAACCTTCGGTAACCACCATACATAACTCTATACTACCGAAACGTCACCGAACCTTAAGTGTGTAGACCCTGCGGGTTCGAGAACTATGTAGACATGACCGAGACACCTCTACGATCAAGAAACATTAGCGGGACCTGGTTTTCCATATTGGTTCCTACATATTCTATGAAAATCTTTATCGGCCGATCCTCTATGTCAAGAATTTAGTTAATCCCGTATGATGTTCCTTTTGTTCTTCGGTATGTTACTTGCCCGAGATTCGATCATCGATATCTCCATACCTAGTTGAACCTCGTTACCGGCAAGTCTCTTGACTCGTTCCATAATACAAGATCCCGTGACTCAGACTTAGTCACGTTGCTTGTAAGGCTTGTTGTGATGTTGTATTACCGAGTGGGCCCTGAGACACCTCTCCGTCATACCGAGTAACAAATCCCAGTCTTGATCCATGCCAATCCAACAGACACCCTCGGAGATACCTGTAGAGTACCTTTATTGTCACCCAGTTACGTTGTGACATTTGATAAACACAAGGCACTCCTTCGGTGTCAGTGAGTTGCATGATCTCATGGTCATAGGAACAGATACTTGACATGCAGAAAACAGTAGCAATAAACTGGCACGATCATATGCTACGTTTGTAGTTTGGGTCTTGTCCATCCCATCCTTCTCCTAATGATGTGATCCCGTTATCAAATGACATCTCATGTCAATGGCTACGAAACCTTAGCTATGTTTGATCAATGAGGTAGTCTATTAGAGGCATACTAGGGACATGGTGTTGTCTATGTATCCACACATGTATCTAAGTTTCTGATCAATACAATCATAGCATGGATAATAAACAATTATCATGAAAAAGAAATATGATAATAACTAATTTATTATTGCCTCTAGGGAATATTTCCAACAGTCTCCCACTTGCACTAGAGTCAATAATCTAGTTCACATCACCATGTGATTCGCATTGTTGTGAATCTAACACCCAACGAGTTCTGGGGCTCAATCATGCTTTGCATGTGAGAGAGGTCTTATAGTCAATGGGTCTACGACATTCCGATCCGTGTGTACTTTGCAAATCTCTATGTCAAACTGTAACCACTGCTACCACACTCCACTTGGTACATTCCAAATGGCTACTCCACTATCCGTATCCGCATTGCTACTAAGAGTCATCCGGATTAGTGTTAAAGCTTGCATCAACGTAACTCTTTACGACGAACCCTTTATCACCTCCATAATCGAGAAAAATTTCCTTTGTCTTTTAGTCACTAAGGATAATATTGACCGCTGTCCAGTGATCCACTCCTAGATCACTCTTGTACCCCTTGACGGACTCATGGCAAGGCACACACAGGTACGGTACACAGCATGTCATACTATACAGAGCCTATGACTAAGGCATAGGGGACGACATTCGTCCTTTCTCTTTCTTCTACCGTTGTCGAGCTTTTAGTCTCACTCAACTTCACACGTTACAAATCAGGCGAGAACTCTTTCTCTGACTGATCCATTTTGAACTCTTTCAAAATCTTGTCAAGGTATGTACTCATTGAAAGTCTCATCAAGCATTTTGATCTATCTCTATAGATCTTGATGCTCAACAATTAGGTAGCTTTATCCAGGTCTTCCTTTGAAAATCACATTTCAAACAACCATTCATACTTCCCAGAAATTCTACATTATTTCCGATCAACAATATGTCATCCACATATACTTATGAGAAATTCTATAGTGCTCCCACTCACTTTATTGTAAATACAAGTTTCCCGTAAACTTTGTATAAACTACAAAACTTTGATCACCTCATCAAAGTGTGTATTCCAACTCTGAGATGCTTGCTCCAGCCCTTAGATGGATAGCTAGAGCTCGCACATCTTTTAGCATCCTTAGGACTGACAGAACCTTCTAGTTGTATTACATAAAACCTTTCCTCAAGTAAACTATTAAGAAAACAATGTTTTGTCATCCATCTGCCAGATTTCATAATTGAAAAATGCAGGAACCACTAACATAATTCCGACAGACTTTAGCATCGCTACGAGTGAGAAAGTCTCATCACAGTCAACTTTTTGAACTTGTCGGAAACTTCTTTGTGACAAGTCGAGCTTTATAAATGGTAACATTTACCATCAGTGTCCGTCTTCATCTCAAAGGTCCATTTGTACTCAACGACCTGCAGTCCAACAAGCAAGTCTACCAAAGTCTATACTTGGTTTTCATACATGGATCCTATCTCGGACTTAATGGCCTCTAACCATTGGTCGGAATTCGGGCCCATCATCGCTTCTCCATAGTTCGTAGGTTCATCGTTGTCCAACAACATGACATCTAAGACAAGGTTGCCATACCACTCAAGAGCAGTACACGTCCTTATCGACCTACGAGGTTTGATAGTAAGTTGATCCGAAGCATCATGATCATCATCATTAACTTCCTCTTAACTAACGTAGGCTTCATATAAATATCTTCCTGCATTGCGCTACTCTCTGGTTGAAAGAATGGTTCAACAACCTCATCAAGTTCTATCTTCCTCCCACTCAATTCTTTCCAGAGAAATTCTTTCTCGAGAAAGGACCCAGTTTTAGCAACAAACACTTTATGCTTGGATCTGAGATAGAAGGTTTACCCAACTGATCTTAGGGTATTCTATGAAGATGCATTTGTCCGCTTTGGGTTCGAGCTCATTAGGTGAAAACCTTTTTCACATAAGTGTTGCATCCCCATACATTAAGAAATGACAGCTTAGGTTTCTATCGAACCATATGGTGTCATCTCAACGGATTTGGATGGTGCCCTATTTAAAGTGAATGTAGTTGTCTCTAATGCATAACCCCAAAATTATAGTAAAAACTATAAGAGACATCATAGCATGCACCATATCCAATAGAGCACGACTATGACATTCGGACACACCATCACACTATGGTGTTCCAGGTGGCGTGAGTTGTGAAACAACTTTCACATTGTCTATAGTTTTATGCCAAACTCGTAACTCAGATATTCACCTCCACGGTCATATCGCAAACATTTTTATCTTCTTGTCACGATGATCTTTAAACTTCACTCTGAATTTGCTTGAACCTTTCAAACGATTCAAACTTGTGTTTCATTAAGTAAATATACACTATATCTACTCAAATCATCAGTGAAGGTAAGAAAATAATGATATCCACCGCACGCTACAAGACTCATTGGATTGCATACATCAACATGTATCATTTCAGATAAATCACTTGCCCTCTCCATCAATCCGGAAAACAGGGTCCTTAGTCATCTTGCCTAAGAGGCATGGTTCGCATGTCTCAACCGATTCGAAATCGAATGAGTCCAAAGATCCATCAGCATGGAGTTTCTTTATGCGCTTTATACTAATATGACATTTAGCGACATTGCCACAAGTATGTGGTACTATGATTATTAACTTTGTATCTTTTGACATCAATGTTATGAACATGTGTTTTACTACGATAAAGATTCAACAAACTATTCTCACTGGGTGCACGACCATTGAAGGTATTATTCATGTAAACATAATAACCATTATTCTCTAACTTAAATGAAAAACCGTGTTGCAATAAACACGATCTAATCACGTTCATGCTCAACGCAAAACACCAAATAACACTTATTTAGGTTCGTCGCTAATCCCGAAGGTAGAGAGAGTGTGCGATGTTGATCACATCAACCTTGGAAACATTTCGAACACACATCATCACCTCACCCTTAGCCAGTTCTCTGTTTATTCCGTAGCTTTTATTTCGAGTTACTAACATTTAGCAACCGAACCAGTATCCAATACCCAGGTGCTACTAGGAGTACTAGCAAGGTACACATCAATAACACATATATCAAATATACTTCTTTCTATGTTGCTAGCCATCTTATCTACCAAGTATAAAGGGTTGTTCCGCTTCAGCGTCCGCTCTCCTCATAATCGAAGCGCTTAGTCTCGGGTTTGGGTTCAACTTTGGGTTGCTTCACCGGAGCAGTAACTGACTTGCCATCCATGAAGTTTCCCTCCTTGCCCTTGCCCTTCTTGAAACTAGTGATTTTACTAACCATCAACACTTGACGCTCCTTCTTGATTTCTACCTTCGCGGTGTCAAACATCGCGAACAGCTCAGGGATACTTATTTCTATCCTTGGCATTTTATAGTTCATCACCAAGTTCTAGTATCTTAGGGACAGTGACTTGGAGAACTATATCAATCACTATCTTATCTGGAAGATCAACTCCCACTCGTTTCAAGCGATTGTAGCACATAGACAATTTGAGCACATGCTCAATGATTGAGCTATTCTCTTTCATCTTGGAGCCAAAGAATCTTGTTGGAGATCTCATATCTCGCAACACGGGCATGAGCCTGGGATCCTAATTTCAGCTCTGAGAACATATCATATGTTCCGTGACATTCAAAATGTTTCGGAGCCTCAATTCTAAGCCGTAATGCATGACGCACTAAACTATCAAGTAGTCATCAGAACGTGCCTGTCATATGTCCACAACATCTACAGACGACTCTAGAGGGGTTGGCGCACCGAGCGGTGCATTAAGGACATAAGCCTTCTGTGCATCAATGAGGACAATCCTTAGATCATGGACCCAGTCCGCAATATTGCTACCATCATCTTTCAACTCTATTTCTCTAGGAACATATAAAAATTCAAGCGAGCTACAACGCGAGCAAGTAATCTAAAACATAATTTGCAAAGACACCACTAACTTTGTTCATGATAATGAGTTCAATTAATCATATTACTGAAGAACTCCCACTCAAATTGACATCCCTCCGGTCATTCGAGTGATACATGATCCAAATTCACAAACTCAAGTCCGATCATCACATGAGTTGAGGTGGTTTGAATGGTGAACATCATAATGTTGATCATATCTACTATATGACTCATCTTCTACCTTTTGGTCTCTTGTGTTCCGAGGCCATGTCTGTACATGCTAGGCTCGTCAAGTTTAACTCGAGTGTGCTGCACGTGCAACACTGGCTTGCACCTGTTGTATGTGAACGTAGAGTCTATCACACGCGATCATCGCGTGGTGTCTCGACACGACGAACTTTCACAACGGTGCACACTCGGGGAGAACACAATTTATCTTGAAATTAAGTGAGGGATCAGCTTATAATGCTACCATTGTCCTAAGCAAAACAAGGTGCATAAAAGGATTAACATCACATGAAAATCATAAGTGACATGATATGGCCATGAACTTGTGCTTTTGATCTCCATCTTGAAAGCACTGGCATGATCTCAATTGTCACCGGCACGACACCATGATCTCCATCAACGTGTCGCCATCCGGTTGTCGCGCCCATCATGCTTCTACTACTATTGCTACCATTTAGAGATAAAGTAAAGCATTACATAGCACTTAATGATTGACACGCAGGTCATACAATAATTAAAGAAAACCCTATGGCACCTGCCAGTTGCCGTACTCATTGACATGCAAGTCGTGATATTCTATACAACACATGATCATCTCATACATCACATATATCACATCATGTAATTGGCCATATCACATCACAACATACCCTGCAAAAACAAGTTAGATGTCCTCTAATTGTTGTTGGATGTTTTACGTGGCTGCTACGGGTATCTAGCAAGAACAATTGTTACCTACACATAAACCACAACGGTGATACATAAGTTGCTTTTGAACCTTCTCAAGGACCGCCTTTGTCGAATCCGATCCAACTAAAGTAAGAGAAATAGGCACCCGCTAGCCATCTTTGTGCAATGAGGTTACACGTCAGTTGATGGAACCGGTCTCTCGTAAACGTACGAGTAAGGTTGGTCCGGGACGCTTCCTCCCACGATACCGCTGAACCAAAGCACTACCAAGGGAGGAAGCAATCTAAGCATCAACGCCCACAAACTCTTTGCGTTCTACTCGAGATCTCATCTACACATAGGCCTAGCTCTGATAACACTATTGGGGAACGTTGCATGGGAAACAAAAATTTTCCTACGCACACCCAAGATCTATCCATGGTGATGAGCATCTATGAGAGCGAGAGTGGATCTACATACCCTTGTAGATTGCTAAGCGGGAAGCGTTAAGAAACGCGGTTGGTGTAGTTGAACGTCTTCGTGATCCAAACCGCCGAGCGTCCCGCGATCTCATCATGACCAGTCCCACGATCCAATCATGATCCATCCCACGAACTCATCACGATCTGTCCCGCGATCTCATCACGATCTGTCTCGCGATTTTGATCATGGTGCTTCCGATCTAGCGCCAAACGGACGACACCTCGCGTTCAGCACACGTACAGCTCGATGACGATCTCCGCCTTCTTGCTCCAGCAAGAGGGAATGGAGAGGTAGAAGAGTTCTTCGGCAGTGCGATGGCGCTGCTGCGATGGTGGTGGAGCTATTCCGGCAGGGCTTCGCCTAAGCACTGCAGAAAACCAATCCAGAGGAGAAACTATGCACTAGAGGAGAGGGTAGCACCTGGCAGAAAATCTAGTGCAAAAACCCTAAAACCTCTAGTATATATAAGAGGAAGAGAGGAGGAGGCTTGGCCCTAAAGGGGCCAGCCCTAGGATTTGGCCGAACCAAGGAGGAGAGGAGGAATCCTCCTCCAATCCTAGTAGGACTAGGACTCCTTCATCTTTTTTTTTGCCTTTCTTTTGCCTTTTTCCACCTTTTCTCTTTGGGCTTTTCTCTCCCAACCGCATGGGCCTTGTGTGGGACTTCCACCAGCCCACTAAGGGCTGGTATTCACTCTCCCAAAGTCCATGTAGCCTCTTGGGTCGAAATACCCCTCCCGATGGTCTCCCAGTACACTAGCGATGAGCCCGAAACTTTTTCGACGACCAAATAAGACTTCCTATATATCAATATTTACCTCCGGACCATTCCGGATCTCCTCATGACGTCCGGGATATCATCCGGGACTCCGAACAACCTTCGGTAACCACTATACATAACTCGATACTACCAAAACGTCACCGAACCTTAAGTGTGCAGACCCTACGGGTTCGAGAACTATATAGACATGACCGAGACACCTCTAAGGTCAATAACCAATAGTGGGACCTGGATGCCCATATTGGTTCCTACATATTCTAAGAAGATATTTATCGGTCGAACCTCTATGTCAAGGATTCAGTTAATCCCGTATGATGTTCCTTTTGTTCTTCGGTATGTTACTCGCCTGAGATTCGATCGTCGGTATCTCCATACCTAGTTCAACCTTGTTACCGGAAAGTCTCTTTAATCATTCCGTAATACAAGATCTCATGACTAACACTTAGTCACATTGATTGCAAGGCTTGTTGTGATGTTGTATTACCGAGTGGGCCCTAAGATACCTCTCCGTCACACGGAGTAACAAATCCCAGTATTGATCCATGCGAACCCAACAGACACCCTCGGAGATACCTGTAGAGTACCTTTATATTCACCCAGTTATGTTGCGACATTTGATACACACGAGGCACTCCTCCGGTGTTTGTGAGTTGCATGATCTCATGGTCATTGGAACAGATACTTGACATGCTGAAAGCAGTAGCAATAAACTGACACGATCATATGCTACATTTGTAGTTTGGGTCTTGTCCATCCCATCATTCTCCTAATGATGTGATCCCGTTATCAAATGACATCTTATGTCAATGGCTTTGAAACCTTAGCCATCTTTGATCAACGAGCTAGTCTATTAGAGGCATACTAGGGACATGGTGTTGTCTATGTATCCATAGATGTATCTGAGTTTCCGATCAATACAATTATAGCATGGATAATAAACGATTATCATGAACAAGGAAATATGATAATAACTAATTTATTATTGCTTCTAGGGCATATTTCCAATAGGTGGAGGGGTATATATAGGCATCCCCAAAAATCCAACCGTTACACAAAAAATGACCAACTCGGTGACACCAATGTTTTAATCTCGGTGGTACCGAAGTGACCAAAAGGTGGCAACTTTTGAATCTCGGTGAGACCAATAGAGTAAACTTGGTTGCACTGATAAGGTGACTAGTGGTCAGATTTCCAATCTCGGTGACGCCGATCCAACATTCTCGATGGGACCGAAAATGTGAATTTGCGTAACAAAAAGTTGCCAACCTAAACTCGGTGGCACCGGTATGGAATTGGTTGCATCAAAGTGGCTAGGGTTTGACAGAGTCTGTCTAGGTTCCGGAATCGATTGCACCTGCATGGGAAAGTTGGTTGCACTGATTTTGAGTGTTGGGTATAGAACAGACTTTGGTGGGAGAGTTTGTGGATGTTTTTGGCGACTATCACTTGTGCACGGTTGAGTATATTGTTCACCAACAAAACCTTACCCCCTTTTAATAGTATTGGCTTTCCTATGGACTCAAAGTGATTTTTCACAAATATAAAGTGTAGAGTCCTCTTGCTTGAAGCTTGGCTAACCTATTTCCTTGCATCTTGCGGTATGTCCACAATCTCCTTTTGCCAATCCTCTCTATGGACTGTATTTGAAATACACTAGGTAAAAGTATCAGTCCAAGAGACAATGTATGTTGTCATGAATTATCAAAACCACCAAGGGAGCATGTTGTGCTTTCACTGCGTCCCATTCCTGTCGCTAGGAGGAGGAGATCGCCTACGACCCCGGCCCCGTCTCCGTCGCCGGCTGCTTCCTCTGCTCCGCTGTGCCCCACATCGCCACCGTGGATCTTCCTCCCCTTTGCTGTGTCGAGCCGTCTTCGCCCCCTCTCTCATTGAGCAGTCACCGCCAGCCTTTCCCACGTGTCTTGTTAGCCCCGCCATCGCTGTAGCACCGCCATCGCCGCCCTGCCCGAGCGAGCTCAAGCTCGAGCTCAAGCCCGCCATAGCGCGTAGAGTTCTTCCCCTCTGAGTGTAGGAACAGGCTCCCCTTGGAACCAGCAAGCCCCCGCCAGTGCCCTTTGTAGCCAAGCGCCGTCGTCTTGCCGAAATCACGTCATCGTCGTACTCTGTCGCGGTGTCGATTTGTTCAGTTTCGTTAGTGTCGGCCTTCGTCAGTTACTAGTAGAGGTGCTGGTTCCTCCCTCCAGTCAGTTGTCGCATCGTAGCAAAGTGGTTCGTGCCGGGGGAAACAATCGAGAGGTCGTGGTTTCAAATCCCCCGGCCCCTTTTTCTTTTTAGTGCTAAGTGTGTGCGCCCGCACGCGTGTGTGTGTGGCGTGGGATCCCGTGTGTCCACGGGTGGATCCCGTGCGCATGCATGGATGTGTGTGTGTCTATAAGTGTGTGTGTGTGTCCTGTGTGTGTATGTGTGTGTGAGAGAGAGAGAGAGAGAGTATGACAAGTTGACCCTGGCCCCACTTGTCATACCCACAAAGGGGCCCTGGCTCACTGCCAGGTGGGACCCCTCGTTTATTTATTTGTTTATTTTTTCTTTCTTTTGCTTGTTTTATTTTGTTTATTAGGATTAATTCCATTTCTAGAAATATGTCTAGATTTGGACATGCCATTTATGGCAGTAGACTAAATAGGAAAGATTCAACTTATAACTCAATAGGATTCGTGTGCATGTTTTTCGAGCTAGCTTTGGTGATATTTTTGCATGCCAAGATAGGAGTATCATATATGTATTTGGGGTAGAAAAATCCCAGGAATCCATTGGAGTAATTGTTTTTAGATTTTGAGAAAGTTTTGAAAAATGTCATTTTGTTCCATCATGCCATTTTGTCAATTTTGTAGAAATAAATCCATGCAAGCTATGATAGATATGTCCACATTGAAGTGGTAGAGTTTTGTGAGTATTATGCCCTGGTATTTTCTTTTGACATGATATGATTGTATGTAAGTGGGTTTCTAGCTCCAAAGTAGCTAACAAAATGTTACTGTTTTCAACATGCTAAATAATTCTAAGTGAGAATCTGTAATTATTTTTATGCCATGCTTAGTGGATGCTACCAAGTGTTCTGTTGTGTTTTAGCTCAAGCTCAGTGCTAGTGTTTTGTAGTAGATATTGTCCTCTACCATCCTGTTAATTTTCATGCCATGAGGTGGTCTTTAGCATCATTGTTTTGTTCTGTCAATTTGCTATCAGCTTAACTCAGATTCCAGAAAACTGTGATTTTCAGTGAGTCCCTAGAATCTGTTTCATTATGCCATCTTGTGAGCTTCATGCTTAGTGATCTATGCTTCCTTTCAAGTTTATGTAGTTGGATGATTTGATAAGCATGTTCTGTAGTTTCTGTAAATACCTTGGTTGTGGTTGGAGGCATCCTGTAGCTCTAGATAAATGTTGTGCAAGTTGCTATGTTGATGTTTTGGACAGGGTGTGTGTGGTGTTGTTTTGTGACTTGTGGGAGCTATGCTCCATTGTTTTAATTGATCTTTGGCTCTATTGTGGTTAGATTTTCATTTCCTAACCAGTGGCTACCTTGGAATACCAAGGAATAGCCCATGGCCTTCCTTGTCTTGTATTTTGTCTTCAAACCTTGCCGTGAGCGTAGCGTGAGAACCGTTACTCTGCTTCCTATGTTTTAGATATGCATTTGCATTGATTTTGCATGAAGCATCCATATTTTCCACGATCATGTATGTTCAAACAACTTAACATGAGGTTCTGTCAAGAATTGTAAACACCTTAACTATTGCACGAGAAACATGACCAGCTTAGGATTGCCATGTTAAATAGTTCAAATGAATCATGCACCATCTTGTTTGTGCATTGCACCTTGGTTCTTTGTTTATTGTTTCTATTTCTCTTTGGTTAGATGCGAGTGTTGAACCTGAGTACAAGGATCTAGGAGAGAACAACTACGAGGACCCGACTCTTTGTTCCTCTAAAGAACTAACAGGCAAGATGACCATACCCGAATCCCGACACTATTTTTGCTTTGCTAGATGTCTCGCTCTTATCGATACACTTGTGTTACCTACCACTTCAATGTCAAGCCTCCTACATTGCCATGACTCCCTCTAACCCCTCCACTACCTAGCAAACCTTGCTTGGCTAAGTTACTGCGGCTCAGCCCCTCTTATAGCATTCTTAGATGCAGGTGTAGGTTGTTTCCATGTGATAACATGGATATCTAGAGATATCACAATACTTTCTGCTATTTAGTTTAATGCACATATATATATTGGTAAGGTGGAAGGCTTGGACTTTTGCTCAGTGTTTTGTTCCACGTTTACCGCCATAGCTACTTCTTACCGCTGTTATGCTCCATATTTTGCGCTCCTAACATGCTCGTGGTTGTTTTGCGGACTACCTTGATTATTCGTTTGAGATTAAAGATTCTCTGGCAAGACCCAACATTGGTACTATTTTCTTAACAACTTAATAAAAATGCATAGGGCTTTGCAACCCCGTGGATAATTAATCAACCCTGGGCCAGTGCTCCTCATGAGTGTTGGCCCACCTACCTACCAGTCGGCGGTGCCACCTCAGGGCAACTTGAGGCATTTTTCTAGGAAACCGTCCGCTTCGCATAGACGGATGAATCCCGTCAATAGAGAGCGCACGACTCTGGAAGCGGATTTGGCTCACCGGGAGGTCTTGCTGGACATGTTTTACCTTTCTCGAATGTCTTGCGTGAGGAACTCCGATCTTCTTCGGGCTATCTCGAGGTGTTTGTTTTCCTTTTGAATTTCCTAGCATGGTCATGAGATCCGTGGTCGAGGTTATTCCCGCGGCGTGTGGTTAATTTGTGATGGATTAGTTGGAGCACCCCTACGGGGTTAAATCTTTCGGAAAGCCATGCCCGCGGTTATGTGGCAACTTGGATATTTTTTTAACTCCCAGTTATAGTCAACTTAAAGTAAACTCAAATAAAACCCACCAATGGTGTGCATAACTGTGATCGTCTCTGCTCGTGACCATGTACCGAGAGAGAACACGGTCGGGTTATGTTTGACGTACGTAGGTGTTCCGGTTCACTTAGTGATCATGGTAGTTCTTGATCGTCTTTCGTAGTCCACCATATTTATATTCATGTTTTCATAAGATAGCGACCCAATAAATGCTTAGTACTTGCGGCAACCTCAACACTTACCCCTTCCAAACCCATAACCTTACATAGTTTTGGTACCCGGGTTACATGATTGCTGAGTCCCTATGGCTCACAGATTACAACAATATAGGTGCAGGTGCTGATGAGTATGTGCCAGAAGATGTGACTCAGTTCCAGTGGGAGTACGATGAAGAACGTGGCCGGATGTATGTCATGTACCCCGATGAGTAGAGAGGCCATGGTCATGATTTTTGGGATAGCAAGGCAACTTTTCATTGCTTATTTTCTTCATTTGATTTCGTCCGTAGACGGACCCTATCTTTTGTATGATGCTTGAATAATTGCGTGGACTTGTAATTTGGTTTGCGGCGAGTGTAACCCAACTCATATACTCATCTCTTCATACATGTATGCAATGTTTTCTACACTTGCAAAATGACGAGATGCGCCTCTATCCCTGTCGAGGCCCCCGTGCCTTAATAATGACAGGAGCGCATCTTGGGCATTATAAGTTTGTATTCAGAGCCATATGACCATAGGAGCCCTTTGCTTGATCAAACTTGGCCGAGTCGAGTCTAGTAAAAACTATTTTGAGTCTAGTTTTATTGGAGAGTAGGTTTCTTTTACTCCTCTTCTATACTCTGGTGAGGTATTCGACTTAGGAATTTTCGTTCTACTGCTCTTCTCACTCAATTTTTTTAGGATCATGCGGGTATTTTGGAAACTATATGATGTCGATGGGACGGAGTTCAATCTTGGTGCCTCTTATCTGACTTGATTTCTTCAGGGGAGTTGAGCTCCAGGGGATTATTGGCACATCGTTTTCTTAGTATCTCAGGAGGGAAGATGTTCGAATTCATAGTACTGGGGAGGCATCTGGGGTACTGCCATGTCTGGTATCGTTGTGCTTTCGAGGATCCGAGATAGATGAAGTTCTGAAGCCTCCGGTTATGTGTGTGCTTGGAGTGAGGCTCTCATCTCATTTCAAAAAAAACCATCACCTCTTCCCTCTCACTCAATTTTTCCTCATGATATAATTTCCTTGTTGTTTTCTCTCTTTAAAAATGTTGAACATCTTCCAAATATTCGACTAGGATTTACAAAGTAATCCTTCTGCCATGGTTGGAGATTTTCAATTTCAAATTTCTTTGCAACAATGCCTAGTTAATATTTGGGTAAAATATTTGCGTGCTCTAAAAATTCCCTAACCATTTTTATTGAATTGCTTGCATTTTTGTGAGCCAAAAAAGGTTTTTCTTTAGTTTCAAACTTCTCTCTCTAGCCTAGGATTTATTTTGTCTGTGGCCTTTAAAATAAATAAAAATTCTTTGTTTTTTTTCTGGCCGCGTGAGAGAGAGAGGATCCAGTGGGGCTCCTCTTGGCCCAACTAGCGCAACCTCGCAGCCTAGCTAGCCGCACGCGTCGCTCCCTTCCAGCGTGGACCGAGCCGGACCTATTGGGGAACGTTGCATGGGAAACAAAAATTTTCCTATGCACACGCAAGATCTATCCATGGTGATGAGCATCTACGAGAGGGAGAATGGATCTATATACCCTTTTAGATCACTAAGCGGGAAGCGTTAAGAAACGCGGTTGGTGTAGTTGAACGTCTTTGCGATCCAAATCTCCAAGTGTCCCATGATCTAATCACAATTCGTCCTGCGATCCAATCATGACCTGTCCTGCGAACTCATCACGATCCGTCCCGCGATCTCATCGATATCTGTTTGGCAATCTTGATCACGGTCCTTCCGATCTAGCGCCGAACGGACGGCACCTCCGCGTTCAGCACACGTATAGCTCGATGACCATCTCCGCCTTCTTGATCCAGCAAGAGGGAGTGGAGAGGTAGACGAGTTATCTGACAACGTGACAGTGCCGTGACAATGGTGGTGGAGTAATCTCAGCAGGGCTTCGCCTAAGCACAGCTGAAACCGATCTAGAGGAGAAACTACGGACTAGAGGGTAGGGTTGCACGTGGCTGAAAATCTTGTTCCAAAACCCTAAAACCCTCTAGTATATATAGGAGGAGAGGAGGAGGAGGCTTGGCACAAGGTACAGCCCCTCTAGGCTTCGGCCGAAGTGGGAGAGCAGGAATCCTCCTCCTCCACTCCTAGTAGGATTAGGACTCCTTCCTTATTTCCACCTTTTTGCCTTTTCCGACCTTTTCTCCTTTTGAATTTCTTCCCCAGGCGCATGGGACTTGTGTGGGACTTTGGCTTGCCCACTAAGGGCTGGTATTAGTCTTGCCACAGCCCATGAAGCCTCTTGGGTTGAAATACCTCTCCCAATGGTGCCCCGGTACACTACCGACACTCCCGGTACACTACCGATGAGCCCAAAACTTTTCCGGTGACCAAAACAGGACTTCCTATATATCAATCTTTACCTCCGGACCATTCCAGAGCTCCCCGTGACGTGTTGGATCACATCTGGGACACAGAACAACCTTCGGTCACCACCATACATAACTCTATACTACCAAACGTCAACCAACATTAAGTGTGCAGACCCTGCGGGTTCGAGAACTATCTAGACATGACCGAGACAGCTCTACGGTCAACAACCCATAGCGGGACCTGGATGGCCATATTGGTTCCTGCATATTCTATGAAGATCTTTATTGGTCGAACCTCTATGTCAAGGATTCACTTAATCCCGTATGATGTTCCCTTTGTTCTTCGGTATGTTACTTGCCCGAGATTCGATCGTCGGTATCTCCATACCTAGTTCAATCTCATTACCGAGAAGTCTCTTTACTCGTTCCATAATACAAGATCCCATGACTAACACTTAGTCACATTGCTTGCAAGGCTTATTGTGATGTTGTATTACTGAGTGGGCCTGACATACCTCTCCGTCACACGGAGTAACAAATCCCAGTCTTGATCCATGCCAACCCAACAGACACCCTCGAAGATACCTGTAGATCACCTTTATAGTCACCTAGTTACGTTGCGACGTTTGATACACACAAGGTACTCCTATGGTGTTAGTGAGTTGCATGATCTCATGGTCATAGGAACAGATACTTGACATTTAGAAAACAATAGCAATAAACTGACATGATCATTTGCTACATTTGTAGTTTCGGTCTTTTCCATCACATCATTCTCCTAATGATGTGATCCCGTTAGCAAATGACATATCATGTCCATGGCTAGGAAACCTTGACCATCTTTGATCAACGAGCTAGTCTATTAGAGGCATACTAGGGACACGGTGTTGTCTATGTACCCACACATGTATCTAAGTTTCCGATCAATACAATTATAGCATGGACAATAAACGTTTATCATGAACGAGGAAATATGATAATGACCAATTTATTATTTTCTCTAGGGCATATTTCCAATAGTCTCCCACTTGCACTAGATTCAATAATCTAGTTCACATCACCATGTGATTCACATTGTTATGAATCTAACACCCAATGAGTTCTGGGGATCGATCATGCTTTGCATGTGAGAGAGGTCTTTTAGTCAACGAGTGTACAACATTCAGATCCGTGTGTACTTTGCAAATCTCTATATCAAACCATAAACACTGCTACCACACTCCACTTGGAGCTATTCCAAATGGCTGCTCCACTATACATATCCGGATTGCTACTAAGAGTCATCCGGATTGGTGTTAAAGCTTGCATCGACGTAACTCTTTACAACAAACTCTTTATCACCTACATAATCGAGAAATTTTTCCTTAGTCTTTTAGTCAATAAGGATAATCTTAACCGCTGTCCAATGATTCACTCCTGGATCACTCTTGTACCCCTTGACGGACTCATGGCAAGGCACACACAGGTGCGGTACACAACATGGCATTCTATACAGAGCCTATGGCTAAGGCATAGGGGACGATGTTCGTCCTTTCTCTTTCTTCTGCCGTGGTCGATCTTTGAGTCTCACTCAATTTCACACCTTACAAAGCAGGCGAGAACACTTCTCTTTGACTGATCCATTTTGAACTCTTTCAAAATCTTGTCAAGGTATGTACTCATTGAAAGTCTCATCAAGCATCTTGAACTATCTCTATAGATCTGGATGCTCAACAATTTGGTAGCTTTATCTAGGTCTTCATTTGAAAAACTCTTTTCAAACAACCGTTTATGCTTTCCAGAAATTCTAGATCATTTCCGGCCAACAATATGTGAACCACACATGTTTACCAGAAACTCTATAGTGCTCCCACTCATTTTATTGTAAATACAAGTTTCTCATAAACTTTGTATAGACTCAAAAACTTTGATCACCTCATCAAAGTGTATATTCCAACTCTGAGATGCTTGCTTCAGTTCATAGAAGGATCACTGAAGCTTGCACAACTTTTAGCATCCTTAGGACCGACAAAACCTTTTGGTTGTATCTCATACAACCTTTCCTCAAGGAAGGAAACGATATTTTGACATCCATCTCCCAGATTTCATAATTGAAAAACGCAGCAACTGCTAACATAATTCCAACAGACTTTAGCATTGCTATGAGTGAGAAAGTCTCATCGTAGTCAACTCCTTGAACTTGCCGGAAACTTTTTTGCGACAAGTCGAGCTTTATAAATGGTGACATTCACCATTAGCGTCTGTTTTCATTTTAAAGATCCATTTGTACTCAACGACCTGGCGTCCAACAAGCAAGTCTACCAAAGTCTATGATTGGTTTTCATACATGGATCCTTTCTCAGATTTCATGGCCTCTAACCATTTGTCAGAATCTAGGCCCATCATCGCTTCTCCATAGCTCGTAGGTTCATCGTTGTCCAACAACATGACCTCTAAGACAAGGTTGTCATACCACTCAGGAGCAGTACACGTCCTTGTTGACCTATGAGGTTCGATAGTAACTTGATCCGAAGTTTCATGATCATCATCATTAACTTCCTCTTCAACTAACGTAGGCTTCACAGAAACATCTTCCTGCGCTGCGCTACTCTCTGGTTGAAACAAAGGTTCAACACCCTCATCAACTTCCATCTTCCTCCCACTCAATTGTTTTGAGAGAAACTTTTTCTCGAGAAATGACCCAGTTTTAGCAACAAACACTTTATGCTTGGATCTGAGATAGAAGGTTCACCCAACTGTTCTTAGGGTATTCTATGAAGATGCATTTGTCCGCTCTGGGTTTGAGCTTATCAGACATAAGTGTCGCATTCCCAAACTCTAAGAAATGACAACTTTAGGTTTCTGCCAAACCATATGGTGTCATCTCAACGGATTTAGATGGTGCCCCTTTTAAAGTGAATGTAGTTGTCTCTAATGCATAACCACAAAAACGATAGTGGCAAAACGATAAGAGACATCATACCACGCACCATATCCAAGAGAGCACACCATCACACTATGGTGTTCCAGGTGGCGTGAGTTGTGAAACAACTTTCACATTGTATAAAGTTGTATGCCAAACTCGTAACTCAGATACTCACCTCCATGATTTTATCGCAGACATTTTTATCTTCTTGTCACGATGATCTTAAACTTCACTCTGAATTTGCTTGAACCTTTCAGACGATTCAGACTTGTGTTTCATTAAGTAAATATACACTATATCTACTCAAATCATCAATGAAGGTAAGAAAATAACGATATCCACCGCATGCTACAAGACTCATTGGATTGCATACATCAACATGTATTATTTCCAATAAATCACTTGCCCTCTTCATTAAACCGAAAACATGGTCCTTAGTCATCTTGCCCATGAGGCATGGTTCACATGTCTCAACCGATTCGAAATTGAATGAGTCCAAAGATCCATCAACATGGAGTTATTCATTCGCTTTATACCAACAGAACATTTAGTGGCGGTGCCATAAGTATGTGGTACTATCATTATTAACTTTGTATCTTTTGGCATCAATGTTATGAACATGTGTATTACTACGATCAAGATTCAACAAACCATTCTCACTGGGTGCATGACAATTGAAGGAATTATGCATGTAAATGGAATAACCATTATTCTCTAACGTAAATGAATAACTGTGTTGCAATAAACACGATCTAATCACGTTCATGCTCAACGCAAAAAAGCAAATAACATTAATTTAGGTTCGTCACTAATCCCGAAGGTAGAGAGAGCGTGCGATGTTGATCACATCAACTTTGGAAACATTTCCAACACACATCGTCACCTCACCCTTAGCTAGTTCTTTATTCCGTAACTTTTATTTCGAGTTACTAACATTTAGCAACCGAACCGGTATCCAATACCCAGGTGCTACTAGGAGTACTAGCATGGTACACATCAATAACACGTATATCAAATATACTTCTATCGACGTTGCCAGCCTTCTTATCTACCAAGTATCTAGGGTTGTTCCGCTTCAGCGATCGCTCTCCTCATAATCGAAGCACTTAGTCTCGGGTTTGGGTTCAAGTTTGGGTAGCTTCACTGGAACAACAACTGACTTCCATCCATGAAGTTTCCCTTCTTGCCCTTGCCCATCTCGAAACTAGTGGTTTTACTAACCATCAACACTTGACGCTCCTTGATTTCTACCTTCACGGTGTCAAACATTGTGAACAGCTCAGGGATCATTATTTCTACCCCTGGCATTTTATAGTTCATCTCCAAGTTTTAGTAGCTTAGTGATAGTGACTTGGAGAACTATATCAATCACTATCTTATCTGGAAGATTAACTCCCACTCGATTCAAGCAATTGTAGCACCCAGACAATTCGAGCACATGCTTAGCGATTGAGCTATTCTCTTTCATCTTGCAGGCAAAGAATCTTGTTGGAGATCTCATATCTCACAACGTGGGCACGAGCCCAAGATCCCAATTTCAGATCTTAGAACATCTCATATGTTTTGTGACGTTCAAAATGTTTCGGAGCCTCAATTCTAAGCCGTAATGCATGACGCACTAAACTAGCAAGTAGTCATCAGAACGTGCCTGTCAGATGTTCACAACATCTACACATGATGCTAGAGGGGTTAGCGCACCGAGCGGTGCATTAAGGACATAAGCTTTTTGTGCAGCAATGAGGACAATCCTCAGATCACAGAGTTAGTCCGCAATATTGCTACCATCATATTTCAATTCTATTTCTCTACGAACAAATAAACAATACAAGGGAGCTATTATTGGAAATATGCCCTAAAGGCAATAAATAAAGTGTTTATTATTATATTTCCTTGTTCATGATTATTTCTTATTGTCCATGCTATAATTCTATTGATTGGAAACACATTACATGTGTGGATAAATAGACAACACTTTGTCCCTAGTATGCCTCTAGTGAACTAGCTCGTTGATCAAAGATGGTCAAGGTTTCCTAGCCATTGAAATGTGATGTCATTTGATAACGGGATCACATCATTAGGAGAATGATGTGATGGATAAGACCCAAACTACAAACATAGCATATGATTGTGTCAGTTTATTGCTACTGTTTTTCTACATGTCAAGTATATGTTCCTATGACCATGAGATCATGCAACTCACAGACACCGGAGGAGTGCCTTGTATGTATCAAACATCGCAATGTAACTGGGTGACTATAAAGGTGCTCTACAGGTATCTCCGAGGGTGTCATCCGTTCGGTGCTTGATCGGGACAGATCGTGATTGGATCGCGGGATGCTCGACGATTTGGATCACAAAGACGTTCGACTACACCAACCGCGTTTCTTAACGCTTCCCGCTTAGCGATCTACATGGGTACGTGGATCCACTCTCCCTCTCGTAGGTGCTCATCACCATGGATAGATCTTGCGTGTGGTATCAGAACAAGGTTTATATGTAGATGAGATCTTGAGTAGAACACAAAGAGTTTGTGGGCGTTGATGCTTAGATTGCTTCCTCCCTTGGTCGTGTTTTGGTTCAGCGGTATTGTGGGATGAAGCGGCCCGGACCAACCTTACTCGTAAGCTTACGAGAGACCGGTTCCATCAACTGACATGTAACCTCGTTGCACAAAGATGGCTGGCAGGTGCCTCTTTCTCCTATTTTAGTTGGATTGGATTTGACAAAGGCGGTCCTTGAGAAGGTTGAAAAGCAGCTTATGTATCACAATTGTGTTTTATGCGTAGGTGAGAATTTTCTTGCCAGATATCCGTAGCAGCCGCGTAAAACATGCAACAAAAATTAGAGGACGTCTAACTTGTTTTTGTAGGGTATGTTGTGATGTGATATGGCCAATTACATGATGTGATATATGTGATGTATGAGATGATCATGTGTTGTATAGAATATCATGACTTGCATGTCGATGAGTACGGCAACCGGCAGGAGCCATAGGGTTGTCTTTAATTATTGTATGACCTACGTGTCAATCATTAAGCGCTATGTAATGCTTTACTTTATCGCTAAACGGTAGCAATAGTAGTAGATGCATGATAGGCGCGACAACCCCGATGGCGACACGTTGATGGAGATCAAGATGATGGAGATCATGGTGTCGTGCCGGTGATGATGGAGATCATGCCGGTGCTTTCAAGATGGAGATCAAAAGCACAAGTTCATGGCCATATCATGTCATTTATGATTTGCATATGATGTTAATCCTTTTATGCACCTTGTTTTGCTTAGGACGACGGTAACATTATAAGGTGATCCCTCACTTAAATTTCAAGATGAATTGTGTTCTCCCCGAGTGTGCACCATTGCGAAACTACACCAAGTACCTGGCTAACAAGAAGGCGGCCAACGACAAACAAGGTACATATGATATACATGTTATTGATGTGTACCTTACTAGCTCTCGTTGTAGTGCCTGGGTATTTGATACCGGTTTGGTTGCTCACATTTGCAACTCAAAATAGGAACTACGGAATAGACGAAGGCTGACAAAGGATGAAGTGACGACGCGCGTGGGAAATGGTTCCAAGGTTGATGTGATCGCCATCAGCATGCTCTCTCTTCGATTACCGTCGGGATTAGTGATGAACCTGAATAATTGTTATTTAGTGCCTGCGTTAAGCATGAACATTATATCTGGATCTTGTTTATTGCAAGACGGTTACTCATTTAAATCAGAGAATAATGGTTGTTCTATTTATATGAGTAGTATCTTTTATGGTCATGCACCCAATGTGAGGGGTTTATTCATATTGAATCTTGATAGTGACGACACACATGTTCATAACATTGATGCCAAAATATGTAGAGTTGATAATGATAGTACCACTTTCTTGTGGCACTGCCATTTAGTCATATTGGTGTAAAATGCATGAGGAAGCTCCATGCTGATGGACTTTTGGAGTCACTTGTTTTTTAATCACTTGACAAATTTGAACCATGCCTCATGGGCAAGATGACTAAAATGCCGTTCTCTGGAACAATGGAACGGGCAAGTGACTTATTGGAAATCATATATACTAATGTGTGCATTCCAATGAATGTTACAACGCGTGGTGGATATTGTTATTTTCTCACCTTCACTGATGACTTAAGTAGATATGGGTATATTTACTTAATGAAACACAAGTCTGAAATGTTTGAAAAGTTCAAGCAATTTCAAAGTGAAGTTGAGAATCATCATAACAAGAAGATTAAATTCTTGCGATCTGATTGAGGAGGTGAATATCTGAGTTATGAGTTTGCAAGTCACTTAAGACAATGTGGAATTGTTTCATAGTTGACACCACCCGGAACACCATAGCGTAATGGTGTGTCCGAACGTCGTAATCGAACCTTATTAGATATGGTGCATTCTATGATGTCTCTTGCTGATTTGCCACTATCATTTTGGGGTTATGCATTAGAGACAACTCCATTCACTTTAAATAGGGCACCATCGAAATCCATTGAGACGACGCCATATGAACTCTAGTTTGGCAAGAGGCCAAAGTTGTCATTTCTTAAAGTTTGGGGATGTTATGCTTATGTCAAAAAGCTTCAGCCTGAAAAGCTAGAACCCAAAGCGGAAATGCGTCTTCATAGGATACCTGAAAGAGACATTCGGGTATACCTTCTATCTCAGATCCGAAGGCAAAGTGTTTGTCGCTAAGAACGAAACATTTCTTGAGAAAGAGTTTCTCTCGAAAGAATTGAGTGGGAGGAAAATAGAGCTTGAAGAGGTTATTGAACTGTTACTTCAACCAGAGAGTACCGCAGTGTACAAAGATGTTTCTATGGAGCCTACGACGGTTGAAGAGGAAGTTAATGATGATGATCATGAAGCTTTGGATCAAGTTACTATTGAACCTCGTAGATCGACAAGGGCGCGTACTGCTCCTGAGTGGTACGACAACCCTGTCTTGGAGGTCATGTTGTTGGACAACAATGAACCTACAAGCTACGGAGGAGCGGTGATGGGCCTGGATTCCGAGAAATGGTTAGAGGCCATGAAATCCGAGATGGGATCCATGTATGGAAACAAAGTATGGACTTTGGAAGTATTACCTGAAGGGTGAAAGGCCATTTAAAACAAATGGATCTTTCAGAAGAAGACGGACGCAGACGGTAATGTCACCGTCTATAAAGCTCGACTTGTGGAAAAAGGTTTTTCACAAGTTCAAGGAGTTGACTATGATGAGACCTTCTCACCCATAGCGATGCTTACGTTTGTCAGAATCATGTTGGCAATAGCTGCTTATTTCGACTATGAAGTTTGGCAGATGGATGTCAAAACAGTGTTCCTCAACGGTTTCGTTGAGGAAGAGTTGTATATGATGCAACCAGAAGGTTTTGATGATCCAGAGAATGTTGACACAGTTTGCAAACTCCAGCGATCCATTAATGGGCTGGTGCAAGCATCTCGGAGTTGGAATAAGTGCTTTGATGAGGTGATCAAAGCGTTTGGGTTTATACAAGTTTATGGAGAAGCTTGTATTTATAAGAAAGTGAGTGGGAGCTCTATAGCATATCTAATATTATATGTGGATGACATATTGCTGATTGTAAACATTATAGAAATGCTGGAAAGCATGAAGGATTATTTGAACAAGAGTTTTTCAATGAAGGACCTAGGAGAAGATGCATTCATATTAGGCATTAAGATCTATAGAGATAGATCGAGATGCTTAATAGCACTTTCACAGAACACATACCATGATAAAGTTTTGAAGAAGTTCAAAATGGATCAGTCCAAGAAGGGGTTCTTGCCTGCGTTACAAGGTGTGAACTTGAGTAAGACACAATGCCTAGTGACTGCAAAAGATAGAGAAAAGATGAGTGTCATCCCCTATGCTTCAGCCATAGGCTCTATCATGTATGCAATGCTGTGCACAAGACCCGATGTCAGCATTGCCATAAGTATGGCCGGAAGGTTTCAAAGTGATCCTAGAATGGAGCACTGGGCGGCGGTCAAGAATATATTTAAGTACCTAAAAAGGACTAAGGAGATGTTTCTTGTTTATGGAGGTGACGAAGAGCTCGTCGCAAAGTGTTATGTCGATGCAAGATTTGACACTGATCTGGATGACTCTAAGTTGCAAACCGGATACATATTTATTCTCAACGGGGAGCGGTAAGCTGGTGCATTTCCAAGCAAAGTGTCGTAGCCGATTTTACATGGGAAGCGTTGTACATCGCAGCCTCGAAGGCGGCGAAGGAAGGTGTCTAGATGAAGCAGTTCATGACAGATCTTGGATTAGTGCCCAGTGCACTGAATCCAATGACTCTATTCTGTGACAACACTGGTGCCATTGCTCTAGCCAAGGAACAAAGATTTCACAAGAGGACCAGACACATAAAGCGACGCTTCAACTCCATCCGCGATTACATCGAGGAGAAGGACATAAATATTTGCAAAGTGTACGGGGAGAACATCGGGAGGGGTATTTCGACCCAAGAGGCTACATGGGATGTGGGAGAGTGAATACCAAGGAAGTACCACACAAGGCCCATGCGTCTGGGAAAGAAAAGCTCAAAGAGAAAAGGTGGAAAAAGGCAAAAAAGGCAAAAAAAAGGAAGGAGTCCTAGTCCTACTAGGATTGGAGGAGGATTCCTCCTCTCCTCCCAAGTCGGCCGAAGCCTAGAGGGCTTGACCCTTGCGCCAAGCCTCATCCTCTCTTCCTTTTATATATACTAGAGGTTTTAGGGTTTTTGCACTTGATTTTTTCAGCCACGTGCTACCCGTTCCTCTAGTGCATAGTTTCTCCTCTAGATCAGTTTTCTACAGTGCTTAGGCGAAGCCCTGCAAGAATCACTCCACCACCATCGACACGGTGCTGTCACGCTGCCGGCAAACTTGTCTACCTCTCTGCTCCCTCTTGCTGGATCAAGAAGGCGGAGATCGTCATCAAACTGCATGTGTGCTGAGCACAGAGGTGCTGTCCGTTCGGTGTTTGATCGGGACGGATCGTGATTGGATCGCAGGACGCTCGGTGATTTGGATCGCGAAGACGTTCGACTACACCAACCACGTTTCTTAACGCTTTGCGCTTAGAGATCTACAAGGGTACGTAGATCCACTCTCCCTCTCGTAGATTCTCATCACCATGGATAGATCTGGCGTGTGCGTAGGAATTTTTTTGTTTCCCATGCAACGTTCCCCAACAACTACATTGTGAGCTAGTAATCTACAACATAATTTGCAAAGACACTATTGACTATGTTAATGATAATGAGTTCAATTAATAAAATTACTTAAGAACTCCCACTCAAATTGACACCCTCCGGTCATTCGAGTGATACATGATCCAAATTCACCAACTCAAGTCCGATCATCACGTGAGTTGAGATGGTTTCAATGGTGAACATCATCATGTTGATCATATCTACTATATGACTCATGTTCGACCTTTCGGTCTATTGTGTTCCGAGGCCATGTCTATACATGCTAGGCTCATCAAGTTTAACCCGAGTGTTTTGCATGTGCAACACTGGCTTGCACCCCGTTGTATGTGAACGTAGAGTCTATCACACCCTATCATCATGTGGTGTCTGAACATGATGAACTTTCGCAATGGTGCACACTCGGGGAGAACACAATTTATCCTTAAATTAAGTGAGGGATCAACTTAGAATGCTACCGTCGTCCTAAGCAAAACAAGGTGCATAAAAGGATTAACATAACATGCAAATCATAAGTGACATGATATGGCCATGAACTTGTGCTTTTTGATCTCCATCTTGAAATCACCGGCATGATCTCCATCGTCACCGGCATGACACCATCATCTCCATCATCTTGATCTCCATCAACGTGTCGCCATCGGGGTTGTCGCGCTCATCATGCTTCTACTACTATTGCTACCGTTTAGCGATAAAGTAAAGCATTACATATCACTTAATGATTGACACACAGGTCATACAATAATTAAAGACAATCCTATGGTTCCTGCGGGTTGCCGTACTCATCGACATGCAAGTCGTGATATTCTATACAACACATGATCATCTCATACATCACATATATCTCATCATGTAATTGGCCATATCACATCACAACTTACCCGACAAAAACAAGTTAGACGTCCTCTAATTGTTGTTGCATGTTTTACGTGGCTGCTATGGGTATCTAGCAAGAACAATTCTCACCTACGCATAAACCGCAACGATGATACATAAGTTGCTTTTAAACCTTCCCAAAGACCGCATTTGTCGAATCCGATCCAACTAAAGTAAGAGATATAGGCACCGGCCAGCCATCTTTGTGCAACGAGGTTACACGTCAGTTGATGGAACCGGTCTCTCATAAGCGTACGAGTAAGGTTGGTCCGGCCGCTTCATCCCACAATACCGCTGAACCAAAACACGACCAAGGGAGGAAGCAATCTAAGTATCAACGCCCACAAACTCTTTGTGTTCTACTCGAGATCTAATCTACACATAGACCTTTCTCTGATATCACTGTTGGGGAACGTTGCATGGGAAATAAAATATTTCCTACACACATGCAAGATCTATCCATGGTGATGAGCATCTATGAGTGGGGGAGTGGATCTACATACCCTTGTAGATCACTAAGCGGGAAGCGTTAAGAAACGCGGTTGGTGTAGTCAAACGTCTTCGCGATCCAAATTGCCGAGTGTCCCGCGATCTCATCACGATCCGTCCTGCGATCCAATTACGATCCGTCCCATGAACTCATCATGATCCGTCCCACGATCTCATCATGATCCGTCTCGCGATCTAGATTACGGTCCTTCCGATCTAGCGCTGAACGGATGCCACCTCCGCGTTCAGCACACGTACAGCTCGATGATGATCTCTGTCTTCTTGATCCAGCAAGAGGGAGCAGAGAGGTAGAAAAGTTCTCCGGCAGAATGATGGCGCTCTGGCGATGGTGGTGGAGTAATCTCAGCAGGGCTTCCCCTAAGCACAACTGAAACCGATCTAGAGGAGAAACTACGGAGTAGAGGGTAGGGTTGCACGTGGCTGAAAATCTTGTTCCAAACCCCTAAAACCCTCTAGTATATATAGGAAGAGAGGAGGAGGAGGAGGCTTGGCACAAGGGCCAGCCCCTCTAGGCTTTGGCCGAAGTGGGAGAGGAGGAATCCTCCTCCTCCTCCACTCCTAGTAGGATTAGGACTCCTTCCTTATTTATACCTTTTTGCCTTTTTCCACCTTTTCTCCTTTGGAATTTCTTCCCTAGCCACATGGGCCTTGAGTGGGACTTGGGCCAGCCTACTAAAGGCTGGTATTAGTCCTCCCACAGCCCATGAAGCCTCTTGGGTCGAAATACCTCTCCCGATGGTCCCCCGGCACACTACTGGCACTCCCGGTACACTACCGATGAGCCCGAAACTTTTTCGGCGACCAAAATAGGACTTACTATATATCAATATTTACCTCCGGAGCTCCTCGTGACATCTGAGATCTCATCCGGGACTCCGAACAACCTTCGGTAACCACTATACATAACTCTATACTACCGAAACGTCACCGAACCTTAAGTGTGCAGACCCTACGGGTTCGAGAACTATGTAGACATGACCGAGACACCTCTACGGTCAATAACCAATAGCGGGACCTGGATGCCCATATTGGTTCCTACATATTCTATGAAGATCTTTATCGGTCGAACCTCTATGTGAAGGATTCAGTTAATCCCGTATGATGTTCCCTTTGTTCCTCGGTATGTCACTTGCCTAAGATTCGATCGTCGGTATCTCCATACCTAGTTCAATCTCGTTACTGGCAAGTCTCTTTACTCGTTCCATAATATAAGATCCCGTGACTAACACTTAGTCACATTGCTTGCAAGGCTTGTTGTGATGTTGTATTATTGAGTGGGCCCTGAGATACCTCTCCATCACACGGAGTAACAAATCCCAGTCTTGATCCATGCCAACCCAACAGATACCCTCGGAGATACCTGTAGAGCACCTTTCGTCACCCAGTTATGTTGCGACGTTTGATACACACAAGGTACTCCTCCGGTGTCAGTGAGTTGCATGATCTCATGGTCATAGGAAAAGATACTTGAGATGTAGAAAACAATAGCAATAAACTGACACGATCATATGCTACGTTTGTAGTTTGGGTCTTGTCCATCACATCATTCTCCTAATGATGTGATTTTGTTAAAAATGACATCTCATGTCCATGGCTAGGAATCCTTGACCATCTTTGGTCAACGAGCTAGTCTATTAGAGGCATACTAGGGACACGGTGTTGTCTATGTATCCACACATGTATCTAAGTTTCCGATCAATACAATTATATCATGGATAATAAACATTTATCATGAACAAGGAAATATGATAATAACCAATTTATTATTGTCTCTAGGGCATATTTCCAACAGGACCCACGCGTCAGCGTCGCCTCCCACGTTCCCTTCCTCCTCCATTTCCAACTCCTTGTGAGAGAGAGCTAGCGACAGGGCCTCGCCATGGCCAAGGTGGTGAGCAGAGCCGCTGCTCCAAGGTCTATTTAACCCCTCGGCATGCGTTCCTAGGGTTTCCCCTTTCCCTCCAGCCGCCGCCATCTCCCTCTCCCCTCCTTCCTATACCTTCCCTCGGTAAGTTTCAAAGAGGTTCAGGTTTAGGTTCAGTGAAGCAGAGGAGAGAGCGCGTCGTCCCCGCCTTCTCCTTCGCCGCCGGCGGCCCCTCCGCGGTGTCTGGGATGCCCGGGGGGTTCCCGATCTCGCCAGCGTCCCATTCTCGTGGCTAGGAGGAGGAGATCTCCTCCGAGCCGACGACCCCGTCTCCGTAACCGTCGCCGGCTGCTTCCTCTGCTCCGCCACGCCGCCCATGGCCGCCATGGATCTTCTTCCATTTCGCTGCGTCGAGCCGTCTTCACCCTCCCTCTCGGTGAGCAGTCGCCGCCAGCCTTTCCTGCACGTCTTGTTAGCCTTGCCGTCGCCCTAGCACCGCCGTCGCCGCCCTGCCCGAGCGAGCGCAAGGTCGAGCTCAAGCCCGCCATAGCGCGTAGAGTTCTTCCCCTGTGACTGCTGGAACGGGATCCCCTAGGAACCCGCAAGCCCCCGCTAGTGCCCTTTGTAGTCGAGCGCCGTCGCCTCGTCGGAATCGTGTTGCCGCCGTGCTCTGTCATGGTGTCGATTTGTTCAGTTTCGTAAGTGTCAGCCTTCGTCAGTTAGTAGTAGAGGTGATGCCTCCTCCCTTCAGTCAGTTGCCGCATTGTAGCGCAGTGGTGTGCGTCGGGGAAACGACTGAGAGGTCGCGGGTTCGAATCCCCCCGGCCTCTTTTTCTTTTTAGTGCTAAGTGTGTGCGCCCGTGTGTGTGTGGCGTGGGATCCCGTGTGTCCACGGGTGGACCCGTGCGCATGCGTGGATGTGTATGTGTGGCCTTGTGTGTGTATGTATGTGTGTGTGTGTCCTGTGTGTGTGTGTGTGAGTATGACAAGTGGACCCTGGCCCCACTTGTCATACCCACAGAGCGACCCTGGCTCACTGCCAGGTGGGACCCCTCGCTTATTTATTTGTTTGTTTTTTCTTTCTTATGCTTGTTTTATTTTGTTTATTAGGATTAATTCCTTTTCTTGAAATATATCCAGATTTGGACATGCCATTTCTGGCAGTAGACTAAATAGGAAAGATTCAACTTATAACTCAATAGGATTCTTGTGCATGTTTTTCAAGCTAGCTTTGGTGATATTTTTGCA
This sequence comes from Hordeum marinum, assembly GCA_022496015.1. Lineage (NCBI taxonomy): Eukaryota > Viridiplantae > Streptophyta > Magnoliopsida > Poales > Poaceae > Hordeum > Hordeum marinum. Next base: position 389,513,836 of record CM039676.1, on the reverse strand, counting down.
TGCAAAGATAAGAGTATGATATATGGATTTGGGGTAGAAAAATCCCATGAATCCATTGGAGTAATTTGTTTTAGCTTTTGAGCAAGTTTTGTAAAGTATCATTTTGTTCCATCATGCCATTTTGTTAATTTTGTAGAAATAAATCCATGCAAGCTATGATAGATGTGTCCACATGGAAGTGGTAGAGTTTTGTGAGTATTATGCCCTAGTATTTTATTTTGACATGATATGCTTGTATGTAAGTGGGTTTCTTGCTCCAAAGTAGCTAATAAAATGTTGCTGTTTACAACATGCTAAATAATACTAAGTCTGAGAATCTGTAATTATTTTTATGCCATGCTTAGTGGATGCTACCAAGTGTTCTGTTGAGTTTTAGCTCAAGCTCAGTTCTAGTGTTTTGTAGTAGATATTGTTCTCTACCATCCTGTTAATTTTCATGCCATGAGGTGGTCTCTAGCATCATTGTTTTCTGCTGTCAGTTTGCTATCAACTTAACGTAGATCCTAGAAAAGTGTGATTTTCACAAATTCCCTAGAATCTGTTTCAGTATGCCATCTTGTGAGCTTCATGCTCAGTGATCTATGCTTCCTTTCAAGTTTGTGTAGTTGGATGATTTGATAAGCATGTTATGTAGTTTCTATACATACCTTGGTTGTGGTTGGGGGCATCCTGTAGCTCTAGATAATTGATGTGCAAGTTGCTATATTGCTATTTTGGACAGGGTGTGTGTGGTGTTGTTTTGTGACTTGTGGGAGCTATGCTCCAATGTTTTACTTGAGCTTCGGCTCTATTGTGGTTAGATTTTAATTTCCTAACCAGTGGCTACCTTGGAATACCAAGGAATATCCCATGGCCTTCCTTGTCTTGAATTTTGTCCTCGTACCTTGCCATGAGCGTAGCTTGAGAACCGTTACTCCGTTTCTTACATTTAACATATGCATTTGCATCGATTTTGCATGAAGCATCCATATTTTCCATGATCATGCATGTTCAAATAACTTAACATGAGGTTCTGTCCAGAATTGTAAACACCTTAACTATTGCACGAGAAACATGACTAGCTTAGGATTGCCATGTTAAATACTTCAAATGAATCATGCATCATCTTGTTTGTGCATTGCACCTAGGTTGTTTGTTTATTGTTTCCGTTTCTCTTTGGGTAGACACGAGTGTTGAACCTGAGTACGAGGAACCAGGAGAGTGCAACTATGAGGACCCAGCTCTTTGTTCCTCTAAAGAACCAACAAGCAAGATGATCGTACCCGGATCCTAACACTATTTTTTCTTTGCTAGATGTCTCGCTCTTATCGATACAGTTGCGTTACCTAACACTTGAATGTCAAGCCTCCTATATTGCCATGATAGCCTCTAACCCCTCCACTACCTAGCAAACCTTGCTTGGCTGAGTTACCGCTGCTCAACCCCACTTATAGCGTTCTTAGATGCAGGTGTAGGTTGTTTCCATGTGATAACATGGATATCTGAAGATATCACAATACTTTCTACTATTTAATCTAATGCACATGTATATTTTGGTAAGGTGGAAGGCTTGGCCTTTTTCTCGGTGTTTTGTTCCACGTTTACCGTCATAGTACTTCTTACCAGTGTTATGTTCCATATTTTGCGCCCCTAACATGCTCGGGGTTATTATGGGGTCCCCCTTGACTATTCATTTGAGATTAAAGCTTGTCTAGCAAGACCCAACATTGGTACTATTTTCTTAACAACTTAATAAAAATGCATAGGCTTTGCAACCCCATGGATAATTAATCAACACCTGGGCTAGTGCTCCTCATGAGTGTCGGCCCACCTACCTAGTAGTCCGCGGTGCTACCTCGGGGCAACTCGAGGCATTTTTCTAGGCAACCGTCCACTTCGCGTAGACAGATGATGCCCGTCGATAGAGAGCACATGGCTCTAGAAGCGATCCAGCTCACCGGGAGGTCTTGCTGGACTTGTTTTACCTTTCTTGAATGTCTTGCATTAGGAATTCTATTGGGGATATAACCCCGTGGTAAGACCCGCCCAGGAGGGGCCGGGTCATACCTAGCGGCTCATAGCGTATGGATTGGCAGAGGAAGATTTGGCCGCACGACAGCTCACCAGATGGGCTGAGACGGAGGCCCAGAGTCAGGAAGAAGACGCAAGACCCGGGCACGTAAGCTGCCCGGAGACAGCATGCCAGAGTCAGTAAGACGGCTTAGAGACAGAGTCAAAGACATTCTAAGAGTCGGTATGAGATTTGTATAACCCGTGGTCTTGACCTCCTATATAAAGGCAAGACCCAAGGACGTCTTAGACAGAACCCAATCGATTGAGAGCTAGGTCAAGCAAATACGCTCCCTTGTAATCGATACTCCAACCAATATACACAAAGCCGGACGTAGGCTTCTACCTCATCTCAAGGGGCCAAACCTGGGTAAATCCTTGTCTTTCATCCTGACCAACCCCTTTGAGTCCACGAGCTTAGTGATGGCCTCGAACCTAAGTCTTTGGACATCTGCCATGAAAAAACCATGATAGTTGGCGCCCACCTTGGGGCTAGCGCGCGGTGGTGTGGAGTTCTCAAAGGACTTTCTCTTAGGGGTCAAAGGATACGCCGTCGGCTTGATGACAAAGAGTCATCGTGGCAAACTCTACATCGACGATTCAGGATGGGGGCCTGAAGCCGGCTCAGTCGAGTACGGCTATCGGGTTCCCATTGGCAAGATGCACGTGTTCATCGGCAAGCTGGACGGATCTACACCTGGGCCGGACATCTGCACCGACCTCGTCGAGCTGGCCCAGCCCGTGACACCCGCCCGTGTTCAACCCGAGCGGAAGTGTGTTTTCGTTGTCTTTACACAGAACAGAGGAGATTCCTTGATGGGAGAGACCTTGGCTTTATCAGATGAAGGATCTTCCAGCGAGGATGGGGAATCGATCTACCAACTTCATGACGGCGGGTTAGGGGGCTATGCCGATGGCGACAGTATTGTGGATCCCTATGACCCGCCGAGCTAAGCCACCATATTCATGGTAGGCCCGACGCTGGCTTCCAATGGTGCGACAGCCGGACTGGCGGCTGGAGCGCCCCCAGCCCCCCCGTGATGTGGAGCCTCCTAAGATGCTGGCTCAAGCTTTACTGGAGCTCACCGAGGAGCTAGTAGCTCTGATGGCCACGGAGGTGACAGCCGAGAATCAGGAGGAGCGTAACGCTGAGATTAACCGGATCAAGTGAATGCCAGCTTAGGCCGAGGAGGATATCAATGCAATGCAAACTCAGATGAATGCCGAGTTAGAACGTTTGAGAGCGGAGGCTCTCCGTTTTGATCTGAACCAGCAGGCGTCGGAGGCGGTTCAGTGTAGAAGGACTCAAGTCAGACTACCAATTCAACCTCGGAATCTTTTCAATACTCCGGGGGCCGGGCCAAGTATGCCGCCAATGGTGACCTGGGCGGCAAAGGTGCCACAGTAGTTAGACCCGCCGTGGAGGAACAGACCTTTGTCGTGACACGTTGTGACGCCACCTGGCTATTACTCTAATCCGGTGGAAAATATGATAGCAACGGCTGCCAAGCTTGATGCTCTCCCCTTGGCCGAAGGGATGCATTTGCCGAAAAGGCGAGGAATGCGATTAGGCTGTTGCAGACAGCGGTGGCTCAGCAAGAGAGGTACACGCACAGACGGAGCCGGGTGCACTCCACACCGGTTCATAGCCGTAGATATAGCCGGCGAATTGAGTCACCCGCGGTCTCCAGCAGTGAGCAGAGGCAAAACTCGTCCAATAACAACCTGCCCGAGATGAATATTCAGGGGTCTATGGATAGGGGCCGGGCTCAGCAAGGATCAAGTCCGGTGATGGATTACTCGGAGGTCCCTGAGCTGGCACCAGCAACACCTGTCGGCGTTTCTACCAGGGGATTTGGTGTGCAGTGTCTCGTAGCGGATCTGAGGAGTGCATGTTTGCCAAAGGACTTTAAGGGGCCGTGGAAGGTGCCCAATTATATGGCGGATCTACCCCAAAAGGCTTGGATTGAAAGCTATGAGCTTGCTATGGAAATGCTGGAGGTCGACGAAGCAGTTTGCATGAAAAACTTCGTCATGATGTTGGAAGGACCAGCCCGTACTTGGTTAAAGGGGTTGCCACCCAATACTATCACATCGTGGGCTGTGTTGAAAGCATGATTCAGCAAGAACTTCAAGGGAACTTGAAAGCAAACAATGGCGATTGTGGATCTGGATCTTTGTGCGCAGTAGGAAGGTGAGTCGGCCCATCATTGGGTGTGGCGGGTCTTGATGGTGATCCACTCATCTAAGAATATCTCGGCATCCCATGCGATTCTGATTTTGGAAAGGAACTGTCGTTTTATGCCCCTGAAGCAGAAGCTCGGGCGATTGAATCGTTCTTGTCAGGATATGGGTGAGCTCATGATGACTCTCACAAAATATGCGGATTCAAATACCACCAAAGACCCAGAACCCGATGATGAGAAGTCAGGTGAGGGTAAGAAGAGCAGTAACGGTAAAACCAGCTGGGAGGTGTTGGGAACGCTAGTCAAGGCAAGTGGAAGAACCAGATGGCGGGTCAGAGTTTATGGCGAACACCAACACACAGCCGGCCGAGAATGGTCGCCCTAGAGGCAACAGGAACTTCAGGCCGCAGCTCGACAGGAGTAGGGCACCAATACCTTACACCTTGAAGGAGGCGCTTAACAGACCTTGCCCGGTGCACAGACGGACGGACAAGGAGGCCACCCACACTTGGAAGGAGTGCAGTGTTTTGCGCCAATTTTGGGAGCAGATCCTTCATCAAAATGATAACAATGGTAACGGCCCATCAGGCGGGTCAGGATGGGCGGCTCAGGAGCCGGCTTCGGTGCCGACGGGTCAGGTTCAAGTCATCAAGGCCAAAACAATCAGAATCGAGGAAATCAAGGAAGTCATCACCAATAGACCAATGGTGGTCAGCAACAGAATAACCACTCAAGATATCAAAGCAACACAAAACAGTTTAGTGGGGGACAATATCATGTCTTCACTACGAGCCTAGATAAGCAGGATCAAAAGCTGCACAAGAGGGCGGTCAATGCAGCGACGTCGGCTCTCCCGCGATACTTAAAATGGTTAGAGTACCCGATTATGTGGAGCCGGGAGAATCACCCGCCACGGGTTGACAATCCGGGTCATTTAGCTCTGGTGGTCGCTCCTTAGGTTGGAGGGTACAAATTCACAAAACCGCTCATGGACGGTGGCCGCAGTATCAATATCCTATACTACGACACCTTACATCGGATGGAATTAACTGACAAGGCTCTTAAGGCATCATCAACCGTTTTCCATGGGGTGGTGCCAGGCAAGTCGGCCTACCCAGTATGGAAGATTGACTTGGAAGTGGCATTTGGAGAAGAGTATAACTACAGGGTGAAGATCTTGTGGTTTGAGGTGGTAATGATTAAGAGCCCGTATCATGCTCTGTTTGCCCGCCCGGCTTTCGCAAAGTTTATGGCCAGACCTTGTTATGTTTATCTGCAGCTCAAGATGCCAGCTCTCAATGGAACAATCACGGTCCATGGTGATCGGAAGCTATCCATTGAATGCGAGGAAGGAGACGCGGCTTATGTAGAGTCAAGCTACACAGAAGTAGAGCTTAAGTTTTACAAGGATAACGTTGACCCGACAGATATGACTCCGTTGAAGAAACCCAGTACAGAGTCTGAGGCACCCCTAAAGTTTGCGGCTGATGACACGAAGCTGGTGGATTTTACTTCGGGCGACTCATCCAAGCAGTTCACTATCGGGGCCAACATGGACCCGCATAGGAAAGCCATCTAACATGTCGGGTGTACCGAGAGAGTTCGCTGAGCACCACCTTAATGTGGATCCTATGTTTAAGCCGATTGAGCAATTCCTCCGTCGCTTCAACAAGGAGCGATGTAAAGCAATTGGACAAGAGGTAGCCCGGCTCTTGGTAGCAGGGTTCATCGTGGAGGTATTTCACCCGGAGTGGTTAGCCAACCCTGTGTTGGTGCTCAAGAAGAACTGCACGTGGCGTATGTGTATAGACTACACGGATCTTAACAAGGCTTGTCCAGTTGACCCATTTGCTCTCCCTCATATCGACCAGATTATTGATGGAACGGTGGGTTGTGAGAGTTTATGTTTCCTAGACGCCTATTCAGGCTATCATCAGATCAAGATGGCAGTTAAAGACTAAGAGAAGACCTCATTCATAACACCTTTTGGAGCTTTCTGCTATGTGTCCATGCCATTTGTGCATGAACGTTCATGTCGTATGTGCCCATTGGGCATAATGTTCATGCCTATGTGGACGATATTGTGGTTAAGTCAAAGAAGAAGGAGACATTGTTGGATGACCTGAAGGAAACGTTTGCTAACTTACGAGTTTATAAGATGATGCTTAACCCGTCTAAATGTGTTTTTGGAGTCCCCGTAGGCAAGCTTCTGGGTTTCTTGGTTTCGGAACAAGGTATCGAAAGCCAACCCGGACAAGATAAAGTCCATCACGTCACTAGCTAAGCCGGCGAGCGTCAACGATGTGCAACGCGTGGCGGGTCATATTGCTGCTTTAAGCCGCTTCATCAGCCGCCTGGGGGAGAAGGCTATTCCTTTGTACCAGATGATGAAAAAGACGAATGACATTGTTTGGAGTAAGGCTGCAGATGAAGCTCTTGAAACGCTTAAAAATCAATTGGTTGAGCCGCCGATCTTAGCCGATCCGGCTGAGAAGGAACCCCTGGTCCTTTATGTGGCGACTAATATTCGGGCGGTTAGTGCTGTGATTGTGGTGGAGTGTAAAGAGGCAGGGAAAGAGTATCCGGTTCAGAGGCCCGTTTGTTATGTCTTTGAGGTGCTTATAGAATCAAAGCAAAGATACCCACACTGGCAGAAGCTAATGTATGGGGTGTTCATGGAAATCATAAGTTGAAGCATTATTTCCTTGGACATCAAATCACGGTGGTTAGCTCTGCTCCGTTGGGAGATATAATACAGAATCGGGAGGCCACTGGTAGAATTGCTAAGTGGGCGCTGGAGCTTGGGCCTCTCAATTTGAAGTATGCACCTCGCACAGCCATGAAGTCTCAGGCATTGGTGGATTTCATAAACGACTGGAAGGAGTGTCAGTCGCCTTAGGAAAAGCCCGAAAACACGTATTGGATGATTCAGTTTGATGGGTCCAGGCAGTTGGGGGGTTTCGGGGCTAGAGTTGTCTTAACCTCTCCCAAAGGTGATAAGTTTTGTTATGTAATAAGGTTGATGTTTCCTTGCACGAATAATGCAGCTGAGTACGAAGCTTTGCTTCATGGGCTTCGCGTGGCTAAGGAGATGAACCTGAGCTGGGTTAGGTGCCTTGGGGACTCAGATCTTGTGGCACAACAGGTGTCATGCACGTGGGATTCCAAGGACCCACGGATAGCAGCTTATCGGGAATAGGTAGATATCATCGCTGGTCATTTCAAGGGTTATCAGGTAGATCATATTGATCGTCGCAAGAACGAGACGGCGAATGCATTGTCAAGACTGGGCTCTCAGCATAAGCCGGTGCCGCCTAATGTTTTCTTGGATGTACTTTATTATCTGTCTGTTAAGCTACCGCCAGAGGAAGATCTTGCTATACCTGGCCTGGGGGGGCCAGCTAGTGGCGGCTTTACACGCTATTCCAGACTGGACGTTGCCGTAACTGGCATACCTTACCCGGGGCAAGTTGCGTGAAGATGAGACTCTGGCACGGCTAATCGTGAGGCGTTCTAAGTCCATGACCATCATTGGAGGGGAATTGCACAAGTGCAGCATCACCGGCGTCTTCCGGCTTTGTGTCTCGCCGGAGGAAGGCAAGGAAATCTTATATGAAATACATGCTGGTGATTGTGGATATCACACTGGGTCAAAATCTCTAGTGGCCAAGGCCATCTGACATGGCTTCTTCTGGTAGACGGCTCATAAGGACGCGAAGGATCTGGTCGCTAAGTGCGACGGGTGCCAGAAGTTCGGAAGACGTGCTCACGTGCCGGCTTAGGAATTACGGATGATACCAATCACATGGCTGTTTGTAGTATGGGGCTTGACATGGTTGGACCTTTCAAATGGTCTAAGGATAAAAAGACCCACCTTTTGGTGGCAATGGACAAATTCACCAAGTGGGTGGAGGCTGAGCCGGTCAGTAAGTGTGATGCAGCCACACCGATTTAGTTTGTCAAAAAATTGATCTACCGGTTTGGATACCCTCATAGCATCATTACAGATAATGGCACAAATTTGTCCAAGGGGGCTATGAAGGTATTCAGCGAAAGCGAGCACATCCGGCTTGATGTTTCAGCTGTTGCTCATCCACAGTCGAACGGTCAGGCGGAACAGGCAAATTAGGAAGTCTTGAGAGGTATCAAGCCCCGACTCATGGTTCCTTTATAGAGAACGCCGGGTTGTTGGGTGGATGAGCTGTCGTCCGTCCTTTGGAGCATCAATACTACGCCTAACAGGTCGATGGGTTACACCCCCTTCTTCATGTTTTATGGTGTGAAGGCCGTGTTACCAAGTGACATACATCATGATTCACCATGCGTGGTGGCTTATGTGGAAGCTGACAATGAGGTGGCACGTCAGGATGCATTGGATGCTCTGGATGAAGCATGCGATCTTGCAGCAGCTCGATCGGCGATTTATCAACAGGACCTGCGTCGCTACCATAGCCGCAGGGTCAAGACCCGGACGTTCGAAGAAGGCGATTTGGTGTTACGTTTGATTCAAGATTAGACAGATGCGCACAAGTTATCACCCTCATGGGAAGGACCTTTCATGGTTAGCACGAATCTGAACAATGGGTCTTATTATCTCATCGACGTGCGAGATGAATCACGTACCTCCAGGCAGGAAACTCACCTGCCGTGGAACATTGGTCATCTATGACCTTACTATACTTGAGTCATTGACTCTTATCTTTGTATACACATATTTTATTGTATTTATACTCATATAATAAAGTTGGCATCCCTGTAAGACGAGGCCTCTACCGGTTTTTCTCTTTGGCATTGCAGATTTGTGCAAAGATGAACACCGCCACGTGGTCACTTGGGGGCTTCCAACCCGCCGAGTTTAGCTTGCTCACCCTTTTGACCGGCTCTTCAGTCAAAGCGACACCATTGTGCAACGACTTACAAGATGGCGGTCTACAGGATGGCGGTTTCCAAAGCAAAGGCCCATGGGATGATGGGGTGCAAGATGGCGAAATGTTTAAGGTCGCTCAAGAGGATGAACTGCCACGTTGCGAGCCGTTCAAACATGGGTGCACCGCCTTATGGACGAAAGTTTTTAGGTCACTCAAGAGGATGGGCCGCCATGTTGCAAGCCATTCAAACATGGGTGCACCATTTTATTGATGAAAGATTTAAGGTCACTCAAGAGGATGAGCCACCATGTTGCGAGCAGTTCAAACATGGGTGCCTTACATTATCAGTGAAAGATCTCAAGTCGCTCAAGAGGGCGAGCCACCATGCTGTGAGCCATTCAAACATGGGTTCCATGGACGCCAAAGAGAATGAGCCGTGAGGATGCGAGCCGTTCAAACATAGGTACCATGATGCAAGACGGGTCGTGGACGAGAGCAAGTGCCTGAGTGGGTGAAGGCCGCCCCCAATCTTGGTTGTAAGACCGGGTTGTACCTTCCTATATGTAGCTGCCGCACTTCCAGGGGTGCAGCGAGCTGTCAAGTCACCCCCTCCGAGGGCCTCATAAAGAGGCGAGGGAAACTCTCTCATCTGCTATGTACTCTCCGCCAAGTGGCACGTCGTACTCTTAACAAGTGACGTTGTTTAAGGTTCAAACGATGGATTTATGTCATGTGAGAAGTAGCTTATGGGCCAGGGCACTCACCCCGTTGTAAATTCTGGTTTGTCGCGCCCTTGTTAGTTAATCTCTCCTAGAGACCCTGAGCCATGCAAGATTGGCGGTCACTCTCGTTAGAGACCTTGCACTGTTAAGCAGTTCAAAGCAACAGTCCCCCCTCACATGGGCCGGAATATGAGTTTTTAAAAAACAAAAAAACAAGGGGAAAGCAAGATCATCACGCATTACATCACATATTGCATCATACATATTACATCACATATTGCATCATATACTGTAACATCCCAAAATTTCATTTTGGAATGTTATGAATATAGCTATGCATCTATCATCATCATTGCTTGATTGTAAGTGTTTGTTGAAATGCCTTTTCCAAATTTCTGAAAGTCCCTTCTACTTTTCCCTATGTTGCTTTCATCTATTGGAAACTTTGGTTAAATGTTCAAAATAAGAGAGGAGTAATATGACACTCCACACCAGGGTCAAATTGGTGATTTATTTGAACAAAAATAACCAGGAGTTATTTTGAAAATATTTGCAAAAAGGGTTTAAAAACAATTAGACAATTTCTGAAAATAATATTTTTTTGAAGGTGTTCAAATGACAGAATAAAAATGTTCATTAAATAGAATTTATTATTCTTTAAATTTTGATATATAATACCCCTATATTTAGTGGCGATTTGAATGCTTTAAATGTTTTTGAATGTCTCTGGAAAATTATTAAAGGAAAAACAGTAACGGTTACTGTATTAAACGGGCCGGCCCACGGGCAGTTATTCGCGCATTTATTACCGACCGGCCGACCGCGCGTAACGGACACGCTCTCCTCTCGCTAACACTGGACCCTACCCCGACCGACCGTTACTACCGAACGGTCATCTCCCTCCTCCCCCGCGCGCGCCGGAGATCCTCGCCGGTCGTTTCTTTCCCTCCCGGATCTCTCTCCTCTCTTAACTCCCCGCACCCCCGAGCACCCTATAAGTAGCCGGCCACTCCCCGCATCCATTTCCCCCCGAGCCCCCTCTCTCTCTCGCCGGAAGACTGCCGCAATTGCACGCCGGAGTAGCCACCCCCACCGGATCTCCCGTCGACCGTAGCCACCAATTCCGACCACCTCTCGCCCAACCGACCTCACCTTTCGACTCCGGAGACCCGTCGCCATCGCCCGGACCACTCCACTGTCTTCCCCGACCACTGGAGCACCACGCCGTCGACTTCGCCGCCTTCGGATCCACCGGAGAACCCCCGACGCCGGCGACTTTACCCCGTGAGCACTTCCACCCCTTGGATCCAAAACCCACGGTCCAGATTAGAACGGATTTAAATCCAAACCGTTTTCCTTTACGGACCGGTCGCCCGCCCGTAACCCTCGCGCGCACACCCCCCTTAGCCAATCGGACGGCGCCACGTAGCCCCCTGGCCGTTGCAAGTCAGGTTTCTTTTCTGTTTTGTTTTAATTAACAGAATGATTTCAAAATTTGTTTTAACTATATCTTTTAATATATTTAGTGTTTTGAGTTGATTCTTTTTGCAATAGCTCACATTTTTCATGTAGTTTCACCCTGTACTTTTAAATTTCAAATTTGAGGTATAAATTTTGAATTGAATCAAATTTGCTTAAAATCTTCAAATCTGTATAACTAGAGTTTGAAAATAGATTTTGACATGAATCTTTTTGCTACTGTTTGGTATTAGTTAGGACTACCTTCATGCTTAGTTTGAAGATATTTAGGATATATTTGATTAATGTTTTAACCAAAAACAGAATCTGCCTAGTATTATAATATAGTTTTATATACTTAGTTTTAATTAGTTTAAATTTAGATTTGGTTTCATTTGTTTATTAGGTTCTGTTAATAAACATTTAGTGTTTTCACTCACTGTTAATAAAAATATAAATTTGCTTAGTTTAATTTTATTTAACATAGGAATCACAACTTCTTTTCAAATAGGTTAATTTGATTAAAACAACTAGTTAGTAATAGTTTTGTTTTGCTCTCTTGTTAGTAAAACTATATTTGTTCCATTTAGTGTTTATCAAAACTTTTACAAACTTTACAAAAGTTTTCTCAACAAACTTAGATTCAAAATAGTTTTATTAAGATAGTAGTGTTTTATCAATCACCTCCTAGTAAACAAAACTTTGTGTGTTTCCTTACTTGTGATTTGTGCATCGTTTTGTCTTGATTGTTTACTAGTTCTTGATTGATGTTTGTGAGTTACAATATTCTGTTGTATGCTTATTGAGTGCTTTGTTTGCTTCGTTAGATTATCCGGAGTGCGAAGCTTGTTACTTAGAGTCACTCACATACGAAGATCATCAATCAGGCAAGTCACTTTGACCATGTTTACCCATGTTTTATATGCATTAGTTCTACCATCTCCCCAATTGCATGCAAGATAGGTTAGTTGGAAACTTGGTTACATTGTAGTAGTATCATGTGGTAGGTACCCCCCCTCAACCTCTTTGACACATTGGCCCCGGGAAACGTTGTTTTACCTTTTGCTATGCTATTAGTAGACGGGGTTGGTTGTGTGATTCATGAGAGTTGAGAGAGTTAATAATTTCAAGACCTACATAATGATCAAGATTTAAGACTCCGAGTTTTCAACATACCTCTGGGTGGATGATGGTTGAACGGCACCCTGGAGAAACCAGTGGATTTGCCTAGGTGATGCTGGAGATGGCCAGTATTCACGCGGAAAGGTCCACCCAGGCACAAAGAGATGGATGGATGCTTTAAAACCCAAGGCTTACCTGCACAGCCACAAGTCATTATGGGCTCTGGCTTGGTTGGATATCGTGGTGACCCTGGACAGGCGGTGCTACGAGAGGTAGAAGAACGGTAGGAAAGGATGGGCACCGACAGAGTCGCAGGGAAACCCTTTGGAAGACCATGTTTTGGTCATCCGTTTCTCAAACACCCTGAAGTGCGAGAAATCAAACGGAGGCGACCAAATCTTGTGGGGAACGTGTGCAAAACTCTGCGGATTATTCAAAACCTAATCGATTAGCCGTGTCCACGGTCATGGACGACTTGAGCCAAAGGAATTGAAACTTCCGGAACTCTCAACACAATTAATAATGAGGATGTGGGTATATTCAAATTGGGAATGAGAAGTGGTTGGTGGAACCATCTCATTAATCAACCAACTTAGTAATATTTTGCTTAGCCCCTTTCTTGATGTAGGAAAAATTGGCTTTACGCAAAACTTAACACCCCACCTGCCATATATGCATATAGACTAGATGATTATCTTTTCACCCCTCTCTTGTGACTTGCCGGCATATTCCATATGCTGACCTACATGGCTGCCACGTATCATGTTGCAGAGTACTTTTCCGACCAGGAGTGAGGACACGTTCTATGCTCAGTGAGATGCCCTTGGAGTCAGATGGACTCATCTACCTTCGACGCTTCCGCAAGATTTAGATATTCTCATGAGTTGGCTTTTAGCCACTTTATTGTAATTTTTATTGTAATAAAGGACTCGAAATGAGATTTCGATTAATATATTTGCTATGTGATTTCCCTTTGATATATACGTTGATGTACCGTGTGTGTACCAGCATGATCTTGGGATGGTACGGAAACACCGGAGACTTGACCTTTCAGGTCGGGTCGCTACAGAAATGGTATCAGAGCACACGCTGACCGTAGGACGTAACGTCTAGGATTGGAAAGCCTTAGGATTGTATCTCTTTGTCTTTAAAATTCTTATACTCTCATCTACTCATTTCTGATTTCTCTCCGATTATTTCAAAATTTATAGATGGCCACCTTCATCCCAGTGTTGATCACGGAGTTTTGCCAGCCTGACGCAACGATGCCTTTTGGTAAGGAGCTGATGAGGATCGTCAAAGACGTGAGGATTGCTTTGCCGAGCATCACCGGGACTCCTATCATGTCATTTCCCCAAGATGGACGCTACAAGATCGAGGTGCACATCCCAGGGAAGATCTTTGGGAATCGGAAGAAACCCATCGACTTCAAGTTCGTGGCACCCAGCTGGATACTTGGAAGAGACATGGCCATTCATCGTGCCCTTGGACGTATTCAGGAGGAATACAGAGGTGGAACCATTTCACCAGGACTCAGCATGGTTTGTCGCAGGGATGTCCATGGAAACATCATAACTCCTCCCACTACAGACACCACTATTTCCTATATCCAGACCCTGGAGACTCACATCAGGACTCTGGAGCTTAGAGTTCGTGCTGATACGAAGACAATCAAGAATCTGATGAACCGCGAGATTGACCTTGAAGCTGACTTACGGGAAGCCGAGTACGAGCATGAGGATGAGGTGAAGGATTTCTTAGAGAGGATCGACAAGCTGAACACTCGCATCGCCACTCTGGAGGAACAGATGGACATGGGAGAAAATCTTCATCCTGAGGGAGACTTGTCTCCTTTCATCAGCAACGATGATGACTATGAGGAGAGCACCATTGGAGGAGACTCAGTCACCATGTACTTCTGAGGAAAAACTTTAGTTATGCCCTCCATGTATCTTTTAGTTTCAACGTTAAGAGCGTAGGTTGATGTGTAGTTTGATTGAGACTTGTATTCCCGATGTTTGACATTGATTGAATAATGAATGAGTGTTTGGTGTGATATGTTTGTTGCATTGCATATGGGTAGTGAATTTCTCCTTTTAGGCCCTTGTTCTATTCTAATTCTCACCCCTCTGAAAACAGCACGATGCCTCCACGACGTGAGACCGATTTCACTTTTCCGCCGGAACTCACTCAACTCCTTCAGCAGCAGAATGCACTGATGCAGTTATTGATTCAGAATCAGACCAACAACCAGAACAACAAAAACCACCATCCACCCCAGACTGACAATCTCACCCGTTTTCTGAGGTTGAATCCTCCAACTTTCTCCAGCAGCACTGAGCCCATTGTGGCAGATGACTGGCTCCGTAAGATGGAGAGAGAACTTGTCACCACTGGATGTACTGATGCTGAGAAGGTGCGATTTGCCGCACATCAACTGGAAGGACCAGCAGCTTCATGGTGGGAGAACTACACCACCACATATCCTATTGCTGATGTAACTTGGGAGCAGTTCCAGCAAGCTTTCCGCACCGCACATGTTTCAGCTGGAGCCATGAGTCTGAAGAAGCGCGAGTTTCGCAACTTGCGCTAGGGTAATCGCTCTGTGGCCCAATATGTGGAACAGTTCAACACATTGGCACGTTATGCACCAGGAGACGTGGCCGATGATGCGGCCAAGCAAGAGAAATTTCTGGAAGGACTCAACGATGAGTTGAGCATGCAGCTGGTAGTGGCTAATTTCAACAACTACCAAGAACTGGTGGACAAGGCCCTCATCTTGGAGGGTAAACAGCAGCAGATTGAGAACCGCAAGAGGAAGTACACTCAGGGGAAGTTTAACTCTGGAGCTCATCATAAGCCCCGCTACTCCCCGTACTCAGGGAATACCGGATCAGGGACCGGTAAGTTTGGAAGACACACTCATGCCGTGCATAACCATGGAGGTCACAACCATGGAGGAAATAGGAACAACCGTCCCAACCTTGGCAATTTCAAGACTGACAATGGGAATGGGAACAACAACCAGCACCGTCACGTTCCTACTCATAAGGATCTGAGTCACATCACCTGTTTTAAGTGCCAGAAGACAGGGCACTATGCTACTGAGTGTCCCCAGAGCAAGCAGGGAAATGGAAACGGCAACTCCGCAGCCAAGAAGCCAAACCCTTTTCCTCGTGCCCAGGTGAACCACCTCGACGTGGAAGAATTCTATGATCAACCCGAGACTGTGGTTGGTAAGTTTTTATTGCATTCACGTCCAGTTACAGTACTTTTTGATTCCGGTGCAACTCATTCATTCATATCAAGGGTAGTTGTGGATAAGTATGGTTTGCCCACCAAAACCCTTAGCCAGCCTATTCAGGTCAGTTCCCCAGGAGGTATGATGATGGCAGGGATAGGATGCCATGCTTTGAAACTCAATATAGGAAACCATGTTTTTCCCACCGACCTCATCGTCTTAGAATCCTAGGGATTGGATGTAATCCTAGGCATGGATTGGATGACCAAGTATGAAGGAAATCTTGATTGCCCTAGCAAGTCTGTTTCACTCACCACCCCGGAGAACAAGAGGATTAAGTATGTATCCCGACGCACACGTATGAGTGCTAGGTTAAATGCCCTCACAGGAGTTGTTCAGGAGGAAGTACCTGTGGTAAAAGATTATCTGGATGTATTTCCGGAAGAATTACCAAGAATGCCACCAGATAGGGAAATTGAGTTCCTAATAGAGCTACAGCCAGGGACAACACCAATTTCCAAGAGACCCTATCGGATGCCCGCAAATGATCTGTTGGAAATCAACAAGCAAATTACGGAGTTATTGGACAAAGGTTATATACGCCCAAGTTCTTCACCTTGGGGAGCCCCAGTTCTTTTGGTGGAGAAGAAGGATAAAACTTTGAGAATGGTAGTCGATTATCGTGCCTTGAACGAGGTGACTATCAAGAACAAGTACCCTCTGCCGATGATTAATGATTTGTTTGATCAGCTAGTAGGCACCAAAGTATTCTCTAAGATCGATCTTCGATCAGGGTATCATCAACTGAAGATTCGTGAACAGGATATACCCAAAACAGCTTTCACCACCAGGTATGGCTTGTATGAGTATACTGTCATGTCCTTTGGTTTGACCAATGCTCCTGCCTACTTCATGAATCTGATGAACAAAGTGTTTATGGAATATTTGGACAAGTTTGTCGTGGTGTTCATCGATGACATTTTGATATTCTCCAAGAACGAGGAAGAACACAAGGAACATCTGCGTTTAGTTCTGGAGAAGCTAAGAGAGCATCAATTATATGCCAAGTTCAGCAAATGTGAATTTTGGCTGACGGAAGTCGGATTCCTTGGACATGTTGTTTCCGGAGAAGGAATAGCCGTAGACCCCACTAAGGTTGAAGCCGTCACCGAGTGGAAGTCACCCACCTCAGTTAAGGAGATCCGCAGTTTCCTCGGACTTGCCGGATATTACCGGAGGTTCATTGAGAATTTCTCAAAGATTGCCAAGCCCATGACAGAGTTGTTGAAGAAAGAATCTAAGTATATTTGGACTGAGGAATGTGAAGCCAGTTTCCAGGAGTTGAAGAAACGTTTGGTCACAGCCCCAGTGTTGATTTTGCCCAATATTCGGAAGGACTTCCAGGTTTATTGTGATGCTTCACGTCAAGGACTTGGAGGAGTACTCATGCAAGATGGAAAGGTTGTAGCTTATGCATCCAGACAACTACGACCTCATGAGTTGAATTATGCCACCCATGATTTGGAACTAGCAGCCGTAGTGCACGCACTCAAGACCTGGAGACATTTTCTTATCGGAAATAGTTGTGATGTTTACATCGACCATAAGAGCCTGAAATACATTTTCACGCAGAAAGAGTTGAACCTCAGACAGAGAAGATGGTTAGAGTTAATCAAGGACTATGACATGAGATTACATTACCATCCAGGTAAGGCTAATTTTGTAGCCGATGCCTTGAGTCGGAAAACTTATGTAAACACCCTCACAGCGGGAGGATTACCCCAAGAGTTAGCCGATGATCTCAGAGAGCTCAAGCTAGAGATAGTTCCAAGAGGATATGTTGGAACACTAGAGATCCAGTCCACCTTGACCGAAAGAATTCGTAAAGCCCAGAAATCGGACAAGGAGATAGCTGAGATAAAGCAGAGAATGGAAGATGGTAAAGCTAAAGGTTTTCGTGAGGATGAGCAATGAACTTTGTGGTTTGAGAACCGCATCTATGTGCCCAATGACCTAGAACTCAGGAAATTGATACTTCAGGAAGCCCACGATTCACCTT
Organism: Hordeum marinum; assembly: GCA_022496015.1. Taxonomy (NCBI): domain Eukaryota; kingdom Viridiplantae; phylum Streptophyta; class Magnoliopsida; order Poales; family Poaceae; genus Hordeum; species Hordeum marinum. Next base: position 389,496,131 of record CM039676.1, on the reverse strand, counting down.
ACTCGATACACCTAGGCAACACCAAGATGTATCTGGATTTAAAGGAAAGTTATTGGTGGACAGGTATGAAGAAAGATATTGCAGAACATGTTGCAATATGTGATGTTTGTCAGCGAGTAAAGTCGGAACATCAGAAACCAGCAGGGTTACTCCAACCTTTGCCGATACCAGAGTGGAAATGGGAAAAGCTTGGTATGGACTTCATCACAGGATTACCCAGGACCCGTTGAGGTTATGATTCCATCTGGGTAGTGGTAGATCGCTTGACCAATGTAGCTTATTTCATTCCAGTGAAAACCACTTATACCAGTGCTAAGCTAGCCAAGATATATATGACCAGGATCGTATGTTTGCATGGAGTTCCGAGGAGTATCGTGTCAGATAGAGGAACACAGTTTACCTCAAAGTTTTGGCATCAGTTACATGAAACTTTGGGTACAAGGTTAGAGTTCAGTACAACTTTTCATCCGCAGACCGATGGACAGACTGAGAGAGTCAACCAGATTCTGGAAGACATGTTGAGAGCTTGTGCTCTAGATTATGGATCTAGTTGGGATGACAACTTACCTTACGCAGAATTCTCGTACAACAACAGTTATCAGACCAGTCTGAAGATGGCCCCTTTCGAAGCTTTATACGGAAGGAGGTGTAGAACACCGTTGACATGGGATGATGTTGGAGACCGACAACTTTTTGGTCCCGACCTTATCCGAGATTCTGAAGAGAAAGTCAAGTTTATTCGTGAGAGACTCAAAATCACTCAATCTCGACACAAGAGTTATGCTGATAGCAAACGCAAAGAAGTAATGTATGAAGTGGGAGACCGAGCTTATCTTCGTGTGTCCCCGCTTCGAGGAAGCAAGAGGTTTGGTGTTAAAGGAAAATTAGCACCCAGATTCATAGGCCCCTACAAAATTCTTGAACGTAGAGGCGAAGTTGCATACAAACTGGAATTGCCGGAAGGATTATCCGAAGTTCATAATGTGTTCCACGTGTCCCAGCTGAAGAAATGTCATGCTGAGATGGCTGATATTCCTTTGAGAGACACAGTGCCCCTAGAGGCCATACAACTTGACAATGATCTGACCTACGAGGAGAAGCCTGTCAAAATTCTCGAGACAGCCAACAGAGTTACCCGCAGTAGGATCATCAAGTTCTGTAAGGTTTTGTGGAGTCACCACACTGAGGAAGAAGCCACCTGGGAACGCGAAGAAGATCTTCGTAGAGACCATCCGCACCTATTTTCTAGCCAACCCGAATCTCGAGGGCGAGATTCATCTTAAGGTGGGTAGGTTTGTAACATCCCAGAATTTCATTTTGGAATGTTATGAATATAGCTATGCATCTATCATCATCATTGCTTGATTGTAAGTGTTTGTTGAAATGCCTTTTCCAAATTTCTGAAAGTCCCTTCTACTTTTCCCTATGTTGCTTTCATCTATTGGAAACTTTGGTTAAATGTTCAAAATAAGAGAGGAGTAATATGACACTCCACACCAGGGTCAAATTGGTGATTTATTTGAACAAAAATAACCAGGAGTTATTTTGAAAATATTTGCAAAAAGGGTTTAAAAACAATTAGGCAATTTCTGAAAATAATATTTTTTTGAAGGTGTTCAAATGACAGAATAAAAATGTTCATTAAATAGCATTTATTATTCTTTAAATTTTGATATATAATACCCCTATATTTAGTGGCGATTTGAATGCTTTAAATGTTTTTGAATGTCTCTGGAAAATTATTAAAGGAAAAACGGTAACGGTTACTGTATTAAACGGGCCGGCCCACGGGCAGTTATTCGCGCATTTATTACCGACCGGCCGACCGCGCGTAACGGACACGCTCTCCTCTCGCTGACACTGGACCCCACCCCGACCGACCGTTACTACCGAACGGTCATCTCCCTCCTCCCCCGCGCGCGCCGGAGATCCTCGCCGGTCGTTTCTTTCCCTCCTGGATCTCTCTCCTCTCTTAACTCCCCGCACCCCCGAGCACCCTATAAGTAGCCGGCCACTCCCCGCATCCATTTCCCCCCGAGCCCCCTCTCTCTCTCGCCGGAAGACTGCCGCAATTGCACGCCGGAGTAGCCACCCCCACCGGATCTCCCGTCGACCGTAGCCACCAATTCCGACCACCTCTCGCCCAACCGACCTCACCTTTCGACTCCGGAGACCCGTCGCCGTCGCCCGGACCACTCCACTGTCTTCCCCGACCACCGGAGCACCACGCCGTCGACTTCGCCGCCTTCGGATCCACCGGAGAACCCCCGACGCCGGCGACTTTACCCCGTGAGCACTCCCACCCCTTGGATCCAAAACCCACGGTCCAGATTAGAACGGATTTAAATCCGAACCGTTTTCCCTTACGGACCGGTCGCCCGCCCGTAACCCTCACGCGCACACCCCCCTTAGCCAATCGGACGGCGCCACGTAGCCCCCTGGCCGTTGCAAGTCAGGTTTCTTTTTCTGTTTTGTTTTAATTAACAGAATGATTTCAAAATTTGTTTTAACTATATCTTTTAATATATTTAGTGTTTTGAGTTTATTCTTTTTGCAATAGCTCACATTTTTCATGTAGTTTCACCCTGTACTTTTAAATTTCAAATTGGACGTATAAAATTTGAATTGAATCAAATTTTCTTAAAATCTTCAAATCTGTATAACTAGAGTTTGAAAATAGATTTTGACATGAATCTTTTTGCTACTGTTTGGTATTAGTTAGGACTACCTTCATGCTTAGTTTGAAGATATTTAGGATATATTTGATTAATGTTTTAACCAAAAACAGAATCTGCCTAGTATTATAATATAGTTTTATATACTTAGTTTTAATTAGTTTAAATTTAGATTTGGTTTCATTTGTTTATTAGGTTCTGTTAATAAACATTTAGTGTTTTCACTCACTGTTAATAAAAATATAAATTTGCTTAGTTTAATTTTATTTAACATAGGAATCACAACTTCTTTTCAAATAGGTTAATTTGATTAAAACAACTAGTTAGTAATAGTTTTGTTTTGCTCTCTTGTTAGTAAAACTATATTTGTTCCATTTAGTGTTTATCAAAACTTTTACAAACTTTACAAAAGTTTTCTCAACAAACTTAGATTCAAAATAGTTTTATTAAGATAGTAGTGTTTTATCAATCACCTCCTAGTAAACAAAACTTTGTGTGTTTCCTTACTTGTGATTTGTGCATCGTTTTGTCTTGATTGTTTACTAGTTCTTGATTGATGTTTGTGAGTTACAATATTCTGTTGTATGCTTATTGAGTGCTTTGTTTGCTTCGTTAGATTATCCGGAGTGCGAAGCTTGTTACTTAGAGTCACTCACATACGAAGATCATCAATCAGGCAAGTCACTTTGACCATGTTTACCCATGTTTTATATGCATTAGTTCTACCATCTCCCCAATTGCATGCAAGATAGGTTAGTTGGAAACTTGGTTACATTGTAGTAGTATCATGTGGTAGGTACCCCCCCTCAACCTCTTTGACACATTGGCCCCGGGAAACGTTGTTTTACCTTTTGCTATGCTATTAGTAGACGGGGTTGGTTGTGTGATTCATGAGAGTTGAGAGAGTTAATAATTTCAAGACCTACATAATGATCAAGATTTAAGACTCCGAGTTTTCAACATACCTCTGGGTGGATGATGGTTGAACGGCACCCTGGAGAAACCAGTGGATTTGCCTAGGTGATGCTGGAGATGGCCAGTATTCACGCGGAAAGGTCCACCCAGGCACAAAGAGATGGATGGATGCTTTAAAACCCAAGGCTTACCTGCACAGCCACAAGTCATTATGGGCTCTGGCTTGGTTGGATATCGTGGTGACCCTGGACAGGCGGTGCTACGAGAGGTAGAAGAACGGTAGGAAAGGATGGGCACTGACAGAGTCGTAGGGAAACCCTTTGGAAGACCATGTTTTGGTCATCCGTTTCTCAAACACCCTGAAGTGCGAGAAATCAAACGGAGGCGACCAAATCTTGTGGGGAACGTGTGCAAAACTCTGCAGAGTATTCAAAACCTAATCGATTAGCCGTGTCCACGGTCATGGACGACTTGAGCCAAAGGAATGGAAACTTCCGGAACTCTCAACACAATTAATAATGAGGATGTGGGTATATTCAAATTGGGAATGAGAAGTGGTTGGTGGAACCATCTCATTAATCAACCAACTTAGTAATATTTTGCTTAGCCCCTTTCTTGATGTAGGAAAAATTGGCTTTACGCAAAACTTAACACCCCACCTTCCATATATGCATATAGACTAGATGATTATCTTTTCACCCCTCTCTTGTGACTTGCCGGCATATTCCATACGCTGACCTACATGGCTGCAACGTATCATGTTGCAGAGTACTTTTCCGACCAGGAGTGAGGACACGTTCTATGCTCAGTGAGATGCCCTTGGAGTCAGATGGACTCATCTACCTTCGACACTTCCGCAAGATTTAGATATTCTCATGAGTTGGGTTTTAGCCACTTTATTGTAATTTTTATTGTAATAAAGGACTCGAAATGAGATTTCGATTAATATATTTGCTGTGTGATTTCCCTTTGATATATACATTGATGTACCGTGTGTGTACCAGCATGATCTTGGGATGGTACGGAAACACCGGAGACTTGACCTTTCAGGTCGGGTCGCTACAGAAATGGTATCAGAGCACACGCTGACCGTAGGACGTAACCTCTAGGATTGGAAAGCCTTAGGATTGTATCTCTTTGTCTTTAAAATTCTTATACTCTCATCTACTCATTTATGATTTCTCTCCGATTATTTCAAAATTTATAGATGGCCACCTTCATCCCAGTGTTGATCACGGAGTTTTGCCAGCCTGACGCAACGATGCCTTTTGGTAAGGAGCTGATGAGGATCGTCAAAGACGTGAGGATTGCTTTGCCGAGCATCACCAGGACTCCTATCATGTCATTTCCCCAAGATGGACTGATGAAATTAAATTGTTGTGATGCTAAGCCGCCGGTACCGTTTATCGGAAGAGCCGGAAATTTGATGGCGGGTTAAGTGAACAAGGCCATGATGAAAAAAACTGCTAGGGACATACAAACAGGTTTTACATATTATGCTGAGGCTACAAGATCTACAGGCAGGGAAAAATCAAATATATTCTAACCCTAAAAAGGGGCAAAGGAAGAACACGCAGTTCACGTGTGTAGTGGAGCAGTACATGGATCTAAGATAAACGTCGTCAAAACTTTGCATGGATGACTATGGCGGATTAAACAATACCACAAGATTTAAGGAGCTATCCATCAGTTGACATTAAAACAATGAACATGCATGCTAATGGAGTTCGATGAACTCAACAGGATTCAAGTGGGAAGTCATAGATCGGAAAGAGGACGAAGAACGTACCTTAGGAATGCAGCGGATGCGGGCAAAAATCTGAAAGCGTTCAGGGTGATGCGGCGGCGGAGTTTGTCGATGGCGACGGGACTCCACCGGCGCGACGAAGCTCGGAAGCGTTGGCGTCGAGAGGAAGAAGAGTGGTGCCGGCGGAGAAAAATGAAAAGACCCCTCGCGGTCCTATTTAAGGGAGTGGAAGGCCAAACGGGCGCACGGGAATCAAGGCAAGAAATGATGGCCGACCAAGACGGACGCCTCGATTTTCGGGCCGACCCTTTAATGAAAGGATCTATGGCATACGTCATGGAATCTTTTTGACATAAATGAAGGTGACATCATGGCGTGTTATGTGTTTTCCCTTTCAGGTGACGATGGTGTGAGACTCGCCGCTGGTTAAAAGGTGGAGATTGACATGGGCAAGGTCAAATCAATCTGGGGCCTAATGTTGGGGATATAACCTCGTAGCGTATGGGCTGGAAGAGGAAGATTGGGCGGCATGGCGGCTCACCAGATGGGCTGACACGCAGGCCCAGAGTCAGGAAGAAGACGCAAGACCCGGGCGCATAAGCCACCCGGAGACAGCCTGCAAGAGTCGGCAAGACGGATTAGAGACAGAGACAAACACGTTATAAGAGTCAGTATGAGATTTGTGTAACCCGTGGTCTTGACCTCCTATATAAAGGCGAGACCCGGGGATGGCTTAGACAGAACCCAATTGATCGAGAGCTAGGTCAAGCAAATACGCTCCCTTGTAATCGATACTCCAATCAATATACACAAAGCAAGACGTAGGCTTTTACCTCATCACGAGGGGCCGAACCTGGGTAAATCCGTGTCTTTCGTCCCGACCAACACCTTTGAGTCCACCGCCTTAGTGATGGCCTCGAACTTAAATCTTCGGACATCTGCCGTGAAAAAACCATGACAAACACTGATCTTCTTCGGGATATCTCGAGGTGTTGGTTTTCCTTCGGAATTACCTAGGATGAGCATGAGATCCATGGTCGAGGTTATTCCCGCAAACTATGGGTAATTTGTGATGGATTATTTGGAGCACCCCTGTAGGGTTAAATCTTTCGGAAAGCCATGCCCGCGGTTATGTGACAACTTGGATATGTTGTTTAACACCCGGTTATAGTCAACTTAAAGTAAACTCCAATAAAACCCACCAACTCTGTGCGTAACCGTGATCGTCTCTGCTCGTGAACATGTACTGAGAGAGAACACGGTGGGGTTATGTTTGACATACGTAGGTGTTCTGGATCACTTAGTGATCATGGTAGTTCTCGATCGTATTTCGTAGTCCATCATATTTACGTTCATGTTCTCGTAAGATAGTCACCAAATAAATGCTTAGTGTTTGCTGCAACCTCACCACTTACTCCTTCCAAACCCATAATCTTACATAGTTTCGGTACCCGGGTTACATGATTGCTAAGTCCTTGTGGCTCACAGATTACAACAATACACGTGCAGGTGCTGATGAGTATGTGCCAGAAGATGTGACTTAGCTCTAGTGGGAGTACGACGAAGAACGTGGCCGGATGTATGTCACGTACCCCAATGAGTAGAGAGGCCATGGTCGTGATCTTTGGGATAGCAAGGTAGCTTTTCATTGCTTCTTTTCTTCATTTGATTTCGTCCATAGACGGACCCTGTCTTCTGTATGATGCTTGAATAATTGCGTGAACTTGTAATTTAGCTTGTGGCGAGTGTAATCCAAGTCATGTACTCATCTCTTCATATATGTATGCAATGTTTACTGCACTTGCGAAACGACGAGATGCACCTTTATCCCTGCCGAGACCCTCATGCCTTAATAAGGATAGGAGCGCATCTTGGGTGTTACATATCGCTTTCGTACCTTTGGCAAAGAGCTATCTATGCCCGACCTTACTACTACAAATTGTTGTGTCTCTGCTATCGGCGAAGGAGATACTAAGCATTATGGAAGAGTTGAAGCAATTTATGAACTTCTATTCTATGGTGAAAACCCACCGAACATCGTAGTCTTCAAATGTTATTGGTTCCAACCGAATGAGACTAGAATGACTCATGAACATATAAGGGTAGTCGAAATCAAACAAAACACCCATTTAAATGTTCCCGATGTCTATATTACGGCTCAACAGGCAACCCAAGTTTTCAACCTACCGTGGGCCTACCAAACTGATTCAAATCAGAAAGGTTGGGATGTCGTTTATGAAGTGCCGCCACATATTAGACCACCTCCCCTCAATGAAGAGGAATATTAACCTGACATTAACCCAGACACGTATGAAGGAGAATTCTTCCAAGTAACACATCTTTCCAAAAAACATTTCAAGAACAGCTCTACTTCACCTCGGAACATTGAAGTAGGCAACGACAGTGAATCCGAGTTAACCATGAGCCAGAACAGGAAGAGCCGGAACAAGAAGAGTTTACTGCTGCGAATGACCTGTCAATGCTTGACCGATTACATGAAGGAAGCCTTCAACACGCTGTTCACGATAGTGATGATGATCATGCATTTATTAATGATAGTGCTAATGATGATGCATTTATTGATCTCGGAGAATATATAGACGATCAAGATTATTATTAATTCATGTCAGGTAATACATTTTTATTTTATATATATATATACATATATAGTTCATATTAGGTATACGATGATACACTTAAATTATATACAACTAGTCGTAGACCCGTGCATTCGCACGGGCAGTTATACTCATGACAATGCTAAAACTTGAAAAATAACTTGGAATGCAAAACATAAATCTAGCTATGAATTACAATTTTGTTTTGTTTATTACGATGTATGAGATTAAATGAAAATTATTGCAAAAAATATTAACAAAATGACAATAATAAACATATCTCGAAAGTACACATATAAAATTTTAATTGACTAATGGATCACGGGAAGAATAGAATATTTTTTCGTTCCAGAAAAACCATTATAGAGCAAAACCATTATATAGCAATCAGTGAGATCATTTCCACGTCCATCACACAGTTCAAATATCATTTAGAAAGGACAGACATGAACCATGTACAACAACTAAGATACATCAATTTTGGTTTTTGCAAAGAGCTCAGATCAACAAGATTATAAAATAGGATAGATGATAGATATAATAAGTAGGATATTACATAATTCTATATGCATTTGATATCATGCATAAATTACATATAAGTAGGTCGACATAATATATACATGTAAAACGAAGGGTAGCTGCACTTCAGAAGCAAGCTTGGTAGCTCCATACACATGCCACATAGATATGAACCATGATTTCGAGTATTAAGTAATCCCATCACACTAAATTAGTACAAAAAGCAAAAAAGAGGAAATTGTGTTACAAAACATCTCTATATATCATTAATATTAGCCAACATTGTTACTATATATATCCACTAAAGGACATGACTTTTCCGAAGCGGATACACTTCGGAGCAACAAAAAGTTGAATGAGAAGTTGTAGTAGCAAATTAAATGCAGGTGAAACGCTATAAAAGATAGTAGTCTTGGCCTACCTGACTTAACTTCTACTAATTTGGTTGTCTAAATGTTTTTATATAGAAACATTAAATTATTAAATCTTAATCATTGTCAGCTAAAATCCAATAATAAGCTAAGGATGGAAACAAGGTTCTTATGCCATGACATAGTTCAAACAAAATAATTTTGCAACTATTTTTTCTTTGATATTGTGTGGAAAAAACCATGGTCCAATAATTGAAAATATGTTGAAAGATTCCCTACTAAATTTATTAAGCAACTGATCCGCACACATAAGTAGTAGAAAAAAATCTAATCGTAATGATCAAACGAATTATTTACCTTTGTACTACGATAGCATAAGTATTATCTCATGTGTTAAGGAATATATGTTCCATCCCGATGTCTGCCAGCAAAATCATACTCTCGAGAAATAACTAAGATATTTATTAATGGTGCATGTCATATATTTGCCATTGATTATTTCTACAACTTTATCAGTCGCCCCTGAAAGAAAAAATATACTGTTTTAGAATAAATTAAAACAATGCTTTCAAGATACGTGTCCTAAGGAATCATCATATTAGTAAAAAATATATTTTAGAAACTAACATTAAACGTAGGAAATTCTTGAGCCCAGACCAAGCGGTCCAAATGGAAAAATTCATGTATAGAAAAGTATATGACAACTTGAATGCGTTTTATTTAAGTATATAGAAATTCATGTATAGAAATTCTTGAGCCCAGACCAAGCGGTCCTCGCTCGCCGATGTTTTTGGCCGAGGCAAATAAGATGTACAGGACGTAACCAGGTTGATCGATTCCGACGTGGGCTTGCTAGCTAGCTTTAGATGATTGATGGATTCTACTGGGAAACACAAACGCATATGCACAAATCACGTACTAAAAATCGATTTTATCATTGGCGCCTCCTAGTTAAAGGAAGGTACACAAATCAAGGAGACTATCGGTGGGCACAGATGGGTTAGATGTAAACCTTGGGATTGATTTGATCGCTGGCATCTCATAGTTGAACTGAAGCATGGAATATTCGGAGAGGATAGATGGCGGCGGCTAGGTTAGATGTAAACCTTCTAATGGTAGGACGGTGGAACATCAACCTTATTTTATTTGTTTGCTAGGCTTCTATTTTTTTCTCATATAAGAGTAGATCTGTACCGTAATAATTCGACCCCACCAGATTAACGGCTCATAAATTCTAATTAACATGGAAATTTCTTCAAAGTGCCTAATTATATAAGTAAGTATAGATTTATGGGATAATTGTATTTGAGCCCTTAGTTGTGCCACCATCGATAGGAATACCCCTAATTTTGGAAAACACGCATTCATGCCCACATCACTTTGCTCATCTTGTGCTTTTGCCCTTTGACCGTTTGACTGTCATTTTGAAAACTTCATAACTATTTCATACTAACTCGGAAAAATGCAAATAAGATATCAAAATGTTCGGAAAGGCATCACCTATATGTGTATGACATTTGCATTCATGAGAAAATTGTTGTGAAGTCTCCATATCTGTTTTAGCTCATATAGGTGATGGGGACTTTCCAACACTTTTGTCATGACTGCAAATGACATGCACGTATAGGTGATGTGTTTCTGAACATTTTGATATCTTATTTGCATTTTTCCGAGGTAGTACGAAATAGTTATGAAGTTTTCCAAATGGCAGTCAAGTGGTCAAAGGGCAAAAGCACAAGACGAGCAAAGTGATGTGGGCATGACCGTGTATTTTCGGAAACTAGGGGTATTCCTGTCGACGGTGACACAACTAAGGGCACAAATACAATTATTCCTAGATTTATTATTCATGTCGGTATTCAATTTTATGTTGTACTAATTTCGTTTACTTTTTGTCATGGCAGTTGTTGAAATATGGTGGGAAAGGGTCGAGAGCACTTCGTGGCTCTTTCTTCGTCGGAGGGTGGTGGGATGCATACTTCCATTCCTGCCGAGTCTCTCTGGAGAGCGTTGCTCTCTAGTCTGCATACATCGGTGCCCGCTTCTTCGTCGAACCCCGTGAGAGGAGGTCGAGGAAGAAGAGAGGTACACGTGGGAGAGGAGGCCGCGGGAGAGGTAGGGTGGCTGCTACGCCTTCCTCGCCGCTACCCCTAACTGATTTAGCCAAGCACAAGACTGCTAGGGTGGACCCGTGTGAGGAGTAGGATACGCGGACTTCGGTCCACGAGCCTCGGGTCGACGAGCCTGCAACTTACGAGACTCCTGTCCCAAAGGCTTTATTCCACAAGACTCCGGAGTAGAGGAGGGATGAGGGCACGTCCCAGCAGACCCCATGGGATACCTGGCCGGAGGAGCCTAGTGGCCATGCTGATGGTGATGGGGATTGTTTTTCTGATAGCGAGAAGGATGTGGTTGAGGGGGCCACCGTCTACCAGCATGGTAGTACACGTATCCTGCCCATCTCGGTGACCCGCGAGCAGAGGTGGTCGATTAGGCCTGATGGGGACAAGTAAGTGCGTGTGCTCTTTTTTAACCTTTTGCCTTCATGTTTTTTCACATATCTAATGTGTTGGCTTTGTCATACTGCAAGGGTTTGGTTCACCCAAGGATGCCCGCAGGCCCAACAACGTCCTTGGTGTGCTTTGCTGGCAAAACTTCTCGAGGTTTGTCACGTTGCCTGGTGAGTGTTAGGTTCGAGAGGTAGGATTGACCTGGGAGCACTACTTGGCTGGATCGGCCCCGTCGGAGGAGAGGATCGATGGTGTGTTGTGCCACACGAGGGCGGACATGCTGATCAGACAATTTTGGGTAATTTCTCCTTTACAAACTTAAAAATCAACAATAGCTAGTTATTGTACTAATAAGTGTTGTCTCGTTTGATTGCAGACCTTCTACACGTGTGAGGAGGGATACGAGGAGGTTGTGGTAAAGGTTATCGATATCAGATGCAGGTGCCTACTGCAAACCTTATGGCACGAGGCTTGGGTGCAGGATGTTCGAGACTACTACGCCTCACGGCGTATTAGAAAGGACAAGTCGATGTGCTACAAAAATAAGATGGAGAAGGAGCATGACATGAAGGTAATTATGTATTCTTAAGGCCTTGTACTTAGTTTCCTTCATTTGATTCATACGCGTTGCGCTCAAATTTATCTTTATGAACTTAGGTGCCCCCGACATGGTATGCGGATAAGATGGATTGTTGTTAGGCGTTGGTGGATGAGTGGTGCTCAGAACACTGGCTAGCCGTCCACAACAATGCCAACGACCGGCGTGCCAAAATGTTTGGTGTGCCACACCATCAAGGGAGCATCAACTTAAATCAGTTCGGTAGGAACTGGGTATGTGGTTTGCTTCATGATTCATGCAATTCATTCTTGATGCTAGCTTGAGCCCTTTACTAATACTTTGTTCCTCTCTCTCTCTCTTAGGCGCATCAAAATAACATGGAGGTGCCAGAGATGTACCACCTCTTTGCGATGGACTATACTGCCTCATACAAGAAGGTCAAGGCATTCTCTGAGTCTGACCATGATCATCCTGAGAACTTCACCAATATCTCTTCTCACCACAAGGTCGTGAAGTACAGAGATAAGGGGAAGGTGATGTAACAGCCCGGACCGACACTCCATAGGATTCCCCTTTTATTTCCGTTCTCGTCTGTGTTTCGTTTGGGTGTTGCATTCATCATTGCATCATTCGCATCATCTGCATAGCATCGTCACTCGTTTTCACAAACTTGCATCCGTTTGTAGTTGCTGGTTCTCTCCGTTCTTGTTGTTGCCCATTTCGAGACCAACCACACATGCACGCGCCCGCAGCATTGATTAAAATATTGTTTTAAGGCACGCATAAAACTTTCTCGGATTTGGCCGAAACCTGGCGTGCGGCCTTATTATAGCGTAGGTATACCGCCTGCCAAATTTCATCGCATTCCAAGTTCGTTTGATACCCCAACGGTCAGTCCTTGCAGTGCGATCATCAGTTTATTATCAGACGTTTTTTGGTGTTTTAAAACCTCGTGTCATGGGCCGCAAACCTCCCTCTCATCTCCTCATAGCCCATCTACATAGCCAACACAGCCCAGCTACCCCCCCCGTTTCCGGACTGTCGGATCGAGATCCGAGGGTCCAAAAACGGATAAAAATCCCCTAACCTAGCGCCAAACTGCTCTTTATAGACCCCTAGACGTCCATTTAGGGAAACCCTAGCCCCCACTCGGGATCGGCGCCCAGCCGCCAGCCTCCCCAACCCGCAGCCGCCAGCTCCACCCCTCCAGCCGCCGGGCCCGGATCTCCGCCACCACAAGCCTTGCGTCCGAGGCCGCGCCTCCACGCCCGACCTCCTCGCCACCTCGGGTCGGGGCTGCCCTCGTCGGAGCACCACCAGAGTCGGGTCCGGCTGTCCCTCGCTGCCCCTGCTCCGTTCCTCCCGCAACTCTCTCTCCCCCTCGCTAATTTCTCCATCTTTCTCCCTCTTCCATGCCATAGGACTCCCCAAGCCGCCGCCCTATCTCCCTGTTCCGGCACCGCCAAGGCTCCTCGATGCCGGGAATGGGTCCCTCGCCCTAGATCCGGCCGGGATCGAGACCCGCCGTCTTGGATCCACCCTCACCACGCCTCCCCGCCGCCTGTCGCCGGCCGGCGTCGCGGCAACCGCCACTGCTGCCATGGCCTCGTCCTCTGGTACGGGAGGGAGGAGCGCCCGTTGTCTGCTTTGCTCGGTCCGGCCTCCGTCCGCGTGGGGTCCGTGTGACTAGCGGCCCAGCCGCCCGCGGCCCACCTCACCGCAGACCGGCCCACGTGGCCTCTGGTGAGTGTCCGGGCTAAGCCCCGCCCAGTGCACCATTTAGCTATCCAGTGCCCATATCCTATTGCGCTAGATTCAGATTTGGCCCGATAGTGTTTTGCTTATCCTGCTGTGAATTTTGCTAATTAACCAGAGAATTACAGAATTCCAGAAAAAACCCTAAACTCATGGATTAAATAACTCGAGATCTATGCATCATATGAGAAAACTTTATATATGTAAAATGCTTGGAATTTCGTGTAGATTCATAATATCTAACTTTCGCACATGATAAAAATACGTAAACTTGCTGTTTGCATTAATTGCGTCAATGCCATGTTAAAAATGATTTATTTCATAACTAATAAACCATAGCTCCGATGCAAATGTTTTATATATGTAACTTGACTTTTAAAACGTGTAGAATCTCATGCACACTTTATTTCCATGTTTAATAAATATAAAATTGTGTTAGTACAGATCTGAAACAAAATCGTAATATGCATATGGGGTTGTTTCAGAAACATTATAAGTGGTTTCCGGCCTCATTTAAGATGCCTAGATGTTGTAGTTTACTTATTCTTCACCTCTTGCCATGTTTACCAACATTTAATATTGATGAGTACCTAAACGAGAGTTCTGTCAATATGCAACTCGTTGCATATTGAACTTCACTTAATATGTAGTAGTTGTTTGTTGTGCTCGCCATGCCATGCCCTGCGTTGCATATTAAACCGGACATGCATCTATTTGTTTGTGCGTCATGTCATGCATATGTTATGGTGTATCTTGTGTTGATTCTTTGTTTCGGATTGCTTCGTCTCGATAGAGTTCCGAAAGCGTTCAGAGTGTCAGGATTCGTTCGACTACGTTGGCTCGTCTTCTTCATGGACTTGTTCTTCTTCCGAGCGAGATAGCAGGAAAGATGACACATTTCCCTGGATACAACTACTATCATTACTATGCTAGTTGTACCGCTTTTATCGTTATGTCACGCTACCTACCACTTGTTTGACAAGCCTCCCAACATTGCCATGAAAGCCTCTAACCCTCCACCTTCCCAGCAAACCTTTGTTTGGCTATGTTGCCGCTTGCTCAGCCCTTCTTATAGCGTTTCTATCTGCAGGTGCAATTGCTTCCATGTGTCAACATGGACATTCTTTTGTTATCACAATATTATTCCTATTTAATTTAATGTACGTATACACTTGGTAAAGGGTGGAAGGCTTGGCCTTTTGCTCAAAATTTTGTTCCGCTCTTGCCACCCTAGTTACTTGTGAACCGGTGTTATGTTCCATAATTGAGCGCTCCTAACATTCTCGGGGTTGTTATGGGGACCCCCTTGATCTTTGTTTTAGGATAAAACTTGTCTGGCAAGGCCCAACATTGGTACTATTTGCTTAATAACAACTAAAATTTGCATAGGGAATGATCACCCCGTGGATAATTAATCAACAACCCAGGCCAGTGCTCCTCATGAGTGTTGGTCCAAAACGGGCTGCCTGTGGGGCCGCCTCGAGGAAACTTGGGGATTGGTTTTTTCCCTATAGCTAGACCCATATGTTGTGTCCTGAGAACGAGATACGCGGCTCTTATCGGGGTTGTCGACACGTCGGGCGGCCTTGCTGGATTCGTTTTACCTTTCTCGAATGTCTTGCGTAAGGAATTCCGATCTTCTTTTGGCTATCTCGAGATGTCGGTTTTCCTTTGGAATTGCTTATGAAGATCATGAGATCCGTGGTCGATGTTATTCCCGCGGTGTGTGGTTAATTTTTGATGGATGAGTTGGAGCACCCCTGCAGGGTTAAATCTTTCGGAAAGCTGTGCCCGCGGTTATGTGGAAAACTTGGATACTTTGTTGAACACCCGGTCATAGCAAACTTGAAGTAAAATCAAGTAAAATACACCAACTGTGTATGTAACCGTGACTGTCTCTTCTCATGAGTTCTTATCCGAAAGAAAACACGGTGGGGTTATGTTTGACATTAGTAGGTGTTTAGATTCAGTTAGTGATCATTACTAGTTCACGTCCGTTATTCGTAGACCATCATACTTTACTTTTTGTATTCGTAAGTTAGCCACTCAAATAAATGCTTAGTTGCTTGCTGCAGCCTCACCACTTAACCATACCTCACCCATTAAGCTTTAATAGTCTTGATACCCATGGAAATGAGATTGCTGAGTCCCCGTGGCTCACAGATTACTACAACAATAGTTGCAGGTACAGTTAATGCGATGACTTGACGTGAGCGCAATGCTTGTTTGATT
This sequence comes from Hordeum marinum, assembly GCA_022496015.1. Classification (NCBI taxonomy): domain Eukaryota; kingdom Viridiplantae; phylum Streptophyta; class Magnoliopsida; order Poales; family Poaceae; genus Hordeum; species Hordeum marinum. Next base: position 389,480,230 of record CM039676.1, on the reverse strand, counting down.
TGGAGTTCTTCTTCTTCTTCATCAATCTAGGATGGGTTCCAAGCGGTAGCCTGGGATAGCAAGGATGGATGTCTTTTTATCATTTGATTTCATCCATAGTTGAACCCTGCTCTTTTGTATGATGTTTGAATATGTTGATGTATTGATGTGTTATCGATGTAGCTTGTGGCGAGTGTAAGCCAATTCCATATACTCATATCTTCTATACATGTTCTTGTAATGATATCCATTCTTGCAACACGACGAGATGCGCTTCTATCCCTGTCGAGGCCCTCGTGCCGAAATAAGGATAGGATCACATCTTGGGCATGACAAGTTGGTATCAGAGCCTGTACCGACCTAGGAGCCCCCTTGATTGATCGAACTTGGCCGAGTCGAGTCTAGTGAAAAAACTATTTTGAGTCTAGTTATATCGGAGAGTAGGATTCTTTTTACTCCTCTTCTGTGCTCTGGTGAGGAATTATGACTTAGGAATTTTGTTACTACTCCTCTTCTCGCTCAAATTTTTTTTAGGATCACTATGACGGAGTTCTGTCTTGGTACCTCCTGCCTGACTTGATTTCTTCCGGGGAGTTGAGCTCCAGGGGATTCTTGACACATCGTTATCGTTCCGTTTCCTTAGTATCTCAGGACGGAGGATGTTCGAAATTGCTTCAATACTATTAGTGGCGAGAGGAGTCCAGCATCCCCAGTACCGATGGAGAGAGTTCATATGTACTACCATTATTAGTATCGTTGTGTTTTCGAGGGTCCGAGATTGATGGATTTCTGAAGCCTCTGGTTATGTGTTGAAGGATGGATACAGTTGGGCTGTAGGACTTTTTAGTTGTGTGAGAGATTTCCTCCTTGTATCCCCAACACCCGATTGCATAACCAAGAAAGTTTTTGGAAGTTCTTAGGTGGGAATTCAAGTAGTTACCTAGGCTATCTTCTAACAGATCATGATGTGAGGTTGGGGTTTGACATATAGTGGATTTGTTTGGTCACGGTCTTTCTTAGAGAGGACAGTCTCGATATATGTCATCAGATATCCTTCGTGAAGCCTTGTAGTTTGCTACGCCTAGGGAGCATATTCGAGCGTTATTTCAACATGACAATCCAATGTACGATCGGGCCCATGCGAACCTTACCACGAAAATATCGAGCGGAATCTCTATCATGAATTTGTTCTGGCTTGTTCGTAAGCCTCATCCTTTGTTTTCTTTTTGAATATTGTAATCCGAGTTGCTTCAATGTCAAGTGGTGATTTCACATCTTTCCTAAGTAGTGTTCTCATATGTGTATGGGATTGATAATTCTTCTGCCAATCAAGTTATCATATCAATTCTTTTCCTACCGGTGGGATTCTCTTCAAGATAATTCTTTCCTCTTCAATATTTGCAAGATCAATCCTCTTATTCTTTTCCGGAGTTCATTTCATCCGTCCCAAGTTTTCTTTGTTTTCCCCACCCTCCCGCCCTTTTTCTTCAATGATTAAATTCTCATCCAGGTGCCTTTCTCTTCATCAATGCTTCCGCTACCATTTCTTCCGTATTGTATCCGGCGATTTCCTGGGGAGATTCTCAAGAGTTTCAGTTTCAAGATCTATCCTCAAATTCTTTGTTATTGTTGTTATTATTCTCAGGTGGATTGATTCAAGCTCTCGGTGTTTATCATATCCTTTTCATTCTGTACATGCTTCCTGCTGTTGGAATTCTTTATCAAGCCTCTTACTACTGGAATCAACATTTTTGCCGTCAGCCAGCACTTTGCCGTCTGCTAGTTGATGGCAAAGAAGGTCTTTGCCATCAGTTTGCAGAAAGCCAACGGCAAGGATGCTGCTGACGGCAAGGTTGATGTTTGCCGTCAGCCAGCTCTTTGCCGTCTACTAGTGGACGTCATATAAGATTTGCCGTCTGCTAGCAGATAGCAAAGAGGTGACCTAAATATCTCTCTCCCCTCTCTATTTCTCTCTCTCCCTCTCTTTTTCCCCTCTCTCACCCCCGTGCCCGAGCCGCCGCCGCCCTGCCTACCCCGTCGCCGGCCACCCCGTCCCGCCGGCCGACGCCCGGCCGCCCCCGCCCCGCCCCGCCACCGCCCAGCCGCCCTGTCCTGCCCCGCCACGCCCCACGTTGCCCCGCCCCGCCAGCCAGATTCTCCGCCTAGGCCGCCTGTCACCCCGCGCCCCCGCCACCCCTGCAACGTCGCCTCGTCGCCCAGCCGCACCGGCCACGACGCCCCTCCCCTGCGGCGGCTGCCCGAGCACCGCCGTGAGGAAGGCCGTGGCGCCACCCCCTCCCCTGCGGTAGGGCTCCGCCCTCCTCCACCGCCCCTCCTCCACCGGTAGCCCGACCCCCTACCCCGCGGTGAGCTCCTCCTCCTCCTCTTATTTTTTCTGTTTTTTTAGTTTTAGGTTGATGCTTAGTTTAGATTTAATTTGTTTTAGTTTTAGGTTTATGTTTAGTTTAGTTTAGTTTAATTAGTTTTAGGTTTAGTTCTGAAAAAGGAAGAAGAAAATAAGAATAATTAGAAAATGAGGAAGAAGAAGAAGAAGAGGAAGAAGAGGAAGAAGAAGAAGAATAAGAAGAAGAGGAAGAAGAAGAGGAAGAAGAAGAGGAAAAAGAAGATTAGGAAGAAGAAGAAGAATAGAGGAGCCCCCAACCGCCGACGCCACTAACCCCCAACCTCTGACGCCACCGATCCTCAACCCCTGACGCCACCGACCGCAACCCCCGACGCCCCGGACCCCCGACCACCGACGCCATCGCCCCCGACCACCAACACCACCAACCCCCAACCACCGACACGAATGCCACCGACCCCTGACTCCCGACACCACCGACCTTCGACTGCCGACGCCACTGACCATGATGCCACTGACCCCCGATGCCACTGACCCCCGACCCCCAACACCTATTCTGCCTCCTGTTGACCAAAAAGGTCCTCTTCGGCCTTCGTGAGGCCGAGGAGGTCATGGTTTTGTAAATTGTGAGCTAGGTCACATATTTTCCTGTTTTGTTATAAAAAATGTCATATTTTGTGTTGATACGGTGAATTTCAATGTGCAGTTGTTTGACGACCTCCCCGTGCATTTGATGAGCTCCCCTGCTGCATTTGTTGGTGAGCACAAATGACATCTTCTCCCCCGGCACCCTTAAAAAAATAGCTCTATTTCGGTCTTCGTGCCGATGAAACTTGCTAGGTATAGGTGTCTTCAATCATCAGTATGTGTGAGCACTATGCGTCTCCTGTTTGAAAGGGTTACATCTATAAATATGCATTCATTAGCATATTTAAAACCGTGATTCTTTTGAATTGTCCAACTTTATCCATGGACAGCCCGAGTATGTGTAGATTGGGTTCGTTTTCCCATATGCTCTGCTCCGGATCCGATGCAGAATTTCGTCAGTGCCTCCCTGTTGTTCTTCGGGTACACATCCTCTCTGCTTATTGCCAAGACGTGTATCAGGAGAACAGCGGGGAGGTGCTATCGAAATTGTGCGTCGGATCTGGAGCGAAGCATGGGAAAACGAACCCAATCTACACTTACTCGGGTAGGATTAGGACCTATCTTTACCTACTAGCATCTAGGTTGCATGGACGTAATAAAACTCACAAACTCTATTAACTGATGAATATGGTTTCCTGAATTATGTATATATTTTGTGTGTGTCCAGTAGCTAGGCAAGATGAGTGATCATGGGTGGATGTACACCGGTCACACTAGTCAGAAAGACATGACCCGTGAATGGATAACAAAAACCAAGGAGTTTGTGAGAGTCGCATTTGCAAATGGACAGAAAACAACCTGGTGCCCTTGTGTCGATTGCGACAACTGTAAGAAGAAGTGAGAGTTTGAAATGATCAAACAGCTGCAGAAGTGGGGTTTTACTCCTAATTATACGGTCTGGATATTTCATGGTGAGTCTGCCCAACGTGCCAGAGCTAAGGTGGTTCGTCGTCGCACCGACGAGCATGGTATCGGGATCGAAGACATGGTGCAAGACTTTGATGATGCCCGGGATTCGGACGATGAGATGGAGGATCTTTAAAGTCCTTTTATGAAATGTTGGAGTCTTCAAAACGTCCTCTCCACGAGCACACTGAGCTTTGTCAGCTGGATGCCATCGCGCAAGTAATGGCTCTGAAAGGCTCAGCTCAACCTAGGCAGAGAATGCTACGACGCGATGATGATGATATTTGGACGCTTTCTACCCAAAGGCCATGTATTGCCACCAAACCTGTACCAGTCGGACAAAATCCTATGTGCCATTAAGATGCCCTATGAGAAGATAGATGCTTGTGAGAATGGATGTGCCTTATTTAGGCTTGAGTATGCGGCCTTGAACTATGGCCCCATTTGCAATGCTTCCAGGTATATTTTGGTAGACAACGGTATGGGTGAGAAGAGTCAGACCAAAATCCCCATTAATGTTCTTCGGTATCTACCAATCATACCAAGACTTCAACGTCTTTTCATGGTCGAAGAGACGGCCAAACAGATGACATGGCATAAATTGGGCAAAAGAATAGAACTAGATGCAAATGGGAATCCAATGTTGGGAAACACTTCAAACTCTTTTGCATGGAAGCACTTCGATGCATTACATAAGGATAAAGCGACAGATCCAAGGAATCCTCGAGTTGCCATCAGCACGGATGGGTTCAATGTGTATGGTACGATGACAACACAATACAGTTGTTGGCATGTATTTGTCATTCCACTCAATCTCCCCTGGAGAGATTATGAAAAGAAAGAATATTTTCCTAACGCTAATAATTCCAGGGCCCAAATATCCAGGGAAGAATATGAATGTGTACATGCAATCGTTTAAGGATGAACTGCAAGAAGCCTGGGATAATGGGATCAAGACATACGACGCCGCTACAAAAAAGAACTTCAAAATGCATGTGTGGTACATGTACTCGATGCATGACTTGCCGACATATGCGCTATTTGTTGGCTGGTGTGTGCATGGAAGGTTTTCGTGCCTCACATGTAAGGCATCTCTTCAGTTTCGTTGGCTGGAGACGGGTCGCCAGTTTTCTTGCTTCGACATGCATAGACAATTCCTGGATCCTGACCATAAGTTTAGAAAATACAAGAAGAATTTCATCAAAGGTAGAGTTGTCAAAAACACTGCACCACCTACGTTGACAGGCCAACAGATCCTGGATCAGACAAACGCTCTCGAGCTGGATCCAGGTCGTCCAGGGTATTTCAAAGGGTATAATACGGAACACGCCTGGACTCATAAGATATGTTTGTGGGATCTGCCTTACTTTAAAGACCTCCTTTGCCCACACAACATCGACGTGATGCACACTAAAAAGAATATTGCGGAGGCCCTTTTTGGTACATTGTTCGGCATAGAGGGGCAGTCGAAGGATAATCCTAAGGCTAGAGTCGACCAGGAGGCTCTATGTGATAGACCATTACACAACATTCGACAACTGAAAGGAAACAAGAATTGGAGGAAGCCAAAGGCATGGTTCAATCTTGGAAGGCCAGCTATGAGGGAAATGATCTTTTGGGTGAAAATGCAGTTGATGTTCCCCGATGGGTATGCAGCGAATCTAAAGAGGGGAGCGAGTCTTGACAAATTGAAAATATTTGGTCTTAGGAGTCATGATTGGCACATATGGCTTGAGCGGGTAATGCTGGTGACGTTGCGTTGCTTTATCCCTGAGTCTAAATGGCTAGTACTGGCAGAGCTAAGCTATTTCTTCCGTGCTCTTTGTGTGAAAGAACTATCGCCTGACGTGCTAGACGAACTGGAAGAGTTGGCACCGGAGTTGATCTACAAGTTAGAAAAGATCTTTCCACCGGGCTTCTTTAATCTGATGCAGCATTTGATTTTGTATCTCCCGACCGAGGCAAGATTGGGGGGCTGTGCGAAATCGTTGGTGCTTCGCAACCGAGAGGATGTAGAAGACGCTTCGAGCAAAATGTAAAAAATAACGTAGAGTTGAAGCATCGATGGCCGAGGCATTCATTACAGAGGAGGCGACAAGCTTTGTGACAACACACTACAAAGCCAAGAATCGTCATTTGCATAATCCGAAGCCTCAGTACAATGATGGAGACCATGAAAAAGGTCGATCCAACCTCAGCCTATTCAAAGGGAAGCTCGCACCAGCTGGTGCTTCGAAATCAATAGCGTTGGATGTCGAAGAATGGCGGACCATTTCGTTTTATATCTTCAACAAGCTAGCAGAAGTGTGGCCGTACATCGAGTAAGTTCTCGATACATTTTTTCACAACTTCTAATTCCTTTGAAATGCTCTTATTCCCGGATATGTGATATAGTCGATACGTCGCCAAATTCTCGGATGGAGCGGTGATCCAAAAGGATTCCATCGAAGAGTATGAGCTTCTGGCAAATCATGGAGGCGGCTATCCCGGTTTCATCTCTTGGTTCAAGCAAATGGTAATTTCCATTAATTAGACGATTTCATTTCTTCGCCTAGTTTTTGGCTAATCCAACAATCCTTTCGTATTAAACTTGTAGGCTAATGCAGAGTCTATGGACTCCGAATTGAGACAAGTCCCTAATGGTTTTGACTATAAGGTCCGTTCATTTGACAAATACGACATCAACGGGTATCACTTTCGTACTTTTGCCAAACAGCTATCTATGGCGACCGAAAGTCTACAAATTGTTGTGTCTCCGCTGTCAGCGAAGGAGGGGTTGAGTATTATGGAAGAGTCGAAACAATTTATGAACTTACATTCTTTGGTGAAAACCCACCAAACGTCGTAGTCTTCAAATGTTATTGGTTCCAGCCAAAGGAGATTAGAAGGACTCCTGAACATATAGGGCTAGTCGAAATCAAACAAAGCACCCATGTAGATGTTCCCGATGTCTATATCAACAGGCGACCCAAGTTTTCTATCTACCGTGGGCCTGCCAAACAGATCCAAATTTGAAAGGTTGGGATGTCGTTTATGATGTGCCGCCGCATTTTAGACCACCTCCCCTCAATGAAGATGATTATGAACCTCACATTAACCCACACACATATGAAAGAGAATTCTTCCAAGAAACACGTGTTTCCAAGAAACGTTTCAAGAACTGCTCTACTTCACCCCAAAACATTGAGGTCGACAGCGACAGTGAACCAGACTTCACCCCTGAGCCGGACCAAGAAGAGACGAAAGAAGAAGAGGTTACTGCTGCGGATGACCTGACAATGCTTGACCGATTACATAGAGGACTTCCACATGTTGATGCGTTTATTGATGATGCTGATGAGCACGTCATTACTGACAGTGATGATCATTACGCATTTATTGATCCCGGAGCATATATAGATGATGAAGATTAATATTAGTAATGTGATGTATTCAATTATTATTATTTGCATATATATTATTAATTAGTTCATGTTATTAGCTATTCACTTTTTTCATGTCATTGCAGGTGTTGACAGATGGTGGGCTCGGGTCGAGAGGGCTCTGAGCCTCCTTCCTCGACGCGTGCTGGGAGGGGTGCTATTATTCCACCCCCAACAACTCCGGAGAGCGCTGGTACACTGCATGCAGACACCGGCGGGCACTAGAGGTAGGAAGGCGAAGAGGTCGGGGGAAGACGAAGAGAGGTGCTAGAGGTAGGAAGGCTACTGCGCCTTCCTCGCCGCCACCCCCAGCTGATTCTCCCGACCACAAGAGTGCTCCGTCTCAGGTGGACCCATCTGACTTGGACCCGTCTCGGACTCCGGTCCATGAGCCTCGGGTCGACGAGCCTCGGGTCACCAAGCCTTCGTCCCAGGAGACTCCGGTCCCAGAGTCTTCGTCCCAGGAGACTCGGGTCCTAGAGTCTTCATCCCACATGACTCGGAGGCTAGTGGCCATGCTGATGGTGGCAAGGAAAACTTGTCTGAGGTCACCTATAGCAAGGGCGAGCTGGTTGAGGAGGGCAAGAAGGTCTACCAGCGTGGTTGTACAAAGCTCCCGCTCATGCCGACGACCCGCGAGCAGAGGTGGTTGATTGCGCCTAATGCGGAGAAGTAAGTGCATTTCCTCTTTTTTAGCATTTTGCCTTCATGTTTCTTCAAATTAATATCTAATGTGTTGGCCTTGTCATGCTACAGGGGTTGGAAACACGACCGTGGTGTCCGTAGGACCAACCAGGTCCTTGGTGTGCTTCTCCGGCACCACTTCCCGGGGAAGGTCCAGTTGCCCGGTGAGAGTGAGGCTCCACAGGTAGCACTGACCTGGGAGCTGTACATGGCTGCCCCAGCCCCACCGGAGGAGATGGTCGACGGTGTCTTGTGCCAGACGGTGGCTGACATTGTGATCTGTCACTTTTGGGTAATTTCTCCTTTACAGAATTAAAAATCAACAACACCTAGTGATTGTACTAATAAGTGTTGTCTTGTTTGATTGTAGACCTTCTACAGGTGTCTTGAGGAACACGAGGCGAAAGCGGCTATTGTTCTCGAAGACGAGTGCAAGCGCCTACTTCAGAACTTACGACACGAGGCTCGGGTGCAGGCTATTCGAGACTACTATGCCTCGACTAACATTAAGAGGGCCAAGAAGAAGTGCCGCAAAAAATATCTGAGTAAGGAGAAGTTAATGAAGGTAATTATCTATTGTTTGGGCCTTGTACTTAGTTTCTTTGATTTGATTCGTAGGTGTAGCACTCAAATTTCTCTTGTCTAACTTAGGTGCCCCCGAGATGGTGTGCGGATAGGATGGATTGTTGGGAGGCATTGGTGGATGAGTGGTTCTCTCCCGAATGGCTAGCCGAACACAATAAGGCCAAGGATAAGCATGCCCAAATGATAGGTGTGCCACACCATCAAGGGAGCTCCAACCTGTTTGAGTACGAGGATCACTGGGTATGTGGTTTGCTTCATGATTCATGCAATTTCATTCTTCATGCTAGCTTGAGCCCTTAACTAATATTTTGTTCCTCTCTTTTAGGCACGAAAAAACAAGAAGGATGTGCCACCTCTGTTCGACCTCTATGCCATTGCCCATAGTGCCTCGTACAAGAAGACCAAGGCATTCTCTGAGGATGACCTCGATCATCCAGAGAGCTTCAGCAAAATCTCCTCCCACAACAAGCTCGTGTGGTACAGAGATGAGGGGAAGGCGAGGAAAGGGAGGACTTCAACCCGTGCGAGAGTCCTTTTGATCCAGAGCTCGTGATGATATCTGGTGGCGGGAGGCCCCATGGCTCGATAGCCATTGGGGATGGACTGATATGTTGTCCTAGAACTCTCCTAGAGATCAAGAAGCGCCAGACGAGCTCTAATCCTGAGATAAGGCCTCGTCCACAGCCAATGGAGCTCGCCATTGAGGCTAGGGCCTAGGAGCTTCTGGCGGAGGCAAACATGCTGGCGGCACAGAGGGAGAGGGACATGGAGGAGAGGACGGCTAGGATCTTGGAGGAGGAGAGGAACCGAAATGACGCGTCTCATCGGGCCCTATACGAGCTCCTTGTGGTAAGTTTCTCCTGCATATTAGCAAAATCATGCACGTAATGTTCGTTTCATCACTAACTAATATGAATGATTCATGAAAACAAAATGTGCAGACCGTGTGGCAGAACAATGGTCAGACCCCTCCATTGATGCCCCATAATTGCTATAGCACCCACAGTGAGTTTCATTTGAATGGTCATTAGTTACTAGTATTCACATTTGAGTTGCATCATGCTAAGGAGACATTGCTTGCAAATGATCTTTTGTGCAGCGTGGCTCCCGACAAGCATCGACCGATCCTTCTGCGTCTGCCACAACCCTGACAGGTCCTTCTACGTCACACCCTGGCGCAAACCCGACCGGTCCTTCACCTCCGTGATGATGGTAAGTTTTCCCAAGTGTTTTGCTTACCAAATGCGTAGATATCTTAAGAAATGACCTAATTAGCTCCAAAATGACATATACTTAGCTTATTTTCCTCAAAAATGACATAGTAACCTTACTTAGATCCAAAATGATATATTCTACCTAGGATAGCTATAAAATGACCGATACTTAGCATTTTTCCTCCAAAATGACTTGATATGCTTAGTTAGCTAGAAAATGGCATTACTACCTTGGAGAAGAGTGGAGGAGAGGAGAAAAAGAAAGAGAAGATAAATTCTTCTTCTTCTTTTTCTTCTTCTTTTTCTTCTTCTTCTTCTAGCTAGTCTTCTTCTTCTTCTAACTTTCATCTTTCCTAATTTGCAGATTTGCTATAGATGAGGAAGCTTGCATTGATGGAGTGTACTCTTCTACTTGTGCTTCCTTTTTGTTTATGGAAACTTGTTGGAAACTTGTTTTGGATATGTATGTATGGATATGTTGTTGGGAACCATTGTATGGTTGATATGTTGTTGGAATTTATTGTTGGTATGCTTGTTGAAACTTATTGTTGGTATGCTTGTTGGAAACTTGTATTGTTGATATGTTGGATATATATGTGAAATTCTGTCAAATTGAATGATTTTAAGAAAAAATAGAAAACAGGGGCTATATAGCCACTTTGCCATCTACTGGTAGACGGCAAAGGTCTTTGCCGTCAGCTAGCAAACGGCAAAGCTGCCACGTGGCAGCTACCTGTGCAACCTAGGGTAGCACAAGGCTGGCCTAGGTGGGTTCTTTGCCGTCCGCTGGCAGACGGCAAAGACCTAAGGTTCTCTTCCATCTGCCAGCGGACGGCAAAGAACCCACCTAGGCTAGCAAAGAAACAGGTGCTTTGCCGTCTGCTGGCAGACGATAAAGAACTAAGGTCTTTGCCGTCTGCCAGCGGACGGCAAAGCACGCCATTAAGCCCTTAATGGAGCCAAGTTGCCATGTGTGCCGTCCATGCCCTTTGTCGTCCACTGGCAGATAGCAAAGATGCAAAGGTCTTTGCCATCTGCCAGCAGACAGCAAAGCGCCCTTTACCATGGCTTATTCAGCCGGACGGTTGGCCAACTGCTGGCAAACGACAAAGCCTTTGCCATCCGGCATGCATGCCTTTGCCATCCGGGATGGCTGACGGCAAAGTGCCTGATTCTTGTAGTGTCTCTTGGTTTTCATATCTCCATGTTCTATCCGGAGTGCTGAAGATATCTCAGAAGTTTCGTGTTTTCAGTCAATAATCCTTCCAATTATGTCAAGGGTCTCATATCTTCAAGTTCTTAATTTGTACCAGTGCAATCTCTCGTTCTAAGCAATGTTTCAACGGTGGTTTATTTTCAGTGGCCCATAACCCACTGGTTTTTCCCAAGATCTTACCTGACTCTTCTAATCTTTTCAGAGATGCCCTCAAGTTCTTCTAATATGACGTAAGAATGAATTTCATCAGTCATATTACTTCTCAAAGATCGCTTCTAAATCATTTTCATTGTTGGCTCAAACTATCCTTATTCATTATTCCGAAGTATCTAAGTAATTCATGATGTTATTTCTCGTCATCATTCTCTGGATTGAAGACCGAAGGAGTGGTTCTCTTAAATCTTTGCTCATTCTCTTGAAGATTCACGGTCTCATCTTTGTGCTATTCTCTCAAATTATTTCCATTCATGAGCAATTTCTCCCATATCTATCCGGTGCATTTAGAGTTCTTTTCATTTCTTGATCCTTCCGAAGGTCATCATTTCAGAAGATTTCTTCGTTCTCAGCTTTCAGCTTTCGTTCTCAAATTCTTCTCAAGTGTTGTTCCTTCGTTCGTATCTCAATTCTTCCGGTGCTTCGTTCAAGGGTTTTTTATAGGTGGATCATGCTCTCTTCGTTCTCATGTTATGTCATTCATTTTGTATTATCCTCTTTTGTTCCAATTCTTACCGGTGTTCTCGTTCAAGACTTCTTCAAGTTGTGATCTCTCTCTCTTTCTCTTCAATTCCTTGCAACAAGAATAAGTGGTGTGCGAAATCCATTGCTTGTCATCAATTTAACTTGATGAAGGATAAGCATAACATAATTCTTATTATTTTCATCGCGGTGATTTCAGTCCCTCTTCCGAAGTTGTGCATGATATTAATTGTGGGATTCAAATGTTCTCAACTTTTCTTATCAAAGTTCCAAGTTTTTCTCAAATATCGCTTCACGAAGCTTCATCTAAAGCTTAGCAAGGCCTCAGTCTTGTTGTTTCACAACCTTCAATTCTTTTCTATCATCCTTTCATTCCCGAGTTCATCCCGATTCTTCTTCATGGTTGTTTTTTAAGGATGTAATTATTCTCGAAGTGTTCTTCAAGATTCTTGTTGGAGGTTCTCAAGTGTTCTTTATCTTGGATGTCTAAGTTCAATTCCTTCTCCATTGTCATTTGAGATGGTATTATTAAATTCTTGATTATGAGGAGTCTCGAAGGGAATTGTCAAGTATGAGATAAGTAAACCCATCATGTATTCTCGTCGTTATCTTGGGTTGTTTCACCTAAAGCGTTTCCTAAGGATTGTCGCTATCATGGTGTCATAAATGATCCAAGTTTTCTCCTCCTCTTCTTGGTGAAAGAAGTTTTCTTCTCTTTTGCTCCCAACCAGTCTTTGTTTCTGTTGTGGCAGGTTGTCACCTCATAATTTTGAGATGTTTTCCATAATCCCATAACAAGCTATTCTTTTAGTTATTGATTCTCCATCAACTCGTTCCATCCTTTCTTCCAAGGGTGCCTTTCAATTCATTGGTGGTAGAAGTTGTCATTTTCTTCTCCATTCTTTCCTTCCAATGATCAAGTGTCTATTCTTTTCTTCTGGAGGCGTTGTCAGTGTTGTGTTCTATTCAAGTTCTTCCATCTTATCAATATTGTCCCTCTATCCTAACAAAGTGCTGCCGAAATTTCTTGTGAATTCTTTCTTGGTCCTCATGTCATTCTTCATCTCTTTCCAACCTTCATATTTTATTAGTTTCAATCATTTTTCAGAGAAGAAACTAAGTTTTACCTCTTGCTCTTTCTCTTCCCCTTCTCATTCTAGATCTTGGGACGAGATCCTCGTGTAGTGTAGCAGAGTTGTAACAGCCCGGGACCGACGCTTCCGAAGATTCCCCTTCTATTTCCATTCTTGTATGTGTTTCGTTTGGGTGTTGCATTCATCATTGCATCATTCGCATCATGTGCATAGCATCGTCACTCGTTTTCAAAAACTTGCATCTATTCATAGTTGTTGGTTCCCACCATTCTTGTCGTTTCCGTTTCGAGACCAACCACACATGCAGGCGCCCGGAGCATCGATTAAAATATTATTTTTCAGGCGCGCATAAAACTTTCTCGGATTGGGTCGAAACCTGGCGTGCGGTCTTATTATAGTGTAGGTAGACCGCCTGCCAAATTTTGTTGCATTCCGAGTTCGTTTGATACCCTAACGGTCAGTCGTTGCAGTGCGGTCATTGGTTTATTATCGGACGTTTTTCGGTGTTTTAAAACCTCGTGTCACGGGCCGCAAAACTTCCTCTCATCTCCTCATAGCCCATCTACATAGCCAACACAGCCCAGCTAACCCCCCTCCGTTTCTGGACCGTCGGATCGAGATCCGAGGGTCCGAAAATGGAAAAAAATCCCCCTAACCTAGCCCCAAACTGCTATTTATAGACCCCTAGACGTCCATTTAGGGAAACCCTAGCCTCCCCTCGGGATCCACGCCCAACCGCCAAGTTCCCCAACCTAAAGTCGCCAGCTCCACCCCTCTGGCCGCCGGGCCCACCGATCCCATCTGAGGCCCGCCCGGGCCCGGATCTCCGCCGCCGCAAGCCTCACGCCCGAGGCCGCGCCTCCACGCTTGACCTCCTCGCCGCCTCACGTCGGGGCTGCCCTAGCCGGAGCACCAACAGAGTTGGGTCCGGCCGTCCCTTGCTACCCCTGCTCCATTCCTCTCGCAACTCTCTACCCCTTGCTAATTCCTCCATATCTCTCCCTCTTCCATGCCGCAGGACTCCCCAAGCCGCCGCCCGATCTCCCTGTTCCAGTGCCGCCAAGGCTCCTCGACACCGGGAATGGGTCCCTCGCCCCAGATCTAGCCGGCATCGAGTTAACCGCCGCCATTGCCATGGCCTCCTCCTCTGGTGCGAGAGGGAGGAGCGCCCGTTGTCTGCTTCGCCCGGTCCAGCCTACCTCCGCGTGGGCCCCATGCGTCCAGCAGCCGAGACGCTCGCGACCCACCTCGCCGCTGACCGGCCCACGTGGCCTCTTGTGAGCGCCCACGCTAACCCCCGCCTAGTGCACCGTTTAGCTATCCAATGCCCATGTCCTGTTGGGCTAGATTTAGATTTGGCCTGATAGTGTTTTTGTTATCCTGCTGCGAATTTTGCTAATGAACCAGAGAATTACAGAATTTCAGAAAACCCCCTAAACTCATGCATTAAATAACTCGAGACCCGTGCATCATATCACAAAACTTTATAGATGTAAAATGCTTGGAATTTCATGTAGATTCATAATATCCAACTTTCACACATGATAAAAATATGTAAACTTTTTGTTTGCATTAATTGCATCAATTCCATGTTAGAAATGATTTACTTCATAACTAATAAAACGTAGCTCCGATGCAAATGTTTTATATATGTAACTTGACTAAAAAACATGTAGAATCTCATGCCACACTACATTTACATGTTTAATTAATATAAAATTGTGCTGGAAAGATCTGAACCAAAATCGTAATATGCATATGGGGTTGTTTGGGAAATACTATAGCAATACTTGGGAAAACCCTAGTCGTAGCGCTCGAAATATGTATATTAGTAGCCTTGGGTCCAGCGCTACTTCTATCGTGCTATTGGTAAGTTTTAGCAGTAGCCCTAGTCTGGCAAGCGCTACTACTATGTGTTGTTAAAAGTAGCGCTTGCTAGACCAGCGCTACTGCTAACTATCTGTAGCGCTTGGGAAACGAAGCGCTGCTGCTAAACCAGCGCTTCTGTTAGATGATTTCTAGCGCTACTGCTAGAATTCCTGCTTCCACAGATTTACACCCTCTACGTATTTGTGATGTATTTATACAAGATCTATACAGTAGTTTCATCAGATCATACTAAACATACACTATTATCATCATATGATAGACATACAGTCTTCTCGTCATACCATCATGATCATTCAACACAAATATCATCACATCTCAAAAATAGCGATACACATGAGTGATCATGTCATGTCTCGAATAAGTGCAAATGCATGGTCATGGCACAAACACAAGTTTTCATCATCTCTATCTAAACATGATGTAGAGGAGAGGAGCGATCAGCATGAGCAAGAGCGCGACTATGTAGTACTTGAGGCACCGACGGGCCCGCTCTCGCTCATCCTGGAGTGTCCACCTCAAGTAACTACTTTCCGCTTCGGCTCTACTATCAAACCCTATGTGGCTAGCACCTGGGTAGCTGTACACTTGTGCCTGAGCGTGTGGCCAGTTGTCGTAGACTCCTGGAACCCTCCCAACAAACACGATGTGCCAGTCCTTCGCCATCTCTGATCTATGTATCTGCATCGACAATTGATAATTTGAACGATAATATGAAACATAATGTACTTAAGAAAACAAAGAGGAATAATTACCAAAATACAGGCAACTTATAGTAAACATAAGCGACAAAGTTCCTCATATATACCCAAACTAATTAACTAGCAAGAGCGATCAGTCCTCCATGTCGGCGGCCAAATCTTCATAGTCAGGGATGAAGCACCCTTGCTTCGTGAAAGGCTTAATGTCTAGACACTTAGCGAGTAGCAGTGCTCGGACATCATCCTGCGTCATTGCTGGCCCATGGTAGAACATCCCTATTGGTAAAAGGACCTGCTTCATCATCACTTGGGCAAGTTCATACTGTACGTGATAAAACTCATCTCGGAGTCGATGATCCGGTGTCTATCCTATGCTTGTGGCCCAACTAACAATCTCGGCATCTTCGGTACTAGGTGACATGTGAAGGCGTTGATTATCCCTTCTGTACTCGAGCAGGTGATGCATGAGGTAGAATCCATCAGCCTGACTGGTGTGCGGTTGCTGGATGCAACAGAAGTTGGTCTTATGGCGGAAAACCAGCCCGTCCTTCCTATTCCTTTTCACCTTTATATATCCACCAGACATGCTGAAGGTAAACAGGGCACTATTGAGAACTCTCACTACGTGCGTGTAATCCTTTTTCTTGATGTTCTTTGATGAGTCCAAGTATATAGCATGGGAGTATTCCGGGTACAGAACGATGAGTACGCCGCCGCCCCCGGTGTGCAAATGAAGTACACACCTCTAATTAGCCTCCATGCTTGCAAAGGAATGATTAACAACACTTACGAAAGGATATGCATGGATGACTTACGTGGGATGATAAGGCAGGAGAATTGCTTCCTTGTCCTTATTAGCGATCATGAATCTGCCGAGGTACTTGCTCGCATAGTCATGGTGCTCTTTGCAAACTTCCAAGTAGCTCTCGTACATATAGAACGGGTCCCCAACGTAAATATATCATATGTTCCCGATCCTGATGAAGTAGTTGAGATACATCGCATACATGCGGATGAACTAGAAATCCAGCTTGGTCATGTGGAACATGTTGCAGATGTAGTCGAATCACAAGATGAACTGATTCGTGGGCCAGGTGTCGACGTACAACTTCCCACCTGGCACCTGAGCCGCGTAAAGCTTGTATCCTGGTTTTTCCGCGATCAAAAGGCTTTTTTCTCTAGCCAGCACATCTTCATGGAGTCTCCTTACATCATTGTTCAGTATGTTATCTAGCGCTTTGCGGGGTAGGATCGGCTCGCCAGCGACATGGAAATGACTCTTACCTTCGACAAGTATTCTGTCTACCACCCGGGGCTTCAAAGGCGGCTGGTTGCTTGAAGCAGCTCTGGCGCCTTTAGGGCCTTTCTTTACGTATCTCCTCCTTGCCTTCTTGTTGGGTCGCAGCGGTAGTGATCCCAACATACCTTCCCTAACCACCCCCAAGTGTCGTCGGGCTAAACATTGGACGGGCCTCGGGGGGTTGCTGGGTAGAGGCAGCATTTGGAGGCGTCTCCTGCGAGGATTTCTTGAAGAGAAACTTTTTGCATTCTGCCTTAGGATGTTTTGGCTTCGGCAAATCAGGCAGCATCAAGTCATCATCTTCATGCTCATAGCCTGAGTCATCGTCGTCCTGAGCCATCAACCTTCCATCATCGTAAGCGGTATTGAAATACTTGTCTAGGTCATCATCCTCCTCCTCCATGTCATCACATTTGTTTCTTCGACAGCGGGGGCGACATGATCTGGTGCTAATGGAGGCTCTCCCTCGCGTCGTCCACTTCCACCCGCCACAACAGGTGCTGGTAATGTGGTAGGTGGGGTGGTGTTCATACCTTCTTGAGAAGGTGGCGTTAGTGTGATACTGGGCACCTCGAGACGAAGTAGAGACTTCGGCCATGGCAAGAACCAGCTCTTGCATGCACCAATCCTCTGGGGGGGTCTCGTCGTCATCGACTGGTACTGGAGGAGGAAAATCCTCGAAGCCCTCTAAGACGCTGGCCACATTAACAATGAAGACGCCACCGGGCATCTCTCGGTTGTGGAACATGCGGTCCATTGGCTTCACGATCGTTGCCTTTCCCATGGTCACCTTCTGGCCCTTGATGTCATACAGTAGGGTGCATGGGGTATCGTCGGCCTACGAAGAATACATGTATGCGATGTCAAACATCCGAAAGGCAACCGAAATGGAAGACTATAGACATGCTGGTGAAAAGGGTATGACGCATAAGTACCGTGAGGGCGTCGAGCTCAGCCAGCAATGAAGGCCCGCCGAGCATGCAAGAGACGAAGGTCGGGCTGCTATGAATAGGAGCGGGACATTTTGCGGTTGCTTGAGTGCATCTCTATGATCACAATTTGTCTGATGCTGAGCTCGTTTGGTTTTCGTGACCTCTTCTTCTTCCGTGCTTTACCGGCTACAATAGCATCGTTCCTGGTCTCGGGCGTGGTGTCAGTACCGGTGCCAGTGCCGGTGTCGGTGTCAGGGTTGGTGCCACTACCGCCACCATGCAACCCCATCTGGTGTTCGTCCAGGTAACCGAAATATGCATTTGCTGCCTCGTGGGGGTCTACTACGAGGCGAGCAGAACCCCCGGCTTCGACGTCGTTAGACATGTTTCCTACTCAAAAATTGTAAATAAAAGATATAATGAAGAGAAAAAAGGGGCCTATATATATTTGGTCAGAATGTTGATTAATTCCCCTTCTGGCGAATCCCGGACACTCCATATGTCCTAGTTTCTAGTACAAGTCATGCCGAAAATCACGGAAATTTTCGGCATGACGTTTGCTAAAAAGTGGACATATGGAGCACCTGAAATTCTGGCAAAACATAGGCCACTCAGACATTCCGGCAAAACATCAATGTCATATATCAGATACCAAATGATATATATCATATATCATATAGCAACAATGAGCAAGAACGAACATACATCATACTACATTCCTAAAATGTGGAATATTCAAATGAAAATATAGCAACAATGAAAATCAACGACATATATCATATAACCATAAGCATCAATTCTGTTTTTTGTCCTAACTAATTTTTTGTCCTAGCTAATTTTTTTCCCTAGCTAATTTCATAAAAAATTGCCCTAGCTAGTTTTTTGTCCTAGCTAATTTTTTATCCTAGCAAACCAAGCAAAAATGAACGTCAATGAAAACTAATTTTTTTTCCTTCGTGAAAGAGAGAGGAGGGCAGGGGAGAGGTGGGCGAGAGGCTTACGGTGGATCGGTCTAGGGCAGGTAGGGAAAAGGGCGGTGGTGGTAGTGAGGTCGAGGGCGGGCTCAGGTGGCCGGCGGTGAGGTTGAGGGAGGCCCGGGCGGTGGCGATAGAGGAGAGGGGGAGAGAGTGGAGAGGGCAGCGACGACCTTAGTTCGAGGGTAGCCGGCGGTGAGGTAGAGGGAGGCCTCGGGCGGCGGCAACAGAGGAGAGGTGGAGAGAGTGGAGAGGGAGGCGACGGCGTGAGTTCGAGGGCGGCCGGCGGCAAGGTCGAGGGCGGGCAGGGGAGAAGGTGGCGACAGCATGCGGCGTTTGGTCGAGGGAGACCTTGGGTGGCGGCGACAGAGAAGAGGGGGAGCAAGTGGAGAGGGGCGGCGGGGGGGGGGGGGGAAGGAGTTGGCGAAATTTTGAGCCGGAGCGGCGGGGGGTTAAGCCCGACTAGTAGTAGCACTGGTTTAGGAAGCATTGCTATAGCTATCTTAGCTATAGCGCTGGTACATAAACCAGCGCTACTGCTACGCGGAGCCGGCGTGGGGGTTAACCCCAAATAGCAGTAGCGCTTGTTTCGGAACCAGCGCTATAGCTAAGGTAGCTATAGCGCTTATTCCTCAACCAGGGCTACTGCTAAATATTTCAATTTTATTTTTTAATTATTTTTCCTTTTCTAGTTTTTAGTTTTATTTTCTTTTATTATTTTCCTTTTCTTTTCTGTTTACTTTTCTTTTCTTTTGTATTGGTTTCTCCCTTTTGTTTTTGTTATTTTGTTTTTCTCCCAACGACGGCGTCACCCTCTCGCACACTACGCGAATATTATCACGGGAACCATGCATGTGGTGGTAACATATCAGTTGACCGATAACAGTTACTTAAGTGCGTACACAAAGTAGATACATATATATAAATGATGGTTTCTGATCAGCTGTGTCGACGACGTTTCACATTGAGCTTCTTCCCTTTCTTGTTCGTTGCCAAGTAATTGAGCCCCTCCTTGTGACTTTTCCGGAGCCATGGAGTACGATCTTTCTTAGATAATTTAGTATTTATTCTTCTTTTCACGTATGCTTCATCGTCATCGTCATCTTCTGAAATTAGGTTGCCGTATTGGTCATAGTGTTCCTCATTGGCGACTCCATCCATTCTGATGATGCTCCTTTTGGATCTCACCACAACAACACGACTGGGATTGGTCGGGTCGGTTATGAAGAAGCATTGTGTCACGTGCTTAGCGTGTACCCATGGCTCATTTTTGGCAATGTCGTTAACGTTCAGAGGAGTGCTCTTCGCATTGGGTATAGATATGGTGGTGAAATAGTTGTTTTCTCTTACGACGTCCTTGGCCCATCAGACACGGAACATCGTCGCATCATGCATTCCGGCATAGTCAAGCTCCCAGATCTCTTAGACCCTTCCATAGAATCTTTCAGTTCTGTCATTGGTGTCGTCACGCATTAAATTGTGATCCCGGAGTTCTGGTAATCACTGTCCATGTCTTTGGCCTCCGTGTAGAACGTGTACCCATTGATATCATAGGACTGATAGGTCGCGGGCTTGGGCGCGGGGCCATGTGCTAAGGCGTACATTAGCAATCCGTTCGAACTTCCCTCTTCCCGGGGATTTTCAAGAACTTGCTCTTTTAACCAACGCAAGAAAGTGGCGTTGTGCTCTACACTAACTTCGTCGTCCGTCTTGAGCATCCCCTTATTACGGTACTTCTTTGTGATGCTTTCTTTGTGACATGCCGCATAATAATCAACCACATCTAGGTGTTGTAGCACTACTAAGTTAGCCATGTCAAAGTCGTTCCGCTGATCCGAGTAGTCCACGTGCAATTCCCTCCGGCCGTTGTCATGACCATCTCCTTCGAGCTTCCCATCGTGCTTCTTGATGGGCAAACCGACAACAGGATCTGTAACGCCTATATAATTCTCGCAAAAGGAGACACACTCATGCGTCAGATACCCCTGGACGATGCTCCCATCGGGACGGGACATGTTACGAACGAATCCTTTGATTACCCCATTCATCCCCTCGAACGGCATAATGCTGCGAAGCAATGTCGGCCCGAGGTCAATGATGTCATCCACAATGTGGACACACAAATGCACCATGACAGCAAAGAACGCGGGCAGGAAGTACATCTCAAGCTCACATAGTATGACAACGATCTCTTCCTATAGCCTTTGGAGCTGCTTCAAACTTACGGACTTTCGGGAGATAACGTCGAAGAGGTTGCAAAGACTAGTAAGCATGTCACGGACATGCTTCTCCATTGTCCCTCTAATGCCAACAGGGAGTATCTGCGTCATCATCACGTGACAGTCATGAGACTTCATCCCGTTGAACCTTTTCTTCTTGGGGTCTAGAAATCTGCTTATCTTCCCACAGTAACCGGAATTGACTTTCATTTCCATAAGACACTTGACGAATTGATCGATCTCCTTCGCACTTAAGGTGAAGCAAGAAGGGGGGCAATAATTCTCCTCCTTCTTTTTGACTTTTCTGCCCCTTTCCCCCTCCTCCGTCTCTATCTCCATCTCCTCCGTTGACTTTTTACGGTGGAGTCTTTCCTAATCTTCAAATCTTCCAAGTCTCTCCTTACCCTCGGCCCATCCTTGGTCTTCTCCGGCATGTTCACAAGTGCGCCAAGCAAGCTCTCGAGGACATTCTTCGTGATATGCATTTGATCAAGGCAATGAGGCGTGTCGTGATTAGGCCAGTACTCCAAGTCCGAGAAAATAGACCTCGTTTTCCATACCTTTAGCAGCGGCCCCGACGCCTTTTTGATCTTTCCCGGCGCGGGGCATTCTTCCTAGTTTCTCAACAGCTTGTTGATTTCTATGCCGCTCCTCTTACATGGAGGTACTTGAAGCTCATCCAACCCATTGAATAGATCTCCACGCTTTCTCCATGGGTCATCCTTCTCGAGCCATCTACGATGGCCCGTGTACACGATTTTCCCGAACCCGCCATCTTTCGTTGACGTAAGCTGCTGAGACGTTGTATCATCCATGCACCTCGTGCATCCGTAGTATCCTTGGCACACCTGGCCTGAGGTGTACCCGTAACCGAGATAGCAGTGCACCGTCGTCATCAGCGCGGCTCTCATATGGAAATACTCTCCTTTGCGGGCGTCCCATGTCCATGCTCGTGTTTTCCATAACGTGTCTAGCTCCTCTTGCAGAATCCCCATATATAGGTTAATACCATTTCTCGGTTGTTTCGGCCCTTGAATCAGCATGCTCATGTGTACGTACTTTGTCTTCAAGCACATCCATGGGGGGAGGTTGTACATCCATACAAACACGAGTCATGTGTTGTGGTTGGTGTTCTGGTTTCCAAACGGATTCATGCCATCAATACTCGCACCAAACACGATGTTCCTTGGATCTTGTGTAGCAAATCCATATACGGCGTTGAATGCTCTCCACTGGCTACCATCTATGAGGTGTCTCAGCTTCGGATCTACTCCATTGTCGAGCTTCTTCCTCTCCACGTGCGAGTGCATGAGCTTTGCTTCCCTAGGATCTACGAAACACCGCTGTAGACGGGGAGTGATCGGAAAGTACCATACAACTTTCTAAGGAGCTTTCTTTCCCGCCTTCTTGTATTGAGAAGCATTGCACACTGGACAGATGGTTTTTTCCGCGTGCTCCCCCCGATAAATGATGCAATCATTGATGCATGCGTGGTACCTAATGTGCGGCAAATCAAAAGGGCAAACGATTTTCTTGGCCTCATCGACACTAGTAGGACACAGGTTCCCCGCAGGAAGAACTTTATTATGTAGATACTTCAAATGATCATCGAGGCTTTTGTCTTTCCATTTGCTTTTGGCCTTCGTCTTGAGAAGTTCATGCGTGAAACTCAAGCAGGTCACCTCGAGATCGCAAATTTCATACAATGGAGTCTTCGAGTCTACTTCATGTTGCGCCAGCTTGGCCTCCTCTCTAGAAGCAGCTCTCTCGCTAGTCGTACTCTTGTGAAGGAGGTCTTGAACATGAGGGTCCTGCATGACTGCACCTATTAGCGCCGAAGACTGCGACGTGCCCTATTCTCCTCTATGTCCGGAATCTTCTTCACCGTGTCCGGAATCTTCTTCGAAGTTCTCATTTCCAGACTCTTCGCCGGCGCCATCATCGTGTCAATCGGTCATGTGTTCGTCGAGCCCACGTCGTTATTCCCTGTCATGTGGACGTCCTCATCATCATCAGCTTCTTCACTTATCCACTGAGTATAGACATCCATGAAACCATTCTTCAATAGGTACGCCTTCAAAGTGCCATGATCAAAAAGTTCCAAAAGGACTCCTTCCTTGCATCTTGCACACGGAATCTAATCCTAGTCCGATTATTTTCGTACCTGTCCATCACCGCGGATTGCATGTACTGCTCCACCTTCCATCCACTCACCTTCATGACCGACTGCACGGTATACAAGTAAAAGGGTTATAAAATAAATAATGAATGCATGCTTCAAAGTCAAATAATTTTTTTGCATGACCTTGCCTAAAAATAGGACATATTGAGTTTGCTCGAAATTCAACGAAACGGAAATAAATCGACATCTCGGCGAAACATAAGGAACTTGAGGGCATGTCACTCATACAAATCTGTCCATATATCCCAAACACACATATTCGAATTCACACACATATTACCATTCTTGAAATGAACAACTTTTTACTCACCTATATATCTCCCGAGAACGATACCAATCGAGAGAGCACGCCGTTAATTAGATGATGAGAGAGACCGATCGAGACATGTAGATGCCTAAATAGCTAGCTAGATCCAGTTCTTGGGGAGGAGAGGTGAATCTAGCTATCTAACTAATGGAGAGGGAGTTATGTTGGAGGGGGACATTAATTGGGGGAGAGGAAGAGAGGTAGGAGAAAGAGAGATAACACTACTAGGGAAAACCCTAGTAGTAGCGCTCGAAATATGCATATTAGTAGAGATGGGTCCAGCGCTACTGCTATTCGCTACAACTAAGTTTTAGCAGTAGCGCTGACCTGGCAAGTGCTACTACTATATGATGTTAACAGTAATGCTTTCCAGGCCAGCGCTACGGCTAACTATGTGTAGCGCTTGGGCAAATGAAGCGCTGCTGCTAACCCAGCGCTGTTATTAGATGATTTCCAGCGCTACTGCTAGCATTCCTGCTTTCACAAGTTTACACCCTCTACGTATTTGTGGTGTATTTATACAAGATCTATACAGTAGTTTCATCAGATCATACTAAACATACACTATTATCATCATATCATAGACATACAATACTCTCATCATACCATCATCATCCTTCAACACAAATATCATCACATCTTGAAAATAGCGATACACAAGAGTGATCATGTCATGTCTCGAATAAGTGCAAATGCATGGTCATGGCACACACAGAAGTTTCATCATCTATATCTAAACCATGATGTAGAAGAGAAGAGCGATAAACATGAGCAAGAGTGCGACTACGTAGTACTTGAGGCACCAGCGGTCCCACCCTCGCTCATGCTGGAGTGTCCACCTCAACTAACTACTTTCCACTTCGAATCTACTGTTGAACCCTCTGTGGCTAGCACCCGAGTACTTGTCCACCTAGGCCTGAGCATCTGGCCAGTGGTCGTAGACTCCTGGAACCTTCCCAACGAACATGGCGTAGCAGCCCTTCCCCATCTCTGATCTATGTACCTGCATTGACAGTTGATGAACTGAATGATAATATGCACATAATGTACTTAAGAAAACAACGAGGCATAATTAGCAAAATACAGGCAACTTATAGTAAACATAAGTGATGAAGTTCCTCGTATATACCCAAACTAATGAACTAGCAAGAGCGATCAGTCCTTCATGTTGGCGGTCCAATCTTCATAGTCAGGGATGAAGCACATGAGCTTCGTGAAAGGCTTAAGGTCCAGACACTTAGTGAGTAGCAGTGCTCGGACATCATCCTGCATCATTGTTGGCCCATGGTAGAACATCCCTGTTGGTTCGAGGACCTGCTTCATCATCACTTGGGCAAGTTCACACAGTACGTGATAAAACTCCGCTTGGAGTCGATGATCCGGGGTCTGTCCTATGCTTGTGGCCCAGCTGGCAATCTTGGCATCTTCGGTACTAGGTGATATGCAAAGGCGTTGATTATCCCTTCTGTACTCGAGAAGGTGATGCATGAGGTAGAATCCATCAGCCTGACTGGTGTGTGGTTGCTGGATGCAGTAGAAGTCGGTCTTGTGGAAGAAAACCAGCCCATCCTTCCTGTTCATTTTCACCTTTATATATCCACCAGACATGCTGAAGGTAAACAGGGCACTATTGAGAACTCTCTTTACGTGCGTGTAATGCTTTTTCTTCATGTTCTTCGATGAGTCCAAATATATAGCATGGGAGTATTCTGGGTACAGAACGATGAGCATGGCGGTGCCCCCACAGCGCAAATGAAGTACACACCTCTAATTAGCCTCCATGCTTGCAAAGGAATGATTAATGACACTTACGAAAGGATATGCGCGGATGACTTACGTGGGATGATAAGGTAGGAGAATCGCTTCCTTGTCCTTATTAACGATCATGAACATGCCGAGGTACTTGCTCGCATAGTAACGATGCTCTTTGCAAACTGCCAAGTAGCTCTCGTGCATATAAAACAGGTCCGCGATGTAGATATATCGTATGTTCTCGATCCTGATGAAGTAGTTGAGATAGATCGCATACATGTGGATGAACTGGAAATCCAGCTTGGTCATGTGGAACATGTTGTAGATGTAGTCGAATCGCAGGATGAACTGATTCGCGGTCCAGGTGTCGACATACAACTTCCCACCCAGCACCTAAGCTGCGTAAGGCGGGTATCCTAGTTTTTCCACGATCAGAAGGCTTTTTTCTCTGCCAGCACATCTTCATGGAGTCTCCTTAGATGATTGTTCAGTATGTTATCTAGCGCTTTGGGGGGTAGGATCGGCTCGCGGACCACATGGAAACGATTCTTACCTTCGACAGGTATTCTGTCTACCACCCGGGGCTTCAGAGGCGGCTGGCTGCTTGAAGCAGCTCTGGCGCCTTTAGGGACTTTGTTTTCCGATCTCCTCCTTGCCTTCTTGTTGGGTCACAGCGGTAGTGAGCCCAACATACCTTCCTTAACCCCCCCAAGTGTCGTCGGGCGAAACATTGGACGGGCCTCGGGGGGTTGCTGGGTAGAGGCGGCATCTGGAGGCGTCTCCTGTGAGGATTGCTTGAAGAGAGACTTTTTGCATTCCCCTTAGGATGTTTTGGCTGTGAGAAATCAGGCAGTATCAAGTCATCATCTCCACGCTCATAGCTTGAGTCATCGTCGTCCTGAGCCATCAACCTTCCATTATCGTAGGCGGTATTGAAACACTTGTCTGGGTCATCATCATCCTCCTCCATGTCATCAACATTTGCTTCTTCGACAGCGGGGGCGACATGATCTGACACTAATGGAGGCTCTCCCTCGCGTTGTTCGCTATCACCCGCCACGATAGGTGCTGGTAATGTGGTAGGTGGGGTGGTGTTCATACCTTCTTGAGAAGGTGGCATTGGAGTGATACTAGGCGCCTCGAGACGAAGAAGAGATTTTGGCCAAGGCAAGAACTAGCTCTTGCACACGCCAATCCTCTGGGGGATCTCGTCATCATCGGCTAGTACTGGAGGAGGCAAATCCTCAAAGCCCGCTAAGACACTGGCCACGTTAACCTTGAACACGCCATCGGGCATCTCTCGGTTGTGGAACATGCGTTCCTTTGGCTTCATGATCGTTGCCTTTCCCACGGCCACCTTCTGGCCCTTGATGTCATACAGTAGGGTGCACGAGGTATCGTCGGCCTACGAAGAAGACATGTCTGTGACATCAAACATCCGAAAGGCAACTAAAATGAAAGACTATAGACATGCTAGTGAAAAGGGTATGACGCGTAATTACCGTGAGGGCGTCGAGCTCAGACAGCGATGAAGGCCCGCCAAGCATGCAAGAGACGGAGGTCGGGCTGCTATGAATATGAGCGGGACCTTTTGCGGTAGCTTGAGCAGGTGCCGGTGTTGTGGTGTTCGCCGAATTGCTCCCGACAAAGCTGGGAAGGGGAAAGTCCTCCGAACGTGCATTTGGATAGTTCTTCCTGAAATCAAAAATTGCCGGAATCAAGCTGGCCACCGCGTCAGTGACCGCTGCATTGACGGCCACCCGCAACTCTTCTTTGGTCTAAGCTTTGGTCTTATTGACCGCAATCGCGATCTTCTCGTCGATGGTCTGCTGAGTGACGATCGACCGTCTCTTCCTTCCTTCCTCTGGCTCCTCGTTGTAACACGTCTTCCATGAGCCTCCATCTCCAATGCCGTGCACACGTCCATAGGAAGGCGGCTTGTCCACCTGAACCTTTTTCAGTATGTTCAGGGCCCGGTTGAATGGGGTGTCCCACTTGGGCCTCGCTGACGAATGTGACAACTTGTCGCTTTCGGCTACCTTTTGGTGTTGCTCTTTCTGCAAAAGGGACATGGATGGTTTACTAATGTGACAAAGCTTGTAGTCAAACTGATTGGAAGCTAATATGATAATGTGTTCATATAACAATTAACAGAAGTCTCATGAACTCCCTCGTGTTCGGGTCTGTGTAAAAGTTCTTGTTTACTTTGTCCAACTTGTACCGGGCCCTAATCCAGTCATGCTCCAGCGGGTCGGTGAACTTCGCCAAGGGGTTTGGGATTCCGTGACTTTCACATTCGGCGTCCTCCTTGGCCCACACCTGCCTCTTCCCCTTCTAACCACGGCTTCCGAGGCGGTGGGGGAGGCGTGTTCCTGGCCTGGAGCGCCTTCATGTTCTCCGACCTTGCCTTGACTTCTTCTTTACCACAATTCTCCTTGAATTTTTCAAAGTCCTCTTCCGTTATTGACGGATTATTAGCATGAATCTTGGAACACGGTTCATTCTTGGCAATCGCTTTTTTCACCCAAACTTTCCAAGAGGACAAGTCGTTGGTGAACGTCACCATCGCTTTGGCGTTTATCTTTGTCATGGCGACGTCATCCCACGGGTCTTTAAATGTTTTTTCATCCCCGCCGGGGAACAGGAACCTATTGTGCAACTTCATTAGGAGCATATGCTCCATATGTGGTATCTTGTTTAACAGAACATCATTGATGTTCGCTGTTTCCCTAAGGATGCATCCTAGTTGATTTCCCCAGCACGAGCGTGCTTCCTCCGGCGCCGTTGGCTCTAACTTCTTGGGGTGCATCTCCATGACCACAATTTGTCCGATGCCGAGCTCGTTTGGTTTTCGTGACCTCTTCTTCTTCGGTGCTTTACCGGCTACGACAAGATCGTTGCCGGTCTCGGGGGTGGTGTCAGTGCCGGTGCCAGTGCCAGTGTGGGCGTCAGGGTTGGTGCCACTACCGCCACCATGCAAACCCATCTGGTGTTCGTCCACGTAATCGAAATATATAGTTGCTGCCTCGTGGGGGTCTACTACGAGGCGAGCAGAACCCCCGGCTTCGGCATTGTTTGACATGTTTCCTGTTCAAAAAATTGTAAATAAAAGATAAAATGAAGATAAAAAAGGGTTATATATATATTTGGTCAAATGTTGATTAGTTCCCCTTCCGGCAAATCCCGGACACTCCATATGTCCTAGTTTCTAGCACAAGTCATGCCGAAAAATCACAGAAATTTTCGTCATGACCTTTGCTAAAAAGTGGTCATACAGAGCACCCGAAATTTGCCGGAACGGAAATGAGTCAACATTCCGGCCAAACATAGGCCACTTAGACATTCTGTCAAATTTCCAACGACATATATCAAACATCATATAGCAACAATGAACAACAATGAACATATATCATACTACATTCCTAAAATGTGGAATATGCAAATGTAGATATAGCAACAATGAACATCAATGACATATATCATATAACAATAAACATCAATTCTGTTTTTTGTCCTAACTAATTTTTTGTCCTAGCTATTTTTTTTGCCCTAGCTAGTTTTTTGTCCTAGCTAATTTTTTGTCCTAGCTAACCAAGCAACAATGAACATCAATGAAAACTAAATGATACTATTTTTTGGCCAAGCAAATTTCCTAAAAACAATCCCTAGATAATTTCCTATTTTTTTTTGCCTTAGCTAAAGAGAGAGGAGGGGAGGGCACGGGTGAGCGAGAGGCTTACGGCGGCGACGACAGAGGAGAGGGGGAGAGAGTGGAGAGGGTGGCGACAGCTTGAGTTCGAGGGTAGCCGGTAGCGAGGTAGAGGGAGGCCTCGGGCGGCGGCGACAAGGGAGAGGGGGAGAGAGTGGAAAGGATGGCAACGTCATGAGTTTGAGGGCAGCTGGCGGCAAGGTTGAGGGCGGGCAGGGGAGAGGGTGGCGACGGCGGCCAGCGGGGAGGTCGAGGGAGGGTGGGGGAGAGGGCGGCAGCGACAGAGGAGAGAGGGGAGAGAGTGGAGAGGGGCGGGGGGAAGGAGTCGGCAAAATTTTGAGCCGGAGCAGCGGGAGGTTAACCCCAACTAGCAGTAGCGCTGGTCTAGGAACCAGCGCTATAGCTAAGTTAGCTATAGCGCTTGTTCCTAAACCAGCGCTACTGGTACGGGGGAGCCCACATGGGGGTTAACCCCAAATAGCAGTAGCACTTTTTAAGGAACCAGCGCTATAGCTAAGGTAGCTATACGGCTTGTTCCAAAACAAGCGCTACTGCTAAATATTTCAATTTTATTTTTTAATTATTTTTCCTTTTCTAGTTTTTAGTTTTCTTTTCTTTTATTATTTTCCTTTTCTTTTCTGTTTACTTTTCTTTTCTTTTGTATTGCTTTCTCCCTTTTGTTTATGTTTTCTTTGTTTTTTTGTTTTTCTCTTGACGACGGCGTCACCATCTCGCACACTTCGCGAATATTATCTCCGGAACCATGCATGTGGTGGTAACATCTTAGTTGACCGATAACGGTTACTTAAGTGCATACACAAAGTAGAGACATATATATAAATGATGGTTTCTGATCAGCTGTGTCGACGACGTTTCACATTGCGCTTCTTCCCTTTCTTGTTCGTTGCCGAGTAATTGAGCCCCTCCTTGTGACTTTTCTAGAGCCATGGAGTACGATCTTTCTTAGATAATGTAGTATTTATTCTTCCTTTCATGTATGCTTCATTGTCATCGTCATATTCCTTCATTGGCTTGTCGTATTGCTCGTAGTCTTCCTCGTTGGGGAATCCATCCATTCCGATGATGCTCCTTTTGGATCTCCTCACGACAACACGCCTGGGATTGGTCGGGTCGGTTATGAAGAAGCATTGTGTCACGTGCTTAGCATGTACCCATGGCTCATTTTTGGCAATGGCATTAACGTTCACAGGAGTGCTCTTCGCGTTGGGTATAGACATGGTGGTGAAATACTTGTTTTCTCTTACGACGTCCTTGGCCCATCTGATACGGAACATCGTCGCATCATGCATTCCAGCATAGTCAAGCTCCCAGATCTCTTCGACCCTTCCATAGAATCTTTCAGTTCTGCCATTGGCGTAGGTCACGCATTGAATTGTGACCCCCGAGTTCTGGTAATCACTATCCATGTAATTGGCCTCCGTGTAGAACGTGTACCAATTGATATCATAGGACTGTTAGGTCCCGAGCTTGGGCGCGGGGCCATGTGTGCTAAGGCGTGTATTAGACATATGTTCGAAATGCCCTCATCCGGGGGATTTCAAGAACTTGCTCTTTGAACCAACGCAAGAAAGTGGCGTTGTGCTCTACAGTAACTTCGTCGTCCATCTTGAGCATTCCCTTATCACGGTACTTCTTTGTGATGCTTTCTTTCTACCGTGCCACATAATCATCTACCACATCTAGGTGTTGTAGCACTACTAAGTTAGCCATATCAAAGTCGTTCCGTCGATCCGAGTAGTCCACGTGCAATTCCCTCCGGCCGTAGTTATGACCATCTCCTTCGAGCTTCCTATCGTGCTTCTTGACGGGCAAACAGACAATAGGGTCTCCGACGCCTATATAATTATTGCAAAAGGAGACACACTCAAGCGTCAGATAACCCAGGACGATGCTCCCTTCGGGACAGGACATGTTACGAACAAATCCTTTGGTGACCCCATTCATCCTCTCGAACGGCATCATGTTGTGAAGGAATGTCGGCCCGAGGTCGATGATGTCGTCCACAATGTGGACACACAGATGCACCATGACGTCAAAGAACGAGGGCAGGAAGTACATCTCAAGCGCACATAGTATGACAACGATCTCTTTCTATAGCCTTCGGAGCTGCTTCAAACATATGGACTTTCGCGAGATAACGTCGAAGAAGTTGCAGATACCAGTAAGCGTATCACGGACGTGCTTCTCCATTATCCCTCTAATGGCAACCGGGAGTATCTGCTTCATCATCACGTGACAGTCATGAGACTTCATCCCGCTGAACCTTTTCTTCTTGGGGTCTAGAAATGTGCTTATCTTCCCACAGTAACCGGAATTGACTTTGATTCCCATAAGGCACTTGATGAATTGATCGATCTCCTTCGCACTTAAGGTGAAGCAAGAAGGGGGGTAATAATTCTCCTCCTTCTTGTTGACTTTTCTGCACCTTTCCCCCTCCTCCGTCTCTGTCTCCATCTCCTCCGTTGACTTTTTATGGTGGAGATCTTTCCTGATCTTAAAATCTTCCAAGTCTTTCCTTGCCTTCGGCCCATCCTTGGTCTTCTCTGGCATGTTCATCAGTGTGACAAGCAAGCCCTCGAGGACGTTCTTCGTGATATGCATTTGATCAAGGAAATGAGGCATGTCATGATTGGGCCAGTACTCCAAGTCCTAGAAAACAAACCTCGTTTTCCATACCTTCAGCAGCAGCTCCGGCGCCTTTTTGATCTTTCCCGGCGCGGGGCATTGTTCCTAGTTTCTCAACAACTTTGTCGATTTCTGCGCCACTCCTTTTAAGTGGAGGTACTCGAAGCTCATCCAACCCATTGAATAGATCTCCATGCTTTCTCCACGGGTCATACTTCTTGAGCCATCCACGATGGCCCATGTACATGATTTTCCCGGACCCGCCATGATTCATTGACGTAAGCTGCTGAGACGTTGCATCATCCATGCACCTCTAGCATCCGCAGTATCCGTGGCACACCTGGCCTGAGGTGTACCCGTAACTTAGATAGCGTGCATCATCGTCATTAGCGCGTCTCTCATATGGAAATACTCACCTTTGCTGGCGTCCCATGTCCATGCCGGTGTTTTCCATAACGTGTCTAGTTCCTCTTGCAGAAGCCCCATATATAGGTTCATACTATTTCCCGGTTGTTTTGGCCCTTCAATCAGCATAGTCATGTGTACGTACTTTGTCTTCATGGACATCCATGGGGGAGGTTGTACATCCATACAACCACGGATCATGTGCCGTGGTTGGTGTTCTGGTTTCCAAACGGATTCATGCCATCGGTACTCGCAACAAGAACGATGTTCCTTGGATCTTGTGTAGCAAATCCATATACGGCGTTGATTACTCTCCACTAGCTACCATCTATGAGGTGTCTCAGCTTCGGATCATCTCCATTGTCGGGCTTCTTCCTCTCCGCATGCCAGCGCATGAGCTTTGCTTCCTTAGGATCTACGAAATACCGCTGTAGATGGGTAGTGATCAGAAAGTACCATACAACTTTGTCACGAGCTTTCTTTCCCACCTTCTTGTATCGAGAAGCATTGCACACTGGATCGCTTGTTTTTTCCGCGTGCTCCCCCTGATAAATGATGCAATCATTGATGCATGGGTGGTGCCTAATGTGCGGAAAATCAAAAGTGCAAACGATTTTCTTGGCCTCATCGACACTAGTAGGACACAGGTTCCCCGCGGGAAGAACTTTATTATGTAGATACTTCAAATGCTCATCGAGGCTTTTGTCTGTCCATTTGTTTTTGGCCTTCGTCTTCAGAACTTCATGCGTGAAACTCAAGCGGGTCACCTCGAGATCACAACTGTCATACAAAGGAGTCTTCGAGTCTACTTCAAGTTGCGCCAGCTTGGCCTCCTCTCTAGAAGCAGCTCTCTCGCTAGTCGTACTCTTGCGAAGGAGGTCTCGAACATGAGGGTCCTGGATGACTACACTTAGTAGCATCGAAGACTACGGCGTTCCCTCTTCTCCGCCATGTACGGACTCTTCTTTGCCGTGTCCAGAATCTTCTCTGATGTTGTCATTTCCAGACTCTTCGCCGGTGCCATCGTCGTGTCGATCGGACATCTCTTCCTCGAGCCCCATGTCGTTATTCCCTGCCATGTGGAAGTCCTCATCATCATCAGCTTCTTCACTTATCCACTGAGTATAGCCATCCATGAAACCATTCTTCAGCAGGTGCGCCTTCAAAGTGCCACGATCAAAAGGGTTCAAAAGGACTCCTTCCTTGCATCTTGAACACGAACATCTAATCCTAGTCCGATTATTTGCGTACATGTCCATCACCATGGATTGCATGTACCGCTCCACCTTCCATCCACTCACCTTCATGACCGACTGCACGGTATAACAAGCAAAAGGGTTATAAAATAAATAATGCATGCATGCTTCAAAGTCATATAAAATTTTGGCATGACCTTGCCTAAAAATAGGACATATTGAGTTTGCTCGAAATTCACTGAAACGAAAATAAATCGACATCTCGGCGAAACATAAGCAACTCGAGGGCATGTCCCTCACACAAATCTCTACATATATCCCAAACACACATATTGACATTCACACACATATTCCCATTCTTGAAATGAACAACTTTTTAGTCACCTATATATCTCCCGAGAGCGATACCGATCGAGAGATCACGCTGTTAATTAAATGATGAGAGAGACTGATCGGCATGTGTGGATGCCTAAATAGCTAGCTAGATCTAGTTCTTGGGGTGGAGGGGTGAATCTAGCTAGCTAACTAATGGAGAGGGAGTTAATGCTGGAGGGGGACATTAATGGGGGAAGAGGAAGAGAGGTAGGAGAAAGAGAGATAATGTGAGAGAGGCCATTTATGGAGGCGAGTTATGGTGGAGGGGGATATTAATGATGAGAGAATTAGAGAGGTTAGAGGAAGAGAGAAGAAGAGAAACAATGGTGGAGAGTGGAGATGGAAAAGGAGGGGAGAGAGGGGAGAGAGGGCAAAGTGGGGGAGAGAGGGGGGTGAGAAGGTGGCAGCAGCCGCAACTAGCAGTAGCGCTACTTAAAAAAATGCACTGCTACTATCACTACACGAATCAAGCACTTTGCCGTCAGCCATCCCAGACGGCAAAGGCATGCATGCCGGACGGCAAAGGCTTTGTCGTTCGCCAGCAGACGGCCAACCGTCCAGCTGAATTAGCCACGGTAAAGGGCGCTTTGTCGTCTGTTGGTAGACAGCAAAGACCTTTGCATCTTTGCCATCTGCCAGCGGACGCAAAGGGTATGGACGGCACACGTGGCAACTTAGGTCAATTAATGGCTTAACGACATGCTTTGCCGTCGGCTGGCAGATGGCAAAGAACTTAGTTCTTTTTAGTCTGCCAACGGACGGCAAAGCTGTCGGGGGGATGACCCCCGGGTACCCCAAACACGGCAAGTCAGACGGGGTGCCTGCCCGCCCAGGCCGGCTGCTTTAGTCAGCCGGCTACCGGATGCGCCAGCCAGCTGGCTGCTGGTTGCACCTGCTAGCCAGCTGGCCCGAAGTCAACCATGGCGTCGCATCTGACGCGACACCGACAAGACGGCCGTACCATGGGCACTATTGCTAATAAAGCAAACACTATAGGGTGACACCTCCAATAGTATAGTTGGTGGGTGGGCCACCACCCACCATGCCCACTCACCTAGCTTTGGGTGTAAGCTACCCTCACCTATATATACTAGCACACATCCATACATCCACGCTCTCAGGTCCACACACTTAGGAGAGAAGGCCACTCACGAGGTGGAGCACTCTCATGCCCACTTATTAGCTAGCTCTCACACACACACTAGCTCTCACACATACGAGACATGTAGGAGACAGTGAGCACTCGCCCACTGCTCTCAGTTCAATACATCTCCAGGAGCAACTCTGTACCAGATGTACCACATATATACAGACATACATGAGTATGGGTACTATGTCTCTGGAGATCCCCGAACATGGGTAAACCACCGCGTATTGTTCGCATATCCGTCCTGGAACATCCAAGACAGCCTTGCTCTCACCTCGATAAGCCACCCCATGGCATCTGCCGTCTCGCGCGACCCCCCGTGAGAAAACAACGACAGTTGGCGCCCACCATGGGGCCAGCTGCTACTGGAACCGCGGTCTGGGCGGGACCCTTTTCGCCATCACCACCGCCACGTTGCCGCTGTCTCTCAAGTGGCGCTCAGCGGCTCGACATCAACATGCCGTCCCCAGGGAAAATGCGCCAACCGCCGTGTGGTCACCACTGCCGGCCGCGGTAGGCCTCCCCTACGCCCGGCCGACTCGCTATCAGCCGGCTCCCGGGGACCGCACCATCCGCTAGGCCCGCGTCCACACGCAGGTTTCGCCCGTGCGCTGGCTCCACCCTGGACGCCAGCCGCCTCCGACAACAGTTGGCCCAGGCACCTCCTTCGCTCGCGTGGGCCAGCCACTCAGCCCTTACGCGCACCGGCTATTGGCTCGGCCGCCTGCCGAATCTGACTACTCCGCCCCGCACCGCCATGGCCGAGGCCCTGCCGACCTAATGCTCCATGCGCCGGCCCCGCCTCGCCACTCCGGCCTGCGGTGCCGGGTCGCCTCTCTGCCCGGCTGTGGCCCCGTGCACCCCACCTGCTGGCTCCCGTCTCACGGGCCCCGGCGGCTTCGCCACGTGCCGTCAGTGGCCGGCTCCGGCTCGCCTTCGCCCGTCGGTTATGCGCCCGCGTCGCCTGGCGCCGGCTGTGCCCTACGCGGCTCCCGGCCGGCTGTCGCGAGAGGACAAAGGGTCGGCTGCCCAAAAAAAAAAGGTGGAGCCGGCTGCAAAAAAAAAGAAAAGGAAAAAAAATAAGAGGACATACATGTTGGAAATATGCCCTAGAGGCAATAAATAAAGTGTTTATTATTATATTTCCTTGTTCATGATAGTCGTTTATTATCCATGCTATAATTGTATTGATTGGAAACACATTACATGTGTGGGTAAATAGACAACACTATGTCCCTAGTATGCCCCTAGTGAACTAGCTCGTTGATCAAAGATGGTCAAGGTTTCCTAGCCATTGACATGTGATGTCATTTGATAATGGGACCACATCATTAGTAGAATGATGTGATGGAGAAGACCCAAACTACAAACGTAGCATATGATCGAGTCAGTTTATTGCTACAGTTTTCTGCATGTCAAGTATATGTTCCTATGACCATGAGATCATGCAACTCACCGATATCAGAGGAGTGCCTTGTGTGTATCAAATGTCGCAACGTAACTGGGTGACTATAAAGGTGCTCTACAGGTATCTCCGAGGGTGTCTGTTGAGTTGGCATGGATCAAGACTGGGAGTTGTTGCTCCATGTGACTGAGAGGTATCTCAGGGCCCACTCGGTAATATAACATCACAATAAGCCTTGCAAGCAATGTGACTAAGTGTTAGTCAAGGGATTTTGTATTACGGAACGAGTAAAGACACTTGCCGGTAACAAGGTTGAACTAGGTATGGAGATACCGACGATCGAATCTCGACCAAGTAACATACCGAAGAACAAAGGGAACATCATACGGGATTAACTGAATCCTTGACATAGAGGTTCGACCGATAAAGATATTCATACAATATGTAGGAACCAATATGGGCATACAGGACCCGCTATTGGTTATTGACTGTAGAGGTGTCTCGGTCATGTTTACATAGTTCTTGAACTCGTAGGGTCTGCACACTTAAGGTTTGGTGATGTTTTGGTAGTATAGAGTTATGTATGGTGGTGACCGAAGGTTGTTAGGAGTCTCGGATGAGACCCCGGACATCATCAGGAGCTCCGGAATTGTCCGGAGGTAAAGATTCACATATAGGAAGTCTTGTTTTGGTCGCCGAAAAAGTTTCATGGTCTGTGGGAGAATAAATACCAGCCTTTTGTGGGCTGGTGGAAGTGCTACACAAGGCCCATGCGGCTAGGGAGGAAAAGCCCGCAGGGAAAAAGGTGGAAAAAGGCCAAAAAGGAGGAATCCTAGTCCTACTAGGATTGGAGGAGGCGTCCTCCTCTCCTCCCCACTTCGGCTGAACCAAGGAGGCTTGGCCCTTGCGCCAAGTCCTCTCCTCCCTCCCTCTTATATATACTGGAGGTTTTAGGGTTTTTGCTCAGAATTTTTAGCCACGTGCTGCCCGTTCCTCCAATGCATAGTTTCTCCTCTAGATCGGATTTCTGTAGTGCTTAGGTGAAGCACTCTCGGAATAGCTCCACCACCATCGCCGGAGCGCCGTCACGCTGCCGGAGAACTCTTCTTCCTCTCCACTCCCTCTTGCTTGATCAAGACGGCGGAGATCGTCATCAAGCCGTACGTGTGTTGAACGCGGAGCTGCTGTCCGTTCGGTGCTAGATCAGAAGGACTGTGATTGAGTTCGCGGGACGGATCGTGATCAAGTTCGCGGGACCGATCGTGATTGGATCGCAGGACGGATCCTGATTGGATCATGGGACGCTCGGCGATTTGGATCACGAAGACGTTCGACTACACCAACCGCATTTCTCAACGCTTCCTGCTTAGCGATCTACGAGGGTGCATAGATCCACTCTCCTGCGCTAGCCAGCTAGCTGCCGGTTGCACCTGCCAGCCGGCTGGCGCGAAGTTAACCACGGCGTCGCATGCGACCCGACACCGACAAGACGGCCATACCATGGGCACTATTGCTGATAAAGCAAACACTATAGCGTGACACCTCCAATAGTGTAGTTGGTGGGTGGGCCAGCACCCACCATGCCCACTCACCTAGCTTTGGTTGTAAGCTACCCTCACCTATATATACTACCACACATCCATCCATCCACGCTCTCAGGTCCACACACTCAGGAGAGAAGGCCACTCACGAGGTGGAGCAATCTCATGCCCACTTATTAGCTAGCTGTCACAAACACACTAGCTCTCACACATAAGAGACATGTAGGAGACAGTGAGCACTCGACCACTGCTCTCAGTTCAATATAGCTTCAGGAGGAACTCTGTACCAGATGTACCACATATATACAGACATGCGGAGTAGGGGTATTATCTCTCCGGAGAGCCCCGAACCTTGGTAAACCATCACGTGCCGTTTGCATACCCGCCCTAGATCATCCACGATAGCCTTGCTCTCACCTCAATAAGCCACCCCATCGCATCTGCCGTCTTGCGTGACCCCCCGTGAGAAAACGACGACAAAAGCACCTATTTCTTTGCTGGTCTAGGTGGGTTCTTTGTCATCCACTGGTAGATGGCAAAGAACTAAGGTCTTTTTGCCGTCTGCCAGCGGGCGGCAAAGAACCCACCTAAGCCAGCCTAGTGCTACCCTAGGTTGCACACGTAGGTGTCACGTGGCAGCTTTGCCGTGTGCTGGCTGACGGCAAAGCTCTTTGCCGTCAGCCAGCAGACGACAACGTTGCTATATAGCCCCTGTTTTTTTCTGTTTTTTCTTAAAATCATTTAATTTGATAGGATTTCACATATATATCCAACATATCAACAATACAAATTTCCAACAAGCATACCAACAATAAGTTTCAACAAGCATGCCAACAATAAGTTTCCAACAACATATCCAACATACAAGTTTCCAACAACATATCCATACATACATATCCAAAACAAGTTTCCATAAACAAAAAGGAAGCACAAGTAGAAGAGTACACTCCATCAATGCAAGCTTCCTCATCTATAGCAAATCAGCAAATGAGGAAAGATGAAAGTTAGAAGAAGAAGAAGACTAGCTAGAAGAAAAAGAAGAAAAATAAGAATAAAAATAAGAAGAAGAATTTATCTTATCTTTATTTTATCCTCTCCTCTTATTTATCTTCTTATTCTTCTAACTAAGGTAGGTAAAAATGATTTTTTTTAGCTAAGGTAGGTAAAAATGCTAAGTGTGTAGGCCATTTTAGAGCTAAGATAGGTAATAAGTCATTTTGGAGCTAACGGAGGTAGTTATGCCATTATTTAGCTAACTAAGCATATTTATTCAATTTGGAGGACAAAATGGTAAGTGTAGGTCATTTTAGAGCTATTCTAGTTAAAATCGGTCATTTTGGAGCTAGGTAAGGTTACATAGTCATTTTGGAGGAAAATAAACTAATTATATGATAGTTTGGAGCTAAACCAAGGTTAGTATGCCATTTTTTACCTAAGTAAGCTAATTATGTCATAAATGAACTAGGTAAGCTAAGTATAGATTATTGTTTAGCTATCCAAGGTAGTTATGACATTTTTCAGCTAACTAAGCGTATCAAGTCATTTAGGAGGAAAAATGGTAAGGATAGGTCATTTTATAGGTATCCTAAGTAAAGTATGTCAGTTCCGAGCTATCTAAGGTTATTATGTCATTTTCGAGGAAAATTAGCTAAGTATAGGTCATTTTGGAGCTAAACCAAGGTTATTATGCCATTTTTTACCTAAGTGAGCTAATTATGTCATAAATGAACTAGCTAAGCTAGCTATAGACCAAGGTTATTATGTGCATGATTTGGCTAATATGCAGGAGAAACTTACCACGAGGAGCTCGTATAGGGCCCAGTAAGACGCGTCGTTCCGGTTCCTCTCCTCCTCCAAGAGCCTAGCTGTCCTCTCCTCCATGGCCCTCTCCCTGTGTGTCGCCTGCCTGTTTGCTTCCACCAGATATCATCACGAGCTCTGGATCAAAAGGACTCTGGCTAGGGTTGAAGTCCTCCCCTTTCCTCTCCTTCCCCTCATCTTTGTACCTCACGAGCTTGTTTTGGTAGGAGATGTTGTTGAAGCTCTCTGGATGATCGAGGTCATCCTTAGAGAATGCCTTGGCCTTCTTGTACGAGGCAGTATGGGCCATGGCATAGAGGTTGAACATAGGTGGCACCTCCTTCTTGTTTTCTCGCGCCTAAAAGAGAGGAACAAAATATTAGTTAAGGGCTCAAGCTAGCGTGATGAATGAAATTGCATGAATCATGAAGCAAACCACATACCTAGTGATCCTCGTACTCAAACAGGTTGGAGCTCCCTTGATGGTGTGGCACACCTCTCATTTGGGCACGCTTATCCTTGGCCTTGTTGTGTTCGGCTAGCCATTCGGGTGAGCACCACTCCTCCACCAATGCCTCCCTGTTGGGGAACGTTGGTTGGGAAACAAAAAAATTCCTATGCACACGCAAGATCTATCCATGGTGATGAGCATCTACGAGAGGGAGAGTGGATCTACATACCCTTGTAGATCGCTAAGCGGGAAGCGTTAAGAAACGCGGTTGGTGTAGTCGAACATCTTTGCGATCCAAATCGCCGAGCATCCCGCCATCTCATCATGATCCGTCCCGCCATCCAATCACGATCCATCCCGCGATCTCATCATGATCCGTCTCGCGATCTTGATCATGGTCCTTCCAATCTAGCACCAAACGGACGGCACCTCCGCGTTCAGTACACGTATAGCTCGATGATGATCTCTGCCTTCTTGATCCAGACAGAGGGAGCGGAGAGGTAGATGAGTTCTCCGGTACAGCGACGGCATTGCGGCGATGGTGGTGGAGCTATTCCAGCAGCGCTTCGCCTAAGCACCGCTGAAAACCGATCTAGAGGAGAAACTGGGATCTAGAGGAGAGGTAGCACGTGGCTATTAGGGTTAGCTTTTTCCTCTAAATCCTCTAGTATATATAGGAGGGATGGAGGGGAGGAGGAAGCCTCAAACCCTCAAGGTTTGGTCGAAATTGGAGGTCGACGAGTCCTACTCCAATCCTATTAGGAGTAGGATTCCTCCTTTCCACTTGGAAACTCTTTCCACCTCTCCACCTTTGGATTTTTTCCTTCTCAAACCACTCCAGCCGCATGGGCCCTTAGAGGAGGCTTTGGCCAGCCCACTAGGGGGTGGTTTACCTCCTCCCATAGCCCATGTAGCCTGTTGGGTCAAAATACCTCTCCCAATGGTCCCCCGATACACTCCCGGCACTCCCTGTACACTCTATACTACCTTCGGTATCATACGGGACTTCCTATACTAAAACATGACTTCCTATATATCAATCTTTACCTCCGGACCATTCCGGAGCTCCTCGTGACATCTAAGATCTCATACGGGACTCCAAACAACCTTCGGTCACCACCATCCATAACTCTATACTACTGAAACGTCAAAGAACCTTAAGTGTGCACACCCTAGAGGTTCGAGAACTATGTAGACATGACCAAGACACCTCTATGGTCAATAACCAATAGCGGGACCTAGATGCCCATATTGGTTCCTACATATTCTACGAAGATCAT